>CM070634.1:95240952-96677225 GCA_036346255.1 Ampelocalamus luodianensis | reverse complement strand
TCTTGAGGATCCTACTGATATCGCCATCTTGTTGGGAGTTTGGTGTATCTTGTGAGCACTCATTATGATATTGTTTATGTTGTTCATATCTTGAGTTAGTTCATGGCTTCTACCTATCTTCACTACAATCACCTTCTTTGTGTTCTTCGCTACTGGCGTGGACTATCTCTGCCGCTTGTTTTTCCTAACTCTACCTCACTACACTTTAAACGCATCCGATGTGATTTGGGCTAGTGATCCTTCCGATCATCGTCTTTTTGCTTACTATGTTTTTCTTGGCTCCTCTCTGATTGCCTGGAAGACAAAGAAACAGACTGTAGTTTCCCGTTCGACTGCAAAGCCTGAGTTGAGAGCTATGGCAACAGTGACAGCAGAGGTTACTTGGTTGAGGTGGCTACTTGCAGATTTTGGAGTGCCTGTGATGAGACCTACGACTCTTTTGTCTGATAGAACAAGATGATCGGGATCGTGAAGCATGAACTCACCAAGCACATTGATGTGGATGCTTCATACGCCTCACACAGTGTAGGAGGAGTACTTGCTTATAGTTTGTGCCATCGTAGTTACAGATCACATTTTTTCACGAAACCACGACTAGGTATAACATTTGTATTTTCTCTCCAAATTCAAATGTGTGTGATCTACCATGAGTTTAAGGGTGTGTTAGAATAAGAGTCTTTTGTATTTTGTTATCAGTGTATGGCATATCGCTTACACTCTCTATATATATTGCCTATTGAATCTCATGAATACATGCACAATATTCATAACGTTAAACCCTAGTTTTCCTCTTCTCTTCTTCCCTTCTCGTTCCTTCATTTTTCCTCCTTCCTCTCCCTGTTCTTTCCTGTTGCTGGCTCTTCGTGGTCCTTCCTCCTTCGCAGCACAACTGGCAGCAGGAGCGACATTGTCGCGCAAGGGAGCAGGGCGGCGCAGGAGGCAGGCGGCTGGCGCTAGGGCTGCTAGGGCGGGAGGACAGGCGGCTCGGTAGGGGCAGGTATGCACAGAGCTGGCCGTCTAGGGTTTGATGTGCAGATGCCGCCCCATCTCCAATTAAAGGCAGCCCGACTTCTCCTTGCCGAGTCCCTTCTGGACTCGGTTTGAATAGCTGGCGGCCCACTCCTTACACAAAAGCCCAAATTCTGAATTTTAAATCCTAAATTGTTGATTTCTATACCTTGGTAAATAAACGGGGCATTACATACTTACTGCACAAGATGATAGCATTCTAAGATCGTCTTCAATGTGCATGAATAGCTGAACCTTCACATTCTTTTTTTGAGCAAAAACCTTCACATTCTCATGTACGACAGCCAATGACAATTGGCTCCCTTGTAATTGGCAACTTTTTATTAGTCAAACTGGTTCTTGTGGCTAGCTTCTAGTATGTGAATACCGGTAACATTTAGTCAACAAGTATACAAGATTTGTTCTTACCAGGTTCTTATGTCTTTTCTCAATAATTGACAACTGCGGATCAATTGAAATTTCACATATAGGGGGCAAGTATTTATCTGACTAAAAAAGTAACAAACCTGTTCTACACCTGGATAAAATATGTGTGGGTTAATTTGAGCACTAAAAGGTTCCATGTTAAAAGGTTTGGAATGTGGCCTACCGATCTGCTAATAGTTTTTGCTCAAATCAGTGCAGTATAAAAGACTTCCCAAGTGGCACGCTAGAATAGTAAAAGGAAAAGAGGCACAATTGATGTGGCTTTAATCATTGGATAATCTTGTTTAAAAAATCATTGAATAATCATCCAGTAATGGAGCCAACCTTTTGTGCATAAGTGCATGTGCTTGCTTTGCTTAGTCTTTTTACCTGGAGCCAGTAAAATATTCCTTGACCCCTAACAAATATGTAACACACGGTCCATCTATCTAGTTAGGAGAGTCATTGGTTTATTGCGCTTTCTAATCAGTTGGTTCTTCATTTTAATTGGCTATTTACACAGTTAATGTGTGCACACTAAATGTATGTCTCTTGCTGTTGCAGGTCACTTATCAAACAGATCTTTTCTTAGATAAAAACATAGATTATGCTGTAAATGAACATCAAGTCTTGTTAAATGCTTCAAAATGTTCATTTGTTTCAAGTCTTTTTCCACCTTGTGAAGAATCAACGAAGTCCACAAAGTTTTCTTCAATAGGTTCAAGTTTCAAGGTACTAAACAACATTTTCTCTTACCCTATTTTTCTCATATTTTTGTATGTATTTACCCCTTTATTTTGGCATGATATTGCAGCAACAACTACAATCTCTGTTAGAAACTTTGAGTGCAACAGAACCACACTACATGCGCTGCATAAAACCCAATAATGTTCTCAAGCCAACAATATTTGAGAACAGTAATGTTCTCCAGCAGCTTCGATGTGGGGTGAGACTTGTGCAATTTCACTTTATTTGTAGCCATGAAACATGCAGATATGAGCAATCTGATCCAAAAGTTGTCTGTGGTGATCACTATAGTTTACTATTATCTATGTTTATTTTCCGCACTGTCAGAACTCAGAACTATGCTTAGTGTTAATAGGTTGTCATAAAGTCCAACATGAGTGTCAGGTGCAGGCGTGCAGCAAATACTGCATGTGAACAGTACCAAGGGTATTGTAGCAGCAGGCCCACGTAGAGGATTAAGATGGATGCTTATTATCTATTTCCTTGAATAATGTGATTAGCTTCCTAGGATAAGTATTAGTTGTTTGGTAGCCTATCTATTAGTTAGGAAGGTTATTATTAGATTGATCGTTATCCATACCGGTTAGGAGAACCTTTATATAAGGAGGACTATTGTTATCTTTCAGAACCAAGCAATATGAATGAATTAATCTAGTTTCCTCCCAAGGTTCTATCACCCCAATCTATGGTCTCCTTCTCATAAGATCCCTTCCTTTCAGCCGCACTGTCCCTGGCCCTCTCCCCGCATTCGGTAGTTACCCCGATGAACAAAGGTTCATTACAATGAGTCAAAGTCTTACGACTCTATGGCCCTAGATTTAGTGGACCGATTCGATCCTAGATAGGATCTTAATTAGGTAGAATCTTAATATTGTTATGATTCTAGTAAAAAAAAGGATTGTGAACACAGTTTACATACTATCCTATCCGATTCTATTGATCCTAGTAATTTATTGTAAATAATTACTTGCATATGTGATCTTGTCGGAGCATCTTGTTATTTTGCATGCATAACAGAGTGCACCATCTTTAGTTATTTTACTGGGAATAATTTTTAACTAGACATGGGAGATGGGACCAACTGAAACATCATGCCCTGTAAATATAGGTGAGAAAATTTCTGGAAATAAATTGACAATCCATATACCACTTTAATTCAGACCAAGCTTTCCATGTTGTTCCTTAACCAATGTTGTTCCTTTTGTTAAAGTTTTACCGATTTAAATGCAGCAAAAGTGTATATTTCACCAGTTTAAGTTCATAAAAATTTAGCTCAATGAAGTAATAACACAATTTCCCCTAAAAAAGTAATAGCGTAAGTCTGTTGTTTAAAGTGTTATCAACAAAAAAGATGCACACTTACAAATTGATGTGCTAGTTAGAAAAAACAAATAATCTACATTTGGTTGTTGGCTTGTTGCTCCTACATCTATAATATAGTAATTTTATAAAAAAAAATTAGATTCTAATCTTACAAGAACTAGACATTTGAGTTGTGAGATGTCGTCTTTCTCTCTGAACAGGGAGTTTTAGAGGCAATAAGGATAAGCTGTCTAGGATACCCTACTAGACGAACATTTTATGAATTTGTTAATCGATTTATATTCTGCAACCCAAAATTTTGGGTCGAAGGTAAACATATGATTTATTTGAGTATTTCTGTGTTTCTCTTCCATCTTGCAAATATTTATGTGTTCCCTTGGCAGTCATGATGAAGTTACTGCTTCGAAGATGCTTCTTGAGAAAGCCAATCTTATAGGCTATCAGGTAATTATTAGAAGACACAACAATACTTTGATGTTATTAGTTTATTCCATTTGTTGAACATGTTATTTATTTATTCCAATCTTAAAGGAAGTAGTATGACAATAGGAGCCCTCAAGATTACTGATGATCGATATAATGAATAGGCAGTGTTAAACATAATTGTATTATGAAACTTCAGTTTAATCTGCACCATTATAATATGGAACTCCCAAAATAAGTGGTGTATATCCTTTTCTTTTTCTTGGATTGATGTGGGAGTTTTTAGGATTTAGTGACTCATATATCCTCAACAAAATTGTTTGTTAACAGATATTCCTGTAATGTGTAGCAATCCCAAACACAACATTGAGTCTAAGTGTGACAAGTCATATTGTCAAACACTGATATGTTGTTTCATTATTCTCGTATCTACCTCACTTTATGATTTCAAATTTACAGATAGGGAAAACAAAGGTGTTTCTTCGTGCTGGTCAAATGGCTGAGTTAGATGCTCTAAGAACTGAGGTTTTGGGACTCTCTGCTAAAAAATACAAACCAAAGTTCGGTCATTTCTGGCTCAGTAAAATACATCCAGATGCAAATATGCGCTACACAACTCCAGGCAGTATGCAGGGTACATATTTTTGTTTGAAATTTAAATGAAAACTTTCATTCTTCTACTCCCCAACACACACACAGCGCAGAGTATGCACACACATAAAACCTTCTTTTAGCAGAGAGTAACTTCTATATTTTGATTACCGAAGGAACAATTGCAAGAAGGTGTTATGAAAATCTTCGTAGAGAGGTAGCTTCATTGAAAATTCAGACCTGCTATCGTATGCACCATGAAAGAAAATATTATAGAGATATATGTTCTGCATCAACTACTATCCAATCTGGTTTACGTGGTATGGCTGCTCGTGTCAAACTCCATTTTTACCGGAAAACAAAAGCTGCAGTGATTATTCAGGTATTTCCAGGGCTTCATTTTTAGTTCCATCAAAGTAGATAATTTTTACTCATCCACCAAATATTTGGAAAAATGCTTATGCAAAATTGAGAAATCCCAACTTTTCGTTGTTTAGAATGTACAAATAATAAACTTGCCAGATGACAATTGTTACAGTGCAAATATTGTTCATAATGTCAGATGTTTGTGCTATATATATATATATATATATATATATATATATATATATATATATATATATATATATATATATATATATATTGTATCTGTCATTTTCCTTTTTCTTCATGTAACACAAATTTGGTATGTTCTGTATTTGCATAAATAAACCTAATATGTTTTCGCCATAGTGGAATGAGCTGCCCATCCATGACAGCAGTAAGTATAAGAAATATATGTGTTGTTGACAAGAGGCTAATATCAAATGCTTGTGTAACGTATACGTTGAAGGTGTCATTTTTTTCAATGTTTTGTTCCTCATCTAGCACAGTGGAATGGACTGATACATTCTCTATTCACAAAATAAACCTGATATGTTTGTACCACAGTGGAGTGCCAATCCAACACAGCAATAAGTATCACTGTATCAAAAATGTTTGCTTTAAGGGAAAATTTTGCCTTTACCACTAGTTGGGGGCTTGGGGCACACAACTCACTTTTGCCATTTGTATTTTGCGCCACTGGGTTTGTCCCACTGACGTGTGGACTGTGGGCCCAAATAGTGCAAAATGGCAAAAATGAGATGAGTATGAAAATATGATAATTTGTATGTGTGCATCTATATCCAACTGGATGCTGACTTTAGGATGCAGCATCAAGTGATTCTTTACCTTATAATCACTCAGATATCCACGTTTGTTCATTACCTTCCCTTTTGACTGATTTCATCCCTTGCAGAGTCACTGCCGCTATTATTTAGTGCACTCACAGTATGTGAGGCTGATGAAGGCCACAATCACAGCTCAGTGTGCTTGGAGAGGAAGAGTGGCCAGAAGAGAATTTCGGAAACTCAAAATGGTAAGAGCCCCTGGTTGTAACCTTGCCTTGACTTCTTTCTTCTTTCTCCCCTTTCCCCTTGGAATCAAGCTACATCATTGTTATATTCTGTTATTGTCCTAGATCTCAATTGTATATATTGTGGCAGTTTTATGACTTTTATCTTTATTTTTTTATAAAAATCTAAAGGATTCATATGCGTTGCATGTCTTAGTGTTTCCACTCAATGTGGTGACTGCATGTAAGATGCTACTAGAAGAAAAGATTTTCAACATTTTTTTTAGAAAACTCAACAATATTGCCAACTTTGGTGCAAACGTGACCTTGCTTAACCTGGTTTGCATCTTTCATAGATTCTCTATGAATATTGCATAGCTCTATCTTTGGTTCTCTATGAATATTGCATAGCTCTATCTTTGCTGCCCTCCTAGATTTGATTAGAGTACTGCGAGTCTGCGACTGCAAACTTTTGTTGTTAAAACTATTTTTATCAGGACACCACCGTACTACCATGGTCATACATTTATGTTTCTTTGAATCACTAAACATAGCATATCATTGGATTTAGTACAATTCTAATTTATTAAAATATCGAGAACCATTTTCATTTCTTTGGTGCCTGGCCACTTCTTGACTACTTTCAGGCTGCAAAGGAAACTGGTGCTCTGCAGGCTGCCAAGAGTAAACTAGAGAAGGAAGTTGAGGAGCTTACTTGGCGGCTACAACTGGAGAAACGCATCAGGGTAAACTAGCATAGTAACCATGGCCACTGTTTAATAAAATGTTGTTTATGTATGGTGCAAATGCTAAGAGGAGTAACATAGTCTTCGCTACCTTTTGGGACTAACTAAATTATCTATTGACCTAGAATCATCATTCCAATGCTGCATTATCTCTAGGACATGCTTTTCCCTGACTCAACTTCTCAAGAAATATATTTTTTTTTTCTCGAACACGCAGGAGAGCTGCGCATCATTATATTAAGAAGAAAAAAAGAAGTGGGCCTATATGTCCACTTCTCAAGAAATATATGTCCCACGCAAATATTTTTGTGGGCCTATCTTATTTTCTCTATTGTCAGATGATTTTATAATTATATGTATACTTGTATGTGCCATGTAACGCTGAAGGTGCTTTTGTCTTAGTGGTGAGCTCGACGTCCTCTTCTCTCGTGTCATTTGCTCCTCTTTTTCGACGTTGACCAACTCAACGTTGTGACTTCCTCACTAACCGTGGCGACCTCCCATCATCACTAATGTCGGCATGTCTGCTTTAGTCGTTGTCTAACGATATGGAGAATCTTTTCGCGCATTCTTGGCACAACATGACCTCACCAGTGATGGCACGCTCCTAGCTACCTGATGGCCCTATGTCGTCCATAGCTCGTCATGAATGCAAAACTTCTTCTCCTCTCTGCTAGGGCTTCCCCATTGAGTTTTTTGGTCACTAACTTCTTCAATAACGCCGACGCCACCACTTGTCATCGCGCCCTTGGCTTCTTCAACACCGACTTTCTTCAATGGCTTCGCAGCAAGACGATATTGTCCTCATCTCGCTGCCGCCTCGACTCTTCGCCTCGGTGGATCAATATCTTCTTCAGGATAGATCGATGTCATAGCACTCTTTCGTGGTCTCTCTAACATCATTCGTGCCATCCTCGTTATAATCTGTATTTTTAATCAAAATTTTAGTTATTTTCTATTTTTATTCCAGAAGCGCAATAGAATCATGAGACCTTGAGAGCTAACGTGATAGCTTATTTGTGTTTTTCCGACACCACTCGTATTATCCTCGCCAGAACAAACCGCCAGAATCGCACACGATTTAGTCCGGATTCAAAATCCTTCGAATCTTTATATTCAAATTCAAATTCAAAATTCAAATAAAACATCTCAAATTCAAATTTATTTGGACGAATTATCCGGTTTTCTAGGGATTCTACATTACGAACTTACGCACCGAACAGATTGTGCCTGAACGGTTTTTTGATCGATCCTCGTTATAATTTTTATTTTTATTCAACATTTTATTTACTTTCATTGGAGTTCGTTTACAAATCAAATTGCTAATTTTATTTAATTTATTCGGAATTTTAGTTATTTGGGATTTTTATTTTGAATTTCAGTTTTATTTTACATGACATGGACTCTTTCTTTTAATATAGATTGTTATAATCTGGACCCACCACAATCGATGGTGTAGATTTTTCTCTTTCTACACCAATTATTTTGGAAATTTCTAGCCCTTTAGAGCGAACGTGGTGGCTTCTTTTGACTTTGCTTTAATAAGATAATAGATTGCTTATTGATATTTTCGCATCTTGCAGCTGATATGGAAGAAGCCAAGACACAAGAAAATAAGAAACTCCAATCACAACTGCAGGAATTGCAATTGCAATTCAAGGACTCAAAAGAGTTGTTAAAAAGGGAACAGGAAGCTGCCAAAGCATCATCAGAGAAAGCTGCTTTAGTGCCAGAGATCCGTGTTGATGCAACTCTAGTCAATGAGCTCACTGCTGAAAATGAGAGGCTCAAGGTATTAACATAAAAATATGAGGAAAAAATACAAATGAAAATGTGATAAAATAATAAAAAATCAAGCATGGAAACTTTTGTAGCTTTATAGGTACCAATGAATCCATAACCCTCTCCACATCCTTTTGTGGATGTTTATGTAACAATAAATGAAGATGAATATTACTCAAGTTGTTTTACAATATGCAAATAATAACATGTTATGTGAATATTTTAGATTTATATTAATTAGTAGCTCGAATACTCGAAATAAGAGAACTCCTTGGTTTCAACTTTTAGCAACCCTCAAGCTGATGTCTTTTGCTATTAAATGGCTGTGTGTATAATATGAATACACTTGCTATCTAATTATTGTTTGGTATTTCCAACAGAGTAATGATATGGTACTCTTTTAACTTACAGACACTGGTGGCCTCTCTTGAGACAAAAATTAAGGAAACAGAACAGAAGTTTGAAGAAACGGAGAAAGTCAGGGTAGAGTGGCTTAAGAAAGCTACAGATGCAGAATCACAGATAAATGAACTGAAGAACACAATGCTAAGGTTCTTCTTTCATGTTGTCTCTAATATATATTTGTTGGTGTTAATAAATGCTTCTATCCTTCATTAGCCAAGCTATCCTACATTAAATGATTGTAATTATTTCCATGACCAGCCTTCAAGAAAAGCTGACTAGTACAGAAGCAGAAAACAATGTTCTCCGGCAGCAGGCTATGAAAACAAGACCTGAGAATATGCCTTTGCTTAACATGCATCGAAAATCTGTAATATCTCCTCTCTCTCTCTCTCTCTCTCTCTCTCTCTCTCTCTCTCTCTGCGCGTAGTTATTTGCTGCATCTATACATTTTTTGTCCTTGTTGAGAGGTTTTCTTTTAGTAATAAGGTGGGAGTTGGCCTATCCATATTCTTATGCTTCTGAGTGTTTGCAACTATGCAGAATTTGGCTAACGGCAGTCTACATGGTGACGAACAGGTCTGGAGTATCAATCTTGTACTTGGTGTTAACTCCTTATATTTTGTTTTCATGTTTGAACCTAATAGAATCATTTCTCCAGACACCTCATGGCACACCAATGGAATATGGAAGGAGGTCCTATATTGAGAGACATCATGTATATTTTCTTAGGCTGATATTCACTGTTTAGAAGCATTTCATAAAGTTATAAGAAAACAAATTAAATTATGATTGGTTTGACTTTTTCCATACAGGAGAGTGTTGAAGCACTGATAAATTGTGTTGTTGAAAATGTTGGGTTTAGTGAAGGAAAGCCGGTTGCTGCAATAACCATATACAAATGCCTTCTTCATTGGAGGACTTTTGAGGCAGAAAAAACAAATGTTTTTGATCGGCTTATTCAGATTTTTGGTTCAGCAATGCAGGTATTCTTGCTAGTGTTCCAAGCTTAAATGCTTCCTATGTTGCTTTTATGATTTACTTAGTTACCTTAATCATAGTGTGATCCTGTCTTGTTTGTTCAATATACTCAATTTTTGTTATGTTCATGAAATTTTACACCATGGTTATCACAGAAACAAGAAAGTAATGCCGACCTTGCATATTGGCTGTCAAATTCATCATCTTTATTGATTATACTACAAAAGAGTCTGAAACCTGCTGGCTCATCTGGAACAACTCCACTAAAAGACCACAGACTCAGACGTCATTCCTCGGGAGGATGGTATGTTCTATTCAGATATGTCATTTGATGATATATTTAGCATTTTATCCTATATAACTATTTTTCTCAATCGGGATGCATTTCATTAGACATGTAGTGGGCGTGAGTCTTGTGACACTTTCTTGACCCCAGCGGCGTCACATAAATAATCTTTAGATTTTGCCCAAAATATCTAGCAATCATCTCTGTTTGGGTAATCACATTGGTACTGTAATATGGAATTGTATTTTGAATTCCAGTCATGGTAATCCAGGATGGGCTAATAAATTGAACTGTTGTCTTTGGATGGTGCCAAGAGCTATTTTGGATATGAAGTTGGAAATGTCTAGTCAAGCATATACATATACCAGTAGTTGTAAAAGTTTCTTCCTAGGCTCCTGTTCATCGAACTTGAATCTGAAAATATTAAATATAACAAGCTGCTACCACAAGTATTAAGAAATTGTTTCAAAAAAGTAATAAGAAATGGAGGATTAGAAGCACCAACCTTGTGGACCATGCAGATCTATTTATCATGTCGGGAAACGGAAGAATTTTGGATAAGGGTGTAATTTAGGGAAGTTGCGCTTGGTACACATAACATATGAATAAGACCGATTTGAAGATTTCTCCTTTAAAAATACTGGTTTGAAGAGATAGCTAGATACAAAATTTCAGTCAGATTTATATACAATGTGTATGATTTACTTAATATTTAGAACTTTGATGGAAGAAAATCCTTGGCGATTACGCTGTTCAGTCAATAATTACTGATGTTTTGGACTTTCCATGATCCCCAAGATGCATCTTTGACCATTAGTTTCTAACTTTCTGCGATAGTATATTTGTAAAGGCTTTACAACTATGACATTATGTAAATATTTTTCATGATGAGACGAATCTACTCATAATTTTTGTGTGACAAATCTAAATACTTAAAAAATATCATTGGTCAAAGATAAAAAAAACTTGGCCACATGCTTCCCATGATGACAATAATTTGTGACCGGAGGGAGCAGTTTTAAGCAAGATATAGGGGTGAATTGTAGAAGAATTAATAGATACAAGATTATTTTTTAAACTATTAGTCTATATCTGATTAAGTTATTTTGCAAAAGACTAAACAAGGGTTGTCTGATTGCTAGCAATTGTAATTTGTAAAAAATCTGGGCCATTTAGAAGAGTTTATCTTGACTCATTTCTTTTCACTTGGTGTTATATGGTCCTCAGGTATTTCGTGCTTCAAACATTACTGTTGATATGGATCTTGTGCGCCAAGCTGAGGCCAAGTATCCTGCATTTCTTTTTAAGCAACAACTTACAGCTTTTGTGGAAGGCTTATATGGAATGATCCGTGACAATGTGAAGAGAGAAATATCTTCAGTACTCTCACTTGTTATTCAGGTTACCCCATCTATCACGAGTCATCCTCAGGTTAAATATTATTTCATATTTTAGACGATTCTTATGGGTCAATATAAGTTTGAGAATAAGTACAAGACATCTCAACAATCTTGCACGAGCTAGCATTGCAAGTAGTGACAGTGGAATTATAAGTTGATTTTAACTTAGGCTGACCAATTCTTGCTAGTTCCTTTTGTTGGCGGAACATTTGAACCCTTTGCAAGCAAAATGTGAAGAAATTAGAATGTTCTTTCTATCATGTCTACCTTTGTGCTATGAGAAGTTTCTCTTGGTTGTTGATTAGAGTTTAAGTTTCATGTTGATTTTGCACCTGCCCTCATTTATGACAATAATGTGTTGTTGCTAGTCTAATGCTAATTTATGTATCCATATTGATACTCAAGGCACCAAGAACTGCAAAAGCTGGTTTGGTAACAGATCAATGTAGCTATTGGCAAGCGATAGTCAACCATTTGAATGATCTCTTGAAAACTTTGCAAGAAAATTGTGTAAGTTAACATCTTTGTACCTACATCGCATTTGATTGCATGGTGTCTGACTTCTGACCATTAAACTAAAATTTCAGGTACCAACGATTTTTGCTCGGAAGATCTTTACACAGATTTTCTCATTCATCAATGCTCAACTCTTCAATAGGTAACTTTGTTGTGTCTGGACTCTGGACTTTAGCCTGCCATTGATTTCCCCAGTTCCTAAGTTTTCCCTTCCCTGGTATGTTCTAGTCTTCTCACACGCCGGGAGTGCTGTTCTTTCAGCAATGGAGAATATGTGAAACAAGGGCTTGAAGAACTGGAGGCATGGTGCACACAAACCAAGCCAGAGGTAAACAAAACATGTGATTTTCCAACCAACATTTTGTTTTGTTTTAAACATTCTATTCTAAAAACCTTTTTTTTTATTTATATGGGAAAACTTTGCATTATGTCCAAATTACATTAGCGCCTTTCTGTTAGCAACATGACAGGATTGTCTTGTATGGTCACTAATATTAACCCTTTTCTAAAAAAAAGCACGCATAGTTTTACTGGTTTACTGTACAAAAGGCATTCCATTGTTATTATAGTGTAATGCCAATATTAATATCTTCCCTTTATTTTCCTTCTACCTAACTGAGAAACACTAACAGTACACAGGATCTGCATGGGATGAAGTTACACATATGCCAGGCTGTTGGCTTCTTGGTATGTAACTTCAAACTCAGCATGTGCTTTTTCCTTTATATAGATTCTTATCGTTAGCTTAACAACATTGGTTAGTGCTTTCATAGGTGAAACCTTGATGAAAACTGCGGCCATTTTAGGTATCACCATCCTACTTGGGGTTTTCAGTTTGTAATATTATATCTTTGTGATGCGCTGCAGGTCATTTTCAAAAATTCAGGATTTCGTACGATGAAATAATCAATGACCTCTGCCCGGTAAGATCCCCAACGCTCACACACACAGCCTGCACGCATCTTCCAGAAAAGTAGTTAAACATTGAATTTTCGTTGCCATTATGCAGGTGTTGAGTGTCCGGCAGCTTTACAAAATATGCACGCAATACTGGGATGACAAATATAATACTGAAAGTGTATCTGAAGAGGTAAGCACCGAATCTATGATTATGGATTCATGCAAATTCAGGGGCTAATCGGGCACCGGTCCCTACCGAAATATTTAATTTCAAATGGACAATATGGTTTCCAACATTCTGTGCGAAGCCCTTCATTCAGAAGATGCATGGCTGCGATGAAGGCGTGCAGAGAATTGAGGTGAAGATTTGACCCATTCTTTGATTCTAGGTCCTTAATGAGATGAGATCACTAATGAACACGGGATCTGACCAAGGCGCTTCGGACAGTACCTTTCTACTCGACGAAGAAATAAGGTACACGGAATGTCTCACACTTTTGAAAAGTAAAAACTGTCCTAGAATACGCCTAAGGATATTGGCTTTGGATTCCATTGTTTCCTGCTGCAGCATGCCGCTATCACTGGAAGAGATAGCCAATTCTATGGACGCCAAGGAATTTCAGAATGTCACTCCACCACAAGAACTCCTTGAGAACGCCGCGTTCCAATTCTTGAAGAGCTGAAATCTCCCCGAGAGCAGAAGATGCCAGCTTGCGGAAGATAGAATGTTGTATCCTTCCTTCTACACTCAACTGTTGTAAATTGTTGTATAGGTTTTCCTTTCCTTCCACTCCCCCAGCTGGGCTTTGTAAATTAGCTATTTCAGCTCTTTAGCCATAGGTTGGTGTAAGGTCGTGTAGCTTTTTTTATGGCTGCCGGCTGGGCTGGGAAGAGCAATTTTCTGCCCTCCCCAAAATGCGTGTGCACACAGTGCACATCCTCCATTCTTTGTAGGCAAGGTAGATAGTATCCTTTAGAGGCACAAAGTGGACGCCCCCAATGCGACCATTCTTTGCATTTGATTGTACAGAGGTCCAGGATCATGTGAAATACACATTTGTTACATGAACGATCACATTGTTGGTGAGAGAGAGAGAGAGAGAGAGAGGTCATATTGTTGGAGGAATCCATGTTAGTATCTGTTTTGAAGGAAAAAAGGACCATGAACAAAAGTGGTATGGTAGCTCTGGTGGGCCTTGAAAGACGAGCAACAGATGTCTTGTTTCTGTAATAGAGATAACATTACGGTCGATATTGTTGGCAAATCAGTCTCCTGGAACAGCCCACATACATGAAGTAGCTCAAGCCCACCATACTCCATTTTTGTTTTGAGCAACACTCCATGCTGTGACTACATGGAGGCAATTCCATCTACTTTTGAGTTTTCTTCAGGCTAAACTAACCGGGGTCTAGTTTCAGTTTATTGCTTGCATTTAGGGTTGTATGCTGTGCTGTAACTCTGATTTTGATTGGGAGATTGGGAAACTGATGGAAGATTGGGAGAGATACCTGTTAAAACAAGATCCAGTCACGCAAAGCGAGGAAGATTGTCGTGGCCGAAAACAACAGAGCCTGTGAAAAGAACTACATGTGATTTTTCATGCAAAATTGGCTATAGGATACCCAACTTTTGTGTTATTGTTCGTGAGACATCTAAATTTCAGAACTTTGTCAAAAGACACTAAAATTTTGTAGCTACGCATCACTGTAGGACATTGAAACCAATATAATATCTTTTGGGTTGAAGAGAAGAAAGAAGCCTAGTGAAAAGTCCATTTTATCATTCCCCTTCTCTCCTCTTCTTCTTTCTATTTCTCTTCTTCCTTCCTCTTCTCTTCTTTCTTCCATCCTCGTCCACGATGGTGTCGTCCACGTCCTCCTTGTCGGCGGGGGTGTCCTTGGGTGATGGCGACGGCTAGGGCTCCTGCAGGAAGGAAGGAAGGGAGGGAGGAGGGGAGGAGTGGGTCGGAGGGGAGGGTATAGGGGTGGCCAGATTGCTTGGAGATGAAGGCAGTGGGGAAGAGAGGAAAGAATGAAGGAAGAAGAAGAGGAGCATTGAAGTCATTTTGAGTTGTTTCTCTCCAAATTAGTTAAATATGTTATTTAATGACATCAGTGTTTCATAACAAAGTGACACAAAATTATAGTATTCTCGAGCAAAGACACAATTTTTCGGTGTCTCGTAACCAATGATAAAAGTTAGATATCCTATAGCTAATTTTGCTTTTCTCTATGTCACCGGGATAAATAAAACCCCGAGCCTGCCCATCTTTACCGTTGGGGCAATGCACAAAGATTCATGTTGCTTGCCCCGTACTCGGCTCAGATCCCTGCGACAGGTGCAAAATGTCACGTATGTTACGGTTCGGCGTATTGCAGCCATCTGATTGCCTTTTTATGGCCAGCTACCTCTGTTACTTGTCTCTGAATTTTTGAGCCTGTGGCTATACAATTTTTGAAGGGAAAATTTTGTTTGTCACTGAAAATATATGTAAATTCAGTTCTACCATCGAAAATTTGACTATTTCATTTATGTAACTGAATTTTTTTTGGCTCCACGGTGTTATTGTCAGACTACCGTCGGTATATCTCCGCAGCGGGTATATCTCCGAGTTGACCATCCACGGGACGGTGCCCATGCGGGGCGAGTAGGAGACGATGTACGCGCGCCGAGGCCGATCAGCCCCAGCCACCCGAAGTTGTTCGGGCACCCCTCCGTGTAGAACTCCCGGTGGTCGGCGCGGCACGTTCAGCGCCAAGCACGAGCCGGGAAGAAGCTGCACGTCCAAAATAAACAAACCAGACCATTAGCAATTCTGACAAGATCAACATGCGGTTGCACGATGCTACTGAGAATGACGTCTCGGTTTGATCGGGAAGAGCAAGAAGAGGAAGGATTTACCTTGTCTCCCTCGTGCGCACAGAATACGCGTCTCCAGGTCGCTGACGGGCGGGGCGGGGCGGGGCGCGCGGCACCGAAGAAGGTGCCGCCGAGCCACACGACGATGCCGACCAGGCTGATGAGCATCAGGCGCCTCCGGCCGGCTCGGTAGACGAAGAACATGCTCACGATCGAGCCGACGGCGTTCAGGCCGCGCAAAGCTCACGCGAGAACCCGACGCGGCCGTTGGCGACGTCGAACAGCACGCGGTGGTTCTGCTGCTGCATGCTGGCCAGCACGTTGAGCGCCGCCGCGTTCACGACGTCCGAGGGCCCCGCCGCTCGCCAGGCACGCGACGTCGCCCGACGAGCTGTGGATCATGACGCTCTCTCCGGCAGTGTCACGGTGACCGCCCCGCGAACATGAACGTGATCGTCGGCACCGGGACGACCGAGGCGTGCCACTGGCGCGTGCACCCTGCTCCGGAACGCGTCGCGCACGGCGGCGTCCACGGATGTGACCGATCTTCTTCGGTTGCCCGATGGGATTGGGACCGAGCTTTAATGTGCCCGAGAAGTTGGATGACTTGTAGCTAGGGCGGCAGTAGGAGAAGACGGAGCCGTACATGTCTTTGGTCTGTGACAAGAAGGACAGCGGCCCGCGTCCGAAGCCGATGAGCCCCTGCGGCGGCACGGAGCTGCCGGTGACGACACGGAGGCATTTATCCTGACTCAAATCACCATCTGCAATTGTAAATAGTTGAACATGCCATTAATATATGGTTTTCTTAAACAACATTCGACCGCTTTCTTTTACGGTTTTGCTAGTTTTAAGTTGTTGAAATTTTTAAGTTTCACTTACGTGACTCACTGGATTTATGTAGAGATTAGTGTGTCATATAATTGGATATTGATCCAATGATCACAATAAGTAATTTAAACTTAAGAAAATTTCTGCATAACTTATGAATAGATAATCCCCTTTGTCGCCTAGCCGGTCAAACAACGGAAGCTAACAATCAAAAGACATTGACTGACGGTAGTGGTAATAACAACATGGAACCAAAAAAATTCAGTGATATAAATGAAATGGTCAAATTTTCAGTGGTAGAACTAAATTTGCACATATTTTTAGTGGCACGGACAAAATTTTCCCATCTTTGAATTCACGTGGTGACGCTGCTTGTACTCTTTGTGTAGCATGAAGAATGATACTACTACTGCTGTACTGCTGAATCCTGTAGATCAAATATCTTCGTGGAACTATATACTCCAGTACTAAGTGTAAATTGAAATCTGACAAATATCACACATCAAGGGTTTGCTTTCTGCAGCTTCAAGAGGCTAGACTATGTACCAACTTGGAATGGCACTACCCCTCACATAGCTCTCTCTTCTTTTGGTGTCTTCTAGTAGATACACAAAGGTGAGCCGAAACCCTGAAACCAACTTATGCCGGTAGCTGTTCCTGTTCGGCCGTTTGCCATTTCTGAATCAGCTGAAACTGGAGCTGCTGCTGCTGCAAAAGTTAAAGTTTGGTAATGTAACCTTGGGTTCGTTTAGCTGTGTATAACTTTCTGTTTACAGCTGAAGTTAAAGCTAAAGTTTGGTAATGTAACAGATCTGCTGCACGGTTGCAGCGTGGTTGCAGAGCCCGGCCGCTCCTTGACTTGACCGCATCTTGGTGCAGTCAGCCGTACCACAGCTAGACTTGTTTAAACGTTGGGCTTCGGCCGGGCCTGAAAAGCGGGCAAGCCCGAGCCCGGACTGGTCCTAAAATGATTTTCCTAATAAAAATATTATTTTATATATTTGAAAAAAAAGTAATATTTAATTTATTTTGGGAATAAAAAAGTTTTTATTATTTGTATTGCATTCAGTGGGCTTTTTCAGGCTGAAAATCAAGGACTGAGCCCGGCCCGAACCGGATTGGGCTCGGTCCAGGCCCTATGAACAGGTCTAACCACAGCTCTGTCTCTACTCAGCACGGGTGTTGTTTGATTGTCTTCTGAAGTCTGAGAAGGGCACACGGATCTCCAAGTCCATGGCCGGCGGATCCGCATAGGGTTGAGTAGGGCCTAGGTATTGGATTAATTTTTATCATTGGTGTTCCCATTAGTCTGAACTTGTTTGTATACATGATACTCCCACTCAATTTTTGTCCTGGGTCCACTCTTGCATCGCCTTGGCTTGAGTAACTTCCAAGGACGAGCAAGTAGAAGTTGAAATTTCATTTTGGTAGTTTCATGCATGTATTCTCTCCTTTTTTTTGCTGGAAGCTCTAAGGTCACATGCTTATAAATAAGTCTAAAACCATGCTTAGCATAGCTTTAAGGTTTTATAACCTTTTTTTTTTTATAGAAATTTAAGGTTTCATAAGTTCATTGTGATCTTTCTTTACTAAACAAAGTTAAGTGCCCACACGTCTCGGAAAAAAAATTGATGATGAGGACCTCATGCGAGACCCTATTTCTATCAGCAGTTGATTATGTCGATGAAAGAAGAATCAACATCTGGTGGGGGAGGGGAGCTCAGGTGAGCCCGCCCCTAGCAAATTTCGGAAAAAAATTTTATGGGGGAGGGACCCAGTCCCTCTCTCATAACCGTTGAATGACGTAAAATATCACAGTAGCATATGTGTATTAAAGAGGACATCACTAGGCCCTCCCCTAATTTTTTTCCCGCAAATTTCCTTGCCCCATCTCGGCATCTCCCTCCCATTCAGCCTATCCCATCACGAGCTATGCATGCCGTGTCAGAGCAGACAAATCACAGCTGAATGCAAGTGAAAACAAAAGCAAGAAAGATTCGAAAGGGAAGGAATTTAAGTAACATGGAAAGGAGGCCCAATTTTAGGCCCATTAACAATGTCGGCCTTTTAGTGGACTTTTGACCAAATCTAGTCCAGTCCGTTCTATTGGTCGGGCCGGACCTTTCCTACTATCTAATGACTGGTGGGCCCAGCTCACATTGACTCATAGAGCGTATACCTTTGGTACACGCAGCAATTCCGCGTCCCAACGGGAGGCTCTCCTGCGCACCCAGCCGGCCAGCCCCGCAGCACGCCTCGGAAATCTCCACCGACAGGATGGACCCAGCACAAAATCGGCCCCACGCGTCAGCGGCTAGCAAATCCCCAGCGCCAATCTGTGCTGTCTGCCGCCGCGGACCCACCGTCAGCACCCCAGCGCCTCGTCGAGTCAAGGTGACCGTTGGACGCAGCACCGACCGGAGCAAGAAACGCAATAAAAAAAACCCCAACTCCACACACGCAGCGCACCGCACCACACCGAGGACACCTCCTCCCACCTCGGACTCGGAGCCGAGACGAAGATGATGGCCACTGGCGAGTCCAAGTCGCCGGCGCGCGCGCTGAGGAGGCTGGCCGGCGCCGCAGTCGCGGCCGTGCTGCTCCGCGGCTCGTTCAGCGCCTCCAAATGGTTCGTCCCGACACCGCGCGCCGTGTTTGGTTTTGTGTGTGCGGTGGTGAAACTAAAATTGGGGTTCTCGTTTGCTGCATGGCTTGGATGCGGCAGCAAGACGGAGGCGAGGATGGCGACGGCGCGGATGAAGCTGCTGCGGAACCGGCGGGAGGCGCAGGTGCGCCAGATGCGCCGCGACATCGCCGCGCTCCTCCGCGACCGCCAGGAGGATACCGCACGCATCCGGGTACGTGTCGCGCATACGCTTGGTGATTAGTACTAGCAGTTTCAGTTTGTTTCATCTGCATCAGACATTATCAGTTGGTCCGAGAAATGGGGTTGCTCGCTGCTGTTTCGATTAGTCATGGGGCCTTTCTTGTGTAGTGTGCTGCGTCTTTAGGGGGAGTTGAGTTGGGCTAGGTGGTAGTTTCTGAGCCGAGGGTTTCTGCAAAGAGAAATACTACCAAACACTATAGCTTTTTGAGCCAGCAAACGGGATAGATCATAGCAATCGATGTAAACCGATGGTCGGCCGACACCAATGACTTCTTGCTAAGCTTAGTACAAATCTCTTTAGAGATAATAAATGACGTTTATAAACAGACAATGAACCCAACAAAAAATTACGGCTGAATGACTGAACGGTGAGGCGGCTGTACGGTGGCAGTCGGAGTAGGCGCAGGGCGCTTCACGCCGGAGGATGTAGCGCCTTTTTCTTCCCTCCTCGGTCAACCCCTGGCCGCACCCGCGCTGCCGTCGCCGCCGCGCTTGCGCCTGGCTCGCCCCACCTCCTCGCCACCGCCGCTACGGCGCCTTCCTCTCTCCACGGGTCACGCCCCGTGAACTCCCACACGCGCACGCCACCTCCCGGCGCCGCGCTCGCACCACCTCGTGCCCGCCTACTCGCACTCCCCGCCGCTCACCTACCTCTCGACCGGTCGCCTCCGCATGCAGAAGCACCTCGCCACCATCATCACCCGTGCGCCGCTCGTCCGACTTCTCTCCTCCTCCCCGACTATAAAGCCCCCTCGCACCTCCCTTCCCTCCTCCCCATTTCTCCTTCTTTCTTCCCCACCCCAAGCAAGAAGACCGAGGAAGAAGATCAAGCAAAGAGGAAGAAGGAGAAGGCAAGCCCTAACCTCCGGCCTCTCCGCCACCGCTCGCCGCCGCCCCCATCGCGCCGCGCGTGAGCCCCTCGGGCTTCCTCCTCCTCGCCGCGCCGCCCTGCTCCTCCCCTCAAAGACGAGCCCTCTTAGGTCGCGCCGTGGTCGCGCGCCCCGCACCTCTCACAGGTCAGTGCTGCACTGTGTCGGCCGATTTGTGTCCTTGGGCCATCGGCTTTTTCTTTTTTTGATTGATTTCCTTTTTCTTTTTCTAATTTAATCCAAAAGAAAGACTTCCAAAATTTATATCTCCCTCATTCTAGCTCCAAAAATTGTGAAATCTGTTTCTAAAAATTTGTAAATTGAAGTTCATTTGCTATTTTATTTGTATTTATTTGCTCTTGTTGTTTGTTGTTTATTTTTTCGGTACTTCACCCGCGTAGACGACCTCCAAGTTGATCAAGAACAAGACTATCCGGACTCTCTTCCCTACAATCAAGGCGAGTCAATACTTTGATCATATTGAGCCTACATTTTATGTAAATTATGTTCTTTTAAAAATAGCAAATTGCATGCTTTAATTCCTTAATCTGTATGTTAAAGCTTAAGGTAGTTAAATACCCATTTGATGATTAATTAATTATTATGCCATCCTTGACAATTTGAATCCAATAATCCTTGTCACCCTAGTAATGCAATTTGCTATTTTTAAAAGAACATAATTTACATAAAATGTAGACTCAATATGATCAAAGTATTGACTCGCCTTGATTGTAGGGAAGAGAGTCCGGATAGTCTTGTTCTTGATCAACTTAGAGGTCTCTAGCGTCTTCAAACTCTACGCGGGCGAAGTACCGGAAAAATAAACAACAAGCAACAAGAGCAAATAAAATAGCAAATGAACTTCAATTTAAACAAGACCTATGTCATTAGTAAGATCTTGATTTTACAAATTTTTAGAAACAGATTTACAATTTTGGAGCTAGAATGAGGAGATACGATTTTTAAAACCTTCCTTTTGAAATAACAAAAGAGAAAAGAAGGGAAAAGGAAACAAAAGAAAACCGGCGCGACTAGCTATGTTTCGCCTCGCCCAAATTTGGGCGAAACGCACACGCAGCTCACGAGAGGCTCGCCTAAGAAAGAGAAGAGTCGAGGGGGCTTGGCCGATCAAGCAAGCAGGGGGCATGGCGGTGGAGGGAGGGGAGGCTTGAGGGGAGGCGACGACGACGGAGGGAGAGGCGGCGCGCGCGCATCGCAGGTAAGGGTTCTGGCCTCTTCTTTTTCTTTGCTTCTTCCTCTGTGGTTCTTGCTTGGGGAAGAAGAGAGAGGAGAGAGAGGGGAGGCACCGGTTTTAAAGCGTCGGGAGGAGCGGGAGGCTTGGGGTTCGAGCGAGCGTAGCGGCGTCGCGGCGATGATGGAGCCACGGTGGCGTGTGTGGGCGGGAGGTAGGTGAGGCGTGCGGCGGCGGCGCGCACGAGAGGAGAGAGAGCAGACAGCAGAGACGGCTAGGAGGAAGAGGACAAGAGAGGGAGAGAACCGCCGGGCTGGCAGAGAAGGAAGGCGGCGGCAGCTGCAAGTGCGCGAGAAAGAAGGAAAGAAAAGGGATGGAGCTCTGTGCTAGGAGGTAACAAGGCGAGGTAGACGACGGCAGCGGGGTAGGCGGGTATGAGGCGCGCAGAGCGCGAGGCGCCGGAGGTGGCGGCACGCCGCGGAGTCCATGGGCGTGACCCTGGGAGGAAGGAGGAGGCGTCAGAGAGCCGAGAGCTCCCATCCCTTCTTTCTTTCGCAAGACAGCCGCCGCGCGCTTCCTCTCCCTTCCTCTCGCCGGCAAGCGGCAGCTGGAGTAGGCGAGCGCAGCGCGGGCGTAGGGAGCACGTGAGGGGGTGGGGTTGACCCGAGGGAGGAGGAAGAAAAGGGGGCGCTACAAGTCTTGTGACCGGACGGAGGAGGAGTAGAGAGAAAGAGGAGCTGAGGTGCGCGCAAGAGTCGGAAGAGGAGCAAAGAGCGACATCTGTTGAGGTGAAAATTTCGATTAAACCATATGATACCTAGTGAAACAGTCTAAAATTGCTTTGACTTTGTAGTGTGTTTATAGGCATGGATGTCCTTCTATTGACACTGATTTCGTATTTGCTCCACACAAAAATGTGAGGTGAATGAAGCTTTATGATACTTACTGCTTTAGGACCTGCAAACTTTCCGTTAACTATATGATATATTGTGAAAAATGTACAAAACTTACTTATGGTCCTAAAGCAGCAAGTATCATAACCTCTCATTCTTTTGTGGAGCAAATACGAAATCAGTGTCAACAAAAGGACAATCCATCACGCTACGAAAAAATGATTAAAGCAATTTTAGACTCAAAACCCATCACGCGCCACTTTGCTTCTCTTCGCTGCTTGCGCACCGCCTCAACTTCCTCTTCCTCTCTACTTCTCCTCCGCCCGGCCACAAGATGTGGCTACACCACTTGCCTCAACTCGAAGTCGCCTCCTCTGACTGCAACCGTACCACCGCCAGCTCCTCCTCCAGCAGTGAAACCGCTCCCGCCGCCTCCTCCGACTGCAACCGTACCGCCGCTCACCTCCTCCCCCCTCCTCTTTGGTGGCCTCGATTGGAGAGAGTGATGTTGAGAAGGGAATGAAACTAGTGGAGAGAGAGGACGGGGAACAAATAGATAAGGTGAAAATAAGGGAAGATCTGGTGCGTTGGTTCGATGGTAGAACAAATCCATCCGATGACTAATTTGCTGGCTCAAAATGCTATAGCTTTTGGTAGTATTTCTCTTCTGCAAATTTCCAGCCTGTGCTTGTATTCCAGTGCTAATCTCGCAGTAAAGAGGCTTATGGATCGTTAGAGAAGCAATGGCAAGAGCGTACAATAACGCATTAGTTGGCTGATTTGCAGATAATGCAGGAACAAATCCAGAATTGGAAAATTTTGATGTGGAAGAGATTAACTGCCTTAAATTTGCCGTTTCATCTTTTGCTTAGCAGTCAGTACATTTGAAATAAGGAAACTTCTTAACTATGCTTTAATTTCCTTATCAAAGCAAGAGTTTTATCTACACCCAACCATATTTAGGGTGTTTTGCTATGTAGGAGCCTATTATACCTGTATACATCATGGTTCTTTGACTTCTTACAGGACAGTAATCACTTTTCATGTTTTTCCTATATAGGTAACTTCTGTACAAAATCAGGTTGGTTAGGTTGTTACTGTTGAGTCTAATCGAACATTGCAATTCTTTCTCCTGACTCTTAACCTTTGTAAAGTGCAATATGCACATGGTACAATGGAAAAATTGATGCCGAACATATTTCTAATCAAGGTACTTGGTGTTTCTGCAGGTCGAGCATGTAATTAGAGAAGATAACATTATGGTGGCGAATGAGATAATTGAACTTTTCTGTGAGCTGATTGTTACGCGCCTTCCCATTATTGCTAAGCAGAAGTTTGTACTTTGCAACCTTTCCTTGCTTCAAATTTATTTGTTCTGAAAACTAGGTTCAAATCTTGTGCTACTATTTTGGCAAACGTTTTCTTTAGGGAATGTCCAGCAGACCTGAAAGAAGGTATCTGTAGTTTGATATTTGCGGCTCCAAGGTGCTCGGAGCTCCCAGAACTCAGTCGGATGCGTGACCTTTTTGAAAAGAAGTATGGTAAAGATTTTGTTTCTGCTGCAGTTGACCTGCGCCAAATGCTGGTGTCAATAACCTTGTAAGTGTGGATAATCTTTTGGTCAAAATCATTCAGTTGTGGCCACTGCATGTGTGTCCTGCTCACTTCTGAACT
Organism: Ampelocalamus luodianensis; assembly: GCA_036346255.1. Taxonomy (NCBI): domain Eukaryota; kingdom Viridiplantae; phylum Streptophyta; class Magnoliopsida; order Poales; family Poaceae; genus Ampelocalamus; species Ampelocalamus luodianensis. Next base: position 96,653,113 of record CM070634.1, on the reverse strand, counting down.
TGATGCCCTTCTGAAGCTAATTGAGAAGCTGTCAGTTAAGAAGCCTTCTGGACAAACTAAGCTGAAAGTTCTCAAGGAGATTGCAAATGAGCATCAGATTGATTGGGATACCACTGAGACTGAGCAGGAGCTTCTCAAACCTCCTGAAGAGTTGATTGTATATGCTGCTGAAACTCTATTGTGCATACTTATATTTTACATGCCTGATGTCTTGAGCTAATTGGTTTAAACTTCTTTGCATTGCAGCAAGGACCAAGTACATTTGTTGAACCTTCCAAAATGCCCGTTAAGACTACTCTACAAGAACATGTTGTGCAACCAATTCAAGCTAATTTCAGGTTTCAGTTCATTCTAGTCATATAAATGATGCAAACCTGTATAACATTGGTTCCTCATCCATGCCTTCTTATTCTCACGTGCAGTTATGTATATGCTGATGAATACGATAATGGGGGCACTATGCAATTCAAAGATGCTGCTTCAGCTGCTCGAGCAGCTGCAGAGTCTGCTGAGAGAGCAGCATCTGCAGCCAAGGCTGCAGATCTTGCCAACAAGAACAGCCATCAATTTGATGAAGTCGAAGATTCCAAACCTTCTGATCATGAATTCACTCATTCTAGCAAGAGACAATCAATGAGTAACTCAAGTAGATCATCCAGGACACCCTATGGAGGGAAGACTTCCAGCACAGGGAGCTTCAGCGGATCAAACCGCATAGAAGATAAAGACACAGACCCAGTGGATTTGGGTACTAGGAAGATACACAAAAGGAACAACCGTGCTGCTCGGAAGGTACACTCAGAGATAAAGTTTGATGATTCTGAAGGACTGAATTCAGAGACAGAGGATGAAAGTGATGTGGAGATACAGTCTGTAGAAACGCCACCTCCTAGAAGTACAAGAAATCATCACTCTGAAGAGAGAGAACCTGATCACGATTTCCCTGATTTGCCAAAGGCAAACCTTGGTAGTCGTGTTCATCCAAATATGCCTCTGGATTACGAAACTCTTACTGCACGCTTCGAGGCACTCAAATCTGGGAAGCTTCCGTAGCACACAACGTGAAGAGCAGGCACATCATGTTACACTTGTGTATACAAAATCGTATGACATACTAGTAGGTTATAGTACTCTAGTACATTTGATTTTGCTGAACTGAATGGTTTGTTGCTCCAACCGCTACTGCATCTATGTTGTTCAAGTATATAGGCTATTTGAAACATTTCTGTAGTCTGCTGAGGGCTGGAAGTTACTTCTTCACTGCTTGTAAATTGCTTTACCTCTGAAGAAACATTTCAAGTTTTCGCATATATTCTTGATTTCAAAATGTTTTGCTAATCTGTCAAAAATTGATCTCATACACAATACACAATAGACAACAACTTACACTTTCGGCCAATAGAAGATCATCAATGCAAAATGATTACAAAATCAACACTCCAGGTAGCCAACAAAACATTGATAAACTCACAATGCAAAAGGATTACAGAATCATAAGTTCAGCACTAAGGCCTTTCAGCTAACAGTAGAGCAAACAATTGAATACTGAATTGCTAGAAATCATAGAACAAGATGATCCAGTTCAACTTAGCACAATCGAAAGTAATAGACTGAATAGCTAGAGATCAAATGACAACAGTAAGCAACACAATTAGAGCTCAAATCTGATCTAGCTATCAATCCGATTTCAGTATATGACGATTGTCCTCATTGAGCATTTAAACCGAGCCCACAATATCACTAAGCAATATCTCCCTGTACTAGTATCAATCCAATTAATCACAATTTTAGATTTTTACTAGTACAACACATATACAAAGTGATGTGCAAAATGGAAAACTAGAAAACTCACGAAGCGGATGGCACTCGAAGCCACCGAGTAGAACCGGGCAAGGCATACGAATTGCGCTGTCTTAGAAAACCAATCGCTCCGCTGTGCCACGAATACCAGACGAGGTTGACGGCGATATAATGCCAACTTCACAAACCGGGACACACCAGTGTGCGAAGATGAGGTACATGGGATGCCACACAAGAACCACAGTGCACTGGCCGAATGCACTCAAGGTGCATCAATCACCAAAACCAAAGGCTCCTTCCACCTCAAGATCAAGCCAGAGCCGACCAACACGAGCTCCAATCGTGCAAGTGCCAGGTTCCTACCAAACATCCACAGAGGATAGGGCGTAAGAAGGAAACCGACGTGATGTGCACAGAAGAAGATCGGGAGCTCACCACCGACGGCGTAGGGTCGACCACGGCGGCGCGAGAGCTTCAAATCCCCCCAAAACCGAAGCCGAAATCGGAGGAGAAGAAAAGGCACTCAAAAGGGGAACTCACTCATTTCAGGATGAAGAAAGGAGGAGTCGCATGCCACCTTAAGAATAGGAGAGGAGTGGGCGACGTGGTGGTTGCGAATGGCCGACGCCCGAAGCGCCCGGGCCAGTTTGCGCCTCCAACGCCGCCACCTCGCTCGGGAGCTCCAAGCTCCTCCATGTGCTGCTGCCAGGATAGGGTTGGAGACAGTCTCCAACCTTATCTCTCCCTCTCTCAAACCGACAGGTGGGCCCCACTCTCTATTTTCCTTTTCCTTTTCTATTTCTTCTTTTCTCAAAATAAGAAAGTACCAAATAGCCCTCAAAGATCCAACGTTAGAACCTCTTGCAGATCATCAATCTTGTTCTAAGTAGCCAAAACTCCTGTAAAAAAAATCATAATAAAACATGTCATTAATAGCTCTCCAGCTATGTTCCGACGAAAAAAATAATGCATGACGACTATTGCAAGTTTCAACTAAGAAATGTGGTCCAATAGAGTTGCTCACTTCATAATGATCATCAAATAGTTGTAATCTTGTAGGTCCATATATGAAAGTATAAGATGAAGAAACGAAATGGAGTTCACATGAGATGCTACTAATCAAACGCACCACCCCAATCAATCAACCAGAAGCATAGAACGGTCACTCAAGCCCTTCCGGGCATTCGTGGATCTCAGACATAGCAGGTTGTCCAGCGGAGGTCAGTATCCCAGAATTTCTTCGATTATGGGATACTTTGCAGTCCTTTCAGCTATCTCAGACTGAGTTCGATTCAATGATTTGGCGATGGGAACACTTAGGCTGCTACTATGCAAAGTCGGCATATCGAGCTTTCTTTGTTGGATCGATTGAGTTCCCTTGTGTGGAGGCCATCTGGAAAGCTAGGGCCCCTCTCAAATGCAAAATTTTCATTTGGTTGGCAGTCCGCCACCGTTGTTGGACTGCGGACCGTTTGCAATGCCGGGGATCGGTAAACCAAGGTGTGTGTGTTTTTTTTGCGGGCATGGGCAGGAACCCATTGACCATATTCTGGTTGGATGTGCAGTAACTGGGCAAGTTTGGGCGCAATTCTTAGGTTTCGTCAGGTACCAATCCGCAGTCCCTGTTGGTTTGACCACCCTTCAAGAGCATTGGATTGCTACTAGGAAGTCGGAACCTAAGCATCGCAGGAAGGATCTCGACTTGTGTATAATTCTCATCTTTTGGATGATTTGGAAAGAGCACAACCAAATAATTTTCAATAATGTTGCCACTCCTATCAATCACTTCTTACTACGTATTCATGAAGAGCACCACCATTGGCGCATGGCGGTGGTGAGTGGTCAGGAGACGCTTGTTGAGCATGAGTAGTCTCTTGTTGTAATTTTGTTTTTCGGTCGTTTTTTTGTTAGACTTTAGTGTTGGTCGTGTTTTTGTCGCCCTAAGGGCGGTTTGTTTTTTTCTTCTTCTTCTTTTTGTTGTTCTTGTTTGTGTTTCATCCTTCTTAATAAAAAGATGTGCAAAGCTTTTTGCACTTCTAAAAAAGATCAGACCACCCAACTTAAGAGGTGATATGAATTTGTCGAGCAAGTTGTTTGGGCCACTTTCAAGGCATTTAATCTGGTTGTTCAGAAACAATTTGTTATGGGCACGAACAACTGTCAGACTATGTATCTGCATCTCAGTGGCCAGTTTATAAATTTAAATAGGATATAACCAATCACCCAAAAACTTATAGATATCTCGTTGCACAATCCAATAAAGGAACTGGCCCTGACACGTTGGACCCAATTTACATGTGGTCCACATGAGTCATGTCTCTTAGCCACTAAAACAGGTCAGCATGGCAGCACATTGTGATATCCAAGCACCCAAAACACTGCTAGTATTGGCTCCAACAAGGACCAAAGAAATGGCCCCCGAGAAATCTAACCAAAATCACATTGCTTGGCCTTGCAGCATTGCATGTTCTGAGATCATGGCCTTGTCTCTTGCCAGCTTGCGTTGATAGTTGCACTTAAACTGCATGCTTCTCTTTGCCCTCACTTATAAAATCCATCAGCTTAGCACCCCCACCTCATCAGTTCATCCACAAGCTAAGCGCTACACCTAGCTTCAATACTACCTCATACAAAATTTCTCTGAACTTTCAGCCAAGAAAGAAGGAGAAGTAACCATGATCAGTGCCAAGAGACTTTCTCAGATGGCAAAGAAGTGGCAAAGAATGGCGGCCCTCGGGAGGAAGAGGCTCACCTGGACGACGGCGAAAGAAGCCGATGAGTGCTGCACGTCTGTGACAGTGAAGGGCCACTGCGTCATGTACACTGCTGACGGGAGGCGGTTCGAGGTGCCATTGGCGTACCTCGGCACGACGGTCTTCGCAGAGCTCCTGCGGATGTCTCAGGAGGAGTTTGGCTTCACAAGCGATGGAAGGATCACCTTGCCTTGTGATGCAGCGGTGATGGAGTATGTCATGTGCTTGCTCAGAAGAAATGCATCAGAAGAAGTTGTCGAGGCATTCCTGAGCTCCATTGCGAGACCTTGCCACTATGGGAATGGCTTGGCGCCATCCATGGGGCTTGGCCAGCAAGTAGCAGTGTCTAGCTTCTGAAAATTTACAGAGAGTGATTGTTTTGCCCTTTTTTCTTCTTCTTTTGGGTGATGTAAACAGTTTCATGTGGGAAATAGGAAGTGGAGAAAAGGTATTGCAACTATTCAGATCAAAGGAAACTACCATTCCTTTTTACAACCAATTGTTTGCGACTCGTGACTCGTGAGTTCTGCGGCTCTTGGTGTGTGACAAACTAAGCAAAGGTTCCATTGATTCGGTTGCATAACAGATAGTGTACAAACTTCAGACTAAAATTGACGAGTATGACATAGTGAATCATGCCAGTAGACTAGTAGTCCTAAAATTTATAGAGAACCTAATACAATTTCAACAAAAATGATATGGAAGCAAACGGTCAGGTAAGTGGTAACGCTAACTTTTGCAAGTACGGTTGGAACCTCTTGTAGATTGTCTTGTCTTAGGCAGTTAAAAGTCATAACAAAACATGTCAAGTGCAGAACCATGTAAAGAGGGACTGTACAAATCTGAACTCTGAGTCTGAACCCCTTCTACTGGCAAAAAAAAGGGGGAAATGGAGACAAGAAAAGAGGAGAAAAAAGGCTGGATTTTTGTATGCTGTACATATAGTACATTCAAAACTGATGATCAGAAATGACCAGGTATTCTTTGATTGAATAAATCGAATAGGCTGCATTTGGTTAAGATACGCAGCCTAAGGACTTCAAGATAAAATCGATCCCATAATTATCATGGACTAACCGTGATTTTGTAGCCTGTAAGTAGGCCCAAATGAAATCGATCCCATAATTGGCCCCATACCGCTTGGCGCTTGGTCACTACGCCGTTGAGTATAAAATATCCAGTTAAAGTCCAAGAGCTCGATCAACCACTGATACAATTGGCTCCGGTTCCGGCACGCACCAAGCGGTCGGACCCAGCGAAATCTAATCAAAATCTCCCGGTTTCTCCTAGCAACATTGCATGTTCCGAGCTCACGGCCTTGTCCCTTGTCAGCTCGCCACTCTGATAGCTACGCTTTAGCCGCGTACTTCTCCTTCCCTTACCTATAAATCCATGACCAGCTTAGCACCACCACCACTTCATCACCCACAAGCAAGTCGAAGCACCGCACCCACCTAGCTGAACACCGACCAAACAACAAACTTCTCCGAAGTTTGCAGCCAAGAAACAAACAAGAAGAAGCAACCATGGCCATCAGTGCCAGGAGAATCACCCAACTGGCCAAGAAGTGGCGGAGGATGGCTGCCCTGTTGGAACAAACTGAAGAAAAACTTGCTCTTGGAAGAAACACACGTATTCAAGAAAGGCAAGAGATAATTTGGTGCTGCACAAATCAGCTTTTCTATTGCTTTGCTTCACATTACATTGCTAGCTCTCATCTTCTTATAAAGGTTGAATACACTCATCCGACTCGGATACAGCCAGTACGAATCAGTCTTGGATACGGCAAGGAAAAACTAAAACGGAAACTAACTCTAACAAAGATTACCTAACAATCACTCCCTAATCTTTGTGTACTTATATTTCGCGTGCTGTCAGTTGGACACAACTTCAACATGGCTCCCACACACTCAGTCGAAGACGGTGGCACAACTCAAACACGTCTTGGGCTCCAAGTTGGACACAACTTCAACTTAGCTCACACTTATTTGTCCGAAGACGGTGGCACAACTCGAACACGTCTTGGACTCATACTCATTGAGGCAGTCGGTCTCAACTACGACTTGCACCCCAACTCGTACTCAGACTTCAAGTTGGTCACAACTTCAACTTGAGTAACACACGGATTCGACTCAGGACGGCGAACACATCTTATCAACGTTCCTCGCCTTTGCCTTTCGATGATCGGCACTAAGATGCATCATCGTCTTCAACGTCTTCTACACAGCTATGGCCGTCTCCTTTTCGACTAGTAGGAAGAGTGTTTCCTCCGAGATGCCTCCATAGATAGCCACCAATGCCATCTGATCCTTGTGCACATAGACGTTGCCTTGTCACCGGTGACACAACTTCCCGGAGAACGCGATATAATCTTAAGCACAAATAAAAAACTCAGCCTCCTCCTCGTCACGAAGCCGTATGCACCATACAAGTGCATCGGTCTTGCACGCCGTGCGCACTTCCACAGATATGCCACCCCAGAGTCGAGATCGGGCCTCCGGGCAAAGCAGCCTAGGTATTGAACCCAAGCTCTGATACCAATTATTGGAACAAATTGAAGAAAAATTTGCTCTTGGAAGAAACACACGTATTCAAGAAAGGCAAGAGATAATTTGGTGTTGCACAAATCAGCTTTTCTATTGCTTTGCTTCACGTTACATTGCTAGCTCTCATCTTCTTATAAAGGTCGAATACACTCATCCGACCGGATACAAAGCCGATTTAATCGGCCTTGGATACGGCAAGGAAAACTAAAACGAAACTAACTCTAACAAAGATTACCTAACATGCCCTCGCGGAAGAGGCTCGAGTTCACGCCGACGCCCCAAGGAGACCCAAGGACCATGCAAGACGCCGTCGTCGGTGGCGGCAGGGCCATCGCGTCGTGTACACGCCGACGGAGGCGGTTCGAGGTGCCACCGCGCACTCTAAGACGGTGGTTGTCACGGCCCAATCTTGGGATCAGTTAAACCCTTCGCAACCGCCCAGGATGTACATTGCGAAGCAAATAGAATCTCACACAAGCTCCGATTGCAACAAAAGCCGATTTTTATTATACAAAACTAAGGTTTAACAACCTGTTTTGACCCGATACGGGCGTCCAAGCCCAAAGTTAATATAATACAAAACAAAAGAACTTCCTACCACAGGTACGCTTGAGCGCAGTCGAGACCTAGTAACAGTAGTCGTTGCCTTCTTGGGGTCCACCAAAATCTTGTTCACAAGGATCCTCTTCTGTAGATGTTTTGCAAATTGCAAGAATGGGTACTACCACCGTACTCAACAAGCCGCATGGAAAATGCTAAATAATTACATGCATGGAGTTTCAATGGATGGTTAGGGTTTACCATATCTGGCATATGTGGATGCACTTTGCATTTAAATCAATTTGTAAAACAGTAAAACAATAATAAGTAATAGCATCAGGGGTTTATCAACATCTCGATTACCAACTTAACATCTCAAAAACTCTACTTATGCCTCTGTACTAGAATCACCCATTGACACAGCTTCATTAGCCGGAAGCACGGCGTATTCGAATACCTTTAATTATTCACTCTGCAGAGTTGCCCAACTTTACCCACAAGATATCTCATGCTCAGATCTTGTCGGATCATATACACGCAACATGTTAGCGTGCGACTAAGTGAGATAACAAAGCCTTTTCATCGCTCAACCTTTCTAGTCTCTACACGGTAGGTCTACATTCATACACCGGAGACCACCGCCATTCGTGGAATTCGCATTCTTCGCCGATGGGCCCATACCGAGGCGGAAACCAGCGAGTGACCATTTCTGGCCATTCCCGTCCCACACCAAGTTCATCTGTCCTATCGAACAAGCAACAGATGATACTTGTAGGTATTCAATCGGAAGAGCAGTGTACTAAGCTAGGGAGTAATGACCACGCTTGTGGTTGAGCGGATTCTATGTCTGTTACTTTGGCACAAGGTTCTTGTCCTTACTTGTCATCCAGTGAGGCGATGACCCAACACCAACTCGTGGCTGTCCACCTCCAGATCTCACTGATGACTCACTTTTAACCCGAGTCTATTGGGTTGTCCAACTTCCTGGATCCAACCCTCAACTCACCACCAAAACCATTGGCCTAGAGCCAATGCTCTCTTTTGATTGATGAACACAATTTTGGTGACAAAGCTACCTTGTATAGATAATATTTTATGTGGACTAACCTTGTCAAGGTGAATATGGCCTACAAAAGTTGGGTGGGCTTGTTTGTGGGGTATTTAGGATTTAACTAATTGTCATGGCATTCAAAAGTATTATTTTAATATTTAAAATAATTGGCATAAATACAGTAATGAAAGTAATAATACATAGATGAAATGTAGGTTCAAAATGATCAAAGGATGCGACTTGCCTTTTTGCATCAAGTCTTCTGGATTCTGATTTTGTCCGACGTCTTCCGGAGTCTGGTCGTCAAAGTCGTGACCTAGCGCGAAATAAAACAATTCAAATAAAATCCGGCTCGACAAGGAATGAGCTGGGAACAACATGCAAGTAAATAAAACCAGAAAAGAAACACAAGGAAAGGTGGGTTGTGTGAGATGGTAGAAGTTTTATCTGGTATTTGATTGGATTGAACGGAGCTGAGATTTGGATCCAAGTACAACAAAAATATTGTAAATGGATATAGAATCATAAAGAAGGTGGTGTGATGCTGGAGATTTATCTGGAGTCTCATATGGTTGAACGGAGTTGAGATTTGGGCTGACAAGCTCGAAACGGTCAAATTTGACATATAATGTCAAATTAGGGTTTTGGGCAAAGACGGTGTCGGGCAATGAATAGTATTAATTTGCTATTCATATATGACAACTGGAGGTGATCAGTAATTAGAATTTTCTGTTTTTAGCTGGAAAGGACAATAATGGACTATTTTTCAGATAATGAACAGTGTCTAGGGTTTACTGTGCATTTTCTGGATTTGAAAAGTGTTTTCGTTTTTGGAATGAACAGTAAAGGAGTACTGTTCATTGAACAGTATTGGATTTCACTGTTCACGTGTTGTGAACAGTGTCGGGCTGAGCCCGATGCTCAAATGGGCTTCGGCCCAAATCGGCCTGGCCTTAAGGCCCAGCGCTAGAGGCGGTACGCTGAGCGCCGTGCCAGGCACAGGCAGCCTCGCTCTGAAGCCGGCGGTAACGGCGCTAGCGGCGCGCGGCGGTCGGGCGGCGAGCACAGGTGGTGCAGGAGCTTCACTAAGCCAAGGTGAACCCATTTTTGGGCTTTGGGAGGACGGAGGAGGTGCGAAAATGGGGTGGCGGCGAGAGGGGCGGCCGGTCGAAACAGGGGAGCGGCGCGGCGGCGCTCCGGCCACGCTCCGACCAAAGGAAGGGGCGAGGGAGCATCAGTGAGCGGAGGGGAGGTCGGGGGTGGTGGAGTGGGTGCTCGGGGATGACTGAGGCGTGCTGGCGACGGTGACCGTGGAGAAGGCGGCGAGGAGGAGCGGTGTCGGTGAGGCTCCGGCGGGTATTAGGGTGGAAGGTGGTGGGGGAAAGGAGCGGGGAAGGGAGGCGGAGCTCACCGTGGGCTCGATTCGGAGCTTGGGTGGACAGAGGTGGAGAATCGGCGTCGGCCTTGTCGGAGAAGAAGATGGAGGCGGCGGCGATTCTTCAAAATCCGCCGGCTTTGGAGGAGGAAGGATGAAGTGGAGGTGGCGGAAGGGAGAGTGAGGTCGGGGCTTGCTCTGGGCGGTTTCTTTCGGACCGGGAGGTGGCGGTGGCGCCAGAGAGGCGGCGGGAACAGAGAGGCGGCGGGAGCAGGGAGGTGGCGACGTGTGCGCTCGGGAGAGGCGGAGCGGCGCCGGGAGAGGAGGGTGGCAGGGTGAGGTGGCGGCGGCGAAGGCAGTAGAAGGCGCTAGAGGCAGTGCGCTGGCGCGGGAGGTGGCGCGTGACAGAGGCGGCGCGGGCGATGACGCGGGCGCGGTGACGTCGGGAGGAGGACGCGCGCGCTGGGAAAGTGCGCGCCAAGAGAGGAAAGCGGCTGGACGGAAAAGGGAAAGCGGAAAAGGGCTAGGAATTGCCAAAAAGGGAAAGAGGTCCAAATTCAAACCAAAAGAATTTCAAAAATTTTGAAATTCCAGTTTTTGGGGTTATTTCAGTGGTCTTCGGCGAGCTCCTGCGGATGTCGCAGGAGGAGTTTGGCTTCGCAGGCGACGATGGCAGGATCACGCTGCCGTGTGATGCCCCCGTCATGGAGTACGTCATGTGCTTGCTCAGGAGAAATGCCTCTGCAGAGGTCGAGAAGGCGTTCCTGAGCTCCATGGCGAGGCCGTGCCACTTTGACAGTGGTGTGGCGCCATGCGTAGGACTTAACCAGCAAGTGGCTGTTTGTAGCTGATCTGAAGAATGGCAGCTACGGTGCCTGTTTAATTTAGGCCTTCTTTCTCGGATGCATGATGTAAATAGTTACAAGTGGTAGATTGAAATCGAGCAAAGATTTGTGTTGCAATTTGCAAGCTTTCTGATCTAGCAAACTGGGCCTTCCTACCATTTTTTTTAGAGTTGGCATGCGGTGACAAGATCTTGAGTAACGCAGATGTATCTGGTGTGTTAACAAACTGAGCGAAGGCGTACACTTTAAAACTAAAACTAAACGTGTACTTTTCTAGACCAAACTAACGTGTACTTTAGAAACTAAAATTAATGAGTTTTACACATGTTGATACATGCAAGCATGCATGCCAGTAGTTTTTTAGCAGCTTATATGGTTGATATAAAAGCTGCCATTGTGCTTGTCTTCTTGAGTCTCCTCTTTTTGAGATGGAAAAAAACTTCTATTACACAGTACACTCTGCTGAATCACTGGCCACCAAATTTTTTTTGGAAGACCCACTGACCACCAAATTCAGTACAATGGCAGGATTGGGTCTTGGTCAGGCCAAAACGGCAAAACGTTGAGGCTCCATGCTTAGTGGCAGAGCCAAGTTCAAGCTGTGGGGTGACCCCACAGCTTTTTTTGAAACCATCTAATACAAGTGAATTTTTTGGAAAATTCTAGAAAACAATGAAAATTTTACAAGAATTAATCCCATATAACTAGATAATCATATATTTGACTCCGCAGGGTTACAATCCTAGCTACGCCATGAACTTAGCTAAACATGATCAAAGCGTACAACCACCAACTTTTAGGTGGGAGGAAAGGTTTACATTTCACTGTGAAGTTATCAACCACTTAAACCCTCCTAAACAGGGTACAGCTTGAGAGACTTCTCCTTAGTTTTATGAGAAACTCAAGTTAAGAGACATGCCCTTCGAAACATGTTAGCGTTGTAGGCTCAAAGGGAAGGGGAGGAATTAAGCAGCATTGAAATGGAGACCACATGAGATGCTGGACTGAACATGGACTAGACCATGAGCTGAAACAGCGACATTTGTCGAGCAAGTGGATTCAGGCACACCATCTGATTACGCTGCCCTGTGATGCGTCGGTCATGGGTATGTGATGTGCTTGCTTAGGAGAAATGCGTCGGATGAGGTCGAGAGGGCGTTCTCGAGCTCCATAGCGAGGCCCTGCCACTTGGCGAGTTGCGTGGCACCACCATTAATAGACCGGCACAGAGGTTTCATCCTAATGTTCAGAAAGAATAGATCAATAAGGAGCATGAACAATGCATATCACAATGTCAGGGCTCCATTCAGAGCACCAAATAGGGTAAATGATCAGTGACCACACGAAATTGTTCAATCCCTGAATCTAGAAGCCACCGATATCTCCCTGCACATTGCCAATTTTTTTAGATAATGGAAGAGCAAAAGTCCCTTCCAGCTTCTGCATTGAAGATGCACACAGCCCATTTATTAAACGGATTAAAGTACCAACATCACCAAGTTGCTAAAAATGGCTAGAAGCCTTACAACACCAAATAGCCAAAAAGACAACAGTACCAACACAACCAAAGTTGCTAAAAAAATGGCTAGAAGCCTTACAACCACAGATAGACCATTTGAAAATTAAATGATCAATTGCCATCCGGTGACTAAGCTGCCACCCGTGAGAGTTGAGAAGTTGCTTTGCTACACACTCCAATCTGAGACTTCCATCCACCATAAACTCCTTTTGGGCCGATTTTTGTAAATTTGCCCAAGCACACAGCCAGAATCCACACAAGAAGATAACCTGCAAAGGATTAATGATCCTCTTTTTGTTAAAAACAACATCGTTCCGATAACACCAAATAGACCAACATAAAGAACTAGCTCCCACGAAGAGTTGTGACTTTAAAGATATTGGAATACCGGCTAACCAATTCCTGAACATATTTGCTATGCTCACCGGGGGAGATAAATTAAACGCGCATCGAACAACCCACCATGCAAGACGTGCAACTGGGCAATCAATAAAAAGATGCTGAATTGTTTCATCCTTAATACAGAAACAACATTGTATATTTCCCCTCTAATTGCGTTTAAGCAGATTATCTTTAGTTAAAACAACTCCTCTTTCAAGATACCAAAGAAAAATTTGCACTTTTAAGGGAATTTTAATTCGCCAAAATAAATTCCTAATAGGGACTTGAACATTGTTAATAAGTACCCCATAGAAAGACTTTAGCGTAAACAAACCAGATCTATTTAAATTCCACTTAAAGATGTCCTTTTGAGAGCTTAACTGTAAATGCACAATTCTCAAAATTAACTCGTTCCAAGCCATTAACTTGGATCCAACAATAGGTCTTCGAAAGGAAATATTTAAAGGGGTCGATCTCATAATAGTTACCACCGTATCATCTTTTCTCCTTACCACATTATAAAGAGCAGGGTATTGACTTTTTAACGGAGTATTTTCTACCCAAATGTCTTCCCAAAACCTAGTTTGCATCTCATTTTGAACCTGGAAAGACCCAAATCGAAGAAAATGATCTTTAATTTTTATAAGCCCCGACCAAAACTGGGAAGTCCCAAGTTTATTAACCACTTGCGAAAGACTCTTTCACCCAGCCGCTAAAAGTTGGACCCAATTTTAACATGTCCTCCTCACGCCTCTTGTTCCCTACGCGGTTCAGTATGGCAACCACAAATGATATGAAAGCAAACCAACGCATACCATTGGCTCCGGCATGCACCAAACACTTGGTCCCATCAAAATATAATCCAAAGCAATCATACTGCGACATTGCATGCACCGATCCCATGGCCTTGTCCCTTGTCAACTCATCCCAATGACAACTGCACTTCGCCGTCACACACTCTTTCCTCTCGCCTATAAATTCAGCAAATGGCTAACTGAACACCATCGCTTCATCAGCTCATCCACCAACTGAGCATTGCAACATCCATAGCACCCCTCTTCAAATTTCCAGCTAAAAAAACAAAACCAAGAACAAACCATGATCAGTGCCAAGAGACTTGCTCAATTGGCAAAGAAATGGCAGAGGATGGCAACCCTTGGGAGGAAGAGGCTCACAATGGCAGCCAAAGAAAACGAAGAATGCTGCACTTCTGTAGCAGTCAAGGGCCACTGCGTCATGTACACGGTCGACGGGAGGCGGTTCGAGGTCCCATTGGCGTATCTCAGCACGACTGTCTTTGGTGAGCTCCTGAGGATGTCGCTGGAGGAGTTTGGCTTCGCAAGCGATGGCAAGATCACACTGCCTTGTGATTCTGCATTGATGGAGTATGTCATGCTCTTGCTCAGGAGAAATGCTTCAGCTGAGGTGGTGAAGGCGTTGCTGAGCTCTATGGTGACGTCTTGCCACTATGCCGGTTGTGTGGTGCCAACCGTTGGAGCTAACCAGCGAATTTGCTGCGTGTAGCCCCTGAAGACATGCAGAGTTTTCCCCTGTTGTTGTACCCTGTTTTGTATGATACCTGGATCAATATAAAATAGTTAGATGTTAGGGATAGGGCAATGAAGGGTTTCTCCTGTTGCTATGTAAAGCCTTTTGATCTTGCAAGCAATCAAGAAGGGAGTGGCCAACCAGCTGTTGCAGACATTTTTTCCCCTTACATTTATATTGAATACTGGAACGTATGCCACTCTTGTTTTAGATGAGAAACATTGCTCAATAGATTACAAGTTTCTGTACAATCTATCATCTATGCTTCTGACAAAAATGTGAAGTACTGTAATGACCAGGTGGCATAAGCACCATTTGCAGTGATGAATCCTCAGGATACAACTTTAGAAGGCCCGCAGGAATCAGGGTAACAAGAAATGTACTATAAAAATCACAAAAATGGAAGAAGGCCAATTTTCCTTTAGCAGTAGAAGGGCGATTTTTTTTAAAAGCTAGTACTGGTGTTTAGCTGTTACCGAAAATACAATGTTGTTGAAGCAGAAAAAGTTTACAGAGGGCAGTAGCAAGTAGGCCTGAACATGCACAAAGGCAAGTGTACCATCCATCATAAGACTAGTCCACAACTGTCGTTCACAGTTTTCAGCTAAATTTTCTACATCATGGTTTGCAGCTGGTTGCAAGTCCATAGGGAAGTTCAGAGAAGGTGCTAAGAGATGGATGCCACATGCAATGTTACAAGTCAGGAAGGCCATCACTCAGAACTGAGATATGCCACTATTCAGCAAGTTGCGTACGTTGCATCAATTAACGTGGTCCCTTTCACATCTAATCAAATTGTTAAGCATGCCATTCAAGTACACCATACGCTAAAATCCAATGGAGTCAACTTCTCATCTGCTAAAGAAAGACTGCTGATTGCTGAACCATGCATGCAACTATATATCCCCGTGGCACTAGCTCTCCCAACTGATTGCAATCTCAGTGGTGTTCCACTGCAAAGTACAAAATAGGAATCCCGATTATTGTGAAATAATTGCTCTCTCCAATAAACGTAAGCAGCTAATCTTTCACTCTCTCAAGTCTCAACACACAATGCCGAACAAAATGGAATCCTTCCATAAAAAGCTGGGCCAGAGATGTCCTCACCATGCCTGTCTGCTAATATCTCATTGCATGATAGCTTATGGAATTGGCCCTCATGCGTAGGACCCAATTAACTTGGGGTCCTCGTGCCACTCATCCACTGAACATGCCATTATGCCATGCATTGCATTGTGATGTCCAAGAACTCAACCACTTGATGTCCAAGAACTCAACCACTAAGACTGTCAGATCCGGCACACACCAAACATTATCTCATGGCCTTGTCCTTTCCAATTCATCTCATTGGCATCAACACTAGTGCACTTCACCGGCACACCCTCTTTCCCTCATCTATAAATTCAGCAACTAGCAATCTGAATGCATCAATCCATCAGCTCATCCACAAACTGAGCTTTGCACCTCATAGCATACTTCTTCAAATTTCCAGCTGAAAAACAAGATCAACAAACATTCAACCAACCATGATCAGTGCCAAGAAACTTGCTCAATTGACAAAGAAGTGGCAAAGGATGGCAGCCCTTGGGAGGAAGAGGATCACAGCGACGGCCAAAGAAATTGAAGAATGCTCCACTTCTGTAGCAGTCAAGGGCCACTGCATCATGTACACGGCCGATGGGAATCGGTTCGAGGTCCCGTTGGAATACCTCGGCACGACTGTCTTTGGTGAGCTCCTGAGGATGTCTCAGGAAGAGTTTGGCTTCACAAGCGTTGGCAGGATCACACTGCCTTGTGATGCCGCAGTGATGGAGTATGTCATGCGCTTGCTCAGGAGAAATGTTTCTGCCGAGGTGGAGAAGGCGTTGCTGAGCTCTATGGTGATGCCTTGCCACTACGCCGGCTGTGTTGTGCCAACTGTTGGAGCCAACCAGCAAATTTGTTGTTTGTAGCTCCTGAAGATATCCATGCTGGGACACTGTTTTTTCCCTTCTGTTTTGTGTGGTTTACCTGGATCAATGTAAGATAGTTAGATATAGGCAATAGAAAAGGAAAATTGTTATGTAAAGCCTTTTGATCTTGCAAGCAATCAAGAAGGAACATGGCCAACCAGCAGTTGCAGCCATTTTTGTTTCTTACATTTACATTTGATACAGTAATGAATGTCACTATTTTTTAGATGAGAATAGTCCATAGTGCTGCACAGAGAATATACTACAAGTTTATATACAATTTATCATATAAGCTTCTTGCCATCTAAGCTTCTGATAAAAATGTGCATAAGTGAAACGACCGCACAAGTGCCATTTTCAACGACGAACCCTCAGGATAACAAGGAAGAGAAAGCCGGTTTTATTTGTCAGTATAAGGCCGATTTTTGGAGTAAAAATAAGCAAGTGATGTTTAACTGTTACAAAAAATTGAACGTCCTTGACACGAAAAAAAACTTTACAGAAGGCAGTAGACCTGAAAATGCACAAATGCAAGTGCCTCAGCATAAGACTAGTCCATACCTATCATTCACAATATTCAGCTAAATTTGCCACATCATAGTTAGGTAGGCCATCAATCAAAACAGAGATATGAGACTGTTCAGCAAGTTCGTATGTTGCATCAATCAACGCAGTCCCTATCACACCTAATCAAATTGTTAAACATGTGCATTCAAGTACAATGTACATGCAAAAATCCAATGAAGTCAGCTTCTCATCTGCTAAAGAAAGATCACTAATGACTAAACCATGCTAGCTAGCTATCCCCAATTCCCCATGACACTGGCTCTGCAACTGATTGCAATCTCAGTGGTTTTGCAATGCAAAGTACAAGAATAGGACCCCTGATCATTGTGAAATGATTGCTCACTCAGTTAAACATAAGTAGCTAATCTTTCACTCTCTCAAGACAAGATGCCAAATAAGATGGAATCCATCCATACAAAGCTGGACCCGATATGCCTGCACAAGGCTTAGTCTGCCAAAATCTCATTGCACAATAGCTAAGGATCTGTCCCACACACGTACCCAGTTTGCATGGGGTCCACGTGCCACTTATCCACTAAACATGTCACTATGGCGGTGCATTGTGATGTACCCGGCAAGCACCAGACAGTTGGCCCCATAGCAATATCTAATCACAATCACCTTGCTTTGATCTGCTTGAAACATTGCACGTACCAAGCTCATGGCCTTGTCCCTTTACCCAATCATCGATGTCAGTTGGCACTCGACTGGGCACCCTCTTTTCCTTCAGCTATAAATTCATGGTTAAGTGGCCTCCGAACACCATCACTTCATCCACAAACAAAGCATTGCAACTCAAAGTAGAGTTTTTCAGTTTCCAATTTCCAGCAAATAGAACCAGCCATGATCAGTGCCAAGAGAATTTCTCAACTAGCAAAGAAGTGGAGAAAGATGACAGCCCTTGGGAGGAAGCGTCTCACCATGACGGCGACAAAAGAAGCCAGAGGGTGCTCCACAGTGGTGGCAGGCAAGGGCCACTGCATCATGTACACCGCCGATGGCAGGCGATTTTTGGTGCCCTTGGTGTACCTCCGCACGACGGTGTTGGGAGAACTCCTGAGGATGACTCAGGAAGAGTTTGGCTTCACAAGCGATGATGGCAGGATCACATTGCAATGTGATGGCACAGTGATGGAGTACGCGATGTGCTTGCTTAGAAGAAATGCTTCAGCCGAGGTTGAGAAGGCATTCTTGAGTTCCATGGTGATGCCGTGCCACTATGCAAGCTGTGTGGTACCATCTCTGGGAGTTAACCAGCAAGTAGCTGTTTGCAGCTCCTAATATTGTCATTTGTTTGGTACCCTTGTATGTTAAGTAGTTCGACATAGATAGAAGGAAAAGGGAAATTGTACATTCTCTCGGACCTAATGAAATGGTCAGCGTTTTTCTTGCTGCCACTTTGAAAAAATTGGTATGTAACGTCTTTTTAATCTTGAAAGGCTGCAATCAATCTAGCAGGAATCTGGACAACCAGCACGTACAGTCATAATTCAGTCTCACATTCTTTGAAAATATATTAAAGTTTCACACAAGAATAATGAATAGAAGCACCTATTTTAGACTGAAAACACTAAAACAGTCACATATCAGACACTAGAAGATGATAACCTTCTGTACAATCTATGCTTCAAACAAAAAAGAGAAGAAAGGAAATGTTCAGGTCACGGTCTTGGACAAAATAAAGTGACCATGCTGTCAAATAACCTTTAGTTATGCAAGGTTTAGCATTCTCGGTAATGCCCACAAAACAGAAGATCAAAGGCAAGCATAAGAAAGTTGCATCATAA
Organism: Ampelocalamus luodianensis; assembly: GCA_036346255.1. Classification (NCBI taxonomy): domain Eukaryota; kingdom Viridiplantae; phylum Streptophyta; class Magnoliopsida; order Poales; family Poaceae; genus Ampelocalamus; species Ampelocalamus luodianensis. The sequence continues at coordinate 96,634,449 of CM070634.1, read as the reverse complement.
ATTTAAACCGGTTTACTACAATCATTCTTGAATTGCAACAAGAAAGCATTGATTTGCTTCTCCTCGTAATCAAGACAAGACTATACGAATACTACAAGTCGTACTTTTTCACATGAACAAGTAAGCGGATTTGCTTGCTTTGACATCTACCAGCGAATACAGCGCATGTTCGGATTGGAATTCTCACCGGTGTGGAGGAGGTGCTCGAGCCGACGAGATGCCGCCCGGTGCAAGCGTGCAGACGCGGACTCCGCATCCGGCGCCACCGGAAAGGGCCGAAGCGGGCGCCCAGACGAGCGCCGCGTGCCCAACGGCGCTGGCACACGAGGAACGGAGGCGCCGCCCGGCGGCGGCGGCGGAGTCCATCTGGATACGCGGCCAAACGGTAATAGAGGGTAACGCGAGGGTCTAACCTGCAAAAACCCGAAAATTCAATCGGACGGTTGAAACTAACCCGGGTTGTGATCGCGAATAATAATCGTGATCGTAATACAAGGTAGTGTGAGGGTTTCATATGCACAAACCTCTAAACCGCTCGACCAACCTCGATCTGGGCCGCGCAATATTAATCCGACGGTTCTCGTTAGGGATAGGAACGGCAGTTTGTTCATCTCTCCCCGCGCCGCGCCGTCGCGGGCGCACTCGCCGAGTTCCACCGCCTTCCAGCCACCCCCTTCCTCTCTTCCCTCCCGGAGGCCTCTCGGACGCTGCGTCTGCTTCCTTCTCCAGCACTTCATGTCCACGAACTCTGAGCCCATGGTTTCTTTCAATACTTTCTTCAGTACTCGGTAGGAATCATGCCATGCAATGTGTCCAGAAAGGAAATGAAGAATCTTAGCTTGCGATATATCTGTATCATTTCATGTAATCCTAATACTTTACATCGAATTGAACAAAACCATACATCAGCAGCCATGTACAAACAGCAAATTGATTGTCTAGTCCCACTGATGTCACCATGCCGGCATGCCGCTGACATCGTGGAAGGTCTAACTATGGAGCTCAAGAACGCCCTCCCAATACCTCTTCAGAGCCCTCTCTCCTAATCAAGCACATGACATACTCCATCACTGAGGCATCACAGGGCAATGTGATCCTGTCATCGTCGCTTCGAACCGCGTCCCATCGGCGGTGTACACCACGCAGTGGCCCTTGTTGTCTGCTGGCCGCCGTGCTGCAGCAGCAGTCGGTGCCTGCGGTCTGCCGGCCGCCGGATGCCACCATCCTATGCCACTTCTTGGCCAACTGAGCGAGCTTCTTTGAATGGATCATGATTCTGCTGTGTTTCTTACTTTCTTGTCTAAAAGGCACTGTTGCTCCGAAGGTGTGGCGCACTTATGCTTAGATCGCGATGTTGTTTGCAGATGAAGAAGTTGTGATGAGTAGGTCATGAAAAGAGGGAAGTGCATGGGTTATGTGTAGCTATCAGCATAAGTGGTTCCAGTGGGCAGGAGACAGGGCCATGGGTGTTCTGCATGCAACGTACGTTGCAGGTGTAGACAATGCGATTTTGATAAGATTTTATTGGGACCAGCTGTTCGGTCCATGGTGACGGTGAGTGATGGATCCAGTGCTACTAGTTGGGTGATTGGTGATGTACTGTAGTGCTTATTCCTTCAATGGTTAGAGACAATAAGCTAAGCATCATCCACGGTCCAGCCCTCAGTATCACTGTCTGAAATGTGCTGTGGCATGAGTAACTGATCGTGCCCTATCCTTGCGCAGTTGCGCCCTGATTATATATTCATATTGGCGTTCAATTTGTTGAGGAACCGTCATTTGTGAGCGGTCAAGCGATTACTGCCGTAGACAATACACGTAATCGTAGAACAATGTATGAACACAAGAACGAATAAGAGATGAACACGAGAGATGTAGGGGACTTCTTGCTTCTCTTTATTCCTTCATTCATAGATCAATCATTTACAATGAATAGCACCCTATTTATAGGCTATGCCTGCAGAGTTTGGGATGAGAGCCCACTGGGCGGGACTCCGGTCTGGGCCCGGTTTCTCAACACCCCCTTGGGCACTCATCCTTCATGCCCATGTCTCGTCAAAACTCCATAAAAACCCGATGGGAAAAATTTGGAGAAAAAGTACATGAAGCATGTTAGTTATCTTTTGAATTGCCTCATTAAAAACCTTAGCAGAAACTTGGGAAAACTCGTCAAGGAAAAAGAGTACAATCCACCCAATTTCATTTAATCTCGTGATTTGCTCTTTGGGTACTCGATCTTCGTGATCAAGCTTTAGTAATGAGTTTGTGAAGGTTCTCCCCCTGAATTCTGCACTTCTCTAGGTCTCATCATTCCAATTCCACGTACACACCTTTCAAAGCTAGATGCTGGAAGTGACTTAGTGAATAAATCTGCAAGATTTTCACATAACTTAGTATGCAGTACCTCAATTTCGTCCATCTTTTGCATTTCATGAGCATAAAAGAACTTGGGGTTGATATGCTTTGTGAGGGGAATCTTCACATAACCCATCTGCACTTGTGCAACATAAGCTGTATTATCTTCATAGATAATAGTGAGGGTTGATGCGGTATTCAATCCACATAACTGCTGGATGTAGTGAATCATTCGCCGAAGCCAAGTATATTCTCGTGAGGCCTCGTATAATGCTATTATTTCCGGGTGGTTCGTCGAAGTCGATACAAGACTCTGCTTAGACGATTTTCATGGAATTGCAGTTCCACCACATATGAATTCATAGCATGTTTACAATTTGACTATATGCGGGTCCTACATGTACCCGTCATCTGCATTGTCATTCATAGTTAGGTCTTAGTTCTTTCTATAGAACAGACAAAGTTCTTTGCTTCCTTAGAGGTATCGGAAGATGTTCTTCATTCCCTGCCAATGCCTTTGGTAGGTTCTGCACTATACCTTGCTAGTAGGTTCCCGGCAAATGCAATGCCTGGTCTAGTACAGTTTGTTCAATACATGAGTGTTTCTATCACACTTAAATATGGGAATTCCGGTCCCAGGACTTCCTCCCCCCTCTTTTCTAGGTCTTTACGGGTCTTTGTCTTGCTGCAAAGATGTCCCGACCATCGACACTTTCAAAGGGTATGCCTTTTCAAAGTCAAACATTTCTAACACCTTCTGAGTGTAGGTTGACTGATGTACTAATATCCCTTCAGGGGCATGCCCAAGCTGCAAGCCTAGGCAATATTTAGTTTTCATCCAAATCTTTCATTTCAAACTCCGACTCCAGGTAAGAGCTTGCTTTCTTAATATCCTTGAGGTTCGATGATATTGGATCATTTTCATACACTGAGATTATACAAAATCCATTCTAGGACCGTCGTATAAATACACAGAGATTATTCTCATTTGTTCGTGTAGCCTTTCTTGCATAGAAAGTCGCTTTAAGCGATTATACCACATTCTGCCTGATTGCTTAAGTTCGTACAATGACTTTCTGACTTTCACACTGTACATATTTATATTTGCTCTATCTTGGTTGGAGACAGGATACATCGGTATCTTCATATAAATGTCGAATCAATATTTCATAAAGGTATCTTTGGTACCCATCCATCAATTTCACTTCTAACTTCAAGTTCACTTGTCATTGAGATAAATATCTAAAGGAGTTTCGCCCATGATCGGGGAATAGGTTTCTTCATAATCATCTACTGGATGTTCAATGAAACCTTATGCAATGAGCATTGCTTCTTTTCATTTATCTTTCGAACAAATACCCACTTATGCCCTACGGGGTGCACAAGGGTAGGCGCACGCTTACATGCCCAAACGTCTTTCTTTTATTCTGAGAGATTAATTTAGTTTCTCGCCTTCTTCCAATCGATCTTTTCTTTCATTCAGCGAGCGTTGCAGGCTCTGGATCAAGATTGATCATTGTGGCAAGTTTCTTTGCAAAGTAAATGTCGACATTGGCTATTGTCATATTCAAAGATTCTCCCGAGGTCATAAAGTTTATAGCTATTTCTTCAAGGGACGATTCTTTTAATGCTTCTACTTGCTCACCACTGCTTCTAATTGCGGGCAAGTCCTTTAGTTTTTCGGCTCGATGTATGCGCTCACATCCATGCGATGTCTCCTTCATGGGGATGTTCAATTCAGGTATGCCTTTCACGAAGATTTCATCTGGTGCAGTCTCAACCGCTCCCCTTACAGTTACGGGGCACTTGGTGATCGGTGTGTCAAGTCCTTCTTATCCTTTTCCACCGGCGTCCCGGTTACTTTGGATTCGAGGACCGGAGTTCTCGTCCTTTCAGAGGCCTTAGGACGGGATTAGGGATACCTTCATCGGTATTTCAACCCTCTCCGATGCATTGCGTGCAGGCACATGCTACTTGGTCACACTCTTCAAATCACTAAAGTGGTTAGGCAGTTGATTTGCTAATGCTTACAAATCAATTATCTTCTGGACTTCAATTGTCTTCTAGACTTCAATTCAAATTATCTTCTGGACTGCAATTATCTTCTGGACTTCTCTATTTGCTTCACTAGTGCGCGGGTCATATGCATAGATTTCAATTATCTGCTGGACTTCAGTTGTCTTCTAGACTTCAATTATTTCCCGATATTATCATCAAGGGTTGATTTCCTCCCCCTAATGACGGGAAAATAACCTCATCTAATGTGCTATCAGCGAATCGGGCATTATTTAAATCTCCAGTCATAAGGTCCAAATACTCGATTATGGATGATGTCTCATAACCAACATATATCCCAGACTTTTGGAGAAGACCCATTGCAGTTCGCTGCGGTGGTGGTATAGGTATATAACCCTTGCCACCAAACCTGTGAAGATGAGTAGTTTTCTGTGCTGACCCTTGCGCTAGTTGTATAGGTGGATGGATGTTATAAGCCGAAGGTCTAAAATTGATGAGAGAAGCTGCGAGCAGGACTGCGTGTCCCCAACATGTAGTTGGTAAATTACAATTCTTCAAGGTTCTGCTAGTCCATTCTGGGTGCGGACATGCGGTACAAAATGCTCAATTTTAATTCCCATTTTCATGCAATAATCACCAAATGCTTTCGGAGTAAGTTCTCCGGCGTTGTCCATTCAGGTGGACTTCTCATGATGATCAGAGAAAATATTTCTAATTTAATTATCTGCGAGATTTAGCTATGCAAAGCGTGATTTCATAAACAATAAACATATATCGACCATTCAGGAAGCATCGATGAGCACCATAAAATACCTAAAATTACCCTTACGGGGCTATATAGGACCGCAAAGGTCTCCTGGATACGGTCCAGAATGCGAGGACTTCATCCTTCATTTGTATCGAGCAAAAGGTCTAATAATTAATTTCCGTGCACATACAGGCACACAAAATCTTCTGATTGAAAAATTATTTATATTCATATTATGTCCCTGTGAATTGTTAATTATATCTCTCATTATCATAAGACCTAGGCAACATAATCTATCATGCGAGAGATAGGTAAGTTGAGCTTCTAAATATGGTTTTCAAGGCGGTATAAAGTGCAGGTGCCTTAATATTAGTGTAGTATAGCGATTTCATATGAAGGAAGACATTCTAATGCTATTATTCACTTTCTTCACGCTTTGTAATGAGCGGATATTACGTATCATACTCTTCTTGATCTACGTGGAAACCGTTAGCGTAAATATCCTTAAGAGTTCAAGTCGATCTCAGGTACAACAAGTCCCTTCAATGACCAAAGTTGTGCCCATTGTGAGTATAATTATGGCCCTTCCTGAGCCTATTACACAAGTATCGCTGCCTGCGATTGTCGTAAGACTACCAACATTCTTGCTGATCGACTGGAAAAATTTCTGTTTCTCTCAGGATGTTATTCGTTGTGCCGCTACCTGCTAAGCACACTTCCTCCATAGGGTGCCACACGCATTCTAATATAATGTACTTTATTAATATGTAGCAGAAAGTAAGCAACACATAAATAAAATACTTCAGATATCAGAACGTAACTTGCTATTATAAACACGGGAAAATAAGTCTTGCAGGACTCATAATAAGAATTTAATACTTTGCTCTCCTAGAGCTTGCAACCATAATTCAATAATTCTGCTTCAATTACAAACTGCAAGTTTTTATAAAAGATCCAAATGCAATGCGTGTACTAGATCGAATCGGCAAAGTATTCAGGAACTTCTGCCTTAATCTGCTCCATGGCGATCTTCTCCTCTTGGGCAACTATGGCTGCGGCCGCTGCGATATCCAAAGGAGGTGTGATAGGGGCTGATACTAGGCTGTCCACATTCATAAGTGCAAATAATGGATGTGAATCCTCTGTGCCTGCAATGGCGAGATATGCCTCATGCTATCATTTGCCCTTTTTCTTAGACTAGAAAGCATCAATAATGTGCGACGCACGACCCTACCCTTCTTGCTCCTCTCATTCGTGAGAGGCATCATCACCTTGTAGCTGCTAGTAGTTGCTTCATGGCTAACTTTGCTACTAGGTGGCTGCAATATGTAGTTCTTTTTTAGAACATTATCTTGAGCTTCCGCAACTTGCATAATGTCAATTAATTCGGCATACTGCATGTAGTCGTCTTGACGATAGTTGCATGCGGATTACACCGCGTTCGGGTGAAAGGTAGAAAGTCTTCTCCATCTTCTGCTCAAAATTGAAGACCGATACAAATTCTATACAAATTACGCCATCTTTGATCGGTTCTTGAATTCTGATTAGTGATGCGATCATCTTCATATTCATGCAAAAAGTTCAAAGGATTACTGCTGGTAATCTGCATAAAATGGTTGCAAAATTCTCACAATGCTCTCCGAACTTCCGGTTCATGTTCCCGTATTTTTCTATACATTTTTCATGATTTACTGCTATTTTCAGTGATTAAAAGCAATATAAACAATCACAAATAATCACAAACACTAAATGCGATAAATAAATTGCATAGAAATAACAATAACAAGAATAAACATGCTTCAAAGTTCAAAAAATATGCAAAAAATTGGATTTCCGATGCCCTTTTCTGCTGGAAAATGACATTTTCAGCGAATTCTGGAATTTTTAGATGGTTAAACCGCTAAATTTCAATTCTAAGAAATTTTCGTATAATTTTTCAATTTTTGAGGGGTCATTCTGCAAGAATGTCTTTCATGAAATATTACACCATAATTGTCAGAACTTCGAGGGTTTATTTGCAATTTCTTCAATTCTGAGAAAAATTTGCGTAATTTCTGAAAAAACCGAGGGTCGTTTTGCAAAATTCCAGGATTTCCAATTCTCCCATTTTCTTTTGCTCACGTGATTTCATTAGGCTGGGGCCTCTTCTTGGGTCGTCCTTCCTTTAGTTGGCCCGTGCCTTTCTTGCTTTGACTTGGCCCATGCCTTTCTTCTTCTTCTTTTTTTTCTTTTTCTCCCGTGGCCTCTTTCTTTTCTACGCGTACGGGTATTTTTCTTGTCTCCACGCGGGCTCGTTTCATTCTTTTGGCCCATGTGGCTTTGCTTTCACGTGCATGCGCCCACGGAAACCTAGGTAGCGCCACAATGCATGCTGGCGGCGCTACGTGCATGTGCCCATGTGGAGGCGGCGCTACGTCTATGCACCCGTGCGGAGGCGGCGTTAGGTGCCCACATGGAGGCTGGGGGCAGCTCGTGCAGGGTCGGCGCGTAGTGCCGCTTCTAGGCGGTGGCGCGGGGTGCATAGTGCCGCTTCTAGGCGGCTGCCGGCTTCAAGTGCCTCGACGGCGGCGGCGGTTCGCTCGCGAGCATGCACGCGGCTCGGTGGCGCTGCGGCGTGGCGGCTCGGCTCAGCGGTGACTCCATGCGGCGCGACGCGCCATGCGGCGGCGATCGTGTTAGGAGGCGGCGCCATGCGGTGGCGGCCGTGTTTGGGGAGGGTGGTGCCATGTGGCAGGAGCATGGCTTCGGGCCGGCGGTGGTGGCGCACCCATGCTACTATGGAGGCCGACCGGTGGAGATGCGGCTCCAAGCGCACAGGGCCGCCAGCCAAATTTTTTTTCGTTACTGTTCATGCAATGCAGTGTAATGTAGTACGGGACTGCATCGATGGCGTGGCTTCAAGCCGACGTGTGCATGCTTGCCGCGTGCTAGCGGCGTGGCTCTATCGTTGCCTCCATGGCGATGCGTGATGGCGGACTAGTCGACCGGTAACGTATCGCGGAGGTGGTGACAGCCGCTTGCAGGCGGTGCCATGCACATGGTGCCTTTCGTGCTATTGCATCTACAAGATACGATTGCAATCATCATCTACTCTTTCATGCAACCCACCGTCGGCTTGGCGCGCGACTTCAAATCGGCTCGCGGTAGATTAGAGTGGATTTGCCGTAGGAAACCAATCTAGAAAGCCAAATTTGCGAATTGAAAGCAATCTAGAAAATACGATTCAATCTACGAGTGTCGTTCATCGGCGGTTACCTTTTCGATGCGAGGAGAGTCGATCGTCGCGATAACGTGTTGAGGAACCGTCATTTGCGAGCCCGATCAAGCGATTACCTGCGTAGACAATACACGAATCGTAAGAACAATGCATGAACACAAGAGCAGAATAAGAGATGAACACGAGAGATGTAGGGGACTTCTTGCTTCTCTTTATTCCTTCATTCATAGATCAATCATTTACAATGAATAGCACCCCTATTTATAGGCTACGCCGCTAGGGTTTGGGATGAGAGCCCACCTTGGGCGAGGACTCCCGGTCCGGGCCGGTTTTAACACAATTGAGGCAACTTGCATCTTCTTTGTATCCATGATTGCTCTAGGTTTACTTTATTTGCACTTTTGCAAACATGTCATGTGATTGGTTCATTCAATCCATGTTTCCTTGATCGCATTTTGGTGTGAGCATTGCCTGGCTTTAACTTTGAATGGAGCGGTGAATCCTCATCATTCGATGGGGCACTATATGGTTGGAATTTGAACCGGGTTTATCCAATATCTTGATGCACGATCAAAACGTGGCTTATTTATGTTGCATACATCATTGTTAACTTCATTTTGTTAGTGTGGAGGACCGGACCCTCTGAAACAATACTCAAGAAAGAGAACCCATGTTGCAATGCAATCACATGTATATCCTTCTTTGGAATGCTAATGCATGTCATCCCACAGAAAATGCACATGTTGAAATGGAGCATACATGCATGCATAGGAAAGACCATTGAAACATATGCTATTCCCTTGAAGTCGGCTCACCGACCGTCAGAGACCATGTGGTTTGGTCTTAGATCGAGGATGAACAATTGGCATCATTGTCAAAGAGATTAGAGAGTTAGCTCTCAATTTTGCAAAAGTTGTCTTCAACTCTTGTGGCTAATTTAACAACTATGATCAAGCAGATCCTTCGAATACAGTAGAAAGGTAGTTGGTCATGTTATGCTTTCCTCCTCCTGCCACTCGGATAGTTGTGGTATAGATATTTGAAGAAACTCGATGGGATTTTGTGACCCATCAAATTTCTCCATATTCACTAGTCGAAACCGGGGCGGCCAGCGAATTGCTCGAAGGTCAGGCGAAAATGTCCGACATCTGGTAATAATATAATAATGCCTTTTTTGCAGGAAAGAAGGGTTAACATCACCAGGCGATTGTACTCGACGATACCTAGTGATAAGTAGACTTGACCTATCATAGATCCCAACCCTACGAGGGTAATATTCCTCGTACTCCATCTGCTGGTGCAGATTTCTCGAAAGAAGTGGTGAGCGACCACTTCCCCTAGGAGTTTGTCGATCACTAGTTGTTCGAGTGACTCTTCTCTTACTGGGGTTATGGTTAGGAGATCGATCAGACCTGTTGACCTGTTGTCTTGTCGTTCTCCATGAGGAGAGTCATCTGAACGACTGGCGTTTGATGGAGTTGTCCCGATACGACTACCAAGACGGTGTTACCGAGTCTTCTCGAGCATGACCATCATGTCCCGAAGTCTTCGTGCAATATCTTGAGCAAAGAGGTCGTAGCCTGTCAATTGTCCAAGTTCTTGAGTCGGGTTTTCGATCAGGTCATTGATTCGTTGAAGTTCTTGAGCTTCCTCTGATCGGAATTGGATGTGCCCACGTAAGGACCTCTGGGTAGTAATTCTTCTTCTTCGAATGGTTTCGAGATCATCAACATTTGAGTCAGCCGGAGCATGCCTCAGAGGAGAATGATCATTTCTAGGATTTCAGCCACCCTCATGAAGGTGAAGATATCATTCATCACTAGAGGCATTCTCACCATCACCACGAGAGCTCGAAGTGAGTGTACGATGGGAAGCATCCCCAGTCCTACTTCTTGGAGAGAGATTAGGATCTGAGGGGAGGACAAAGACTTCTTGTGTGCTATTATCTCCACTCACGTCTGAGTCCTTCTGACTCGAGGAGTAGTCGAAAGACAATACCTCGTGACTTGGAGCAATCCCCTTCAGGAAGGGGAATTCTGGGTTATAAATGTGTCTGATTGAAGGTGAACCCTGCAGGGGGTGTGGTCGAATCCGCAGGTGAAGCGGGCTCAATAATGCACCTCATGGGGGTAACCGAAGGGTGACGGTTATCAGGTGTTGATTGAGTCCCAAAATCATGGATTTTAGGACTTGTTGTGCTAGATCGGACGACCTCAGACAGGCTTGAACATTTGGAGAGAACCCTTGCGGTGGCGCGATCCTGACCCTAGTCGGATGGACCCTTGCCCTTTGAGGAGTCTGGTTCCTCATATGGGCGTAATGTCGTGGGGGAAAGAGCTCTATCATTAACCTTGTACGTGGCATGGTCTCCTGGGTCTAGTGAAAGATCCCTGGAAACAGCGTTGCCATCAGACGAAATGATGCACTGCTTGTACTCGTAGTAGGCATTCATTTCAAGTTTTGCGTAGTCTGCCAAATTGAACCAATTCTCCTCATTCCACTCTTCTGCTTTGAAAGCATCAGAGTTAAAAAAATGAAGACAATTTGCCGAAAAGGAAAGGAGAAATTGAAAGATCCTTAAGGATGGCGCCAACTGTCGATGATTTTGTATCGATCTTACGAATGAATGCTGGGACTCTCCTTGAGTTCAACCATACAGAAAAAGACACAGAGATTTTATACAGGTTCGAGCCTTCTCCTGAGAGAATAATAACCCTACTTCTGTGTTGTTGTATTGACTATGCTTTATAACATAGAAGAAATCACTAGAACTAGAGCTTAATGACTTCTATCTGTTGATCGTGTCTTGTGTTCTTTGTCGTTGTTCCTTTTCATCCTCTGTCTACCGGCTTTACTCCTTATATAGCGTGTGAAGGGGTGGTAGTTATCTCATATCAAGAGGTGTCTCACTGTTTGATGAAATACGCACGTTCAATAACAGTTATTGTCAGAGACTAACCATCTCACATCGCCTTTGAGTTATGTCAGAGGCAGAAGTTTAATACGTGCAGTTATCCTAGATAATAACAACACATATGAACTACTATGTATATTAAACACATCGCATAAGTGTCGCAAGTCGATTAGACCAACATGTTTATAGGCTTTGTTGACTATAGGATGGTCGTAGTTAACCTGATCGTAGTAAAGCTTACGACCATAAAGTGGTAATAGTAAGGCTTACGATTATGAGGTTATCGTAGAAAATCTTATGACCACTAAGTAATCATAGAAGAACTTACGACCATATAAGGGTGATAAGGGGTATTTTTACGACCACTCGGCTAAGTTTCTCCCTTGTTAATGATAAGAGGTATTTTTACGAATAACATGAAGATATTGCTATCTATAATAGCTATTACAGATAAACAATTTAATTAATTGAGAATTATTATATCCTTGTCTAGTATGATAGGTTTACTTTAGTATATGTCAAGCCACGTAGGTAATGAGACTAAGTAAAAATCACCTCGCATATGAGGGTCAAACCCGCAGACACCACTAAAAATGTAAGGCTGGAGTCTAGCCAATGCTTGGACGTTTCAGCTAAGGCTCATAGAACTTCCTTGATAAATATAAAATAATAAAAGAAATCATTAAGTAAACTATACCCCATATGTCGGTGAGACTTATGTCTACCCAGTACGAACCCTGAACCTATGCATAGATCTCACATGACTATCATGGAACTTCCTTGATAAATAGGAAGTAATAACAAAAGAAATCATTAAGTCAGCTAGGCATCGCTTGTAAGCGTCAATGAGGTGTTCCCAGGTGGATGATAGTAATCAACCTCGTATAGAATCTAGCCATCACCCATTGTTATCCAGTCCCAGCAGAAGGACAATTCATGACTCGAATGTGGGTCAGAGAGTTCAACCTAACTGGGTGATCTTTCCCTTCTAGGTAACCGATGCGGAATATTTCTATGATACCCCCCTCCCCGTTGGAGTCCTAACTCTTTGCACCAGCGGACTTCCCGAGAGCCCAATCCCCCTCGCCCTCACTCCGGATCAAACGGATACCTAACCCTAAGTCTAACTATCGACCCAAAACCCCACCACTAGACCAAACGAGTAGAGTTTGGATTTATCTACTTTGGTCTAAAATATTTTCTTCATTCCAAATATCTCTAAATGTACTTTGTCCCGTTTGAAGTATTTCCTTCATCAACTTCCTTTAGTTATACTTCGTCTGAAGTATTTCCTTCATCAACTTTCTTTGGATATACTTCATATGAAGTGTTTCCTTCATCAACTACACTAAGTATGCTTAGTTTCGTTTGAAGTATTTCCTGCTTCACACACTCTTGGGTTGATTGACCTTCATTTGATGTGTTTTCTTTTGTTTAATTACCTTTGTATTTATTGGATTTCTTTTGTTTTTGAGATGTTCTCGGTTTCAATTGTACTTTGCGTAATTAGAATCAGAAGCCACGACAGAGCAACAGTTCAAGCAAGAGCAATAACAGGACCAAGGCGATGAACATTGAGCAAGGTGAGTCAACACTTTGATTATTTTGCTTCTAAATTTTGAATGCAAATTAATTGATTTAAATTATTAAATTGCATTGCTATGATTTAGACAACTATGTCAATTAGCTCATAGTTATTGCCTTAATGATAATTGCGTATAGACTTTCAATCCTTGAACTTGGACACTATCATTTGTCACCCTAGACTAATGGTATACATACTAGGTACTAAGTCCGTACCTAAGTGTCATGCTTAGCCTTGATTAGGTACATTGGTATGCGAGCAATGATTTGCCCCGACATCATTTAAAACTTGGCCCGAACTTGGCGATCGAGGTTGGAGCATGGTTGGTATGTTGACTAGAAAAGTATTTCAAAATAAAAGAAAACCAAAAGCAGATTTTAACTTGGTAATTTGGAAAGCGTGGTGGGTGTTGGGAAGAGCACGACAGAGTGGGTATAAGGAAGTATCGTCCAAGTCAATAAAGGACCGAGTTCTTGTAACGACATTGTCGTGTAAAAACAGTACAACCACAATCTATAATGGGTATGGCCCGACTAACTAATTTGTTCGTCTCCTCGTAACTTCACCATTGATGGGTGTGTGGCGTAGGTATGTGTAGGAGCCACAGGAAAACTACACGATGCAAGTGGGAGACCTCCCAGGGGCGCAGCCCAAGGAGGTGATACCTAGTGGGTGGGGTTGCGTTGAGGTGGGGCATTGTAAAAGCCTTGTGACAATCATCTTAGTCACACACCTATGGAAGTATGTCAAGACGGATATTATAAGTTGATTATCTCTTGTGAGTCAAGTGTACGAACTCTGCAGAGTGAGAAAACTATCTGGATAGCTGTGCACACAGTCATGGACGGTGCCGAGAACTTACTTGAATTAGCTTTTATTTCATAAAAACAATTTGTGGGTGGAATGAAAAGATGGGTTAGAGTCTAGAGATTTGATATGGCCTAGTTGAGAACCAGTGAGAAGTACATAATGTGACCCGAGAAAGAATATGAGCATTGGGTGGATAGAGCTACTCAATGGTATAGGAGGTTGGAGCCTCCACTAGTATTTTATAATAAAACTCAACCTTGTTAAACCTGTGTTAGTTAAAATGCTAGGTCCTAGGATTTGCTATTACATAATCTATTTCAATAAGTGGTTTTATGCAAATAAAAGAACCACAAGACATTCCTTTGATCAGTCTTGCATGTTATATAACTGTATTTTGCGTGTTGGCTCACGAGTACGGTTGTGTACTCATACTCGCTCAATATTATTATTCAGTAAGTATGAAAGAAGAAGGTTATATGGGCACTTATGAGCATTCGTCAAGACCGGAGATCAAGAAGGCCAAGAACTAGGCCGTGGCCCCAGTCGATTGTCTGTGGATATATCGTGAGGATTTCACATAATATATTTTTATTGTACTTTCACTATTGTTCTTTGAAAAGTATTTTGATTTGTCCGACAATTCTGTAAGTCAAAAGCCATAAGATATATTTGTGTTTGTTTATTATTATGCAATAGCTTTACATTTTCGTGATATGTGTTTGATACTCAATGATGTAACTGTGAGCACTAACTCATCGATCCGAGCGGTGCTATGAGCGCAGAAGATTTCAAATTACAAATTTGGGTCGGCGGTGACGACGATGGCGGGATCACTCGCCCTGTGATCTGCGGTCATGGGTATGCCATGTGCTTGCTCGGAGAAATGCCTCTGCAGAGATGGTGTAGCACCCAATTTTCGGTTTGCAAGTTCTTCATGTGTTCAAGAATCAAGGAACTCAAACTTCAAGGTTTGCCCGAATTGATCAAGATTCGATTCCCCTCCCCGAAAGCACCAAGCTTCTCCCCGTTTCTCCCTAACCTAACCTAGCCCTACCTCCTGGCGGCGGTCGCCATGCTGCGCGCCACCATGCCCCGCTCGCGCCTCGGTCCTCCACCCCCGCCGCCGCGTCAACGCCCCGACGCGCGCGCTCGACCCGCCCCATCCCCTCTTCCCGCCTCGGCGCGCGCGCCCGCGCGCCCTCGGCACTCCCGCCGTGCCGTCGTCAATGGTCACCTCCCCTCTCGGATCCAAGCCCTTCGGCTATAAAGCCCCGAGCCCTTCGCCCCAGTGACCCTCCTCACCTCTCTTCTCCCCCAAGCAAAACCCGAAGAGGAAGAAGGCGAAAGCGAGAGGAAGAAGAGCAAGAGCACCGAGCAGAGGAGACTCACTCGCCGCCATCGTCGTCCTCTCGTGCCGTGCCGAGCCCCCGCTCCTTTCGGCGCCGTCGTTTGTCGCCATCGCCGCCGCGCCTCCTCGAGCTCCTCCTTCTTCCGTGCGCGCCGCGCGCCCGTTCCTCCTCTCCTCTCGCCTAGCCCCTCGCCTCTCTCTTTCTTTGGTGAGCACGGTGTGGGCATGTGCGCAGATGCCTTGGGCCGCTCACGCGTGGGCAGCCTTGCGTGTCTTTTGGCATGGTGCGCTCTGCGCGAGTGGGCCGAGCGAATTGTTGGTCGTGGGCCACTTTCGGTTTTCTTTTTGGTTGTTTTTCCTTTTTTTTCTTTTTTTCAAAGAGAGGATTTAAAATCTCTTTTCTTCCCATTTTAGCTCCAAAATTGTGGTTTTGTTTCTAAAATTTCTAAAATCAAGCTCTTTCTTTTGGTACTAGTTTGGTTTATTTTGGAGTTTATTTGATGAGTTTTGTTATTTATTTAATTTGTTTGCTCGTGTGTTTCTTTTAAAATTACGATCGATCGCGTAGAGTTTGGAGAAGCGGAGACCCCACTCGATCAAGCTCAAGAGTATCAAGATCATCTAGTAGTAGACCCAGCGAGTCAATACTTTGATCATATTGAACCTACATTTTATGCAAATTATGTCCTTTTAAAGTATCAAATTGCATGCTTAATTTCGTTATGCAAATGTCGTTAAAAATCTTAAGGTAGTTAAATGCCAACTTGATGTTTAATTATTAATACACCATCCCTTGGTAATTGAATTACCTTAAGCCTTGTCACCCTAGTAAATATATGGTAAATATACTAGTATAGGCTATACTTAAGCGCCATGCTAGTCTTGCTTAAGTATCGGGGTCATCTACCCCATTCATCATCTCTTAAAAATGAACATGGTTTTGGGAGTCATTGGATGTAAATGGTCGAGGTGGTTGTGTTGTTGTATTTTCCTACTTCTTAAAAACCCTAAAAAATTGCTTATCACATTTGGGCGGATGGTATGATGGATGGTATGTTGGTGGGTGCTAATGCACCCAAGGAATGTTGGTTTGTGGATGGTATGTGGTATGAACGCCTGGATGGTCCCTAAGGACTTAATCTGTGATGACCTCCCAATGTAAAACAGACGACCACATGTCTATAATGGTGTCGACTGCTAATTAATTTGTATCCGTTAGTATGAGTTGCACGAGCAGATGACCCGCTCGCCATAAGCCTATGTGGCTATGGGTTGGGGTGTACGACTTACTGGTCTATGTGAGCGTAGCCGTGTGGCGCAAAGAGGTGCAGGAAAGAGTTGACGGTCTATGTGAGCGTAACTCTTCTCGGGTGAAACCTTAGCGGGTGTAACAAATCTTTGGTGGATGCATTGTAAAGGCCTTGTGACGATCTCCCCTTGACTCACATGTCTCTGGAAACATGTGTATATGTCGGGATGATTGTCTCTTGTGGGTAAAGTGTACAACCTCTGCAGAGTGTAATAAACATTCGAATAGCCGTGCCCACGGTCATGGCGGACATGGGAACTTACAAGAGTTAGTTACATTTATAAAACCTTGTGGGCGGGATAAAATGTGTTGGAGTCGTTGTGACCACTGGTTTTGGTTTTCCACAGGTGGATGTACCCAGTGATGTTAAGCGGTGGATGTAACCGCTATCAAAAATAAGCATGAGGTGGAGGTAACCTCTCTCATACAAATATTGCACAAGTAATCTCTTTAACAAATGCAAATTGGTTAAAATGCTAAGTGATAGGACTTTCTAATATTGGTACTCAAAATATTGCTTTGTGCAAATAAATGAACAGAGCCATCCTTGTTAAGCCTTGCATGTATAATATTGCATCTTGTGTGTTGGCTCGCGAGCACGGTAGTTGTGCTCATCCTCGCTCTTTCCCCCAACCCTCAGAACCCGTGGATCATGGAGACTACGCCTACTACGAGGACCTGGACGCCGAAGAGCAAGGAAATGAAGAGGAGTAGTACAGTTCTTGTAGTCTAGGTCTCGCCTCAGTCTGGTTGGCTCCGTTGGTACTTGTGTACCTCCTATATTATCAAGCCCTTGGCTAATATCGGTCGTACACCTAGTACCCGATCGCTTGCCTATGGAGAGACTTGCGCTACCCTTATGCTTCGCTAACGTGCTCGAGATTTTGTAATGAACTCATTTGGCTTTGATCGGCCCTATTGTAAATCGACCGACGTGGTCTATTTGAACTCTAATGCTTGTATTAATGCATGATTTGGTCTACGCGATGTATGAAATGATTCAGCAATGTATGCGTGAGCGCTATCTCGATCAGGAATAGCGCACTTTATCACGAAGGATTACGGATTACGAAATCCGGTCAAGCAGAGTGTATCGAGCATCGATTGTAGGAGCCTTAGTTAGATTGGTCGTTGCCTAAGGTCTTGAGTCTTATTTTCAAAACCTAAGAAAAGCTTTGGCAAAATATAGTGTATTCTTGCTCTTACTTGTCATTCCTAGTTCGTACTCATCCTACTTCACTTTGATTTATTACATTCTTGACTTCCTTTTGTTTTCAAAATTTTAGATGGTGCTCAGTCGCTCGGCGGCTCTTGGGACTTTTCTCTCACGGAGAAGACCTCGGAGGCTTCAGTGGGGATTCTTCGCCGGTGATGCGATGATTTGGTTACTACCATCCGCCTATCTTCATGGGCCGGATGACTGGTTCAGGACCGAGAGACACGGAGCATGGAGGTTTTCCTCTATGCTAGGGAGGTGAGTTCAATACTCACACCTTCAAGTGAGCACCCGGGAGCCGTGCTTTGGATCTTATCCCGAGATGTGGCACGACTTGCGCGTCTCGCTTGTGCGGATGCATGGAGACCTTCTGCGAGCTTGCCCTTCGCTTCTATCCGACTCTCGGGAGGAGAGCTTTACGGTGATCCGCCACGTCCGGCGGATGACCCGCACTGTCACATCGGCTCCAGCTCACGCGGTGCCTTGTCGATCGCCCGCCAACGCCGTTGACGAGATCGGGGCGCCGATTTCTCCTCACCAGCGGCTCACGAGCACTCAGAGCACCCTCCGTGGCAACATGTTCGAGAGATGATGAAGCTCACCGCGAGTAGAGCGGAGAGAGACGCTGGCATTGCGAAATTGGCCCGCCTCGAGCGCCACTGCGGCCGCCGCCCGGCTCTGCTGCGCCCAGCTCTGCCGCACCGTCGTCGTTCCGGCAACCCGTGCCAGCCGGCGTTTTCCACAGGAGGACCCCACACCGCTCACGGCACGCAAGAAAGTGCGTCCACCGCCGACCGTCCGCGGCCTTGAGAGTCGGCCGTGGGCGCGACCCGATCGCCGCTGGATTTGACGAGTTCGACCGCGGGCACCACTCGGTCGTTCTCGCTCGCCGACCATCTGTCGCGGCCGTTCCGATCCCGGTGGCGTACCACTGCGGTGGTAAGCACCGATGGAGGAGTAGTCGGGATAGCTAGGTTAACTAGCGATTGCTTGCTAGGTAGTCTTTTGTTTACAAGCACTTTCTTTATCCACCTTTGTAGGCGTTGTGTTTTGTATCTCGTGTCATGGCTTTGCATGGCCTATATGTTGTGTCCTAGAGTCATGTAACACATACCCCTAATATTAATGAATTGCGACCATTCGGGCTTTGTATCGCAATTGTGTTGTTCGTTCAATTTGATTTCTTTCTTACTGTGTGTGCTTTAGGGGCTAGTGAACCTCATATACCACCCCTCTCTAGTTCTAAGCCTTAGCATTTCTTGAGATGGCACCAAGGAGAGCCGCTGCCCATCAGTGGTGCTTTGCAGTGGCCGTGGAAGAGGCCGTGGCTATGGTCGTGGTCGTGGACAAGACCTACCTCCCCACCGCTAGAGCATCCAACAATGGCACAAGTTATGCGCAACAAGCCCAAATCCTTCAAGCCTTGCTCGCTAATCAACAGCGAGGAAGCGACCGATGCGCCACTCTAAGGTGGCGATTTCCTCGAGACAAGACCACTTACCTTTGCCTCGTGAGATGAACCCTGAAGCGAAGATTGGCTCGGGGATACCGAGAAGAAGCTCGCCAGCCCGATGCTCGAGGAAGACAAGGTGGACTTTGCCACTCACCGTTGAAAGGAGCCGCTTTGCTTGGTGGGAAAACTACCTCATTGCTCAAGGTGGTGAAAGCCCGTGGCGGAGAAGAAGAAAGCGAGCGATCGCATCCGCGGCGGAGATCAGCAGGATCTCGCCCTTTGTTGAAGCAATTCTTTGAAATGCAGTGGGCGACGAGACCGCACCGCATGGCCAATCTCACGAGCGAGTTCAAGATCTTGGGACTAACTTTGTACTCTTTGGTACAATGAGGCTAAGAAGAATGAGTTTAGAACTCTCAAGCAAGGTCAAATGACGATCAATGAATATCTAACCAAGTTTAAACGACTTGCTCGCTACGCTCCCGGTGGCGTAGGCGATGTAGAAGAGAAGATAGACCGCTTTGTGGAAGGAATGCGTGGAGACATGAGAAGCCGACTTATCCTCCATGATTTCCCTAGTTTCCACCACTTGATCAACAAAGCCCTCGTGCTGAAAGCGAGAAGAAGATTGCGGAAGTTAGCAGTAAGAGAAAGATGGTATTCGAAGCCGCAAGGTGGCTTTCCTCATAAGTCAACATTCACGGCAACTCATCTTTTAAGCCGGTGTAGTTTCTCCACAAGGAACTCAAGCCCACCCAGCGTACCAATGGGAATGGTTTCGCATCCTTCGCCCCGGACGACTGCAACAAGCAACCCGACTCATCTCCATTGTTTCCCTTTGTGGAGTGAGAGGACACTTCGCCAATCGATGCCCTCAGCGTCGAACACTCCCGCGAAGTTCAACTCGGGAGCCACACGGCTCAAGGTCAAACATCGGCTCAGCGAGAACCATCAGCCCGCAAGCACCTAGATCTACCTCGACACCAAATCGCGCCATGTGAACCATGTCACACCGAGGAGGTTGAGAAGCTACAGGAGTTCTAATGGGTACGTTCTCTGTTAAATCGCACCAGCACAAGTTTTGTTTGATTACGGAGCTTCACATTCTTTATATCAAGAAAATTTGTTGAAAGGCTTAAGTTGCCAACCTTTAAGCTAAAGAAACTCGTGGTACTTAGTTCACCCGGGGACCCTTGACTACCATCTTAGTAAGTCCCGAGTAGAGATTGCTATGGAAAATTCAGATTCCTAGCAAACCTCTTAGTGCTTGATCCCAAACTCGGATATCATCCTAGGGATGGATTGGTTGGTCCGATACCAAGGAATGATAGATTGTGCCAATGAAAGGTGGTACTCACCAAAACCCAGGCACCACAATAAAGGTTAATGTAGACCGCTCCTCGGGTTTGGATCGTACAATCCATAACCTCGAGAAGGTGACTCTGGAAACAACACACGTAGTTCAAGATTACCGGAAGTTTTCGGAAGAATTGCTCGGCATGCCACCGGGCATCGAGACATAGAGTTTGTGATCAACCTAAAGCCGAGAGCAGCCCCAATTGCCAAGAGGCCATATAGGATGGCGGTTGATGAGCTTGAAGAGCTTAAGACACGGATGGAAGAATTACGGGAAAAGGATTCATCGGACCTAGCTCATCCCACAGGGTTCGCTAGTACTTTTGTAAAGAAAAGGATGGCACCGCGATTGTGTGTGGATTACAGAGCCCTCAATGAGGTGACCATCAAGAACAAGTACCCTTGCCCGCATTGATGATCTATTCGATCGGTGTCGAGAACAAGATGTTCTCCAAGATAGACCTAAGGTCGAGGATACCACGAGTTAAGATTAGGGTTGAGGACATCCCTAAAGCAGCTTTTACCACTCGGTATGGCTTGTATGAGTTCACGATTATGTCGTTTGGCTTGACAAATGCGCGACCTACTTCATGAACCTTATGAACAAAGTATTCATGGAATACCGGATAAGTTTGTTGTCGTGTTCATAGACGACATCTTAATCTACTCCAAGACTAATGAGGAACATCTTTGAACATCGCATTTGGTCCCGAGAAGCTTAAAGAACATGTTTGTATGCCAAGTACAGCAAGTGTGAATTTTGGCTTCAAGAGATCGATTTCTCGGACATATCGTATCCATTGGAGAGTCGCGATTGACCCATCCAAAGTAGAAGCAGTGTTGGGATGGAAACAACCAACCTCGGTGACGAAGTGCGTAGTTTTCTCGGAATGGTGGGTACTCTGAGGCCTTCATTGAAGGATTCTCCAAACTATCGGACCAATGACCCACCGCTCAAGAAGGAAAAGAAATGCGAATGGATGAAGCTTGTGAAAAGAGTTTCCAAGAGTTGAAGAAGAAGTTAACTCTTTTGCACGGTGTTAGTCTTGCGGACATACACAAGGACTTTGAAGTCTATTGTGATGCTTGCGCCAAGGTCTTGGTGCGTACTTATGCAAGGAGGAAACGTCGTAGCATATGCATCCGGACAACTCCGCCCACATGAAGACAACTATCCAACTCATGATTTGGAGTTAGCGGCCGTAGTGCATGCCTTAAAGATTTGGCGGCATTACTTGATTGGAAATCATTGTAATATCTATACGGACCACAAGAGTCTTAAGTACATTTTCACCCAGACAGACCTCAACCTCCGATCAAGATTCTCGATGTCGTGGAGAAGCAAACAAGACGCCAGATCATCCGTTTGTGCAAAGTGCAATGGAGCAACCACCGGAGAGAAGCCACGTGGGAGCGAAGATCGGTGAAGTTGGATTACCCTACTGTTCTCTAGGAGCTCGAATCTCGGGTCGAGATTCTTTAAGGTGGGTAGGTTTTGTAGCACCCAATTTCGGTTTTGGCAAGTTCTTCATGTGTTCAAGAATCAAGGAACTCAAACTTCAAGGTTTGCCGAATTGATCAAGATTCGATTCCCCAGAAAGCACCAAGCTTCTCCCGTTTCTCCTAACCTAACCTAGCCCTACCTCCCTAGCCGGTCGCCATGCCTGCGCCACCATGCCCTGCTCGCGCCTCGGTCCTCCACCCCCGCCGGCGCGTCAGCGCCCGGCGCCGCGCTCGACCGTCCCATCCCCTCGCGCCTCGCGCGCGCCAGCCCGCGCGCCTCGGCACTCCGCCCGTGCCGTCGTCAGCGGTCACCTCCTCTCGGATCCAAAGCCCTTCGGCTATAAGAAGCCCGAGCCCTTCGCCCCCGGTGACCCTCCTCACCTCTCTTCTCCCCAAGCAAAACCAGAAGAGGAAGAAGGCGAAAGGAGGAAGAAGAGCAAGAGCACCGAGCAAGAAGGAGACTCACCTTCGCCGCCATCGTCGTCCTCTCCGTCATGGTGCCCGAGCCCCAGCTCCTTTAGGCGCCGTCGTTTGTCGCCATCGCCGCGCGCCTCCCGAGCTCCTCCTTCTTCCGTGCGCGCGCCGCCGCCCGTTCCTCCTCTCCCTCTGCTAGCCCCCTCGCTCTCTTTCTTTCTTTGAGCAGCAGTGTGGGCATGTGCATGCATGCCTTGGCCGCTCACGCCAAGCGCAGCCAGCGTGTCTTGTTGGGCATGCAGTGCGCTCTCATGTGAGCTGGCCAGAGCCGAATTGTTGGTCGTGGGCCACTTTCGGTTTTTCTTTTTTTGGTTGTTTTTCCTTTTTTTTTTTCTTTTTTTTTCAAAAGAGAGGCTTTAAAATCTCTTTTCTTCCCCATTTTAGCTCCAAAAATTGTGGTTTTTGTTTCTAAAAATTTCTAAAATCAAGCTCTTTCTTTTGGTACTAGTTTGGTTTATTTTGGAGTTTATTTGATGAGTTTTTGTTATTTATTTAATTTGTTTGCTCGTGTGTTTCTTTTCCGGTACGATCGATCGCGTAGAGTTTGGAGAAGCCGGAGACCCCCACTTCGATCAAGCTCAAGAGTATCAAGATCATCTAGCCGTAGACCCGGTAGTCAATACTTTGATCATATTGAACCTACATTTTATGCAAATTATGTCCTTTTAAAGTATCAAATTGCATGCTTAATTTCGTTATGCAAATGTACGTTAAAAATCTTAAGGTAGTTAAATGCCAACTTGATGTTTAATTATTAATACACCATCCCTTGGTAATTGAATTACCTTAAGCCTTGTCACCCTAGTAAATATATGGTAAATATACTAGTATAGGCTATACTTAAGCGCCATGCTAGTCTTGCTTAAGTATCGGGGGGTCATCTACCCCATTCATCATCTCTTAAAAATGAACATGGTTTTTGGGGAGTCATTGGATGTAAATGACTGAGGTGGTTGTGTTGTTGTATTTTTCCTACTTCTTAAAAACCCTAAAAAAATTGCTTATCACATTTGGGCGGATGGTATGATGGATGGTATGTTGGTGGGTGCTAATGCAGCCCAAGGAATGTTGGTTTGTGGATGGTATGTGGTATGAACCGCCCAGATGGTCCCTAAGGACTTAATCCTGTGATGACCTCCCAATGTAAAACAGTACGACCACATGTCTATAATGGTGTCGACCTGGCTAATTAATTTGTATCCGTTAGTATGAGTTGCACCAGGCAGATGACCCGCTACGCCATAAGCCTATGTGGCTATGGGTTGGGGTGTACGACTTACTGGTCTATGTGAGCGTAAGCAGTGTGGCGCAAGAGAGTGCAGGAAAGAGTTGACGGGTCTATGTGAGCGTAACTCTTCTCGGGTGAAACCTTAGCGGGTGTAACAAATCTTTGGTGGATGCATTGTAAAGGCCTTGTGGCGATCTCCCCTTGACTCACATGTCTACGAAACATGTGTATATGTCGGGATGATTGTCTCTTGTGGGTAAAGTGTACAACCTCTGCAGAGTGTAATAAACTGCATTCGAATAGCCGTGCCCACGGTCATGGGCGGACATGGGAACTTACAAGAGTTAGTTACATTTATAAAACCTTGTGGGCGGGATAAAATGTGTTGGGTCGTTGTGACCTGGTTTTAGTTTTCACAGGTGGATGTACCCAGTGATGTTAAGCGGTGGATGTAACCGCTATCAAAAATAAGCATGAGGTGGAGGTAACCTCTTTGTTACAAATATTGCACAAGTAATCTCTTTAACAAATGCAAATTGGTTAAAATGCTAAGTGATAGGACTTTCTAATATTGGTACTCAAAATATTGCTTTGTGCAAATAAATGAACCCGAGCTATCCTTGTTAAGCCTTGCATGTATAATATTGCATCTTGTGTGTTGGCTCATGAGCACGGTAGTTGTGCTCATCCTCTCTCTTTCCCCCAACCCCGAACATGGATCATGGAGACTACACCTACTACGAGGACACGGGCCGAAGAGCAAGGAAATGAAGAGGAGTAGTATAGTTCTTGTAGTCTAGGTCTCGCCTCGATCTGGTTGGCTCCGTTGGTACTTGTGTACCTCCTATATTATCAAGCCCTTGGCTAATATCGATCGTACACCTAGTACCCGATCGCTTACTGTGGAGAGACTTGCGCTACCCTTATGCTTCCGCTAACGTGCTTGAGATTTTGTAATGAACTCATTTGGCACGATCGGCCCTATTGTAAACTTCGACCGACGTGGTCTATTTGAACTCTAATGCTTGTATTAATGCATGATTTGGTCTACGCGATGTATGAAATGATTGACAATGTGTACCGTGGCGCTATCTCGATCCGAGGAATAGTGCGGCTTTATCACGAGGATTACGGATTACGAAATCCGGTCCGGCGGATGGAGAGGCGTTCCTCGGCTCCATGGAGATGCCATGCCACTATGCAAGCTGCGGGCGCGGGCGGACCCACGAGGTATGCCGGGTGGGCCACGGCATACCACAGGCACGCGAGCGCACGCGCAGAGTAGACGGCCTTTAACCAGAGACACACAGCACCACCAAGGCGCCATTGCCATCATCAAGAACCGATCGGATGATCAGATGATGGAACCAAGAAGGCCGAGTTCATGTCTTCATGAGGTGGCATAATTACCGGCGCCTGGCGGAGGGTGTCGGAGGTGAAGAGCTCGGGCCTCGGTGAGGAAGTTGACGGTGCGGCGGGGCGCGTCGACCCAAGAGGCGTGGGCGCATGATGGCGCGGTGGCGGAGGGCCTTGAGGAGGTGGATCTCGCGATGGCGCTCCACGGCTCCAGGTCGCCGGGGCTCTGCAGGAAGTCGCGCAGGCAGCTGCACCTGGTTCCACGGTAGTGACGGCATCCATCACTTTGTCCCGAGGTACACAGTATACGAGAGATGATGCCAATTGACTATATATAGTTCATTTCGTTATCGCTAATAACAAACAAGCGACAAGCATCTCCCCCCACCCCAAAAAAAGCACATACTAAATCTTGTTTTGGAGAGAAAAGATGAAGAAGAAAAGGCACCATATATGCTTGAAGTACTAATACTTGTTGTTCTGCAAGAATTATTACACACGAGGTAGGCAAGTAGGCAACGCCATGCCTGCACCTCAGAATACCTCATGCGTCCATCCTTGTGCAGCCTCGTTTTTTTAATCATGACTATCAAGAAATATGCTTTTAAGTTTTGCTTGTTTCATACGGGTTCGTACATAATCGTCTTATAGTCCATGCAATTTATGCATTCTATCATCGCATGTGAGCTAATTGCTAAAGTGTTTTTGAATGTTGAATTATGAAGAGAAGCGAAGCCATTGTATCTCTTTTGAAACACGCGACAAAGAAGGCGGTTCTTGTTGCTTTGAACCTGCCCACCTCCGGTTGAAACTATTGTGGAAGAGCATAATCAAGAGGAAGATAGAGTAGTAGTTGAAGAAATTGCGGATCATGTGCCCTCGCCCCGCCTCATCATCGCCACGCGCATCAAAGCGCGGTTTATGACATCAATCGCCTTCCACATGATCCGGTGAAAGGCTACCCATTAAAGATTATCATGTTAATGATCAAGATGCAATCCGTAGAGCATATATTACTAAAGGTCCATGCAAACCTTATATACATGATTTTCCATCAAGAAAGATTGGAGACAGAGATCGTCAATTCAATTTGACATGGTTGTATAATCATGAGTGGCTTGAATATAGTATCAAGAAGGATTCTGCGTTTTGCTTTATATGCTACTTGTTCAAGAAAGTACGGGTCAAATACATTTATTGTTGATGGATGGAATAATTGGAATATAGGAAACAAAGCACTTCTCAAACATAGTGGTTCTATGGCACAGTGCATTTCGGGAGAGATACATTGGTTTTATGAATCCCAAGGTAGCAATTGATTATCACATTGAGAAGTGGGTGATGAGGATCTTCGTCTTTACAAGAAAAGGTTGACATATTCACTTAGATGTACCAAGTTTCTTTTGCATCAAGGATTGGCATTCCGTGGACATAATGAAAGCGAAGAGTCTAGCAACAGAGAAACTTCATTGAACTTTTGAAGTTTCTTGCGGAAATAGTGATGAAGTGAACAAGCATGTCTTGAACAATGCTCCAGGTAATTGCACCTTAACTAGTCCAAAGATACAAAAGCAAATTATTCATTGTTGTGCCATAGAAACTAGAAAGAAAATAATTGAAGAACTTGGTGATGAGCCCTATGCAATTTTAGTAGATGAGTCTAGTGATATATCACATAAAGAACAACTAGCTCTTTGCTTGCGTTATGTTGATAAACTTGGAAGGCCTTGTGAGCACTTCATTGGAGTTGTTCATGTAGATGATACTACCTCTTTGTCACTTAAGGAAGCTATCGAAGGTTTACTTGTTAGTCATGGATTGAGTATGACTCAGATTAGAGGTCAAGGTTATGATGGGGCTAGCAATATGAAAGGAGATATTAAAGGGCTGAAAACATTAATCATGCAAGAATCACCTTCTGCGTATTATATTCATTGCTTTGCACATCAACTCCAACTAGTTCTTGTTGCTGTTGCCAAGGGAAATACTGATTGTAAGACTTTTTTTGATCAAGTATCTATCTTGTTGAACATTGTTGGGGTTTCTTGCAAGCGTCATGGTATGCTTCGAAATGCTAGGCTTGAGAATATCAAGACATCACTAGAGTGTGGTGAGCTTGAATCGGGGAGTGGATTAAATCAAGAGATGGGTTTGCCTAGGCCTGGTGACACTCGGTGGGGCTCTCATTACAAAACTATATGCGACATCATCACTATGTATTCCTCAATCCATGATGTGCTCATTGATCTCGGTGATGATATTTCACATAAGGATGATTGGACAAAGATACATTTTGTGCTTGGAGCATTTGAAACCTTTGAGTTCATTTTCTTTGTGCACTTAATGTATGTTATTCTTGGATACACAAATGAGTTATCTGAGTGCTTGCAGAGAAGGGATCAAGATATTCTTAATGCAATCTCACTTGTTAATGTGGCAAAGAAACGAATGCGTGATTGAGGTCGATGGTTGGGATCATTTTCTTGAGAGAGTCACTTCTTTTGCATTAAACATGATGTTGAAGTTCCTGCTATGGATGGTGCTTATGTGCCTTATGGAAAATCAGCAAGGTATGCCCGTGCCCGAAACCAAACAAATGATGACCATTTCAGAAGAGAAGTATACATTGGTGTCATTGATCAAATCAGTCAAGAGCTTGATAATCGGTTTGATGAGATCAATATGGAGCTACTCTCTTGTATGTCGACCTTGATCCTTCCCACTCATTTGTTTCTTTTGATGCTGAAGGTATGTAGATTGGCTGAATTTTATCCTAAGGAGTTCTCCAACAATGATTTGCTAAAACTTGAATTGCAACTTGATAATTATATTGATGACATGCGACGAGATGATAGCTTCAAAGGTCTAGACAACATTGTTGATCTCTCGGTTAAGCTTGTTGAAACACGAGGCACAAAGTGTATGATATGGTTTACTTGCTTCTCAAATTGATATTGCTTTTACCGGTGGCAATCATGCGAGTGTTGAAAGGGTATTTTCGCATTGGTTATAGTGAAAACAAAGTCAAGGAATAAGCTAGGTGATAGTGTTTTGGACGATTGTCTAGTCACATTCATTGAGCGGGATATTTTCTTCCAAGTGGATGAAGATGATATAATCGAGACATTCATGTCATTCGTAAAGCGCGGAGAAAGTCAGACAAGTAACATTGTAAGTCTCTTCTATGGCTATATTTTGAACTATTTGTATTTCATTTGAACTATTTATATCGAGATTTGTCATCATTTCTAGCTTAATCTTTGAATTTAAGGCTTATCATATTATTTAATGTATTTGGTTTTACCGAATTAGAATATGATTTTACCGAATTGTAAATGGTTTTACCGAATTGTAAATGGTTTTACCGAATTGCGTAAGAAATTTTTTTTACGGCATACCCTGTGGTAAAATCCTAGGTCCGCCACTGGCGGGGCGCCGTCTGCGGGAGTTAGCCAACATGTTGCTGTTTGCAGCTCCTAATTGCCCGTTTGTTCTGTACTTTGTATGTAAGGCAGTTCGATATAGGGAATAGGAAAGACAAAGTTGTTATGCAAAGCATTTTGAATTAGAGCCATTGTTCTTTCAATGTATACTTCGTTGCAGAGATGAAATGATTGGTCACATTTTAGGACTTAGCCGTACGAGTCAACAAATTTCTTTTTCACAGTTTTGTGACCTGAGACCCAAAATGTTGACAAAGAAATGTTCAGTGGCACAACGCAACTAAAGACCATGCAGAATTGGCATTCACCACTACAAAGAAACGTTTAGGTGGGCAGGAAAAATCTCCACAGATGAAGAAGGGAGTCAGGGCTAGCAAACTGCAAATGTTCAGAAATCGGGTCTGTGACACAACATAAGCTCAAGACTTGCGCTTTGCAAATTAATTTTGATACAACTAGTGATGTCCATGTACTGAATGTCCAAGTAAACTATCAGGTACTGACAAATAAGCCTTCCATTGCAACTTACATTACTGCAATCCTCGCCAATTTTTTTTACTGAAATGATAAGGCAGCTTCCTGGATGGATTCAGAGCAGTGGCCTGAAGCCCTGAACTTTCCAGCTGAAACCGGCGACCTGGTGGTTACCAACTGGTTGTAGGCCCATTGGAAAATGCAGGGAAGATACCGCGAAATGGCTGACACATATGATGCTAGAAATCATCCAGACCATCGGTGGAAATTGAGATATGGAACCGTCGAGCAAGTTGCTTGATTTGCAACAATCAAAGCACTGCTTAACCGACACCTAGCATGCAGCTGTAGCTTTAAGTGCAAAGTACACACCCAAAAGCAGCAAAATGAACCCTGTACCTGCTCAGGAATGAAGAGTCCTACTCCTGACCCCCTGAACCATCGTGCCGTGTCCCCTTTGGCGCTGGCTCTTCACCTTATTGCAATCACAGGGCTGCTACAAAGTACGAAAACAGGGTCGTCAAATCATTCAGAAATGATTGCTTTTGAACAAGCATAACCAGCTTATCTCCCAATCTCTTGACACAGGACGTCGAACCAGCGAGGACTGTTGTTTCTTTTACTTCCGCTTGAATGAATAGGTAGCGCTCCTGCCAATCTTCCTCCAAAAAAACAGGATGCCGAACCGAATGGAACACCTCCATAAAGCTGGACCCCAGATGATTGCACAATGCCTCTTCCTAGTTAAGCAGCAAGGATTGTAGTACGTATCTGATTGCCCAACCACTACTCCACTACCGTTGCCTCCACCGTGCGCCAAGTCATGGCCCAGCAAAATCTAATCTGAATCTGGCTGCCTCCCTTTGGAGCCACCATTGCACGCACCAACCTCATGGCCTTGTCCCCTGCCAAATGCCAATTAGTCAAGTCACACACTGGCAAGTGGCCATGAACCAACCCTCCACCTATATATTCATGAGCCAGGTAGCAAGACACCATCACTTCATTCACAGTCATAAACTAAGCATTTCTAAGCAGCATACCTAGGAATCAAGAGCAACCAGTCATGATCCATCCCAAGAGGCTTGCTCAGTTGGCGAGGAAGTGGCAAAGGGTCAAGGCGACCACCAGAGAAGACGAAGTATGCTGCACGACATCGCCCGTCACAGATAAGGGCCACTGTGCTGTGTACACGGTGGATGGGAGGCGGTTCGAGGTACCGTTGGCGTACCTCGGCACAACGGTCTTTAGCGAGCTCCTGAGGATGTCCCATGAGGAATTTGGGTTCACGAGTGATGGCAGGATCACACTGCCCTGTGATGCAGCGGTGATGGAGTATGTCATGTGCTTGCTCAGAAGAAATGCATCACAGGAAGTAGAAAGGGCGTTCCTGAGCTCAGTAGTGACGCCTCGCCAATATTCAAGTTGTACGGTGCCACCTGCGGTGCTGCACCAACAATTTGCAGTTTATAGCTCCTGAAGATACACAGAGTTTTACCCTGTTTGTTCGCCATTTTGCATGTCTTATCAATATGATGTAAAATAGTTCAATACAGGAAACTGGAAATGAAATATTATCGTACCAGCTTGTTCTATCTGATTGGCTGATTGCAATACCATTTAACTACGAAATATATAACACTAGGCATAGGGCATGAGAAAGCAATTTACTTTAACCTCATGCTTCAGAGTACAAATGTTTACATTGTAGAAGCTAAGAGGCACCGCTACAATCAAAAGGTGTGCTTCTATGCTAAACAAGTTACATGAATCCTAAAAAAAACTTTATTAGTAATGAAGTAATGCTTTGGTGCAAATTAGCAGCCACTCAAAACTTTTGTTCTCCCATGACCTATCATCTACCTAGTTGTCCTAGTCTCTTAGAATATACCTAGTATATAAGCAGTTCACCACAACTATGGAAGTGTTCTTATTCAAAATACAATAAAATGTTTACTAGTCAGATAATATATATAATCATGTTGTATGACTCTTTCAACATGATATTCCATCGAAAATATGTTCAAGATACTGTCAGCAGCAACCACAGATAAATCTCCTAGGGAAAAGCTCAGAAACTCTAGTACGCTAGAAAGTACAATCACCACTGGAGTTTGACTGACTCCAGAAAACAAAATCTGCAGAAGAAACCTCCCTTTGAACATAAAATTGGCCACATGCT
This sequence comes from Ampelocalamus luodianensis, assembly GCA_036346255.1. NCBI lineage: Eukaryota > Viridiplantae > Streptophyta > Magnoliopsida > Poales > Poaceae > Ampelocalamus > Ampelocalamus luodianensis. Next base: position 96,603,462 of record CM070634.1, on the reverse strand, counting down.
GCCGCTTGGATAGATGGCGGTCCACCAAGAAAAATGCAAGAAGAATCTATGGACTGTAGACTACAGAGATGCTGGAAATCAAAGTTGTCAACAGCAGATATGGAAGTAGTTAAGAAAGTAAGATCAATGCAGGAAGAATCTATGGACTATAGACCAGAGAGAATCTGGAAATCAAAGCGATGAACAGCAGATATTGAAGTGGTTAACAAAGTTGATTATGCACAACATCAAATGAGTATCTTAACAAAGGATATCTGATTAATGGAAGAGCCCTGGATCTGTTAATCCAATTAAAAATCACGAAAAGTTGGTTAAAACAAACAGCCATTTTTTGGGCACTTTCCTGTAGGGGTGTCAACGGATTGAATACGAATCGAATAGTGGTCTTCCCGTATTTGTATTCGTATTTTCTAAACGAATATGAATTCGAATATTTTCGAATACGAATACAAATTGAATGTTGTAACAAACACGAATATGAATCGAATATCTACTCAATTCGGTCTGATTCGGATATCATCGTAACTTACATAATGACAAGATATTTATGATACTTTATCCTCGTACATAACACACTTAATCATTATAATTTATCTATTTCACCTAAAAACATGAATTCACATTAAACTAAAAATATTGATCCAACTAATTAATCATACTGCAATAAAATATGTATACTGTTTTATCGAATTCGAATACGAATAGTGTGAATAAAGTAACATTTCGGATGGCAAAAGTCCATGCCATATTCGTATCCATATTTTTTATGCGAATACGAATACGAATAGGAGAAAAATTGCTAATCGGATGAAAAAAATCTAAACCATATTCGTATCCTGTCAAATACGATAGTTGAATAAAACGGATAATTCGTATCCGATTGACACCCCTACTTTCCTGTATCTCTACATCAACAAGTTGAATTTGCCTAAAACATCGAATTAAGAATGTGGGTTAGCTGCAGCGATGCGCTAAACTTATAAAACAGCAATGAGCAAGCACCAAGTTGGACCTTTTGCTTGGATGTTTTATTAGTAGATCTTAGTTCTTATCCAACCCTAAATAAACAAAAGTATGCAAACAAGCTCAATTCTCTGTCTATTAAACCTCGAATAATTCTTGATAAAAAGTTAAAAATACCCCCTCTGCATCCTCGGTACCAATGTAACTAGTTACAAATGTAGAACCAAGTAGCAGGAAACTGACTACCATAATGAATGGATGATACTGACACAAATGATAAATAGACTGGACCAGCAAAAGGATAAATAGAGTGGACCCAATGCACAAGTACTCAAGTAGGCTAAGAAGCAAATTGGGCATCATACTCAATCATGTAGAGCAAGATAGCAACCTCTAGGAAGATAAAGCGCATGGCTTTGTCTCTTGCCAATTAGTCATACTGATGGTTACACCTATCAGACGTAGCTTATGGCCACAGTGTTCCCTAGCCATCCTACAAGTACATGAAACTAACACATACCATCTTCACACCATCCAAAAACTGAAGTACCAACACACTTCAACAAAAGCTCATCTCATCAGAAGAAATACACCATGATCACTCCTAAGAGGCTAGTTCAACTGGCAAAGAAGTGGCAACAGATGGCAGCCCTTGGGAGGAGGAGGCTGATGATGATGGGAGCAATCAAAGATGCCAACCTACGCAGCACATCAGCCATCGCAGACAAGGGCCACTGCATCGTTTACACGGCTGATAGAGAGCGATTTGAGGTTCCGTTGGCGTATCTCGGTACAATGGTGTTTGGGGAGCTCCTAAGGATGTCCGAGGACGAGTTCGGGTTCACAAGTGAAGACAGGATCACAGTACCTTGTGACGCGGTAGTGATGGAGTATGTCACATGCTTGCTTAGGAGAAAGCCCTCGGAAGAGGTGGAGAGGGCAGTCCTTAGCTCTGTAGTCATGCCGTGCAACTATGAGAGTAGCATCACCATGGATTCCAAGGGTCTTAGCCAATCATTACCTATATTTTAGCTAGTGAGAAGCACTGCACACTCCTCCTTGGTAAATCTCTATGCGATGTAATGTGTAAATAGATGTACATACCTCAATAAACAAGTAAAGAATTAGAGTTTGGCAGTTGGTTCTATATTCTAGTATTGCTAATTTGGTATGAAACAGCAAGGCTATTGTACAGACCTGAGATACTTGGTTCACTCCAGGAGTCCAGGGCAAAGATCCCACTGTCTAGTAAATCTTTTTGCGAGGTTCTAAAAAATGAATGTTATTGTTTCCCCTCTTAATTTTCTCCATTGAAGGAATGCAATCATGTTATGCTATTGAGAGTAATATGGAAGATATTAAAAATCAGAATTGCTAGCCTCAGCAAATTACTTTCTCCTTATTCATGTCGTGACAATAATTTCCAAAGAGTAAATTTCACTTTGGACCATATAATATTACCATAATTTTACTTTGCACCACTCGTAGCAAATCTTTTCACTTTGTACCACTTTGTCTTACCATGTGTTACACTTTGCAACAGGGTAAGAATCTGATCGACTTATTTGGTGCTCGTTGACGGTGAATGGTGGTGCGGGAGGCAGCGGCGAGGTGTGGGATGGAGAGAGGGGGTAGATGGAGCTAGAAAATGGATTGAAAGCAGAAAAGAATAGCCAGAGCATCGGCCATAGCAATAGTGGTGACAGCAAAACGACTTGCTCTCTCTATTTTTCTGATTGTCGCTGCCTCGCCGGCCATGCCTCACTGCCGACAAGCTCCCTGTATGCCTCCCATGTTTCCCTCTCACTCAGTAGCGGACTCAGGACTAAAATCTAGAGGGTGCTAATGGGCAGCGCCGCTTGCCTACCCGCCGCGCTACCTACTGCCCCGGTGCCGTATTGCCTACCTGCCTGTCGGTGCCACACTTCACGAGCTTGTGCCACACAACGTTGCTCGGTTGCCGCCGCACCTTAGGCCTGCACGAGTGTCGGACCCGAATTTTATAATCCGAATCCTCTGTGAAAATACTGTGTTATTCCCTGGATCAGTAGATAGCACTCACAGATACATTGCTGAATCATTTCATACATGGCGTAGAACCATCCCATTCATTAATTTAGCATAACAAAGTTTACATAGACCTTGTCGGGTCGAGTTTTACAATACGGGCCAGACAGACCAAATTGATTACATTACAAAAGCGAAAGCGACAACGGAAGCAAAAGGGGGTGAGAGCACATCTCTCCACAGGCAAGCGGCTGGGGAAACCCGTGTGCGTCCGATATTAACCAAGGCTTGGATAATAGTGGATGCACGCAAGTACCGACGGAGTCAACTGGACTAGGGCGAGACTAGAACAACTAAAGGCTACACTACGCTTCATCGTCTCCTGGACCTCCAACTTCTGGATCCTCGTAGTAGTCGTAATTTCAAGATTTCCGCTTACGAGGATTTGGGGAGAGAGCGAGGATGAGCACAACTTCCGTGCTCGCGAGCCAATACGCAATGCAATAATATACATGCAAGGCTTAACAAGGATGGCTCGGGTTCTTTTATTTGCTAAAGCAAGGTTTTCAAATATCATAATTACAAATTCCTAGCACTTAGCGTTTTAACAAATTGTATTTTATTAAAGAGAGTAGTTGTGCAATAGTTGATATCAGCAGAGGTTCCCTCCATCGGAACTCTACTTGATGCTTATTTTGAATTGAGGCTAACCCCGCATATTAACATCACTGAGTCTGAAAACTCAGGCAAAAACCAATCCAGGGCTAGGTGAGCCCACCACATTTTCATACCACCCACAAAGGTTTTTGAAATAGAACTAACTCAAGTTAAGTTCCCATGTCCGCCCTTGACCGTAGGCACGGCTATTCGAATAGTTTATTACACTCTGCAGAGGTTGTGCACTTTACCCACAAGAGATAATCATCCGGATATGTACACGTTTCGTGAGACATGTGAATCGGGAGATCATCACAAGGCCTTTACAATGCATCCAGCAGATTAGTTACACCGTTAAGGTTTCGTCTTGAAGGGTTACGTCCGTTTAGATCCGTTAACCCTTACCTAGACCCCTCTTGCGCCTCTTAACGACTTACGTCGTGCGCCCGACACCCTTCGCCACGAGGCTTACGGCGTCGCAGACATCTACCGGTGCAACTCGTCGAGAGATATAAATTATTTAGCCAGTTGTATTTCTCAGACTTGTGGTTGCACTTGTTTTACACGGAGGTCCTGACAAGATTAAGTCCTTAGGGTTGTCTGGATGGTTCATTCCACATTCTAATCCACAAAACGACAGTCCTTGGGCTACATTAGCACCCACTGTCACACCATCCTTCTTACCGTCCACCCAGGCGGGGTAATAACAAATTTTAGGGTTTTGAGGAGTAAAAACCAATTTATCACATTTGTCTCAGTCATGGACCACCAATGACTGCCCAAACCATTTTCATGTTTGAAGAGATGGTGATTGGGACATTGTAATGTCCCGGTACTTAAGCAAGACTAGCATGTCGCTTAAGTACGACCCATAACTAGTATTACCATATAGTTACTAGGGTGACAATGGTTAATGAATTCAAGTTGTCAAGGATGGCATAATAATTAATTATTCATCAAATGGGTATTTAACTACCTTAAGCTTTAACATGCATTTGTTTAAAGAATTAAAGCATGCGATTTGCTATTTTAAAAGAATATAATTTGCATAAAATGTAGGCTCAATATGATCAAAGTATTGACTCGCCTGGGATATAGGCTAGAGTATCTTGATAACCTTGGGCTTGATCAACTTGGGGATCTCCGGCGTCTTCAAATCCTAGTCGGACGAGCGTACCGGAAAAAGACACGGACAAGCAAAAAGAGCAATTAAATACAAATGAACAACAAATGAACTTCAAATTAAACAAGACCTATGCCATTAGCAAGATCTTGAATTAACAAATTTTTAGAAATTTACTTTACAATTTTTGGAGCTAAAATGGGGGAGATACTAATTTTTAAAGCCTCACTTTTGAATTAAAAAAAAGGAAAAGAAATCAAACTAAAAAAAGAAAAGCGGCGGCCACAAATTCGGCCGGCCCAAGGCCTCGGGCCGACTACACGCAGCGGGGACGGCCCCAAGCGCGGGGCGGCACGAGGGCTTCGCCTAAAATGGGAGAAGAGGGGCTCGGCTCGGTCGAAAGAAAAGGGGGAGCGGCGCGCGCGCGAGAGAGGAAGAGAAGGCGGCGGGAGAAGGGAGGGTGGCGCGCGGCGCAACGCCATCGAGGTCGCCAGCGGCGGCGGAGGCGCGGCGGAGGGCGGGAGGATGGAGGCGGCGGCGCGCGGGAGGAAGGGGAAGAAGCCTAGGGGCTCACGGCGGCGCGATGGAGATGACGACGGCGACGGCGCGGGAGGTGGGGGCGGCACGGCGCGCGGCGCCACTGGAGGTCGACCACGTGGCGGCGGCGACGGGGCTTTACAGAGGTAAGTCCTTCTTCCTCTCTTCTTTCTTTGTAGGGGTGAAAGGGGAAGGAGGAGAGGAAGGAGGGCGGGGTTTTTAAAGCCGAAGAGGAGGAGCGGGAGGCTCGGGGAGAGGGGGTCCGGGCGAGGAGGAGGACGAGCGTGCGGCGCCGAGGCAATGATGGCGGCGGGAGGCGGCGGTGCGAGGGAAGCGGCGGTGGCGTGCAGCGGCACCATGAGCACGCGAGCGCGGGAAGGAAGGAGGAGGGGTCGGGCGGCGGCGTGCGCACAGGCGAGAAGAGGAAGGGTCCGGTCCGGCGGGGTTGATGAAAAGGGGGGAGGGTTGACCCGGGGAAGAAGGAAGAAAGAGGGAGGGGAAAAGGGGGTGTTACAACGAGCCACCCAGCACGCCCAAGCACACTCCCGCACGCCGGCCGCGACGCTAGTCACTAGGGTTTGCCGTGACGGGTATTGGGGAATTAGTTAGGGATTGGAGTCGGGCTTGATGCCTAGTAGGAAGAGAGAGAAGAGTCAGAGTGAGATAGATGGGTGTGGTGGGCTTGGCCAGTTGATCCAGGACAGCAACGATCAACACTTGTTTTGGCGTAGCCTATACAAGGGAATTCCAACCCAAATCATTTCCTTGTCCTTCTACCCAGATCAGCTAAGCTTCGAGCTATGGCACCAGATGGATAGGGGTGCTAGGGGGTTCCCATGGTCTGACCGGGCGTAGGGGGTACTCTGCCCCCCCCCTGTTGGGTCTGCCATGGCTCGCGCTGATAGGATGTTCTCGGTGCAAAGTGAAATAAAAAGTAAGGAAATATGGTACAAAATAAAAAGATTTGCTAAAGGTGATGCAAAGTAAAATTATGATAAAATTATATGGTCTAAAGTAAAATTTACTCCTTTCCAAAAGCAAGATTATGCCTTGCACTAGCATGAGGACCATTCTTTACGAAGTAGCTCGACTGGTAAGAATTGATAATACATCTAACCTCGCAGTAGCTTAAACTTGACAGCAGTACATTATGGGAGCTTTCAGCTGACGTAACTTGTCATCCATAAGGCATCCCTGAATATGACTGCAGGCACAATTTTCTCTCCCTCATCCAATGGACATCAAGGAATAAATCAAGATTAGATTCCATGAAAGAAATTTCCCAGAAGATTCCACAGAAAGTACCGCATAGATAAGACCTACTATGCCAATTCCATTAAAAAATAACAGAAACGATGGGATCATTATCCTTTACTCAAGTAATCGTATCAGCACTATCCAAGTGTACAGAGTCACACACACATCCATGCGCAAAAGTGCATGGACACCATGGACAGGCACAATCCTATGATATACTCCAGCTTCAGAGCACGAATCAGGTGTAGAGTTTCTTCTGTTGTAATACGTGAGAATTAAATTGTATGGCAATATATAAATTAAAAGAAAAATGTATAAAAATGACTGAATATATATTACAGTTAGGATATGTGGGCATTAGGTATGCTAATGCGCACCTGATATGATGCGAGAAGCCTGCATCTGCATGTGAGCAAAACCTGTTAGCAGCAAGCCAGTTACTGAATCATAAGGGGCTTACCTGGTTTCAGAAGATTGTCATGTTGATAGCACATTACGGACTAATTCCAATTATGCGTGATGAAAGGACTGCAGGAGAGAGAGAAAAAGAGAAAAGAATAAGTTCAGTCCCAAGGGGAAGTATCTGACAAAAGGCGAATTAATTGACATTTTCTCTACTCATAGGTAGTTACGTACCTACGGCTCCACCACGCGAGAAATAGTAATGACTTGAAAACAGAATAAATGGCCCAACAAATTAATCATGCTTCCTCAAATGGCAAGCTCTCACTCAGCAAGCGCATGCCCTTGTCCCTTGCCAACCTGCCATGGTGATAGCAACATTAAGGCAATCTACCTTTCATGTGCTATAAAGAAGCACAAGAAATTGGCAAGCACCATAAATCACTTGGGAGTTCCTCTCAAATTTCATCAAGGAATTCAATCATGATACATCCTAAACATCTAGTTCAATTTGTGAAGAAGTGGCAATGGATGGCTTCCACTGCGCGAAGAAGGGTTACAGCTGCGGGGATCAGAACATTCAAGACTTCAGTTGCAGCCAAGGGCATCTGCATCATGTACACTGTCGATGGGAGGCGGCTCGAGATCCCATTAGCATACCTCAGCACAATGGTAATCAGAGAGCTCCTGAGTCCTGAGAATGTCTCAAGAAGAGTTTGGGTTCACAAATGCAAGGAGAATCACACTGCCCTGTGAAGCAGCAATCATGGAGTAAGTGATGTGCTTCAGTGCTTGCTTCAGGGGAAGGCCTCTGAATATGTGGAGAGGACTGTCCTAAGATCTTTAGTGGTACCTTACTGCGGTACTAGTCATAATGTACTTCCCCTCTGAGGGAGCTGTAAGAAGTCAAGACAGTTCTAGCTCCTGAAGGATATGTAGGCCTATATATGTATTAGACTATTAGTTCACAACAAAGATTACATGCAAATGGATGTATACATTTCCTCAAATTCGATGGGATGAATTTTTTTTATAATGTTTATTGTTTAATGATGTGATACAAACACTGAACAATAGAGTTCGATATGGATACCACAAAGCATAGTTATCAAGAGGGCAAGCTTATATATAATAACATAAATTAGAGAGCCTAGAATGCTGAATTTCAGCTTGGAGGTTTTATTGGATCATAAGATTCTTAACCAACAGAATTACTAGCAAAGCACTTTTACAGAAGTCATGGTCAGTAGACAGTATGAAACCAATGAGATTACAACCAAGCAGCATGGAGGTGACTATCATTTGAGGATAAGATTGTGACACAGGGCATATCAGCTGGGCCCAAGGTTATGCTGCAGGCCACAAATTACACTGGTCGCAACTACTTTAGCGTGCAGAGTTGGCTAAAAAGCAACGCGGGTCTCAGAATTCAGTTCTGAAGACCGAAATATTGACCAATGAGAAGATAAAGCTCATGGCCTTGTCACTTGCCAACTAATCGCAATGATGATTGGGCAAATCTAACCCAACCTCCCTCCCTCAGATGAAGGCATGAAGCTATTGGAAAATCATGGTTAGGACACATCCGCACAACATAGCTAGGCGAAAAAGCTTCATGCGATTCGAATCGACGAGGAGGAGCTAGCTACCAAACATGCCTGCAACCTGCAGCATTTTCAAATTCAAGCGCTACTCCATGCTCGCATTTGTAATTTGTTACTGGTACTAGTTAAGTTTGCATAAGAACAAAGAGCAATGATGCTACACCGCTAGTGTTGGATATATTATGGGCTTCGCCCATATAATATTTAATAAATCAAATAAAACTCTACGGTCCGTAACAATAAGCGTTGTATGGTTTAATACCGTACGGGAATTTGACTGAACGTTAACTTAGCTTATATGGTTGGAAATTATCCATCTCTATTGAGAAGCTGAGAAAAGAAAACAAAAAGTGCCACTGCGCGCGCGCGCGCCGCCGCCCGCCGGGCCGAGGCCGTGGGCGTGGGCGTGGGCGTGGCGAGGCGGCGAGCGGACGAGCGGGCGTGATCAATTTTGCCACTTAATCCACATAATTACGGGAGTTTCTCTCGTGAATGGTGGCACTTAATCCACATAATTACGGGAGTTTCTCTCTTTTATGGTGGAGGCGAATTGATTCGTCGATTACCGTCTCTTCGTGTCTCCATCTCCGAGCTCCTCGTGACCTTTTCTCTCCGGCGGCGAGTATAAAGCGGAAACTCCTGTCGGTTCAAATCCTCTCCGCTTCACATCAGAGACCACTTTTCACCGCTTCGGTTTTTCCCGACTCGTTCCTCTGCGCGCGCGAGCAAGCGGGTGGCGGTGCCTCGGAACCATCGTCCATCTGCGAACCTTGCGGGGTGTGCGGCGATTAGGTTTTGGGAGCGATTCGGCCGATCGCCGTTCACGCCGCCGTTGTCTTCTTCCTAACGAACGTTCGTCCACATCGCCACGTCTTCTTCCTCGCCGATTTCACCGACATCGTCTTCACGGTGACCGTTCGTGCGGCGCTGCGAACATCATCCTCGCACCGTCGTGATCCACGACTTGAGCAACGCACCATGACTCGTGCGAATGGAGCCTCCGATGCCCTCGGCATGGGACCCTCCGCCTGGTACACTCTAAACTCTCTTATTACCGTATTTTGTGTATTTGCGGTATCGATAGGTATGTCATTCTTGCATCTTGTAGCTTTTGTTAGCAATATACACATGCACATATATGTCATCAAAATTCTGGCGATGTTTTATTTCTGGATTAAATTGACCATGAAAATGCCTAAATTTCTAACATTCCAAAAACCTAATAATAGGCATTTTTACAAGTGGTTTTTCGCCGCTTGAAGCCAAATATTTTTTATGGCAAGAATTTCATGATATGGCGTGCCAAGATGGTACTGTGGTTGACTGCTATGAACTGCTTTCACGCCGCACAAGGAAGCTGAACAATTTACTCTCGATGAGGAGCAAAGTTCTTGGTCACGACAACTTTGTTTGAGGCGCGTGATTAGTGCACTTCATAGCAAGTATGAGAAAAACTACATATCTTGCACATCAGGCAAAGAATTATGGGATGCTCTTGAGGCAAAGTTTGGAGTTTCTGATGCTGGCAGTGAGCTATACCTCATGGAGCAGCTGTATGACTAGAAGATGGTTGAGAACCGATCTGTAGTGGAACAGGCTCATGAGATACAAGCGCTAGCGAAGGAACTAGAACATTTTCCATGTGTGTTACCCGACAAATTTGTGGCCGGTGGTATAATCGCTAAGTTGCCACCTTCTTGGAGGGATTTTGCTACTTCTCTAAAACACAAGAGACAAGAGTTTAGCGTGGCTGAGCTTATTGGATCTCTTGATGTTGAGGAGAGGGCGAGAGCAAAAGACAACCGTGGAAAAGGAGTTGAGTCTTCCGCTGCAAATATAGTGCAGAAGAAAAACTCATTTGGATCTCGTAATAAGAGGAAGAAGAACAAGCAAGAGAACAACAATACAAAGCCTAAGCAAACTGCTGAGTTCAAGAAGAAAAACAACAAGAAAGGTGGAGGATGTTTTGTTTGCGGGAGTGATGAGCATTGGGCTAGTGCATGCCCAGACCGCAAATATAAACAAGAAAAGAAATCGGCAAACATGGTGATTAGTGAGACTGAAGGAGGAACATCTGGGTATGGTAATTCTTTACCCTTTGTTCTTTCGGTTTGTCTTTCACTGAGTGGTGGATGGACGGCGGTGCTAATATTCATGTGTGTGCTAATGTTTCCTTGTTTTCTTCCTATAGTCGGTGGGAGTGGAGCCTTGGCGATGGGAAGCGGCTCACATGCGCATGTTCATGGTGTTGGTGCGGTCGTTCAAGTTTACCGGGAAAGACGGTGCTATTGAAGAACGTGCAGCATGTCCCTTCCATCAAGAAGAATCTTGTTAGTGGTTCTCAAATGTGTCGCGATGGCTTTAAAATTGTGCTTGAGTCCAATAAGTGTGTTGTGTCGAGACACGGAACATTTGTTGGTAAAGGTTATGATTGCGGAGGTGCATTCGCTTATCTTTGCTTGATGATGTGTGTAATAAAGTAGTGAACAATGTTAATGTTTCGGATGAGCCGAATATATGGCATTCACGACTTTGTCACATTAATTTTGGCTGTCTTACTCGGCTTGCAAAATTGAATTTAATCCCGAAATTTAACCTAGTCAAAGGTTCTAAGTGTCAGGTGTGTGTGCAATCGAAGCAACCACGCAAGCCTCACAAAATTTCTTGAGGCGAGAACTTGGCACCACTAGAACTTGTTCATTCTGATTTATGCGAAATGAATGGCGAATTGACTAAAGGCGGTAAACGATACTTCATGACATTTATAGATGATTGTACTAGATTTTGCTACGTGTATTTATTGAAAACTAAAGATGAAGCGTTGCATTATTTTAAAGTCTATAAAGCTGAGGTAGAAAATCAACTTGAAAAGAAAATCAAACGTTTGCGGTCCGATCGCGGGGGAGAATATTTCTCAAATGAATTTTCTGAGTTTTGCGCGGTGCATGGAATTATTCATGAGAGGACGCCACCATACTCACCACAATCCAATGGGATTGCAGAGAGAAAGAATCGCACTCTAACTGATTTGGTTAATGCCATGTTAGAGACTGCGGGACTATCTAAGGAATGGTGGGGTGAGGCTATATTGACACGTGTCATGTCCTGAATAGAGTGCCCACAAAGAACAAAGAAATTACACCATTCGAGGAATGGGAGAAGAAGAGATCAAATCTTTCTTACTTGCGAACTTGGGGTTGTTTGGCAAAGGTAAATGTGCCAATAAACAAAAAGCGAAAACTTGGACCAAAGACAGTTGATTGTGTTTTTCTTGGTTATGCTATTCACAGCGTGGGTTATAGATTTTTAATTATAAACTCTAGTGTTCCCGAGATGGCTGTTGATACAATCATGGAATCTAGAGATGCTACGTTCTTTGAGAATGAATTTCCCATGAAAAATGCACCTAGCACATCTAGTCATGAATTTGTAATTCCCCATGAGCATGGAATTTTTACTCCGGTAGAACATGTTGATGAACCTCATATGCAAAATCCTGAGGAGGATGACACTGTAGTCACTCGAAATAGTAAGAGACAACGGACTGCAAAGTCTTTTGGTAATGACTACATTGTGTACCTTGTGGATGAGACACCAACAACCATTGAAGAGGCATATTCCTCTCCTGATGCTGACTTATGGAAGGAAGCAGTACAGAGTGAGTTAGATTCTATTATGTCTAATGGAACTTGGGAAATAGTTGATCGTCCTTATGGGTGCAAACCTATAGGGTGCAAATGGGTGTTCAAGAAAAAGCTTAGGCCTGATGGTACAATTGAGAGGTACAAGGCAAGGCTTGTGGCCAAGGGCTATACTCAAAAGGAAGGTGAGGATTTCTTTGATACTTATTCACGATTGCTGATTGACTACTATTCGAGTTTTACTTTCCTAGCGACCTCTTATTGTCTTATTGTTCATCAAATGGGCGTTAAGACAGCTTTCCTAAACGGAGAGTTAGAGGAGGAGATCTATATGGATCAACAGGATGGGTTTGTAGCAAATGGTCAAGAAGGCAAAGTGTGTAAGTTATTAAAGCCACTATATGGCCTAAAACAAGCTCCTAAGCGGTGGCATGAAAAGTTCGATAGAACTCTAACATCTCTTTGGATTTGTTGTAAATGAAGTGACAAATGTGTGTACTATCGATATGGTGGGGTGAAGGAGTTATCTTATGCTTATATGTTGATGACATGCGATCTTTGGATCCGACCTCAAAGTGATTGAGGAGGTGAAGGGATTTTTATCTAATAATTTTGAGATGAAAGATTTGGGTGAGGTGATGTTATTCTTAATATCAAGCACGAGAGAAGGTGATGGTGGGGTAACTCTGTTACAATCTCACTATGTGGAAAAGGTGCTGAGTCGCTTTGGGTTTAGTGACTGCAAACCTTCTGCTACACCTTATGACCCTAGTTTGCTATTGAGGAAAAATCGAAGAATAGCAAGGGATCAATTGAGATATTCCCGGATCATTGGTTCGCTCATGTATCTTGCTAGTGCAACAAGGCTCGACATCTCATTTTTGTGTGCAAATTGGGCGGTTTGTGTCAAACAGGAGATGATCAGGCATGCTCTTGAGAGAGTAATGCGCTATCTAAAAGGTACCATGAGCTATGGTATTCATTATCTAGGACACCCGAAGGTCTTTGGAAGGATATTGTGATGCCAACTGGATCTCAGATGTTGATGAGCTTTATGCCACAAGTGGATATGCGTTCTTGCTTGGAGGTGGCGCTGTTTCCTGGAAGTCTTGCAAGCAGACTATCTTAACGAAGTCTACAATGGAAGCGAACTCACAGACATTAGACACCATTTGGGTGCAGGCCGAGTGGCCGTGATCTCCTTATGGATTTACGGTTGTTGAAAAACCTATACCGGCTATTTCTATGAACTGCGATAACCAGACTGTGATTACAAAGGTTAACAGTTCTAAGGATAACATGAAGTCCACAAGGCATGTTAAGAGACGATTAAAATCTGTAAGAAAATTGAGAAACTCCGGAGTGATAGCGTTGGATTATGTCCACACGTCTAACAATCTGGCAGATCAATTCACTAAGGGTCTGTCACGCAATGTGATAGAAAGTGCATCGAGAGAGATGGGTGTGAGACCCACTTGAAATTTGCTATAGTGGTAACTTTGTTCTATGTGATCGGAGATCCGTGAAGTAGAATAGTGAAACAAACTAGTAGTAAGTTGTGAGGAAAGATCCTTAATAAGACTCATTTCGATGCACATCTTTCCTTTACGTAAGGCGAGTTGGTTTTACCTTAATGTGTTCCAAGTGACTTGTTAAAGCAAAGATGTTGTCCTACTGAGAACATCTTTAGAGGAACACACCTATATGAGTCGATCTTTGGTCACGGTCTATGAGATTTGGGTGATCTCTAAATACTCATGAAAGGCAATGAAGTATGACTTATATGCTTCAAATAGAGGATGCCTTTGCACCTAGTATCGACTAAGGACTTTAGTGAAACTCACCTCACACAAAATGTCAATTCAAGGCATAGTCTATTGTTCGATTGTGGACCGAGTGAAACTATTGCTCTAAATGGATGTTCAACAACGGTCTCCATCAAACACTGGTATATAAAAGAAATGTGGTTCTAAGACTACTTTGTTACCAACCCTAGAGTTTGGTGGGGATTGTTGGATATATTATGGGCTTCGCCCATATAATATTTAATAAATCAAATAAAACTCTACGGTCCGTAACAATAAGCGTTGTATGGTTTAATACAAATGCGGAATTTGGTGAACGTTAACTTAGCTTATATGGTTGGAAATTATCCATCTCTATTGAGAAGGCGAGAAAAGAACACAAAAGTGCCACACGCGCGGCGCCGCCGCACGCCAGCGGCCGCCGGGCGTGGGCGTGGCGTGGCAGCGGCGGCGGCGGACGGCGGGCGTGATCAATTTTGCCACTTAATCCACATAATTACGGAGTTTCTCTCGTGAATGGTGGCATAATCCACATAATTACGGAGTTTCTCTCTTTTATGGTGGAGGCGAATTGATTGCGTCGATTACCGTCTCTTCGTGTCTCCATCTCTGAGCTCCTCGTGACCTTTTCTCTCCGGCGGCGAGTATAAAGCGGAAACTCCTGTCGGTTCAAATCCTCTCGCTTCACATCCAGAGACCACACCGGTGCTACGTTTTTCCGACTCGTTCCTCTGCGCGCGCGAACAACGGGTGGCAGTGCCTCGGAACCATCGTCCATCTGCGAACCTTGCACGGGGTGTGCGGCGATTAGGTTTTGGGGAGCGATTCAACATCGCTCGTTCACGCCGCCGTTGTCTTCTTCCTAACGAACGTTCGTCCACATCGCCTCGTCTTCTTCCTCGTCGATTTCACGACATCGTCTTCCCGGTGACCGTTCGTGGGGCCGCTGCGAACATCATCCTGCACCAGCGTGATCCACGACTTGAGCAACGCACCATGACTCGTGCGAATGGAGCCTCCGATGCCTCGGCATGGGACCCTCCATTGGTACACTCTAAACTCTCTTATTACCGTATTTTGTGTATTTGCGGTATCGATAGGTATGTCATTCTTGCATGCTGTAGCTTTTGTTAGCAATATACACATGCACATATATGTCATCAAAATTCTGCTGATGTTTTATTTCTGGATTAAATTGACCATGAAAATGCCTAAATTTCTAACAGCTAGCTGGTTCCCATCACTTCAATTCACACTCATTCTTCTTGGCAAACATTTGCATGCTATCATAAGAAATCGACAAGAGGTGGCGCGCGTTTCTTTGAAGAGGTGGCGCGTTTCTTTGAAAAGGATCGCAAAATGTCACGGGCGGGCAATGCTTAGTGGATTGGTCTACTGTCTGCCGCCCTCGTCATCTTGGGGGGTTAGGCCTTCCAAACTTGGTCTTGCTTGGTCGGGCGCTTCGCATCCGCTGGCTCTGGCTACAGCGGTCTTGGTCGGCGAGGTCTTGGGGGAGACTTCATACCCAGCTAAGCCGTGTGGAGAAAACATATTCAGGCTTCAACGGTGGTCGTGCCAGGAGCGGGAGAACTCCCTCTTCTGGGAGGATCGCTAGTTGGACGGCAGATCTATCCAAGGCTTGGCGCCTTCCATTGTCAGCATGGTCAAACCATCGACTCGCAAGCAAAGAACGGTAGCTTCTGCCCTTACAAGCAACGGTTGGATCTCCGACATTTCAGGTCAGCCTGAAGACGTCAACATCTCGGATTTTTTGCAACTTTGGGATGCTTTGCGTATCTGACTTGCACCAGGAGTGGTCGACAATGTTCTTTGGAGATGGGAACCTTCGGGGTGTTACTCCTCTAAGTCCACTTACGCAGCTTTCTTTAGTGGCTCACTTAGGTTCACTTAGGTTCCCTTATTCTCACAGCACCTTCATTCAGTTGGTGCTTTTGGAATCAGAGCCAAAATTTAAGGTAAATGAACTCCAGATAAATTGAGCACTGTCGAAACTTGCGATTGTAAATATGTAATGTTAATAAAGAGATTCTAGGTCGAGCCTTGGCGGAGTTGCTTGTAGCCATGCCGTCGCCGAATGTTGTTGGTTACACTAACTTCTTCTGGAATTGCACCACCCACTTTGTTCGGCCACAACTATGTATTGTGACAGTCTATCAATCCTCCAATCCAGTTCAACACCGCCACACCAAGTATACTGAGATTGACATCCACTTTGTTTGGAAAAAGATGTTTCTCGGTCAAGTCCGTGTACTTCATGTTCCCTCCGGTCTCCAGCTGGCCGACATTATGATGAAGAGCCTTCTGACTCAGTTGTTATTGGATTTTCAGTTCAGTCTGCGCGTCCGTGACGCTTCACTGCGGGGCATGTTAGCCATATGGACTTATGTATGGGCTTGTGTATATGCTATGTATACCGGATTGCATTGTAATCAGTGTTGTATTCTGTTAGCCGTGTACTCTAGGGTTTCGGCTTGCTATATATGCTAGTAAGAAGACTTTCCCTTCTTTTCTGGAAGGATTAGAACTTGAAAGACTAGCAGAGAAAATGAAGAAAAGCGGCTAATGCTATCTTAAACGATTATTTCAAAGTTTACCAAGTTCGATCGTTCACGAGACAGGGGACTCTTTTAAATAAGACGGTGTATGGCTGCGAATAAGTCTATTCGGCAAGGCATAGAGAAAGGACCGGATATAAGCTATTCCCCGGCTCTTCATTGGATCCTTTTAGTTTAATATTACTTTTTTGAAGCAATCTCGTAATAATATGTATTAGGAACAGCATTTAGGATAGCAAATCAATTTGTGCAACAAGAGGGATTACCTTAAGCTTCCAGATTCTTTTGTGATACCCTCTGCGTCGCCTTCTCCTGGATGGTCAGCCCATACCGGCCAGGCCTAGCCTTGAGCCGCCTCTCTCAATCGTCTTGCTTGCACCTAGCCTGACTCAAACTCCTCTCTGACTTGGACGCCTAGACTACTAACTCAACTTGGACTCTAACCAATACGTACTAGCAGACTCTAATTCAACTTGAACTCTTAAGTAATACGTACTCAGAGAGTGTTACAGCCGGCTGGACGTGCATACTCAGAGAGTGTTACAGCCGGCTGGCCGTAATGCACGTGACAACTACTCCACCCTTTCGCGTGACAGCTCGTCCTCGAGTTAAGGTGGTGACCATGATTGAAGTCTTTGGAAACTCCATGTCGACGAGCGGTTGCTACACCAGCAATCATCCTTGGAGACCGTTGCTAGCACGCGCAGGTGCAGCAATCTCAACGGCATCTCTGGCAGCCATGACAGGCGTTGCAGTAACCGCGGCAAGCACAGCGGCAGCCACGAGTCCACGACAGTAACGTGATTGTCACTGCAGTCTTCAGTAGGGCGATGGCAGGCTTTGATAGTGACATGGTTGCCGCAGAAGACTCCAGCAGAACCGCGGTAGGTCGGGGCAGCGTTGCTGCAGCTTCTGGCAGCGCCACCGCCGCGTCTTGATTTGCCACTGCGGCCGTCTCACGATGCGTCGCCGCAGAAATAATCTCAGTCGGCACTGAAGCAATCTCCGCCCCAGGGTGTGCCGCCGCTATCGTTTGCGCCTCCGCCGCTGCGGATGCCATCGCTGCCGCCACGGTCATCTTCTCTAAAGCGACATGCATGTCAAGGAAGATGGCCGTCATATTGTTGTCGTTGTCATTGGTACTAATGGCCATCTTGCTGGCATTAGCCTCTATCATGACTAACGACTCGACAACAGGTCTTATGGTCGGATCAAAAGCCAAAACCTTGGTAGCAGAAGTCGTGAGAAGGGGTCGACATGATAAACACTGTAGATAGTGTTATAGTATAAGTAAATTGTCCATATTTCTTCATCAACTTAAGTTTTTAGATGAATTGGTTGGTGCATACAACTCAATATGATATCAGAGCTGAGAGGTCTTGAGTTCAAGATCCGGTTGACGTAATTAAATAATAATAATAATAATTACAGCTCATTTCTATTTCACGTCTTAAGCCTGAGAAAACCTACATGTGAGGGGGTGAAGCATAGCACAAGGAAGAAGAATAGAGCAGCATGCAGAGATAGATGGGTTCAGCAGAGAGGAAGATAGATAAGTAGGTGGTAGAGTAGTTTATTCCATGTTTTTTTAGAAAAATCAGTAGGAAAGGATCCTGCTGGGTATTTTAAAATTAAAAAAAACAAGTTGTAAAGTTACAAAATATTTACAAGGAAAAAAAACCGAAGAAGAAAAGGAAGAAAAGAAACTAAGCTACAACGATCATTAATTTAAGTCAGCCAGGCACTCTTCAATCTCTGGGTGGTACGTACGTTCGTTTTGACCTAAGGATAACCAAGGCAAATTCATGCTTGAAATCTCGCCGCCATGATTCAAATGAGGGTGCACCAGATTGAAATATTTTGAATTCATGCTTGAAATCTCGCCGCCGTGATTCAAATGAGGGTGCAGCAGATTGAAATATTTTTTTTATTTCTAGTGGGGCTCCCAAAATAATAATCTCCATGAAAAAAGGCTTTTGAATCTTTTCTTTGAGATCAAGCAGAGCTTCGATCGATGACAGATTTTGCAACCGAAGAGGGGAAAGGAAGTCCCAACATTGTTGCGAAAGAGGACAATCAAAGTTATTCCAGGTTTTGCTGTCCTTCAACCAATTACATGGCCATCCTTATGAAAGGACGCATCCTAAGACCCTAGCCTGACTCAAACTCCTCTCCAACTTGGACGCCAAGACTACTAACTCAACTTGGAGTCTAACCAATACGTACTAACAGATTACTAACTCAATTTGGACTCTCTCTTTTGTTTTTGCAAAAGAGATCAGTTTCTCAGTTTGTTAACATGAATATTGTTCTGCAAAGCCTGATTCTTTTTAATTTTTGATCCAGGGTCTCTTATACAGGTTGTCTGGGGATTATAATCCTTTGCATTCAGGCCCTATGATCGCACAGGTCGCAGGGTATGCCACCTCAATTTGTAATCATCCTTATGTAGTTATATTCATATTTTGACGTAGAGGAAATATTTGGACTAGATCCTGCATCAGATGAAGTTTTCAGTTGCTAGCAACATATATTGTAGAGGTACTGACGAGCAGACGACTCTTTTAGCTCATGTTCTGATTAAACAAGTTTATAGAGAACCTGAAGAACTAGAGAAACAATGTTCCCTAAAAAACAATGCTTTGTTCCCTAAGACTAGTAGGGTGCATGTGCGTTGCAATGAAATTGTGATGCCCCGTTTTCCCTCCCCGAGGTCAACCCTTGCCGGCCCCCCCTTCGTTTCTCCCTCGCCGGACCGGACCCCCCTCCTCCCTTCCCTTCCCGCGCTCGCGTGCGCTGCTTGTCGCCGCGCGCACGCCACCCCCTCTGGCTCCCCTGCTACGTCCTCCCACACGCCGTCGAGCCGTCATCATTCCCCGGCGCCGCACGCCGTCCTCCTCCACGCCGGACCCCCCCTTCCCCCGAGCTCCTCGCTTCGGCTATAAACCCCCTCGGCCCCGTTCCCTTGCCCCCATCCCCTTCTTCCCCAAGCAAAAGAACCCCGAGAGCAAGAAGAGTAGAAAGGAGAGGAAGAAGAAGGAACCGAAGCCCTTACCTCCCCGTTGCCGCCGCCGTCGTCGCCTCCGGTGTCGCCGTCGCCGCCGCTCGTGAGCCCCGCCACCGCGCCCGAGCTCCTCTTCTCCATCTCCGGTCGCCGCCGCCCTCATCTTCCCCTCTCCCCGCGCGCCGCCTCATCTTCCCCTCTCCGCCGCCGCCTTTTCTTCTCCCCCCCCCGGTCGCCCGAGCCGCCGCCTCCCTCTGCTTCGTTCCCCCCTGCTCGCGCGTGGCTTTAGGGCAGAGCCCCTGTGGGCCGCGCCCTCCTCCCCCCTTCGGGCCGCGCCGTGCGTAGTGGGCCGTGCCCTGCCCCCGTGGGCTGGGCCGCTTCAAGCACCGTGGGCCGCCGGCCTCTTTCTTTTTATTGGATTTTCGTTTTCTTTTTTTCTTTTTTAATTCAAAAGCTAGACTTTAAATATGAATAACTCCCCCATTTCAACTCCAAAAATTATGAATTAAATTTCTAAAAATTTCTAAAATCAAGATCTTGCTAATGGCATAGGTCTTGTTCAATTTGGAGTTCATTTGTGTACTCTTGTGTATTTAATTGCTTTCGTTGCTTGTCGTTTATTTTGCAGGTACTTCACCACAGATTTGGAGGCACGGAGACCTCCACGTCGATCAAGGACAAGACTACTCGGACTCTCCCCTACAACCAAAGCGAGTCAATACTTTGATCATATTGAGCCTACATTTTATGCAAATTATATTATTTTAAAATAGTAAATTTCATGCTTTAATTCTTTAAACAAATGTATGTTAATGTTTAAGGTAGATAAATACCCAGTTGTGGAATAACTAATTAATATGCCATCCTTGATAATTTGAATCCCTTGATTCCGTTGTCACCCTAGTAACTATATGGTAATACTAGCTATAGGTTGTACTTAAGCGACATGCTAGACTTGCTTAAGTACCGGGACATTAAAATGTCCTAATCATCATCATTTCAAACATAAAATGATTTGGGCAGTCATTGCGGGTAAATGACTGAGAGGGGTTGAATTGTTGTATTTTACATCTCAAAAACCCTAAACTGCTAATACCCCGTCTGGGCGGATGGTAAGATGGTGGGTGCGGATGTAGCACGAGAATGGCGGGAATGTGGTTGAGCCGTCCAGACAACCCTAAGGACTTAATCTTGTCACGACCTCCTGTGTATAACAAGTACAACCACAAGTCTGCAACAAACTGCGACTTGGCTTAGTACATTTATCAAATCCTGAAAATCATCTCACTGGAGGGTTAAAGGGGCACAAGCTCTGGGTATGTCGGGCTTGGATGGGACACCGAGTCAAGGGTGAAGTTCGCGACGTTGAGGTGTAGCCACGCACGCCGGCCGGCGAGGTGGACATCCCGCGCAACGTATGGGCATAACCCCATATGGGTGAGAGCGAGGAAGGGCGAGATATTTAGAAAAGTTATTGTGACAACCTCTCGACTACACGACCACGGAATCGTGTAGGGCAATGAGTTAATTGTCTCTTGTGGGTAAAGTGTACAATCTCTGCAGAGTTATAAACTGTTTAAACAGCCGTGCCTACGGTCAAAGGCGGACATGGGAACTTAACTTGAGTTAGTTCTATTTCAAAAATCTTGTGGGTGGTATGAAAATTGTGGCGGGCTCACCTAGCCCTGAGATTGGTTATTCCCGGTCTTTGTACCAAAGTGTCGTTTAGTGGTGGATGTAACCACAATCAAAATAAGCATGAAGGTGGAGGTAACTCTCTGTGATACAAATATTGCACAAATTCTCTCTTTAACTAAAATGGAATTTGTTAAAAATGCTAAGTGCTAGGAATTTGTACTTATGATATTTAAAGTATTGCTTTCGCAAATAAAAGAACCGAGTCATCCTTGTAAGCCTTGCATGTATATCATTGCATTGTGTCTTGGCTCGCGAGCACGGTAGTTGTGCTCATCCTCGCTCTCCCCAAACCCTTGGATGACGCTGATGGAGAGACTATGCTTACTACGAGGAACCGAAGTTGATGGGCAAGGAAGCGATGAAGAGTAGTCTAGGATCGTAGTCTAGGCCTCGACGCAGTCTAAGTTGACTCGTTGGTACTTGCGCAAACCGATATTATCCGGTCCTTGGGTAATATCGGTTGTACCTGAGTTGCCCGATCGCTTACTGTGAAGAGATGAGCTCTACCCTTTGCTTCCGCTATCGTATTCGGTGTTACGTATTGTAATCAATTTGCTTTGACGCCCTTGTTGTAAAACTTCGACCCGACGTGGTCTATGTCACTCTGTTGATTGTAATAATGATACTTTAGTTCACGCCATGTATGAATGATTGACAATGCTGTGAGTGCTATCATCGATCCAGTGGAATAGCACGGCGTTTTCACGAAGGATTCGGATTAGAAAATCCGGGTCCGGACAGAGTCGGGTATCGAGCATCACATTGTAGAGTCTTAGTTAGATTGGTCGTTGTCTTAAGGACTTGGATCTTATTTTGAAAACTAAGAAAAAGCTTTGCTAAAAATATAGAGTATTTATTGCTTCTACTCTTCACTCCTAGTCATGTACTTATCTTTATTTCACTTGGTTTTACCACTGTGACCTCCTCTTGTTTTCAAAATTTGTAGATGGCTACCCGTCGTCGGATGGCGTGGGACCTCCTCGTTCACGGAGAGAACGAGGAGGATTGCGGACATACTTCGCCGGTGATGTTGTACCTTGGTTTTCCCCGTCGGCCTACGTTAGGGTAGGATGGCGAGGATCGAGACCCGCGAGTCTGGGCGATGGAGGTGTACCTCCGCCGTGGTTGGCGAGTTCACTTCCTACCTCTTGGGGCCGAGGCACCGGCGTAGCCGTCATAGCGCCATTCGGGGACGCCGCGCGTCGCTTCCACCACTGGTGTTGGAAATGCGAGGATCTCTTCCGAGGTCACCTTACGCTTCTACCGTACCTCCGGATGAGGCGTGTCCCGCAGATTTCGACACGAGGCGAGCGACCTCGCTGACGCGGCGAGTCCGGCTCACGCAGCGATGATAGCCACCATCACGCGCCATGGATGAGATCGAGCGGCCGGACCTCCTCACCGGCGGCTATGCCCACTCCGACACCCGCCGAACAACATGATCGAGTGATGAAGCTCACCCGCTGCGATGCAGAGGGACGCCGCTCTTGCGAGTTGCACGCCTCGTAGCGCCGCTATGGTCCGCCCGGCCGGTTGCACCTCTCGTCGCCCCGTCCTCCCGGTGCCGAGCCGGCGTTCCCGTCGAAGGACCGTCTCCGACACACGGACGCAGAAGGTGCGCCCGCCGCCGTCCGGCCGTCGCCTAGGAGAGTCCAGCCGTGGACGCAGCCCCAGTCCACCGCCCGGGTTTGACGAGTCCAATCGTGGACGCCACCTCAGCCGTTCACGTTCCTGCTCCCGTTCGCGGAGCGATCGAGCCGTTCGTTCGCCTCCCGAATCAGTATGCGCCTTTGTGGTCGATCCCGCAGAGCATTGTCCGATTAGTTTAGGTTAGCTAGCGATGTTTGCCGAGCGATCTTTGGGTTGCAAGCACTTTTGTTTCTTTTCTTTTGTAGACGATGTGTTTGTATTCTGTGTCATGACTTAGCTTAGCCTATAAGCTTTGTTCGAGAGTCATGTAACACTTAACCTCTTAATATAGTGTAGCCGCTCTAGGCTTTGTATTGTACTTGCTTCGTTCTTTTTGTTGGTTTTGTTCTTGTCTGTGTGTGCCTTAGAGGGCTAGTGAACCCTCATATACTCCCTCTAGTTCTAAGCTTCAGAGTTTCTTCAGGATGCCGCCAAGAAGAGCTGCTGCCCCAGTCCGTGGAGCCTTCGCCGCAGGCCGAGGAAGAGGTCGTGGCGTGGTCGTGGCCAAGGCCGAGGACAGAGCCGCCTCCTCCACCATGACAAACCCGACAATGACCCAAGTCATGTTTCAGATTCGATTCTTGAGCGTTACTAAGCAATCAACGATGGACCGACCATCGCAACTCCAAGGCGCGATTTTCTCGGACCCGACCCCTCACCTTTTCTGCGGCCAATGAACCTCTAGAAGTCAAGACGGCTCGGGACACGAGAAGAAACCGTCTTGCCATTGCTCAAATGAAGACAAGGTGGATTTCGCCACCCATCGGCTAAAAGGTGCCTTGTGCTGGTGGGAGAATTACCTCGCGCCGAGGTGATGAGAATCTAGAGGAAGAAGAAACAGAATAGCGGAGTCGTAGCATCTACGATTGGAGCCCCACAAGATCCCGCCTCTGCGCGCAATAGAAGAAGTTACGGAAGTTCAACAAGCGAAATTGAACTCGCATGGCGCCGATTCCATGGGAGGAATTCAAAGCCGCTTTCAGGCCAACTGCACCAGTGGAACAATGAGATTGAAGAAGAACGAATTGAGCTCTCAAGCGAGTCAGTGTCGATAAATGAGTATCTAACCAAGTTTAACCGACTTGCTCGCCACGCCCCAATGATGTAGCCGATGAAGAAGAGAAAATCGACCGCTTTGTGGAAGGAATGCGTGAAGACATGAGAGGACAGCTTATCCTCCACGATTACTCTAGCTTCCAGCAGTTAGTTAATAAAGCCCTCATTTGTGAAAATGAGAAGAAGATCGCGGAGATTAGCCGCAAAGGAAGATGTCATTTCAGAGGCCACAAGGTAGCTTTCCCGTAAGTCTACATTCCAAGGCAACTCATCTTTCGATCGTCTGCACCTCCTCTCGTAAAAACTCAAGTTTCCACCCCGTCCCCAAGGAAGTGGATTCGTGCTCTCCGCCCGCCAACAACCAGCAAGATCAACTCCAAGAAGAACCTCCATCGCTTCGCTTGTGGAGAAAGAGGACACTTCGCCAATCGTTGTCCTACCCGTCAGAATGCTCCAGCAAGACTCAACACAGGAGTAACGCCAGTTCAAGGCAGGACCCCAGCCCCAAGCAAGAGTCACCAGACTTCGCAGGCATCAAGGTCTACACCAACACAAAGCCATGGCCGTGTGAACCACGTCACAGTAGAGGAAGCTCAAGGTGCCTCAGAGTACTAATGGGTACGTTCCTCGTTAATCCGCACTCCGCACAAGTTTTGTTTGATTCTCGAGCTTCGCACTCTTTTATTTCAAGAAAGTTTGTCGAAAGGCTTAAGTTGCCAACCTATAAGTTAAAGAAACCCGTGGTACTTAGCTCACCCGGGGGACCCCTTTATGCTACCTCAGTCAGTCCCAGGATAGAAATTGCTATGGAACATTCCGGATTCCTAGCAAACCTTTTGGTGCTAGAATCTCAAACGCTGGATATCATCCTAGGGATGGATTGGTTGGCCAAATATCAGGGATTGATAGATTGTGCCAACAGAAAAGTAGTGCTCACCAAGAACCCAGAGACCGCAATAAGAGTTAGTGTGGATCGTTCCTCTCCTTTGAATAGAACAATCCACCACCTTGGAGAGTTGTCCCTAGAGACAACGCCTGTAGTTCAAGCTTACCCCGATGTCTTCCCAGAAGAATTACTGTGCATGCCACGAGATGAGATGTTGAGTTTGTCATCAACTTGAAGCGAGAGACAGCCCCAATTGCTAAGAGACCATACAGAATGGCCGCTGACGAGCTTGAAGAGCTTAAGACACAAATTGAAGACTTGCAAAACAAAGATTTCATTAGACCTAGTTCTTCTCCCCGGGTTCTTGATTCTCTTTGTGAAGAAGAAAGATGGCACCGCCGGTTGTGCGTGGACTACAGAGCACTCAATGATGTGACCATCAAGAACAAGTATCCCTTACCTCGCATTGATGACCTGTTCGATCGGTTGACAGAGCATCGTTTTCTCAAGATAGACTCGAGGTCGATACCATCACTTAAGATCAGAATGAGGATATTCCTAAGACGACTTTTACCACCGGTATGGCCTATATGAGTTCACTGTCATGCGTTTGGCTTGACCAACGCGCCACCTACTTCATGAACCTCATGAACAAAGTATTCATGGAATACTTAGACAAGTTTGTTGTCGTGTTCATAGATCGACATCTTGATCTATTCAAAGACCGATGAAGAACATTACGAACACTTGCAATTGGTCTTAGAAAAGCTTAAAGAGAATCATCCGTATGCCAAATGCAAGAAATGTGAATTTTGGCTTCATGAAATCAGTTCCTCGGACACATTGTATCCATTGGAGGAATCGCAGATTGATCCATCCAAAGTAGCGGTTGTAATGGAATGGAAACAACCCACATCAGTAGCGGAAGTGCGTAGTTTTCTCGGCTTGGCGGATACTACTGACGCTTCATTGAAGGATTCTCTAAGCTTTCCAAACCAATGACCCATCCGCTTAAAAAGGAAAGGAAGTATGATTGGACGAAGCTTGTGAAAAGAGTTTTCGAGGAATTGAAGAAGAAGTTAACTACGCCCAAAGATTAATCCCGCCGGATATACATCAAGACTTCAAGTCTATTGTGATGCATCGCGCCAAGGTCTTGGTTGTGTGCTCATGCAAGGAGGAAAAGTTGTAGCTTATGCTTCAAGACAACTCCGTCCTCACGAAGACAACTATCCAACTCATGATTTGGAGTTAGCAAGCAGAGTGCATGCCTTAAAATTTGGCGGCATTACTTGATTGGAAATCATTGTGATATCTACACGTACCACAAGAGTCTCAAGTACATTTTCACCCAATCGGATCTTAACCTCCGACAAAGAAGATGGTTAGAATTAATAAAGGATTATAACTTGGATGTCCATTATCATCCCGAAAGGCTAATGTAGTTCTTGATGCATTAAGCGTAAATCCTCTGCAGATAATGTCATGATTCAAGAGCATCAACACCGAGCTCTACAAGGAATTTGAAGCCTCAACCTTGAGTTAATAGAGCAAGGCACACTAGCCACAATAGAAGCGTATCCAACTCTAGAAGAGCGAATCAAGACCGCTCAAGAAGGGCATCCTGGAGTCCAGAGATTCAAGCATCTCATGGCAAAAGGAAAGGCCCCTAAGATGTCAGAAGATCAGCAGGGAATCCTATGGTATGGGAAACGACTCTTTGTTCCCCACCAGAAGGAACTCAAAGATCTGATTCTAAAGGAAGCTCACAGCTTCTACACACTGCACCCAGCAAAGCACCAAGATGTACCAAGACATGAAGATTTTGTATTGGTGGCCACGAATGAAAAGAGATATCGCCGAGTATGTAGCTTGTTGTGATGTATGTCAGCGAATCAAGGCTGAACATCAAAGACCAGCCAGATTGTTACAACCCTTACAGATACCTCAGAGGAAATGGGAAGAAATCGGAATGGATTTCATACCGGTCTACCTCGAACTAAGTCCGGATGTGACTCAAGATGGGTTATAGTTGTGATTGACTAAAGTCGCCCACTTCATCCCCGTGAAGACAACTTACAAGGAGACAATTTAGCCGAAGTTATACATGGCTCAGATCGTGTGTTTGCATGGAGTACCCAAGAGAATAGTCTCCGATCGAGGTTCTCAATTTACCTCGCATTTACGGGCTAGTTTGCATGATGCCCTTGGAACACACCTTACCTTCAAGATGACCTATCATCCATGACCGATGGTCGACGGAAAGAACAAATCAAATCCTAGAAGACATGCTTCGAGCTTGTGCTTTGGAGTTTACCGTAGAGATCGAAAATATCTACCGTATGCCGAGTTTGCATACAATAATAGTTATCGATCAAGTCCGAAAATGTCCCGTTTAGCGCTCTACGGAGAAAATGCGTAACCCTCTGCATTGGTCGAATCAGTGAAGGATATGTCTTGGACCGGATACTCTCAAGCAAGTTGAAGAGAAAGTTCGACTAATCAGAGATCGCCTTCAAGCAGCTCAGTCTAGACAGAAGAGTTATGCTGACAACCGTCGAAGAGACTTAACCTTCGAAGTTGGAGATGCGGTGTATCTCAAGGTATCGCCACTTCGTGGAACCCGAAGATTCAAAGTTAAAGGCAAGCTCGCACCCAGATACATAGGCCCGTTCCCGATCACCGCTAAGCGTGGAGAAGTTGCCTATCAGCTAGAGCTACCTGAAAGTTTGTCAGACGTCCACAACGTGTTCCATGTCTCTCAACTAAAGAAATGTCTCAGAGTACCCGAAGAGCAGACTCCTGTCGAAGCCATCGCACTTGATGAGGATTTGACTTATCCAGAGCACCCGATCAAGATCCTCGACGTCGTCGAGAAGCGGACAAGACGTCAAGTCATCCGCCTTTGCAAGGTTCAGTGGAGCCATCACTCAGCCAAAGAAGCCACCGGGAGCGAAGATCAACAAATTTGGATTTCCGTCCTCGTTCTCTGAGCGACTCAAATCTCGGGGTCGAGATTCCGTTTAAGGTGGGTAGGATTTGTGATGCCCCGTTTTCCCTCCCCGAGGTCAACCCTTGCCGGGCCCCCCTTCGTTTCTCCCTCGCCGACCGGACCCCTCCTCCCTTCCTTCCCGCGCGCATGCGCCGCTTGTCGCCGCGCACGCCACCCTCCGCCCCCGCACGTCCTCCCACACGCCGTCGAGCCGTCATCATTCCCGGCCGCCGCCGCCGCCCTCCTCCACGCCGGACCCCCTTCCCGAGCTCCTCGCTTCGGCTATAAACCCCCCCTCGGCCCCGTTCCCTTGCCCCCATCCCCTTCTTCCCCCAAGCAAAAGAACCCCGAGAGCAAGAAGAGTAGAAAGGAGAGGAAGAAGAAGGAACCGAAGCCCTACCTCCCGTTGCCGCGCCGTTGCCGCCTCGGTGTCGCTGTCGCTGCCGCTCGTGAGCCCCGCCACCGCGCCCGAGCTCCTCTTCTCCATCTCCGGTCGCCGCCGCCCTCATCTTCCCCTCTCCCCGCGCGCCGCCGCCTTTTCTTCTCCCCCCCCCCCGATCACCCGAGCCGCCGCCTCTCTCTGCGTTCCTCTGCCGCCGCGTGGCTTTAGGCGAGCCCTCAATGGGCCGCGCTCCTCCCCTTCGGCGCGCGCCGTGCGAGTGGGCCGTGCCCTCGCCCCGTGGGCCGGGCCGCCTGCACCGTGGGCGCGGCCTCTTTCTTTTTATTGGATTTTCGTTTTCTTTTTTTCTTTTTTAATTCAAAAGCTAGACTTTAAATATGAATAACTCCCCCATTTCAACTCCAAAAATTATGAATTAAATTTCTAAAAATTTCTAAAATCAAGATCTTGCTAATGGCATAGGTCTTGTTCAATTTGGAGTTCATTTGTGTACTCTTGTGTATTTAATTGCTTTCGTTGCTTGTCGTTTATTTTTGCCGGTGCATTAGCCGCGTAGATTTCGGAGACGCCGGAGACCTCCACGTCGATCAAGGACAAGACTACTCGGACTCTCTCCCCTACAACCAAGGCGAGTCAATACTTTGATCATATTGAGCCTACATTTTATGCAAATTATATTATTTTAAAATAGCAAATTGCATGCTTTAATTCTTTAAACAAATGTATGTTAATGTTTAAGGTAGATAAATACCCAGTTGTGGAATAACTAATTAATATGCCATCCTTGATAATTTGAATCCCTTGATTCCGTTGTCACCCTAGTAACTATATGGTAATACTAGCTATAGGTTGTACTTAAGCGACATGCTAGACTTGCTTAAGTACCGGGACATTAAAATATCCTAATCATCATCATTTCAAACATAAAATGATTTGGCGGTCATTGCGGGTAAATGGAGAGGGTTGAATTGTTGTATTTTACATCTCAAAACCCTAAATCGCTAATACCCGTGCAGGCGGATGGTAAGATGGTGGAGTGCGGATGTAGCACGAGAATGGCGAGAATGTGGTTGAGCCGTCCGGATAACCCTAAGGACTTAATCTTGTCATGACCTCCCTGTATAACAAGTACAACCACAAGTCTGCAACAAAATCGCGACTTGGCTTAGTACATTTATCAAATCTCAAAATCATCTCACCGGAGGGTTAAAGGGCACAAGCTCGGGTATGTCGGGCTTGGATGGGACACCGAGTCAAGGGTGAAGTTCGCGGTCGCCGAGGTGTAGCCACGCCACGCGGGCCGAGGTGGACATCCCGCGCAACGTATGGGCATAACCCCATATGGGTGAGACGAGGGAAGGGGCGAGATATTTAGAAAAGTTATTGTGACAACCTCTCGACTACACGACCACGGAATCGTGTAGGGCAATGAGTTAATTGTCTCTTGTGGGTAAAGTGTACAATCTCTCGCAGAGTTATAAAGCATTTAAGCAGTAGTGCCTACGGTCAAAGGCGGACATGGGAACTTAACTTGAGTTAGTTCTATTTCAAAAATCTTGTGGGTGGTATGAAAATTGTGGCGGGCTCACCTAGCCCTGAGATTGGTTATTCCTGGGTCTTTGTACCCAGTGTCGTTTAGTGGTGGATGTAACCACAATCAAAATAAACATGAAGGTGGAGGTAACCTCTGCTGATACAAATATTGCACAAATTCTCTCTTTAACTAAAATGGAATTTGTTAAAAATGCTAAGTGCTAGGAATTTGTACTTATGATATTTAAAAGTATTGCTTTCGCAAATAAAAGAACCGAGTCATCCTTGTAAGCCTTGCATGTATATCATTGCATTGTGTACTGGCTCGCGAGCACGGTAGTTGTGCTCATCCTCGCTCTCCCCCAAACCCTTCAGATGACGCTGATGGAGGAGACTATGCTTACTACGAGGAACCAGAAGTTGATGGGCAAGGAAACGATGAAGAGTAGTCTAGGATCGTAGTTCAGGCCTCGACGCATCTAAGTTGACTCGTTGGTACTTTGCATAAACCGATATTATCCGGGTCCTTGGGTAATATCGGTTGTACACAAGTTTATGATCGCTTGCTGTGAAGAGATGAGCTCTACCCTTTGCTTCCGCTATCGTATTCGGTGTTCGTATTGTAATCAATTTTCGATCGCCCCCGTTGTAAAACTCGACCCGACGTGGTCTATGTCACTCTGTTGATTGTAATAATGATACTTTAGTTCACGCCATGTATGAATGATTCAAGCAATGCCCGTGAGTGCTATCTACTGATCGAGGAATAGCACGACGTTTTCCTGAGGATCTCGGATTAGAAAATCCGGTCCGACAGAGCGGGTATCGCAGCATACGATCAGAGTCTTAGTTAGATTGGTCGTTGCCTTAAGGACTTGGATCTTATTTTGAAAACTAAGAAAAGCTTTGCTAAAAATATAGAGTATTTATTGCTTCTACTCTTCACTCCTAGTCCTGCATTTATCTTTATTTCACTTGGTTTTACCTGGTTGACCTCCTCTTGTTTTCAAAATTTGTAGATGGCTACCCGTCGTCGGATGGCGTGGGACCTCCTGCTCACGGAGAGAACGAGGAGGATTCATGACATACTTCGCCGGTGATGTCAGACCTTGGTTTTCCCGTCGGCCTCACGCCCGGTAGGATGGCGAGGATCGAGACCCGCGAGTCCTCGGACGATGGAGGTGTACCTCTCCGCCGTGGTTGGCGAAGTTCACTTCCTACCTCTTCGGGCCGAGGCACCGGCGTAGCCGCCATGACGCCATTCAGACGCCGCGACGCGCCGCTTCCACCGGTGTTGGAAATACGAGGATCTCTTGCCGAGGTCACCTTACGCTTCTACCCGCATTCTCCCGGATGAGGAGCGTGTCCCAGCCATTTCGACACCGAGACGACGACCCCGCCGACGCAGAAGAGTCCAAGCTACGCAGCGATGATAGCCACCATCACCGCGCCATGGATGAGATCAGCAGCTTCGGACACACTCACCGCAGCTATGCCCACTCCGACACCCTTCGAGCAACATGATCGAGAGTGATGAAGCTCACTCCACTTCAAGACAGAGAGGGATCTTTGCGATGCAGAGAGGGACGCCGCTCTTGCAGAGTTGGCACGCCTCAGAGCCGCCGCTATGGTCCCTGCCCCAGCCCCGGTTGCACCTCTCGTCGCCCCCGTCCTCCCAGTGCCGAGCCGACGTTCTCGCCCGAAGGACCCGTCTCGACTCACAAGACGCAAGAAGGTGCGCGCCGCCCGTCCGCCGCCGCTTAGAGAGTCGGCCGTGGACGCAGCCCCAGTCCACCGCCCGGGTTTGACGAGTCCAATCGTGGACGCCACCTCAGCCGTTCACGTTCCTACTCCCGTTCGCCGAGCTTCGCCGAGCCGTTCGTTCGCTTCCCGGCAATCAGATCGCTCGTGGTCGACCCCGGCAGAGCACATTGCCGATTAGTTTAGGTTAGCTAGCGATTGCTTGGCCGAGCGCTCTTTTGGGTTGCAAGCACTTTTGTTTCTTTTCTTTTGTAGACGATGTGTTTGTATTTCGTGTCATGACTTAGCTTAGCCTATAAGCTTTGTTCGAGAGTCATGTAACACTTAACCTCTTAATATAGTGTAGCCGCCTAGGCTTTGTATTGTACTTGCTTCGTTCTTTTTGTTGGTTTTGTTCTTGTTCTGTGTGCCTTAGAGGGCTAGTGAACCTCATATACTCCTCTAGTTCTAAGCGAGTTTCTTGAGTGATGCCGCCAAGAAGAGCTGCTGCCCTGACCAGTGGAGCCTTCGCCGCAGTCGAGGAAGAGGTCGTGGCGTGGTCGTGGCCAAGGCCGAGGATGAGAGCCGCCTCCACCACCAAAGAACCCGACAATGACCCAAGTCATGTTTGTGAGACTCAGATTCTTCAGCGTTACTAAGCAATCAGCAGATCGACCACCGATCGCAACCCAAGTCGGGTGATTTTCTCAGACGAGACCCTCACCTTCTTTGCGCCAATGAACCTCTAGAAGTCAAGACGGCTCAGTGGACACCGAGAAGAAACTGTCTTGCCCATTTGCTCAAATGAAGACAAGGTGGATTTCGCCACCCATCGGCTAAAAAGGTGCCGCCACGCGGTGGGGAGAATTACCTCGCCCCGAGGTGATGAGAATCTAGAGGAAGAAGAAACAGGAATAGCGAAGTCGAGCATCTACGATTGGAGCCCCACAAGATCCCGCCGCCTCTGCGCGCAATAGAAGAAGTTACGGAAGTTCAACAAGCGAAATTGAACTGCATGGCACCATTCCATGGGAGGAATTCAAAGCCGCTTTGGCCAACTGCATCAGTGGAACAATGAGATTGAAGAAGAACGAATCCAGAGCTCTCAAGCGGTCGGTGTCGATAAATGAGTATCTAACCAAGTTTAACTTGACTTGCTCGCTACGCCCCAATGATGTAGCCGATGAAGAAGAGAAAATCGACCGCTTTGTGGAAGGAATGCGTGAAGACATGAGAGGACGACTTATCCTCCACGATTACTCTAGCTTCCAGCAGCTTAGTTAATAAAGCCCTCATTTGTGAAAATGAGAAGAAGATCGGAGATTAGCCGCAAAGGAAGATGTCATTTCAGAGGCCACAAGGTAGCTTTCCCAGTCTACATTCCAAGGCGCTCATCTTTGGATCGTCTCCTCCTCTCGAGAAAACTCAAGTTTCCACCCCGCGTCCCCAAGGAAGTGGATTCGTGCTCTCGCCACGCAACCAACGAGCTGATCAACCCAAGAAGAAACCTCCATCGCTTCGCTTGTGGAGAAAGAGGACACTTCGCCAATCGTTGTCCTACCCGCCGAATGCTCCAAAGAAGACTCAACACAGAGTAACACTGGCTCAAGGCAGACCTCACCCCAAGCAAGAGTCACGGACTCGCGGCATCAAGGTCTACACCAACACAAAGCCATGGCGTGTGAACCACGCCACACCGAGGAAGCTCAAGGTGCCTCAGAGTACTAATGGGCACGTTCTCGTTAATCGAGCACTGCACAAGTTTTGTTTGATTCTCGAGCTTAGCACTCTTTTATTTCAAGAAAGTTTGTCGAAAGGCTTAAGTTGCCAACCTATAAGTTAAAGAAACCCGTGGTACTTAGCTCACCCGGGACCCTTTATGCTACCTCGGTACCCCGGGATAGAAATTGCTATGGAACATTCCGATTCCTAGCAAACCTTTGGTGCTAGAATCTCAAATTTGGATATCATCCTAGGGATGGATTGGTTGGCCAAATATCGAGGATTGATAGATTGTGCCAATGTAAAAGTAGTGCTCACCAAGAACCCAGAGACCGCAATAAGAGTTAGTGTGGATCGTTCCTCTCCTTTGAATAGAACAATCCACCACCTTGGAGAGTTGTCCCTAGAGACAACGCTTTGTAGTTCAAGCTTACCCGATGTCTTCCCGGTAAGAATTACTGTGCATGCCACTGACAGAGATGTTGAGTTTGTCATCAACTTGAAGCGAGGGCAGCCTAATTGCTAAGAGACCATACAGAATGGCCGACGAGCTTGAAGAGCTTAAGACACAAATTGAAGACTTGCAAAACAAAGATTTCATTAGACCTAGTTCTTCTCCCCTGGGTTCTGATTCTTCTTTGTGAAGAAGAAAGATGGCACCGCCAGATTGTGCGTGGACTACAGAGCACTCAATGATGTGACCATCAAGAACAAGTATCCCTTACCTCGCATTGATGACCTGTTCGATCGGTTGACAGAGCATCGCTTTTCCAAGATAGACCGAGGTCGATACCATCGGCTTAAGATCGTGAATGAGGATATTCCTAAGACGACTTTTACCACCCGGTATGGCCTATATGAGTTCATCACATGCCGTTTGGCTTGACCAACGCGCCATGACCTACTTCATGAACCTCATGAACAAAGTATTCATGGAATACTTAGACAAGTTTGTTGTCGTGTTCATAGGCGACATCTTGATCTATTCAAAGACCGATGAAGAACATTACGAACACTTGCAATTGGTCTTAGAAAAGCTTAAAGAGAATCATCCGTATGCCAAGTACAATAAATGTGAATTTTGGCTTCATGAAATCAGTTTCTGACACATTGTATCCACCGAGGAATCGCAGATTGATCCATCCAAAGTAGCGGTTGAATGGAATGGAAACAACCCACATCGACGGAAGTGCGTAGTTTTCTCGGCTTGGCCGGATACTACAGACGCTTCATTGAAGGATTCTCTAAGCTTTCCAAACCAATGACCCATCTGCTTAAAAAGGAAAGGAAGTATGATTGGACAGAAGCTTGTGAAAAGAGTTTTCAGGAATTGAAGAAGAAGTTAACTTCTGCCCCAGTATTAATCCTGCCAGATATACATCAAGACTTCGAAGTCTATTGTGATGCATCGCGCCAAGGTCTTGGTTGTGTGCTCATGCAAGGAGGAAAAGTTGTAGCTTATGCTTCAAGACAACTCCGTCCTCACGAAGACAACTATCCAACTCATGATTTGGAGTTAGCAGCAGTAGTGCATGCCTTAAAAATTTGGCGGCATTACTTGATTGGAAATCATTGTGATATCTACACAGACCACAAGAGTCTCAAGTACATTTTCACCCAATCAGATCTTAACCTCCGACAAAGAAGATGGTTAGAATTAATAAAGGATTATAACTTGGATGTCCATTATCATCCTGGAAAGGCTAATGTAGTTGCTGATGCATTAAGCCGTAAATCCTACTGCAGTAATGTCATGATTCAAGAGCATCAACCTGAGCTCTACAAGGAATTTGAAGCCCTCAACCTTGAGTTAATAGAGCAAGGCACACTAGCCACAATAGAAGCGTATCCAACTCTAGAAGAGCGAATCAAGACCGCTCAAGAAGGGCATCCTGGAGTCCAGAGATTCAAGCATCTCATGGCAAAAGGAAAGGCCCCTAAGATGTCAGAAGATCAGCAGGGAATCCTATGGTATGGGAAACGACTCTTTGTTCCCCACCAGAAGGAACTCAAAGATCTGATTCTAAAGGAAGCTCACGATCGCTTACACACCGCACTGTGCAAGACCAAGATGTACCAAGACACGAAGATTTTGTATTGGTGGCCACGAATGAAAAGAGATATCGCGAGTATGTAGCTTGTTGTGATGTATGTCGAATCAAGGTGAACATCAAAGACCACCTGATTGTTACAACCTTACAGATACCTCAGAGGAAATGGGAAGAAATCGAATGGATTTCATTACGGTCTACCTCGAACTAAGTCCGGATGTGACTCAAGATGGGTTATAGTTGATGATTGACTAAAGTCGCCACTTCATCCCCGTGAAGACAACTTACAAGGGAGACAATTTAGCCGAAAGTTATACATGGCTCGTATCGTGTTTGCATGGAGTACCCAAGAGAATAGTCTCCGATCGAGGTTCTCAATTTACCTCGCATTTGGGCTAGTTTGCATGATGCCCTTGGAACACACCTTACCTTCAAAGATGACTTATCATCCGCAGATCGATGGTCGACGGAAAGAACAAATCAAATCCTAGAAGACATGCTTCGAGCTTGTGCTTTGGAGTTTACCGTAGATCGAAAATATATACCGTATGCCGAGTTTGCATACAATAATAGTTATCGATCAAGTCTCGAAAATGTCCCGCTTGAAGCGCCACGGAGAAAATGCGTAACCCGTTGCATTGGTCGAATCCGTGAAGGATATGTCTTGGACCGGATACAAGCAAGTCAAGAGAAAGTTCGACTAATCGAGATCGCCTTCAAGCGGCTCTACCAGACGTAAGAGTTATCGCGACAACCGCCAAGAGACTTAACCTCGGTTGGAGATGCGGTGTATCTCAAGGTATCGCCACTCGTGGAACCCAAGATTCAAAGTTAAAGGCAAGCTCGCACCCGCATACATAGGCCCGCTTCGATCACCGCTAAGCGTGGAGAAGTTGCCTATCGCCTAGAGCTACTCGAAAGTTTGTCGACGCCCACAACGCGTGTTCCATGTCTCTCAACTAAAGAAATGTCTCGTAGTACCAAGAGCGGACTCTGCCGGGCCATCGCACTTGATGAGGATTTGACTTATCCGAGCACCGATCAAGATCCTCGACGCCGTCGAAGCGGACAAGACGCAAGTCATCCGCTTTGCAAGGTTCGATGGAGCCATCACTCACCAAAGAAGCCACCGGGAGCAGAAGATCAACTTAAGCCGGATTTCCGCCCCCGTTTTCGAGCAGCTCGAATCTCGGGTCGAGATTCCGCTAAGGTGGGTAGGATTTGTGATGCCCCGCTTTCCCTCCCGAGGTCAACCCTTGCGGCCCCCTTCGTTTCTCCTCGCCGACCGGACCCCCTCCTCCCTTCCTTCCGCTCGCCGGCGCCGCTTGTCGCCGCGCACGCCACACCCCTCTCGCTCCTCGCTACGCCCTCCCGCACGCCGCCGAGCCGTCATCATTCCCGGTGCCGCACGCCGCCCTCCTCCACGCCCGACCCCCTTCCCGAGCCTCGCCTGGCTATAAACCCCTCGGCCCTGCTCCTTGCCCCCATCCCCTTCTCCCCCAAGCAAAAGAACCCGAGAGCAAGAAGAGTAGAAAGGAGAGGAAGAAGAAGGAACCGGCCCTTACCTCTCCAGTTGCCGCCGCCGTCGCCTCCGGTGTCGCCTGTCGCCGCCGCTCGTGAGCCCCGCCACGCGCCCGAGCTCCTCTTCTCCATCTCCTGGCCGCCCTCATCTTCCCCTCTCCGCGCGCGCGCTTTTCTTCTCCCCGATCACCCGAGCCGCCTCCCTCGCTGCTCCGCCACCTCGCGCGTGGCTTTAGGCAGAGCCCCTGTGGCCGCGCCTCCTCCTCGGCCGGGCGCGTGCGCGAGTGGGCCGTGCCTCGCCCGTGGTGGGCCGCTTCAGCACCGTGGGCGCCGCCTCTTTCTTTTATTGATTTTCGTTTTCTTTTTTCTTTTTAATTCAAAAGCTAGACTTTAAATATGAATAACTCCCCATTTCAACTCCAAAATTATGAATTAAATTTCTAAAATTTCTAAAATCAAGATCTTGCTAATGGCATAGGTCTTGTTCAATTTGGAGTTCATTTGTGTACTCTTGTGTATTTAATTGCTTTCGTTGTTTGTCGCTTATTTTTAGGTACTTACTCACGTAGATTTCGAGACGCCGAGACCTCCACGTCGATCAAGGACAAGACTACTCGGACTCTCTCCCCTACAACCAAGGCGAGTCAATACTTTGATCATATTGAGCCTACATTTTATGCAAATTATATTATTTTAAAATAGCAAATTGCATGCTTTAATTCTTTAAACAAATGTATGTTAATGTTTAAGGTAGATAAATACCCAGTTGTGGAATAACTAATTAATATGCCATCCTTGATAATTTGAATCCCTTGATTCCGTTGTCACCCTAGTAACTATATGGTAATACTAGCTATAGGTTGTACTTAAGCGACATGCTAGACTTGCTTAAGTACCGGGACATTAAAATATCCTAATCATCATCATTTCAAACATAAAATGATTTGGGCAGTCATTGCGGGTAAATGACTGAGAGGGTTGAATTGTTGTATTTTACATCTCAAAAACCCTAAACTGCTAATACCCCGTCTGGGCGGATGGTAAGATGGTGGGTGCGGATGTAGCACGAGAATGGCGAGAATGTGGTTGAGCCGCCCGATAACCCTAAGGACTTAATCTTGTCATGACCTCCTGTATAACAAGTACAACCACAAGTCCGCAACAAATCTGCGACTTGGCTTAGTACATTTATCAAATCTCAAAATCATCTCTTTGGAGGTTAAAGGCACAAGCTCGGGTATGTCGGGCTTGGATGGGACACCGAGTCAAGGGTGAAGTTCGCCGATCGAGGTGTAGCCACGCCACGCCGCCGGCCCGAGGTGGACATCCCGCGCAACGTATGGGCATAACCCCATATGGGTGAGACGAGGGAAGGGGCGAGATATTTAGAAAAGTTATTGTGACAACCTCTCGACTACACGACCACGGAATCGTGTAGGGCAATGAGTTAATTGTCTCTTGTGGGTAAAGTGTACAATCTCGCAGAGTTATAAAGCTGTTTAAGCAGTAGTGCCTACGGTCAAAGGCGGACATGGGAACTTAACTTGAGTTAGTTCTATTTCAAAAATCTTGTGGGTGGTATGAAAATTGTGGCGGGCTCACCTAGCCCTGAGATTGGTTATTCCTGGGTCTTTGTACCCAGTGTCGTTTAGTGGTGGATGTAACCACAATCAAAATAAACATGAAGGTGGAGGTAACCTCTGCTGATACAAATATTGCACAAATTCTCTCTTTAACTAAAATGGAATTTGTTAAAAATGCTAAGTGCTAGGAATTTGTACTTATGATATTTAAAGTATTGCTTTCGCAAATAAAAGAACCGAGTCATCCTTGTAAGCCTTGCATGTATATCATTGCATTGTGTAATTGCTCTGCGAGCACGGTAGTTGTGCTCATCCTCGCTCTCCCCAAACCCTTGGATGACGCTGATGGAGGAGACTATGCTTACTACGAGGAACCGAAGTTGATGGGCAAGGAAACGATGAAGAGTAGTCTAGGATCCGTAGTCAGGCCTCGACGCAGATCTAAGTTGACTCGTTGGTACTTGCATGCACAACCGATATTATCCGGTCCTTGGTAATATCGGTTGTACCTGTGTTGCTGATCGCTTTCGTGAAGAGATGAGCTCTACCCTTTGCTTCCGCCTATCGTATTCGTGTTCGTATTGTAATCAATTTGGCCCGACGCATTTTGTTGTAAAACTCGACCCGACGTGGTCTATGTCACTCTGTTGATTGTAATAATGATACTTTAGTTCACGCCATGTATGAATGATTCAGCAATGCCTGTGAGTGCTATCTACTGATCCAGGGAATAGCACGACGTTTTCACAGAGGATTCGGATTAGAAAATCCGGGTCCGACAGAAATCCCAAAAGAGAGTGATACATATCAGCAAACTGGTTCCTAAACAACATAATAAATATCAATTTTCTTTCACACATATATAAACAAAGATATTAACTCTGCCTGTTGTATCACCTGCTACTACTACCAATCAATTAAAATTTTGAGCTCATAGATTGTTTACTTTGAAAGTTGAAGTTGACGCCGACTTCCCTCTCCGATACGCTGCCTATTTTCAGCCATTGTCGGCCAGTAAGAAAGAGGACTACGCGTCGATGACCACATTCTTCCACCCTGAACCCAAGCTGTGACTCGATTCTCACGGCCCTCGCCAGGCATATCGCGGCGAGGAGGTGGGAGGCTGGGGGAGGAGGCGGTGGCGGCATCGCGGTGGTAAGCAAGGAGGAGGCGACGATGCTTGCTCAGCCAGCGTAAAGCAGGAGACGACGACGACGCAGGGGAGGATTAGGACGAAGAGGACGTGGTGTGGTGAACTCGAGATAACAGTGCGGTGAGAAAAGAACACCTTCATCTCTGCCTCTTCCTCGTTCGTCGTCGCTGCCTCCCCTCCCTTCCCAACGCTGCCACTTCTCCGAGATACCGCCACCTCCTCTCCTCTCCTGTTCGACTGTAATAGTTAAAGGAATACTAGCGGTGGCAGTAAGGTACTGAAGTCTATGGACCATGGACCACGGCCCACGGTTATCACTTGTCAGGCACACTGAAATTGCTTTGCATCTTTCCAACACAATTCAAGGAACTCTTGCTGCCAGAATGGCTGGCGTAAGTCCTTCATTTTGGGATGATTTAGGCTCGAGTCATCTGTCCCAGTAAAATTTCTCTGTGCTTCATTCTCACATGATCCGACAAAAGCTCTCGATTTGATGTCTGCTTACTGCAAGATCCTCTTTTATCCTGACTCAGCTTTCCATGCATGAAGCTTTGGTTCTTTTGCCGAGATTTTATCTGATAAGAACTTTTCTAGGTTCACCCGTCCAATACTGCATGGCCTTTGTACTCTTGGGTTCGCTACCCGCGCTGTCATCAAGTCTTCCTGCAATTGGGATCCAGCAGCTGTGAAAAGCATCTTTGGTCGATTTCTTTTGCGCGTCTATCCTGGAGAAACTTTAGCCACTGAAATGTGGCTAGATGGCCAGAGGTAACATCATTCTTGCACCTACTGAATTCTGCAAGCTGATTTTGGTGTTCACAAACCCATGAAATGATTGGCTCTTGTAGGGGTGCAGTATCAAACTATGGTCAAGGAGCGTAACCGTGCCGTGCTTTCTGGATATGTGCTGCTCAAGCACATCCCTCATCATTGCAAGTGCTGTATCATATTCGTGACAAATACTACCTTTTTAGTCGGCGACTGAATGCGTTAGTTGTTAGCGTGGTGGTCGGAAAAGCTAAAGCTTTAGCAGGAACAAAATTCAGGTAGATGGAGAGCTAAGCTGCCGCAAGAGGCGGGTTGCCATTGTAATGATAGCAAGTGTTCTGTACGGATCTGCAAATAATATATTCCTATTTTTATCGATTATATGCTTGTTTTTTTATTTTGAAAAACCTAACTCCAAATTGATCCGTATCTTCTAATTCTGTACCCAAACGGTTTACGTCGTAAGCCGGCCTTCGCATATTGATCTGTTCGGTACCAGAACTTTTTTTATTATTTAATCTTTTTTTAATTTTATTTTAAAGTTAACTCATCGCAAACTTTATTTTTAATTCTGACCCCTTTGGTCACGCCACCACCCATGGCGTGACAAATAACACTGTCACGCCACAGGATAAGTCTCCAAAATCGCACTTTTTGTCACGCCACTGGTGGTGGCGTGACAAGACTTTGACCAGAAATGGGCTGGCGTGACAGTGTTGTTTTGTCACGCCACCACCAGTGGCATGACCAAAGAGGTCAGAATTGGAAATAAAGTTTGTGATGGGTTATCTTTAAAATAAAATTTAAAAAAAGATTAAATAATAAAAACATTTCTTGGTACCAAGGCTGTTTTCAACAATCGACATCAGAAATTCGGTGTAACATCCCAAAAATTTTAATTTTGGGTAAGTGTATTAGAAATAAGTGAGGAAATAAAATTTAGCATGTTTATATGTGGGAAAGATATTTGAGCATGTTTTTGAAGTTTGTGAAAATCAAATATCGAATTTACATTCAAACAACAGCTTGAAAGAATTTTGAGAAAAATACAGAACACATAAAATTCTAAAAAATTAAACAAGAAACCACACTATATCAGAGCTTACACAAAGTTTTCAAATTTTTGGAGCAGGATTGATATGTTTAAAAATTCAGCAAACCCTCGGCGTTTTCTACAAAATTCAAAGCTGAATGCAAATTTCCCGATCGCCCTTGGGCCAGAACTGTCGCGGCCCATCTTATCTCTCGCGCGCTCTAGCCCACGCCAGCGCCCCCTCTCGTTGACGCACAAGACCCGCGCGTCAGACCCCTTCGTCCACCTCGCACAGCCTCGTCGCCTCCGTCCCGTAGCGTGACAGAGCCGCTAGCCCATGCCGCCATCCTCGAGTGCCCACGGGAGACAACAAGAGTCGCTTGGTCTCACCTTCTCCTCCCACTATTTTGCTCCGCCTAGGTCTCGTCGCCGCGCGAGAATCTCGTGAAAACCCGAGCTCGCCTGCGAATTCCCGTCGAGCTTCTCATCCTCATCTCGCTTCTTGAAGACCCCTCGTCTGTGCCAAAACCCTAATACACCATTGCCGTTTCCATTTTCTCCTTTGCCGGTAAGTTGTATCCACTATATCGCCCGGAACACGTTGTCGTCCCGAGCTTCGGTTTGCGTGATCCGCCGAAGCTCAACGGTGTCCCAGTGAGCCAACTCCTCGACATGCGCATCATTCTGCGCCACTTTGCTCACTCATTCAACCCCTCACCCCTCTTTCCTTCGATGCAGTGTAGCTCCTCAATCGTGTCGTCTTCCCCAACTCCGGCGCTATGGTCGCTGCTGGTGATCTCCGTGCTCGGTGAGCCCCTGACCGCTCAATGGTCGATTTGAGCATCACCTCACCCCCCTAACCCACTCGTGTGGTACCGAAGAGTACTGGACGGGTCTTTCTAGAGTCTTGTTCTTGTCGGTTGTCTGAGAGTTTAGATGGGTACACCGCTGGACATTTTGAGTTTATCTGCTATGCTTTCATTGTTTAACTTGCTACTTATGCTTTAATTTGGCCGGATGGCCATCTAATAAATACTTGTCATGTAATCGTTAAGTTTAAGTACCATATTTATTTCATATAGTGTGTATATTGTGTATAAATGTGTATGTCAATGTTGTGGATGTGTGTACTACCCACTGATCATGCTTCGGGTATTGCGCGCCCCGAGATCCGACATTCGGTGTCAACTGTTGGGTATTGTTTTTCAAAACTTCACTGTACTCTTTATCTGACTGTAGTTATCACTTGAAGACTCGATACACAACTCTAAATCTGACGAGTCTTCTTGGTCCGGTTCGTGACTAGTCGTGTGAGTAAAGTAGTAACTGCTAGCTTGTTTAGAAAGTAGCAGTAGCAGAATTTTGTTTGGCCAAAGCTAACCTGCAAGTGTGCAGTTTAAGCCAATGGGTCAATGGTCATAGGTTGATCTCCCTACTATCCACACCGTTGATCTGTGTGACATCACCTAGCTCAAGTACTCCACTTCATTTCTCAGGAAACCAGGCATTGCCTTCCAGTCTGTCATTTCAAAGCCAAAACAGCAGACCGCTCGTAGCCTCTCTCGACTCTCGACGATGCTCGAGAGTTTTACGTCATATACTCAGATCATACCAGTCGGCAGTGAGAAGGGAATATGTGATGATAAACTGAAAAGCACTGAGCAAAGGGGAAAGGGGAAGCTGGAGAAAGAATCTGAGCTCTGAAGCATAGCAGCGCGGACTCCTACGTGGGCTTTTGAAGCTTTTCTCGAGGACTCTTTTCCCTAGGCTCAATTTAATGCTGATCGTTTATTCTCTTCGATCATTCAGATTAGTTAAGATTTAATTATACTATAACGGATAGTATAAATAGTAGAATACTAAGAGAGATAGAATTATAATTGTTTATACGAAAATCACATGACACAAGATTGATATTTTAAACCTTAGTTAGAAAAATCCATAATATCCTTATGAAAAAATATATAAATACAAAGAAAAAACTACTATACCCTTAACAAATCAAAGATCAGATTTAATTTATACTACCCACCGTAAAATTTATCTTTCTCAGTTCCCATCAGGCATCTCTGCGCTTCCTACATGCGTAGCGGCGTAGCCAGATGGCACAGCTGTGCTTCTTTCTTTTCTTTTCTTTTCTCGACGGTTTCGTTTGGGGTCCTGGCACGAACAGCTGCTCTCTGATTCTACGAACGGAAAATTTACATGATCATAGAATACCACACTAACATCCTCGGCAAATCCTCTTTGGAAGAAAAAAAAACTGATAGCATAGTTAGTATATGGTGTGAGAATGAGAGCTGCATGCACAAGTTTTTGGTTAGGTCCACAAATTAGCGGTCATCTGAGCAACGACGCCGGCTGGAAACCTTCGTGATTTAGCACTGACACGAAAGGCAACATTTTTGGAAAGCTCTCCCTTTGGTACTCCCATTAAGTCAAGCATAAACAAATGATTACTCCACGATACAAAATACTAATGGATCTAATCGTGCCTTGAAACACATAATGATATGGAGTGACACGATTTTCAAAAGATCGAAAATGCAGGAAACAAAGCTGCGTACCGATTACTTCTTCCCAAACGGATTAATATCCTCTGACATTTCAAAGGGAATGGTAGAGAGCGACAGTGCCATAACATTGCGACGATTTGAGCGATCCGATTCAAGAATAACGGTCAAGTTCAACTGCTACAGCCACGACAGCGTCATTACAGTTCCACTACAGTATTTGCTACATTGTTGCTACAGTGCCATGCCTCACACCATCTTGACCTTCACTTGTTGATTTTTTTTTATCCATTTTTTTTTAATCCAACGTCTACGATCGATATCATGGCACTGTAACACGTAATATTACTGGGCAATGTCAGAGGCGCGTCCTTCCCAAAAGGCCCCCGAACAGTGTCAGGTTTATGATGAGACCACGGACCCTTTTCACAGCTGATTATGCCTACCGCCCTACCAACTTACGCGGTGCAATATTCTGGTCCATCTGCTGGTAATCGG
The DNA here is from genome assembly GCA_036346255.1 of Ampelocalamus luodianensis. Lineage (NCBI taxonomy): Eukaryota > Viridiplantae > Streptophyta > Magnoliopsida > Poales > Poaceae > Ampelocalamus > Ampelocalamus luodianensis. Next base: position 96,559,050 of record CM070634.1, on the reverse strand, counting down.
GCCTTCTTGGATCTCATCCAGGACGTTCTTTTGATACATCACACTGTACTCCTGAACTTTTCCTTGTTTTCCTTTGCCTGATAAAATAAAATAAAATAAAAAGTAAAAAAGGCATATCTCCCTCATCCCTCTCAAAAGAAGAGGAAGCTAGCTACTGTTTGTTTCTGAGCATCCGAGGTGCAAATTTTAGCCGATCCATACATTTGCCGTCAGTAGATGTACATCTCCCATGCAAATTAACTAGCACCTACACACACTATCATGCAAACTCCTCTCGACCATCTGATCGTCGTAGAAAACAGCCCCGTTTGTTGGATGAAATCGTACAGAGCTAACAACACTAGCATCGCAATGGGTGGTGAATATCGTTTTCAAATGCAGAGCATTGAGAAAGTGAGCTTTGCTCGCTTGGCTTGTGGCGGCGGCGTCCGCACAGCCCGCCCGTGCTCGAACCCCGGCTCGGCATTGGGTGTCTCACCCAGGAATAAATGGGAACCAAGCTGTGCTTGGCTGGTTGTTGGCACGTGGTGGAGCCTTTGGCTCAGCTCACGTGTCTCATCGGGGGTTATTTGAGGACTGAGCTAGGGCTCAGGTGGCAAAAAGCCTGACACGGTTCGAGCGCTAGCTCCCGTGTACGCCTCGCGATGTAGGGTGTTCTTCTTCTTTAACATAGACCGGATGGGAAAAATCCAAGACATAAAAAAATACAGAGCATTGTTGATCCTCTGTATTAATTCATACCATCATTTCCGGGCCGCCGGCCGCCGCACCCTATGGCTATGGGATTCCAGAAGAATGGAGCTAAGCTTAAGAGCGTCCACAATGTTTGGACCCTTTCAAAGGGTCTTAAGATGACACATGTAACTGAGTTTTAACTACGTAAAAATGCCATAATGTATAGTACCACTCTCTCCTATTGATGAGACCCACATCCAAATAAAACAACTCTCTCAATCCTCTTCTCTCTTCGTAGGAACCGGTTCCTAGCTAAGCCCCTTCCTCTTCTCTCTCCCCTAAACCCCCCTTCTAACAATATGTAGCTCCCCCTTTCACATCTTCTCTGCTCTGAGACCCCCTTCTAAAACAACATTGCGAATGCTCAGGGCACAGAAGAAACCAATGTACATCCCAGACGGTGTTGTAGGTTGGTAGTTGCACAAGTTACTATTCCAGCTAGCGCCGTCCCTCGCCTCAGATCCATCAAATAATGCATGGCAATTGCTTTGGGGACAAACACACAAAGCTAGCCCCGGCCGGCCCACAAGATGGTCATGGAAGTTGTTGCACAGGGATATATATATATATATATATATATATATATATATATATATATATATATATATATATATATATATATATATATATATATACTTGATGGAAAAAGGAAATGTTCCAAGTAATAGTAAGAGATTTTATGCATCTTCTTCCTTTCGTCTTCTTCTCCTTTGCGATTTTTTGGCTTATATAGTCTGCTTCGAAACGAAATAATAAAATTAGTCATTGTGCGAATGAAATATAAAAAATAGCACCTATACCGTGCAAAACGACTGCAGCAGAAGACCTGTCGCTAACTGGGACCGCGGCAAACGACTTGCCGACCACGCACGTTGTCTTGTTGACGTAAGACCTGCAGTGCTCCCAGAGCACTTCAGGTGACCGCAAGTGCTCCCAGAGCACTATATACGACACATATCACCTGTCTACTCATTTACGGTGTTATTTTTGTCATTTCGTCAGGAAAATAACTAGATTTGCTATTTCATTGTCAAAACAGGTCAAATGAGAAGAAAAAAAAAAACTCATGTCTGGCTAGCTCAGCTGGGTTTATTAATAATTAGAAGCATCCTTACTCCCCAGATTTCTCTCTCTACACACATGACAGAGACACAGAAAACTAGTGGACGGCATCTGTCCAATATTGGGTTAGGATCAGCAATGAACTAGTAATATGCTAGCTATTCTGCACACATGCTCAGTGTCTTGCTTATAATAACATCGATCGATCTGATCCAACCAACGAGCTAGTAGCTCTGCGAGGTGAAGCGAGACTGAGAGACCGATCGATCGACACTCGTGAGTGCAACGTTTTGACCGAAACGAAGCTGCTAGCACGCAGGGCCCAAGCAAGCAATCATGTGGTCACTGTTCCGAGGCTCGCATCCCGAGCCCCTAGTGTCGCGAGCTGCGGTGGTTGGTGTGATTTGCTTGGTGTTCACGGCTAGCTCCAGCACCTGCAGCATCACCTCACCGCACGGCGCGTGCGTGCTGCTGCAGGACCACACGAATTTGCTTTCCCTGCTCTCCTCGCTCTACTCCGTTGCTGTAATCTGTTTCTCACCGCTAGAGGTGGACAGAGGGCTACGCTGTCTAGATCTGTCCGAAACACGAGACTATTGGTCCGGCTTGAATACAACATGATCCACACTATTATTAGGCCAGACGAAATACGAATCAGCACAGAGGAGGCTAGGTTGATCGTGTTGTGTACTGTGGCCAACATGACCTGTACGCTCGCCATATAGTGCTTGAGCCAACGGGCGAGCCCACATGCTAGCACAACACAGGCCGGACCGGGCCTAATCGGCCCGTGCTGTCATGTTGTGTTGTGCTGTCATTTGAACACCACTGATCACCACACACCCTAGTACCAGTACGCTAAGTAGTACTACGTGTCATTTGCTTGCATTGGTAGCTGTTTCATCAATCATGTGCACTTGTTATGAGTCGAGGTTAAAAATGCTTCCCATTATGCTCTCTCTACTCGCATCGTTCATAATCGAACTGTCATCGGTACGTGCCGAAATTGGGGTACCATTAGCAGCAGTTACTGCTTCCAGACTTCCAATCCAAACCTTATTAAACATACCGATTTCCGTTCCGGAACGCTGCCATACGTACGAGATTTTTGAATGAAGCTCCTGCCGAGTGTATATATATATATATATATATATATATATATATATATATATATATATATATATATATATATATATATATAAAGAAGAAGAGAATTGATCTTATTTATTAAAAAAACCTGAGCCTGATAGCGTTACGACAAAGTAAATCACACGCGTGTACGTTTCCTGTGTCCGTGCGTGTTTGTGCGTCCTCACGATAAAGGACACATACATTATAAGCTCGTGAGACAAAAAAATCGTCATTTCCTGTGTCCCTGCGTGTTTGTGCGTCCTCACGATAAAGGACACATACATTATAAGCTCGTGAGACGAAAAAAAATCGTCGTACACGAAGCACTCCGTTCCGAGAGACTTAGGACCGATTAGTCAAACAAGCACGAGAATTCATTACAGTCCAAGCACGTTAGTAACTACTATATATTACCACCGGAGTGAATATGGTTACTGAAATTTTAGCCGAGGGCCGGTAGCGGTAAAACCCAATGGAAAGTCAAGAAAACCCAATAAGCTAATTTACTGCTATTGAGATCGGAGGTAGAAGTATTTGAGAGAACTGAGCTTAGCTCAGTTGGCTACGAGCACGTGAACGCTCCGAGCCTACCAGTGTTCGAGGCCTGACTTTGACACTTGTGCTCGTCAAAATAAACCAATGGTTTAGGATTAATACATATATATGTGTGCGTTTAAAACAGACGCCGCATTCATACGAGGTTTAGCCTCGCTCTATATTAGAGTGTGTTATAAATATACCTATATATGTGTGTACACGTACGTGTGGTGTGTGTATACTCTAAAATAAAGGTGAAAGTATTTGCCTATTGTGCTCTATGCACGGAGGGGGGAAAAACAAGTCTTCGGAGTTCGGAGTACAGACTATAGGGACGCCGGTCAAGATTCACGCAGACAATCATCAACGAAGCCGACACGTGGACCCAGATCCCCTAGTCATGCGCAGCCAGGGCCCACCTGTCAACTCCCCACGGCACGGAGGCAGCAGCAGCACTGTACAAAACTGCAAACTGCGACAGCCACCACGGCGACGTCGCGGTCCTCGGTTAACTTTTCCTTTCCTTTTCCAGGTTTGGCCTCAATTCATTCGTTTTCTTCTAGAAATTTACTACTGTTCCATTGCATCTCAAAAAAAAAAAAATCCTCGACATTGCTAGACAATTGGAGTAGACATTAATAAAAATAGTTATGTGATCAGATCTCAGTTAACTAACGACATCGGTTTTGTGATCCATATGTAAATTAAGTGGGCTTAGCTGCTCCTTTGCGCATGGGCCCACAGTGGACCCACTACCCGACAACTTATGGCAAGATTCAACCGTCAGCGTTTCCGAAATAATATACCCTTCGGTTAGTTGGACGAGTTTTAACTATATACCCTCGTTCCGACGTAATTAACAATATGCCCTTCAGTTAGTTAGGTGAGTTTTAATTATATACTCTTGTTCCGATGTAATTGACGATACATCCTTTAGTTAGATGTATTCTCGATTAAATATCCTGTTTGTAATATTTTATTAATAATCCGTTTGCATTCGGTCATTTCGCATGGCCGAAACGGAAAACACACACATGATAATAATAAAAATATTGCAAACGAGGTATTTAATTAAGAATTCATCTAACTGGAAAGTGTATCATCAAAACACCAGAAATTAGGGTATATGCTCGAAACCCATCTAACTGAAGAGCATATTATCAATTCCCCCCTTTTGCGGTGGGTGCTAATTAGAAGCGTTCTGGACCAGTGGGCGCCTATGAAACAGAATTTTCGTTCTTAACAAATGACAAGCGTAAAGCCCTAACTCTGCGAGGAAAAAAGTAAGAGAGATACATAACGAGTACGACGTTCAGCGATACATGTCTAGCCTACTCTCGTCGGCTGCACCCATTGACACACCTACATAGACGTACATAAATAAGTGAAGTTCTTACTACTCATAGGGGTGTCAATGAGTCGAATACGGATCGAATAGTCTGGATACGAATGTCCGATAAAACAGATAATTAAAATATGATTAGCATTATTTAAGTCTCAACACACTGAATACGAATCGAATAGTCTGGATACGGATATCAGATAAAACGGATAATCAAATAGTCTGTGGTCAGCGAGTCAGCGTAAAAGCGCACGTAGTAGCAAAATAACCGAATGGAACTCAAAACAGAAAAAAGGGGAAAAAAAGAGAAAAACAATAGATCGAAGGAGCGCAGGCTGCGCAGCCACATCAGTCATCGGGGGTCATCAGTGTGCTACTCTGCTCCCATCGCTTTCCCCTCCCTTGCCTCACCTTCCCCTCGCATCCCACCCAGATGCGCTTCCATTTCCACCGCCTCGCACGCGCCTAGCCCAGTGCCCTCGTCGCCGACGGCGGAATGGCGAGCGCGTCGGAGGACGATGCCGCCTCGGAGCGCTGCTGCGGCAGCTACAGCCCCAGCGCCGACGTCAGCGAGTCCGAGACCTCCAGCGACTGCTCCGCGCCCACCACCTCCGTCCGCCGCTTCCCCTCCTCCTCCCCCGCCTCCGCCTCCCGCCTCGCGTCATCCTCCTCCTCCCTCCCCACCCCGGCCTCTGCCGCTGCCTTCTACCTCCCCAAGCCCTCCTCCGACCTCTCCGGTTCGCCTCGCCCCCACCTTTGCTTAGATCTCACTCCACTTCTCCAAAAATCCTTCTCCTTTACTTTTCCTCCTCTCACGAGCTCTTTCCTTGCTTGTGTGTTTACCAGAGATCGACATGATGAAGGAGCGCTTCGCCAAGCTTCTGCTCGGCGAGGACATGTCCGGCAGCGGCAAGGGCGTCTGCACTGCGCTCGCCATCTCCAACGCCATCACCAACCTCTCCGGTACGCGCGCGCCCAGACGGCTTCGCCACGCTAGCTATTAACCCACATTTCCGTGATTTTTGACAAAAGAAATGGAAATGGGTATTTGTTTCCAAATCCAGCCACTGTGTTCGGCGAGCTGTGGAGGCTGGAGCCGCTCGCGCCGGCGAGGAAGGCGATGTGGACGCGGGAGATGGAGTGGCTGCTCTCCGTGGCCGACTCCATCGTGGAGCTCACCCCGTCCATCCAGGAGCTTCCCGACGGTGGGGGACAGTTCGAGGAGCTAAAAAAGTCGGCAGTTTTACGTCATATACTCAGATCATACCAGTCGGCAGTGAGAAGGGAATATGTGATGATAAACTGAAAAGGACTGAGCAAAAGGAAAAGGGGAAGCTGGAGAAAGAATCTGAGCTCTGAAGCATAGATAGCAGCGCGGACTCCTACGTGGGCTTTTGAAACTTTTCTCGAGGATCTCTTTTACCGTATGCTCTCAATTTAATACGGATCATTTATTCTTTTTAATTCAAAAAAAGTATAATTTAGTTATACTATAACCGATAGTATGAGTAGTAGAATACCAAGAGAGGTATAATTGTAGTTGCTCATGTGAAGTCACATGACACAAGATTAATATCTTGAGCCCTAGTTAGAAAAATCTATAATACCCTCATGAAAAAATATATAAATACAAAAAAAAATCTATTACACCTTTAACAAATCAAGGATCAGATTTAATTTATATTACACACCGTAAAATTTATCTTTCTCAGTTCCCATCAGGCATCTCTGCGCTTCCTACATGCGTAGCGGCGTAGCCAGATGGCACAGCCGTGCTTCTTTCTTTTCTTTTTTTCTCGACGGTTTCCTTTGGTGTCCTGGCGTCCTGGCACGAACAGCTGCTCTCTGATTCTACGAACGGAAAATTTACATGATCATAGAATACCACACTAACATCCTCGGCAAATCCTTTTTGGAAGAAAAAAAAACTGATAGCATAGTTAGTATATGGTGTGAGAATGAGAGCTGCATGCACAAGTTTTTGGAGAAAAATGGAATGGTTAGGTCCACAAATTAGCGGTCATCTGAGTAACGACGCCGGCTGGAAACCTTCGTGTTTTAGCACTGACACGAAAGGCAATATTTTTGGAAAGCTCTCCCTTTGGTACTCCCATTAAGTCAAGCATAAACAAATGATTACTCCACGATACAAAATACTAATGGATCTAATCGTGCCTTGAAACACATAATGATATGGAGTGACACGATTTTCAAAAGATCGAAAATGCAGGAAACAAAGCTGCGTACCGATTACTTCTTCCCAAACGGATTAATATCCTCTGACATTTCAAAGGGAATGGTAGAGAGCGATAGTGCCATAACATTGCGACGATTTGAGCGATCCGATTCAAGAATAACGGTCAAGTTCAACTGCTACAGCCACGACAACGTCATTACAGTTTCACTACAGTATTTGCTACATTGTTGCTACAGTGCCATACCTCGCACGATCTTGACCTTCACTTTTTGATATTTTTTTTTATCCAACGTCTACGATCGATATCATGGCACTGTAACACGTAATATTACTGGGCAATGTCAGAGGCGCGTCCTTCCCAAAAGGCCCCCGAACAGTGTCAGGTTTATGATGAGACCACGGACCCTTTTCACAGCTGATTATGCCTACCGCCCTACCAACTTACGCGGTGCAATATTCTGGTCCATCTGCTGGTAATCGGGCCTTCTTGGATCTCATCCAGGACGTTCTTTTGATACATCACACTGTACTCCTGAACTTTTCCTTGTTTTCCTTTGCCTGATAAAATAAAATAAAATAAAAAGTAAAAAAGGCATATCTCCCTCATCCCTCTCAAAAGAAGAGGAAGCTAGCTACTGTTTGTTTCTGAGCATCCGAGGTGCAAATTTTAGCCGATCCATACATTTGCCGTCAGTAGATGTACATCTCCCATGCAAATTAACTAGCACCTACACACACTATCATGCAAACTCCTCTCGACCATCTGATCGTCGTAGAAAACAGCCCCGTTTGTTGGATGAAATCGTACAGAGCTAACAACACTAGCATCGCGTGGGTGGTGAATATCGTTTTCAAATGCAGAGCATTGAGAAAGTGAGCTTTGCTCGCTTGGCTTGTGGCGGCGGCGTCGCACAGCCCGCCCGTGCTCGAACCACGGCTCGGCATTGGGTGTCTCACCGGGAATAAATGGGAACCAAGGCGTGCTTGGTGGTTGTTGGCGCGTGGTGGAGCCTTTGGCTCAGCTCACGTGTCTCATCGGGGGTTATTTGAGGACTGAGCTAGGGCTCAGGTGGCAAAAAGCCTGACACGGTTCGAGCGCTAGCTCCCGTGTACGCCTCGCGATGTAGGGTGTTCTTCTTCTTTAACATAGACCGGATGGGAAAAATCCAAGACATAAAAAAATACAGAGCATTGTTGATCCTCTGTATTAATTCATACCATCATTTCCGGGCCGCCGGCCGCCGGCCGCCGCACCCTATGGCTATGGGATTCTAGAAGAATGGAGCTAAGCTTAAGAGCGTCCACAATGTTTAGACCCTTTCAAAGGGTCTTAAGATGACACATGTAACTGAGTATTAACTACGTAAAAATGCCATAATGTATAGTACCACTCTCTCCTATTGATGAGACCCACATCCAAATAAAACAACTCTCTCAATCCTCTTCTCTCTTCATAGGAACCGGTTCCTAGCTAAGCCCCTTCCTCTTCTCTCTCCCCTAAACCCCCCTTCTAACAATATGTAGCTCCCCCTTTCACATCTTCTCTGCTCCGAGACCCCCTTCTAAAACAACATTGCGAATGCTCAGGGCACAGAAGAAACCAATGTACATCCCAGACGGTGTTGTAGGTTGGTAGTTGCACAAGTTACTATTCCAGCTAGCGCCGTCCCCTCCCCTCAGATCCATCAAATAATGCATGGCAATTGCTTTTGGGGGACAAACACACAAAGCTAGCCCCGGCCGGCCCACAAGATGGTCATGGAAGTTGTTGCACAGGGAATATATATATATATATATATATACCGGATGGAAAAAAGGAAATGTTCCAAGTAATAGTAAGAGATTTTGCGCATCTTCTTCCTTTCGTCTTCTTCTCCTTTGCGATTTTTTTTTGGCTTATATAGTCTGCTTTGAAACGAAATAACAAAATTAGTCATTGTGCGAATGAAATAGAAAAAATAGCACCTATACCGTGCAAAACGACTGCAGCAGAAGACCTGTCGCTAACTGGGACCGCGGCAAACGACTTGCCGACCGCGCACGTTGTCTTGTTGACGTAAGACCTGCAGTGCTCCCAGAGCACTTCAGGTGACCGCAAGTGCTCCCAGAGCACTATATACGACACATATCACCTGTCTACTCATTTACGGTGTTATTTTTGTTATTTCGTCAGGAAAATAACTAGATTTGCTATTTCATTGTCAAAACAGGTCAAATGAGAAGAAAAAAAACTCATGTCTGGCTAGCTCAGCTGGGTTTATTAATAATTAGAAGCATCCTTACTTCCCAGATTTCTCTCTCTACACACATGACAGAGACACAGAAAACTAGTGGACGGCATCTGTCCAATATTGGGTTAGGATCAGCAATGAACTAGTAATATGCTAGCTATTCTGCACACATGCTCAGTGTCTTGCTTATAATAACATCGATCGATCTGATCCAACCAACGAGCTAGTAGCTCTGCGAGGTGAGGCGAGACTGAGAGACCGATCGATCGACACCCGTGAGTGCAACGTTTTGACCGAAACGAAGCTGCTAGCACGCAGGGCCCAAGCAAGCAATCATGTGGTCACTGTTCCGAGGCTCGCATCCCGAGCCCCTAGTGTCGCGAGCTGCGGTGGTTGGTGTGATTTGCTTGGTGTTCACGGCTAGCTCCAGCACCTGCAGCATCACCTCACCGCACGGCGCGTGCGTGCTGCTGCAGGACCACACGAATTTGCTTTCCCTGCTCTCCTCGCTCTACTCCGTTGCTGTAATCTGTTTCTCACCGCTAGAGGTGGACAGAGGGCTACGCTGTCTAGATCTGTCCGAAACACGAGACTATTGGTCCGGCTTGAATACAACATGATCCACACTATTATTAGGCCAGACGAAATACGAATCAGCACAGAGGAGGCTAGGTTGATCGTGTTGTGTACTGTGGCCAACATGACCTGTACGCTCGCCATATAGTGCTTGAGCCAACGGGCGAGCTCACATGCTAGCACAACACAGGCCGGACCGGGCCTAATCGGCCCGTGCTGTCATGTTGTGTTGTGCTGTCATTTGAACACCACTGATCACCACACACCTAGTACCAGTACGCTAAGTAGTACTACGTGTCATTTGCTTGCATTGGTAGCTGTTTCATCAATCATGTGCACTTGTTATGAGTCGAGGTTAAAAATGCTTCCCATTATGCTCTCTCTACTCGCATCGTTCATAATCGAACTGTCATCGGTACGTGCCGAAATTGGGGTACCATTAGCAGCAGTTACTGCTTCCAGACTTCCAATCCAAACCTTATTAAACATACCGATTTCCGTTCCGGAACGCTGCCATACGTACGAGATTTTTGAATGAAGCTCCTGCCAGTATATATATATATATATATATATATATATATATATATATATATATATATATATATATATATATATATATAAAGAAGAAGAGAATTGATCTTATTTATTAAAAAAAAAACCTGAGCCCGATAGCGTTACGACAAAGTAAATCACACGCGTGTACGTTTCCTGTGTCCGTGCGTGTTTGTGCGTCCTCACGATAAAGGACACATACATTATAAGCTCGTGAGACAAAAAAAAATCGTCATTTCCTGTGTCCCTGCGTGTTTGTGCGTCCTCACGATAAAGGACACATACATTATAAGCTCGTGAGACAAAAAAAAATCGTCATTTCCTGTGTCCCTGCGTGTTTGTGCGTCCTCACGATAAAGGACACATACATTATAAGCTCGTGAGACGAAAAAAAATCGTCGTACACGAAGCACTCCGTTCCGAGAGACTTAGGACCGATTAGTCAAACAAGCACGAGAATTCATTACAGTCCAAGCACGTTAGTAACTACTATATATTACCACCGGAGTGAATATGGTTACTGAAATTTTAGCCGAGGGCCGGTAGCGGTAAAACCCAATGGAAAGTCAAGAAAACCCAATAAGCTAATTTACTGCTATTGAGATCGGAGGTAGAAGTATTTGAGAGAACTGAGCTTAGCTCAGTTGGCTACGAGCACGTGAACGCTCCGAGCCTACCAGTGTTCGAGGCCTGACTTTGACACTTGTGCTCGTCAAAATAAACCAATGGTTTAGGATTAATACATATATATGTGTGCGTTTAATGGTCAAAGCGTATGCCCAGCTACATGAGGTTTAGCCTCTGCTCTATATTAGGAGTGTGTTATAAATATACCTATATATGTGTGTACACGTACGTGTGGTGTGTGTATACTCTAAAATAAAGGTGAAAGTATTTGCCTATTGTGCTCTATGCACGGAGGGGAAAAACAAGTCTTGGAGTTCTGGATCTGGACTATAGGACGCCGGTCAAGATTCACGCAGACAATCATCAACGGCCGACACGTGGACCCAGATCCCTAGTCATGCGCGGCGGGGCCCACTGTCAACTCCCACGCGGCGGAGGCGGCAGCGGCGCATAAAAGCGCAAAGCGCGGCGGCCACCACGGCGGCGTCGCGGTCCTCGGTTAATGTAATGCCCCTTTTCCCCTTCCGGTCAACCCCGCCGGACCCCACCCTCTTCGCCCCGTCAACCCCGCCGGGCCCTTCGCGTCGTCCGTCGCGGCCTGCCCTCACCGTCCTCGCCGACGGTGCCTCCCACGCCTCCTCGCCGTCATCATCACCCCTAAGCCGCACGCTGAGTCCTCCTCCACGCCCGCCGGACCCGCTTCCCCGAGCTCATCGCCGGCTTTAAAGGCCCTCCCGCCGGCCCCGACCCCCACCTCGCCTCCCCACTCACCCCCTTTCCCGAGCAAGAAGACGACCGAGGAGGAAGAAGAAGCAAGAAAGAAAAGAAGGAAAGGAGGCGACTTACCTCCGCGCGCGCCACCGTGAGCCCCAAGCCTCCTCCGGTGGTTCCCGCCGCTCCCGAGCCTTCCTCCTCCGTCGCGTCGTCGCGCCGCTCCTCCGTTCGCCGCCACCACCGAGCCCTCTCACCTCCCGCCGTCGTCGCCGTCGTTCCTCCTCCCGGTGCGCCGCGCGCCGAGCCCCTTCCTCTCCCCACATCGCGCGCCGTGCGCCTCCCCTTTCTTCTCCCACGCGCGCGCCGCGCGCCCTTTCTTCCCTCCTCCTGCCCGCCGAAGCCTCCCCTCTCTTTTAGCCGCCGCCGCGCGCGCGCGCCTCGTAGGCGTGGGCGCGCTGGGCGTGGCGCACGCGGTTCAGCCAGCGTTGGGCGGGCGAAGCGGTGCGGGCGTTTGGTTTTCTTTTTTGTGATTTTCTTTTCCATTTTCTATTTTAATTTAAAAGTGAGACTTTAAATATTATTATCTCCTCATTTTAGCTCCAAAATTATGAAATAAATTTCTAAAATTTCTAAAATCAAGATCTTGCTAATGGCATAGGTCTTGTTCAATTTGGAGTTCATTTGTGTATTCTTGTGTATTTAATGGCTCGTTGTTTGTCGTTTATTTTTAGGTACTTAGCGCAGAGATTTCGGAGGCAGGAGACCTCCACGTCGATCAAGGACAAGACTACTCGGACTCTCTCCCCTACAACCAAAGCGAGTCAATGCTTTGATCATATTGAGCCTACATTTTATGCAAATTATATTCTTTTAAAATAGCAAATTGCATGCTTTAATTCTTTAATCAAATGTATGTTAAAGCTTAAGGTATTTAATACCCATTTGTTGAATAATTAATTACTATGCCATCCTTGACAACTTGAATCCCTTAACCATTGTCACCTAGTAATTATATGGTAATACTAGCTATAGGTTGTACTTAAGCGACATGCTAGACTTGCTTAAATACGGGACATTAACGTGTCCTAATCATCATCTTTCAAACATAAAATGATTTGGCGGTCATTGCGGGTAAATGATTTGAGATGGTTGAATTGTTGTATTTTACATCTCAAAACCCTAAAGCGCTAATACCATGTGCAGGCGGATGGTAAGATGGTGGGTGCGGATGTAGCACGAGCAGCGGGAATGTGGTTGAGCCGTCTGGACAACCCTAAGGACTTAATCTTGTCACGACCTCCTGTGTATAACAAGTACAACCACAAGTCTGCAACAAGCTGCGACTTGGCTTAGTACATTTATCGAATCACGAAAATCATCTCCTTTGGAGGGTTAAAGGAGGCACAAGCTCGGGTATGTCGGGCTTGGATGGGACACCGAGTCAAGGGTGAAGTCGCGATCACGAGGTGTAGCCACGCCACGCGATCGGGCCGAGGTGGACATCCGCGCAACGTATGGGCATAACCCCATATGGGTGAGACGAGGAAGGCGAGATATTTAGAAAGTTATCGTGACAACCTCTCGACTACGACTACGGAATCGTGTAGGGCAATGAGTTAATTGTCTCTTGTGGGTAAAGTGTACAATCTCTGCGAGTTACAAAGCTGTTTTAAGCAGTAGTGCCTACGGTCAAAGCGGACATGGGAACTTAACTTGAGTTAGTTCTATTTAAAAATTTCCTTTGTGGGTGGTATGAAAATTGTGGCGGGCTCACCTAGCCCTGAGTTTGGTTATTCCTGGGTCTTTGTACCCAGTGTCGTTTAGTGGTGGATGTAACCACGATCAAACTAAGCATGAAGGTGGAGGTAACCTCTGCTGATTTAAATATTGCACAATTTCTCTTTAACTAAAATGAAATTTGTTAAAAATGCTAAGTGCTAGGAATTTGTACTTGTGATATTTAAAAGTATTGCTTTCGCAAATAAAAGAACCGAGCCATCCTTGTAAGCCTTGCATGTATATCATTGCATTGTGTATTGGCTCGCGAGCACGGTAGTTGTGCTCATCCTCGCTCTCCCAAACCCTTGGATGATGACGATGGAGGAGACTATGCGTACTACGAGGAACCAGAAGTTGATGGACAAGGAAACGACGAAGAGTAGTCCAGAATCTGTAGTCTAGGCCTCGACGCAGTCTAAGTTGACTCGTTGGTACTTGCGTACAACCGATATTATCCGGGTCCTTGGATAATATCGTTGTACCTGAGTGCCCGATCGCTTACTGTGAAGAGATGAGCTCTACCCTTTGCTTCGCTATCGCTTCGGTATTACGTATTGTAATCAATTTGGCTTTGATCATTTCGTTGTAAACTTCGACCGGCGTGGTCTATGTCACTCCGTTGTTTGTAATATTGATACTTTAATTCACGCCATGTATGAATGATTCAACAATGCACGTGAGTGCTATCTCATGATCAGGAATAGCACGGCGTTTTCACGAGAGGATTCGGATTGGAAAATCCGGTCAAACAGAGTAATATCGAGCATACATTGTAGAGTCTTAGTTAGATTGGTCGTTGCCTTAAGGACTTGGATCTTATTTTCAAAACTAAGAAAAAGCTTTGCTAAAAATATAGAGTATTTATTGCTTCTACTCTTCACTCCTAGTCATGTACTTATCTTTATTTCACTTGAGTTTTACCTTGTCTTGACCTCCTCTTGTTTTCAAAATTTGTAGATGGCTACCCGTCGTCGGATGGCGTGGGACCTCCTCGTTCACGAGAGAACGAGGAGGCTTGCGGACATACTTCGCCGGTGATCTTTGTACCTTGGTTTTCCCGTCACCTCACGCCCGTGGTAGGATGACGAGGATCGAGACCGCGAGTCTGGGCGATGGAGTGTACCTCTCCGCGGGGTTGGCGAGTTCACTTCCTTCCTCTTGAGGCCGAGGCACCGGCGTAGCCGTCACGACGCCATTCGGGGACGCCGCGCGCCGCTTCCACCCGCCGTGTTGGAAGTACGAGGATCTCTTGCCGAGTCACCCATACGCTTCTACCCGTACCTCCCGGAGCGAGGCGTGTCCAGCAATTTTCGACACGAGGCAGCGACCCTCGCTGACGCGGCGAGTCCGGCTTACGCGGCGATGATAGCCACCATCACCGCCGCCATGGATGAGATCGGCGGTGCGGACACTCCTCACCGCGGCTATGCCCACTCCGACACCCGCCGAGCAACATGATCGAGTGATGAAGCTCACTCCCGCTGCGGTGCAGGAGAGGGATCTTTGCGGTGCAGAGAGGACGCGCTCTTGCGAGTTGGCACGCCTCGAGCCGCCGCTCGGTCCACGCCCGGCCGGCCGCACCTATCGTCGCCCCGTCCTCCCGATCTTGAGCCGGCGTTCCCGTCGAGGACCCGTCTCGACTCACGGAAGACGCAGCGGTGCGCCGCGCCGTCCGGCCGTCGCCTAGGAGACCCGGCCGTGGACGCGGCCCGATCCACCGCCGGGTTTGACGAGTCGATCGTGGGCGCCACCTCGGCCGTTCACGTTCTGCTCCGTTCGCGAGCTTGATCGAGCCGTTCGTTTCGCTCCCGGGCAATCTATCGCTTTGTGGTCGGTCCGTGAGAGCATTGTCGATTAGTTTAGGTTAGCTAGCGATGCTTTGGCGATCTTTTGGGTTGCAAGCACTTTTGTTTCTTTTCTTTTGTAGACGATGTGTTTGTATTCTGTGTCATGACTTAGCTTAGTGTATAAGCTTTGTTCGAGAGTCATGTAACACTTAACCCCCTTATTATAGTATAGCCGCTCTAGGCTTTGTATTGTACTTGTTTCGTTCTTCCTGTTGGTTTTGTTCTTGTCTGTGTGTGCCTTAGAGGGCTAGTGAACCCTCATATACTCCCTCTAGTTCTAAGCTTCAGAGTTTCTTCAGGATGCCGCCAAGAAGAGCGCGCCCGATCAGTGGAGCCTTCGCAGCCGAGGAAGAGGCCGTGGCCGTGGTCGTGGCCAAGGCCGAGGACAGGAACTGCCTCCTCCACCACCAGCAAACCCGACAATGACTCAAGTCATGTTTCAGCAGACTCAGATTCTTCAGGCGTTACTAAACAATCAGCAGACTGGACCGACCGATCGCAACTCCAAGCCGCGATTTTTCAGACCGACCCTCACCTTTGCTGCGGCCAATGAACCGCTAGAAGCGAAGGCGGCTCGGGGACACCGAGAAGAAACTCCGTCTTGCCATTGCTCAAATGAAGACAAGGTGGATTTCGCCACCCATCACTGAAAGGCGCGCCACGCTGGTGGGAGAATTACCTCGCCGCCCGAGGTGATGAGAATCTAGAGGAAGAAGAAGCGGAATAGCGGAGTCGTAGCATCTACGATTGGAGCCCCACAAGATCCCGCCCTGCGCGCAATAGAAGAAGTTGCGGAAATACAACAAGCGAAGTTGAACCCGCATGGCGGCCGATCCTGGGAGGAATTCAAAGCCGCTTCGGGGCCAACCGTACCAGTGGGACAATGAGATTGAAGAAGAATGAATTGAGCTCTCAAGCGGTCGATGTCGATAAATGAGTATCTAACTAGGTTTAACCAGACTTGCTCGCTCGCCCCAATGATGTAGCGGATGAAGAAGAGAAAATCGACCGCTTTGTTGAAGGAATGCGTGAGGACATGAGAGGACGGCTTATCCTCCATGATTACTCTAGCTTCCAGATTAGTTAATAAAGCCCTCATTTGTGAAAATGAGAAGAAGATCATGAGATTAGCCGCAAAGGAAGATGTCTTTTCAGAGGCCACAAGGTAGCTTTCCCGAAGCCTACATTCCAAGGCGGCTCATCTTTGAGATCATCTGCACCTCCTCTCGAAAACTCAAGTTTCACACCCGCGCCCCAAGGAAGTGGATTCGGTGCTCTCGCCCGCGGGCAACCAGCGATCAACCCAAGCGAACCTCCATCGCCGCTTGTGGAGAAAGAGGACACTTCGCCAATCGTTGTCCTACCGTCGAATGCTCGGCAAGACTCAACACGGGAGTAACACCAGTTCAAGGCGGGACTGACCCCAAGCAAGAGTCACGGACTGCGGGCATCAAGGTCTACACCAACGCAAAGCCATGGCCGTGTGAACCACGTCACACGGAGAGGAAGCTCAAGGTGCCTCAGAGTACTAATGGGATGCGTTCCTGTTAATTCGCACCGCACAAGTTTTGTTTGATTCTGGAGCTTCGCACTCTTTTATTTCAAGAAAGTTTGTCGAAAGGCTTAAGTTGCCAACCTATAAGTTAAAGAAACCCGTGGTACTTAGCTCACCCGGGGGATCCCTTTGTGCTACCTCAGTCAGTCCCAGGGTAGAAATTGCTATGGAACATTCCGGATTCCTAGCAAACCTTTGGTGCTAGAATCTCAAGCATTTGGATATCATCCTAGGGATGGATTGGTTGGCCAAATATCAGGGATTGATAGATTGTGCCAACAGGAAAGTGGTACTCACCAAGAACCCAGAGACCACAATAAGAGTTAGTGTGGATCGTTCCTCTCCTTGGAATAGGACAATCCACCACCTTGGAAAGTTGTCCCTAGAGACAACGCCTGTAGTTCAAGCTTACCCCGATGTCTTCCCAGAAGAATTACCAGGCATGCCACCAGACAGAGATGTTGAGTTTGTCATCAACTTGAAGCCAGAGACAGCCCCAATTGCTAAGAGACCATACAGAATGGCCGCTGACGAACTTGAAGAACTTAAGACACAAATTGAAGACTTGCAAGACAAAGGTTTCATTAGACCTAGTTCTTCTCCCTGGGGTTCGCCAGTTCTCTTTGTGAAGAAGAAGGATGGCACCGCCAGATTGTGTGTGGACTACAGAGCACTCAATGATGTGACCATCAAGAACAAGTATCCCTTACCTCGCATCGATGACTGTTCGATCAATTGGACAGAGCATCGCTTTTCTCCAAGATAGACCTGAGGTCAGGATACCATCAGCTTAAGATCAGGAATGAGGATATTCCTAAGACGGCTTTTACCACCCGGTATGGCCTGTATGAGTTCACCGTCATGCCGTTTGGCTTGACCAATGCGCCAGCCTACTTCATGAACCTCATGAACAAAGTATTCATGGAATACTTAGACAAGTTTGTTGTCGTGTTCATAGACGACATCTTGATCTATTCAAAGACCGATGAAGAACATTCGAACACTTGCAATTGGTCTTAGAAAAGCTTAAAGAGAATCATCTTTATGCCAAGTACAGTAAAAGGGAAATTTGGCTTCATTAAATCAGTTTTCTCCGGCACATTGGATTCGCTGGAGGAATCGCAGTTGATCCATCCAAGGTAGCATTTGTAATGGAATGGAAACAACCCACATCGGTACGGAAGTGCGTAGTTTTCGGCTTGGCCGGATACTACGACGCTTCATTGAAGGATTCTCCAAGCTTTTCAAACCGATGACCCATCCGCTTAAAAAGGAAAGGAAGTATGATTGGATGAGCTTGTGAAAAGAGTTTTCAAGAATTGAAGAAGAAGTTAACCACGCAAGTATTAATCTGCGGACATACATCAAGACTTGAAGTCTATTGTGATGCATCGCGCCAAGGTCTTGGTTGCGTGCTCATGCAAGGAGGAAAAGTTGTAGCTTATGCTTCAAGACAACTCCGTCCTCACGAAGACAATTATCCAACCCATGATTTGGAGTTAGCGGCGAGAGTGCACGCCTTAAAAATTTGGCGACACTATTTGATTGGAAATCATTGTAATATCTACACGGACCACAAGAGTCTCAAGTACATTTTCACCCAATCGGACCTCAACCTTCGACAAAGAAGATGGTTAGAATTAATAAAGGATTACAACTTGGATGTCCATTATCATCCCGGAAAGACTAATGTAGTTGCTTGATGCATTAAGCCGTAAATCCTCTGCAGATAATGTCATGATTCAAGAACACCAACTCGAGCTCTGCAAGGAATTTGAAGCCCTCAACCTTGAGTTATTAGAGCAAGGCACACTAGCCACAAGAGAGGCCCATCCAACTCTAGAAGAGCAGATCAAGGCCGCACAAGAAGGACATCCGAGTCCGAGATTCAAGCATCTCATGGCCAAGGAAAGGCCCCAAGATGTCGAAGATCGTGAGGAATCTGTGGTATGGGAAACGACTCTTTGTTCCCCACCGAAGGAACTCAAAGATCTGATTCTAAAGGAAGCTCACAGTTCTGCTTACACCCTGCACCCAGGCAGCACCAAGATGTACCAAGACATGAAGATTTTGTATTGGTGGCCACGAATGAAAAGAGATATCGCCGAGTATGTAGCTTGTTGTGATGTATGTCGTCGAATCAAGGTGAACATCAAAGACCAGCTGGATTGCTACAACCCTTACAGATCCCTCAGTGGAAATGGGAAGAAATCGGAATGGATTTCATTACCGGTCTACCTCGAACTAAGTCCGGATGTGACTCAGTGTGGGTTATAGTTGATAGATTGACTAAAGTCGCCCACTTCATCCCTGTGAAGACAACTTGCAAGGAGACAAGTTAGCCGAAGTTATACATGGCTCGTATCGTGTGTTTACATGGAGTACCCAAGAGAATAGTCTCCGATCGAGGTTCTCAATTTACCTCGCATTTCTGGGCTAGTTTGCATGATGCCCTTGGAACACACCTTACCTTCAGCATAGCCTATCATCCGCAGACCGATGGTCGACGGAAAGAACAAATCAAATTCTAGAAGACATGCTTGAGCTTGTGCTTTGGAGTTTACCGTAGGCGGGAAAAATGTCTACAGTATGCCGAGTTTGCCTACAATAATAGTTATCATCAAGTTTGAAAATGTCCCCATTTGAAGCACTCTATGGAAGAAAATGCGAACTCCTTGCATTGGTCGAATCAGTGAAGGATATGTCTTGGACGGATACTCTCAAGCAAGTGAGAGAAAGTTCGACTAATCGAGATCGCCTTCAAGCGGCTCGGTCTAGACAGAAGAGTTATCGCGACAACCGTCGAAGAGACTTAACCTTGAAGTTGGAGATGCGGTGTATCTCAAGGTATCGCCACTCGTGGAACCAGAAGATTCAAAGTTAAAGGCAAGCTCGCACCAAGATACATAGGCCCGTTCGATCACCGCTAAGCGTGGAGAAGTTGCCTATCGGCTAGAGCTACGAAAGTTTGTCGGCGTCCACAACGTGTTCCATGTCTCTCAACTAAAGAAATGTCTCGAGTACCGAAGAGCGGACTCTGTCAAGCCATCGCACTTGATAAGGATTTGACTTATCCGAGCGCCCGATCAAGATCCTCGATGTCGTCGAAGCGGACAAGACGTCAAGTCATCGCCTTTGCAAGGTTCGATGGAGCCATCACTCACCAAAGAAGCCACACGGGCGAGAAGATCAACTTAAGCTGGATTTTCCGTCCCCGTTCTCGGGCGGCTCGAATCTCGGGTCGAGATTCCGTTTAAGGTGGGTAGGATTTGTAATGCCCCTTTTCCCCTTCCGAGGTCAACCCCGCCGGACCCCTTCCCTCTTCGCCCCGTCGGACCCCTCCTCCCTTCGGGCCCGCGTCGCGCGTCGTCGCTTGCCTGCGCTCACCACCCTCGCCGACCGGTGCCTCCCGCACGCCTCCTCGCCGTCATCATCACCCCTAAGCCGCACGCCGTCCTCCTCCACGCCCGCCGGACCCCTTCCCGAGCTCATCGCCGGCTTTAAAGGCCCTCCCCCGGCCCCCACCTCGCTTCCCCATCCCCTTCTTTCCCAAGCAAGAAGACGACCAGGAGGAAGAAGAAGAAGAAAAAAAGAAGAAGGAGGCGACTTAGCCACCGTGAGCCCTCAAGCCTCCCCGGTGGTTCCGCCGCTCCGAGCCTTCCTCCCCCGGTGCGCCGTCGCGCCGCTCCTCCGTTCCGCCGCCACCACCGAGCCCTCTCGCCTCCCGCCCCGTGCGTCCTCTTCTCCATCTCGGTGCGCGCCGCCGCCTCAGCCTTCTCTCCCCTCGCGCCGCCGGCGCGCCTTTTCTTCTCACCGCGCACCGCCGCGCCTCCTTCTCTTCCCTCCTCTCGCCCGCCCAAGCCTGGCTTTAGGCTTTTAGCCCGCTGGGGCGCGCCCTCCTCCCGCCGTGGCGCGCTGTGCGTAAGACGCCGTTCACCGCGTTGGGCGGGCGGCAGTGGGCGCGGCCTCTTTCTTTTTTTGTGATTTTCGTTTTCCATTTTCTATTTTAATTCAAAAGTGAGACTTTAAATATTATTATCTCCCTCATTTAACCTCCAAAATTATGAAATAAATTTCTAAAAATTTCTAAAATCAAGATCTTGCTAATGGCATAGGTCTTGTTCAATTTGGAGTTCATTTGTGTATTCTTGTGTATTTAATGGCTCTCGTTGCTTGTCGTTTATTTTTCCAGGTACTTAGCGCGTAGATTTGGAGGCAGGAGACCTCCACGTCGATCAAGGACAAGACTACTCGGACTCTCCCTACAACCAAGGCGAGTCAATGCTTTGATCATATTGAGCCTACATTTTATGCAAATTATATTCTTTTAAAATAGCAAATTGCATGCTTTAATTCTTTAATCAAATGTATGTTAAAGCTTAAGGTAGTTAATACCCATTTGTTGAATAATTAATTACTATGCCATCCTTGACAACTTGAATCCCTTAACCATTGTCACCCTAGTAATTATATGGTAATACTAGCTATAGGTTGTACTTAAGCGACATGCTAGACTTGCTTAAAGCAGGGACATTAACGTGTCCTAATCATCATCTTTCAAACATAAAATGATTTGGCGGTCATTGCGGGTAAATGACCGAGATGGTTGAATTGTTGTATTTACATCTCAAAACCCTAAAGCGCTAATACCCGTGCAGGCGGATGGTAAGATGGTGGGTGCGGATGTAGCACGAGAATGGCGAGAATGTGGTTGAGCCGTCCGGACAACCCTAAGGACTTAATCTTGTCATGACCTCCTGTGTATAACAGTACAACCACAAGTCTCGCAACAAGCTGCGACTTGGCTTAGTACATTTATCGAATCACGAAAATCATCTCTTTGGAGGGTTAAAGGAGGCACAAGCTCGGGTATGTCGGGCTTGGATGGGACACCGAGTCAAGGGTGAAGTCGCCGATCGCCGAGGTGTAGCCACGCTACGCCGATCGCCGAGGTGGACATCCGCGCAACGTATGGGCATAACCCCATATGGGTGAGACGAGGAAGGGGCGAGATATTTAGAAAGTTATCGTGACAACCTCTCGACTACACGACCACGGAATCGTGTAGGGCAATGAGTTAATTGTCTCTTGTGGGTAAAGTGTACAATCTCTGCAGAGTTACAAAGCTGTTTAAAGCAGTAGTGCCTACGGTCAAAGGCGGACATGGGAACTTAACTTGAGTTAGTTCTATTTAAAAATTTCCTTGTGGGTGGTATGAAAATTGTGGCGGGCTCACCTAGCCTGAGTTTGGTTATTCACGGGTCTTTGTACCCGGTGTCGTTTAGTGGTGGATGTAACCACGATCAAACTAAGCATGAAGGTGGAGGTAACCTCTGTGATTTAAATATTGCACAATTTCTCTTTAACTAAAATGAAATTTGTTAAAAATGCTAAGTGCTAGGAATTTGTACTTGTGATATTTAAAAGTATTGCTTTCGCAAATAAAAGAACCGAGCCATCCTTGTAAGCCTTGCATGTATATCATTGCATTGTGTATTGGCTCATGAGCACGGTAGTTGTGCTCATCCTCGCTCTCCCCAAACCCTTGGATGACGCTGATGGAGGAGACTATGCTTACTACGAGGAACCGAGTTGATGGACAAGGAAGCGGCGAAGAGTAGTCTAGGATCGTAGTCTAGGCCTCACGCGATCTAAGTTGACTCGTTGGTACTTGCGCATAACCGATATTATCCGGTCCTTGGATAATATCGGTTGTACGTGGTGCCCGATCGCTTGCTGTGAAGAGATGAGCTCTACCCTTTGCTTCCGCTATCGTATTCGGTGTTCTCGTATTGTAATCAATTTGGCGATCATTTGTTGTAAAACTCGACCGGCGTGGTCTATGTCACTCCGTTGTTTGTAATAATGATACTTTAATTCACGCCATGTATGAATGATTCAGCAATGCTCGTGAGTGCTATCTCATCGATCCGAGGAATAGCACGCGTTTTCCTGAGAGGATTCGGATTGGAAAATCCGGTCCGGCGAAATCCCAAAAGAGAGTGATACATATCAAAAGCTGGTTCCTAAACAACATAATAAATATCAATTTTCTTTCACACATATATAAACAAAGATATTAACTCTGCCTGTTGTATCACCTGCTACTACTACCAATCAATTAAAATTTTGAGCTCATAGATTGTTTACTTTGAAAGTTGAAGTTGACGCCGACTTCCTCTCCGATCTGTGCCTATTTTCACCATTGTCGCCGATGAAGAAAGAGGACTACTGCGTCGATGACCACATTCTTCCACCACAACCCAAGCTGTGACTCGATTCTCACGGCCTCGCCAGTCATATCGCGGCGAGGAGGTGGGAGGCTGGGGGAGGAGGCGGTGGCGGCATCGCGGTGGTAAGCAAGGAGGAGGCGACGATGCTTGCTCAGCCAGCGTAAAGCGGGAGGCGACGGCGACGCAGGGAGGATTAGGGCGAAGAGGGCGTGGTGTGGTGAACTCGAGATAACGGTGCGGTGAAAAGAACACCTTCATCTCTGCCTCTTCCTCGTTCGTCGTCGCTGCCTCCCCTCCCTTCCCAACGCTGCCACTTCTCCGAGATACCGCCACCTCCTCTCCTCTCCTGTTCGACTGTAATAGTTAAAGGAATACTAGCGGTGGCAGTAAGGTACTGAAGTCTATGGACCATGGACCACGGCCCACGGTTATCACTTGTCAGGCACACTGAAATTGCTTTGCATCTTTCCAACACAATTCAAGGAACTCTTGCTGCCAGAATGGCTGGCGTAAGTCCTTCATTTTGGGATGATTTAGGCTCGAGTCATCTGTCCCAGTAAAATTTCTCTGTGCTTCATTCTCACATGATCCGACAAAAGCTCTCGATTTGATGTCTGCTTACTGCAAGATCCTCTTTTATCCTGACTCAGCTTTCCATGCATGAAGCTTTGGCTCTTTTGCCGAGATTTTATCTGATAAGAACTTTTGTAGGTTCACCCGTCCAATACTGCATGGCCTTTGTACTCTTGGGTTCGCTACCCGCGCTGTCATCAAGTCTTCCTGCAATTGGGATCCAGCAGCTGTGAAAAGCATCTTTGGTCGATTTCTTTTGCGCGTCTATCCTGGAGAAACTTTAGCCACTGAAATGTGGCTAGATGGCCAGAGGTAACATCATTCTTGCACCTACTGAATTCTGCAAGCTGATTTTGGTGTTCACAAACCCATGAAATGATTGGCTCTTGTAGGGGTGCAGTATCAAACTATGGTCAAGGAGCGTAACCGTGCCGTGCTTTCTGGATATGTGCTGCTCAAGCACATCCCCTCATCATTGCAAGTGCTGTATCATATTCGTGACAAATACTACCTTTTTAGTCGGCGACTGAATGCGTTAGTTGTTAGCGTGGTGGTCGGAAAAGCTAAAGCTTTAGCAGGAACAAAATTCAGGTAGATGGAGAGCTAAGCTGCCGCAAGAGGCGGGTTGCCATTGTAATGATAGCAAGTGTTCTGTACGGATCTGCAAATAATATATTCCTATTTTTATCGATTATATGCTTGTTTTTTTTATTTTGAAAAACCTAACTCCAAATTGATCCGTATCTTCTAATTCTGTACCCAAACGGTTTACGTCGTAAGCCGGCCTTCGCATATTGATCTGTTCGGTACCAGAACTTTTTTTATTATTTAATTCTTTTTTTAATTTTATTTTAAAGTTAACCCATTGCAAACTTTATTTTCAATTCTGACCCCTTTGGTCACGCCACCACCCATGGCGTGACAAACACAGATAAGTCTCCAAAATCGCATTTTTGTCACGCATGGTGGTGGCGTGACTATAACTTCTTGTCCACGCCAGTAGTGGCGTGACAAGACTTTGACCAGAAATGGGCTGGCGTGACAGTGTTGTTTTGTCACGCCACCACCAGTGGCGTGACCAAAGAGGTCAGAATTGGAAATAAAGTTTGTGATGGGTTATCTTTAAAATAAAATTTAAAAAAAGATTAAATAATAAAAACATTTCTTGGTACCAAGGCTGTTTTCAACAATCGACATCAGAAATTCGGTGTAACATCCCAAAAATTTTAATTTTGGGTAAGTGTATTAGAAATAAGTGAGGAAATAAAATTTAGCATGTTTATATGTGGGAAAGATATTTGAGCATGTTTTTGAAGTTTGCGAAAATCAAATATCGAATTTACATTCAAACAACAGCTTGAAAGAATTTTTGAGAAAAAAATACAGAACACATAAAATTCTAAAAAAATTAAACAAGAACCCACACTATATCAGGAGCTTACACAAAAGTTTTCAAAAATTTTGGAGCAGGATTGATGTGTTTAAAAATTCAGCAAACCCTCGGCGTTTTCTACAAAATTCAAAGCTGAATGCAAATTTCCCGATCGCCCTTGGGCCAGAACTGTCGCGGCCCATCTTATCTCTCGCGCACTCTAGCCCACGCCAGCGCCCCCTCTCGTTGACGCACAAGACCCGCGCGTCAGACCCCTTCGACACCTCGCACAGCCTCGTCGCCTCCGTCCCGTAGCGCGACAGAGCCGCTAGCCCATGCCGCCATCCTCGAGTGCCCACGGGAGACGACAAGAGTCGCTTGGTCTCACCTTCTCCTCCCACTATTTTGCTCCGCCTAGGTCTCGTCACCGCGTGAGAATCTCGTGAAAACCCGAGCTCGCCTGCGAATTCCCGTCGAGCTTCTCGTCCTCATCTCGCTTCTTGAAGACCCTCGCCTGTGCCAAAACCTAATACACCATTGCCGTTTCCACTTTCTCCTTTGCGGTAAGTTGTATCCACTATATCGCCGAACACGTTGTCGTCCGAGCCGGTTCGCGTGATCGCGAAGCTCAACGGTGTCCCAGTGAGCCAACTCCTCGACATGCGCATCATTCTGCGCCACTTTGCTCACTCATTCAACCCCTCACTCCTCTTTCCTTCGATGCAGTGTAGCTCCTCAATCGTGTCGTCTTCCCCAACTCTGGCGCTATGGTCGCTGCTGGTGATCTCCGTGCTCGGTGAGCCCCTGACCGCTCAATGGTCGATTTGAGCATCACCTCACCCCCCTAACCCACTCGTGTGGTACCGAAGAGTACTGGACGGGTCTTTCTAGAGTCTTGTTCTTGTCGGTTGTCTGAGAGTTTAGATGGGTACACCGCTGGACATTTGAGTTTATCTGCTATGCTTTCATTGTTTAACTTGCTACTTATGCTTTAATTTGGCCGGTTGGCCATCTAATAAATACTTGTCATGTAATCGTTAAGTTTAAGTACCATATTTATTTCATATAGTGTGTATATTGTGTATAAATGTGTATGTCAATGTTGTGGATGTGTGTACTACCCACTGATCATGAGATTAGTATGATATACCTACTAGGGCTTCGGGTATTGCGCGCCCCGAGATCCGACATTCGGTGTCAACTGTTGGGTATTGTTTTTCAAAACTTCACTGTACTCTTTATCTGACTGTAGTTATCACTTGAAGACTCGATACACAACTCTAAATCTGACGAGTCTTCTTGGTCCGGTTCGTGACTAGTCGTGTGAGTAAAGTAGTAACTGCTAGCTTGTTTAGAAAGTAGCATTGGTAGAATTTTGTTTGGCCAAAGCTAACCTGCAAGTGTGCAGTTTAAGCCAATGGGTCAATGGTCATAGGTTGATCTCCCTACTATCCACACCGTTGATCTGTGTGCATCACCTAGCTCAAGTACTCCACTTCATTTCAAAGCCAAAAAAGCAGACCGTTCGTAGCCTCTCTCGACGATGCTCGAGAGTTTTACGTCATATACTCAGATCATACCAGTCGGCAGTGAGAAGGGAATATGTGATGATAAACTGAAAAGGACTGAGCAAAAGGAAAAGGGGAAGCTGGAGAAAGAATCTGAGCTCTGAAGCATAGATAGCAGCGCGGACTCCTACGTGGGCTTTTGAAGCTTTTCTCGAGGAACTCTTTTACCACATGCTCAATTTAATACGGATCATTCATTCACTTTGATTCAAAAGAGGCATAATTTAGTTATACTATAACCGATAGTATGAGTAGTAGAATACCAAGAGAGGTATAATTGTAGTTGCTCATGTGAAATCACATGACACAAGATTAATATCTTGAGCCCTAGTTAGAAAAATCTATAATACCCTCATGAAAAAATATATAAATACAAAAAAAATCTATTACACCCTTAACAAATCAAGGATCAGATTTAATTTATATTACACACCGTAAAATTTATCTTTCTCAGTTCCCATCAGGCGTCTCTGCGCTTCCTACATGCGTAGCGGCGTAGCCAGATGGCACAGCCGTGCTTCTTTCTTTTCTTTTTTTCTCGACGGTTTCCTTTGGTGTCCTGGCGTCCTGGCACGAACAGCTGCTCTCTGATTCTACGAACGGAAAATTTACATGATCATAGAATACCACACTAACATCCTCGGCAAATCCTTTTTGGAAGAAAAAAAAAACTGATAGCATAGTTAGTATATGGTGTGAGAATGAGAGCTGCATGCACAAGTTTTTGGTTAGGTCCACAAATTAGCGGTCATCTGAGTAACGACGCCGGCTGGAAACCTTCGTGTTTTAGCACTGACACGAAAGGCAACATTTTTGGAAAGCTCTCCCTTTGGTACTCCCATTAAGTCAAGCATAAACAAGTGATTACTCCACGATACAAAATACTAATGGATCTAATCGTGCCTTGAAACACATAATGATATGGAGTGACACGATTTTCAAAAGATCGAAAATGCAGGAAACAAAGCTGCGTACCGATTACTTCTTCCCAAACGGATTAATATCCTTTGACATTTCAAAGGGAATGGTAGAGAGCGACAGTACCATAACATTGCGACGATTTGAGCGATCCGATTCAAGAATAACGGTCAAGTTCAATCACTCTGACCACGGCGGCGTCATTACAGTTCCACTACAGTATTTGCTACATTGTTGCTACAGTGCCATGGCTCACACGATCTTGACCTTCACTTGTTGATTTTTTTTTTTATCCAACGTCTACGATCGATATCATGGCACTGTAACACGTGGGCAATGTCAGAGGCGCGTCCTTCCCAAAAGGCCCCCGAACAGTGTCAGGTTTATGATGAGACCACGGACCTTTTCACAGCTGATTATGCCTACCGCCCTACCAACTTACGCGGTGCAATATTCTGGTCCATCTGCTGGTAATCGGGCCTTCTTGGATCTCATCCAGGACGTTCTTTTGATACATCACACTGTACTCCTGAACTTTTCCTTGTTTTCCTTTGCCTGATAAAATAAAATAAAAAGTAAAAAAGGCATATCTCCCTCATCCCTCTCAAAAGAAGAGGAAGCTAGCTACTGTTTGTTTCTGAGCATCCGAGGTGCAAATTTTAGCCGATCCATACATTTGCCGTCAGTAGATGTACATCTCCCATGCAAATTAACTAGCACCTACACACACTATCATGCAAACTCCTCTCGACCATCTGATCGTCGTAGAAAACAGCCCCGTTTGTTGGATGAAATCGTACAGAGCTAACAACACTAGCATCGCAATGGGCGGTGAATATCGTTTTCAAATGCAGAGCATTGAGAAAGTGAGCTTTGCTCGCTTGGCTTGTGGCGGCGGCGTCCGCACAGCCCGCCCGTGCTCGAACCCCTGACTCGGCATTGGGTGTCTCACTCGGGGAATAAATGGGAACCAAGCTGTGCTTGGCTGGTTGTTGGCGCGTGGTGGAGCCTTTGGCTCAGCTCACGTGTCTCATCGGGGGTTATTTGAGGATTGAGCTAGGGCTCAGGTGGCAAAAAGCCTGACACGGTTCGAGCGTTGGCTCCCGTGTACGCCTCGCGATGTAGGGTGTTCTTCTTCTTTAATATGGGTCGGATGGGGAAAAATCCAAGACATAAAAAAATACAGAGCATTGTTGATCCTCTGTATTAATTCATACCATCATTTCCGGGCCGCCGGCCGCCGCACCCTATGGCTATGGGATTCCAGAAGAATGGAGCTAAGCTTAAGAGCGTCCACAATGTTTGGACCCTTTAAAAGGGTCTTAAGATGACACATGTAACTGAGTATTAACTACGTAAAAATGCCATAATGTATAGTACCACTCTCTCCTATTGGTGGGACCCACATCCAAATAAAACAACTCTCTCAATCCTCTTCTCTCTTCATAGGAACCGGTTCCTAGCTAAGCCCCTTCCTCTTCTCTCTCCCCTAAACCCCCTTCTAACAATATGTAATTCCCCCTTTCACATCTTCTCTGCTCTGAGACCCCCCTTCTAAAACAACATTGCGAATGCTCAGGGCACAGAAGAAACCAATGTACATCCCAGACGGTGTTGTAGGTTGGTAGTTGCACAAGTTACTATTCCAGCTAGCGCCGTCCCCTCCCCTCAGATCCATCAAATAATGCATGGCAATTGCTTTTGGGGGACAAACACACAAAGCTAGCCCCGGCCGGCCCACAAGATGGTCATGGAAGTTGTTGCACAGGGAATATATATATATATATATATATATATATATATATATACACACACTTGATGGAAAAAAGGAAATGTTCCAAGTAATAGTAAGAGATTTTGCGCATCTTCTTCCTTTCGTCTTCTTCTCCTTTGCGATTTTTTTTTGGCTTATATAGTTTGCTTTGAAACGAAATAACAAATTAGTCATTGTGCGAATGAAATAGAAAAAATAGCACCTATACCGTGCAAAACGACTGCAGCAGAAGACCTGTCGCTAACTGGGACCGCGGCAAACGACTTGCCGACCGCGCACGTTGTCTTGTTGACGTAAGACCTGCAGTGCTCCCAGAGCACTTCAGGTGACCACAAGTGCTCCCAGAGCACTATATACGACACATATCACCTGTCTACTCATTTACGGTGTTATTTTTGCCATTTCGTCAGAAAAATGACTAGATTTGCTATTTCATCGTCAAAACAGGTCAAATGAGAAGGAAAAAAAAAACTCCTGCCTGGCTAGCTCAGCTGGGTTTATTAATAATTAGAAGCATCCTTACTTCCCAGATTTCTCTCTCTACACACATGACAGAGACACAGAAAACTAGTGGACGGCATCTGTCCAATATTGGGTTAGGATCAGCAATGAACTAGTAATATGCTAGCTATTCTGCACACATGCTCAGTGTCTTGCTTATAATAACATCGATCGATCTGATCCAACCAACGAGCTAGTAGCTCTGCGAGGTGAAGCGAGACTGTGAGCCCGATCGATCGACACCCGTGAGTGCAACGTTTTGACCGAAACGAAGCTGCTAGCACGCAGGGCCCAAGCAAGCAATCATGTGGTCACTGTTCCGAGGCTCGCATCCCGAGCCCCTAGTGTCGCGAGCTGCGGTGGTTGGTGTGATTTGCTTGGTGTTCACGGCTAGCTCCAGCACCTGCAGCATCACCTCACCGCACGGCGCGTGCGTGCTGCTGCAGGACCACACGAATTTGCTTTCCCTCGCTCTACTCCGTTGCTGTAATCTGTTTCTCACCGCTAGAGGTGGACAGAGGGCTACGCTGTCTAGATCTGTCCGAAACACGAGACTATTGGTCCGGCTTGAATACAACATAATCCACACTATTATTAGGCCAGACGAAATACGAATCAGCGTGGAGGAGGCTAAATTGATCATGCTGTATACTGTAGCCAACATGACCTGTACGGCTGTACGCTCACCATATAGTGCTTGAGCCAACGGGCGAGCCCACATGCTAGCACAACACAGGCCGGACCGGGCCTAATCGGCCCGTGCTGTCATGTTGTGTTGTGCTGTCATTTGAACACCACTGATCACCACACACCCTAGTACCAGTACGCTAAGTAGTACTACGTGTCATTTGCTTGCATTGGTAGCTGTTTCATCAATCATGTGCACTTGTTATGAGTCGAGGTTAAAAATGCTTCCCATTATGCTCTCTCTACTCGCATCGTTCATAATCGAACTGTCATCGGTACGTGCCGAAATTGGGGTACCATTAGCAGCAGTTACTGCTTCCAGACTTCCAATCCAAACCTTATTAAACATACCGATTTCCGTTCCGGAACGCTGCCATACGTACGAGATTTTTTGAATGAAGCTCCTGCCGAGTATATATATATATATATATATATATAAAGAAGAAGAGAATTGATAAAGGACACATACATTATAAGCTCGTGAGACGAAAAAAATTCGTCGTACACGAAGCACTCCGTTCCGAGAGAGTTAGGACCGATTAGTCAAACAAGCACGAGAACTCATTACAGTCCAAGCACGTTAGTAACTACTATATATTACCACCGGAGTGAATATGGTTACTGAAATTTTAGCCGAGGGCCGGTAGCGGTAAAACCCAATGGAAAGTCAAGAAAACCCAATAAGCTAATTTACTGCTATTGAGATCGGAGGTAGAAGTATTTGAGAGAACTGAGCTTAGCTCAGTTGGCTACGAGCACGTGAACGCTCCGAGTCTACCAGTGTTCGAGGCCTGACTTTGACACTTGTGCTCGTCAAAATAAACCAATAGTTTAGGATTAATACACATATATATGTGTGCGTTTAATGGTTAAAGCGTATGCCCACGCTACATGAGGTTTAGCCTCTGCTCTATATTAGGAGTGTGTTATAAATATACCTATATATGTGTGTACACGTACGTGTGGTGTGTGTATACTCTAAAATAAAGGTGAAAGTATTTGCCTATTGTGCTCTATGCACGGAGGGGGGAAAACAAGTCGTCGGAGTTCGGAGTACAGACTATAGGGACGCCGGTCAAGATTCACGCAGACAATCATCAACGAAGCCGACACGTGGGCCCAGATCCCCTAGTCATGCGCAGCCAGGGCCCACCTGTCAACTCCCCACGGCACGGAGGCAGCAGCAGCACTGTACAAAACTGCAAACTGCGACAGCCACCACGGCGACGTCGCGGTCCTCGGTTAACTTTTCCTTTCCTTTTCCATGGTTTCCCAACAAATTCATTCGTTTTCTTCTAGAAATTTACTACTGTTCCATTGCATCTAAAAAAAAATCCTCGACATTGCTAGACAATTGGAGTAGACATTAATAAAAATAGTTATGTGATCAGATCTCAGTTAACTAACGACATCGGTTTTGTGATCCATATGTAAATTAAGTGGGCTTAGCTGCTCCTTTGCGCATGGGCCCACAGTGGACCCACTACCCGACAACTTATGGCAAGATTCAACCGTCAGCGTTTCCGAAATAATATACCCTTCGGTTAGTTGGACGAGTTTTAACTATATATCCTCGTTCCGATGTAATTAACAATATACCCTTCAGTTAGTTAGGTGAGTTTTAATTATATACCCTTGTTCCGATGTAATTGACGATACATCCTTTAGTTAGATGTATTCTCGATTAAATATCCCGTTTGTAATATTTTATTAATAATCCGTTTGCATTCGGTCATTTCGCATGGCCGAAACGGAAAACACACACAAGATAATAATAAAAATATTGCAAACGAGGTATTTAATTAAGAATTCATCTAACTGGAAAGTGTATCATCAAAACACCAGAAATTAGGGTATATGCTCGAAACCCATCTAACTGAAGAGCATATTATCAATTCCCCCCTTTTACGGTGGGTGCTAATTAGAAGCGTTCTGGACCAGTGGGCGCCTATGAAACAGAATTTTCATTCTTAACAAATGACAACTGTAAAAAGCCCTAACTCTGCGAGGAAAAAAAGTAAGAGAGATACATAACGAGGTATGACGTTCAACGATACATGTCTAGCCTACTCTACGTCAGCACACGCCCATTGACACACCTACATAGACGTACATAAATAAGTGAAGTTCTTACTACTCATAGGGATGTCAATGAGTCGAATACGAATCGAATAGTCCGGATATGAATGTCCGATAAAACAGATAATTAAAATATGATTAACACTATTTAAGTCTCAACACACTGAATACGAATCGAATAGTCTGGATACGGATATCAGATAAAACGGATAATCAAATAGTCTGTGGTCAGCGAGTCAGCGTAAAAGCGCACGTAGTAGCAAAATAACCGAATGGAACTCAAAACAGAAAAAAGGGGAAAAAAAGAGAAAAACAATAGATCGAAGGAGCGCAGGCTGCGCAGCCACATCAGTCATCGGGGGTCATCAGTGTGCTACTCTGCTCCCATCGCTTTCCCCTCCCTTGCCTCACCTTCCCCTCGCAACCCACCCAGATGCGCTTCCATTTCCACCGCCTCGCACGCGCCTAGCCCAGTGCCCTCGTCGCCGACGGCGGAATGGCGAGCGCGTCGGAGGACGATGCCGCCTCGGAGCGCTGCTGCGGCAGCTACAGCCCCAGCGCCGACGTCAGCGAGTCCGAGACCTCCAGCGACTGCTCCGCGCCCACCACCTCCGTCCGCCGCTTCCCCTCCTCCTCCCCCGCCTCCGCCTCCCGCCTCGCGTCATCCTCCTCCTCCTCCCCACCCCGGCCTCTGCCGCTGCCTTCTACCTCCCAAGCCCTCCTCCGACCTCTCCGGTTCGCCTCGCCCCACCTTTGCTTAGATCTCACTCCACTTCTCCAAAAATCCTTCTCCTTTACTTTTCCTCATCTCACGAGCTCTTTCCTTGCTTGTGTGTTTACCAGAGATCGACATGATGAAGGAGCGCTTCGCCAAGCTTCTGCTCGGCGAGGACATGTCCGGCAGCGGCAAGGGCGTCTGCACTGCGCTCGCCATCTCCAACGCCATCACCAACCTCTCCGGTACGCGCGCGCCCAGACGGCTTCGCCACGCTAGCTATTAACCCACATTTCCGTGATTTTTGACAAAAGAAATGGAAATGGGTATTTGTTTCCAAATCCAGCCACTGTGTTCGGCGAGCTGTGGAGGCTGGAGCCGCTCGCGCCGGCGAGGAAGGCGATGTGGACGCGGGAGATGGAGTGGCTGCTCTCCGTGGCCGACTCCATCGTGGAGCTCACCCCGTCCATCCAGGAGCTTCCCGACGGTGGGGGACAGTTCGAGGTCATGGTGCCGCGGCCGCGCAGCGACCTGTACATGAACCTCCCCGCGCTCAAGAAGCTCGACGCCATGCTCCTCGCGATGATCGACGGGTTCAAGGAGACGGAGTTCTGGTACGTGGATAGGGGGATTGTGGTGGAGGACAGCGGAGGGCCATTCCCGTCGTCGTCCTGCGGGCGGCCGTCGGTGCGGCAGGAGGAGAAGTGGTGGCTGCCATGCCCACGAGTGCCGCCCAAGGGGCTGTCCGAGGATGCAAGGAGGAAGCTGCAGCAGAGCAGGGATTGTGCAAACCAGATACTGAAGGCGGCCATGGCGATTAATAGTGATGTGCTCACCGAGATGGAGATCCCGGAAGTGTACTTGGAGACATTGCCAAAGGTAAACACTTAAGATTAGTGACTCACCGGTACTAATATACTTCTAGTTATGCATGGAAGTGTTGAAGATTGTCAAGACTTACCTGTAGCATACTTCGGTTGCTGTTAAAAGTAGTCCAATTGCGTGAAATTGCTGTGAACGGGACAACTTCACATCAGACATGCTTGTTAATGCAACATCTCAATTAACGTGTCTGTTAGCACTTAACTTAGTACAAGATGTGTACTGGAAATAGGCTTATCAATACCATTTTGTATTGGCTGGAATGTACCATCTCGGCGCTCAAAACGGTACAAGAAAGCCTTGATCCCGTACCGGCCAAAATTCCGGCTATTCCGGTCGTTTCGGCGCATTCCGGCCGGAATAATCGTGCCGTTCGTCCCGGTACCGGTGTGTAGCAAAGGAGAAGAAGAGACAGCGGCCAACGAGGGTTGTTGGCATGGTGGCAGGCAGTGGACACCGAGCACACACTCGCATGGAGGCCCTCAGGCCCACTTGAACGGCGGCGAGCACTTGAACAGAGGAGTAGTCCGGCGACTGCTTGATCTGGATGACGACGAGGCGCCCGACGCATTGGCTCGGGAGGAGAGGATAGTAAGTTCGGCTACGTTGGCCAGCGACCGTGGCAGCTGGTCCTTGCCACGCTTCCTCCCTCCTCCATTTGGCAGAAGTTGAAGGCAAAAAAAATGGTGAATGGGAGGAGAGAAGAGAGAAGAACGACAGAGATGGAACAATGGAAGGGAAGTCCTGTGAAGGGATAGGGACGGGTGGGTTAATAGCATAAAAAAATGAATTCTTGTAACTTGAGCCTACTGGGTCAAAAAAGCAACCGTAAATGACAATCTTTCCTAGTAACACACACAAATGTACACAACAGCTGCACATACGTGCACTCAAAGACCCTCTAATGGTAGATATTATGCGTTTAAGTATCAAAATATTTTCCAATCACTAGTAATATATATTTAACTTGCACAAATAATAAAAAGTCTGGAACGGTACACCGGAATGCTTCGGTACCGGAATATTCCATTCCAAACACAAAACCGGAATGGGCACCAGAATGTAATTAACAAGTATGACTGGAAGTGCCGGGTGCCTGTTATGGCAATCTTGTTGGTTTGCACAAGCTAGTCCTGTTGCTCTAGCTATCTTCATCCTGAACAAAATTTATTTCCAATAAAAAGCCCATAGCACCCCTTTATTATTGTTACGAGGAGTCAATTCATGTGTAGTACAGCTTTGATGGAGAAGAACTGAAGCAGCCATGGCTATGTATGCTTCTTCATAGCTCTTGTTCAGTAAATGTGTCTTGACTCTCCCGACACTATCAACACTTCTCTTGAAGGCTTGAACGCTGTACTCAAATCACTTTGTTATTGTTATGGAAAGAAGCTAATTCCTTGCCCTTTGAATGGATACTCACATCTTTTCATACCGTCTTGGTTAAATGGTTATTGTCTTTTTGAGAAGATGTCTTTAGAATCATGGCATCTTGCAATTAGTAGTATTACTTTAATCAAAAGTTGAATCCAGAAAATGGTCGAAAATTAGTCTGATCAATATGTAGAATTGTAGGTAATGGGGTGAATACTTTCCTGCCTATTATCAGGAGAAATTCAAATTTGTTTGCTCTTGGCAGGTGAAGAACTAGAATTTATAAATATGTTTAGGCTTGATAGCGTTGTAAACGCATATACCAGGTCAAGTTCAAATTTGATTTCTTTTATATATTTTTTCTATACTTGGTACACTTATCATGCGCAAAACTAAGGTTAATGCTGCATTTTCTTATTCAAGCTTGTAATTGCACTGAAGTAGTTCTTGTAGCAATTGCTAAAACAAATTACCTTAAGACTCAATTCATAAGATACTGGGAACTCAAATCGCGTTGATTGTCTAGGCAATTTGTGTAATATGCCTGACAATAGGCATGGAGTTTCGAAATTTCACGCTGTCTTTATGCTGTATTTTTCTGTAATTGAATAGAAATATTTGTATTGGTAACTTCTGGAAAATGAATCTTCTTGAAGTAACAGCAGACATATTTTACGCTGCATTTTGTGTGCTTAATGTTTGCCCATAAGAACGCCTGTTTCCAGTTGTGGTGACCATGATATTTCCGTCAGTTTCGTCCATTATAATATCTTACTTTTCTGCAGAGTGGTAAATCTTGCTTGGGTGAGATAATTTACCGATACATAACAGCTGAACAGTTCTCACCTGAATGCCTTCTCGATTGCTTGGATCTGTCTTCTGAGCACCACACACTTGAAGTAGCAAACAGAATAGAAGCTGCCATCCATGTTTGGAGACTAAAAGGTCAAAAGAAATCGATGCCTCAAGCGAAATCGAAGAAATCTTGGAGTGGAAAAGTGAAGGGTCTTGTTGGAGATACAGAAAAGAGTCATGTTTTGTCCCAAAGAGCTGATGGTCTGCTGCAGAGCTTAAGATTGCGCTACCCTGGTTTGCCACAAACTTCCCTTGACATGAACAAGATCCAATATAACAAGGTTATTCTTCGCATAAACTCATTTGAATACAATGGTCTTCAATTGATTGCTAGGTTCTTTTGCATTTTCTATATGACCTATTTAGAATCGACACTAACCTGATCTGAAGCATACTAATACTTGTATTGTTAGAACTTACTCTTTTTAACATCACTTTAACTTTCTACATGACTCCATTAATCAATACATGACTCCATTAATCAAAATATTCACCCTGTTTCTTGCATATCTTGTCCAGGATGTTGGGCAGTCCATACTTGAAAGTTACTCGAGGGTTCTGGAGAGCTTGGCATTTAACATAATTGCGAGAATCGATGATGTGATTTATGTGGATGATGCAACAAAAAGGTCTGCTGCTGCTGAGTCTGTTTCGATCTTTAATCGTGGCATAGGCATACCAGTTCAAAAGAGAATCTCCCCAAGCCCATTCTCAATTCAGAATACGCCGTATGCCTCTCCATTTGCTACACCCACTTTCTGCTCCTCTACTCCAGTTACAGGCAGCCCTGGAAGAGTACAACCTCCATTAAACAAAAGCAATTTGCAAGGAAAACAAGAAATTAAAGTTGAGAAGCTCTTTTCTGGTGATGTAGAGAAGGTCTGGACGTATGCTGGAAACCTGAGCGCTAGGAAAGACGCAGGAGATGCTCCAGAAAGGGACTGAAGGCAGTGAAGAAAGGTCCGATTTTAGGCATGTATCAGCAAGGTCGGCAGGTACCAACAGATCCTGTTCTGGTCGGTAGAGCTAGATTTTCCCTGTACAGAAGCAACATGATTCATTTTTTGTGCTTTCTTAGCGAGCCAAGGACTGCGCATCTCTACTTACAAGTAATGGAACTACCGTCATCTGAGCAGCTCGCAGTCTCGCATAGCTGCACCTGTCAGTTGTGTACTTCTGTTCATGTTTATAGTAGCAGGTTGAGTTCAACAGCAAGTGATTGAACTCCAGATGCTGCTGTTGTTTTTTTGTCCCTAGAGGCATCGGTTTCCTAACAATTAAACTGCACCTGCAGTGGAATGTTGTACCATGGTCATGTATTCTGATATCTGATGTCTGTTTGTATATACACCACCTAATGAGTTGATCCAACGCTTTTGCAGTTTTTGCTTCCATTAAGTGTGATTGATCACAGCTGCTGAACTGAACGTGACTTGATACGTGTCTGACATAGGACGCACTGCTTGTACATTGCTAGCATTCTGATCCAAACTTCTGTACTACTTTTGTCACGATCACTACGCTAATTTTCTTTACCAATAATTTCTCCAGTCTATGAAACGCATGGCTGTTCTTTTCTTCTCTGCAAGTCGATGGATTGTCTCTGGCACTAGTTCAGCTTCTCCATGGAGGAAGAAAAGAACACCTTGTTCCTGAATCACAAGGCAACGTTGTGTCGAACTATTAAACCCTCAGGTAAAAGTATACTTGACCTGCAAATATACCAAGCCTTTGCCTTCCTCTCTGATCATCTACTTGGACGCAGAATCTTACTTGTCCCTGCACTGCAAATCTCCATCCAATCTTGCAACCAATACGCTACCGATATAAGTACCGCAACGCAATGCTACAGCAAGCTACTTCCAGGCTCCAGCCAGCCACTTGCTTTGACAGCGACCTGAGAAAAGAAGCTGCTGTATCTGTAACCACGTGGCAATACCTGCACTGCACGTTTACACGACTAGACCGGCATGGCCACCACGGGGACGGCCGCGACGGCGACGGTCCCGCAGCTGAAGCTGCTGGTGGACAAGGGGTCGCGGCGCGTGCTTTACGCGGAGGCGCGCAAGGACGCGGTCGACTTCCTCGTCGGCCTCCTGCGCGTCCCCGCGGGCCTCGCGGCGCGCGTCCTCGCCAAGAACGCCGTGGAAGCGCCGGGCTCCCTCGGCGCGCTCTACGCCGGCGCGCGGAAGCTCGACGACGCCTTCTTCCTCTCCGCCTCCCCCGACCGCGACAAGATCCTCAGCCCCACGCTCCCATCCGCCGCGCTCCGCTGCTGCTCGGCGACTCGCTCCCGGCGCCGGCGCCGGCCCCTCCGGCGAAGCGGTACTTCCGGTGCCCCGGGTACACGACGCCGTGCCGCGGGAACTCGACGAACGTGACGGACGTGTCGGGCCTGCCGTGCCCGGCGTGCCGGCAGCCGATGACCGTGGAGATGAGGTGGAATCCCGGGGACGCGCACCGCAAGCTGGAGCAGGCGCAGGCGCAGGAGGCTGCTGGGGAAGGCGACGGCGGCTACGTGAAGGAGGTAGTGACCTACCTGGTCATGGACGACCTCACCGTCGGGCCAATGTCCACCATCTCCGCCATCATGCTGCTCAAGAAGTTCGAAGTCAAGGACTGCTCCACCTTGGAGGAGTTGACCGTTGATCTAGGGCCGAAAGAGGTGATACATGCCTGTCTCTATTGTCTACGTACCATTTTGGTTTGGCGCAGAGCTCCCTGTACCATATATCATCTATCGTCGTGTGCAGATCTAACCCCGATACGTCACATGCACGTGTGTTATGGTTTTCGAAGCGCAGAGCTTGATGCTGCTGAAGGCGTCGCTGGAGTCGACGACGGCATTGACAGATGTCTTCAGCGGGGGCGTCTCCATTGATAAGATTTGAGCGAGCGAGCGAGCGAGATCGCTCTGCACAAGTGCACATGAAGCACGAAGGGTGTGGGGGTGTCGCCGTCGAGCAGTTGGAATGGAGAAAGTTGTTGGTGTGATTAACTGAGGAGAACGATGGCCGTCGATATTTGTACGCACAATGAATAAGGCAGTGACTGCAAAGCTATGATATATGTGATGATATTCTTTGAAGAAAAGAATAAGGAAAAAACTAACGGGCGTCCACGAAATAGCATTTTCGATACAAACTAATGCCTGCTATGTGGTCGTGTTGACATAAACTTGACTGTAAACTATGTACTTTCTCTATATATTAGCGGCCAAATTTCCCATAAAAATCTTAAAAGTTTAAGAATTTGACTGTAAACGTTCTAAAACAGGCATCTACATAGGAGGAGAGCACTAATTTCTAGATCTCTGTTCAGTTTTGTCTTGGCTCTTTTTTTTCTGGGAGGAAACACTGACACCACTAATGATCAGAATTAAACACCATGCTAGCTTTAATTCAATCGATGAGATCAATTAGACAAGTTGGAGAGTTAGGATTGAAGCTTGCTTGTTGCTTCCTTGCCTCAATCGTCGCCTCCCGTGATGACAAGATTCTCCTAAGCATGGCGAGAATGGCGACTACGTATACGTACCAACACGGGTTCAATTCTGGCCAGATTCGTATGAAATTCCGGTGTTTTCAACGTGGACATGCATGCATGTCTTAATCTGGTGCTAATGTTCTACTTACCTTGTCCCCCAAAATTGGCATTTTTGCATGTCGAGCCATTGCCAAGTCTGCCCATGCTGATGGCCCTTGGGCGGTACCTTGATTGAAAACTCCATTTCAAAGGTCTGTATATATAAAGAGAAATACCATGGAACACGGTAGCATTGTAACAGTATAGGTCATAGTCGTCTGATCACCCCCATGAATCATAAGGTAATTGCATCTCCTTCGCACCCCTCCTCTCAGTTCTTACTCTCGTATCCCTCCCTCCTCGATTGGTCTCTCTCTTGCACCCGGCCGAGAACTACAGCCAGCGAGCCGGTGGAGGCAAGCGGCCACCCCTCCTTCTTCACTTCCAGCACTGCCCCTCCACCTTCTCCTTCAACTCCAGCTCTGGATTTGGCGCGGGCGCCGGCATAGTGCTTCACCTCTAGCTCCGGATCTGTCGACGGGTAGTGGCAGCGTGGCTTGGGATGGCCAGATCCGGTGACGGGCGACGTCGGTCGGTGTCGTGGCGGCGGCGGTAGTTGCAGCCGAAGCCAGTGAAAAGGGTGCATCGGCAGTGGACAGTGTTGAACGGCTCCGTGGCGGCGCAATAGTGCCGTCGTAGCTAGTTGGCCGAAACTCGTTGAAATTTTGATTGAAACTCGTTGAAACCTATTGAAACTTTTTGAAACTCTCTAGCTGAAATTTATGTTCCAAAATCTGAAACCTGGTTTGAAATTTTTCTTGAAATTTTCTAGAAAAATGTTAAACTCGCTGAAATTAAACTCGCTAAAACTTGAAACTTTTAAGGTGTTCTCACAAAACTACTTGAAACATCACGAAACTTGCTACTATACCATCGCAACGTTAGAGATTTATCTAGTCGCTTCCATATATAACCTGATAAATACCTGCAAACCATTTTTTTTTTTGGAAAACGCTAGCACGATAATTTACGTGCGATGAGGCCGTCGCAAGTAATCCCACAAAGTATCATGCAAGCCAATTAGCCAACACCACTGATCTCTTCTTCCTCGCCGTCACCGTCGTCGCGTCTCATGCACATTGATTTTTTTCCCGCTCCAAGCCCGTCGCACGCCGCCTCCCATCTTCCCCGTGGCGGCTCCCTCTGGTCGACAACCTCCACCAGCTCGGCGCGCTCGCGCCCACGGCCCGTCATGCTCCTCCACTCGGTGCTTCGTCTGTCGGCGGAGCTACGAGGTATGCCGTGGGCCACGGCATACCCGGCATGATCCTCCAACTCATCAACCGAACACCTCAAAACCTCGAATCACCGAACGGAGGAAGATAAACAGAGATCGAATTGAACGGACTCACCGCATTGGCGACTGACGGCCGCGCGAGGCGGCGGAGGCGCCGAGGCGAGGTCGAGTTCGACTTCGCAGGGGCCGGGAGGCGGCGGAGGGCGGCGGGGCCGCCTGTGGAGCGCAGCGCGCAGGGACCGTGGGGAGGCGGCGGAGGGGGCGGCCGGGCTCGGGGCCGCCAAGGGAGCCGCAGGCGCGCAGAGACCAGGCCAGGTGGCGGCCGCAGGGGCGAGGTGGGGCGGCGCGCAGGGAAGTCTTTGTCTTTGCTGTGCAAGTTTCTAACTTAATCGGGAGGCGAACCTGTATGCGGTGTGCTAGACGCTAGTATTTAATAAGGTTTGTACAATTGTACTTTAATAAAGTTTGTACTTTGTTAGTTTATTTAGTAGTATACTAGTACAAAGAGCTATTAGCCGATGATATTATTGACGTTTTTGGAATTGTTCGATTATGAAGAGAAGCGGAGACATTGCATCTCTTTTTCGTAAACATGCACCAAGAAGGCGATGGTCGCGCTCCCATCTCCGGCTGAAAATGTGACGGAAAAGCAAACTCAAGAGCAAGAGAGAGTAATTGATGAAATTGAGAATCCTATGCCCCGCCCGCCACCGTCATCGCCACGATTTATGACATCAATCGCCTTCCGCATGATCCGGTGAAAGGCACCATTGAAAGTTATTTTGTTAATGATCAAGATGCAACCAAGAGCATATATTATTAAAGGCCCATTTCAACCTTATACACATGATTTTCCAAAAGAAAGATTGGAAATAGAGATCGTCAATTCAATTTTGTATGGTTTCATAAACATGAGGAGTGGCTTGAATATAGTATCAAAAAGGATTATGTGTTTTGCTTTATATGCTACTTGTTTAAGAAGGGTACCGGGTCAGATAAATTTACTGTTGGTGGCTGGAGAAATTGGAATATAGGAGAGAAAGCACTTTCAAACATCCGGGTTCTAAAGCACATAATGCACTCAAGAGAGATACATTGGCTTTAAGAATCCCAAGGTAGCAATTGATTATCACATTGAGAAGTGGATGATGAGGATCTTCGTCTTTACAAGAAAAGGTTGACTTATTCACTTAGATGTATCAAGTTTCTTTTGCATCAAGGATTGGCATTCCGTGGACATGATGAAAGTGAAGAGTCTAGTAACAAAGGGAACTTCTTTGAACTTTTGAAGTTTCTTGCAGAAAACAGTGAAAAAGTGAGCAAGTATGTTTTGAACAATGCTCCAGGTAATTGCACCTTAACTAGCCCAATGATACAAAAGCAAATTATTCACTGTTGTGCCATAGAAACTAGAAAGAAAATAATTGAAGAACTTGGTGATGAGCCCTATGCAATTTTAGTGATGAGTCTAGTGACATATCACATAAAGAACAACTAGCTCTTTGCTTGCGTTATGTTGATAAATTGGGAAGGCCATGTGAGCACTTTATTGGAGTTGTTCATGTAGATGATACTACCTCTTTATCACTTAAAAATGCAATTGAAGCTTTACTTGTTAGTCATGGCTTGACTATGGCTCAAATCCGTGGTCAAGGTTATGATGGGGCTAGCAACATGAAAGGCGATATTAAAGGGCTGAAAACATTGATCATGCAAGAGTCACCCGCTTATTATATCCATTGTTTTGCACATCAACTCCAACTAGTTCTTGTTGCTGTTGCTAAGGGCAATACTGATTGTGTGAGTTTTTTTGATCAAGTATCTCTCCTGTTGAATATTATTGGAGTTTCTTGTAAGCGTCATGGCATGCTTCGAAATGCTCGGCTTGAGAATATCAAAAAAGCACTTGATTGTGGTGAACTTGAATCTGGGAGTGGATTAAATCAAGAGATGGGTTTGCCTAGGCCTGGTGAGACTCGGTGGGGCTCTCATTACAAAACTGTATGCAATATCATTATTATGTATTCCACAATCCATGATGTACTCATAGATCTTGGTGATGATATTGCACATAAGGCCGATTGGACAAAAATACATTTTGTGCTTGGAGCATTTGAGACCTTTGAGTTTGTTTTCTTTGCACACTTAATGTTTGTTATTCTTGGATACACAAATGAATTATCCGAGTGTTTGCAAAGAAGGGAGCAAGATATTCTTAATGCAATCTCACTTGTTAATGTGGCAAAGAACAGAATGCAACAATTGAGGTCTGATGGTTGGGATAAGTTCCTTGAGAGGGTCACTTCATTTTGTGATAAACATGGTATTGAAGTTCCTACTATGGACGGTGATTATGTGCCTTATGGGAAATCAGCAAGGTACGCTCGTGCTCGAAACCAAACAAATGATGATCACTTCAGAAGAGAAGTATATATTGGTGTCATTGATCAAATTAGCCAAGAGCTTGATAATCGGTTTGATGAGATTAACATGGAGTTGCTCTCTTGTATGTCAGCCTTCAATCCTTCCAACTCATTTGCTTCTTTTCGATGCATGAAGGTGCGTGAGACTAGCTGAGTTCTATCCTAAAGAATTCTCGAGCAATTATTTGCTAAAACTTGAATTGCAACTTGGTAATTATATTG
Source organism: Ampelocalamus luodianensis (assembly GCA_036346255.1). NCBI lineage: Eukaryota > Viridiplantae > Streptophyta > Magnoliopsida > Poales > Poaceae > Ampelocalamus > Ampelocalamus luodianensis. The sequence continues at coordinate 96,515,167 of CM070634.1, read as the reverse complement.
ATGACATGAGACAAGTTGATAGTTTCAAAGATCTAGACAATCTTGTTAATCTCTCGTTAAGCTTGTTGAAACAAAGAGACATAAAGTGTATGATATGGTTTACATGCTTCTCAAATTGGTTTTGCTTCTACCAAAGGCATGACAAGTGTTGAAAGGGTATTTTCTGCAATGGTTTTAGTGAAAACAAAGTTAAGAAATAAGATGGGTGATAGTCTTTTGGATGATTGTCTAGTCACATTCATTGAGCGGGATATTTTCTTTGAAGTGGATGAAGATGATATAATTGAGACTTTCATGTCTTTTAGAAAGCGTAGGCCAAAAAGTCGACAAGTAGTATTGTAAGTCTCTTTATGTATATTTAAGACTATTAGTATGGTGTTTGAACTATTTATATTGTAATTTGTGCAAGTTTCTAACTTAATCATTGATTTTAAGACTTATCATATTATTTAGTGCCTGTATACCGAATCACGGTGCAAATTTTATAATTATTTACCGAATTGGCAAATGGTTTTATCGAATTGCATATGAAAATTTTGGTGCGGCATACCCTTTGGTAAAATCCTGGATCCGCCGCTACCGTCGTCGTCTCCTCGGAGGACGCGGCGCGCGAGGTGCTGCAAGCGCAGGACCACGTGTTCGGCAACCGTCCGCCGCTCGCTGTCCCGAGGAAGCTCCTGTACGGCTGCACCGACGCCGCCTTCACGCCGGAAGGGCCGTACTGGCGCCGAGCGCGCAAGGTGAGCGTGCACCACCTCCTGAGCCCGGCCAGGGTGCAGGCCTACCGTGCCGTATGTTAGGTAATCTTTGTTTGGTTTTTCTTTTGCTTGCCATATCTGAGTCATCTCGTCCTGGTAGAAACCGAGTCCATTTTGCATTGGTGGAAACCGAATTGGATCCTTGTACTCAGCCTTTATAAGGTGTATGAGTCCATAAGATTTTGTAAGAATCAGAGCAAGCGATAGACCAAGAAAAGCTGCAGTGCAGCACAAAAATCATGTATCGCCTCTGTTCTTCTTGCGTTCTGTTGTTGCAGCGTGATAGCAGAGCCGTGCTGCGTGTCTTGCTTCCAGAGCGTTTTTGCACCAGCGTATGTGCGTGTGGATCAACTTTATTTTCTTCGGTTTGAACCAACAATTACTACCAGAGCCTGAGTTCTTAATCCGTGTATGCCCAAGATCATGCCGCGCTCTCCGGAAAGTGGTATCACCGGTGACAAGGCGCCATCGGGTGTGATGGCGAAGGAGAGTTCCGCTGTTTTGCTGCATTATCCGATGCTCACGAAGAGCAATTATGTAGTATGGACAATCAAGATGAAAGAGTACATGTGCGGTCAAGGATTGTGGGACGCGGTCGAGGACAACAACGTTGATGTGTGCAAGTGCACATTCATCTTGATTGCACATACTGCATAATTGCTCTTCGTGAGCATCGCATAATGCAGCGAGACAGCAGAACCCTCCTTTGTCATCACACCCGATGTCGCCTCGTCATCGGTAGCATCACTTCTCGGAGAGCGCGACATGATCGGGTGCGATGGCGAAGGAGGATTCTGCTGTTTCGCTGCATTATCCGATGCTCACGAAGAGCAACTATGCAGTACGGGCAATCAAGATGAAGGTGCACTTGCGCACATCAACGTTGTCGTCCTCGACCGCGGCTTACAATCCTTGAGCGCGCATGTACATCTTCATCTTGATTGACCATACTGCATAGTTGCTATTCGTGAGCATCAGATAATGCAGCGAGACGACAGAATTCTCCTTCGCCCATTTTTTCAGTGCGTGAGGTTCCAATGATGTGTGTGTGTGTGCGCGCGCGTTGCTTCATCTTCTATCGACTTCTAGCGAGTGTGTGTGTTTGTCTTCGATTTGGAGCAACACCGTAAGGGAGGACGCACCACCTCCTCCACCAACTCGTGCGCATGAGCGAGCTCCTGAGCTACTTCTCCAAGGACGCGGTTGGGCGCATGGTGCTCGGGGTGTGCGCCTCCGGTGCCGAGGGGTAACACGCGAAGGTGGACGCGCTGCTGGAGGAGAGCAACGCGCTGCTCGCCATGTTCCACTTCGAGGACTTCTTCCCGTGGCTGGCGTGGGTGAGCGCTGTCGACGGCACAGACGCCATGACGAGGAGGGAGTTTGAGATGATCGATCGGATTCTTGACGAGATCATTGCTCATGCGAGCAAGCAGGATAACAGGGATCGGTTCGTCCATGCGTTGCTGACTTGCTGTCGATCTAGAAGGATTAAGCCAAGAAACATGAGTGCATCCTGACCAAGGACAACATGAAGGCCATCCTGGAGGTAACATTAGTACGTAGGAAGCCACTACCACACGCTATACCGTCGGGAGGCCTCCCGATGGTATAGCATCCATCACAGCGGCTGCTTCCCCAGCCCTCCTTCTCCTCTAGTCTTCCACCACCACAACTTCCCCTCCTCTCCCACGGCCATAGCTCCGTGCCTCCTCCGCCTCCCCCACCCCCTCCTCCCCCGCCGGCGGCCGGCGGAAACCTCACCGTCTCCCTCCCCACCACCCTCACCCCGCCCAACCTAACATTCTCTAGCGCCGACGCCTTATCGTGCCTCCCTCCGCCACCGCCCAATGCCCCCCACCGCCATCCACCGCTGGGCCACCACCTCCTCGGCCTCCCTCTACAACCAGTGGGGAATGGTGAACCTATAGCGGCGGAGCCACTGCTCCTCTCGCCGGAGCTCCGAGAAGACAGGGACAAGGAGAGAGCTAGAGCGCTCGAGCGAGGGGAGGAGCGGCGCAGCGATGCGGGAGCGATGAAGGAGGCGAGGGGAGGAGCGGCACAGCAATGCGAGAGTGACGAAGGAGACTTGGAGTACCTATACCGTCGAACGGTATACCATTTTTTAGTTTTTCTCTTTTGGATAATACTATGACTACTTTTTTGACGTAAAAGGTAGATAATTCTCTACCTTATAACCATTCTCTGTTGTAAGTTGTAACGCTATTTTACCTGCTGCACTTTGCATCCAACACCTTCTACTCTTACAAGGATGCTACAATTGTCATTGGATTAAGTTAACTATGAAATTTTGGTCGTATTGACACCTTTTCGCCGCATATTTACGAGAGTGGCCGTCTTCGGAATTTATCTGCAAAAATAGCCACTTTTCGCACGACCACTGTGCGGCACCCGCTCCCCGGCCACCACGTACCCCCTCTTCGCACAGCCGCCATTTAGTGACATCGCCGCACGGCTGCTGTGCGGCAACGCCATCGACCGCCACATGTCCCGAGCTGAAATTAGGGTTTAGGGTTTCTGCTATGTTTGTAGGAATTTTGAAATATAGCAAATGAGTTTAAAAAATATGAAATTTTATGTGTAGTCTCCCGACACAGCGTACTTGCTTGTGTAAATTTGTCATAATTTTATTCGTCCAGAATTTTTCTCGCAAATTCATATAAGTGTATTGTTTGTACGAATTTGTATATGTAGAAAATGAGCTCCAAAAATTATGAATTTTGTCTTGAAGGCTCCTTACGTAGTGGACTTAATTGTGTAATGTTTTGACAATTTTATGTGTTATGAAATAGTCTAAAAAATATAGGATTTAGATCGCGATAATTTGTATTTGAGGTTTCGAAAATTGGGATTTCATGATTTCATGTGATTTGGAATGTATGGAGAAAAAACTGCATTGCAACTCCATTGGAGAACTTAGGAGAAATGGTACAACGACAACGACATGACAGTTGATCAAATAAGGGGGTTACATGGCACGCAGACTAAGGAACCAAGGACGGTACACGCATGCCTTTAGAGAATTAGAAATACATGGAACATGTGGACGAAAAGTGTCGAACTATTGCGTGGAACGTGACCATTTGCCGTTGCGGCCCAGCTCGGCGTTGTACTCCTCACCTTGCGCCTTAGCTCTCGCCGCGATGGCTCTCTTCCGCTCCCTCTCAGCCTCGCGTCGCTTGGCATGCTCGCGCTCCTGCTCCTCGCGCAGCTTGTTGCACGACCACCTTACTAGGGAAGCGCTACCCAACTAAGAAGGTGTCGGCATCAAACCCCCACTGGGAGTCTTTTTCTTGCCACAGTACAAGGGAACGCATCGTGATATGATCAAGTCTCGATGCCACGTAAGGCACCTCCGATGACACAATTCCCCCCGGTTAGACCACCGGCTTAGTGTGCGTGCTCGTTGCTACCATCTGAGCTTGGGTCGGCATCCTCATTGGACTCCAACCCGAGAGACTGGTTCGGTAGATACTCGTGGCAGTCAATGCGGGCTGACCACCATAATTCTGCCCCCTCATTTCGCACAAAATTATGTGCGGATCCTCCCTCCGAGGCTACACATTCCGTGCTGCTGTCTTTAGGCTCGAGCTGTGCTTGCCTGCTTGTAGATGCCCTGGCATCAAAAAGTTTTCCCGACGCACTGCGTACAAAATTCATGTACATCATCAGCTTCCCGTGAATGGCCACCTCGGGTTGGGAGGCAATCTGCATGTATTGCCTCTATGCTATGCTTCGTTCACCTTGATGAGCTCCCACACATAATTCATACATGTGATCCCCTCGATCACAAGTTTTTTCGTCATTGCCTCTGTGACGAACTCCCTTTGGATGCAGCTTCTAAACTTGTGAATATTCATCGCGTCGAGCCCCTCTGCCCGGACAATCTTGTATTGTTATCTCGATAGGTCCAACCCATTGGGTCTGGCCCGTACGAGACCATCGCTGTAAAACACGAACAAGTCTTGCATGTTCGAAATTACCTAAAGTCACAACAACCCCATCCACGGCACATACGTGTAATTAAATATGACAAATTGCATACAAGTGATGGATTACAGATGTGTAATTAAATGCGAATAATTAATTAATTGCCACTTAATTACTAATTTAATAATTGATATTGAATTAGTTATGCCTAACTAATTGTCACTGAACTAATTACGACTGATTAATTACCACTAAATAAATTACGAGTAATTATTTTTCACAAATTTAATATACCGGATTGAACACCACTAAACTAATTACGATTACTTAATTACCACTAAACTAATTACAACTAATCTAATATCCATGGTACGCGATATAACAAACAATGACGACAAATTGCATGCTGCTTTGGTTCCATATGTCACAATTATTGACACACGTCTCTACCCGGATAAGAATTACAATTATGTGTGACTAGTTTAATATGCGAGACTGATAAGCACTAAACTAATTAGGACTAATTTATTACCACTAAACTAATTTATTAATAGCAAAGTAAGTAATTACCACTAAACTTACTAATTCCGACTGATTAATTACCTCTAAACTAACTAATTATGACTGATTAATTACTACTAAATAAATTACGAGTATTTCATTTCTACTAATTTAATATATTGTAATAATGACTACTAAACTAATTACAACTAATTAATTACTACTAAACTAATTAGTTACGAGTAAACTAACTAATTACAACTAATTAATTACCAGTAAACTAACTAATTAAAAATAATTAATCACTACTAAACTAACTAATTACAAATAATTAATTACCACTAAACTAATTAATTGTGACAAGTTAATTACCATTAAATTAACTAATTACGACTATGGTAATAACGACAAAAGCATCCGACAAATTACCTGCTCTTTAGGGGAAAGCAATCAAAAAAGGCCGAGCGACGAGAAGCAAGCAAATACTTAATCTCCTAATAAAATTAATTATGTTACGTTCTCTGAGTTATCAGCGACGGGCGTCAAAACAAGAATTGAAACGCAATTGAGATGGGTGAAAAGCGACTGCGAGAGTCCGGTATTTATAGCCGAGCGAAGGAGGAGCGCCACGACATTGGCTCCAGGAATTCTGGAAGCGTTGGCGCCAGAAATTCTGGAAGAGGCGACAGATGTGCGGAGGAGGGAGGACAAGCGATGGGATTAGGGGAGGGGCCTGAGCTTTGAAGCATGTCCCAACGATAGCTGGTGGTTTTTTTTCTCGTTTTTTGTTTCTCCGGAGAACCAGATTGGACCATTTTCCAAGTGGTGAGAAAAATTCTAGAGAGATAAATTGTGGCAAATTTATACAAGCAAGTACGCTGTGTTGGAAGGCTGCACATAAAATTTCATAAATTTTTGAACCTAGTTGCTATATTTAAAAATTCCTACGAACATAGCAGAAACCTTAAACCCTAATTTTGACTCGGGACACATGACGATCGGTGGCGTCGCCGCACGGCGGCCGTGCTAAGAGGGGGTACGTGGCGGCCAGGGAGCGGGTCCCGCAAGGTGACCATGCGGAAAGTGGCTATTTTTGCACATAAATTCTGAAGACGGCCACTCTTGTAAATATGTGGCGAAAAGGTGCCAATATGGCCAAAATTTCGTTAAATATATTATGTACTCTACTTTTTTTTGTTTGCATATTGTTCTAAAATTACCTGCCAGTATTGTTGAAGGTACCTGGGGTAATAGACTTGTTGATGCAGCATTGCATTTCTACAATATATATATTACAGAGGGGCGTTCCTATGGAATTTCACTTTTTGAGATTTGCCATTAGATCTCTGAATCTATATATTGTTTTTTGCCCTTGTGCTCTATTCATCGAAATATTAGTACTATGACTATTACAACCACTCCCAAGTCCCAACAATTAAGGGGAATAATTCAACATTCAAAACGAACTAGTTCAGTTGCGCGCACACAATTGCGTGCCTAGCTTTAACATCCCACTTATTGCTATAATTTATACACGAGTTTAGGGCATGTCCAATACAAGAGACGCTTAGATAGATGCTTAAAGAGATGGAGCAATATCACGTCATGAAGCATCTTTACCAGAGTCACAACCTCTAGTGAAAACAACTATTTTAAAGATGCTTAGAAAATTTGAGAATCCTAAGAGCATATTTAGAGCATCTCCAATAGTTACACTTCACTGTCGGTTAGCTCTGTCACATCACCCCAAAATAGAGTTGGAGGAGATAAAGAAGAGGTTGTCGTTTCCTCACGAGACGCGTGACAGAAACCAAGACATGAAGCGACGAGCGAACGGGCTATTGGAGCGGTGTTGTCCACTCCCCACGCGATTTGTGGGACCTACAAGATGGCGTGAGCTAGACGAGACGAAGATGACGAGTCGATGACGACGATGACCGGCTATGTGAGAAGGTGTCGATGGCGGAGAGGGAGGCAACCACGATGGCCAAGCACAATGGAAATAGCCGAGTCTTGACAGGATCCAGCGGCCACCGACCGGATCCAATCGGATTCGGCCAGATCTGGCTAGATCCTGTCGTTGGCGCACCTGATCCGCACGTGAGGAGATGAGGGATGGCGCTGGCGTGACCGATGAGGGAGGACAAGGTGGCGGCGGCGACGCTCGGCGGTGGGGGAGGTGTAGAAGGATGGCGGCGGTGCTCCATGGAGGGATGCGCAGAAGGAGGCCATGTCTAGTAGTGTTGGTTGATGACATGCACAAATTTAAAGTTAATATAGGAGATAAACTATTGTACTACGACGCCGCATTTCATTACCCCAGGGGTAATCACACTCAGGCATACGGATTACTATTCGTTTGCCTAGTAGAACACTGCTCTAATGAATAGTAAGCCATTTATTAGAGATAACGCAGCAGAACAATAAAATAGAAACTGCTCTTTATTACAATAGTTGCCACACAGGTCTAAGGTTCTAAATACAATAATTTATTTACAAAAAGGGAAAACACTTCCCGCTATTTCCTTCTAGGTTCCTCCGACAGTCTCCTCGTCCCATGCGTCAAAAGGGGCGATCACCTCGCCCTGCTCCTTGTAGTAAGCACCCTCGTCTCCTGCGGTCTTATCGGTACCTGCGTGTCCTTCGTCCCACGCGGGATAATTCTCGGCCAGACTAGGATCTACAAAGGAGAATACTAGCAAGGTTGAATACAAATTAGTGTACTCAGCAAGCATTAATAGTAAAATGCACTGCATGACTCATCTCTGTTCTTTACTTCATTTTCTAGCTCATCTCTGATTCTGAAAATACATAACTCCTTAAAACATTAGTTGACAAAATTTTAATATTGAAGAGACTACTAGTCACTCGGAGAGACGATAGACCCCTAGCGGTTCCCGTAGACTCCAATCTAGGAGACTGACATGAATTCATGATTTGATATAGCACTGCGCAGGTTTGTACCACTTTACCCATAGCTATTCTGAGCTCTCTTCTGAGCTAGGTCCATCGCATTTCTTTTTATGAGACTTCGAGTTCAGAATACAGAACGTTTTCCAGGTTACGTGATTAATTTCTCCACCCATTACTTTCCGTCGGTGACGGCCTGGCCACCACCGAGTTCGGGCAATGTTGGTTGGGGCGGCTCTTCTCCGTGCCCAACACTCCACCTTGGGTCGGATCACTTCCTGTTCCCAACACTCCAATGTGACCCGTTGTGGAGAGCATAATTACGTAACAAGGTAACATTTTCTGCCCGTCAAAACGGGAAAATGGTTGGTACTCAAATACGGCATCTGACCGAGTAAGAGTTTTGTTGGTCCTTATATTTTAACCATATGTAAAGGGGTCCCACCTCTTGCCCTCTCTCATCCTTGCCCCGGGGCCCCTTTACCAGCCATAATGTTAATTTTTTCTTTCATTTCATTCATTCTTCATTACTTTCCATCATTTTCGTCTTTGCTTAAACCGATTTGAATTTTGAAAAATAATTTTATGCAATATGTATAATAGTGCAGAATGTAACTTTTTACATTTGAGATAACTATATAAATGCTCAAGAATAAGCTTGCCTTCAGAACTGCAAAAAAGATCGTCGACGAAGAACTCCGTATCAACTACTCCTGTCTAGGTGGGTTCGTCTTCTGAAGCAAAGCGGCAACACGGATAATATACACATAAATACTTAGCTGATTTGAGCGAGAGCACGTGCACATAAAGATAGTGCACCCTCTTATGTTAGCACTCCCCACTACAATCATCCTACTGATTAGCCGCTCTAGGTCTTGGTTGTCGAACTTGCGAAGCAAGCAACTTAGGTTTACTTGGTCTTATACAGGTTCATAAGCCTATAGCTATTATTCTAATTAAACTAGGTGTTGTTTGATTTAGTTAGATTAACAGGATTCAAAAATGTTACAACCTGCTCGACTAATCGCCAACGATTTCAAGTTTGTTACACACTCACTTACAAAAATTTCCCTAGACTTATACGCTTCCTCAGCTTCTCCCAAGCTTAACTTCTTAAACCTAATTTTCTAACCCTAATTCTACTCCTACCTAATCCTTCTCACCTAACCCCTAATACCTCCCTCCTCACTTCAACTCTCCCTAGATTTACTCTCCCCCTTGGTCTTGACCTGGTGGAGCATTGGCCTCCGTGCGCCGCCACCCGGTTGGGTCCTCCTGGTGCCGCCGCCTCCATCTACTCGGTCCGGTTCCCCCTGTGTCGCCCACGCGCCGCCGGTCCAGCTACCTGCACCGAGCCTCGGCCCAGCTCGGCCTCCATGGCGTCGCCACGCTCCCGAGCCGCTCTCTCCCCCTCAGGTTTCCCCCCTACGACGCGGCCGGATGGCCAGCGCCGCCTCGGCTCGGTCCCCACCGCTGCCGCCTAACGTCTCCCCGACCTTCGGCTCGCCCTCCCGCGTGTGGCCTACGGCCGCGCGGCTCGGCCCATGCCTGAGCCCACGCGCTCGGCCTCTCGGCTACCTCGCTCCACCCCTTCTCTGAACTTCCTACTCTCTAATTAATCTTGTTTGCTTACTTTAGTTTTCATTGGTTTCCAGTTGAGCATAAAGATTATTGAGGTTTTACTGCTTTTGAATTTTAGCTCCTAAGACTAAGTTGTGGTTCGGCTTATGCAAGAACAGAACAAGGCGAAGCTGTCAATTGTGGTGTTCTTAGTGCTCAAAGTTGAGAGGGTGGGTGCTACGGTTGACACTGCTCCAGTGCTAAAAATGAGGTGAAACTCTCCCCCGTAATCCGTTATCTCTACCCCCCTTTAGTGCTTTGTGATGCTTATCGATGATGGATGTGCCACTGTGGGTTCGGCTTTGGGCAGAAATGTCAGTGGGGATAGATGGTTGCTTACCTTGTTTGGCTGGGTTGGGTTGAGGATGGTGGCAGTGGTGTGTGGGTAAGGCTGACCGGGTGGTCGTGGAGCTCCTCGGTGCCATTGGTCCTCCTGGCTCTTGTCTCTGTCGGCGCGGTCCTAGTGGCCGTCGATGGTTCAACGCCATCGCTGTCGCTGCTGCCACCCTTGCTCTCCGGCTTATTCCTCCTCTGGCACCTTCTTCCTCTGGCTTGGGTTGGAAGGGGCTAGATCTGGATGGGGATGTAATGTGGTGGGTGCTGTGAAGGGAGGATGAATGTGGCTGGGGGAAAGGAGGGGGTTTGTGAAGATGGTGCAAGGGGGGATGGCTCGGCTGTGCTGGGCTGCGGCTGCCGTATCTCCTGCCTGCTATCCCCATATTACCCTGGCATTAGTTCTTTTCTTACCAAGAGTTTATCTCAAGAGCTTAGACTATGGCCTACTGCTGCAAGTTGACCTACTGGGAAATTAAGGCTGGAGGTGCTATGCTACCCATGATGATCACTCCGGCTGATGGCAATGATTAAAGGAGAAATGAATTGAGGGATTGAATAAAGGTTGGGAAATTTGAAAATGAGGGCTTTGATCGAAAGAAATGCAAGATCGATGAATTGTGATTTCTTACTTGTTCTTGTAAGTTACGAATTGGTTGTATTGATTCATGTAATAAGGTGGGTTGTAAAATATTGACATATTGGTTGCAGCAAGATGATGGTGACGATTCACTTGCCGATTGTAAAAATTGAATGTTTGATGTTAGTTAAGATTTTACTGTGATATGGTTTTAATGAATTTTTGTTTACACTAATTACAGATTACTATTGGATTAGTTTAGTTTAATTATACGAGTTCTCACATCCTCCACCTCTTAGTTCTATTTGTTTTTGTATTTGTAGAGTTCACCTAGATTTACTTTTGTCTAGTTTAGAATTTTTTGTTTTATTTTGTTTTTGTATTCGTATGGTTCACCTGAATTTGTTTTTGTCTAGTTTAGAAATTTTTTTGTTTTTGTATGGTATGATTTAATATTAAAAAAACTGAAATTATTGGATGGTGACCAACGTACCGAAACCATTTTTTTTTTAAAAAAAAAAACCAGGCAAGCTTAGTAAATTACCTGATCTCACTCGTCAGTGTGAACGCGACGTGACTTTGGTAATGGCACGCAGGACACGTTTGCAGCCAGGGCAGATGCGTCATTCGTTGCCCTGGAACGGACCATGGCAGAGCTACTACGCAACAAGGGAGCCATGCGAAGGCTACAGCTCGAGCTAAGGCAATCTGTAAGCGCCAGCACGGGAGTGGTCAGCGAGCGAGATTTCCCAGCCATGGCGTACCTGAGAGCCGTGGTGAAGGAGACACTGCGGCTGCACCCGCCGGTGCCCCTCCTGCTCCCGCGCGAGTCCATGCGGCCCACGTGTGCTGGTTCGACTGGTGGTTGCCGGGGGGAGAGATGGCGGAGCTGGATATGGAGGAGGCCCCGGGGTTGGCGATGCGGAAGAAGGCTCCGCTCTGCCTCCGAGCCGTCGCCACGCCGCGGTCGTCGGGCCATTAGACGTTTGTTTGCTACTCCATGTCCACATTTACTTATTCCATTTAGGAACTGAGCCCAGCTCAGTTGGTGGGAAGGTGTGGATGTACACCTCCACCACCCAGGTTTAAGTCTTCTTCAAGACGAATTTGAGTGCCTATTATGGCTGTGTACATCCTTAGTTGGTGCAGAGATCAAGAGTTGTACTTCCATTTAAAAAAAAATACTTGTTCCACCAAGGCTCTACCCACTTTACTTGGGCTCATCTGCCAAAAATAAAATCGGCCAACCACTGGTAAACAAAAATGGAGGTGTCCACGGTATGTGAGTACCTTTTTTTTTGTTAGCGGTACTTGAATTTTGAGCTCCTCCTTTCCTTCCCCTCGCCTCCCCAAACCCTAGTTGTCACTCACCCCAGCCGCCGCAGAGCCAATCAGTGTTGCCTATTGGCAAGCTCCCGCCGCCACCTCCCTCCTCTGTCGTCTCGGCACCGCCCTTCTTCCTCTTCTCCGACGAGCTGTCCCCACGCCGCCCTTCTTCCTCCTCTTCGATGAGACCCCCCACGCTGCCCTCTTTCCTCATAGCCGCTGGATCCGTCGTCTCCTCCTAACCACTCGTTCTCGTGGCCCCTATTGACCTCCACCGCTCTCCTCTGACCCGCGACGCCATCAATACATTTTTTCCAAAATAAAAACCCTCTGGTATATTCCATTTTCCACTAGGAATCTAATGTATAGTAGCTGATTTTTTCACGCAATTGTGCCGCTAGCTACTACAATACATATGCTTTTATTTGAAAATAAATGTGTTTTTGTTATATAACTCTAATGCTTATGATTGAAAAAAGAGGTGTGTTCCAAATACAATTATAACAGTTCTAATACCCCCTCCAGTCACAGTCACGAAAGAGTGATACCCTACAATGTATGCAATCAAACCCTATCAAAATTTTACCAAAGATATTGTTTAATATATATTTTTGGATGTACGAAAATGATACAAGTGAATATGTTGTAAAAAAAACACTTTCATGACATTGCACTTTTACAACTTTTTCGAATATATGACAAGAAAATATAGTGGTCAAAGGAGCATTTTGTTGACATTGAAAAGTAAATAAACATCACTTTTTGTAACGAGAGGGAGTATATATCTGATTCATGTACGTCATTATAATATGAACCTACTACAGTCTACGGTTGATGGGAATTGAATAATCCTCGATTAATAGAATTATTTATCTATAATACTTATTATATATAATGGTATCCTTAACAACCATCAGATGTACCTCTTGTCATCAGTCTACAATGATAAAGAAAGATTAATCTACAATGACAAAGAAAGATTACGATCATTTCATAGTCGTAAGGTCTATCCTGACCACTTTTATGATCGTAAGATTTACTACAACCATCTTATGATCGTAAGGTCTATTACGACTATCTTATGCTTATAAGGTTTGTTACGACCAGATCAACTACGACTACCATATAGTTGATAGAATCCACAAACATGTAGATCTAATCATCTAGGGACTATGTATGTGCTCATTCACGCGTGGTAGTTAATACACGTGTTGTTTATCTATGATATAATCGCACGTAGTTCTCTCTATCTCTAGCGTGACCACATGGCGAACGTGACGTGTAGAATAATGTCTTTCCGACAGTAACCGTTACTAACGTGCGCAATCGGCCAACCGTAAAGACACCTCCTGGCACATAACAACTGCCGTCCCTTTAGAGTATATAAAATGCAGGTGCTTAGCGATGTGCTTAGTAAGAAAAAACTGATTTTTTCTGTCACATAGGATAAATAAGGTGCTTATTTTGTAGTATCGATGTTTAATTAGGCATCGGTACTTAACAAATGCTTATGTATATAACTATATCTAATTAATAGATAATACAACATTTGAGCACTACAAAAGATATGCTTGCTTTGGAGGTAATGAGTTTTACATAAGTGCTTAATGATGTGGCTATATTATCTCTCTTTACATACTTATGTATAAGCATTTTACATTGTACATATCCTTAGAAGTTATATAAAAGACAACGCCAGTGGACAGAGGGAGAGAGGATCAAGTGATTAATTCAGAAGGCATTAGCCTTAGTTTCTGTGCCTTGTTTTCATTATATAAATATATCCAATACAAGAACACATTAATATGTTTGTTATTCTTTTTGAAGAAAGTCTGAACCTGTCTAAAAAATCTCTGTCTCCCTAGTATAATCTCGATCATAGTGACCTTAATATTTATTTTATAAGATTGATATTAAAACATCGGCAACGTTGTAGTTTTTTTCTCCTTTTCTATTGGGACTTGCAAAACTTTTGACTCTAATTAGGTTTTCGCGGTTCACCGGTCCCATACGTTTCACGAGTCAATAAAATAAAGCAGCTAAAATGAGAAGAGAGCGAGCAATGTTGATTGATTATAGCAATGCTGCTGCCAGTAGTATTATTTCAGCAATTTTGTTTGAGGGGAAAACACTTCCACCACAAGGGCGCGATCGATCGCTGCGCTCATGAGCCATGAGTGTGCCCAACGAGTGGATTAGCTTGGCTACTAGATTGGTCAAACTCAAACATGTCCATGCACGGATGCACCTGACGAGCTGGCCATTGCCGCCCTTGTCCTCCTGTGCAGACCTGTACTACTAATCTAATCTCTAGTCTCTAGACCTGATGCAAACATGGCCTACGAAAGGATTCAGAGAGAGAGAGATCACGAAATCGCAGTTGTTTGGAGGCAAAAGATATGGCAGTGATTTGGCCGTACGTCGTCCTTTCTGCAGCCTGCACGCTCATCAGCAGTACGGCGCCGATCGATTCCAGCTACATGTATCTCGTATCTCCTCGCAAGTACATGCACGCCCAAAGGAGTTCTTGGCAGTATTATCAAGTTTTCGTCGGGATTTGGCCGGAACAATTTTTTTTCTTTCAAAAATGGTCTTTGTCCGCTGCCGTCCTTCCTGGCCGTCACGTCACGGCTGCCGCCACGTGTTTTTTTCTTTTTTAAAAAAAATTCACCACTGTAAAAAATTATTTAAATATATTTTTTTGTATGAAGTTTTAAATATAACAAATGAGCTATAAAAATTATAATTTTTTTGTAAAGACTTCTGACACAGTGTACTTAGATGTGTAATTTTTTTAAAAAAAATTATCCATTATGAATTGTTCTAAAAAATTCTTACAAACAGTATATTTAAATGAATTTTTGAGAACAATTCAGAATGGATAAAAATTTAAAAATTACACAAACAAGTACACTATATTAGAAGGCTCTACAAAAAAGTTTATAATTTTTAGAGCTTATTTACTATATTTAAAATTTTATAAAAATATATATTTAAATAATTTTTTTAAAAAAAAAAAGAAAAAGGGAAAAATGGCAACAGTGGCTTCCGTGGACGAGTGTTCTTTTAAAAATAAAATAAAATAAAAACTCTAGCAAGAAACATGTGACGGCTGGTGGCGCGTTGCCGCATAACGGCCAAAGGGTACGTGGCGCCTGTGGACGGGCTACAACACGACTAGAGTGCGGTATGCGATTATTTTTGTAAAAAAAAAAAATCAGAACCAACTAACTATGTAAATACGAGTTTAAAAGATGACAATACCGCCGAAAATTCCACCCAAAGCCATACATCTGACATTTCTCTCTGCAACACGTAAGACACCAGAAAACCTGCGCCCAAAGGCGCCCGTACTAGCTAGGCTAGCCAGCTGCTGGTGTTTATGTACTAGTACTACCCTAGCCTACTGGGCTCCTGGCACCATCGATGTGATTGGGGTTTGGGTTCTTGGCATCCACGCAGCTCGATCCTTTTCACCCCGTCGGGAACCACGAGAACGAGAGCTCGAACAGGCAATGCCATGGGTTTGATCCATCAATGAGAGGTCATGTATGCATGTATGTGTACACGAGAAAGCTACTATGCATGCAATGTGCACTAGGTTTTGCAGGCTATTGAATCGGGACGTACTGTCCATTTGTGTTGTGGCCTAGCTACAGCTTTGAGTTTTTTTTCGCTGGAGCACACCCATTTTGCTTTTTATCTATGGCTTGTACCTAGGGCTAGCAAAAAAGTTTGTTATGGAAACAATTGCAGTAGTTAATTGATTAAAATTGAAACAAATCAAATTGGAATATAAAAAATATGTTAACGAGACTCGGTTCGACAGTAGCTCGTTAGCTTATTTTAAAAATAACTATTTAAATAATAAATAGAATAATTTTAAAATGAACTACGCTCGATTTCGATTCGTACTACTTACTGCCTTGGCAATCGGCGTTATTTACTTTCCCCCTGCCAACCGTATACTTCATTTAACGCGGTAACAACGCCTCACCAGATGCTAATGTAAGCCATCTTCCACTACTTGCCCCTTCACTTACCCGACCTCTGCATCTGCCTCCTTGCTTTGTCATAGCTAGAGCCTAGATTCCAAACTCTCCAAAGTATACCACATATTTCGTCCCAATCTTGCCAGTTATTACTACAAGTGCTTCAAGTTTAACACAGGTAACAGCAGCTCGTGCTGTCAGTTGGTCACAAGAAATGGAGATGGACGGAGCTGCCAATGCAGCCGTGGTTGAGAAGCTGTACCCAACCGCTCTGCTCTCCCATGGAGAGGTCGTCAAGGACAGGGAGGCCTTCATGGACACGCTGAGGCGCTTCCACTCCCTCATGGGCACCAAGTTCATGTAGCTAACCAACCTCACCTAGCTTAGCTAGCTTCTTCCTCCACTGCTCCATGTAAGTAGCCATGCATATTGTGTCATGTGCTTACATTTTCAGTGCATGCATGTGCTTCCAGGATCCCTGTGATTGGAGGGAAGGACCTCGACTTGCATGTCCTGTATGTGGAGGTCACCAGCAGAGGCGGCCTTGCAAAGGTCAAAAAATGCTTGAACAAGCAATCAAAATCTCCTACCATACTAGGCACTCCAAATCCAATAGTGTATTGTGCTGGTTTTGACACACCTGCGTGTGTGTGTCATGTGTCTCGATGGTCAGGTGATTGAGGAGAAGAAATGGAGGGAGGTGATGGCGCGGTTCAGGTTCCCAGCAACCACCACGAGCGCGTCCTACGTGCTGAGGAGGTACTACCTCAGCCTGCTGCACCACTACGAGCAGGTCTACTACTTCAGGGCCCAGGGCCCGCTCGTCCCCCCCGCAGCTTCCGCGCTGACCAAGACGCCTCTGAGGAGGATGCACCGCGGCTCGGATCGGCCGGCGACGGCGCACGGCGCGGAGCCACCGGAGACCGGGAAGAGACCTTTCCCGGAGCGGCAAGGCGGGGGTAATTACCAGTTAAATAGGCCTCTGTTCCTTGCGTATTTTTGCCCTGTTGCTACGACTTGCTGTCCTCCTTACTTAGCGGTTAGTGTACGAACTAATGAATGACTCAGTTGGTTCTGCAGAACCTTGCGATTTCAATGTGACCGGATCGATCGACGGCAAGTTTGAGCACGGCTACTTCGTGACCGTGAAGATCGGCATGGAGACGCTGCGAGGAGTGCTCTACCATGTCGCTCCAGCACCTCCAGGAGGTGCCGCCGCCTCCTCAGCAGCTGCTGCGGTGCCACTGCCACCCAACAATGGCGGCAGGCACAGGAGAGCATGGAAGCACCGGGACCCGGCGCATCCGAAGCCCAACAGGAGTGCCTACAACTTCTTCTTCAAGGAGAAGCATGCCAAGCTGAGAGCACTCTACCCCCACAGGGAGAGAGAGTACAGCAAGATGATTGGGGACTCTTGGAACCAGATGACTGAGGAGGACAAGATGGTTTGTTTCTGCAGATGCATTGCTTGCATTTATGAGTTGCACTAGTGCCATTCTCTGCAACATTCCTTGGTGATCATCAATCACCTCTTGATGCATTGCCATTGCCATTGCCATTGCCAGGTATATTACAGCTATGGTGCAAAGGACAAGGGGAGATACAAAAGGGTGATGCAGGAATACAATGAGAGGCTGAAGCTTGTGCCGTCAAGAGGGATGGCAATGGCTGGATCGACCGAGATTAGAAATGAAGCCGAATGATATATATGGTTACCAGCACCGTAGTGACTGGTGAAGCACTTCACATCAAGAACAGTCGCTACCTTCCCTAAATACTTGGTGTGTATGTCAGTTACCTGTAGCTGGTATTTTCGCGCCTTGGATGTTCTTGCAGACTTCCCTATGGGTAAAAAGAAGTTGGTACTGACAGTCCTCTGTCTGCTTTGTTCCAACGAGGCTTCTCCCATTTTTTGGTTTCAATGGAAACTTAGTTTGAACAAGACTAGAGAACTGGAGCCCTATATACTACTGTAGCGACATGCAAGTAACATCAGTTGTGTTCTGTATTTGCACATATGGAAATTAATTAGTTATCGCATGATTGCCTTGCTTTTCATCTATATGAATATTTGCCACTGATGTTTTAGCAATGTGAATTCTGAATTTCATGGAACAGGTGAAAAAACACGAAATTCAGGCTCACAGCCACAAGACTGTGATATAAGAATGATCGTATTTCCATCATAAATGAAAATGTGAGATGCCGTGGTTGTGTTTTTTACGAGGTCCATGCCACATACGGTGGTTCTTTCTGAATCATATACTTCATCACACTGAATTGTATATTATTATTACAACCATAATGCACCGGATGCCAAAATACACTCAATAATATCATTGTTTTCGATTAACACAAACTTAAACACTAGCAATTGCAGAAAACCATTTTGAATACAACGAATGGACTGTTCACAATGGAAGGTGGGTTAAGGAGAACAGTGTTGCGGTTTAATTATTAAAAAATCAGACAAAATGTAAATACTTTCACAAGTAAGCAAGTCATTGTGTTCAACAAAAAGAACAAAGTAGATGACAGTGGCATCATCCAAGGATGACAAGAGAATGAGCCTTATTAATAATAAGCAACAGAAAATAAATGACAAGATAGAAGGGTGAATTCACAAATAGACTTCTCTTACTTGATATTTATTCAGTACTGCACTCCAGCATCATTTGTTGGTTGACGAACCATCAACTGCGATTCTTCGGGATGGATTATATTCCATATCGCCAGCCTTGGGGTCATTGGTTGAGCCATCTAATTTACTGGAGTTTTGGTTCTTATTATAAATACTAGAGGAACTTTATTCTTCGGATTTATCTGAAGCTTCTGCCTGAGATTGACTATTGATACTCCGAGTGCTATTTGCTGGGAGATCTCTTTCATTAGGCTGCTCAGTTTTAGAGGCTGGTGCCTCAGATTTATTGTCTGTTTGGATGCCAGCATTCTTGGTTGATTTGGAACCATTGTCTGTGTTCTTGTTCAGCAGCTGAACCCCTGAAACTTGTTTTCCTGATTGGTCTAAAGCTTCCCCTTGAGATGTTCCATTGTTCTTCTGATTCGTATTTTCATGGAGGTTCGTTTCTTCAGGCTCATCAGTTCTAGCGTCTTGTGCCTCAATTTCTTCAACTTGCTTTTCGTTGTCCTGTGTTGATTTAAAAACAGCTTGGTCAGCCTGTTGTTGGTTCCTGGATTCTTCAGTTGTTCGTGGGGCAATGGTTTGACCAGATGCAGCAACAATAGTATCTTCTTTTGTTGGCTCAGCAGAGAAAGGCGGTTGTGCAGAATGAGCTAACTCTTGATCTGAAATGTAAGAAACAGCCATATTACTGGAAGAACAGTTAAATTTAATGGTAATCTTGTTGCACCCAATCAACTATAGGTTGCTAGAATGCGCACTGTTTGTCCACACTCCACACAGGAAAGAACTTCATTACCTGACAAAGAAGACTTTTCTTCATCAGCAGCTACTTTGCTTTGTTCAGCTTCAGCAACAATAGACTCTTCTTTTCTCGACTCAACAGTGGAACGTGGTTCTGCAAAAGAGAGAGACGAACTGAGTATTGTTCAAGTTCAAAAAATGACCTTAATTGTGGTGAAACTGATAGTTTTCGTTTTGAGGAAAGTTCTTGTTCAATTGTAGGCTTCGTAGAAGGCACACTGTTTCTCCAGACTAAAGAGAGGATAATTGCCTGCTGGAGCTATGGTTTGATCAGCAGGGGTTACTTCACTAATTGCTTTCTGCAGCTCACCTTTGCCAAAGGCATCAGCAGATACTTTTTGAGTAGATATGGAGTCAAATAGAGCCTCACGAGGTAGGGATGCTTGAGATGCTGGCGGTGGTTGCTTCTCTTGTTCACGTAAAAGTCCTATGGCTGGCTCATCGCCACTGGTAGGATGAACATCACCATGGGCTGGTGTGGAGTCAGGCCCAGTCTCTAAACTGGGTGCTTGGCTAACTAGAGGTGGTTCTGTCTTTTTGTCAACAGCAGCACCATGTGTATCAGGAATTGGCCCTTCATGTTGCTGCTTCTGTTTCTCAAGTTCATCCAGTTTGCTCTGCTGCTCCACCTTCTTTATATCCCTCAGCACTGACTCATCGACGTGATCATCTTCAGGAGCCGTTTCCTGACTTGTCCTTGAAGCATGCTGGGTGTCAGACTCTGAGAATGGAGTTTTTTCTTTGTCAGGAGCAGGTGTTGTGTCTTGTTGACCAATTATTGTTCGTGGGGCAATGGTTTGATCAGATGCAGCAACAATAGTATCTTCTTTTGTTGGCTCAGCAGAGAGAGGCGGTTGTGCAGAATGAGCTAACTCTTGATCTGAAATGTAAGAAACAGCCTTATTACTGGAAGAACAGTTAAATTTAATGGTAATCTTGTTGCACCCAATCAACTATAGGTTGCTAGAATGCGCACTGTTTGTCCACACTCCACACAGGAAAGAACTTCATTACCTGACAAAGAAGACTTTTCTTCATCAGCAGCTACTTTGCTTTGTTCAGCTTCAGCAACAATAGACTCTTCTTTTCTCGACTCAACAGTGGAAACTGGTTCTGCAAAAGAGAGAGAAGAACTGAGTACTGTTCAAGTTCAAAAAATGACCTTAATTGTGGTGAAACTGTTAGTTTTGAGGAAAGTTCTTGTTCAATTGTAGGCTTCGTGGAAGGCACACTGTTTCTCTAGACTAAAGAGAGGATAATTGCCTGATGGAGCTATGTTTTGATCAGCACGGGTTACTTCACTGATTGCTTTCAGCAGCTCACCTTTGCCAAAGGCATCAGCAGATACTTTTTGAGTAGATATGGAGTCAAATAGAGCCTCAGGATGTAGGGATGCTTGAGATGCTGGCGATGGTTGCTTCTCTTGTTCACGTAAAAGTCCTGTGGCTGGCTCATCGCCACTGGTAGGATGAACATCACCATGGGCTGGTGTGGAGTCAGGTCCAGTCTCTAAACTGGGTGCTTGGCTAACCAGAGGTGGTTCTGTCTTTTTGTCAACAGCAGCACCATGTGTATCAGGAGTTGGCCCTTCATGTTGCTGCTTCTGTTTCTCAAGTTCATCCAGTTTGCTCTGTTGCTCCACCTTCTTTATATCCCTCAGCATTGACTCATCGACGTGATCATCTTCAGGAGTCGTTTCCTGACTTGTCCTTGAAGCATGCTGGGTGTCAGACTCTGAGAATGGAGTTTTTTCTTTGTCAGGAGCAGGTGTTGTGTCTTGTTGACCAATTATTGTTCGTGGGACAACAGTTTGATCAGATGCAGCAACAATAGTATCTTCTTTTGTTGGCTCAGCAGAGAGAGGCGGTTGTGCAGAATGAGCTAACTCTTGATCTGAAATGTAAGAAACAACTTTATTACTGGAAGAACAGTTAAATTTAATGGTAATCTTGTTGCACCCAATCAACTATAGGTTGCTAGAATGCGCACTGTTTGTCCACACTCCACACAGGAAAGAACTTCATTACCTGACAAAGAAGACTTTTCTTCATCAGCGGCTACTTTGCTTTGTTCAGCTTCAGCAACAATAGACTCTTCTTTTCTCGACTCAACAGTGGAAACTGATTCTGCAAAAGAGAGAGAAGAACTGAGTATTGTTCAAGTTCAAAAAATGGCCTTAATTGTGGTGAAACTGTTAGTTTTGAGGAAAGTTCTTGTTCAATTGTAGGCTTCGTAGAAGGCACACTGTTTCTCCAGACTAAAGAGAGGATAATTGCCTGATGGAGCTATGGTTTGATCAGCAGGGGTTACTTCACTAATTGCTTTCTGCAGCTCACCTTTGCCAAAGGCATCAGCAGATACTTTTTGAGTAGATATGGAGTCAAATAGAGCCTCACGAGGTAGGGATGCTTGAGATGCTGGCGGTGGTTGCTTCTCTTGTTCACGTAAAAGTTCTGTGGCTGGC
This sequence comes from Ampelocalamus luodianensis, assembly GCA_036346255.1. Classification (NCBI taxonomy): domain Eukaryota; kingdom Viridiplantae; phylum Streptophyta; class Magnoliopsida; order Poales; family Poaceae; genus Ampelocalamus; species Ampelocalamus luodianensis. The sequence goes on along the minus strand of CM070634.1, from coordinate 96,493,290 downwards.
TCATCGCCACTGGTAGGCTGAACATCACCATGGGCTGGTGTGGAGTCAGGCCCAGTCTCTAAACTGGGTGCTTGGCTAACTAGAGGTGGTTCTGTCTTTTTGTCAACAGCAGCACCATGTGTATCAGGAGTTGGCCCTTCATGTTGCTGCTTCTGTTTCTCAAGTTCATCCAGTTTGCTCTGCTGCTCCACCTTCTTTATATCCCTCAGCACTGACTCATCGACGTGATCATCTTCAGGAGCCGTTTCCTGACTTGTCCTTGAAGCATGCTGGGTGTCAGACTCTGAGAATGGAGTTTTTTCTTTGTCAGGAGCAGGTGTTGTGTCTTGTTGACCAATTATTGTTCGTGGGGCAATGGTTTGATCAGATGCAGCAACAATAGTATCTTCTTTTGTTGGCTTAGCAGAGAGAGGCGGTTGTGCAGAATGAGCTAACTCTTGATCTGAAATGTAAGAAACAACCTTATTACTGGAAGAACAGTTAAATTTAATGGTAATCTTGTTGCACCCAATCAACTATAGGTTGCTAGAATGCGCACTGTTTGTCCACACTCCACACAGGAAAGAACTTCATTACCTGACAAAGAAGACTTTTCTTCATCAGCAGCTACTTTGCTTTGTTCAGCTTCAGCAACAATAGACTCTTCTTTTCTCGACTCAACAGTGGAACGTGGTTCTGCAAAAGAGAGAGACGAACTGAGTATTGTTCAAGTTCAAAAAATGACCTTAATTGTGGTGAAACTGATAGTTTTCGTTTTGAGGAAAGTTCTTGTTCAATTGTAGGCTTCGTGGAAGGCACACTGTTTCTCTAGACTAAAGAGAGGATAATTGCCTGATGGAGCTATGGTTTGATCAGCAGGGGTTACTTCACTAATTGCTTTCTGCAGCTCAACTTTGTCAAAGGCATCAGCGGATACTTTTTGAGTAGATAGGGAGTCAAATAGAGCCTCACGAGGTAGGGATGCTTGAGATGCTGGCGCTGGCTGTGTGGAGTCAGGCCCAGTCTCTAAACTGGGTGCTTGGCTAACCAGAGGTGGTTCTGTCGTTTTGTCAACAACAGCACCATGTGTATCAGGAGTTGGCCCTTCATGTGGCTCAGAAAGTGCAGCATGAGAAATTTGTTCTTTTTCTGAATGAAATGGAACGCTTGTAGGATGCTCTTTCTGCCACTGTTGCTGCTTCTGTTTCTCAAGTTCATCCAGTTTGCTCTGCTGCTCCACCTTCTTTATATACCTCAGCACCTTCTGCCAAGAACCCCGGGTAGAAATGGCATTCCACCACCTCTGCACATTCTTCCTTGAATCATACAGGTAGACAAACTTGTCGGATGCTGTGATGTAGTGAGAGTTTGGCAGGTGTACAAGGTCAGCAAGGGTGAACTTGTTGCCGGCAAGGAATTCACTATCACTGAGCCTTTGCTCATAAACTTCCAGAACTTCTTCTAGCTTTCTCTTCTGCAAGTCTATATCATCATCTTCTTCATCGTCCAGGGGAAAGGCCAAGTGGCAGAACAAGGACCGGCTCGGAGGGTTGAAAGTGTGCTCCTCATGGTGGAGCCATTGCTCAATCGAAGCCCTCTCAAGGGCATCCTTCCCAAGGAGGAATCGATATCCATGATGTTCATAAGTTTCTGCTATATATCGGCATATTTCTCTTGATTCTGAAATTAGAAGATGAACAGCAATTTGAGTAAAGAATAAATCGTTTATCATTTTGATAAGGGCTTGTTTTCAGTAACACAACAAAAGTACTATTGAGACTTCATATCACTTGAGAGTGGAACAATTTTGAAACAAAGTGTGAACACCAAAGAGCAGTTGAAATTTGAATTCCATTTGAATATTGCTGATAAAGTTTTTGGAACTGTTTTCTGTTGACCGGCAAGATAAGGATCAATTCAACTTCATGTGCCACCTAATAGGAGCTAAAGTATTAGGAGCACTTCAACTGGAATCACATTCCCTCCCCTCTGTTAATAGCAAGTATGCGTTCTCAAGAACTGTCAGGCTCCAAGGGTCAAAATCTTACAGTATGCTTTTGGGTCAGGACACTGTTTTTTAAAACAAGACCTTCGTCTGGGATGCCAAAGTGTAATAGGTTTATATTCAGCCCATACTACAAGTCTACGCCTATCCATAAACTACAAACAATCTTTTAATGTCCTCATGTTAATTAAAAAAAATGGAAGATGAAAATTCTTGCATGAACTGTGAGAATGAAATTATACAATCTTAATTTCGGCCAATGTATTTCGCATCACATCTTACATAGTTATATACATATGTTGGCAAACATTTTTGTTTTCATTCTATTGCATGATCCCATCGTGCATTTACTAATGACAAATACTAATTATTTTGGATACAATCCGCCCACTGTCCTGCACACATCGACATGTACTAAAGCCAATGTTCTTGCAATTCATGTGTCTATTTCCAAAGTTGGAATGTTTAAAGAAAACTTTCATGATGATTAAAAATTTAAAATGCTAAAAATTCCCAGCTTAATAAGTGAAAGGACAACATTGAGTAATCAAACGTTATTATCTATAGCTTAAATGAACGTATGGTCAAGTTCATATACAACTGAACACACCAACTCTTATGTTCTGGCATGTTTGCAGCCAAGAGCTACACAATGACTGAACATATACTAATGACCCATTACTGTTCACTGTAAAAAAGTCATTTAAGTAAAGCTTGCGACAAGCACTGACATATACACATTAGTGACATGTTTACATGATTTATGTTCTGGCTTTCTTTATTTCACCACGATTTTGTTTTGGAGGGAAGCTCCTCTACGATCCCTCATAACATGGTTTCCTAATTCATCTCAAATTCGCAATGGCTTAGTTCATTGTGGCCTCAGCCAATACATGGAGCTTATTTAGTCTTATAAAGTTATAATACAGCCTTACAGTTTTGTTCTTAAACACACTGAATATATACTACTGACAATATTCATCCTACAGATCCCAATCAAAAAAATATTCATCATACAGATTTGATTGATGATATGGTTTTCCCTTACAATTAACACGTACTATGGTAGCCTAGGATTTACCTTTTCTCATCAATGTTAATCTTTGTAAAAGAATTTGTACCTTTTGAGGTGTTTGGTTTGAAGGACGGGATGGTGAATTGACCATCCGACCCTAGCTCCGAACCTAACCCACTTTGGTTTGAGGAATGGAATGAGTTGGTCTATCACCATCTCATCCCTCATAAGCATATGGCTAGTACAAAATGAGAGATGGTGTCATCCCACCAAATTCCATGGGATGATCTCATGATGGACCAACCCATCTAGCATGAGGTGATCCCTCAAACCAAACAGTCCATTAGATAATATTAGCCATACAAAATGGGCATTTGAGATGTTTTTTTAACATAACTGTGTCATCTAACTTCTGAGAACCAATGATACAAAAAGAAACAAATCCTATGTGTTATAATTAGTGTTCAACTGATAGATCATCCCCAACAAACATGGGGATTTCTATGCTCTATCTTTTTTATGGAAGTTATATTTCTGGAGTCTGCTTTTCATGGAAAAATTAATTATCAGATCATAGTTGTTTCAGTACGTAGTGTAAGATCTGCTTTGCTGCTAGCATGTATGCTTCGGAACAAATTGTTTGGCATTCACCCGGGACAAGCAGGAATTACTAACTACATCCATTAACTACCATCTCAAAATGAAAGGAGATATAGTATGGTGAATTACTGAAACTTTCTTTCTTTCCTTCTTTATTTCTTTTTGCAAATCAGAAAACTCAGGAATAAAGTTTCATGATAAATACTAGTAGGTTGTCAGCAGATTTACACAAATTTCTGCTGGACTATCCGGAATTCACATGTTTCCAATATAGTTTCCTAGTTACAGGCCAATAAACAACCTATGTCCTAAATTAGCAAGCTAACTAGAGGATTATTTAACTGTAGAAAAAATAAGCTTCCAGAAATGTAGGTCCATCATGGAATGGTGATCGATTTTCACAAATCTTAAGTATTACCTTCTAGAAATGTGGGTCCATCATAGAATGGAACTGGAGCATTGGTCGATGCCTGTAGAGTGCAGAGGAAGAAAAATATCATAATGAGATTAAATTGCTTAAGCTCTTGGAAACAGTATCTTCTGTGCAGACACAATTACAAAAACTAGAGACACCAAGTACCTGGAGTCTGAGTAGGCTCTTGTAAGAGGCTGTGTGAGTCTCAAAATTGATATCCTTCTCATAGAGGCATGCGAGCACCCTTGACACATCAGGTAAGATCATAGATTTCTCATGATACACCTTCACAATAGGTGCTCCAGTACTAAGCCCTGCCATGATGGGAAGAGAATAGGTTACCAATGCTGAAATGATGTGAAAGTAAATGTATTAACTCCCTCAATGTCAAATATAATAGGTTCCATGCCTCTCTGATCAAGCAAAGAGAAGATGCTCAAAGTGGGAAACTATAAAAGGGAAGCAATGAATAATAGAATAGACCAAAATGAGTGAATAAATGGGGAAAAGAGGGAAACAAAGGGAAAAGAAAAAAAGCTAAAGTAAACAAAAATAAGAGGACTGGGCAATAGCTGGCCTTTAAGCTATTGATCTATCTCCCGAATCATGTTTTATAGCATCAAATTTTACCCCCAAAAAAGCTTCTAGTAGTCAGTATTTCCAGGAATTGCTTTTTTTTCACATCCTAAAATTAACTAATTATAGACAATATTGTAGGGGGAAAAGGAAAGTAAATATGACAATGTTAGTCAAACAAACTAGTTAATTAGGACTAGGGATAGAAAACCCGTTCCCGGGTTGGATCCTGGCCCCCTCCGGTACCGGTAACCGGACCGGTTACCGGTCAAACCGGATTTTGTTTGGCCGAAATTCATTCAAATTTGATTAAAATTCATTCAAAATCTGAAAATTTAATTTTGGATTTGAAAAAACCGCCGGGATCTCATTTTCCGGCCACCCTCCAGTAGGCGGTTACCGGCCGGGTTTTTTTTCCCTGATTAGGGCATCCAACAGGCAGCGGATCTTTTGCTTCCTTTTTCGTGCTCTTAAACACTGCTCCTCAGACATGGAATTTATGCAGCCAAATGCAGTCTGGCATTGGTAAAACATGCATTGTTAGATCGGCAACAGTGTAGGAAAATCTGCAACCAGAAGTCATTGTTCGTAACAGGAAAGCAAATGTTCAGTTTATCACTTGCTAGTAAACCATAACCATATCATCTTGACTCGAGATCTGGACGTGGCTGAACGGCTGAGTCCTTGGCCTTGCCTCCTACATTACCGCCAGAGTTCAAATAAGCACTATTAGAATCGTTTGCTTGACAAAATCATATGCTCCATGACCCTACATAACTAGTGAATAAAATCTTGATACCTAGTTCATGCAGCACTTGCACATCTTAGTGCTAAAGTGAAAGTGCAGTTGCTTCCTAGGGTCGTAGGTGAGAAACAATGCCTCTGGAGGGGGAGCAAAAGCGCTGCGCTCTCAACTGCACCAGTACCACCACTTCATTCATTCCTTGGCCCTTTCACCAAAAGGAGGTAGAACCGCTACGGGTGCAGAAAAGCAATGCTACTAATGCAAGTTTAGCATCGGAAGGCTACCTGTCCGAGCTCCAGGGCAACAGTACCAGTACGAATGATTCGCATGACATGTCAACAGAGGATGCACTAAGAATCTTTTTATCTCACGGCAATGCAGGGACAAAATCTTGGCACGAGAGAGCTGCCAACTTTAAACTCATCTTTGTTCAGAGCAGAGTTGGGCATGCATGTGCCTTGTTCAGCTCACAACTTGCAAGCTATCTGCAGCTTCATTTCCACACACAGTAACACAACGTGATTGATAGAGCATCAGGATACTGTTATGCTGAGATTATCATTCTCAAAACACAAAGTTATGGAGAACAAACATAGGCCTAAGAAACAGTGTGTAAGCAGGGCACTCAAGTTGTAAGCAGTATGTAGAAAGGTAATCACAAGTCAAAACTACATGATGATGAGTATTAAAAGAATCATAGCACGCCCTAAATTTGGCTTATTATTTCAACTACAAGTTACAACCTGTTAGAAAAATCAGATAGTGTACAATTCACAACCATTCTCTTCCTATTTTACATCATTTATAGGAACCTGGGAGTAATAAGCAGAAAAAACTATGACGGCAGCTGATGGACGAGACTGCAGCTGAAAATTGTCATTTCAGTCAACTGCAGCAGGCATATATCTCAATGTACTGGCACTGGGTGTGCCAAGGAACTGGCACTGATCTTTGCTCAGACTCTTCTGAATGGATTGAAACCATGTACATTCGCGCCACTTCAGTGTCCCCGCCCCCTCAAAGCTGAAAATAAACCCCCCAGTATTTTCTCCTTGTGCTTTCCTTCATGCTTACCCTCATGCTCATCTCCAACCTGTTCCATCGGTTGATAGGAAAATAAATTTTTGTTCATTTAAGTAAGTTGGTATTAACTCTCAGTCACAAACCTCCTCTGCTATTCTCTGAAGAGTTTCTAATATTTCAGAGAAATCTGGCCTTTGAGCAGGGTCCTGCTGCCAACACTTCTGAAGAAGCTCGGCAAGCTTTGCATGAGTATTTTTTGGTATTGTAGGCCGCAATCCCTGAGAAGGAAGCTTACCATATTAGAAGATTTCGATAATGTAGTTCTATTTTCCTTTCCTTTTCTTTCCAGTGAATAGGAAAGAATGTTTCATTTGCAGTCATATGACTCGTACATAAGACCAGATGGATATCATTATTTAACTATAATGTCTTTGATCAGGCAAAATGGCAAACAAAAACCCTGATGTAAAAGAGCCCTAATGTCATTCTGCAGTTTTTACTAGTGCATTTGCAAAACTTCCCTAAAATGTGTTTCTTACACTGTTTATATCTCAAACATCCGCATGATTTCATGGAACAAAAAAGAAAAAGAAAAAAACAAGCTACGTTATCCATGTGCAGTAGTCCAAAACATATAAAGGGATCATTATCATTGTACTATGTGGTTGACATGATAAGTTGAGTAAGAATTCCACTTCGAAACATAATAAGCACAAATAAGACTAGAAGAGAAAAAATTGACAGGTAATGTTTACCTTCTGAACCACACCTACAGCTGCTTGTAAAGGTGTCATGTACTCGTAAGGAATCTGCGAACAATAGATGGATGAACCAATTACCAACTCATTTTGAAACAATGGAGCTAACGTAATGAATGAATAGAGCAGCAGAAGACTAATGCAAGTACCTTCCCAGTGAGCAGTTCCCACAGCAAAATTCCAAAACTAAAAACATCAGCCTTGTGGTCATAGGGCTTGTGTTCTATGACCTACAACAGGTAAAATTTTGTAAGGTGATATACCAATTGAGGGCAATGTCACTGAAGCTCTCCGTTTCTTAAGTTCATTGCCGCTGCAAACTTGCAATCCCATTTGGATTTACAATTTTACAGCACTGTAAGATACAGAGAAAGATAAACAAATGCCATTTTGTCATAAAGATACAGAGAAAGATAAGAGGAAGCTATCATAGCATGCAAGTCCTCAAAATATTTGCTTCGCCGGTGATCTTAGCCTGCATACCATCTCTATCGCTCAACAATTTTTTGCTGGCTAGGGATTAAGTACTGTTAAAATTTAATTATTGAAGATTCCCCTTTAGTTTCAAAATAAACAAACAAACAAAAAGGTCTTCCCTCTTCTCTCAAATATATGGAACAATATCAATTGTCGACTTGTGAAGCATGAACCATCGAATAAACTCAGAGCTTGGGTATTTCAGGCCAGGGTTCACATAACCGCTCCCGGCATATTTCCTGCTCCATGGCCGGTACCGGTAACCGGCCGGTTACCGGTCAAACTGGATTTTATTCGGACAAAATTCACTCAAATTTGATTAAAAACCATCCGAAATTCAAAATTCAAAATTTGAATTTGCAAACCCGGCCGGGATTTGGGATCCCGCCATCCCGCCGGTAACCGGCGGTTACCGGCCGGGATTTTAATCCCTGTTTCAGGCCCACAACAGCTAATGCACACGTCTGCTCCTCACAGCTTAAACTCTCATTGGCATAACATAAACAACCAAGTAAGTGATATTGGTAGCATAGTTAATAATAGAGAAATCACCTCCGGAGCCATCCAACGATATGTCCCAGTTTCTGCAGTCATTACTCCAGATTGAGCTTTTACACGTGCAACGCCAAAATCAGCAACCTTAACAATCTGCGGACGGAAACAATCAGTTAGTCAGGCAAAATGATCTAATTCCACTTTGTAAAGCATGCATTGAATGAAACAAACGTTTATTTTGCAATAACTCTCCAGTTCATCATAATGGACTACCAACCAGCAAGGAGAAGATTCCCAGTAACAAGCAAGTTATCAATGACAGCCAAGATTTGGCTAGGTAGAACCAAAATCCAGCTAAAACACTCTGTATTATAGGAGATCCTCATCTATTCTGGTGATTTTTCATGTGAATCTTTTCTTGAAAGTGCATTGTTCCATTGTATTGTTTTTTTTTAAAAAAAAAAAAACACATCAGACGAAGTGAAGTCGTAAATCGGTGTTTGAGCCAAGATTTGCCAAACACAACCTGGTAGCTGGAGCAATACCAGCTGAACCGAATTTCACATGGTAGAAACTCTACCTGGCCATAAACCAGCATTAAGCCGGTTCTGGCATGAGGAACTCGTTGCCAACAATGCATGCATTTTGCATATTTGAAAGTAGAGAATTTACTTTTTAAAAAAAGTAGAGAAGGAAACAACATATTCTGGGAGTAGCTTCCCTACATTACTTACCCCATTTTCATCCATAAGAAGATTGGCAGTTTTCAAATCCCGATGAATAATATTATTTTGGTGTAAGTAGCTCATGCCTTTTGACACATCCATTGCAACTCCAAGTAAAGCAGGAAGCTTGAAGACACCTTTATGTTTATGGAGGTAATCATACACACTCCCACTGGACATATATTCTGGAAGAGAGAAGAATATGCAGGTTCGCACATTATTACTATTACTATCACAATACGAAAATGGGAAACTCGAAAAAAAAGCCTTTTCTAACAATACCTGTGACTATACATAGAGTTGGGGGTTTAGTGCACGCACCAATAAATTGCACAACATTCCTGTGACGAACCTTCCTAAAATCCAAAATATACTCCGTAAACTTGAAAGTAAATGGAAAAGCACAGATCAGAACAAATAGAAGACACTGATCCATAAGGGTGGTGCCTTAACATGTAGTTATACTTGCATAGCTTGTAGTTTGAGACATATACTAATAAGCAAACAAGGGGCTGATAGAATAAGATGTTGGCAGGTAAATGGCAGCAAAGGATCTGAGCTTCTTAAAAGTAAATTATTTTAGCAATGAAAACAGGAAGATAGAAGCATCTGGGACCAACATTTTTAGGATATTGTTCATGGTAGAACAGAAGAAACAAGATTGAGTGAGATAAAGTAAATACACAGAGGAACAAAATAATAACACAAATTTATGTTCAAATACCTTAAAGGTATGTTTCATTAACATGGCGGAATACCAATATCACAAAAAAGAAACGAATCCTATAATACAGGAAAGAACAGAGCAGATTGTGTAACCCACCTCATAATATATACCTCCTGGGCAAATTCACGCTGCATGTCCGCATTTATCCTCTCAGGTTTGAGCACTTTAATAGCAACATCTTGACTGCAATATGTACCCCGATAACTGGGAAGAGAAACAGATTAGTTAAGTGACTAGATCAAATCTCAAAATGGATTTTCATGATAGCCAGCAACAAACACTCACAGATCACCATATGATCCGGATGCTACTTTATTCCCAAACTTGAGTAGTTTTACATCAATTTCCCATTCGCTAGCACCATCTGTAGGTATTTCAACATGATCAGCTGCTGAATTATCCACAATCTGCATATTTTCAACTGGAGATGACCATGAATGAGATGTAGACCGTGCTTGTGTCTGTCAAATTCAAGCCAAAACAGAAAATGAGCATGCAGAAAATAAGCATGTAACTAGGGACTAACTAGATCACAACAAGTATAAGTCTCAAGTTCACCTCCTCAATCTTGCCAATTTCTTTCTGTACTGCTTCTATTAAATCCTCTGTTTCCTAAATAAATAAAAATATAAGTAGATGTTAAAACAACAGAGAAAGGATACAAAAGATACAAAACAAAATATGCAAACCGCAGACATGCACTAGCTCTAATTGCTGATACTGCGATTGTTTGAAGTAGATAGTGCAAAACTGTGAAGATGTTATGGGCTACCAATCATTGATCGATATGTGCAGCATGAATGCATGGTCCATGGTACTGGTTACAGGCTCTCAAGCAAATGCACAAAATAAGCCAACCAATTCCATCAAAGAGGCATGGCTCGTGATTTCTAAAACTTCATATCCTTTATTATTATTATTATTATTAACTGTGAACAGTGAGCACTGAGCAATAATACCTTAGTCATCGTTGGCCTCATTACTTTACAATGCTGGACTATAATAGTACATAACTTATTAAGTGGATACCGTTTTACCAAGTCAACTGATATAATCCTAAGGCCACAAGATATATGCAATAGTACCCCCACTATCCACTCATCCACCAGACCACCAAAACCCAGCTAATTAGTCAGCCTAAAATTCATGGTCTGCAATTGCAACATTCTGAGAATTTCTAAGTCCAACCTTCCGTGGTGTCCACACCAACACATTAGACTTCAACAGGCTCTCAACAAAGCTCAGAAGACATGTGCATTTTAATTGTTTAAGAATTTCTATACTTCTTACATGAAAACCCATGCAGTTCCACATGCCTGGTTAAATATGTCCTGCAGTACAATTTACCGATGCTGGCATTGACTTCTAGAGCTATACCACAAAGACGAAGTGCAGTTGTATCAAGTCGATTAGATTTGTACAAAAAGACACGATTCTATAAAGGAGATAGTGGGTTCCCTAATATCTAATCGTGAAATATCTAGATGCTCCATACCCTTCATCTGAGCCACTTGTGTAACATGTAAATGCAGATGTGAATTCTCCTCCATCTTAAATCATAGACAAGTGGAGGTGCACTCAAGCTTGTTGACATGGTTTTTTTAAGCTGCGAGTGACAATAAGTGAACAGTGACGCTGACTACAAAAATAGACTTACACAGTGGCTATATACATTATATTAGAAAGCAACACAGGTTTCACAATAGACTTACACAGTGGCTATATACATTATATTAGAAAGCAACACAGGTTTCACAAGTCACCAGCAAATAGTAATTAACATAGGTACAAAAACAAATCAGGTATTGGAATACCTCATCATGCCAACCGACAACAACAAAAACGTCGAGTGAGTAGCCATCATTTGTTGAAAATGCATGTGCTTCTTGAATGTTGAGACCAAGTTCACCGAGCAGAGATGTCAGCTGGGAGTATCAGAAAACATGGTATCACTAAACAAATAGATTAAAAAGCAAATTCTAATGGCTAGTATTTACTCAAGTTACAGAACATGAATTATATCGGTAAAAAATCTAGAAATACATGTACAAAAGGAGAAAGATAGATATATATACAGTTATACACAACTTCGGAAGATATAAAAATTCCTAATGAAAACCCCAAATGCACACAGGTTTACCTCGCTGAGAAGCTTTGGTTTGTCAATGGTAGAGAAGGTGATTTCATGCATGGGTCTGTAAGGCCATCAAATACAAGAAAATTACTGCATGCTGCAGACTGCAGAGAAACAAGCACTTCCAAAGGAGAAATGCGATAATTAGAATTTCTCCTATGCCATATACTATGCTAACTCCCAAGTTACATAATGATTTAACACGAAATGTATGAGTAAGATAAAACAGAGCACAAAGGTAACTAGCAGCAAAGACTTACCTGTAGAGAGATCGAACATTATCTGAGGTGCTATCATGATCTTGACCTTGAGACTTGCTAGCTTCAAGAGCAAGGGCCTCGAGATTTGTAGATGAACCAAAGGCAGGAGGAGGGTGGATGCTGAATATAAACCATACATATTAAAAAAAAAAACATGGACAATGGAATCACCAGTAGATATAGGAATAATCAATTATTTGCCACTGCAAAGATGTGGATTTCAGGATTTGTCACTCCATGTGTGAATGACATCTAGGTCCCGGGACCACATGTCATAGACACATCAGTGGCAAATCCTGAATTGCAAATCTTTGACAGTGGCAAATAATCAAATCTCCCGTAGATATATATTTCGCAATACAAGGCAGTGAGGTAAGATATTAGTCATTTCCCAATCAGCAAAAATATTCAACAACAGATGGAAAGGCACAGGTACCTTTGTTGCCTGTTCAACAGCCTTGAAGCAACTTCCTCCCCTGCAGTGTTCGAATCAGCATCAGTCTGATTCCCATCAAGAACTGGAGATACCTAATGAATCAAGACTCTCCAATAAGGATAATGACCAACAATAGCAGGTCTTTAAATATGATTGCTACTATTTTTACGTTAAAAAAAAACTTGTATGAAAAAGGAAGATCTGAAACTAAAAAAAGAATAACACAAACAATTTAAAAATAAAAGCACGCATCAACAGTTAATGGAACTATGGAAGAGCTCAAACTCCCAGTTTCTAAATTCATAGTTGGTCAAAACCAATCAAAGCGTAGACGCATGCTATAGGCTTGATCAAGTCAATGATCAAGCAAGTTGCCACAGAAGTGTAGATATAAATGACCATATTACTTTACCACCAAAAAAAAGGAATAAGTTCATTTTACACCCCTGAACTTTGGCAAGAGTCCAAAAAACACTATGAACTACAAAACCGTTCACTTTACACCCCTGAACTATTGAAACCAGAGAAAATCACCCCCTCGCCCTAAACCACCCCGGTTTTGGATGACGTGGCGTCCACGTGTACATGACGCGGCATCCACGTGGCGTACTCATGACGTGGAATCCATGTGTACACACAAATACAGATAAAAGCGAGAGAGTGATTGATTCCTCCCCAAATCTCTCCTCTCCACTCTCCTGGCGCCGCCGCCTCCGGCTCCACCACCTCCGGGTTCAGCCCGTGCTGCTCGCCGGCTCCGGCTCCTCCCCGCATCCACGCGTGCCTCCACGGCTTCCCCGTGCGGCTCGGCCCCGGCCCGCCTCCTCTTAGCTTGCCTTCGGCCCGGCTCCCTGGCCGTCGGCACGCCTGGGGGTGGCCGTGGTGGCGGGGCGGCAGTGACCGTGGGTGGAGGAGAAGGATTGGCGGCGGTGGGAAGATGGGAGCTGCACCGTGCGGGCGAGAGACGAGGGCGCCATGCGGGGAGCTCCAGAGCACACTCTGGTGCGATCAGGGCGGCGTGGCGGCGCGGCGGAGGGGGCACGCACGGGCGGTGGCGCTAGGAGGGGGCATGCACGGGCTGCAGGAGAGGCCAGAGCCAAAGCCCTTTGGCCAGGCCGCCGCTCCGCTCACCGCTGCTCGCCGCTCCGTGCCGCCGCCGCGCCCGACCTCGTCACGAGGTGCCCCAAGGCCCGACCTCCATTGGTCCTCCCCACCGCCAAGGACTTCCACCGCCGCCACCTCTTCTCCTCCGCCTCCGGCCACCGCCGCCCCGCCGATTCGGCCACCCCCAGACTCCCCCGACCCCACCACCGGTCTCCTAACCCCCGGGCGTAGCTCATGCGCGCGCTGCCCTCCTCCCCGCGCCACTCCACCGCGCACATGGCCTCAGCGCCCGCGCCGCCGCCTTTTCGCCCCGTGCCGCCGCTCCACAGCGTCGTCGTCCCTGTCGCCAATGCCCTTGAGGCCGCCACCCTCTGGGCGTCCCGCCCCTGACCTTTCCAGCGCCGCCGCGCCTCCCTCCACCGGCGGCGAGCCTGAGCCGTGCGCACCATGGCCTCCCCTGCCTGGCCCGGTTTTAATTCCCCCCCTCCTTTGACTGCCAAGTGGGCCCAGCGTGCCAGCGTGGATGCCACGTCATCCAAAACCGGGGTGGTTAGGGCGAGGGGGTGATTTGCTCTGGTTTCAATAGTTCAGGGGTGTAAACTGTAAAGTGAACGGTTTTGTAGTTGAAGGTGTTTTTTGGACTCGGACCATAGTTCAAAGGTGTAATATGGACTTATTCCAAAAAAAAAAACGAAATGCACATCACCACCCACGATAACACAGGTATTCACCTATACTTCACAGTAGCAAAAAATGTCTCACAATCAAATACATATTGATAACATTATATGACATAATTAGAATTGATTGTCCATTATAAGGAATTTTATAGGATAAACCCCAGAATTGAGATACCGTAGTTGAAGAAGATTCCTGAGAGGTTCAGCTTGGAGCATAATGAAATTTTCCATTAGTCAAGCAAATACCGAGGAAACTTGACAACGACACAACGTTGCCATTAGACCATTCAAAACCCCTACGTGGCATCTCTCAGATACAATAAAGTGTTGATGCAATACCTATAAGGTTTCTTCTTAGCTCTTACTGTTGACAAGGTAAACAACTGTTGGATCAGCAAGCTGTTCAAATCAGAAGGGGTACACAGTACACTAAAAAGCAATGAACCAATCCTTCATAGAATATCAGCTCAGTTTAAAAGTTGATCGAGTAAGAAACTTTCCATCTTTCTGACTGAAAAGGCATATTACCACCGAGGATAACCCATTGGCTCCCTGCAGTGCTGCCTTCATACTGATGACTAAACTACAGAATGGCAACGATTATAGAAAAAAAAATCTCAATTGCAAAAAAACGAACACCCCCAGACCAACCAAATATGACCAGCAAACAGTCAAATCATATAATAACTGTGAAAATTTGTGTTCTGACTTATATACAGTAATTAAATCAGTGGCGTTCAGAATTGCATTCCAAAAATCTATCGTATGGTGACATCGTCGTGAGGAACACCTCACCTGCACGACCCGCACAGCGAAAGCCGGCCGCTGCGCCGGATCCCTCGCCTGCTCCAAAAGCCGCTGGTGCGTCAGCACGTCGTCCGCCCTCTCCACGTTCACATCCATCGCGTAACTGCAACCCAAACCAAACCGAAATCAGTTCAAACCGCCGCATCAACACTAGCGCATTCGATTCGCGTCGCATCACATCAGAGGCTCGCGCGCACTGACCGGGCGGGGAGGCGGTTGAAGTGGTTCCAGAGCTCGTCGTCGAACCCCGGCGACTGCGCCTCGGGCACGCCGGCGTCGTGGAGGCGTCGGAGCACCTCGGTGTACACCTCCAGCTTGTGGCGCTGCTGCTGCTGCTGCTTCCGCGCCTGCGCCGCGGCGGCCGACGACGACGACGACGTCGCGGCGGCGGCCGCCGCCCCTCCGCTGGCGGCCGCGGCGTGGCTGCCGCAGCTCTCCGCCTCCTCCTCCACCGCCATTAGCGCGCAACTCTAGGTCTCGATCTCGCGAATTAGGAAAGCGGAAGAAGGAAAATAATCGTGCGCGATTTTAACAGGAGGAAAAAACCAAAATGGAAAGTGAAGCGGCTGTGGAGGCGGAGGTGGAGGAGAGAGAGATTTTGTGGCCACCGGTGAGCACTGTGTTTATATACGCGTGCGGGGCACTGCCACCTAGCCCGACTTTATCTCGCGATGTTTAAAATCTTAAAAAAAAAGGGCCGGTTGGCCAATTAGCATTTGGATTTGGCTGCCACGTGATGTGCTGCTATAAGATAGGATTGTGTATTCCCTAATGCTGTGTTTGGATCACTAATCCAAGCACAGCATTAGAATTGGGTTATTCGTTCAGAGGTGACTCTTTTAACAGCCATAAAATGTATCAAGAACTATGGATCTTCTTAAAAGATTTGGACCAATCTTACAAACATAATTTTTTTTGGCCGCAGGATAGCATTACCGCATCTCGTAGCGCTGCAATAGTGTGGTATAGTCTTTGGTGCTTCACCAAATTTACCTTCAGTTTTCGTTGAATCTACTGTCAAATGCTGAGGTCATAATTGTAAATAACGCTGGTGTGGATGGATAAGACTTATTCACACACAAACGTATTTAAGAAATGAGGATTCGAAACCGAGCTAGCTAGCGCACCAACTGTGCTACTAAGCCAGTAGACCTCGGAGACTCCTCTAAGATCATAGTTGTGTCGGGTCTTGATTATCCATCCGATAATGTATCTAATAAACCATTTCAAAAAAACACAATATTGGTATCAACAAATATACTAGTAAGCAACAATCAGATCACCAAACCCCAAAAGTTAGGGGGTAAAGGCTTGTTTGGTTGGTGGCTTGGATTTTATGTCTGGAAAAAGTGGTGCCTAGAGGTAGCTTGAAAATAGATGATTTTTGTCTGGCTAGGCAAATCTAAAGATGAGTTGTTTGGCTAGAAGCATGTGCTTGAAATTTGTGAATAAAAAATAGAACGATAGATCGAAGAACGAACGGTGGATGAAGTAGCTGCCTGCCAGGCGCTGCTTTTGGGCTCCTGGCTGAGCGCTCGCCTGGCCTGGAAGCTGACGCAGGAATCCAAACAAGCAACCAGCCAGCAGCCACCAGGTAAACAAGCCCTAAACCTATATATAAATTGGAGTTTGATTGTATCATTCTCGGTTTCAAAGATAATAACTTTGGGTATTTTTTTAAATACAAAGTGCCCACAACGTAGAGTTGGATCAAAGAGAAACAGAAAAAATATGAACTTCAACAAGGGTAGCTAAGGGGGTAAAACTCCCCAAGCAAATCAAGCTAAAATAAAGGATCAATTCGTTATGTATCACTAAATAACTTTAAATCTTCACAATACGTCACTGTTATCTCACAACATATAGATCCTAGGTCCACATGTCAGCTTCATAGTTGACGACATATTATGATTCATATAATTATTTAATGATTTCTCTAAACTAAAAGGAGATCACATACAAGGTGCTTACGCTCAAGCAGCTCAAGCTGTGGGCCGAATGTGTCCTCACGTACGTGCAGTAATGGTGCAGCTCTACTGCGACCTCTCAGAGCTCAGCAGTAGTGCTGCCGCCACACGGAACAAGCCTCTAAATCAAGATCCGAATTCTATGTTGTAATGCAAAAATACTGTATAAATAGTGTATTTTGTGAGTGATTTAACAGCACGCGGAAGTGGTGCTGTAGCAATATGGAAATATTACTGTAGCAAAAATATAACCTATGTTTTTGATGTAGAGATTGCGTGTTAATGCACAACACTGTAGATCCTTTGTATTGATACCTACAGTACAGATGGCCCATTTCCTCCACGTCGAGCCACAGGCAGGTGGGCCCGTGGATGGACTCCTGCGGTCGGAGCAAGAGGGTTGGGCGGGGGCGGACCGACCGACCGACCACGACGAGCCGACGGTGCGGGCGGAAGGGAACTCAGAGAAAAAGAGACGACTGATCTGTGAGAATATGCCGGTAGCCACGTCGTGTGGACCCTGCGTTTCTCTCGTTGTTTTTGTTGTTGGGTGGATAAATCCAGGAGGGTTGGTACTGCTGACCAGGCTAGACCCGGCCACTTGATGATTAGTAAAAAAGTTAAGCGCCTAGTTAATGTTTAATTAGTGGTGGCCATGATGGTGCAGAGATGCATGCACATGCTTTGCATCACTCGCCACTTGAGTCGAGAACTAATGATACTCCATGATCGATCGATCTTGCCTCGTTGAGCTCGTCCTGAAGAAAGAATTCGGGGAGTTTTTGGCTGTGTTTGACACTGTTAGCGTGAGTTTTAGCAATTCTAGCCTCTCACGATCAAAATTGAAAATGGCACCACGAACCACGCGGACGCGCCATGTAGCTAAGTCTGACCTTCGGGACCGTGAGAGGGGGCTAGAATTGCTAAAGTGTGCATCACCTGTGTTGGATATTTTGAGGGCTATTTTGGTAATTTCTCAATTAGAGAAAAGAAAAGAAAATGATGGGACCCACCTGTCATTGGGAGGCATGAGAAGATACGGGCCAGAGCGCATCGAGGGGATCGGTTCCCCTTTCCTCTTGTGTGTGGGAGTTTTGGACGAAAGCAGGGAGGAGATGGCAGCGCTGGAGGAGCGAGCGGCTTGGGCACCTCGGGCTCGGCCGTTCGTAGCAACTGCGTCATTTCACCCTTCCTCCTCCTCTTCAAAGCCAGAACTCTTCCTCTTTTCCGAGGGAAAATATCAGTGAGCTTCTACTCTTTGTGCTTCTTCTTCTCCGATTGAGATTTGGTCTTGGCTTTTGGAAGCTGCTGCTCCACCTTGGTGGCTCGACGCCGTTGGTGGTGACAATCTAGTATCGATCTTGCGCATCTCGCTGATTCCTCTTCTAGCGCCCTACTCTCTATTGGTTGGACTGTGGAAATCGGTTCTTAAGTAAGTTGGTGGACCAATCCAGTAGATTCTGTATTGGTTTTGGACTAGAAGAAGCATTCTGTTTCTTGGTCTTGTTGCTCGGTGGTTGCATCGGCCGGTGCATCCTCTGCTGGTCTTGTGCGGCAACTATGTACCTCGACTTTGCAATTTTGGTGTGTCCCAAAATTGCGGATTGATATTGTATCTCCGACGACCTCATTCGTTCTTCACGGCACAGCGAGGCGATTAGTTTTCTGAGTCAGCGCCTTTTGGCGTGCCTTGTCTAAATTTCTTCTTAGTGGCTTTGAGTGCCATCAACTTTGTGAGTATCACCGTATTTTATTTTGTGCATCACTTTGCATATATGTGATGTACTAGTTAAAAATCTGAAATTGGTTTGATGCTAGTACTGGGAGATATTGCGAGTGATTCTGTGGGTTCGGTTTAATAGATCGATGATGATCATTGTCAAAATCTGAGATTGAATTAATAACTAAAATCATACTTGAGCCAAATTGGATTGCTTACTGTTGTCAGTTTTATACAGAGATTTGATACTCTTCGTAATTCAATTGTGACTAGGAGTTTGATCATTTTATTTTGTAATCTTGTTGATCCTCTGTGAACTGTTTGCACTGTTATATTCAGTTTGCTGAAAGATTTAGTGTTGAATCTGTGAACATTTGCACTGTGATATTTTGTTTACAGAAAAGTTTATGTGCTGAAATTGTGATTCCATTCACACTATTAATTAAATGATTTTTTGTTGTCTGAAATTATAATTACTGTTTTGATATAAATCTTGAGATATTATTAAAGTATTAGTTTGAGCTCAAAGACTGATTTGTAGTTGTTATATTTAGTGTAGAGATATTGACATAAGTGTTGTGAAGGTCAAGATTAAATCTTGAGCAACACGACATCTAATAGCAATGAAAAAAATACTAAATCTTAGCATTATACTGATTTTAATTATTATTTTTTTGACCGGAGTACTGATTTTAATTGTTCACTTGTTCTATGTTTTGAGTATATTATCATGTTTAAATGATATAGAGGATTTACATGTTCATATGTCAATTTTGTTATTTAAATGCTCCTGAAGTATGTTTTAATTATGATTAATATTGCTAGAATTAATTTTAATTTTTTGCTAAAATAGCCAATTTTACAATAAACTATGTCAAAACAGCCAAAAACTCGAATTCGGGAGGTTTAGGTTGCCGAGGGAGCTGACGACGAACGATTAGCGAGGTAGAGACTGCTCAGCTCGCCATGGTGCTGGCTAGCGTATTGCGTAAGATGATGTGTTTTGTGATCATGACGAGATCCTTTTCGGTATTGGTTTGATTTCGAAGCGGCAAAGACGTGCGAGAGGCTATAAGCTAACACCACCGCGTCCATGGGGAAAAAAGCGTCATCCTTGATTTGCAAATTGTAATTGGCAACTACTTCCGTCAAACCTGCACGCTATAAGCCTGCTTACCATGTGTTGTGCTAGTGAAGTAGTGATTTTGTCAAATTCAGTACAACACTTTGTTTTCTTCCTAGCCATTAATTTAGCGTGCGTACTCATGCTCTTCGGCCTGTCCTTTGCTCTGCTTTTCTAAATGGGATACGCTCTGCACAAAATCACTGTCCTACAATCTGAAACCTTTTTTTTATGGCAAGATGCAAACAAAATGTACTAACTCAATCAGAATAGATATTCTATTCGAAATTTTCAATGGTTTTGCGACGCACATCTTGCGCTAGGAAAAACTACTGTGCTAGTAGTACATTTGAGAGGATATTCCGATCCGCTTAAGTCAGTGGATACGATCTCCTTTCCCTACTCCCTCGAGTTCTGAATGGAGACACACAAAAAACATTTTCTTTTCTCTGTCCTCACTTTACTTAACAAAGTGCTACAGTTGGGTGTTGTTTAAAACAAAGACTGCGAAAGGGCCACATTTTCCACATAGTGGAAGCTCGTATGATTGAACGGCTCAACCTGATCCTAACTCCTAGCTGCTCTAATCAGGAAGATTCCCAACTCATGTACGCTCTGTATCATCTCCTGTTCACTCTACGCCTACGGTCTCAGCCATGCAAAGGAGCATTCAGCACAAGCACCGGCTACTGTTCAGTAACAGTAGCTGCCACTGCTTGCTTGGCATGCTCTGCGTTTGCTGCAACTTGCCAATGTATTGAGCCGTGGCATCTCGTGTGAGAGGGAACGGGGATCGATCACTTCCGAATCAGCAGCGCGGGGAAAGAGGCATCTGACGCGGCGACAACTCAAGTCGCTGAAAAGCGGGCGGAAAACGTCCTAAAAAATGGGACCAACATGTCAACATGGGCAGCTGCTGCACGTTCATTCCTAAAAAAACATATGCGGCAGATATATCATATATGTCAACTTGTGAGATTAAAACATGGCAAAATTGGAAATTAATACCATCCATATGCGGGAGGGAGAAAAATCGGACACCTTATATCTTCGCCCTCATCTACTCACTCCCTGAACTTATCCCTTTGTTCTTATCTCTACTACCAAGTTTAAACTCGTTTGTTATCAAATTGAAGATCAAATTTGCATGCAAACTTGCACTTGTAGACAAGTATAGATGTACGTACAAGTTATGTTGTTTTGGCTAGCCTCTCTAAGATGTATGTGTGTAGCACTTGTAGACAAGTGCATACATATGTACAAGGAAGCGGATTAATTTGATGACCGAATGCATGCACGTAGCATTTTTTTATCATGTAACGGAAGATGGTGAAATCGGAAGGTGGAGTGTTTGCCGCTCGGTGTGAACATGTATGAAGCGTCCAAAAGTTGTTGTTTCCAATATTCTTACATGAACTACACTATTTCTCAGAAAATTCGAGCGTGCGAAACAGGACCTTAATAAATTGGTTACCTGAGCCTCCACCCAAACATTAACCCACATGTCAGTGGCCAGCTGTTCAGTTTTACCAAGACTCCTGTTGGTACATGTAGCTCCACTGTTCATGGTCCCCAAACTGAAGTGGCTCTTGGAGTCTTGGGGCCTGCCAAGGGGCCAGGGTGTAAGCATTGTGGGCCCCACGCCACGCGACCGAATAAACCCTTGTCCTCACCTGCTGCTGTTGTGTGCATGTAACCATTCCCAGGCCAGGTTAGGCCCGTCGAAAGCGGTACGGCCACGTGTTCTCATTCTCACGATCCGGTGACCGCACCAGATACTCCAGCGTATGCGCCTGCTCCGCCTTGCCAATGAACACCCCGGGCCGCTGGGGTGGGCACAGCTCGTACTCGACGTTAGCCATTTTTGAGCATATAACAAAAATAGTCTTCTCGTGAACGAGTTGAGGGCACAAAAGACCCACTACCATGTATTTTGAGTGCGGCACGTGTGCCATTTTTACCAATTAGCAATAAGCTTGTTCAGACCAGGTGGCACAGACTCGGCTGCTCCGTCCCCAGGGGCGTGGACGCGCCTTGTTCGGCCCCCACTCGGCTGCTCCGTCCCTAGGGGCGTGGATGCTCCTTGTTCGGCCCCCAGGTCGTGTCAGCGGTGACGTGGCGGCACGGAGAGCGTTCATCCCCCTTGGGAGCGGTGGAGATGGCGTCCGGGCGCGAGGGAATGGTGGAGGACAGGAGTTGGCCGTCGACACGTCTTTGTGCCATTTTTGGTATTACGGTGTGTGAACGACCAAATTTGTTAATAACAATGTCAACAGTGTCATTTAGGCCAAAAACTCCTTCATTTGAGATGAATGACAACAGACTAGTGGGGATGCAGATGACTTGAGAGGATGGCGTTGTTAACATTGACCCCAGTCGTGTGGACAAGTTTCTGTCCGGGACAACAGGAGATGATACAGAGACGGGTTTTGTGAGTATGAACAATGGCATGAAACTAAGACATCGAAATTTCATTCAACAATGAGGATATCAATGCCGCAAGGAGAGATAGAGTAAAATGATCTCCCTCACTTGTCGACGTTTCTATGCCACAGTATGTTTTCGGATACCGCCATACAATTACAACCCATCTTTGCTCAATGGGTACAAAATATCCATGCTAACGCGCCTGGCGTAACAGCTTGTGGTGCCAAGGTGCTTGAGTCGTTCGCCGTCGGCCCTGGCCTGACCATCATCCTCACTATGTGAGTGGGCCCAGCGGCAGATCCAGAACAAAATCGATCAGGTATCACAATACATGTCATCACATGTACGTGGAGTGAATGGGCATAAACTACGAGGTGCACAACTATACGTACATGGTTTTTGATAAAGTAAAATAATATTGAATCTGGTGTCCTGTGCACCCGTGAAGCTTCATTTGAATCCTCCCCTAAGTGGGCCACCGCCCCCTTCTTGGTGCCAGCCGTGGTCCTACGTGTTTTCGTTGTGGCTTGTCTTACTGGTGGTTGATGTTAGGTGGAGTTTGGTGCTAGCACAGTCATTGGTGGTGTGCCGTGGAGTTCACTTTGGTGAGCCGCGATGTGGACGTTGTCGTGGTGAGCACCCCGGTGTTGGTGGCTACATCTCAAGCCCCTATAGGAGTCGTGGCTCTCCTGTTTGTGCTCTGCCCCATGGTTAGCTTTCTCTAGGTTTTGTTGTTTGTAGGGGGTGGTGTTTTGTATTGGTACTCCATGAGGTGCTTGCCTTGTGAGTATAGTTGATGTTTTGGTTGGAGATCATGGCTTAGGATTCCTTCCCAGTGTTGGTGCTTCTTCCTTGAGGTCGGTGTCTTTGTTGCTTCTCTTTCAGGGATGGTGCATTTCGCTTCTCCTTAAAATAAATGGTAGAGTTTCTGCTCTTGGTTTTCTAAAAAAGAGAGCTTCAGCGGCTCAAAGTGCATTAGCCATCACCCATCGCCAGCGCCCCGAGCAACCCAACACAACTGGATAAGGCAGTGACGGAGCTAGAACTCAAACCCTGTGGGATCAATGCCTCTGAAATCCTTAAAAAAATATATTTTCATAATAAATATCAATAGTATTAAGGTTACTCGACAAAAACCTATGGGGTCAAGCGAGGTGATTCTGGTACTGACACAAGGCAAGCTTATCCATGCCGTTTTTACTACACACAAAGCACGGAGGAGATGTCCTGAACCGACACAGACGAACATATTCCTCCCCCATTCCTGCCGCTTTTTCACTCGCGCTTGAGGTGCATGTGCCGCCGCCCTAATCTGAATTGCGCAGGACTAATTTCGACCATTGTACTGCTCCCTTCAGCCGTTTTGGACACCGATACGGTTTTTAAAATACAACGTTGACCACTAATTACTATTGTAATATATTTATAAAACCCAATAAAATTATAATATTATGCACGTACTTTTCGAGACGAATCTACGTATATGATTTTCATGTATCTAATCTAAATATTTTTAAAAGTATTGATGACCAAAATTTTTAAAGTTTAATTACACATATTACATAATAACTTTCTTTTGCAAACCGGAGGGAGTAACTTGTATCAAGATCAGCTAACTAGCAACGTATTCATGCAGCTGCCAATCGCTTGGCTTTGTGGTATCTCGCTACGTTGTCTCATGTACGTAGTTCTAAACTTTGCGCCGGGCACGTCTACTCTTTGCAATCGCTTTTTCTTGATTTTTAATAAATACCTACAGTTAACAAATCTTCCAAGCCCCGATCTCTTGATTAAATTAGGGCCAGCATTGAGCCATGTGCTCTTTGTGAAACAAAAAAAAAATGCCAAACAACAAATTTCCCATCGTTCCCACCCACCTATTATGCCTTTACCCTTGTCCTGTTCGTATCATTGACGAAATACTGTATAAAAAAAGGAGTGCACGTCCTGCACACTCTGACTCAAAAACAAAAACAAAAACAAAAACAAAAAAAGGAGGCGATATACACGATTTAGCCAGGAATTATTATATGCTGTGCTTGGTTATTTGGAAAATGAGGCGTCACGCGCAGCGATAGTGAAACACGGACATGACCTGATGTGGCTTATTATCCTCGTTCAGAATCGCTCATGCTGTCATGCATAGTTCTGGCATTCTGGGAATGTTTTTTTTCCCCAGTGGAATGGCTATCGGAACGTGGAGTCATGGCTAAAATGACGTATTTTTTAAACGAAATAGAAAATTAGCCTTTCGTTGAACGAAATGATATCTCTATCATGCGAATTTATCATGACAGACATGTGCCGCGACCTAGACCACAGCAACCAATTTGTCGTGCTCCCAGATTGTGGCAGCGCTCCCAGTCCGCTACACGGCCTGTCGTGCTCCTAGTATGCGACAGGAATATACGCATGCCACTTGTCGCGCGAGCGCATGTATGTGCCCGTGATATGGGAGTGCGGCAAGTCGGCTGCCGCGGTCTGAGATCATGACACGTGGATGTCGTGATAAATTCGTATGGTAAAGATTTTGTTTCGCAGGCTAGTTTTACTATTTGTTTTAAAAAGAGCCTAAGCTAGGCAAAAACTGGGGGAATGTGAGGTACGATGGCTCGCTGATGCGTATTTAGCCGATATTTCGTAATTCCTCATGCCCAAAGCATATGCATACGTACGGCCCAGAGCCCATTGACGCCTTTCATTGGGTTATGGGCTTATGGCCTTTGTAGATGGTACTCCACTACATTGCTAAGATAAATAAAGAGAAAATTGCACTCTCAGCTCCTAAACTTGTAAGGATGTATCATTTAGCTTTTTAAATTTATATTTTACTTTATCAGTTTTCTAAACTTGTAAAATTGTGTCACTTAGCTTTCTTAACTTGCATTTTACTTTCTTAACTTGCATTTTACTTAGCTCCGGGAAAGCACCGACTTAGAGGAGACAAGAGAGGGGGCGGCAAGCTGCAAACGGTGGAGCTTTGGCGAAAACGTGAGCACAGTGTGTTCCTGAGCCCGAAGAATCTATTTTTGTCAACGTGAGGTGATGGAGACGATGAACAAGGCCGGAACGGGGTGGTAACAAGTCCACCGAACTCAAAGGGGACAAAGTCGTCGGTATCGCATCCGACGAATTTCGCTTTAACGCAAGTTCAGGAAGCTAAGTGACACAACCACTTAAGTTCGGAAGGTGAGAAAGTACAATACAAATTCAGAGAGCTAAGTGATATAACCCTTAGAACGTACAGTCCAATTTTCTCATAAATGAGCTAGTAGATGGTTGACCGGAGAGAAATGCTTGTGAACTGCCATGCCCAGGGCAGATTATTATTATTACTACTACTATTATTATTATTGCGAGGAGGTGCAGATATTATAAGACCATATACTCCATCCATTCCAAAATACTGTGATTGTCGTTTGGAATGTCTCCGATACTAAACTTGACCACTAAAAATATTTATAAAACCTACTAGGATTACATTATTTAAAAGTATTTTTTTACAAATCAACCAATCTATATTTTCCTTATGATTGATCTAAATATTCGCGAACATGTTGTTGGTTAAAGAAAAAAATAGTATGACTACATACATTACTTCTTCTTCTTCTTTTTACTAGAAGGTGTGGTACGATAGAACAAGATCCAGGACTGTAGTACTCCTGTATTTTAACCTAACATGTTGAGCTGTATACGGTACTAATTTTCTGAGACTAATAAACCAGTGTTTTTTTTGCGTCGAAAACAAGTATATTTTTTATGTTGAATATATAAGTATTTTTCGAAGTATTTTAATCTAGAAATTTGCTAGATAAAATATGGAAAATACTCTAGCTATTTTCACAAAGTAGGTAACTAAGAACACTATAGTTATACCAGATTCTAGAAGAACAGAAGCTAACATTTCTATCTCAGTGTTCAAAACAACAACAGAAAGTAAATCAAACCAATTAACAAGAGAGATAAAGACATACCCAGATTCAGTGGTAGAAGAAGATGCAGCAGTGTTCTTGATGAGGACGTTGTTCGTCATGACGTAGTAGTAGTAGTCGTGCAGTTGATGTAGAACGTAGTAGAGAGTTGTAGTCGCAGTGCAGTTGATGTAGATCATAGCAGCGAGCAGTCGCGCGAACGCTTCCCAAAAACCTTATTCGTCCTCGCTCGTGCAAGCCTTCGAGGATAAGGGTTCCGGAGGCCTGCTCTCCCGGTGTGGTCGTACACGTACCAGTCCGGGATGGAGATAACCAAAAGCAGCAACAAAAACAGTGGAGTTCTGTGTTGTGTAACCTTGGAGAGAACCAGACTCTGTTCTTTAAATAGCCAGAACCAAAAAGTCCAAAGACCAACAGTCACCAGGAAGTTCAAAGGCCAACAGTCATCAGGAAATCCAAAGACCAACAGTCATCAGGAAGTCCGAAGACCAACAGTCGTCAGGAAGTCCAATAGTCGCCATCATGAACCACAACTCTGACATGCAAAAATAAAGAGACCAGAGACCAATGGTCGCCATTGATTCGTAATCAATTACGTGTCAGTGCGTTTCGATTTTTGAATAGATAAAGTAAATCGCGCCCGCACCTGACATGCCTGCGTACGCGCACACACGCACACGCACCGCACGGCTCGGCTCGGCGAGGCGAGCGCGCGCGTGTGTTGGCTCTTTCCAATTCCACAATAGGGTTACCACGTCCACCTTATAAAGTGATGTAACTCCCCTTCATCCCTTCATGTGGGACTAAACAGTTTTAGCACATGCACATGGCCTTTGAGATTTATCAGGAATTAATTAGAATATAATTTGGGCCTAGCCCATATTAATTCCAACAATCCCCCACCAGATCCCAATGGCACATGTCAAATGCCAGTATTGTTTTAATATACCAGTGTTTTGATGGAGACCGGTTAAGGTTGAACATCCACTTAGAACAGAAGCTACACTTATCCACAATTGCACAATGGACTAAGCCTTGAATTGGCAGTTTTGTGTGAATAAATTTTACTTAAGTCCTTAACTGATACTAGGCTGCCAGGCATCCCCGCGGGTTGGAGCATATGAGTCATACTCCTGGCCTATTCATGAGCTTCCTAGAGATTACCCTATCTCATAGACTGTGACTAGCAGTCGGACTCATATAGGTGTGTTCTTTCAAGACTGCTCTGTAGGACAGTATCTTTGCTTAAACAAACCACAGAACACATTAAGATGAAATCAACCTGCCATACAGATTTAGGAGAGAATTGCATCTCCAATAGAGTGGGTCTATAAAGGTACTCTCCTCCCAGTTAACCAAAAGCTTCTTTCGTCAATCCTACTTCACGAGATCTCCGATCATATAGGATGGGTTACCACTATGGTATAACTCACGTGGGTCTCAAACACATCTCCCTCGATGCATTGTCTATCACATTCCGTGATAAACCCTTTGTGAATGGATCTGCCAGATTCTTAGCTGTTTTGATATAATCCAAAGCTATTACTCCAGAGTTTCTCATTTTTCTAACAGATTTCAGTCTTCTTTTCACATGTCTTGATGCCTTCATATTATCCTTAGAACTGTTCACTTTGATGATCACAGTCTGATTGTCACAGTTCATCAGAATAGCTGGTACCGGTTTTTCAACCACCGGCAAATCCATCAAGAGCTCACGAAGCCATTCGGCTTCAACAGTGGCAATATCTAATGTTGTGAGTTCTGCTTCCATTGTTGACCTCGTTAAGATGGTCTGCTTGCAAGACTTCCATGAAACAGCGCCACCTCCAAGTGTGAAGACATATCTACTTGTGGCTTTAATCTCATCAGCATCAGATATCTAGTTTGAATGGCTATAACCCTCTAATACCCTGGGGTACCCGGTATAGTGAATGCCATAACTCATAGTACCCTTTAGATAGCGCATTACCCTCTCAAGAGCATGCCAATGATCATCTCCCGAATTGAAAACAAAACGACTTAGTTTGCTCACAGCAAACGAGATGTCAGGCCTGGTACCGCTAGCTAAATACATGAGAGAATCAATTATCTGAGAATATCTTAATTGGTCTCTAGCTATTCTCCGATTCTTCCTAAGGAAGACGCTAAGATCATAAGGTGTTGGAGAAGGTTTGCAGTCGCTATAACCAAATCGACTTAGAACCTTTTCTACATAATGGGATTGCAACAATGTAATTCCACCATCATCACCTCTCAACAGCTTGATGTTCAAGATAACATCAGCTACTCCCAGATCTTTCATCTCAAAATTCTGAGACAAGAAATCTTTGACCTCCTTAATCACATTAAGGTTGGTTCCAAAGATCAGTATGTCATCAACATACAGACATAGAATGACTCCCTCGCCCCCACCATGGCGATAATACACACATCTGTCAGCTTCATTCACAATAAAGCCTACAGATGTTAAAGTTCTGTCGAAGTTTTCATGACATTGCTTAGGTGCTTGTTTAAGACCATACAAAGATTTCAACAACTTGCACACCTTTCCTTCTTGACCATCTACTACATATCCATCTGATTGATCCATGTAAATTTCCTCATCGAACTCTCCATTTAGGAAAGCCTTCTTAACGTCTATCTGATGAACGAGAAGACCGTATGAGGCAGCCAGAGATAGTAGTACTCGAATAGTGATCAATCTGGCAACAGGTGAATAAGTATCAAAGAAATCTTCGCCTTCCTTTTGGGTATAACCCTTGGCCACAAGTCGTGCCTTGTACTTCTCGATAGTACCATCAGGTCTAAGCTTCTTTTTGAATACCCACTTACATCCTACAGGTTTACAACCATAAGGACGCTCAGTGATCTCCCAAGTTCCATTAGAGATAATGGGATCCATTTCACTACGGACAGCTTCCTTCCAGTATTCTGCATCTGGAGAAGCATACGCTTCAGAAATGGTACTTGGAGTATCATCCACAAGGTACACAATGAAATCAGGACCAAAAGACTTTACAGTCCTTTGTCTTTTACTCTTCCTTAGAGTTTCATTGTCTTCCTTCTCAGGAATTTTCTCAGGGGTTTGTTCAAAATATTCCATTGGAATGACAGGTTCAGGAGTTGTATCAGGCTCCTGACTCGATGAACTAGGCATATCTTTCATCGGAAAAATATCCTCAAAAATATAGCATCTCTGGACTACATAATTGTACCGATAAGCACGTCAGGTACTCCAGATTTTACCACTAGAAATCTATATCCAACACTATGGTGAGCATAACCTAGAAAGACGCAATCTACAGTTTTTGGTCCAAGCTTACGCTTTTTGGAAATTGGCACGTTGACTTTCGCCAAACAACCCCAAGTGCGCAAGTATGAAAGTGATAGTCTTTTCTTCTCCCATTGTTCAAATGGAGTAATCTCTTTATTCTTTGTGAGAACTCTATTTAGGACATGACATGAAGTCAATATAGCCTCCCCCACCATGCCTTGGAAAGACCCACTGTATCTAACATGGCGTTAACCAAATCAGTTAGAGTGCGGTTCTTTCTTTCAGCAACCCCGTTTGACTGGGGTAATAGGGAGGCGTCCTCTCATGAATTATACCATGTTCCTCACAGAATAAATTGAACTCATTAGAAAAGTACTCGTTGCCATGATCAGACCTAACCTTTTTGATTTTCTTTTCAAGTTGGTTCTCAGCTTCTGTCTTATAATTTTAAAATAGTGAAGAGCTTCATCTTTAGTTTTTAAAAGATACACATAGCAGAATCTAGTGGAGTCATCAATCAAAGTCATGAAATATCTCTTACCACCTTTTGTCAACACACCATTCATCTCACACAGATCTGAATGCATGAGTTCTAATAGTGTCAAGTTTCTTACTTCTGCAGCCTTATGAGGCTTACGAGGCTGCTTTGATTGCACACAAACTTGACATTTAGAACCTTTGGCAAGAGTGAATTTCAGGATTAACTCTAAACTGGCTAACCGCGTCATGCAACCAAAATTTATGTGACAAAGTCGTGAATGCCAAATAGTAGTCTCATTATCACTGAAAACATGGTTCACAACATTATTACAGAAATCTGAAAGAGATAGGCGGAACAAACCTCCGCACACATAGCCTTTACCAACAAATTGTCCACACTTGGACATTACAAATTTATTAGACTCAACTACCAGTCTAAAGCCATTTCTACATAGAAGAGATCCGCTCACGAGATTCTTATTGATAGATGGCACATGATGCACGTTCTTCAGTTGCACAATCTTCCCCGAAGTAAACTTCAGATCGACCGTGCCAACACCATGAATAGTGGCATGTGACCCGTTCCCCATTAGAACGGCTGAATCCCAAGTGACCTGGTAAGAAGAGAACAATGAAATATCAGCACACACATGTATATTAGCACCAGTGTCTATCCACCAATCGGTAGATTGACATACGGAAAGAACGAGAGGTAAATTACCATACCCCGATGTTCCCGTCTCAGTAGTACCAACAACAACATTAGCAGACTTAGAGTTCTGCCCTTGCTGATTCTTCCCACCCTTGCGTTGGCTGCAATCCTTGGCCCAATGACCAGGTTCGCCACACACAAAGCAAAGACTATCATTTGTGTTCTTCTTCTTCTTCTTGAAGCTAGTTGTTTGTGCGGTCTTGTTCTTACCTTTGAACTTTTGAGCTTGACCATTCTTCTTCTGCACCACATTGGCACTAGAATGTCCCTCATTACCTCTGATGTGTGTATCTTTTGTCCTCGCCTTCTCTTCAACATCAAGAGACCCGATGAGATTTTCAACAGAAAACTCTTGTCACTTGTGTTTTAGGGAAGTAGAAAATTCCTCAAGAAGGAGGAAGTTTGGCAATAATGCCTCCCACGACAAACTTGTCCGGTAACACACATTTGAAGTGCTCAAGTTTTTTGGCCATGGATTGTATCTCATGAGCCTGCTCAACTACAGAACGACCATCAACCATTCTATAGTCATGGTATTGCTCCATAAGATACAATTCACTGCCTGCATCCGAAACCCCAAATTTGGCCTCGAGTGCATCCCACATCTCTTTCCCATTTGTAATCACCATGTATGCATCAACTAACTTCTCACCAAGAACACTAACCACGGCACCTTTAAAAAGGTTATTAGCAGCCTCGAACGCTTGCTCCTGTTCAGGAGTAAGTGTTCCTTCAGGCTTGCTATTTGCCACATGGAAAACGTTCATGGCAGTTAGCCAGAGTACCATCTTGGTGCGCCACCTCTTGTAATTCGCACCATCGAATTCATGGGGTTTGAGCGCGGCAGCAAAGCCAGTTGTTGAAAAATGCCTATGCCTAGAATAAGCTTTTTGGATTGTTGAATATATAAGCATTTTTTGAAGTATTTTAATCCAGAAATTTGCTAGATAAAACATGGAAAATACTCTAGCTATTTTCACAAAGTAGGTAACTAAGAACACTATAGTTATACCAAATTCTAGAAGAACAGAAGCTAGCATTTCTATCTCAGTGTTCAAAACAACAACAGAAAGTAAATCAAACCAATTAACAAGATAGATAAAGACATACCCAGATTCAGTGGTAGAAGAAGATGCAGTAGTGTTCTTGATGAGGACGTTGTTCGTCATGACGTAGTGGTAGTAGTCGTGCAGTTGATGTAGAACGTAGCAGAGAGTTGTAGTCGCAGTGCAGTTGATGTAGATCGTAGCAGCGAGCAGTCGCGCGAACGCTCCCCAAAAACCTTATTCGTCCTCGCTCGTGCAAGACTTCGAGGATGAGGGTTCCAGAGGCCTGCTCTCCCGGTGTGGCGTACGTACGATCGGGCTAGAGATAACCAAAAGCAAACAACAAAAGCAAGTGGAGTTCGTGTTGTGTAACCTTGGAGAGAACCATACTGTTCTTTAAATAGCGAACTGAAAGTCCAAAGACCAACAAATCACGGGAAGTTCAAAGGCCAATCATCGAAGTCCAAAGACCAACAATCACCAGAAGTCCAAAGACCAACGATCATCGTGAAGTCCGAAGGCCAACGATCGTCGAAGTCCAACGACGCCATCATGAACCACAACTCTGACATGCAAAAATAAAGAGACCAGAGACCAACGGTCGCTATTGATTCGCAATCAATTACGTGTCAGTGCGTTTCGATTTTCGAATAGATAAAGAAAATCGCGCCCGCACCTGACATACCTGCGCACACGCACACGCACCGCACGGCTCGGCGAGGCGAGCGAGCGCGCGCGTGTGTTGGTTCTTTCCAATTCCACAAGAGAGCTACCACGTTCCACCTTATAAAGTGATGTAACTCCCCTTCATCCCTCCATGTGGAACTAAACAGTTTTAGCACATGCACATGGGTCTTTGAGATTTATCAGGAATTAATTAGAATATAATTTGGGCCTAGCCCATATTAATTCCAAGATTTGATAGAAAATGAATCAGTATAGTGTTTTTTAATTAAAAATGAATTCAGGCGGTAGACTTCAACTGATTGCTGGTACATATATAGGCAAGAACTGCAGGCACACACGGGTTGAAAGTGAACATTTCCATGATCCCCGCATGGTTCATTCGATGTTAAACGATGGCAACATTCTAAGTCGATCACAAAAAAAAAAAAATCTATACGTTCTAAGTACAACAAATCAAAATAAGACCTATTGCACAGATCAAAATGATTAATTAAGTAGTCCGCAGGAGTGTAGGATCGGCAGGGAGGTCAAATTGCCTTTCCCAAATGTGAGCTTCTCACTACTCACCAACATTTTTTTGTCCGGTGTGAATGTGTCAAATAGAGTGAATAGACAACATCAATTTTGTTTGATTGATGATTGTTCATAGATTTGCAAAAATGAAGAAGCAAACTTTGCACAATTATTTCTCAAATAATGCAACCAGCAGCAACCCTCGAGTTCAAGACATGAGGGACAATGAGCGGAACCATTGTTCAACCAAGTCAAAAACTTTTGTGAGGCAAATGAGATTGGTGTTCCAAATATGGATAATCACATTGGAGTTAATGGTAAATCTGCATGCTGGAAGCATAAGGTGAGTAACATTCACTATTACCATGTTGATATTTTCAATGTTGTTTTTGATGCCATTATGGTAGAGATAGATTATCGCTTCAATGAAGTTTCTTCAAAGTTATTGGTTTTGCATGTCTGTCTTGATCCAAGAAACTCTTCTAAGTTTGATCTGGATAAACTTATTCGATTTGCTAAGATTTATGATGCTGATTTCACCATAGTAGATCGTTTATTGTTAAAGAATCAGTTTCAAACCTTCATTCTCAATATTAGGAGAAGTGAAGAATTTCGTGAATGTTGTGGTCTTGCAAAGTTTGCTCAAAAGATGGTTGAAACTAGAAAAAGTAGAACTTTCACGTTGGTCTATCGCCTCATCGAGCTAAAATTGATCATTCCAGTGGCAACAACACCAGTTAAAATAATCTTCTCAGCAATATAGATTATCAATGACTTGATGGTGGTTACTCTGAACGAGAGATATTTAGAAGCCTTGATAAAAAAAATCATTCAACACTTTCAAGATATAAAAAGTCGTAGAGTGAATTTTCGTCGTAATGAGATGTAGTGCCATAATTTATTATTGTATCACTAAATTTGATATTTTGATCTACAAGTCAATACTCACATATTTACGTACATTTGGATCAGACTTTCTATTAGCGAGGTACCACCTTTATTATATTTTGCATATTCCACTTTGTTCTCTTTCTATGTATATGTGAATTTCATGGCAAAAGATCTATAGATATATTTTGTATGGTTGTCAAATGTTAGATTCGATCACGTCCATTTTTATCTGAATTCGCCACTAGCTAGTTTGGTAACAACGGCGGTAAGCCGAACGGTTGGAACAAGCTAGCGGTTCATTGAATATGGACGTTTCCATGATCCCGGTCCGGTTCATTTGACTTGACAGGAGACCTGTTTCACTCACAAGTGTGGCTTAAGGATCCTGTCATATGATTGCCTAATGTACACGCTGGAGTATTGAAATACAGTTCGCATTGAGTTTAGTTTTTACTTTTTAGGCATTGAGCTGGTTGAATTGTATGGATGAATGCCGACGGTTTAGTTTGCCGGCTGTTGCGTTGTGCTTCAATTTAAAATCTATTAGTCAGTTATATATGAATACTTATTGATTATATCATGATTTTGTTGTTATATTTAAAAATGATGCATCTAACTTTTTTCATATCTAAAATAAGAAAAAAATAATTTTAAAAGCCATCACGATACCGACCGAACTGCAGGCTAATTCATAGCCGCATGGGCTATTACTATATAAGGAAAATATGTAGTCTACATGGGTTCAGGCCCAATAGAGTAAGGCTAAGCCCGTATACATGGGCTTAAAGGCCTATGCAGAAACTGACTAAACATGAAGACCCAAGTTTGCGTTATCCTTTTTCCTTTTCTCGTACTAGCTTGAGCTGAGCTGACCTAACAAAGTTTGACGTCAAATTTAAAACATCGAACATGAATGAATTGCGCGTCGAGATAGTCCCGTGAATTAAAGCTAGATGTGTCCTGCCATTCCATCACGCTTGTATAAGACCAGCTGACAGCCAAGTGATCAAAATCCCATTAAAAACGAAGTTAATTAATTGATCATACGGAAACGAAAGTGCCCTTTGATATCATCTCACGCAACAGTTTCTTGTCCAGGAAAAAGAGAGGGAAAACTGCATGGACCGAGCTATCACAAGATGCAAGTTGGGTACGTGCCGATCAAACGAAATTAATGCTATCAAGTATCCCTTCCAATGCTTGAAGGGGTAGGTTAGGTGTATTAGATATTGATAGTTTAGCGAGTGTACGGCTCATACTTGGAAAATTTCTTTTCTTTTCTTTTCTATGTGGCATTTGCATGGCGTCCAGCAAGTCCAGTTGAATCAAATAGAGTAGTATACATATGCAACTATGCAAGATAACACAAACAAAATTACACGCGAGTCCCGAACTACTTTCATAGTTGCAAGAATGAAGGGTAAAATACTTGGTCTTGCGAGTCCCGAGCGTTAGCTCGAGTGGTTAGTAGCGCCGTAGTGCGTGCTGCTTGTCGGGCTCGATCCCGAGGCGTCACATCTTTTTTTTTGAGTTATTAGGAAGTGATCAAAATACGTGTCCGCACTCTGTAGGATTTTAACATTCGCTCTAGTTTAAACGTGTGTTAAGAACGTATTCACGTATGCGTGTGGTGTATATGCGTAAGTGTGTCTAACATGTACTCTAAAAAATACTTGGTCTTGCAGATTGCATGGAAGCCAACTACTCTTAAGTATGTCCAAGATTGTAGTTTGTCGCTCGCCGTTGGACATCGGACAGGTCATCTCGTCCATGGAATCCTCAATGCTGGTAGGAATTAGTCGATTCAGTATACAGGGACCGGCCGGGTCCAGTTCCAGTCCAGCCAATGCGTACATGCAGGCTCTGCACACATTTTAATTTTGCAACCAATTAACGTGTGGATTCAGACATTCAGCGTTCCACTGTATCTACAATTTTCCCCAATGGCTATTCGTGAATTTGCGATGTTTATTATACTCATTCATTTTTCCATTTTTTTTCCCATATAGCCGATGGTGCTTCCAGTGTAATCCGAAATTTTCTGATGGTCGGAATAAATCAGCGACAAAATACTGCTGACAAAGTGATAGCTGGCAGCAATACGATAGGAATTCGAAAGACAATTACAAAAGATACCACCGCTGGGTATATAATGATAAGTAATAGCCGTAAGAAACAATTAGAAATACACTATTTGGCTAGACTAGAGACACTTAATTTTTTTTGGTACCAAAGCATGTAGAGAGAAAAGGAAAGGAAAACAGGTTTGCTTTTGTTGTGTGCAGTCCATGGCTCCACCTACTTATCGCGATGGAACGGAAGACCCTGCGTGACTGACTGACTGGACGTGTGCTGCCATCGCCTGGTCGCAAGTCGCAACATCCCAATCCCCAGCTCCGGCCGGCAAGAGCAGTGCACGCTCGTGCCTCGTTTTCTGCCTTTCCCCGGCACCGGCAGCAGACTTGTCATATCACACACCACAGCAGACTCGGAAGCCAGAAGAGTTTAACGTCGCGCTGCTGCGAGGCGAGCCGAGCCGCATGCATCTCCATCTTTGGTTTACCGGCTAACATTGAGTTTATGTCTGTTGTGGCTACAAATAAAACGGTAGAAAACGAAAGCCTCGGGTGTCTACTTGCTGTGAGGGGTAGGTATCTTGCGGTCCACAGAGTGTGTGGAACGGTAGAGAGGGATAAATGATATTTTATTTGTGTTAAATTCATCAAAAAAAATCCCCCTGTTTGACACGCCAGATGATTTGTTTATAGCGTTACAAGTTAAAAGATAGGAGATTATGATAATGCCCCTGTAAAGATTCTACGAATATAGGGGCTTTCTGGTTTTTTCTTCTTTCGTTTGTAGCTTTGGTGCACGGTAGACTCCTGTGGGCGATGTCCACCACGTCACCTTCCTTGGTGCATCGCGGGGCCTCGACCTCCCCCTTCATCCTTCGCCCGAAGACCCCCTTAGGCAAAGGCCGAGGTGCTGGGTCGAATGGCCAAGGTATCGAGGTAGTGTCCTTCCCCTTCGCGTATGCCGA
Source organism: Ampelocalamus luodianensis (assembly GCA_036346255.1). Lineage (NCBI taxonomy): Eukaryota > Viridiplantae > Streptophyta > Magnoliopsida > Poales > Poaceae > Ampelocalamus > Ampelocalamus luodianensis. The sequence continues at coordinate 96,456,517 of CM070634.1, read as the reverse complement.
AGGGGCTAATTCTTTGGCTCTTCATCAACCTGTTGGGGGCGGTGGGCTGTCCATACAACAATCCCTTTCCAACTGAAGCTTGATCCATTGCATACAAACTCGCTCGCCCGGCCGACTCACATTCACGCACCACATGTAGCTGCTCAGGGGCGGAGCCAGAAAAAAATCTAGACTAGGCAAGTCTTATTATGGCTAACATGTGCATACGAAGTTGATGGTTGCACTAATTTTGAACTAAAAGCAATCTTAAATTCCAATACACATGATAGTGTATAGATGAACCTCTGTACCGATGCTTATGTAGATATTTTGTGCTCACAAAATTACAATCCATACCCAAAGGACACTTCATAAGATAAAAAAACCGATTAGTGCAACAATCATATAAAATACAAACAAAATGACATTGAAAAAGAATCAAAACATATCGCTAAGGTGCTAATATACGACTACGAGGCAAGTTCATTCTCCGAGATTTAAAGCCTTGAAACCGTCGGGTAATGATGTTATTATCAATTGTTTTAAATATCTCCCGCTTAGTGTAGCACGCTATTAAGTCATTCAACCATTCTTCAAAAATCTTGTTGCACAATTCAGTCTTAGTAATATTCATTGCTGAAAAGGCTCTCTCAACGGTTGTCATTGACACTGGCAATATCAATAGCAACTCAATGAGTTTGTAAACCAATGAGAAAACCGCATGTTTTTCGGTTTCAACCATCTTTGTAGCCAATGATGCAAGATCTTGACAAGTAGCAAATCCAACATGCCTTCTCATACGAAGAATGTAAGTCTCAAGTTGATCCCTTGTAACTGTACGATCACCAATGGAGAAATCTTCATCATAAATTTTAGCACTTCGAGCAAGTTTGTTGACATCAAACTTAGAAAAGGAGTTCTTTGGGTCAAAGCAAGAGAAACATGTGAGTAACTCTGAAGAATCTTCGTTGAATTGATGCTCCATCTCTACTTTAATTCTGCCAACAACAACGAAGTAAATCTCAGCACGATAATAATGAAGGTTAGTGACAGTAAACCCATCATGCCTCGAATGACCCCTAATTGGTATTTCTTCATTCATATCTGGCACTGGAATAGCTTTGTCAGCACAAAAGTTTGCTACCTCACCAAATAAGGCCTCCCAAGCACTATCTGACCTCATGTTGGCTAAAAGTTTTTCACATCATCAATTAATTTTATGGCATGAACAATGTTCAAATCCTTCCTTCGCAACACAAATGAAAGTTCATTTGTAAAAGCAAACAACTTTAGCATCAACTATAAAATGAACACAAATTTGAAACACTCCATTTTTTTTCTATCAAACCCGCTGCTTGATTGGGTACAAGCCCATCTTCATGGATCATATTGAGCACGTGTAGCACCGAGTCCCACATTGTGTCCAAACGAACCAAGGTTGTATGATGTGAGGCCCATTTGCAAGATTGGTTTCCTGATGCAAGCCTCTTCATGTAAAATCTCACCACTCTCCAACCTATTTAAAATGCCTTGGTGATGATTTTCAATCAATGTATCTCTCCTCTTACAGGATGAACTTGTAATCTTCACAATCAAGGAGACATATTCAAAAATTCATGAATAGATTGGCAACAACTACTACTAGCGATAGAAACAATCGCCAATTTCAATTGGTGGGCAAGGCAATGAATATAGAAGATATATGGCTTTTTATCTAAAATCTTTCTCCACAAGCCATTATATTCGTCTCTCATATTTGAAGCTCCATTATATCCCTGTCCTTGTAGCCTTGAAATATATAACTTATGATGATCAATAAGGGCAAAAAGAGCTTCTTTCAATGTATCTGATGTAGTTAAGGAGAATTTTTTAGATCAAGAAATCATTCCACAACCTGCGTCATGAACCTACGTCAAACAAATTTCATTAAGGTAAGATGCTACAAATTGGAAGAATGGATAAATGTTTCACAAGCATGCCTCACTTCTTCCTTCTTATCTTCGTACCAATCTATCATCTCTAGAAAGTTATCCTTGTTTAAGGAAGTAGGGTTTTCATCATGGCCACGGAAAGCTAAGCCTTGAATTATGAGATGTTTTGTACAATCTAGCGACGAAGTCAAATGAATTTGTTATAATTCTTCGGTCTCCTGAGTTGCATAAGAGAACACACTTGACACATTGTCTTTGATTTTTAAAATAATCCCAATGCAATCTTGCCTTGTTGTGAGTAGGGATGACAATTGTGCCCGATTACCCATGTACCCGTGGGCGAATACCCTAATGGAGGCGGGTATGGACGTCTTTCTTTGCCCATGGGTATGAAAACGGGCACAATTCCTTACCCATCGGGTAAATGGGCGCGGGCATGGGTAAACTCTACCCGTGCCCGCTTCGCCCGATAACCGCGAACTACAGTGATAGGTGGGACCGCTTGACACCCCACTAACTCTAAAACCCTAGCTCCAGCCTTCCACTTCCCACTTCCCAGCCGTCTCCCACTTCAGCCGCCTCCCACTTCCCCGGTCTTGCTCCCCCACCCCGAGTCTTCCTCCCCCACCTCCAGTTCTCCTCCTGGGCGCCCCCGACACCGGTCCTCCTCCCGGCCAGCCGCTGCCCCCGACCTCCTCCCGCCCAGGCCTCATCCTCCCACCCAGATCCGCCGGCATCTCCTCTCGGCCCGTCCTCCTCCCAGCCAACCGCCGGCCCCGTCCTCCTCTCGGCCAACCACCAGCCTCGTCCTCCTCCTGGCCAACCGCCGCCCCGTCCTCCTCCTCCCGCCCAGGCCTCCTCCTCCCGCCCAGATCCACCGGTGTCTCCTCTCGGCCCGTCCTCCTCCAGGCCAACCGCCGGCCCCGTCCTCCTCCCGGCCAGCCTCCTCCTCCCGCCCAGGCCTCCTCCTCCCGGCCGGCCTCCTCCTCCGCCCAGATCCGCCCCCGTCTCCTCTCGGCCCGTCCTCCTCCTCTCGGCCCGGCCTCCTCCTCCCGCCCAGGCGCCGCCCCCAAGCGTCACCTCCGTCGGTCGGCATCCCCACCTCCTCCCCAAGCGACGCCCCCTCCTGCTGCTGCTACTCTTAGGTAAAGTGTCCATGGATGGCCGGTATACACATTTTGTCATTTGGTTCTCTGCACAAGTGTATAACATGGTCCATTTGTTCTAGATCTATGAATTATTTATCAGCAATATGATGCTACAAAAAAGATTTATGCAGAAGAAATTGTATGCAGAAGATTTGCACATGTGTATGCAGAAGAAATTGTTCATTATTTAGACATGGAATGGCCAGAAGCATCAGAACTTCTGTCAGAAGCATCTGTCATATACATTCTGATTCAAATACTAATCTGATTCAGAAGTGTCCATGGATGGAATTGTTCAGAAAGCTAATTTAATTATGGTGTGAACCAGAAGCATCTGTCATATTATTGTAGTTATGTAATTGAGCTGATGGAAGACGAGTTCATGTTTTGTACATATTATTGTAGTTATGTAATTGAGCAGTGTTGTTTCATCCTGAAAGTGTTTTCAGCTTCCTTGAAAGTGTCATTGTCAAAATGGATGTCTATATGTACAACATATATATCTCAATGGTTAAAATTTGTACTGTAGGTGGTTTCCTGTAAATGCATGTCTATATGTACAACATATATATCTCAATGGTTAAAATTTGAACTGTGGGCAATTTATTCTGTAGTGTAGGTGTACATAATAGTCGAATGACAAGCAAAAACCATGGCTTGAATATACATTGATATTTGGTATGGATCATTTAAATGCATCATATGCAATGATGTACAGATGTGTTGCAAAGGCCCATAGAAAGTATTGCAATGTTAAGTTTTTTTCAGTGCTATGTATAATGGCATTCCAAAGATTAAGTTATTTCAACAAGGAAACACTCATCCAAATATAACATGTTTCAACAAATGATCTTTGTGTGAACCAAATATAACATGGCTATCTATGAGATGTTTTATGCTGTTTAGCAACCTTTTTAGTGCCATGAGTCACACTCATTTTCTAGAAGTATGTCCTTTTGAATTCAAACTTTTCATGTGAAGGAGCTCATTGTTGCTCACTTGCAGCATCCACAATGTTTTGCCCTCTGTAATTTCATTAAATATATGAGAGATTGAGTGAAACCTTACCTTCCCATTTGTCATTTCTCTTATCTCAATGGGCTTCCTTCAGTGATCATCAAGAGGGCTAGCCCTGAACTTAATTAAATACGGGAACTTGCCCTTAGAATCAGTACTGTGTTACAATAAGGGACTTTTTGATCATTGCATCTTGTTCTATTACATTCAGAATGGCATAGATATGATTATTGCAGTCACCTTTCGTGTTGCAAATGTTCTAGTGCTGTTATGGATTAATGGATATAGGGTAAATTAGTTGTCTTGTTGAAGTTCATGTGTGAATTGTGATGTATTTTATTAGTTGTTGAATGTGTGAATTGTGATGAATTTAATATGTGCATTGTTTATGTGATGAGCATGCTGTGGGCGATGGGTACCCACGGGCGACAGTGCATTGTTCGCGGGTAAACGGGCGTGCCCGCGGGCGACGGGTACCCGCGGGCGACGGGCATGGGCGAGATTCTTCGCCCGTTGTCCTTCGCGGGCATGCCCGTGGGGAATCAGGGTCGCGGGCATGGGTATGGGCGAGCACTACCCGTGCCCGTCGCGCCCGATTGCCATCCCTAGTTGTGAGCACTATTTACACCACCCTACATGGTTAGACAATGATTTATATGCATGCTTCCAATCACTAAACCCTGTTTTGGAGAAGACATCAAAACCAAAAATTTCATCCCTTCCCGGTTTCTTAAAGAGGAAGCAGTAGAAACAAAATGATGTATCTTGAACTCACTATATTCTATCCAATCATATTTGTTGTACCGCAATTGTGAGAAGGCTCTTTTAACATTTCCATATTGCTTGCGAGGAAAACTCACAATTGGTTGGGTTGTACCCTTCAATATGTATATTCTCTTAACTTGGTCTTGAATATCTAAAGCATACTCATCTATTTGTTTCATAAGAGTAGGATCACATATGATCTCATCCGAATTAAACTCATTCACAACATTACCGCTATTTGGTGCTGAACCTTCTGGTTGAGCTTGTAGAGGTCGTGTTAAACTTGTACTTCCATTGGTTCCACTTCCATCGGTTTCGATACTCTCAGCAACCAAAAACTTCATCATTTATGAAATTAACAATTCAAATTTCAATTCAATACCAATTACCAAAATAGTCTAATCTCTATGTGAATGTGTCTATGCTAATATGGTAATCTCCCAAACCAAAATAGCAAAATTACCAGATAGCAACACATGACACACACAACAGTAGGCTAGCACGGACGCAGGCGGTCGACGCGTAGGGAACTTCGGTAGGCGGAGGTGGAGCTAGCCCAGCGCCCGGTGACCTCCCATGTCCCAAATCCGGTGGTCGGACCCAACCCAGCAACCCCGGCTCGTCGCCACCTCGCCAGCTGTGGCATGCCTAGCGACCTCCTAACTCCCAAGTGTCACCCGCAGGCTGCGTGTCGTCGGCTGCCGCCTCGCCTCGCACCCTCGCCCTCGCCCTTGGCTAGTCGGCTCTGTGGTCTGCAATTAGCCTCACGCCTCAATAGTCGGTCTGCCGCGACGCTGCCTCCTAGCGGTGTGTCGCCCTCGACAACGTCACCGAATTGCTCACCATTGCTACCACTAGCCGAGCGTCGCCGAGGCTAGAGGGGAAATGGAGATTAAGGATTTCAGTGAGCGGTGACGACGGTTCGGGAGTCCAAGGGATTGGGGAATGAGGAGGGACTAAGGGAGAGCAAGCCGAGTGGGCGTGGGGCTGTGTGGTTGTGGTGGGCATGTGGGCCATTCAAGCACATTGAGCTACGAAGCCAGGCCAGCCAAACATCGCCACAGCCGCCATGCACCCATCCCGAGGGAGGTCATCTTCAACCTCCAGTCACCCGAGCAGACATCCATGTCACAAGATTTTGCTGTCAGTGACTCCATAGGGGTATCTTGCCTCGCTAGATCCAAGCCTGGGCAAGTGCCCACCCTGCCCGAAGGGTTGGATCTTCCCCTGCAGCGGCTGGTTGCCCACTTGTCTTGGATATTGTATCTCTCCAGCTAGCTCTTGGTTTTATACGTATTGTCTTTAATTCCTCTTCCAAGTACATGTGTTGCCTTTGTAATTTGTTGTCTTTTCGTAGTTCCAGTACAATTCTTTTTCCCCTTTTAAAAGGACGTTGTACAGTTCTTTTATGTGGTACAGTACTGTGGTAGTACTAGATTAACCGAACAAACTATACTGAAAAAACCAAAAAGTACCAATCAACTCAGTTTGATCGGTACATTAGCCAAAATTCTGGTTTTTCTAATGTTCGAAACCAAAATTACCGAGAAAATTGATTTGGACCGAACAAACTATACTGAAAAAACCAAAAAGTACCAATCAACTCAGTTTGATCGGTACATTAGCCAAAATTTTGGTTTTTCTAATGTTCGGTTTGTTTGAAAAAAAAAATAGCTGGAAACCAAAATTACCGAGAAAATTGATTTGGTTGTAACCCACTAACCCGGATGCGAATCCTTTAACTTTAAGAAGTAATGTCATAGTGAATACTACCATATCATTGTTTTATAGCCGTCGGATCGGAAAACAGCCAACGAGATTTGTCACCACACCAAAACACTGTAGAATTGGTACTGTTTATGAATAATGTAGTGACACTGCAATAGTCGACCCGTTGTTTTCAATCCAATGACTCAGACCTGGAAATGTTACATCACTATTTACCCGTGAAATGGAATGTCAGAGGATAAGTCCCACTAACCCTCCCTTACTAGACTCTCTGTCTACTTGTTCTCTTCCCCAAATCCGGCGAGCGGAGAGCCCGCGTCGTCGGTGAGTGGACAAGGCGGCTAGGCGGCTTCGCGAGTGGATGATGCGGTGGATCCGGCTGTCCCCGAGCCCACCGCTGCTGGATCCACTTTTCTCGAGCCCGCAGGCGCCGGATCCGCCGCCATCGACCCCGCGGCCACCGGATCCGCTTTCCCTTAGCCCATCACCGTCGGATACGCTTTCCCCGAGCCCGCCGGCGAGGAGGTGGTGCCGGTGTGGAGAAGGCGGCAGACTTTCCAGATCTCAACATGCTCGGGGACGACACATGCAGGCGGTAAGGGGGAGAGGCGGCGTAGCTGGCCTTCTTCCTCGACTCTGGTGAGACCGGCTAAGAGGTGCACCTCAACTGTGTTGAGAATAAGAGCATTTTTCGAATTACTTTAATCCAGAAATATAGTAGATAAAACATGATGAATATTCTAGCCACTTTCACAAAGCAAGTAAGCAAGAACACTATAGACATACTAATATCCAGACGAACAGAAACTAGCATATCTATCACAGTGTTCAAGGTAACAACTAGTAATATTACTAACCAAGAAATACATATGAAATAGACATACCCGGATCCATGGAAGGAGCAGCAGAGTGGAAGAAGCGGCGGTGAGTCTTTGTGAGATCGCCGTTTGTCATGGCGTAGTGGTAAGTAGTCGTGCGATGAACGTCGCGCGTAGTAGTCGTGACGGTTGTAGGCATAGCGAGAGTCGAATGGAGAGGAAGCGGCGATCGCGCGAACGCTCCCAAAACCTTATTCGCCCTTGCTCGTGCAAGCCTTCAAGGACGAGGGTTCCGGAGGCTGCTCTCCCGCATGCGATCGTACACGCGCTTTGCCGGGATGGAGATCGCGGAGACGACAACAAAGAACCGTGGTGTCTTTCGTGGAGAGAATTGGAGAACCTCCCTCTGCTCCGGATAATGACTATATATAACAACGGACGAAGCAATCACCATTACTCACTAGTAACGGCAGTTCGCACGCCTAGTCAAGAGGCGAAACGGTCGTCATTACTCATTAGTAACGGCGGCAATTCTTCGCCTAGTCAAGAGACGAAACGGTCGCCATTACTCACTAGTAACAAGAAGCGTTATCGCCGGCCATTATTTGAATCGATTGCCTTTGTTCTTTTAATTTGCAAAAATGAAGAGACCGAAAGCGATCGCAATTATTGCCACCGTTTATTGCGAGTCGGTGCGTTCGATTTTCGAATAGATAAAGAAAACGCCAGACGCTGACACGCCGTCTTTGTGTCGCAGCGCGACGCGCACACGCACACGCACATCGCGCGCGACCGCGACCGCGACGCGACGCGACGCACGGACGGCTCGGCTCGGCTCGGCTCGGCACGGCTCGGCTCGGCGAGGCGAGCGGCGCCGCGTGTATTGGCTCTCCAATTCCACAAGAGGACTCCCACGTTCCACCTTATAAATTGGTGTAACTCCCCTTTAACTCTCCATATGGGACTAAAAGGTTTAGCACATGCACATGGGCCTTTGGGATTTTTCAGGATTTAATTAGAATTAAAGTTGGGCCTAGCCCATATTAAATCCAACAATCCCCCACCAGATCCCAAGGGCACATGTCAAATTCCTTGATCCACAGTATTGTTTTAATATATCAGTGTTTCGATGAAGACCGGTTAAGGTTGAACATCCATCTAGAACAGAAGCTACACTTATCCACAACTGCACAATGGACTAAGCCTTGAATTGACAGTTTTGTGTGAATAAGTTTCACTTAAGTCCTTAACTGATACTAGGTGCCAGCATCCCCGCTGGTTGGAGCATATAAGTCATACTCGCCTATTCATGAGCTTCTAGAGATTACCTATCTCATAGCGTGACTAGCAATCGGGCTCATATAGGTGTGTTCTTTCAAGATCGCTCAGAGCAAAGCATCTTTGCTTAAATAAGCCACAGAACACATTAAGATAAAATCAACCTACCATACTGATTTAGGAGAGAATTGCATCTCCAATGGAGTGGGTCTATAAAGGTACTCTCCTCCCGCTAACCAAAAGCTTGTTTCGCTAATCCTACTTCACGGAGTTGTATCGGGCTCCGACTCGATAAACTAGGCATAACTATCAGAGTCGGGCCCGATACAACTCTCGAACTCGCCATTCCAATGGAATATTTTGAGCAAACCCCGATCAAATTCACGAGGAGGAAGACAATGAAACTCGAGGAAGAGTAAAAGACAAAGGACTGCAAAGTCTTTTGGTTCGATTTCATTGTGTACCTTGTGGATGATACTCCAAGTACCATTTACGAAGCATATGCTTCTCGGATGCGAATATCTTGGAAGGAAGCGGTCCAGTGAAATGGATTCCATTATCTCTAATGGAACTTGGGAGATCACTGAGCGTCCTTATGGTTGTAAACCCAGTAGGATGTAAGTGGGTGTTCAAAAGAAGCTTAGGCCCGATGGTACTATCGAGAAGTATAAGGCACGGCTTGTGCCAAGGGTTATACCCAAAGGAAGGCGAAGATTTCTTTGATACTTATTCACTGTGGCTAGATTGACCACTATTCGAGTTCTACTATCTCTGTCGCCTCACACGGTCTTCTCAATCATCGATGGATGTTAAGACGGCTTTTCTAAATGGAGAGTTGGACGAGGAAATTTACATGGAACAACCGGATGGATTTGTAGTAAATGGTCAAGAAGGAAAGGTGTGCAAGTTGTTGAAATCTTTGTATGGTCTTAAACAAGCACCTAAGCGTTGGCATGAAAAATTCGACAGACCTTAACATCTGCAGGCTTTATTGTAAATGAAGTCGATGATGTGTGTATTATCGCCATGGTGGGGCGAGGAGTCATTCTATGTCCGTATGTTGATGACATATCGATCTTTGGGACCAACCTTAATGTGATTAAGGAGGTCAAGGATTTCTTGTCTCGAAATTTTGAGATGAAAGATCCGGGAGTAGCTGATGTTATCTTGAACATCAAGTCGTTGAGAGGTGATGATGGTGGGATTACATTGTTGCAATCTCATTATGTGGAAAAGGTTACAGTCGTTTTGGTTATAGCGATCGCAAACCTTCTCCAACACCTTATGATCCTAGCGTGTTGCTTAGGAAGAATCGGAGAATAGCCGAGACCAATTGAGATATTCTCGATAATTGGTTCACTTATGTATTTAGCTAGCGGTACAGGTTCGACATCTCGCTTGGTTGTGAGCAAACTAAGCCGGTTTGTTTCTAATCAGGAGATGATCATTGGCATGCTCTTGAGAGGGTAATGCGCTATCTAAAGGGTAATATGAGTTATGGCATTCACTATACCGGGTACCTAGGGTACTAGAGGGTTATAGTGATTCAAAGCGATATCCGATGTCGATGAGATTAAGGCCACAAGTGGATATGTCTTCACACTTGGAGGTGGCGCTGTTTCATGGAAGTCTTGCAAGCGCACCATCTTAACGAGGTCAACAATGGAAGCAGAACTCACAAGATTAGATATCGCCATCGTTGAAGCCGAATGGCCGTGAGCTCTTGATGGACTGCCGGTGGTTGATAAACCGGCATCGCAGGCTATTCGATGAATCGTGACAATCGATCGTGATCGTCAAGGTGAGCAGTTCTAAGGATAATATGAAATCATCAAGACATGTGAAGAGAAGATCAAGTCCGGAAAAATGAGAAACTCGAGTAATAGCTTTGGATTATATCCAAACAACTAAGAATCGCGATCCCTTCACAAAGGGTTTATCACGAATGTGATAGACAATGCATCAAGGAGATGGGTTTGAGACCCACGTGAGTTATACCATAGTGGTAACCCATCCTATATGATCGGAGATCCCGTGAAGTAGGATTAGCGAAACAAGCTTTTGGTTAATCGGGAGGAGAGTACCTTTATAGACCCACTTCATTGGAGATGCAATTCTCTCCTAAATCAGTATGGTAGGTTGATTTTATCTTAATGTGTTCTGTGGCTTATTTAAGCAAAGATGTTGTCCTACAGAGCGATCTTGAAAGAACACACCTATATGAGCCCGATCGCTAGTCACGATCTATGAGATAGGGTAATCTCTAGGAAGCTCATGAATAGGCCAGAGTATGACTTATATGCTCCAACCCGCGGGATGCTCGGCACCTAGTATCGCTTAAGGACTTAAGTGAAACTTATTCACACAAAACCATCAATTCAAGGCTTAGTCCATTGTGCGATTGTGGATAAGTGTAACTTCATTCTAGATGGATGTTCAACCTTAACGGTCTTCATCAAACACCGATATATTAAAACAATACTGTGGATCAAGGAATTTGACATGTGCCCTTGGGATGCGGTGGGGATTGTTGGATTTAATATGGGCTAGGCCCAACTTTAATTCTAATTAAATCTCGAAAATCCCAAAGGCCCATGTGCATGTGCTAAACCTTTTAGTCCCATATGGAGAGTTAAAGGAGTTACACCAATTTATAAGGTGGAACGTGGGAGTCCTCTTGTGGAATTGGAGAGTTAATACACGCACGCGCCGCTCGCCTCGCCTCGCCGAGCCGCGGTCGCGGTGGATGCGATGCGATGCGTAATGCGTGCATGCGTGTGCTTGCGCGTACACGAAGCGTGTCAGTGCGTCGCGCGTTTTCTTTATCTATTCGAAAATCGAACGCACCGACTCGCAATAAACGGCCGGCAATAATTGCGATCGCTTACGGTCTCTTCATTTTTGCAAATTAAAAAACGATAATCGATTCAAATAATGGTCGCGAGAACAGTTGTTACTAGTGAGTAATGGCGACGTTTTCGTCTCTTGACTAGGCAAGAATTCGCCGCATTACTAATGAGTAATGGCGACCGTTTCGCCTCTTGACTAAGCAAGAATAACGGCCGTTACTAGTGAGTAATGGTGATCGTTTCGTCCGTTGTTATATATAGTCATTATCCGGAGCAGAGGAGGTTCTCCAATTCTCCACGAAGACACCACAGCTTCTTTGTTGTCGTCTCGGCGATCTCCATCCCGGCAAGCGCGTGCACGATCGCACCGGAGAGCGGGCCTCCGAACCCTCGTCCTGAAGGCTTGCACGAGCAAGGGCGAATAAGGTTTTTGGGAGCGTTCGCGCGATCGCCGCCGCTTCCTCTCCATTCGACTCTCACGCCTACAACCGCACGACTACTACCGCGACGTTCACTGCACGACTACTTACCACTACGCCATGACAAACGACGATCTCACAAAGACTCCACCGCCGCTTCTTCCACTCATCGCTCCTTCCACGGATCCGGTATGTCTATTTCATATGTATTTCTTGGTTAGTAATATTACTAGTTGTTACCTTGAACACTGTGATAGATATGCTAGTTTCTGTTCGTCTGGATATTAGTATGTCTATAGTGTTCTTGCTTACTTACTTTGTGAAAGTGGCTAGAATATTCATCATGTTTTATCTACTATATTTCTGGATTAAAGTAATTTGAAAAATGCTCTTATTCTCAACAAACTGTAAGGCGAGGAGCACCAATGAGATCTTCTTTCTCAACGGCAGCGTCGCTGAGGCAGAGCACTGAGAAGTGAGCGTCAGTGCTGCTGCTATCGTGCAGGACTGCTGGTGCCTGGCGGCTGGTGTTGGGCTGCTAGTGCCTTGTAGCAGTGCAGTCCTGCAGTAGCCACTAGCCAGTCTTGCCGGCTGTTGTGAATTGTAAAAATTTGTGACTGGCGGACTAACGATACTGTATTTATCGAATCGTACTTACCGAAAATACCAAACAAAACTAGTGGACGTGTCTTGCTTCCTGTTGTTATGCTATGGTTTTGATCTGAAATTCTCTCCGTCGTATAAGGAAGAGATGATTAAGACACCCAGACATGTGCAAAAAATCATAATGTTTGGCATGTCACGGGCAGAAAGACCCAAGTAATCAGGACAAGCTAGTTGCTAGCAAGGAAGGGTTTATATGCGGTTCAAGCCTTTTCTAACAAAACAAGGAGAAATCCAAAACATCTTGGCCCCATCTCATAGAAGAACACAAGAAAACAGGATCAGGATGTCTTGTTCGGTGCCCACCGCAGACAAAAGGTCAATTATATATTTGAAAACAAGAACAGTGCAGAGATTCCTGTAGGATCTGACCTGCAGCACACGCAAAATACAAGCTAGACCCCACGACAAAAGGAACATAGGAGAGGATAGAAGCCAACAAAAGGATCACGCGCTCTGCTGATGATCACACAAGACCAAGAGCAAAATACTTCGTACAAAAGCATATAGCTTAGAATACCAGGACCATGCACACTCAACAACATGTACGCAGTACACACACGTACTGCAAATCTGGAATGCATGCATACGAGATCGATATACATAGATAAATAATACATATAGGCAAGATATATTAGCCAGTGTAATTATAGGAGAGTACTATATAGCGGCTATGGTTACTCCATGGAGTAGCAGCACTGCTTGAACGCCTCAAGGTTGTGCTCGAAGACGGGCACGAAGGCGTCGACGCTGCCGTCGCCGATGTACGACGGCACGAGGAACAGCATCCCCTCCGTCGGGAAGTAGGACGGCATGAAGTAGCTCGGGCACCCGGCGCCGAAGTCCAGCTCGTAGAACGGGAACGTCAGCCAGCAGTCCACCTCCAGGTCCGGGCACAGCACGTCCTTGAGCACGGCCGTCGTCGCCAGCCCCTCCTTCTCCACGGCGCCGGACGAAGCGAAGTCCACGAACGACCGGAAGTAGGCGCCGTCCGCCCGCGCCACCGCGTCGTGGATCGCCTGCGCCGCGTGCTTCAGCGGCCGGTTCAGGAGGTCGGCCACCGTGGCGCGCGGGAACGCCCAGAGGACGAGGTTGCCGAAGTATCCCGCCGGCGCCGCGAGGCGCTGCCGCCCGTCGACGGAGATGCGGATGGTGGAGGTCTGGTGCGGGTTGCCGAGGCCGCGCGCGCGCGTCATGGTGCGCCACACGTGGGCGAGGATGGTCTCGAACCGGCTGAACGGGCGGCCGCGCCCTTCCGACGCCTTGGCGCGGAGCCCGGCGATGAAGTCCTTGGTGAAGTGGGCCTTGTGGATGACGATGCTGTGGTGGGCCTCGCCGTGCCCGTGCTTGCTGTCGTTGGCCGAGGGGTGGGACGGCTGCGGCCGGTAGTACTCCACTCCGCGGTGCTCGAACTCGACGACCGGCGGGTCGCGCGGCCGGAAGAGGTCGGGGTGGTGGTGCGGCGGCGGCGACGGGCCGACGGCGAGCCCGCGCGCGGCGCGGCCCCACGCGACGAGGAAGTCGCTGGTGGCGTGGCCGTCGGCCACGGCGTGGTTGGCGGTGAACCCGACGGCGAGTGACCCGCACGCGAACCGCGTGAGTTGCACCTGCACCACCTCCTCGATCTCGCCCTCGAGGTCCGGGTGCAGCTGCAGCACGACGGGAGACGGCTTCGCCGGCGCGATGTCGGCGAGGTTGGCGTCCACGCACGCCTCAACGAGCCGCGCGCCGTGGTCGTTCAGCAGGACCCCCGGGGCGCCGTCGGGGCCGGCGCGGACCTGCCCGGCGAAGAGCCGGTACACCCCCAGCACGGCGGCGAGGCCGCCCTCGATGTCGGCCGTGGATGGCGCCGGCGGTGAGAAGGCGTAGATGATGGCCATCTGAATGTGGTACGTGACCTTGTCGAACACCGAGGAGGGCACATGCTCGGTGGTGTCCGGCCGCGGCGCGTCCCTCGGGTAGGACGGCTTGACGATCTTGGAGCTCACCACTTTCACCTCCATGGCATGCATGCACCGGCGGCCGCCAAGCTACAGGCTACAGCTAGTTAATTTGTTCGTTTGCTTCGCTTTATTACCTCCGCAATGCACGAGTGTTGCTTGCCTTGCCTCGAGAGCACACTGCCCTCGTGACGCCGCGCACGCTATAAATAGCAGCGCGCGAACGGGGGTAGGTGGGCGCGAGCGCTCTGGCGGTGGTAATTCGAGCGACTTAACCTTTCGTGCTGTTATTACTGGCTTAAATCTGGATCATCGGAGACTTGTTCGGCATAGCTAGCTTATTCCTGGGATCTGGACATGGTAATTACAGCGTCATGGTCATCAACTAACTCGTTGACACACACACACAAACACATTTTCCTATCTCTATCTCTATCTCTCTCTTCTTTATATCGTTAGCCATTGACATTTTCTGCACCGCGCAGCCACTTGGCAATATAACACGCTGCGTGCGTCTGCATTAGCGCAAAACCCCCTTCTTTCTTGCCCTCCACAGCGTACGTGATACTATAATTTACGCCGTTGCAGAGGTGGAACCAGAAAATTAGTTGTATACTTAAACATGAAAGGATCTGAAACCTATATTATGGAAGATTTAACACGTTATCCGTGTGAACAGTAGAAGGATATCACACGCAGACTTTGTTGCCTCGCGTCATTTTTTTTAAATTAAAAGGATGTTTATCTCCTCCGATTTCAATGAGTGAAACCAGCAACAGTATTATCTACGATATACAACTACAATACTGTCTAGAGTAGACTGCCAAAGGACTCTACCGCGGGGTTGCCCTCACGCCAACTGAGCTAAGCTCAGTTCGTTGCCCGCGTCACCTGTGACGCTAAAATTAGATGACCGCGTTTTGCTACAGAGGCTTGTGGAAAATCAACCTGTCTGTGACTCTGTTGTGAGGCTGTTCCGACGGCCAGCACAGCCACGGCTTGACAACGGGGGCACGCGGCCCGAACCGCGCGCGCGGGACACTGACACGGCACCGCGCGGCGATCGCATGCGTCGACGGCCAGCCGCAACTCCTCCTGATTTTGTGGCCGAAACTTGCCGGGATCACGTCCGGCTCTGCGAGCCCCAACACACGCACGCTTCAGGCTAAAGCGCACGCGGTTGCTGGCTCGCTCCATCCATCCATCCATCCATCGCTCGACGAATCAAGTTTGCGCTTCGCTGCTCCACGATCATCGGCACTACGGGGAGCGAGCGAGTGGTATGTATAGCGACAAATGTCGATCGTTGCAACCGCATCAATTATACGTATTGGGGAGTTAGTATATATTTGTATTAAGCTTACCTTTGAGTGCTTGATCGGCATTGGCTTAGGCTCGTAGCTAGCTAACACGGCCCGTGACTTCTAATGCGAGGATTGATTATGGATATTTAAATAAAAAATTCATAATATACTACTGAATAACTATATAATTCATAGTGTGCCAGTTACGATGAGCCTGCTATGTGAGCACATGATCCATACACCAGTGAAATACTAGTATCATATTGTAAAAATTTAAATTTATACAGTGACATATAACGAATTGCCATGTATTTAAATGACTCTGTCCTGCAATGTGCGGGGTCAGCAAACACCAGGCATGTTTGGGGAATCGAATCGAGCTGAGCAAAGCAGAGCAGATCTTGTTGGTAGCAGCGGCAGCTAGCGACGAAGAGTGTCGTCGTCTGTACATAACGCATACATACATGCAGTCATACACATGCGTAAAGGACCAGAATAATCGAATGATCAGGGCACATGCCCTACGTACAACATGTAGGACAGGATGGATCCGGAGGATGCGTCGACTGTCTGAAGTTTGAAGTACTGATCGATCGATGAAAATGTCATGGGCCGGGCCGGGCTACTGTTCACATAGGGGTACTGTTTATACATGAACAGTTCCATCCGCGTTTGTCAGGTAAGTTTATTATTTAGGAATCTATCTATTAGGTAGGCAATTTATTATTGGATTGAATTGTTAGAGATAGATTTTCCTTAGAGATTATTTCTTAGGGATCAAGTCGAGTCATCACTATAAAAAGGGTAACATGTATCCATTATCAATCAACCAAGAAAGATGAATTAATCTAATCTCCCTTCCAAGGTTCTATCATCCCAGTCTATAGTCTACTCTCTCATCTCACCAAGCCGACGCCATCCAGCCTTCTTCCTGACGGTGTCTACCCTGTTATGAACCAATGTTCATAACATTTGGTATCAGAGCCAACACCATGACTTCTGCTGCCAAGCCAAGATCGATTGAAATGCTGCTGCAATAAATAATTCGATCAGTGCTAGCTCCCAGAATGCATGCAGTCTCGTGGCTACGGCTGCGACCGCAATTTGAATTTGTTCTTGTGTGCCCATGTGCAATATATCCTTTTCTAGATCAAGAATTGCCCCTTCCCCAAGGTCAAAAATTTAAATATCAAGAATGTGGTAGTTAGATCTTGAACCATTTCGAATAGAACAAGTAGTACACAATTAAGGCCCTCAATTAATTAAGATCTAAAGATAAGGCAGTTGTTGGAGCATCATTTGACAAGATAAACGAAACTTATTTTTTGGGTTATTCGATGAGCTCTTTTATTTTTGTTGTAGCTCGGATCCAGTACAGATCTATATAGGCATGAGCTACCTAGGAAGGCCCCAAACATTGATGTATTTTTCAACCGAATATAGGCATGAGATATTCCGTTTAAATTGTTCCTTGATGCTTTTTGACTAAGCGGTTTACGACCTCCGAACTTAACGTTTCTGTGGATGCGCATTTCCTGATCCCTTTTTTTTGCCTTTTCTTTCTGTAGTGTACACATGGCAGACAGCTAGGCCAGGCTTAAGGCTTTAAGATGTGTACATCTCGTGAAGGTTCTCTAGCAGGTTGTTAACACGTCGAGTCCCAAAGCTAGTGCAACCATTTCGGCCTGTTTCTTCGTCCTTTTTCGGGCGAGATCACAGCAGAGGATTTTTTTTAAAATAATATTATTTTTAAAAGCATTTACAAAAATAAACGATCGATTTTTTATTTTATAAAACTAAGCTATCGTCGTCATTTGAAATAACGAAATTATCCTGTCGCCGTTTTAAATGGCGATAATAGCCTAGAGAATGGCGATATGGCCTAGAATAGTGCAGGGAGGTCCATATCACTAGTTGAAATGGCGACAGAGTCCTATCGCCAGGACAAAACATTCAGCGCAATGTCATCACATTTTTTGCCGACAAATCACAATGATATTACAGAACATTCAGCTTAACGTCCTCACATATTTTGTCGACAAATCACATTGATATTACAAAACATTTAGCACAACGTAACCACCTAATTTTTCGACAAATCAAAATGAGATTACAAAACATTGAGCACCACATAATTCAACAAGACAAAACCTTTCTCGTGGCCGTGACCTCAACATTCGCCCTGTCGACCGCCTCGAGTGGGGGTGATCAGATGAGGTCCTCGCGGTGACGTCCGGACTGCCGATGTCTTCTCCATCCTATAGATTTCTTGTAAAGTATTTCTTCAAGGTGTGCCTAGACTTCCGCAAATGGAGCACTTTTTCGTACGACGTCTGGCTTCTACTTCGTTCATGTCGTTCTTGATACGTCGTACCTATTGCCGGCCAACCTTTTCCTTCAGCCTATCAACATCCGTGGCCTAGACAAGTTGTTCCCATGTCGAATGGCCAGTGAAATGGCTAACAACGTCGTAACCATACAACTCTACACTCTAAGTTTGCATCACCCCCTTCTTGTTGAAATGATCAGAGAGGTACTGGAGGGGATGCTGCGCTACCGTCGAACATGCGGCTATGACTTGTGAGTAGGGTCTATGCAGAAGAAGAGGTTTGTTGTAAGTGCATACGCAACTAGGACACACTTTAGGGTGCTATTTTTGGCATTAACGTAGTGTGAGGGCCAATATCGCTATTAACGCTGTGAATAGTGCTATATGAGCTAAAAACTCGGCTCCGTAAGATATCCATTTTTTTTCACCAAAAATATATCAACATGTGTCTCATTTTGTTGATTAAATCACAGTGAATACAACAGTTTAAACATATTACAAATCAGAAACACCGTTTAGAAGTAATGGTAATTTGAAGATTGCTAATTAAGAAAGTAAAATATTTAATGTAGGTAGTAAATGACTTCCACGGAATCAAGGCCATGTTGCCTTACCCCAACAATTTTTGGGCCCGGAAGTGGCCAACTTTTGGATTTTTTTTATTTATTTGTCCCTGACGCTATATTAAGTACAAAAATGGCCATTATACTTCGAAAATTCTAAATTTGGTCTTTTTTCGAGGGCGGAATGACCGAAGGCCAACATGTGTCACTTCCCGTGCTCGGGGGGCGCAGAAGCCGGAGGCACGGCACAGAACGTGTTGGGGCCGTGCAGCTTCCGCACCACCCGAGCGTGGTAAGGAACCGGCGGCATTCCGTTGAGCCAGAGTGCGGGAAGAATAAAAAATCAATGTCCTTTTCAAGCAACAGAAAATGTAAATTTAAAAAAACAATAAAAAGCATTGCTTTCGCTTTCAAGCAACAGTAAACATGAATAAATAATAATAAAAAGCAACATTCCGAGCTGAGCCCTTTCGAGCAACAGAAAACGTGAATAAAAACACAATATAAAGCATTGCTTTCACTTTTGAGCAACAGTAAATATGAATAAAAACAATAAAAAAGCAACATTCCGCGCTTCGGCTCGCGCTGCGCCTCCAGCTTCTGTGCTCACTCGGCTTTCGCGCCTAGCATCAAGGTTCCGCTTCCTCGAGCACGAAAAATAACACGTGTCGGTCTTCGGTTATTGCGCTCGGGAGGGAGGCTAAATTTAAAATTTTCGGAGCACAAGGGCCATTTTTGCACTTAACGTGATATAGGGGGCTAAATTTTAAAAAATCCAACTTTTGTACTAGCGCTGTTAAATTTACCAATCTTCTGGTAATAATCCAAATACTAGCCAAATGACTGGGTCAGTATATTCATATACGATTGTGCGCAAGCTCACCTATATGCTTTTCGAGATCTCTATAGCTCGTCGCTCGTAATGATCGAGAGATCCATTTTGGTAGGTGGCTTATCCAAAAGCTTAGCACGAACGGATCCGTATCATCTGCAGGGGTGAAAATGGGACTACAGGGTATCAATTTTTAGTCGCGACCTATATCCGATATTATTTGCATTCGTATCTGGAAAATTTAATGGAATATGAGACGAGCAATATACAACTCATATATGTATTTTATAAGATATCCGATAAACATCAATATTATTTAATATCATCTGTAGTTTTCTAGTCATTGACTAATATATAATATGAATTTACATTTGATTATGTTTATGTTGTTAAG
This sequence comes from Ampelocalamus luodianensis, assembly GCA_036346255.1. NCBI lineage: Eukaryota > Viridiplantae > Streptophyta > Magnoliopsida > Poales > Poaceae > Ampelocalamus > Ampelocalamus luodianensis. The sequence goes on along the minus strand of CM070634.1, from coordinate 96,436,560 downwards.
TAAGATAAATAATTCTCTAATAGGTAGTATAATTTGACACTTTTGTTGACGAAGTTATATCTTTTCTTTATGTGTACACTATCCGTCAGGTTATCCATGACCGGTTTGAATCCAATCCACATCCGTTCCACGCCCGTATCCCGAAAATCTGCATTCGCATCCGCACGGGGTAAAAATACGAGTTAGGATACGAAAAGAGTAATATCCGTCCGTATCCGATCCATTTTCACTTCTAATCCTCTGCTTTACTACGGAGGTACATGATGACACTGACACGTGTTAATGCACTGTGCAAAAATGCTAAAGCAAAAGTACCTCTTTTTACTATTTTGATTGTGCTGTATCGACCAATCTCATTCGTCCGCGTTCGATCTAACAGCCGAAGGGAGTTAAAAGGCAGCGTTGCAAAGCAACGGCAGATGATCCAATCCGGCGCGGACTAGAAAGCCAATCAAAAGCATGCAGCGGAGGCTGCAGAGAGGGGCGAATAGATGGCTCCGTACGTGCTAGCTAGTTATCCTTTGTGGAGTAGTAAATAATTAATCCACTGATCCTTCAGAGTTCTGACCTGATCCTTTGTTTGCTCTGTGCGTAGGTGAGACTTTTTCTCTGGCTGTCTCAATCGATCTGTTCATCACTTGTTTTGATTAGGCGGTGGTCGATCGATCCATGTGTTCAACCTCATGTAAATCCATGTGTTGAATTACCATTTGTCTTACGCAAAAAAATTTACCTGACCTGTTTGACCTTCTTTACGTTTTTACATTAAGATATCTAATAAATCTGTAATATTATAGAAGTATTTTTAACAATAAATCTAATAATATATTTTTCTGCACTGCTAACCTAAGTAATTTCAAACATATTAACGGTCAAACTTTAAAATATTTATCAAGAGTAATAAACAACCGAATGAGCCTATATTTGCCGGAAGACTATACCTGCCCTCTATGCATGGTGAGATCATCTCAGGGAAGCAAGCTCTCTCATTGAATTAAGCGGTTGATTCCATACTGCTAACCTAAATAATTTCATACTCCCTTCGTTTCTTTTTTACTTGGCACAGTTAACTTTTTATGGTTAAACTTTCTAAAATTTGACCGTCAATAAGTTTAAAACTATTTAGATTGGCTATATGAAAATTATATCATTAGAATTGTCGTTGAAAATACTTTCATAATATTATAATTTTATTGGTACATCTTAATGTAAAAATTATAAAAAAAAATTATAGTCAAAATCACATCTCGAAGACCGTAAAAAATCAACTGTGTCAAGTAAAAATGAACAGAGAGAGTATATATTAACGGTCAAACTTTAAAATATTCGTCGAGACGGATCGTAGCACGTCATGTAAAAAAACAACGGAACGAGCCTATATCTGCCGGAAGACTTTACCTGCCCTTTATGCATGGTGAGATCATCTCAGGGAAGCAAGCGTTCTCATTGAGTTAAGCGGCTGACGTGGAATTAATGGGTGCAGATTTCAAGTAGAGGAATCAACATATGTAAGTGCAGCAACTTCAACTCCACATGCATGCACCTAGCCGAAATCATTGAATCGGAGATCACAACCGCCATGTCTTCGACAACACTACACATGCACTACACAGTCTGTGCAGTGCGCGGGTAAAAGTGCGTTAGGCAACCATGCAACACAAGACACCGGCCCTAGCTAGCTAACACTGCCACGTGTTGAGCTGCGCACGGCGCTACATTAATGGGGTTGACGTACTGTACCGTAGTATACACAGAAGCGGACCCTGGGACGAGTGCTGGGAGCTCAGAAAATATTGCTCCAAGAAAAGTGGAAAGGTTCTGGGTGGCAAAAACTAAAGTGCAAATTGTTCCTACATAAGCATCATAAAATAATGTATAAATTTTTTAAAAAGATTATTTTTTAACTATGCGACCTTTCACGCAGTTTTAGGAACAATCATTAATTTTAGTATTCCTTAGAACCACCTTGGTAACTTCTTCTAAATTTGACGCTAGCTAATTTAAAAGTTCAACTAAATTTCCTTTATTACGTGAGTCTAACAAGCACTATCCGGTGGAGACATAAAACCTACAAACGTAATCTTCAGTTTTGAAGATTATATTATCTACATTTCATAAAACACAATCATTCAATTAACTATTTGGGATTTACCGATTCGGAATTGGGAATGAGAGTGGGAGACCGAACGCAACTGGGTCTAGACCTAATACTGAAAAATTAGTTCAATTATTGGGTCTAGACCTCATCCTTTACTGGGTCCGTGCGTTTATGTTTCTTAGTGGGAAATTGACAAATTCAATGGGAGAGAGTCCAATGCACAGTACTTTTGAAGCTTAACATGTCATTAGTATTCATTACGTACTAGGTCCAAGATTGCGTTGATGCTTCTTTATTTTTCAAAGCTCTGAGATCTACATTTTACAAAAATTGAAGATTTACCGACCACAGTTACTGTTTCAAACCGGTTTGGGAATTAGGTACATTAATTGTGTGTGCGGTGGGTGTGTGTGTGGGGGTGTGTGTTAGTAGTACTACTATACGTCATTAGCAGGTTCGATCGATTCCCTTCATGTATGACGACCTGCCACCTGTGAATGAGGCACTCTACTCTCCGCTAGACCAGGAGATATGTACGTATGTCAGTGTGTTGACTCTGAAAAAGGTGACGGCCTGCCGTGAAGCTAGCCTGCTCTGCCAAGTGGAGACGGCCGTTGCATCTTGCATGTGATGGAGGCGTGGAGTTCCGCCGACGCGGCCAAATAAGCGTCACGGTGTTGGGATCGCGGTGGCGTCGTTGTGACAGCCTGCCGGTGGGAAAAAAATTTAGACCAATTCACCGTATGACATATGCATTTGTTAATTTTAAAACACACAACCCTATAATCCGTAACTACACATGTTAAAATTATAGCAGCACATTGACCAGTTTGAGTGGCTGATGTATTATGAGGCTGTGCGTTTTGAGATTAGCAAATACACGTGTCACATGATAAAATTGATCCACTAAAATAAAGTTATAGACAAGATCCTATAGAATATTTTTTTCCTGCCAGTGCTATTGCCAACGACGGATATAGAAGGGGAAAATGACCGGCAGCTAACCTGTCCTCAAAATGGACCGGCACATGTGTTGGCAATTCAGTGGCATGTATATACGTAGGAACTAGCCAGGTAGGTTGGCGCCAGCGTGAGTGCCTTGCTCTCAGTGTCAATAATGAAACAGTTGGCAAATCGCACTGCACCCTCGATCTGCAGATCCTGCGTGGTCGGCCTACATGCAAGGACCACTGTCTAATTAAAGTGGGTTGTAGCTGCTGCACCTAAGAAAGGTTTGGTTCGGGTTAGTCTAGTTTAAAGCCAAGGTTAAGAGTTGAGCGGGGCTCAGGCATGACCGAGCTGGGCCGGGCCCGGCCCGGTCTAACTGACCCGAGGCACTTTGACCGATATATGTACATATGGGACTACTCCTAAATCCAATACTGAAATATTTAAATTAAGAGAAATGCTATGGAAGAAATCTTTAAATTAAGAGAAATACTGTGGAAAACTGTAGTGTTGCAACAGTATAGGTCTTAGTCTGATCCACCCTCCACGAATCATAAAGTTGCGTCTTCTTCGCACACCCTCTCTCATTTCTCTCTCTCGTATCCCTCCCTCTCGATCTCTTTCTCCTACATCTGACCTAGGAGTACAGTCGGCGAGCTGACGCAGGCAAGCGGTCACCCACCTCCTTCACTTCCAGCGCCGTCCCTCCACCTCCTCCTTCAACTCTGGCTTCGGTGCTTCATCTCCAGCTCTGAATCTATCGACGGGCTGTGGCGGCACGACTTGTAATAGCCTCAAATTTTATCCTCTAGCTTAAATCATTTAACTTAGTGTTTATGATTTTTTTAGGTTTTTCCAGAATTTTAAAATGCCTTCCCCTGTTTTTCGAGCATAAGTAGTTTTTTGCAGGATTATTAAAACAACTTTAAAGTATGAAAATATTTTATTTGGATTTGGAATATTCTAAAATACCTTTGTGAATGTTCTTGGAATGTTTGGAGTTCATGTGCTATTTTTAAGAGGTCAAAAACTATTCATGGAATTTTCTAAAATCTAAATTCCCTAACGCACTCTGGGCCAAAACAGTAGCCATGGCCAAGCCCGCCTTCGCTTTGGGCCCAAACCCTGGCCGACTCCATCCTCGCCGAAGCCGCTTTCTTGAAACCGTGTCCCAAACGGGAAAGCGTATTTTCGTAACTTTACATTTTCACCTAACCCGACATGTGGGACACTGGACCCACCTATCAGTCTCTCTCTCCCGACGTGCTCTCTCTTCTCTCTCGCTCGCCCACGCTGACACCGCGACCCCACATGTCAGTCATCGTGTCGTTGTCTTCCTCTCGTCAACACCATGACTACCACTGTAGTCGCGCCACATGCCAGCTTTTCCAGCACATCTCCCACCCCGTCGTGCTCATCTTTTCCCTCTCTGCAACACGTCGCACTCATGTCTCCTCTTCATCTCCTCTCTTTTTCCCAGGCCCGCCATGTCGCCATGGAAGCTTTTCCCAAAGTGACTGCGCGTCCCCTTTGTCTCCCGCGCACCGCCGCCTCGACATGGCTCCCTTTTCTTCGCCGCCGCACGCCGCATCCCTCCTTCCTCTCTTCGCCTTCTTTTCTCTGTCCAGTCGGCTCTATTGTGACCTACTTTCCACCGCCGCGCCTGCCTGTGTGCCATTTCCTCCATCGAGCTCATGCCTCAAACCATCGTACCTAACATGTGTTACGCTCTTCTCTGAGCCCATATTACCACCTTTTCCCCACGCCGGTAGGCCCCCACCTCGCACCCTCTTCGGACGGTAACCGAACCCCTCCGCTCCGGCTATAAATAGCCCTCACCGTGCTGCCATCCTAGCTTCATAGTAGCTCCTCCCGTAGAGTTCTCCTTCGGTCGAAACACAGAGCTCGTTGGCAGCGCTGGTGGACACACTCCGCCGAGCTAGCTTGGTTGGCCCCTGCCTGAGTCCCTTGTTCTCAATGTCAGTAATGAAACGGTTGACAAATCGCATTGCACCCTCGATCTGCAGATCCTGCGTGGTCGGCGCCCTACGTACATGGACCACTATCTAATTAAGGTTGTAGCTGCTCCACCTAAGCAAGGTTTGGCTCGGGTTAGTCTAGTTTAAGCCAAGGTTAAGAGTTGAGCGGGGCTCAGCGAACCGAGCCCGGCCCGGCCCGGCCTAACTGACCCGAGGCACGCCACAGGCCGGGCTTTTGGGTGGCCTGGCCCAACATCTTGACCAATAGATGTACATATGGGACTGCTCCCAAATCCAATACTGGAATCTTTAAATTAAACAGACACTCAAAATCTGCCCTGGAACGAACCGAGCAGGTCAACAACGCCAAGGTACCAGACGTGAGACGTCCCACGGGCGAGCGTGTCGTCAAACCAGAAACTGGACGTGCAACGGTACAAGGTCACGCACGGCCGCGCGCGCGCGCGCGCTACACAAACAAACGGACTAGTGTACCGATGCCGCCGGCCGGTGGTTGGTGCACCATCCGCGGGCCCGGTCGACCAGGGCAGCCCTTGCTCGTGCGTGCTAAGCTTCAAGCATGCGCGTGCGTGCGCTTAATTCTTCGCGGTCGTCCACCGAAGATTTTTTGGATGCTGCTGTTGATGGGGATCGATATATGCGTACTGATGGTTAGGTGCGACACAGAAAAGAAGGTCTCGTCAAGCTTACGAGCCTATATGATACATTATACTACATATAAGCTTGGAATTAATGGGAGTACGGTTTAGACGGAAAGAGTTGGATAGGTTCGAGATGGTCGATCGTCGCAATCCCATTCCCAGCTAGCACTGGTGTGATCAGTACTGTCCCCTGCATTTTATTACGATACATGTTCATGCTTTTTATACATGTCTGTTGTAAATAATACTTAGAAAAATAAGAATGAGACACACATCTTATCAGAAAAACCATGAGCACATAGAGCCAATATGACTGTATGAGGAGATGTTTACGATGAAACTATCTCTCTTTCCTATGGACTACAATCTACAGGGATATATTTACGGTGGAAACAAAATTCGTATCACACTCTGACTCAATTCGTATCACACACAAACTCAACAATCTCCACTTGAGACAAATTCCTCCTGTAGCCAAAACAAAACATGATACCCTCGAAACAGATTAGCATAAACACCTTGTGCGCCGAATGTCTATAGGATTACTGAATGATACCAACTAAATCCGAGCAAACCTTAAACTTAGCGGTAGGAACTTCCTTTGTCGTCGTATCAGCTGGATTATCATGAGTACTTATCTTGCTGACTTTAATGTCGTCTTTAACAATGACATATCGAATGTAATGATATCTGATTTCAACATGTTTCATTCTCTCATGAAACATCTCATCCTTCGTAAGGCAAAAAAATGTTTTGACTATCACAGAATATTAATATAGTGCAAGATGTACTTCCACAAAACTCAATAAACAAACCTCTTAGCCAAACAACTTTATAAGCTTTTGACGAGGATTAAATTCCTAAATATTGCTTTAACATTTAATTACAGACCACATAGCCCTTATGGTCATAATCCCCAGTGGTTAACGACCCCTGTGGTCACAAGAATATCAGGGGTTGCTCTACGAGTACCCTGGTCGGAGACAGTGGTGGATCTAGGATTAGATCACGCATCGGGCTAAATTCTAATATGCTAACATCTTAAAACTAACACTAATTTCTACCCACAACAAGACATAACAAAAAATAAGTCACAAATACTTCATTGGCATGAGACTTTATCAAAAATGCTTCGACATAAAATATAATAAAAAAACATGAATAATATAGCATTTTAGAGATACAAATTGAGTACCTAAATAACGAAGATTTCATCTCTAACCTAGCCCATCATTTCTTCGTCAATAGCTGGACAAGTACCAGAACCTACAAAGACAACATAAAAAAAATAAATCAAAAAGAGTTTTATGTCGTGTTAGAAACATGTTAAACCCCAAGAAATCTCTCTATCACCTGCCCTTTAATATTGACGTACCTGCATAGGACAAAAAAACATAGTTAATATAGTTTGAACTAAACTCAATCATACAAAAAAATGTTGTGGCTACTAACCTCAAAACCACAGCCATTTGCTCTTTGATGGATACATCTCGGGCGTCATCTACACTTTACAAGACTACAACCAATTACCAATCAACCATAGTCCATATGACTTGATATAGACAAATCACATATTCACATTTATTTAGACATAACAGTATAACACATTAATACCAGTGACGACCAGTGAGGCAGGCAGTCACCATCTCATTACCTCTCCACTTCTCCAGCTCTCCTCAATTCCTCACAGGCTCAAAGCCAAAGCTGCCGGCCGCTTCCTGCCTTCCTCCCGCTCGGCCGGTCGCCTCCCACCGCTTGCCTCCAATGGATCGCCTCCGCCTCGCCGTATCGCACCACCCGGCTCTCCTCCTTCCAGTGGCGGATCTAGGCCTCGCCGCCTCACCGTATCCCACCGCCTCCGACACGCCGTCGAGACAGGGGCGGAGCGCGCTGCGCACCTGCGCCGCCATGTCGAGGGAACCTGCGCCGCTGCCGCGTTGTGTGCCTACACCGCAGCATCGAGGGAAGAGCGCGGTCATCGGCGGCCCGTGGCCGAGAAGAACCGCAGCCGGGCCGCGAGCGCTGCGCCGAGCGAGGACGGACTGACGGAGGGCGTGTGGGCGCAGCGCCGGGCGTGAGGGAGGGCGCGGAGGAGCCGGGAGGGGCGGCCGGCGGCGACGGCGGGTGGGCGAGGTCGCCGAGCCGCAGAGACGCCGATGGAGGCAGTGGCGCGCGGAGGGGATCGGGGGATTAGGGCATTAGGTCACTGCCTGCCCTCACTGGTGGCCGGATGGAGTGGGGGATTGGGGGAACTGGGATGGAGCCATCGGCCGTGGGCTGGGCTGGCTGGGCCTCGGGCTAAAACAGTGTACCAACTATTTTCAACCTATATCTAAATTTTTTTTTCACTGCTATTTTCTCTGGGCGTCGGGCAGCCTCGGGCTATAGCCCACCCTGCCCGAGGCCCAGATCCGCCCCTGGTCGGAGAGGCACTGTGCTTATTGCCCGACCAGATAACTGCTCTTTGGACTGGTACTTGGACCCGATTCCAAGTATATTCCTTCAGTGTGAAGAATGAAACACGTGTCTTATCTGTTCCAAACCACGCGATGCTTTTCAGCCTTAAGTCACTGGCAATAACTACTATACAATTATTGCTCATGTTCATCTCCCGTTAACACCAACTAGCGATCAAATAACAACAACTGTCTCCCCGACTAGACGCGTAACTTCTGAAAGGTGTCTTCTCTAGGGATAACTGACGTCTTTTCGCTAGTATTTAAGGGTGGATTTCGAACAGAGGAGGAGTATGAATTTGAAGAACAACTAAAGAACAACAAGCAAGTGATTCAACACTATAGACAACTTACTTTCTCCAAGCAATATACTCAGTGTAATTAGGGCTAGTCCGTCGACTTGCCAAAGGTATCCCTGTAAAGATCAGTTCATTGCAATAAAGGGTAACCCTATTCTCCTCCAAGAATTCTCAGCCATTTTCCTTATTTCATTTCGTAATATTAGTGACTCGATCATCGACAGCTTCAAAATAGCCATGTACTCGGCTTCTGTAGTGGACAAGACAACAGTAGCTTACAGGCTTGCTTTTCAACTAACGACACATCCTCCAACAATGAACACATAACCATGCATAACCACTATGTTGAGTAAAGTACGAATGGAATTATGCTTTACAACTGGGGAAAAGACATCTGTGAAATAAATACCTGGAATTTGGTTGTATCCTTTAGCGAGAAAAATTATTTACAACGAATAGCATTCTTATCAATTGGCAACTTGACTAATTCTCAAATATCATTCTTATCAAGAGATTGCATCTCATCATGCATGAAAATCAACCATCTCTGAATCACAAAATAAGATAGCCTCTGAATAAGTAGAAGGTTCTGCAATACCTTCAATTTGTTCTGCCACATTCAAAGTATAAACAACAACATCAGCTTCTACAATAATTCTCTTGGGAGCTTGAATATATTGCTTTTATGTATGTCGGCTGCATTGGAATGTTGTGGTTGTTGAAAGATAACATGGATATCTTGTATATTTTTTCTTCAGTTTCTGGTGTAGATCTTGAATCAATAGCATGCTCCACCTGCACCCTTGATTGCTGCAGTTTCTTAACGGGAGCATCAATAGATGCTTTATCATGCAACATAACAGATTCATAAATAATAATAATTATGCTAATAACCTTCTTTCTAGTTTTAGAATTCCACAAATTATACCATTCCCCATCATGTTTATAACTAAGGAAAATACACTTAGCGGCTCTAGGCACAATTTACTATTATTAGCATGAACATAAGTAGTACAACCAAATATTCTCAAAATTAAATAATCTGTTGTAGAACCAAACAATACCTCAATTGTAGTATTCTTATCAATTACCAGGTTGGGTGGTCGATTGATCTAATAACAACCCGTCGACGTGGCTTCAGTCCAATATCTCCTAGATAAAACGTAGTTAGATAACATGCAACGTACCTTCTGTATAATGGTTTTGTTCACGCGTTCAGCCACACTATTTTGCTGAGGAGTACCTGTGATTATGTAATGTCTCACAATGCCCTCTCATCTGCATAAAGCTTCAAATTCTCCATAATATATTATTTGTATGTAGTTTCTTGACATGTTTGTCAATTTGCTTTTTAATAATAATCTTTCACTTCTTGAATGTCTTGAACACATTTAATTTGTGCTTAACGAAATATGGTCAAACTCTTCTTGAATAATCACCAATGATGGTTAACATGTAACCAACACTTCCAAAGGACATAACGTGGGATTCTCCTCATAAATCAGAGTGAATGTAATCCAATAGTCTTTTGTAGAGTAAATTGTTGCACTGAACTTTACCCTCTTTTGCTTGCCGAAGACACAGTATTCACAAAACTTCAACTTGTCGACGTTTTTACCATCGAGGAGTCCTCTTTTGCATAACTCTATCATACCAATTTCACTCATATACCCTAGTCGCATATGCAAAGATTAGTAGCATGGCGGATCGGCGAGATTCACAAACCTCGGGATCCTTCTTCCTAGCTCTAATGATTTGGTCCATATGATGGCAAACGTAGATTGCACATAACTCATCATTTTTTCTTTGGCGTACTTGCAAAAATAGAATTACATATATCGTTCGAGATGCGTTATTATGAAGTATGATATAGGATTATCGTATTATAAGCGCGTCTGGAAATTTTGTCTGTGTGTTAGTTGGGCGCTCTTTCCATCGTATATTCCTTTGTTGGCAACATAGTCGATGAACGACCTACATGATTCCAAAAATTTATCCTCGACCATTTCAAACTAATGAAGACTAAAATAGAGTTATGTATGAAGGAAATGAGCATACACATCAGTATTCCTCCTAGAATCTTTCAAGTCGTGGTTGTTTGGATTAGGGAATCAAGGTATATCACATGGTTCCTCTTTGGTATGATGACTAAAGGATCGATGGTACCTACTCATGTATGTCACTATAGTCATTAAACCCGAGTTCGTCTTTGCGTATAAAGTAGAGCAAGTAGTGACACTTACCCACGGTTGTAGGGCACCACGATGTACTTCGTGTTCTGCTTGACGAAGCAATGCACGTGTTATGTATTTCGGCGAAGGGCGAGTCTGTTTGGATGGTTTGCAATGATACCACATGTGGGTCGAGAAACCCACCGGTTCTTTCGACCGGATATTTTTCATCATGTATCTGTACATAAGAAATGAGTTGTGATATTTATCGGTATTACGTGAATGTAGAACTTGATTGTATGCACTTACGGTGTCCAACATCGTAGAAAGCGGCGTCAAGGCCAGCGAGGTTGAATAGGTCATATAGGTCGTTGAAGCCCACGACGAAGTGGTTCGTCCCGTTGAAGAAATGCTTATCCTCGTATCGGCGGTGATTCGATGTCGCACCCCTCCTTTTGGGTCCTATCCAAGTACCGTGCATGCAAAGCTCGACAAGCATATCCGGCAGACGCCCTAATCTGCGGGGAGCACAACGGTTTTCGAGGATGTACTTGCGGATATTCCCGACTTGCTTGGACTTGAGGGGCGCCGATTTGGTCTTAAGCATTGGCGGCGTCTTCTTGCGAGGCGACTCGGGACCCGTCACGGTGACACGCTTTTCTTGTTCCTTCGATGTCTTCTCCAAGGGAACCGAAAGGTGGCCTTCTAAGGCGAAATATGAGGTGGAGTCATGGAGGTCCGTTGGAGAGGAATGGTCGTGTTGAGATCGCGGCCTTCGCTGGGTCAGGGCGATGTCCTTCTTGGGCCTTTGGATAAAAGCGTACGGCATCCCCTAGTGTTGTGATCTCTTCATTGAGGCGAATCTCGCCGGACGGCCATGAAATGTTCATGTACCATGTCCACCTCCACCTGGCGTAACCTGCGCCACTGGACACCGTCTTTGCCGCCTTCCTGGTATGGATGCACCATCCTCGCGCGCCTCAATAGAAATGGACCCAACTAACCTCACTCACGAGCTTGCGGGCCGTCGGCTCCTACAAAACGATCGCAATTAGCTAAAGTGTCCTATAGGTCTATCTTTCTTGCATTCCATACATGTACATTACCTTGATCTCGTCTATCGGTAATTGGACATCGTCATGTCCGAGTATGCGTGGGCGCGGCGCTTCTCGATGTCGGCGGGTGGCTCCCAAATTAACAGGCGGCTTGCGGCTGCTTTGGCGAGGAGTTGATTCAATTGATCTGCAATGCTGCCGCTTTCCTTCAAAATGTTGGTCATGCTGCACGAACCGGTCCTCACGCTCGGCCTTAGATCTCTTCCTACTCAGACGCGCAGAGTCGTCGATGCGAATCCATGACTCCATGGTGCGGTAACCCCAAGACCTCGCGTGCGACCAGGTGTTCCTTGTTTCCCGAGTGTAGAGAGTATATCCTTCTCCCCATGCGCATGGAAGGAGCCTTGGGAAGTTTAGGCGGACAATTCACACGCAAGAAGTCATCATGTTATTATAGATACTATGAAGTTATATATGGAGTTATTAACTAGGTAGTTCGACATACTTACCAAGCGTTGAGACACTTCCTCGTCTGCGGGTTTGTGAAAGAGATGCTTCCGAAGACGAGACTTTTGCCTCGCTTTTAACCGGGCTAGGGAACGCGGTGCGTGACATCGTGAAGCGCGTTGTCCTCGCGCCGCCCATTCATCATATTTTCTGCGTATCCAGCGGTGCCGAGTGCGTGCGGATGAGTGTTTAGTGTGCGAGAGCTTTGTGTGCCGCACTTTGCTCGTTAAATTCGGCGTCGTCTTCATAGCAACAAAGGAGTCCCATGTTTCTGCGTCAAGAATCGTACTTCGCGAAGGCGTCGACCCGTGTTCACGCATGCCGTGACAAGAATGCTCTTGAACGACCTCCACGATTTATCGATCGTGAGCATCGCCGTCCGTTCCACGCGTGCCATGTGCGCTTACGGGATAGTGAACTTTGTAATAGTTCTGTCCACGTAGCGCCTCTCGCTTCTTTCGTCGATCCTTCCACCTTGGTGTGGTGATGGGGACCCGTTTCCTTGCAAGTATCCCGCACATGGTCGGAATCTCGCCGGCGAGCTCTTGGGGCGCAGAGGGACCCCAAACCGACTAACCTCCGTGATGACCGGTCGGCCCGGGGCATCTTCGATTCTCCTCTGCCATCTCGCTTTCGTGTCATTGTCATTGCGGCGTCGGCGACGTGGGGAAGATGGTGCCTCACCGCAATCTGCGGCGGCGACGGCGGGGAAGATGGTGCCTCTGCCATCTCGCTTACTTGCTATCTATATAATTAGTTTGAGATATATTACTACCCAGGCCAGGGCCGAGGGTTAAGCACACCGAAGAAAACAAACCGATTGATACCAAAAGATGTGACTGAGCATTCTTTTCTTATTAATGCAAACAATGGAATGATCTAGTGTAATAACTCAACAATGACCCTAAAGCAATGTTCAACAACTAGATGCTTTGCAAACAGACAACAAAAGAGGTCACCTATTGATAAAAATTCAACACACTGACACCACATTGCTTCCTAACAGCATGATTTCTCCATGAAAACAATTAATATTAATGTATGGGCACAATGTTGCATCCTCAAATGAGCATAATTGAGCGACTAAACACATAAGCTATTACAGAAAGATCACAGGCAATTGCAGTTAAATGAACCCTCAAAGATCACATACATTTGCAGTTAAGATGCCATGGCAATCAAAACGAACCCTCAAATGCATTTTTTGCTGACAAATTGCTCTCAGTTGACAAATTGCATAAGACATAGTCTTTGCAATCTTAGTCCTCTGTCAAAATCTCTTCACCAATCAATTTAGATAATTACAAAACAGATCTTGAGCTCAAACTACAACACATAAAGCATTCTATAAGCGAACATCTAATCATATATCTTGAGAATAATTCACAAATTTATATCAACAATAAGCCTAATTAATGATTGAGAATAAAAATATGCTTAAGCTCAAGTCATGTTTCTAATCATCTATTTGATTTCAGATTTCGCTATCATCACGAGAAAACATACAAGTCGATCTTAATTCGCTATAAGCGCAAAACAAAGAGTACAAGAGCTCAAGTCATTTGTAAATATCTATATGATTTCATATTTTGACTACATCACGAGCATCAACAAGGCATCATCAGAACCCATCACGAGCATCAAACCCATCACGAGCATCGAGAGATCATCACGAGCATGAACAAGGCATCATCGGAACCATCACAGGCATCAATGAGCCCATCACGAGCATCAACAAGGCATGATCGGAACCCATCACGAGCAAGGGAGGTGCGAGGAGAGGAGGTGACGAGTAAGAGCACAACCTAGTGTCTGCCGCCGAGGTCGGACCCATCACAGAGCCCATCACGAGCATCAGCGGAACCCATCACGAGCAAGGGAGGTGCGAGGAGAGGAGGTGGCAGTAAGAGCACAACCTAGTGTCGGTCGCCGAGGTCGGAGCGGCGGTGTCGGGGCGCGGTGTGGGGCGCCGAGGTCGGGGCGTCCGAGTCGGGCGCCGAGGTCGGGGCGATGAGTGTCGGGGCGGCGAGTCGGCCGGCAGGTCGAGGTCGGGGCGGCGGTGAGCGGAGCCCTAGAGGAGGCAAAGGCGCGCGATAAACTCGGTGCGGGAGAGGAAGGGACGAGTGAGAAAACCTAGCGGTTCCCACCTTATAAGAGGCTATCACAGACGGTTCTTTACTAAAACCGTCTTTGATAAGTAATCATAAACGGCTCTATCTAATAACCGTGCGTGATACGTTCCATATCACGAGCGGCGGTATTTAAACCGTGCGTGATAAACTCATATCACGAGCGGTTTGTGTATTAAACCGCTGCGTGATTAGCTTTATCACGATTGGTTTTGTCGGGATATCACGAGCGGTTATCAAATAGAGCGTGCGAGATAATCTCATATCACGACGGTTCTATTATAGAACCGTGCGCGATTCATTATCACTGACGGTTATATTATAGAACCGTGCGTGATAGATCGAACAATTATCAAATACAATGAACACAGTGATAATCGGATAATTTATTCGAGGTAACAACATCATTACCTAAAATTGTAGTACCTTGCATACGATATAAGTTGACAGCTCTCATATTACCTTTCATCATAACAAGAGAACTTTTGTAGATCTTCAGAACCCTACCTCTACCTAAATACTTATACCCTTTAGCATCAAAAGTACATAACGAGATAAGATTTATCTTCATACTCGGAATGTGTCAAACATCCAAGAAAGTTCTAATGGTGCCATCAAATATCTTGATCTGGTGTAACAGCCCAAATTTCAAATTTCAGTAAAAATTAAAATTTATTTGCTTTTGTGGATTTTCTGAGATTTTAAAAGCTTTTTATAAATATTTTAAAGTCAAAAACAAATTCATTTACAAAATTAAAAGCCAACATAAAGTTGGAAATAATTTTATTGAGTCCAAAATAAGTATGGAAATTTCTGTGAATTTTTCCATAATTTTTGGAGTTATTTTACTATTTTCTAAAGCTTAATTGAATTACTGGAATTAAATCAATGAAAAATGAAAAGAAAATCGAAAACCAGTTTGGGCCGAAACCCAAAGCCTTGGCCCATCTCTTCCTCACCCCGCGCCAGCCCAGTCGACCCACTTCGCGCCGGCCCGCACCGTCTCTCCCTACATCTCTCCCGCCGTCCGATGCAAATCGGACGGGCACCAAATACCCCGCGCCTCTCCTTCTCTCCTTCTCATCTTCCCCGTCGGATCAACATCAAACCGCCCACGCCCTTCTTCCTCCCTGCTTTCTTCTCCAGCGCGCCACCTCGCACAACCGCCATGGTCGTCGTGTCCGTAGCTCCACAACGGCCGCCCCTTAACGGTCCCGCGACCCCCACGTCCACACGCATGACCCGGCGGACCTAACCGCCTCCACTCCCCCACGTTCTCCCCTCTTTTCGTGCACGACTCCGCTAGAACCCCCGCGCGCCTAACCGCCGCCGACCTCGCACACACGATCAGCCTCCCCCGCGCCCCTTCACCCCTATAAAAGCACGACCAGGGCGCCCCTCTCTACACCAACGCCGCCGCCACCACTCACTCTCACTCTTCACCTCCGAGCTCGCCGTAATCGACGTCCTTCCGCCGCCGGCCGCCACCTACTCCGTCGACTCTAGCGTCACCTCCGAGCTCCCCCGGTCGCCTCCGCCGCCGCCATCGACACCGCCTCGTCACGGCGCACCTCGTGCGCGCACCAGCTTCACCGGAACGCCACCTGAGTCGTCGCGCCGCTTCATCCCGAACAGCACCGCCGCCATTTTGCTCGCCGCCGGCCGACGCCTCGCGCCAATCCGCCGCATCGGTGAGCGTCACACTCCTCATCTTCCCCTCTTCACGTTGAGCCCCTCGGTGGAGCTCGTCGTAGCGCGAAACGCCGGCGAGCTCAACACCGGGGCGTCACCGGCCTCGTGCCAACGTGGCAAGACCACGTGAGCGCCACGCCAGGGCCACATCGGCGCCACGTGTGCGGCTCTGCCGAGGCAGCGCTGCGTGGCACCGCGTGCGCCACCTCACCACAACCCCTGCTCCATTTGGCCCATGAACTCAGTCCATATGGACCATGTCACTGACACATGGGCCCACTTGTCGGAATTCTTTTAATTCTTTTAAAAATCCGTAAATCCCTCGCTGGCGTCAGCATTGCGCAATAAATAGATTTTTCAGTAGAAAAATAATTCGGGAAATTCAATTAAATTTCAGATTTAGGTTTAAAACTTCTAAAATTCATAACTTTTGCATATGAACTCCAAATTAGGTGATTCAAATTGCAAAATTTATATAAAATTATAATCTAGATAACTAAACCAAAATATTTCAATTTGGAGTTATTTTGATCTATATTTTTGAATTTATTTGAATTTGAATATTGAATTTGTCGTATTTTCACGTTTAGACTTCGACGACTCCGGAGAGTTCGATCAATCTGAAGATTTAGAATTCCAAGACATCGACCAAGGCAAGTTACACCATTGACCATATTGCCCCCAGTATTTTAAGTTATTTTCAGTTTTTAAATTATTTATCGCATACATATATTTGTATAAATATTTTAATGTCCTGTTTTACATATAGTTAATTCCATGTGTTATTGTAAAGCCAATTTGAATGTTGTACCTGACTACCTTGATACCATAGGCAAGATATTATCAAAATAAAACATATGCTTTGCCAGGCTTAGTTTACACTTACAGAATTTGTGAGGGTTTTCACCAAAATTTCTATAAATTTGTTTCAAACTTGTTATTGTGGTATTGTCTTACCACATGGGTTTATAAATAGAGTTTGATTCAAAATAAAATAAAAAATGGGTTTGGACTTGGACGAAATGGTCGGAATGGTGGGTGCAGGTTTATGCACGGGATTAATCTGGCTAAGATCGAGGCCCATGGTTTGTAGGAATGACGCCCAAGTCAATTGAGGACCGGTCTTTGAGCCGCTCATTGCTATGCCATATCGTACTACCACATGTCATGTATGCTCTAGTGTATTTATGTCATGTGATGCTCTAGTGTATTTATGTCATGTGATTATGTGGGTGTCGGTTAGACGTTTTATTCCCACTTGGCGCAAGAGGGGGCTTTCGGAGGATGGTTAGTCCAAAGGGGCGAAACCTTAGCGGGCATGAGTACACTAGGATAGAACATTGTAAAGGCCTCATGGTAATTGCTCAGTCACACGCCTACGGAAGCGTGAATTAGCCGACATAACGAGCATGTCACCTCGTGTGGGTAAAGTTGTACCAACTCTGCAGAGTAGAAACTATTCGAATAGCCGCGTCCGTGGTCATGGACATATTAGCAGGGCCACTTAAAGTTAGAATTCTTTTTGGTTTTTAAATGCTTTAGTAAATGCTGAGGATGGTTAATCCTTATGAAAAGTTGGGCGGGAAGCCAAGTGTTAGGAGGGGATCCTTCACTAAATCATTGGAGGTTATCCACATTGTAATATTGTCATTTTAAAATATGATTTTTAGTATAAAACTGCCTTATAAATTACTATAGTTATTTACACTAAAAATGTTGTTTAGGCAAAACAACCCCTGCCATTCTCAATTGTTACCTTATGCATGCATTTTAATTCAATATTGGGTGTAACTTGCGAGCACGGAAGTTGTGCTTATCCTTGCTGAATAAATCTTATTCAGGAGAAGATTTCTTCCCCGACGGTGAGGATCCGGACGAGTGGACCTTGACCCAGACGATTGCCTGTGGCGCATCGTGTGGCTCACCTCTATTATTATGTTTCCGCTGTGTTTATAATTTGATATTTGATATTGTTGTTCAAGACTCAGTTGTATTAAACAATTATTTATTTAATGTCATTTACGTTTTCGTGATATGAATGTGATATCCATTTTGTGAGACTGTGTACACTGGAAATCCTGGACCGGTGTTTGAACACAGAGAATTCGGGATCCTTCGCTCCCGGCTTCGACATCTGGATAGAACCAAAGTCTGCAATCTTGTATGGTGAATTATCACCTATCAACACTAAACCACTTGGCGTAAATTCATAATTCATGAACCAATCTCGGTTCGGACTCATATAAAAATTAAAGTGGAGGTCGTATAAAGAATCCACTTATCACCAGTTTTAGAATTATTGGCAAAGACAACAAGAACAAACAAGAATATCTCCATCAGAATCTTGCTTAGTAACAATAGTGGATTTAGCCTCATCCTCTTGTTTACCATTCTTGATATTATTATTATTTATTTTCTCTTTTTTTACCCACCAACACTTAGATATATCGTGTTCATCTTTCTTGCAATATTTGCATGACTTGTACCTGCCTTTGGAATTTGATCTGCATTTGTAATCACTAGTACAGAAAAGGTCTTCACAGATGGTCTGAATTCAACTAGCTAGCTCGAGTGTGTCAGGTTCGATGAAGTAGGCCGTGCTTCACCTGCATGTTTAGGATATGAATGACTAAGGAGCGAGCTAGGTAGCTGAATTCAGACCCCGAGTTAGCTAACAAGGGACTATATATATATATATATATATATGAAACTGGCTTTAAAGGCAAAAGCAACCACTGCTTAGAGACTTTATAGAGAAGAGTTAGGTAAATGAATAATATGCACAACATATACCACATGTATACTAATGAAATCAGCATAAAGCTGAAACTTTGAGCTCAAAATTTAATGCTTTACTAATATGTCAAGAACTATATGAGGACATCCAATTAAGCTTTCAGTCAACAAAGGATCTTTCGATTAACAGTGCAAAACAGACACTATCTCAGCATATTTAATTTCTAGCACACCAATTAATAAATAATTTTTGTGTTAATTGCAGCCTTACAAATTATCCTAACCTTTACAAATTTGAAAAGTTAATTGTAGCTTTCAAAAGCAAAATACCATATAGGAACATACATCTCATGAACCAACATCATACGCAGAGAACCCACCCATATCATCCAACCATCACAGAACAACCACCATAGCCCACATCATTCATCACCCACATCACAGAGCACGGGGAGGGAAAGGGGTAGAGAGTAAAGGGGGGTAGATACCCCAATGCAAACGGCAAATCGGCCATCGACAGTAGCTCACCACATCCAACTCTTCATGCTAGCAACAACAACCCACATCAGTAAACAAGTCAAACTCAAACCCAAAAATTGAAGAAACCGAGAATGTAAACAACTCAAACTCAAATGTTGGGGGAGAGGACGAGATCAACATCGCCAGTGTCGGTGGTGAGGTAGCCAAGGCCGAGGTCGGTGGAGAGGTAGCCAGGGGAGGTCGGTGGAGAGGTAGTCAGGGTCGTGCACGCCCGGGGGAGAGGACAAAGAGGGGAAGACAGATCTGGCGGCGGGGAGGTGGATTTGGCTGGGGGGAGGTCAATTGGACCGACGTGCGGCGGTGACGGCAGTGTCATCGTAGTTGTGCCACGACGGTGACACTGCATAAGGCACTCTTATCGTAAGAGTGTCTTATGCAGTGAACTGTGGTGTCGCAACCGGTAGTGACGGGAAGAAGGGCGACGACGGCGATAGGGTCGGGGAGAAGGCGCGACTTGGGGGCGAACGTCGGGGAGGAGGCTTCGGGCGGCGAACGAGGTCGAGGGCACTCGGGTGTGGAGGGGAACAGGCGAGAGTAAGGGCGCTGGGGAGTGACGAGTTAGGACTCAAACCCTAGCGGGCTCATATTAATAAAGAGATATCATGGATGGCTTTCAATATGAACCGTCTGTGAAGTCTACAATTATCACAAACGGTTCATGTTCAGAACCGTCTGTGATAAATACACATCACAGACAGCTCCAATATAGAATCGTCTGTGATACGGTTACAATATAGAACTGTTTTTTATTAGCATGGGGCGTAGCGTTTTTTGTGTTCTTCGTGCACTTAACTAATTAAAACAAGGCGCGGGTACATAACCACGTGAGGTACCTACTTCGCAATAACTAAGTAAATTCTAGGGTAATAAACAATAAAATTGAAGAAAAAGGGATATACTTGTTTTTCATCGGTCAGTAATTAATGCCGTCATGTATATTGTATTTAATTTTATGGCAAGTAGTTTAACACCTGTGCAAAGAACTTAGCATACTCATGCCTAATCCTATAGTTGTCGCTACAGAAGATGATGTAGTCGTCCCACTCTTCTGTCACGCCGTAGCCGTTGCTCGTGCACCGGGGGCCTTCCTCCGACAGTGCCCACACCCGGCCCAGCGGCCCAACCATCTTCTTCCACGCCGCATCCTGGACCGCGTCCGCAGCGAGCCTTTAGCACAAACTGCACTCGGTTGGTCCTCTTGCCTGTCTCGTAGCCGCCGTCGACCGGCTCGCCCTCGACCTGGTTGATGTAGTGCTTCCCAACGTCACGCACCTCACTGGTCATGTAAAGAAGGAGGCCGAGCATGTAGGTCGCAGCCTTGTGGCCAGCATCACCCGCCCGCTCGAGGCACACGAGGGTGCGTGAGAGGCTGACGATGAAGCAAGCCTTCAGGATACTGGTGCCGGCCAGGTGGTTGATGATAGCGAGCTAGCACTCGTTGTCCATCCACTTCATCGCCTCCTCCCGCTCCAGCGCCACACGCCTCCCCACGACGCCCTCCTTGGACGCCTTGTATATGGCCTTACAACTCCAATATATATACGTACATACACAATTCAAGATGTCAGAATAAATAATAGTATGTATTTTTGTAGGTATAAATATGTACGTATATATACGTGGCTCGTAGGCTGCAGAGGTCAGCCATGGGTTGAGGAGAGCTCGCGGCAACGAGACCGACGATGTGGACGATGATATAGTGAGAAAGAGCGACGGCGATCGCCGACCTCCTCGCCTTTGTCCTCGCCGTCATACTCAGCGTGGTCACCATGACGTACATATTCAATACTATGAGTGCTCACCATAGCGCACGATGATCATTCTTATAAAACATCGAAGAGACGCATCGTAACGTTGGCGCGTGAGATAAAGAGTAACGTCGGTGCGTTAGACGAAGAGACGCATCGCATGGGAGCGAGACGAAGATACACATCGCACGGGAGCCGAAAGATTGAATTATCACAGACGGTTCTTAATAAAAAAAAGTCTGTGACGTCTGTAATCACAGACGGTTCTTCTTAAAAACCGTCTATGATGAGCATTCAGTTGTAAACATAGGAAAAGGATGGTCAACCGTATTTCTAAAAAATAAGTTATGAAAAGACGGTGATGCTTTGGTTACCAATGATTTATTAGGAGCAGATTCTAATAAATTATATTTGTCGGACTTCCATCTTTATTTTTTAATTTAATCGTGCACCACAAGTTGTTAATTAAGCCTATAAATAACCATCAGAATGGTAGAACTATGAAAAAATCACTCACAAACTTTTCATCTTTTCTTACTTCTATTTCTTCTTAAAGTTCTCATCTCCATACCCTTCTAGTAAGACAAAATTCACAGAATAAATTGACTTTTAAACCACCGTGTATGGAAATAACAAAATCCATGGATGACTACTTCAATTTAGGTGGTCGGAAAGTTAATTTGGTCTATGGATTTGAAGTCTTCAAGAAATTGGTAGAAGATCATATCCCTACGATCAGGTGAGCACTTCACAGTCTATGATGTGTAACTCCCGATCGATCGATCACAAGAACTACTTATGCATTCTTCTGTTGATTGGAGGTTACATGTCAAGACAGTGAAGTTACACATGATACGGAATAAGGTGACTACCGGATTACATATCTTCTGCTTTCTTCTGTTGGAGAAATCAGCTCCAATTCGACCACTTTAAAATATCAATCCGGCCCGATCAAGAGTGGTCGAAATAAGCTAATCAGTTGTTTGTAATTACAGACGGTTCTAATAAATAACCGTCTGTGAATTTAGTAGAATCACAGATGGTTCTTTTTCAGAACCTTCTATGATACTTCACAGACGGTCTTCAATATGAACCGTCTGTGATATTACCTCTTCACAAACGGTTTTTAACGCAGCCGGTAATACAGACGGTCTCTAAATCAAAACCGTCTGTGATTGCTTGTAATAAAGACGGTTTTGGTCAACCGTCTCTGATTAGGCATCCAGTATTAGCCTTTTTGTAGTAGTGAATATCTGCTCGAGCTTTTGCCTCTTAAATTACCGTTTGAACCCCTCTCATGTTGTCTGCCACGGACAACCAGGCCTTCTACATGCAAATTTAGAATTTCATTCGGAACCATGAGTTTCATCTTTTTCTTCGCATGCAGTACTTCGTAGACTTCATTAAGTGTAAGTGTATCTCGGCTATATAGAATAATTAATATCTCTGAACGTAGAGTAAGAACTAGGAAACGAGCATAAAAGAATTAAGACACAAATTTTCATTATGATATTTTATCTCTATAGACTCTAGATCTGAGACTACTTCTTTGAATGCTGTCAGATGGTTCAAAAATAATCCATCTTCCACCATCTTGTGCTAATAAAGCTTCTGCTTCAAATACATCTTACTGGTCAAATCTTTTCTCATGCAAATCTGCTCCAATATGAACTATAATGCAGCGACTATCTTTTCTTTCAAAACCTCCTGCGAAATATTATTTGGTAGATGAAGATGAATATGAGATAAGACCTTATGATCTTTTCTTTGCTTCTCCTCAGGAGACCATGCAGTGGGCATATTGTCGATCACAATAAAGCGTCATCAAAATTGAGCTGTGCAAAAACAGCCTGCATCTTGACTTACTATAGAGAAAACCTCGTGTCTCGATCTTACAGCAGAAGATCATACTCCAATGTCGTCGTGCGGAGGAAACCATAGTTTTGCTGGTGCAATATTGTGTTAACGTAGCAATGCTTGTTAGGATCTCGGGTACACTTCATGTGTACTCAAAGAAAAAAGAAGGCTAATTTGTTGGATGACGTCCCGAAGCAACAAGTTCACCTCGGGTTTGATGTTGGACAACATTTTACTTTTTTCTTTCTCAGCTCAGCTCTGGTCGCGTGTGCGACAGCTTTTGTAGATGGTTGGTAGGACAAGTGCTCTATGTGACTCCTATTTGACTTCGGTTCGGACAAGGACTTGGCTTCAGACTCGGCGCAATTGAACGTGCAGCGTCTGCTTCAAATTCGATGAATGACTGTAGACCAATATGTTGATTTGGCAAGTCGTCAAGACTATGACAAGATGGCGTAACGATGTTGACCGGATGTTGTCTGTGCTCTGATACCACTTGTAGTGAATAATGCACAGAAAAATATGAACAAGAGACATGAATTTTACGTGAAAACCCTTTTGGGAAAAATCACAGACGCACGAAAGCAGTATGTCACTATATGAGGAAATGTTTAGAATGAAGCTCTCTCTTTTTGCTTATGGACTGCAATGATATATTTATTGTGGTACGTGAAAACTCCGTATAGAAATACAACTATGAATTGAAGTAGGAAACGGAATTTGTAGCACACTTTAACTCAATTTGTATCACAATCATACTTAACAATGTCCAAAATTTGAAGAATTAGACATGAAAAGTTCCCTGATTCGATCGATCGAGATGCATGCTATCAAACATCGATCGCACAACCAAAGGGATTAAAAAAAAACTAAACGTCATTAGCTTAAGTACGGTACAAAGAATCAATCGACGCCTTAACGTGCGTCGCAACCAAATCGACCTCGACATCCAGCAACCGCGCCGTGTTGGCACTTGGCATGCAGTTTGGCACGTAACTCTTCTTTTTCGTTTCCCTTTTGCTCACTTCTTATATTGTTGTCTATTTATAAGGTGATTAAATTTTTTTAAGTATAAGTTACGTTTTTTATCTATTAGATCAATATTCAATCATATCGCACATCAATCTCTACATAAATTCAATAGTTATAACAATTAACTTAAACTTAAGTAAATTTCATACAACTTAAAAATAGCAAATCTGCCTTCTTAATTAATTTGTCGCTTACGACTGTTCCTCCTCCTTACTCCATGGAGTAGCAGCATTCTTTAAACGCCTCGAGGTTGTGCTGGAAGACGGGCACGAAGGCGTCGACGCTGCCGTCGCCGATGTACGACGGCACGAGGAACAACATCCCCTCCGTCGGGAAGTAGGACGGCATGAAGTAGGTCGGGCTGCCCGTGCCGAAGTCTAGCTCGTAGAACGGGAAGGTGAGCCAGCTGTCCACCTCCACGTTCGGACACAGCACGTCCTTGAGAATGGCGCTCGGTGCGAGCCCCTCCTTCTCGACGGCGTCGGAGGAAGCGAAGTCCACGAACGACAGGAAGTAGGTGCTGTCCACCCGCGCCACCTCGTCGTGGATCACCTGCGCGGCGTGCTTCAGCGGCCGGTTGAGTAGGTCGCCCACCGTGGCGCGCGGGAACGCCCAGAGGACGAGGTTGCCGAAGTACTCAGCCGGCGCGCCCAGGCGGTGCCGGCCGTCCACGGACAGGCGGATCGTGGAGGCCTCGTCGGGGTTGAGGCCGCGCGCGCGCGTCATGGTGCGCCACAGGTGGGCGAGGATGGTCTCGAACCGGCTGAATGGGCGGCCGCGGCCTTCCGAAGCCTTGGCGCGGAGCCCGGCGATGAAGTCCTTGGTGAAGTGCGCCTTGTGGATGACGATGCTATCTGCGCCGTCGCCGTGCTTGTTGACGGCCGTGGCGGTGGGAGACGGCAGGTAGTACTCCCTGCTGCGGTGGTCGTACTCGACGCGAGGCGAGGACCGCGGCTTGAAGAGATCCTCGTGGTGGTGCACGGGAGGAAGGCCCATGGGGAGCCCCCTCGTGGCAAGCCCCCACGCTACTAGGAAGTTGCTGGTGGCGTGGCCGTCGGCCACGACGTGGTTGGACGTGAACCCGACGGCAAGCGAGCCGCACCGGAACCGCGTGAGCTGCAGCAGCACCACCTCCTCGAGCTCCTCCTCCAGGTCCGGGTGCAGCCGCAGCAGCTCCGGCGTGGGTTTCGCCGGCGCCATGTCCACTAGGTCGGCGTCCACGGACGCCTCGACGAGGCGCGCGCCGCGGTCGTTCAGAACCACGGCCGGTGTCCCATCAGGCGCCTCGCCGAGCTGCCCCGCAAACGCGCGGTACTCGGCGAGGACCGCGGCGAGGCCCTGCTCAATGGCCGCCGTGGAAGGGGCCGGCGGCGGGAAGGCGTAGATGATGGCCATCTGCATTTGGTACGTGACCCTGTCGAAGATGGACAGAGGGATGTACTCGGTGGCGGCAGGTTGCTCGACGCCGGCATTGTAGGCGGGCTTGACGAGCTTGGAGCTCAACACCTTAACCTCCATTGCTGAGCTCGGGTCGGAGTAGTACGTGCAGGCGTAGTTGTTCTTTCGTTAATCGAGTTTGGCGATCGAGAAAAGATTTTGCAACAAGAGAAGAGACCGGAGGCTAGCTAGCGCTGCAGGCTACCTCGTTCGTCGAGTCCTTGTTGCTCGCTGGGGCTGTGCGATTTGCTCGTTCCGTGCTGTGCGCTATATATATCGGACACTGCGAAGCGCGGGAAAAGGGTTGGTGGAGTAAACTACTAGCGCCCAGCTTATTATGTTTGAACTGGCCGCCTCTCGATCGTTCGTGTGTTTGACTCGGTTGTTACAAACGTGCGTTCTAATTGTTAAGACTAGGAAGTCCTAACTAGCTTTTTCTCTGTTTTTATACAGTAGGAGGCTTTCCTACTGTTTTCCCTAAAAAAAAAAAGTCCTAACTGATTAATGTGTGAAACCATGCATGGAACTGCATGCTAAATTATGCTTGGATCAACTCTTCAGTGCAAGTGTAATCAGCTGGATGCATGGTTAGTACTTAATGCATGTTCGACATTTTCTGCGTCCAGCCTCCAGCTCAGTTAGCTAGGCATTAGAGAACGAGTTAAACCTAACTATGGCGATCGAGTTAATTAGCTAGCCAGAAATGCTGCCTTTGCTAGCCGAAAAGTTAGCCGAAAATGTTGTCTTTGTGGTTCTTGCTGGCGGCAAAGAGCACCGCAAAGCTAGCGGAGAACGACTTTTTTTGCCTCACAAGTGCATGCAGTCGCGCGCCGGGCTCATCTATTAATTTACACATGTAATACGTGTGGGGACACGACTACAATTATCCGTGAAAACACTCGTCCAAATTTGAGATGCCAACAACCAAATCTCTTGACATTAGTATTGCAAATCAAACCATTTTTCTCGTCGGAGAAATCCGCGTTTCTAGCTAGCTAGCTAGCATTATCTTATTAGAGCATATACAATGGTATAGACGATTGTTGTATGTAATACTCTTCATGTCATCTATAGATAAAATTAAAGACAATAATAGACTGTCTTTAAGTTATATATATATAACTTCACAAACTGTATAGACAGCATGGATATAACAACGAAACATTCTCTATAAAGGTCTTATAGACTGTCTGTTGCATACTGGACAGCTTTATTCCATCTCATTGTTCCCTCTCATCCACATTATTAAAAATCTTACGTGGTAAAGATTATAGACTGCTGATGTCACCCCATTGTATATGTCCTTATTATGTAATCTTGTAAAACATGTTTGACCGAGCGATTTTCACGTGTTTGGACTGGCATTTTTTTGTTAAAATTTATGCTATAAAATGGTTTTTTCATCACAATATATAGTTCCCCCCAGATACGAAATTCATCATTTTATCTCTCACTTGATGATGGAGCTTTCCGTTCCTTGCTGCTGGGAGCTCACGCTCTGTCCACGTCGACAAATGCAAACCCCATTATTATTGATGTTATAGCTCAGTGGCATTGCCGCTCAGGAACAAAAATTGAAATGAATACGTTTTTGCAAGAGGCACTGACAGATGGGTGGAGTTTAATATGGCATTGCTGTACTGTACCATACGAAGTATTTTATTAGAGGCGGCGAACCTCTCCAAAAAATGGGGGTAGCAAAAGAGGAAAAGCCGCCTACACATGCAGGCACGACAAGAAAAGATTCGATAAGGACACATGAGCTACCGTGCATGACGAGTTTGACGAGGAAATTAGAGATCGCCAAGTCGCCATGGGTCGATTAGTTTAGTATCAATATCTACTCTGTATCTGTATTAATGTATTGACTATACTTTATAATATAGAAAAAATAACTAGAATTAGGACTTAACGACTCTCTCTCTGTTAATCGTGTATATGTTGTTGTTCCTTTGCTTGATCCGCCCACTATTTACCGGCTTTACTCATTATATAGTGCGTGAAGGTGTGATAATTGTCTCATATCAAGAGACGTCTCACCGTTTGATGAAATGCGTACGTTTGTGACAGTTATTGTCAAAGACTAACCCTCTCACGCCGTATTGCAGTTATGTCAGAGACAGATGATTAATACGTGCAGTTATCCCAGAGAATAACAGTATATATTAACTACGTTGTGTATTAAACACAACACATAAATGTCCCTAGTCGATTGGATCCACATGTTTGTAGGCTTTGTTGACTATAGGGTGGTCGTAGTTAATCCGATCGTAGTAAAACTTACGATCATGAAGCGATCGTAATAAGGCTTACGATCATAATGTAGTTGTAGAAAATCTTACAACCACTAAGTGGTCGTAAAATGATTTACGACCACTCGGCTGAGCTTTTCTCTTATTAATGATAAGAGATATCCTTATAAATAATATAAAAATATTACTATATATAATAACAATTATACATAAATAATCATTAGGTATACCCGTCAAATGCCAACGAAGCATGAGGGTTGGTTGGTGAAAATTTTGACCTATACAGCTATCATGTCTCATCTAAGGGGGGAAAGGACAAGTTGAAATTAAATATTATTGCAGTACTAGAAACAACTTGCGTTAGCCTCACAAAGTTACTCCATCGTTGAAGAATATACGGTGTTTTAGACATCGATGTGGATCTTAACATACAAATTTGATCATTACTTTTATATGAATATGTTCATCAAATAATATGAAAATATTATATTATGAAAATATTTTTCATCACTAATCTAATGATATCATTTTTATATGACCAATACAAGTAATTTTTTATATACTAGTGGTCAAAGTTAAGTAAATTTGACTGTACGCTTTCTAAAACGTCATATATTTCTACGCACTTTCTAAAACGTTAAAAATGTAGCTTTCACATTCTCTTTTGCAATGTTCCATGTTTAAAGAGTGGCATCTTGGAATTAGCCGGAGAGAACCATCTCGGAATAGCCTTGCCTCGTTCCCGGAACTTTCAAACAAGCTTAGAAAGGGCTCGGTCTTCCTAGAGTTGGTCTTGGTCATCTGTAGGCAAACAAATTGATCATATATATATGCATGTTGGTTGTTTGATTTGTTTCTCATACTTGCTATGTTACTCAATATATAATCTCGTTTTTTAGGGCTAAAAATTCCTCAACAGTTTTATGTATATGATTTATCAATGGTTTAGTATCGATCTTATGAATAAATGTTGAGAGCTCTCCTAGAGCGAAATCATAGAGAAAAGGACACGAAAATTTTATACAAGTACAAACATTCTCCTGAGAGAATAATAACCATACTCCTGTGGATTTTTGTATTAATTATGTTTACAACAAGAAGAAGTCACTAAAACTAGAGTTTAATCTTCTTGTCTCCCGCTTCACGTCTGTCTCCTCTGTCCACCGACTTTACTCCTTATATAGCGCATGAAGGGGTGACTGTTGTGTACGTCAAGAAACACCTTGTCGTTTGATGCAATGCACACGTTTAAGGGTAATTAATGTCAGAGACGCATCCCTCACATCGCCTTGCGGTTATGTTAGAGACAGAGGTTTAATAAGTGCAGTTATCTCAGGACTAATGACACATATTAACTACTGCATGTATTAAACACAGTGCACAAATATCCTTGGTCGATTGGGCTCACATGTCTATAGACTTTATCGACCAAAGGGCGTAGTAAGACTTATGACCATGAGGTAATCGTAGTAGGACTTCCGATTAATAGGTGGTCGTAGAAGAACTTACGATGAAACTGAGGGTGATTGTAGTAGAGCTTACAATCAATAAGTGATCGTAGAAGAACTTATGACCATATAGGGTAATTGAAGTAGAACTTACAATCGATAGGTGGACATAGAAGAACTTACGAGTATATATGGTGGTTGTTAAATATCTTACGACCACTATGTGTGTGTGATCTTCCTCATTATTAATATTGAGGGGTATCTTTGAAGGTTATATAAAATATATTATTATCTATAAATGTTATAGATAAATAACTTAATTAATTAAGGATAATTAGGTCTCGACAGGACTTGTGTACGGCGTACCTCAATCTAAGTAGTACGTACGTACCGTCGATCAACGTATTTTGTACCATAGGTCTAGCGGCTTAAGATGGAAAACCTACATAATCAGTAGTTATGCATTTTTTTAAGATTGCAAATTTTTACGTGTACTTTTAATTTTGAGAATTTACCATGTTTACTTTTATATTATTTTGGAGTATATTTGTATTTGTAATTTTTGTAACGTAGCATAAGCTCAAGTCACTATATATGTGCCTATACCTTGTGGTACTTAAGATCTGAGACCCACGGGTACGAACTATTGCAACATGTATTATCGTACCCTGTACAACAATATTAATTAGGTCCCCCACTAAAGAATGAATTGTGTAAATTAAGATTATATGTTTCTTCCCAAGTTCAACCAATTAGGTTAGGTCACAGAGATCTGAACGGCAACCATAACTAAATGATATATCCATGCAGAGTAGAATAAAAGATGTTCATATATTTGTCGCACGCTAATCTCTAGGCTCTAGCTAATCACGGAATGCATGCATCATTAGGAGAGAAAAAAACATGTCATTCATGCATGGACCAGATCAAAGCTGGATTAAACTTCTTGTTGACAATAAGACTAACTAATCAAAATTATTAGCTACCTAAACCACAAGCAGACCTTCCTTGCTTCTCCAATGCATGACTTCAGCTAATTGTGTTCATTTAGTAGTACTAGAGTAGTGTGTTGCACGCGAAACCAGGAGATTAAGAGACTAATGGTACTCCTTGATCTCCCCGTAAGAACACAACTAAGCATTCATGTTGACTCCACGATGAGGAGCAGCAGCAGTAGAATTTTTACCCAGTGCTGTTCATATTTTTATCCAGAGGCGAGAGGTGGATGTGATGCAATGGTGTGCGTCATCGTTGGTCCTTTGCGGTATTGTATTGGAGATTGGGGCGGTCCTGCTTATAAGGCGACTTTTCCAAGCCAAATAAGCGTTTGTTCAGATCATGTGTACCCCCAGCGCACTAGTGCACAATGCGGGGTAATTTATTCAGATTTCAGAATACAATAAGGCATGGCAGAACATAAGGTGAAGCTTCGAATTAATATTTGCAAGTGACCGGGATCATGTGCCCCGGTATAGCCTTTTGTCGTCTTTTTGCTAGTGCGTCAAGCCGCCAGTTCGTTATATAATTGGTGAGGATTAAATAATTCTTAATAAATAAACCGATAGACTACAATTATTGTTGTTGTATATCCTGATAGGAGAGAATGTGCTTAAGTCTACTCAAGCATCGACCACTCCTTAGTCGGGCAAGTATCGCCACCAAACATGTGAGCCCAACTATCTGATTAGATAGTATATCCACCGTAATATATCATGAAAAGGAAACCGTGCGCTGTAGGTAATAACTCTAATCCCTTCGACGCTATATAAAGAGTGGAGTCTGACGACAGGAGGGGAGAGGAGCATAGCCGCAGTTGCGTCATCTTGAGCACGGTGTACCACTACTACAGAAAGCCTCATCACAGACGGTTCGGAACCGTCATCACACGCGATTTCCAACCGTCGTAAAAGTACGTCTGTGATATGACGGTTATCCTGACGGTTTTGAGCCGTCGCGATAAAGCTATCACGCAGCGGTTCGAACAAAGCGTCAGGAAAGCGAGTATCGCGCAGCGGTTGAACAAGAACCGTGCGCGATAATCAAGAATCGCATGATACTGTTTTCCTGAGCGGCTCTTGTTCGAACCGTCGTGATATATTTTCCTGACGGCTCTTGTTCCGAACCATCTGTGATAGGTTTTTTTTATTGCAAAAAAAAAATATTGCCATTTTTCATGGATACACTCATACACATACACTGCCATTTCCGAAGCCTCCCAAACATGGATTCATTGATACACATACATGAATTCCCAACTCCTAAGCCTCCCAATAAATTTCTCAAGCCATGGATTCATGGATACACATACACTCGATCATATACAAGTACCAGCAGTAGAATCGGAGGAGAATCTAATGTAATCTGGATATGAATCTAACACAAGTACCACAAGCTCATACATACAAATCTGGATCTGAATATAATAGAACCTCATATACAAAAGTACCAACAGAACCTCATTTACCAGAGACATCGACGTCGGAGGAGCACTGGAGGAGCTCGGCGTCGGCGTCGGCGTCAGAGGAGGACTAGAGGAGGTCAGCGTTGGTGTCGGCGTCGACTCTCAGCTGTTGGGGAGGAAGACCACGTCGAAGGTTGGGGACTGCGGGAGCAAGGGAGGACCGGAGCCTGGAGGTGTAGCGGGGGCCAGGGAGCTGCGAGAGGACCGGAGGAGCAGCTGCTAGCCGGAGCTCGGAGGAGGACTGCCGGAGCAAGGGAGGACCGAGCCCAGAGGAGGACCGGGACTACGGGAGTGCGAGACTGAGCGCCCAAAGGAGGTCGGCCATAATATATAAGGACATATTTTGCCTCCCGCGCACGCGTTCAAAATTTTCAAATTCCCGCTGCGAATCACGAGCGGTTTCATACAAAAACCGCTCAGGATGACAAATCACGAGCGGTTCGTATCACGAACCGTGCGTGATAAGTAACTCATCACGACGGTTCTTATCACGAACCGTGCGTGATAAGTACATCATCACAGACGGTTGGTATTAAGTATCTCATCACAGACGGTTCAAATTTGAGAGTAAGGAAAATTTTGAAGCCATGGTAAAATCAAAATCATAGACGGTTGTTAATCCCAACCGTCTGTGATGAGGTACTTATCACTGACGGTTGGTATCACGAACCGTCTGTGAAGTATCATAGACGGTTCGTTATACTAACCGTCTGTGATGAGGTGTCCTTATCACAAACGGCTCCTTATCACAGACGGTTGGTAGAAGGAGCCGTCTGTGATGAGGCACTATCACAGACGGTTCCAGAGGGAACCGTCTGTATAAGTTCAACACAGACGGCTCCTTTGGAACCGTCTGTGATGAGGCGTCCAGTATGACCTATTTTGTAGTAGTGTACCCTCATTATAATCTCATTCAATACAAGCACACATGAAGTAGGATTGTTATTCTCTTCAGAGAAAGCCTGAACCTATCTAAAATCCATGTCCCCTCTATGTAATCCCCAAGATCTGTGTCCATGTCCCCTCTATGTAATCCCCAAGATCCGTGTTCCGCATTTACTTCATATATCCGTGGCCTTATTTGGGACTGCTTCGGCTTTGGCTTTTCACTCGAAAAAGCCGGAAGACGTCCTAAACCACTCAGAGGTAGCTTCCTGCGGCTTCGACGGGTTTGCCTTCTGCAATTACCCATAGAGTTGGGGGTAATTACCCACCACAGCCACTCAACAAAACCCCTAAATCCCCTCCTCCCTTGACCAAAACCCTAGCGTCCCTCCTCCCTCCTGCCGCCGTCGCCCTCCTCCCTCCTCCTCCCTCTCCCGCCGTCCCCTTCTCCCTCCTTCTGCCCCCATGCCTCCTCTTTCCTCATCCCTCCTTCTCCCGCCGCCACCGCCCCCTTCTCCCTCCTCCTCCCACGTCGCGCCCTCCTCCGCCCCGACCTTGCTGCCGCCCGCCTCCGCCTCCAGGCCCAACGTCCTCCGGCTCTCTCCTCCTCCCTCGGCGCCTCCGTCCGCCTGCGCCGCCTCCACCTCCGGCCTCGACCTCCTTCCCTCTTCCTCTGGCTCTGCCCTCCTCGTTAATTATCATTATGATTTTACTTTGTGCGAATTATCGTTAATTGGTATCAATTGTCGTTAATTGTCATCAAGATTTACTTGTGTGCGAAATGTTGTTAGTTGTCATTAATTGCTATCGATTTGTCGTTAATTACCGTGAATTATCATTAATTATCATTAAACACCATTAAACAAGCCATCATTTGCTTTTAGGGCATCTCAGACCTTTTATGACTCAGAAGCTCCATCCAGCCTACCTAAAAACTAGACTGTCAAACACCAAACGTTTTCAGCTCAGTCGTTCAACCCGCAGCCTAGTCGAAAACTGCTTTTCAGAAAAAATGCAGCGTCCCAAACATGCCTTTTATGTCTTGTTTTGTATAGTTGTTTTGTCAGTTGCTGCTGCGAATTTGTTTTAAAAATGAAGGAGGCAGTCGAACTTTTGTAGATCGATCGATAGCTAGCGCATATTGCGACTTCCAAGATGGTCTAGGCCAACAAGTGATGGTTGGTGAGTGGTGACGATTTCGCCGAGCGAATATTCGTACTTGTAGCAGTGCTCTTTGAGAGAGTGTGCGTCTAGTTTGTCCACCTGCTACAGAGGATCCCAGGCACCCAGGTTCTGTTTGCACGTCCCGTCCATTCCCAGGCCTCATTTCCCCTCTGAAACAGTGCGGTCAATTCGCAGCGAAATTCCAATTTGACAAACGATGCAGAACACAGCAACTTCTAAAAAAATAGCTTCCTGGCAGTGTGTTTGCCAACGGTTCCTTTTCTGCTTTCCATCTTTTCCAATCGCCATCTGTTTGAGTAGACGCCGAATTGCTGTAACATCCCATGGATAGACATGTCGGGTTCCGGGCCGCAACTGAAATACGATTTGCCCCGTCATTCCTAACCCGTAGTCAATTTCAGACGGCCGGGTTTAGTTGCCACTTGCCAGGCTCGGCGAGATGGACGAGCTACTTTTCTTTCTCTTCACCTAATATGCAGACACAAGGTCAGATCGGAGGTTCTGGTTGTAGAATATTCTGGAGATCTAGCTAGCAGCGGTGCGTACCTGGGAGACCAAGGTCAGTAGTTGTCTGAGTCTCAAGGTCGGTAGTTGTCTGAGTCTCAAACTCTCAATGGTGTGTGTGAACCCATGTTGCTAATTGACCGACAGTACAAATTAATCTGATCATGGAATTCAACTGAGTTTATTGCTTGTCAAGATGCATGGTTTTCAACTTTGCGTAGCTGGTGATTATTGGAAGCATGTAAACTCCTAGACCCGTCGGTCAGGCTTTACTAGAAACCTACCGGTGCGAGGAAACGGCATACAAGTATGTGTCGTTGTGTTATTTACTCTTGACTCAGGAACTGAGCTTGGCTCTTAGTCGGTGTGGGGTAGTTGAGCCACTCAACCACTCGTGGTCGAGTTCTCCGAGCAGTCTATTGTAGCTGGGTACTGTAGATGATACTGTTGCTGGTTTCGCTAATTGAAATCGGAAGAGATAAGCACCTCTTTAATAAAAAATTACTCTTGACTTATTGACGATTAGGTAAAAGATTAAGTAAAAAGCAAATCTTCAGGGAGAAGCATTATGAAGAAGAAAAGGGTTTGAAATTGCAAGTTCGAGCATGGACGCGGTACTAGATAAGTCGAAGCCATAATTTTTCCCATTGTTTCCCCTGGCTAGGTTCACCTCATGCATGGTTTTTGTAAAATTATTTCAGCGACAATGCAATGGACAGCCGGCTTATGCATGCCCTTAATTTATTACATGGACGGTAACATATGTAATGCATGCAAGCTCATTGTCAACAATAATTAATCAGGACCATGAGATGTATCCTGCAGCACAGTGAAAACCGCTATTGTCATATTTTACGGTTTTGATTGGCAACTTTTGCTCACTCAAACGACAATGTCGAAGTCTCTTTTTTTCCCGGCTTATGCATGCCCTTAATTTATTACATGGACGGTAACATATGTAATGCATGCAAGCTCATTGTCAACAATAATTAATCAGGACCATGAGATGTATCCTGCAGCACAGTGAAAACCGCTATTGTCGTATTTTACGGTGTTGATTGGCAACTTTTGCTCACTCAAACGACAAGTGGAAGCACTGTCAACAAGAATATGTATAATAATATAGACAATTATTATCTATAGTACCTCTCAATGTCATTTATAGACAATGCTAAAGACAACTCCTACAATAGTTGTCTTTTTACATACCTCTACATACAGCTTATCTATGTATAATGTGATTTGTTTTTCGTGTTACGGACGACTACTGCATGATAGGCGATCCAATTATCTATGATCTCCCTCTCTCATTCACATCATCTTGTGTCCTTCTCAGCGAGATTTACAGACAGCTAACGTCGTACTACTGTACATAAAGCCTTTGCTAGGAACGCGAATACTTAAGGTGGTCGGTAATTAACGCATGGAATTGGACGTCGATCGGGTCAGTAACTAATCTCCAATTAAAGAAGGGACGCTAGCTTGACAGTGCTGCGTGCGAACACGTTCCGTTTCACTGCTGCGTTGTCCGTTCTTCGTTTTCAATTGGTCGTGGATTCAAACGATCGAGTCTCTGTCGTGTCCGCCAGTAGCGGAAACGTCACCCGATAGATCATCTAATTTTCTCCACCTAATCACGAGCAGCGTCGATCGTCAACAATAAGGTCTCATAAGCTTCTGTTGACTATAACAACGCACATATACTTATTCCAAATTAAGGATGGCAAACGACTCTGCTTTTCATTCCTTCAACGAGCGTGGAATCGACATCTTTCAGGAAGGAAATTTGCTGAGTAGCATCTCATCCTGAAACTTCCAGCAGCCGTTGATCCTCCGCTAATCACCCTGAATAGACGGGTGGATGCATAGACTAGTACAATCTTGCCGGCCAAGCCCTGGCTAAACTGCACGTGTGGCAGCTGCATTTATTCCCCCACTGTTGAT
Source organism: Ampelocalamus luodianensis (assembly GCA_036346255.1). Taxonomy (NCBI): domain Eukaryota; kingdom Viridiplantae; phylum Streptophyta; class Magnoliopsida; order Poales; family Poaceae; genus Ampelocalamus; species Ampelocalamus luodianensis. The sequence goes on along the minus strand of CM070634.1, from coordinate 96,400,535 downwards.
ATATTGACTAGACATTTCGTGGCTATGCTTCTCCATCCCTTTTCGTTTCGTTTCAAAGGAGGAGACGATGGAATTCAGCTGTTCAAATTCACCTACCCCGATCTAGCTAAGCATGCTGGGACTCGATGTTGCTCGATCACTTAATTAGATATGCATGTTTACACCAACTAGGTTATTATTAGCCTTAATAAACATCGACAGGAACATTTGCATGTTGGACGTGCAGATCTGTAGATGCACGCATTATATCATAAGAGCAGTCGTGGAAGTTTATTTTATGAAAGGAACCTAGCTGATCCGTTCTTGAACAACTACTGCACATGCATTATGTTTCATTTTCTTTCTTTTTTAAAAAAAAAAACTGAGAGTAGTGCTTTCGATTAAGAATGTGGTTGAACAACTGCACATGCATTATGTTTCGTTTTTCTTAGGTTTTTTTGTCTGAAAACGGTAGTACACGTGCTACATTATATACTCCAAAGAATGTCGTTTTGGGATACGTGCAATTAAACTTTCTAACTATTTTTTCCAATATTTAGATTGAACACATGAAAATGATATGTATAGATTTATCTCGAAAAGAACTTTTATAAAAGTATAATTTTATTAGGTTTTATAAATATAGTATAATAGAAATTAATAGTCAAAATTGCGTTTCAGGGACAGTGTCAATGTCCAAAGCAACATTTATCTACCCACATTTACACACATGCTAGTGCGTTTCAGTGCGTTTCAGGACCGTGTCAATGTCCAAAGCGACATTCTTCTACCCACATTTACACACACGTTTCAACGGGAAAGTGTGTGTGCCTGCCCCTCTGAGGTTACAAAAAGTGTGGGCTAGTTCATTAATTTGAAGGATTACTCCTAATTAATGAACTTCCCTGCTGCATAGTGGAGTATATATATACTCCAGTTTTGAAAATAGCAGTAGGTTGATGGTTGAAACATGCACGTTTTTTTCAATTCATAGCATTTGTCCAAGTCAGAGATGGTCTCTAGTTGCCCCAATTAGGACTGAAAATTTTGAGGCCCAAAAACGTCGAAACACCATTGTCGTCTACGCCGTTTAGAAAAAAAAATGTGCCTATCATGGGTAACTATTTGCGGTGCCACGAGAGGGTTAGGCGTACGGGTGTACACCCAACCTACTAGAATTCAAACCCTAGACTCAACGAGAGTGTCCACTGATTTTAAGTATACACACGCGTGCATGTACAGTGAGAAAGCGTGTATCCGTACGTACTCTGTGAGATCTTAGGTATCTCTGATATCCAGCATGCATAAGAGACGCGCATGCGTGTATGGACGGTGCAAACGTGATATGTTGAGTGTGTACCTCAGACTTTGTATTCTCTGAAAACTATTTGCGGTGCTACGTACTTAATTTTTTTTCCAACCGGATAGAGAGATCATGTGTGTAGAAAAACCTTGTCTGGATCTTCTCTCTTTCTCCCCGAATTCAGTGGAGGAAATTGTACGCCTACGTTTCTGTCTGTAATCCTGTATATATCGTTGCCATTTTACAGCTGACACATGTGATAAATCTATAGACTAAATCGTGAGCAAGCATGCTAGGCTGTTACCTGAATTAGGCCATTAGGGCTTTCAGACATCTGTTACCTGTCCGTACCGTTGTGAAAATCATGGGGGAAAAGCCCATAAAAAAATTAAGAAAAAACATGTTTGCGCCAGGAATTTGTGTGCATGTGTGTGTGGTAGATCCATGCATATTGCAACAATAGCAACATCTCTTGCATGCTCTCTGCATGTAACGAAAACGAAGCGTTGCTCTGTTCTCCGAGCAATACTTGTAGAAAATGAGGGTAATATTTTAATTTCAGATTTTATTAAAAGATAAATATTACAAAAGACTAATGATGCGTAAAACAATACTAAGCAGACAACTCATTGTACTTCGCAATATATGAAAAACAGGATGTAAACAAGTCAAACAATCACACGATAGACTTACAGATGGGTCTGATGAAGAACACAAAGCAGCACAGACTTGATGCAGTGCAGAAACGTAAATGTCGCAGTGCAGCAAGCGGTCGCGCAGATGCGCTGCCCAGAAACCTTATTGTCGCCCCGTGCAGGTCTTTACGGTAGCAACGGCTTGAAGATACCGCTTCCCTTCTTCATGGTGCACGCCGAGAAGAAGAGTCGGCGAGGTTCAGACGACGCAGTACAACAGCACAGATTAGAAGGAAGAAGGAATGGAGGCTATTCTTCTACACGCAATGCACTGGACGTCTCCAGGCATATATATATAGAGATGCAGACTGGTAACTGACAAATTAAACAGTCATTTACCCACTTGTAACTGACACACTTAACCAGTCATTTACCCATCGTAATCGTCACATAACGACCATTTACCCACTAGTAACTGCCTGTCATCATCACCCAATAAAGCCTCAAATTCAAATATTTGAATCTCATTCAAACAGAGAAAGATGCATGGTTCAGCAAAAATAAGGTGGACTTGGTCTGCCAAATGGCGCGCCACATCACTGCACGGTCGCGCGTCGCAAGTCACAAGCACGCGATTTTTCACGCGAAAATACGCGAACGCGCGTGCGTGCGTGCGTGTGTGTGTTTAGCCCAAGCCCTCCTCGTGCCATCCTCATCCATGTGTCACATGTTTTAAGGAGTGGCAAGAACTGCACCTTATATGTTGGTCACCTCCACCTTGCCTTAGCAATATGGTACTAAACCATAAATGCTTTGGAATTATAGAAAATGGGCCTAAGTCATATGGGCCAATTTCCAACAATACTCCTGGTACCGGCAAGCGTTTGGCCACCATCTTCGTGTTGATGGAATATCCGAACAGCGAGTTTGCGTCATGCCATTGTAAAGAAGTTTTGACATGGCCTGGTAGCATTTGTTTTAACGGATTTGCTATTTTTCTAAGTCGTCTAAAATTTTCTTAAGTTCAAGTCAATTGTTGTGACCATTAGATTTGTGTAGAGATTGATGTGTTATATGATTGGATATTAATCCAATGGATAAAATATGTGACTTATATATACTTAATAAAATTTCTCTGGCTAGTGCTGAAACAAAGCATCCTGACCAAAGATAACCTTATTCGTCGGGGTTGGGTAGGTAACAAGGGATGTTTATGGGGCTGAAGAAAAGTATTGACCATTTGTTCTTGTTGTGCCCTCTGTCGAGATACATTTGGAATATCATGAGCTGTACTTTTGGCTTGCCTAATCCTCCAGCAGATACTGCTCGGCTATTCACTCCTTGGGTAGGGAAGTTTGCCAGGAAGCCTAGGAAGTTGGTGCTGATTGGTGTAACAGTTATTTTGTGGAGTATCTGAAAAGTGCGCAATATGACATGTTTCCAGAATAAGTGGCCCGCTGAACCTATTTCAGTGATACATACCATCTGTTATTGGATTGAATTTTGGTCTAATTTGCAGAAGGTGGAAGAACGGGAGTTGCTTCACAAGGGTACTAGAGCAATTGGGAAGGTTGCCTCTGAAGTTTTTGGAGCTAGAAGCAGATGGGCGCCGTGGACTTGCAGATTAGCTGATGAAAGCTATTGAATGTATTGTGGTTCAAGGGCCCTCTGAATTTATATCAAACCATGCTAGTTTGTTCTTAGCTTCGTTGTTGCTTGATTACAGACCTTTTGTGTAATCTTGTTGTCAGTTGAACTATGTAATTTGTTTCCTTTAATGGAAATGTGGTGCAAGCCTTTTTATCAAAAAAATACTTAATAAAATTTCAATCACCATACCTTACGAATAGACAATCTCTTTTTTTTTTTAATAAAAAGCAAGGTTTTATTTACTCGTATATACTGCTACTAGGAACTAGACCGGACAACTTCAACGGATGAGGCCGGCCTGGCCTCGGCCCAGCCCGGAATTTGCTCCAGCCGGCTATCCGGATCCCAAACATGTAGTAGTATATTATAAATGTGCCGGCAATACATATTGTAAAGATTCGTTCACAAAAATATTACAAAAGCCTTCGAAGGTGCACGCAAGAACATCATGCATGGATATCTTTTATCTTTGTTTGACCGGACCTCACGGTGGGCACTTAAATCGAAAGAAGGGAGAGTAGAGTACTCTCGGAATGAACCGGGAAAGGACGAAATTAATATGCACACGCTGAACCAGTCACGCGCGCACATCCATCTGCTACGTACCGGCCGGTTCAAAGAGAGAACAAAGGAATCCATTGAACGCTCTCGATCTCTACGACTCTACCTACCGGCCAACCTGCGGTGCAGCCGTGCAGGCATTCGGCGGGCCGGGGCCATCGATCTGCACCTGCCGCGCGCGCGCGCGCGCGGGCGGCATCATAATACCCGCCTGTCTCGTATTCTTGTGCGGCTGCACGGCATCGGCACGGTCGATTTGACCGCGCAGCCGCTACGACGACACCAAACCACCACACCTCTCTCCCGCGACACCTACCTAACCCCGGCCGGCCCTTCTACTTCTAGCTTAGCTTAGCTTCCCGGCCATCAAGCGCTATATAAAGGGTTGGATTCGTCGCAGCCAAGATGCACACGGAGATCGAGAAGCATCCATCGACCAGCCGATAGATCTTCTCGCTTCACTTGACATCAATTTCGCTAGCTTCTCTGATCGAGCGAGCGAGCAGCTTGCGTAAGTGTACTGATCAGACATGCATGCACATGTACTACATTTGCAAAACAATTAAGCTATAGCGGAAAGCAATATTGTTCGAGCTATAAGCTTGGCATTCCCAGCTAGCTAGCTCGCTCTTCCATTTCCCTTCATCCCTTGTACGTGCATGAGCAAATTGTCGCCTATGTATCGTTTGTTTACGGCTACTGATCAGTGAAGTTTGCAGCTAACTAACACTGTGCAAAATGTTCTTGTCTGCAGCTAGCTAGCTTTGCATTGCTTAAGTACACTGTACACATTCACGTCATCATCGCCGTCGTCATCATGGTTGGTGGCAGCCCCATGCAGGCGGTGCTCGTGGCCCCCGGCGTGAAGGACAGGAAGGTGCTCGCGTTCAAGCGCGACGCGCTCAAGGAGAAGGACGCCGTGGCCGGCTTCATCCGCTCCATCGTCGCCACCGGCGCCGTGCGGAGTGCCTTCCACGTCTTCGACCTCGCCAAGATCGTCGACCTCTTCCGGGTGTGGCGCCGCGCCCTCGCCGACGTGCGCCCCTACTACGCTGTCAAGTGCAACCCCGAGCCGGCGCTCCTCGGCGCGCTGGCCGCGCTCGGCGCCGGTTTCGACTGCGCCAGCCGCGCCGAGATCGAGGCCGTCCTCGCGCTCGGCGTCAAGCCCGGCAGCATAATCTACGCCAACCCATGCAAGCCCGAGGCGCACATCGAGTACGCCGCCGAGGTCGGCGTCAACCTCACCACCTACGACTCCGAGGAGGAGGTGGCCAAGGTCAAGCGCTGCCACCCCAAGTGCGAGCTCCTGCTACGCGTCAAGGCTCCCGACGGCGGCGAGGCCAAGGTCGACCTCGGCATCAAGTATGGAGCGCACACCGAGGAGGTGGTGCCGCTCCTGCGCGCCGCCCAGCGCGCGGGCCTCAACGTGGCCGGCGTCTCCTTCCACGTCGGCAGCGGCGCGTCCCGCACCGACGTCTACCGCGGGGCCATCGAGGCCGCGCGCGCGGCCTTCGACGCGGCCGCCGCGCTCGGCATGCCGCCCATGCGCGTCCTCGACCTCGGCGGCGGCTTCATGGCCGGCGCCTCGTTCGACGAGGCGGTGGTGGTCATCAACGCGGCCCTTGCGCAGTACTTCGGCGACCTGCCGTGCGTGGAGGTGATTGGCGAGCCGGGACGGTACTTCGCCGAGACCGCGTTCACGCTGGCCGCGCGCGTCATCGGGAAGCGCACGCGCGGCGAGGTGCGCGAGTACTGGATCGACGACGGAGTCTACGGCTCCCTCAACTGCATCCTCATGGACCACTACGTGCCGCGCCCGAGGCCGCTCGCCACCCCGCGCCCCGGCGAGAAGACGTGCACCTCGACGGTGTTCGGGCCGACGTGCGACTCCCTGGACACGGTGGTGACCGGGTACGAGCTGCCGGAGATGAGCGTGGGGGACTGGCTCGTGTTCGACGACATGGGCGCCTACACCACCGCGTCCGGCTCCAACTTCAACGGCTTCGCCACGTCGGACATAAAGATCTACGTGGCGTACTCCAGCTGAGACGACGTACGTCGGGTGTATCATCGTAAAATTTATGGACACGTTGATTTGTTGTATCTATGTACACAAAGATTTGTAATTGTGCTCGTCTACAAACGTAGTTCGTACATTGTTGATTTGTTGTTTTCTTATATATTTTTTTTGAGAAGTTGGTTAATTTAGTATAACTATTCTTGTGTATCAAATGTCAAGTAAAGATAATTTTAGTTTCCTGCAACGAGAAGTTCTAAATTGTACTAATGAAGTTGTGATAATTACCTCGCCAATATCATCACTGTGTATTCTATGGTCTCTGTTCTAAACCGCGGGAAATTAAGACAGTCTACTCGTACAGCCAAATCACTTAGGTGTGGGCTGTGGCAATTAATGTTACGAGTTCGGGCTCCATCTCTCGCCGCAAGCTAGTTCTTCTCTCATAAAAAAAAGTCATTTTAGAATAGCGTGTAGTTAAATTTTAGAAATTTTAATTAGTATATTTTTAAAATATTTATATTAGATACATAAAATACTCATAATTTTAATTTTATTAAGCTTCTACAAATATATTAGAATAGTACTTAGTCGATGTTCAAAACGGCTAACTTTTTTTTTTACCGGAGGCTATCCCGGCAAAGCAAGGATCGGAGGACTTTGGTTTCGTAACTCACGGAGAATTACAAACCTGATTGCTCGAGTCGTAGGCAACTCTTAACTACGGCCCATGGGCCTATGTTGATATTCCACAGGCTTGCAGCGCGGTCCACAACATTAGGTCCAGAATTAACAAACATTAGTTTTTTCGTGGGCGAGTTCTTAGCCGGGTTTTTTTCACTGATGGGCTTTATCGAACCAACTCACTTGGACAACAACTTTCTTTACCGACGGAACCAACTCACCTGGACAACAACGGCAACGCCTACACCGGAGATTAACACCGGCCTGAATTTGGTATTAATAAATCTCCTCTGAGTTTTTCCGACGAACAATATTGCTACCGAGGCGTAGGTCCTACACATTACATTAATAAATATTATTGACAATCTGCTTCCCACTGTCACAATCATCCACAATCACAATGTCATTGCAAGACCCCGAGCATCCGGGGAGGACGAGGAAAAAAAATCCAACATATTCATCGACTCGAGGACTTGATGTTGACATATCGTTCATCAAGAATCTTCAATGTAAAATTAGTTAAGTAATTGTGTACTTTATCTAAGAGTTTTTAATACAAACCGTAGACAATGATACCTTAATCTCATCATTAAGTACTTTATCTAAGAGTTCAAGGTAATAGCTAGATTGCCAACCAGTATATGCCACTTATGTCTTGTGGCTAATAGATATGGTTCGGAGTCCCGTTAAAAATATATTTAGGTGAGTGTATTGGTGATTTTTTCTGGATTTGATCCCGTTGGCTTTTCAGCCTTAAAGGATAGCTTTGATGACCAATTGCCAAGAAGGTACAGCTCCTCCCTGACAGCATTACACGCATCAACCACGTCATAAGTTTGGCCAGGCCTATAAATGAGATGGAATGTTGTAATACGAGTAAAATGATACATTTTCTATTAGAGTATGTACAATGGTACAGACAGTTATTATCTATAGCAACTCTTTATGTCACATGTAGATAGTACTAAAGATAGCTCATACAATGGTACAGACAGCTGCTGTCTTTTTACTTGTCCTTATAGATCATATAATCTTTTAATGATTTTCTTAGTTCCGGTGATACAGTCGGCTACAGGATTGTAGACAACATATTTATCTCTTTTTATTCTCTTTCATCCACATCAACTTAAATTATATGTGGCAGAGACTATAAACAACTGATGTAAGTCCATTGTACATAATCTTAGCTTTTAGCTTTTAGGGTAATAAGTTAGTAACGAATACATAGAACACAGCATCAGACAGATTTGCATCAGACAGATTTGCATTTGGTACAACAACTACAGATTGCTTCAGCTAGTGCCTTGATTTATACACCGGAACTCCAAGTTTCATTAATGCGTTGTCACCGTTACACCTTATTTTTCTGAAATTAGGCTGAATGCCGAACTTTTCGTGAGAACTCGATGTGTTAATATCTTCCATTAATTTATACATCCTTCGTTCTTTTTTACTTGACGTTCACAATCTCCGAGATGCAACTTTGACGTTACTTTTTATAACTCTACATTAAGATATACTAATAAAATTATAATATTATGAAAGTATTTTTAACAAAAAAATCTAATGATATATTTTTTATATAGCCAATCTAAATAATTTTAAATAAATTGACGATCAAAATTTAACTCTAGAGAGTTTGACGGCGCGGATTTTAGGACTTAGTAAAAACAGAACGAGGCGGCAGTGTCTTGCTGTAACGTTTAAGACAGGCCGGCCGGGTGGTTTGTTAGTTGAAATCATAATACCCGCTTGTATTTTTTTCGAGAACACCATAATGTGACATGTGTTGCTTGAGCGATTTTGGTCAACATATATCGGTAAATGCATGTGTGAGCTACAGAAAAAAAAGATCTGTATTATCTATCGTACTGCCGAGAGATATTGTTGACACAATATTCTGAGCTTATGTGGACATTACTTTATAGTGTGCTGCAGCAAAATACTGTAAAAACAGTGGTTCGTCTATCGTAGAGAATACATATTGCATAGATTATATAGATTATATGCTGTGTTGTTGGTACGGTAGCACTTGGTTCGGATCTATCATCTAACGACAAGCTCGGCCGAGTCTTAATCTTTGGTAACCGTCACTGTCGTTTCGAGGACTTGACATGTATCATGTAAATACAACAATGTTAAAAGAGTTAGATAAGCAATCAACATACTGGTGTGACACACATGATGACATGCCCGTCATGTCAATGTGAAATTAAATCAATGATCTAGTTAAGACTAGATAGGGTAGTTCTTGGTTCACATCATAATCCAAATGCTATCGCAACAGTTTAATTCATCGACCTATATTTGGAGACATGTGAGAGTACTTGTGACAGCAACCTCACACCACTTGAAACTCTTTGGTCAACACATTACATGTACATATCAGTAACTTACTGTGTGAGCAAGAAAAAAGAGAGCCCAAGTTTTACTCCATCGATCGGTGACTTAAGATCTTATTATCCTGTAGTTAGTACTACGTAATAACGTTGATTTGGGGCGAAGATGGATGAGTAAATTTGCGGAAAAAAATGACTATATACGGTCAGAAAGCAGGGGCGGATCTATAGTTTGACATGGGTGTATAGATGTATATCCAATTTTTTTGCAAAAAAATCCATGTATATAGTATGTATATTAGGTGTATATACTAATAATTGGGTTCAATAATGCGTATTTCAACCGATAGCCCAACCAAACCTTCTACCAATCACACCCCTTTGTCACGTTGTCCAACTGGCATAGGGCTCAACCCATCAACGGGACACCAAGTCCCAACTTCCCAAGGCCCAAGCCGTGTCGTGCCCTAACTCTCTCTTTGACTCACTCTCCATCTCGCACTCTCTCGACTCGCTCTCTGGTGGCGCACGCCGCACGGGCGCGACGCCATCCGCAACTCGCAGTGGAGCGGTGAAGCAAGGGCCAAGGAGAGGAAGCGGCATCGTGCGGCCGCGACAGGCAACACAGGGGAGCCATGTGGCCACTGGGCGGCAACGATTGGAAAGTTGGCCGACTGCCCAGCCAGGGATGTAGCACGCAGCGGCGGTCGACGGGGTATGGAGCACGTGGCGGTGACCAACGGAGCAAGGAAAGGTGCAAAAAACAACAGATAGCAGCTGAGCATACGTCAGCAACACATGTGTTCTCATTCTCAATTTTGAAATCCCCAATTCCCGGTTCTGTTAGTTTTATGTTAATTTGTAATGGGTGGATCATGATTTTTTAAATGTAGAGCATTCAAAAATGAAGAGGAAGCCCGTAGAGTCGATTTCTTTGAGGGATAGAGCTGGAAAGACACAGAAGACAACTTTTACGTCAACGCCAAAATTGATATATATTAAAAGCAAAGTTGAGAGCACTTCTTCTTACATTCAGCTCTAAGCAAATAATGGGAGTGGCATCTAAGATGCCCCAAGCATAGAATCAAGCGTAGAACAGAAACTAGCATAGTATCCCCACCTTGTCCCCAATTATATATGATGATGAAGCAATTTATGATATTGATTTGCTTCCTCATGATCCCGGAAAGCAGATTTCAATCACATAGTATGATATCAATGAACAAGATACAGTCAGAAGGGGATATATTGCATTGGGGCTATGTCAACCACGGGAACATGATTTTCAAGAAGAAATGTTGGAGGTATGCGTCAATACATAGCTAGTTAGTATGATGCTTATACTTGGCTTGAGTATAGTGTGGAACAAGTTGCTGCTTTCTACTTTGTTTGTTATTTGTTAAAGGACAAAACTAATCATGCTAGTAGAGATAATTTTGGTAATGGGGGATTCAAAAATTAGAACCATCAAAATAGGTTTGAGAAACATGTTAGTGGTATTAATAATGCCCACAAGGAAGCTCAAGAGAAATATGATTTCTTCATTAGACCTAAATCATCAATTCAAGAGTCTTTTGGTTATAACAACAAACAAGAGAAGGTTCTATATAAAACCAGGTTGACCTATTCACTTAAGTGCTTGAGGTTTCTTTTACGTCAAGGGTTGGCTTGTCGTGGACATAATGAAAGTGAAGAATCACATAATAAAAGGAATTTCTTTGAACTTTTAAATTAGCTAGCATAAAATTTTGAAAAAGTTAGCAAGGTAGTTCTAAAGAGTGACACAAGGAACAATCGAATAACTGGCCCTACAAACAAAAAGAGCTCATCAACTATTGTGCCAAAGAAACCACTAAGATTATCATGGAAGACCTTGGTGATGATTATTTTGTAATACTTGCCGATGAATCTAGTGATGTGTACCAACGGTAACACTTGGCTCTTAGAAACGAGCTGTCATAGGACCTTGTAGTTTAGCCACTTGATCGGAGGATTTTGTTATGTTGATAAGAAAGGAAGTATAGTTGAGACGTTTCTCAGTGTTGCCCATGTTAAAAATACTATTGCTTTGATACTTAAAACAACAATTGAGTCTTTGCTTATGTATCATTCATTGAGCTTGTCTAGGGTCAAATTAATGGTCTAAAAAAACTAAATATGGATGTGTCTCCTACTTATTTTATTCATTGCTTTGCCCATCAACTCCAATTAACTCTTGTTGCTGTTGCTAAGAAGAATAGTGATTATGTTTGATTCTTTCAACAACTTTCATATTTGTTGAATGTTCTTAGGATGTCTTGTAAAAAGATATAAATATTTTGAGTAGCTCAAGCTAAGCGGATTGTAGAAGCATTAAAATTAGGTGACATTGAAATTGACCGGTGTTTGCATCAAGAGATGGGCCTAGGAATGTCAGGTGATACTCATTGGGGATCCTACTATAAAACTAATATGTATGTCATCTCTTTGTATTCTTCAATCCGACGGGTTCTAATAAAGATCGGAGAAAACCACACTTCAAGCTCAGAGGCTATACAAGCTCAAACTATGTTGACATCATTTGAGTTTGTTTTCATGGCACACTTGTTGCTAATCATATTTGGGTACACATATGACTTAAGCAATACTTTGCAAAACAGGGATCAAGATATTATTAATATTGTTTATTTCATTTATTTGACAAATACTCAATTACAGTTATTGCGGGAGGATAATGGATGTGAAACTTTTTCTTAAAGATGTCGCTTCCTTTTGTGTGAATCATGACATCGAAGTTGCTAAAATGGATATTTTCTATAAGCTAGTTGCAAGATCCAAAAGGTTATAAAAAAGAGTCAAGAATCTTCTTCGCTTCCATGTTGGCATGTTTTTTATTGTCATTAACAGTCAACTTCGAGAACTTCATGACATATTTGATGAGGTAAACAAATATTTGCTTCTTTGCATGTATTCATTCAATCGTGTTGATTTATTTGCTACTTATAACGAGAAAAACTTGGTTAGTCTTGCTCAGTTTTATCTTAAGGATTTCTCAGACACAAATTGATGCACCTTCCCTTTCAACTTGCACGCTCTATTGCTGATATGCGTAGAAATGAAAGGTTTAGAGAAGTGAAAAATCTTGACGAGCTTTCCATAACGCTTGTTCAAACAAATAAGAACCTCAATTATAAAATTATTTACAAGCTTCTCAAATTGGTGTTGATTCTTCCAGTAGCAACTGCTAGTGTTCAGAGAGTACTTTCTTCAATGACTTATTTAAAGAATAAGCTAAGGATTATGATGACTTGAATGATTGCTTAGTTATATTTCTTTAGCGAGATTTTTTTTGTGCAAGTTAAGGACAATGACATCATATCTTGGTTCCAAGCCATGAAGGCACATCAAGTTAGATTGTAATTTTCTTAATTATTTTGTAATTTTTAAATTATTTGAGATATTGTCTCTAGTAAGAACAATTTGTACTTTTTTTTTGCCATTGTGAACCTTTATATTTTACATTGAATAACATTTTTGTAACTTTGAACACCTATCCTGGAAATCCTGCATCCGCCACTGTTAGAAACATCAAATCCTGAACCCCACATTTACGCACATGCAAATGCACCTTAGTAGAAAATTGTGGGACCATGGATTTATCCCCGACCTCTTTCATTCTAGGTAAGTGCTAAGGGACGTACTCACGTGTGTGGTGTGCGTGCATGGTGTACATATGCATCGTCCTTGTAATCAAACAATTTCCAATTGTACAACTTTATGATTTTTCCTATTTTACCCCTCGTAGAACAACATTGGCCACAACTTGGTTGGGAAGGATGTAAAAAAAAAATACTAATCCGCCCAACAATGGATTAGCTTTTAACCTCAGTGTTAGCCTTCGACCACACGACATGGGTACTACCACACCAGTTAGACTAGCCACTAGCTGCCCCTAATTTCTGCTCTTGGGCTTAGGTTTGATTCCAAGTCACCAACTACATGATGTGGTTATTTTTTTTTGTTTATCTTATGATGTTTTGTTTCAGATAAGCCTTAAATAATTCTGATGGTTAATTACTCACGCACACAAAAAAAAAAGGCGAGACATTACTGGGCAATCAACTCGATCTATACAGTTCAAACCTAATCTCCGCGTACCAGCTGAAATGCCATCTTAACTAGAAGAGAGCTTACGACGACTTCTGACTAATTCAAACGCATCAAAAAAAAATTACATATTCTAAAAGCTGTCCTAACATTAATTTTACAAACCTTGCCCCTCACGCAGACCCTAACTACTCTTACCAATTAATTAATCAAGTTTTTGCATCGTTTTCGTGGCAGTTCGCATCGTTTTCGTGGCAGACTATGGAGAACGACATCCGAGACATGTACTAACAAATCGTATTGCAGTCAGATGTACTGCTCAGTCTTATTGCACCTAGCTTAGTTTTTGTTCAAGATTCAGTCAGAAGTCATCCAGAAGAAGAAAATTCGCAGAGAGGGGAGAGAGAGGAGAGAGAGAGAGAGTAAACAAAATAAGATCGTAAGAATGTCCGCAAGATCTTAACAACTACTAGCATAGTTAGACTGGTCCAACACGATCTAGGTTGAAGGCTCACATAGTCGTCAATACAATTTAGGCTTGGAAGTCGTATATGCAACGTGCGAACGGCGTGCAGCGCTTAATTAGATATCTGGAATCGGTGCAACTAGTTCAACGGAAGTAATGGAACGACTAGTTATTAGCTGACCACAGGGGCAGAACCATGTAGAGCTATAGGAGTACACGGTACACCGGATCTAAAGTTATATATTTTGCCTCGTTAAAACCCACATACACATATATGTGTACCTGCAGTTTAAGTACAGTGATTTCTCACACATATAGTAAAATGTATGATAATTCTTAGTCGATTTTGTTCTAGATCTGCCGCTGCCATGACCATGACTATATATGCGCTATATGCGTATATATGCAAGTAGGGATGGATGCATGATTACATGCATTGCGTTGATTCTTGCCAAATGGACCAAGCCTCCGAAACGTCGGGATACATTCGTGCCTAGCTGACCTAGCTAACGCGCCCATTTTAATTTGTTATCTTGACTGAGAAATCCATCGTTTTTATGTATGTATATTTTCAATTCGGTCAAGGGCATGCAGTGGTTGAGCTACTAGGATAGGAGAGAGAAGGTTTGAAAATTGTTGAACTTGTGTACGTGTAGATCTTTCGTTTGGATTTGTTGCCAAAAAAAAAAAAAAACTTGCGTACGTACGTGTAGATCTTTCGTTTGGATTTGTTGCAAAAAAAAACTTTCGAATTGCTGAAGTAACTCGCAAGTAAATCGTTCTGTTTGAATTTTTTTGCGAGAAAAAGCGCAGGAATGGACAACTTTATATATTCGGTAGGTTATGTAGGTATGAAGTATGAAGAGTATAATATCACTTTCAGGGTAAAAACACCAGCTGGTTAAGGACAAAATTAACAAACACGTTCCCCTTTTGTTTACTCTGCCGACAGATTCTAGTTTCGAACATTGGAGGAAATTTCATACGTGGAACATAGGGTATACAATGCGATATGCTTATATACAAGTGCTAAAAGAAAGAGAATATAGCCACATCATCAAGCATCTACGTAAAAGTCATTTCTTCCAATATAAACATATCTTTTATAGGTGTTTTAGGTGATTGTATTATCTATCAATTATATATATAGTTATATACATAAACATCTTTAAGTACCAGTGCCTAATTAAGTATTGATATTGCAAAATAAGCACTTTATCTATCATAAGTAGCAAGAAAATTAGTTTTTCTTTGGTAAACACCTCTCTAAGCCTTTACATTGTACATGCTTTAATGATCCGGTAAGATTCCATTTCAGTACTGGCGCATTTCAAAGCCGTTTATACGTGTATGTGTGATTGTGGTTGCACATTGCTGGGCTCCATTTCCCGAACGTCCTGGGCTCGTCGACTCGTCGTAGGTCCATACCAGGACAGGCCCATTTGCTCTCTTACGAGAACGGCGCGACGGCACGAGAAGCTTTCGCAGCGGGTCGGTGCGCGAGAGCAGTGGAGTGGAGGCGCCGGCGCGGCGTGGGCTCGCCGCATTGACCGCAGTGGCGGAGCGGACGCGCGCGGCGCGCGCACCTGTGGGCGTGTGGGCTCACGGCGCTGTGCGCGCGGTTGCCGCGCCGTTGCGGAGTGGGTTGCCGCTGGACTTGCGAGGGGGCACTCCGGCTTCGGCTGTTTCGGAGCGTCTCGCGCTATCTATTGGATGGAGCCATGGAGGCATAGGGCTGCCATTTCCGTGGGTCTTTTTTTTTTCCCCCGAATCAAGAGCTTAGTTTCATTCCTCTCGCATTGGCGATTTGTGAACATGGCCATGCCATTTCCGCGGACTAGATTGGATTAAGCGTTAGGGTTATATGCTCCTACATTTAAGGATTTACTACACGGGATGATTTGATAGGAGTCACATCTCGCATGTGTTGCTTGCTTACGTGTTGAATTGCAGATGTTTATTTGACAGGAAGTAGTGAATTACGCATCCTTGACCTCATGGAGTACAAATTTTTCTCTCGACATTTATTACTTGCAACTTTGGATGCCTGTATGGCTCCCCATGTTCATTGACGACTATACATCACGTACTGGCGGAACAAGGCCCGGGCTGCCGGGGCCTGGAAATGCTAACGGTATCCCTGATATGCATTTGCAAAGAATCGGAGGCATCAATGCCCAGCCTTCCCTCCAAACCTTCTTCCAGCCCAACAAAACCAGCCAATAGCCTCAGCCCAACAAAACCATCCTTCACTCAGCCCATTGCCTCAGCCCCGCAATCCCGCACTGCATCTTTCAGTTCAGTGCCCTATTGCTTGTTTCGTTTGGAGTGTGCTGACTGCCGAGGGACGATCTATTGCTCTTCATTGGTCGAGTTCCTGTATCTTTGAACGATTTTACTGAAAATTGGCTTAAGAGAGAGGGTTGCAAAGATAACAGATTAATTCTCTTTGGGTTATCTGTAATATGCTGGGGGCTTTGGAAAACAAGGAATGATATGGGTTTTTAGCGTAAAATTCTTAATGACCCCTTGTCGCTAATGTTCAGATTCTTATCGATAATGCAGAAGCGGTCAATGCTTTTGAAGGAGCCGGAGAAGACGAAGACTACTCTGATTCAGGGGGTTATACTGAAGCATGTAAGGAGCTTGAAGTCCCTGTTAAAACCACCTTGAAGCGTCGTCGAGTCTGAATCCGCTTGGGGTTGACATGCCGTCAGTTCTTAGTCCAGCTTTTGCTAAAACTGTGTTTCTTTTTTGTGCTGCTATGTAAGGGTTTTGCTAGTTTGTCTGTGCTACCTGCGTGTAGCTTGTCTTTGTGAGGTTTGGAACCTGATCATGTAAAGCTGGTGTCCCAGCTAAAACCCGTTTGTGTTCTGGTTTAGAAAAATAGGGATTTACATGTGATGCTGGAATTAGTTTGTGTATGCCATCCTTCTATTACTGTAGATTGAAAAAAAATACTTTATGTGGGTGCATCCAAATCATGTCTTGTCCATACTCCATGGTTGTTGCCTCCCTAATGTCTGGCAATTCGTTAGCGTTAAGGATGCACCCAAATTGTAGTATGCTTTTTGAAAAGGAAGAAGTTCATTCCACCCCTTCAAGTATCGACATGCGGACACCTAACTCGCTGAACTAAAAAATCGGCCCTTTGACACCCTTAAGTTGCAAAATCAGACAACCTACCCCTCCGGCTGTTTTGTGCGGTGGTATTGCTGATGTGGCGTCTGCGTGGCCTGGTTTTGCCAGGAGGGGAGCTGATGTGGTGTTTCTCTTCCTTTTCTTTAATCCCTCATCTCCTCTTCTCTCTCTCTTCTCATTCATTCACACGTTCGGCCGAGAGAACCTCTTCTTCACCGTCGGCGTCGGCCTCTTCAATTGCTCCAAGGGCTAGAACTGTGGCGGCCCCAACGGGACGCGGTTCGCGGCGAGCATCAACAATGTCTCCTTCGTGCTCCCCTCCAGCCTCTCCATCCTCCAGGCGCACTACCAGGGCGCGCCCGACGTCTTCACCGCCGACTTCCCCACCAACCCGCCAGTGCAGTTCGACTACACGACGCAGAACGTAAGCCGCGCGCTCTGGCAGCCTGTGCCGGGCACCAAGGTCTATAAGATCAAGTACGACTCTGTGGTGCAGATCGTGCTCCAGGGCACCAACATCTTCGCAGGGGAGAACCACCCCATCCACATCCATGGCTACGACTTCTACAGCCTCGCCGAGGGCTTCGGCAACTTCAACGCCGCCACCGACACCGCCAAGTTCAACCTCGACGACCCGCCGATGCGGAACACGGTTGGCATGCCCGTGAATGGGTGGGTTGTCATCCGGTTCGTCGCCGACAACCCGGGGGTGTGGCTGATGCACTGCCATCTGGATGTGCACATCACGTGGGGCCTCGCCATGGCCTTCCTGGTGGAGGATGGAGCTAGAGAGCTGCAGTCCCTGGAGGCACCTCCACCAAACCTGCCAATTTGCTGAACACATCAAAGTTTTGGTCATTTTGCTCACCACCTTATGCTGATTATTTGGGGCATGCATCATTCTCACATTTAGCTATCTCCATTTGATTCATTAAGATACATTTCAATGTCATTCAGATATTGAAACAAGAGGGATACTTGCAGCAACAGCTCTACATTCTCAAATTAACAGAGGGGATTGCGTGGTACACTGAAATCTTATGAAGTGCTCAATAAAGTACAATTATCATCTACCACTGCATTGCATTGAAGTATCCAACAACAACTAGTCAGGAAATATTTCTAAAGGAAAATGGTTTGTCTGAAATAGATCTAACTAGCTGCTTGGCTAGCTGAAGCTGCAGTAATTTGTTCACGCATTGGTTTTCTTACCTTCTACAACTACAAAAGCTCAAATCAAAAACTAACTTAAAAGCAAAATCAAAAGAGGAAAACCGATCCAGTGGAGCGCGCTGGTGTGGGCCGAGTAGGGAGACGGGTTGGGAGTAGCTGGAGGCGCAGGCCAGAGGTGAGGGGCGATCGGGTGCATCAGAGAGGCGGTGGCGGGCCAGCATGCCGACGGCGGCGCCAGGCTAGGAGCTGGAGGCGACGCCATGAATTCCTTTGGCCAAGACAAAGAACCAAGAAAGAAGGAGAAATAGGGATAGAAGAGGAGAAGCAAAGCCACGACTCGTTCGGCCAAGGAGCAAGAAATCACGAGAGCAAGAATGAAGAGAAAGAGAGGAATGAAGAAGAAAGCTTAAGGAAGAAGGAAGAATGAGCCAGGGACTCTCTCGGCCGAACGTGTGAATGAATGAGAAGAGAGAGAATAGGAGATGAGGGATTAAAGAAAAGGAAGAGAAACGCCACATCAGCTCCCCTCCTAGCAAAACCAGGCCACGCGGACGCCATATCAGCAATACCACCGCACGAAACAGCCGGAGGGGGTATGTTGTCTGGTTTTGCGACTTAAGGGTGTCAAAGGGCCGATTTTTTAGTTCAGGGGTTAGGTTTCCACATACCGATACTTGAAGGGGGTAGAATGGACTTCTTCCTTTTGAAAAAGGTTGTCGAATTAATGGTAGCAATCATGGTTTGTTTACACTTTGGAACATTGTTTACGAAAGTGATTGCTCTACGCTTCAATTCACTAGTGGCTTGTAGTCATTAGGGAATGCAAAAAAAAACATAAAGGTTTTTATATTTGGCTTGATAGGATTGTTAGAGATATGTTAGAGATAGGAATCATTTTGTATTTCCTTATCTGTCTTTGTATTGTCTTATCTATATATGCAATACACCCCTTTATTTGTATATAGCATACACCACTTGTACTCCTATATATATTACCCATTGGGCATCATCAAAACACACAATATTCATAATATGGTATCAGAGCAAAGGTTAGGGTTAGGGTTACTGTAGCGCTGTCGCCGGCTAGCCTCTACTGTCGCTGCCCCCGGGAGGACTGATCTTCGCTCTCGGGAGTGGTCTCCTTCCAGTTGTAGTCTTCAAGCAGTAGCAAGCAAATAGCAACATCGTCATCTTCTTTGGCATCAAGAATTGTGGTCGTGCCTGTTCGGGTTATTCGTCGTCAGATTGCTTCTCGTGGTCTCGACTTCCACTGCACCAACGGAAGGCCATAGCCCCCGCACCAACACCAGCATCGTCCTCGAGCTCCCCCACCGGATCTGGCATCGCCAGTTCTGTTCTCGGTCAGATCCAATCGGATCTGGCCGGATTCGCCGCTGCTGGCCTTGGCTCGAGGAAGACGGACCCCCCCGCACTGGTTCGCCGCGCTGCCTCGTCAGCCTCGAGCTCCACCTCATCCTCATCGCCCGATGTAGCAGCCGACTGGGTCCTCTACACCTGGGTGCTCTGCTCCGCTGGGACACTCAACTGCCGCTGCAGCTCCCTTCTCCCTCAGGCTGCCGCCGCGTCGCCGGGCTCTCTCGAGTCGCCTAGGCTCTCTCGGGCACTGGTTGTGGCAATGGGTAGAGAAAAGTGGGAGGGAGTAGGTTGGAGATGAGTTGATGCTGCCCGATTGGAGATGCGGAAGGCTCTGGATGGAGTGTGCTTTTTCCCTCCAGCGTGTGTGCATCTCGTGCATCTTCTAGTCAATTGACTGTGTGTAAATATTCTAGTCCATCGGTTTCCACGCAAGATCATGTGTGTGCGTGTCTTCCGATCACGAGCACACGCACGTCGCTGCTGATGATGATGCTGGTTGGATAAGGAGATGGGTCTTCTGTTACTGCTAGTTATCCTTAGGCTTTTCTTTATTTGTGTCGTTTCTTCTGTTGCGTCCATCCAAGTCTGTATCACTCAATTTTTGAGTTCGTCTAAGCCATGCGAGTTCACAAATTTATTGTTAGTTATGGAAGCATAGGAATTGTCTTATGCATGGCAGCAGCCGCCGCTCCCGCCTTCTTTCTGAGCCACGTGCAAATCATAAAAGTTGTTATGATGCCCGCCGCTTTCTTAGCCGCCGCCCCGAGCTTCTAAGACTGCCGCGCTTCTTCTGCGCCGTCGTCGTCTTGGGCTTCGATCTGCGCTGTCATGTTTCCACCTATTCCTATTTGGCTTGATTTGACAGCTCTATCTATTCATGTCGGTTTCATCATCTTCTTCGTCGTGTTGCTGCGGTCGACTTTTTCAGCCCCTACACATTGTGCTCTATGGCTATCGCACGATCCAGGATGGAGGAGATCTTTTGATACTCGACATATTTTCCAAGAGCTGTATGCTACGATGACATTATCAAGACTCGGACTTTGGATTTTTTTATATTTTAGTGTCAACTATTTCCAAATGCAATGCTATTGCACACGTCTTGTATTTGAGGAGGGGTGTTAGAGATATGAATCCTTTTGTATTTTCTTATCTGTCTTTGTATTGCTTTATTTGTATATGACATACACCCCTTGTACTCTTATATATATTGTCCATTGGGCATCATCAATACACACAATATTCATAACAAGGATAATTCTGTTATTGCATATGCATGTCCTTAGAACTATATGAGAGGCCATTGATTAAAAACACTTCTATAGCTGAGGAAGTTAGGGACGGGTGAAAATGATCCAATTCATGATGTTTCTGTTATTTTGGTCTTTTGGGAATAGTCTGAACACTAGGGTTGAACCCTAAAAACTGAAGCATTGGTAATTGCTAGAAATTTGAGAGTAAAGACATGTTAACCGTGAGATCTTCATGTAGAGTTGTGGATGGTTTTTAGACAGGGCAGTGGCAACTCCACTCTAGTTTCATTTCCTGTTTAGGCAAGCAATGGTTTCTAGACGCCGTATTTGCACAAATTTTGTAAACTTAAAACACCTATAGGATTAAGAAGAATAAGGTCTTTTGGTGTCATATTCATGTTGTTCTCATTGTTATCTTAGCAAAGGGAAACTGGTACACTGCAGATAGACCTGTTCTTGGGCGGCCCGGCCCGAGCCCGACTGTGTCCGAGCTGAGCTTGGGACGGAATTTCGGCCCGAAAGAAGCCCACCCAAAATTCGAAAAAATAATTAAAAAATTGAAATATATTATTTCAATCCTGAAAATGAATTAAATAATATTTTTTATTCCAAAAAGATTAAAATAATATTTTTAATAGGAAAACCAGTTTTTTCGAGCCGGGCCGGGCCAGGGGCTCGGGCCTAAAGATTTTCGGCCAGGCTTTTCAAGCCCAGGCCGGCCCGATGTTTGAACAGGTCTAACTGTAGATGGCAAGTTGATTCAGTCCCCAGAAAAGGGAAGAAGCTCATTTGAATTTTGGGGATTTGTCACTCCATTCGTTGGCACTTTAGGACTTGCCACTTGATGTCTCACTGAGGTCTTAGGGCCACATGTCTATGAGATAATACGGTGCTAAAATCTAAAAGAGAAAATTCCTTATTTGCCATGCAAAGTTACCGATTTTCCTAATCTACCATCGAAAAATTGTTCTTCCCTTCAATACCATTGGCTCATTTTTCTCTACCATTTCTTACCACGGTCATCCCTTGAATGTGAGTTGGGTGTTAAGTTAGATGGAAAAGACCAAAATACCCTTCTTCTTCCTCCTCCTTTTCCCTTACTCTTCCCCCTCTCTATTCTCTCTCATTAACTCGCCACCTTGCTCCGCTGATGTCGCCCCCGCCTCCCTCTGGGTCAATGCCACCGCCTTCTCTACCTACCTCCGGCTCGGTGCCGCCCTTTGTCTCCGAACGCTACCGCCCCTCCAGTCCCGGCTGTCGCCGTCTCCGCCTCTCTCCAGGTCGTAGCCGTCGTCGTCTCAGCCTCCCTCCGGCTTGTAGCCACACCTCGTCTTCGGACACTGGCTCGGTGTCGGCCCTCGCCTCCGAACATGGCCGCCTCCCTCCGGTCCCAACTGCTGCCGTCTCCACCTCCCTTTGGCTCGGTGCCTCCCCTCTTTGTCATGAAGTGGCATGAGGGGGCAATGAAATTTCATTTGGTGGCGCCGGAGGAAAGAGCAAATTTTCAGTGGCATATCAGGAAAATCGATAACTTTGCATGTCAAATAAAGAATCCGGTCAATATAAAATGTCACCGAATGGAATGGCAAATACTCAATTCCCTCCTTTTGGGGGGCATGATAGCTTTATGTTGGGCCATTTGGAACACAACTAGCACGTCTTGCTTTGATACCACCCCTTTTGATGATCCTAATACTCTCTGTGTTCACAAATGTATGATGTTTTGGACATCGGTACAGTTTCTAATATCCAACTTTGACCATTACTTTTCGTATGACTATGTTAGTAAAAAATACAAAATTATTATATTATGAAAATATTTATCATGACAAATCTAATGATACTTTTCTCACACGACCAACCTAAATAGTTTCACATAAATTATTAGTTAAAGTTAGAGAAGTTTAACTGCACGATTTCTAAAAACGTCATGCTGATTTTGCACGGAGGGAGCGGTGTAATGTTTGGTTTGTGTTCTCCCTTGACACATTGTGCATGGGACTTCACAGGATGAAGAAGGGGCATTGCTAGGTATCTACTAGTGGCTTACAAAGATCAAGGAGAAGACTGACAACAACCGACAGTTATGACATAAAAAGTGCAGTTTGATTAGATGTTCTGTAGCCGTTTAGGTTGCGTAGTACTCGTGTTTTGGTGTTACGCTGTATTCTGGAATTGTTCTTTGTGGGTCAGGCGAGGCATCTGATGCGGCGGCTGTAAGACCCCGGGATTAACATCCCAGATCTTCTGTGCATAACTGAACTAGTCCCATGATCAGTGGCTAGCTCACACAGTAAACAAATGTGATAGCACAACCATAAACGTTAAAAGTTATTAAATAACAACAGAGTTGTTTACAAAATAGCCTTACAGGGCAACATTAAATAAACACAGCGGAAGACGATGAAGGAGTAATAGGGTCCAGCAATCTGCCATAGGCAATCGACTGGGGTAGCGGCCTAGTCGTCATGATCCACACCTGAAGCGAAGCTCTTCTCCTCTGAAATTTTGTTTGCATAAAGCAAGAATGAGCACAACTTCCATGCTCGCAAGTTACACCCGTCAAATAACAGAATGATATGCATAAATGGATGTAACATAGGATGGCTTATAGGGTTATTTGTGCAAAAACAACATTTGACATTAAATACCATACTAAGTTCAAAAGCTCAAATTTTATAAAATCTAAAATGGATTTTGAATTGATAAAGGTAGTGTAGGCACCAACCTAACACCAATATGAACATGGGCACCAACCCGGGGCTTCAACCCATAACTTTTCTCATGGACACCCATCCATGTCAAACTGTTTTACAAAAAAAAAATATTTTGAAAACGAAGTCTAACTTTGAGTGGCTTTGCCAGCATGTCCATGACCGTGGACACGGCTATTCGAATAGTTTTACACTCTGCAGAGGTTGTACAACTTTACCCACACGAGATAGTCAACTTTTAATGTCCGTCTGACACACTTCCGAAGGTGTGCGACTAAGTGATCATCACGAGGCCTTTACAATGCATCATTCCACCATAGTCCTCCCTCGCTAAGGTTTCGCCCCATTTGGACTATCCGTCCGCAGAGTTCAGGCCCCCTCTTGCGCCAGGTGGGACTAACAAAAGTCATGAAAGACTACCCACTGCATCAATAGGAACGACCATGATGGAGCTTTGCAAATTATTCAGCCAGGTCGTGCCCATACAAGACATGTGGTAGTACGATGTGGCTTAGCAAGATGCGGCTCGAAGACCGGCCCTTAATTGACATGGGCGACCACCAACAGAACCCTGGGCCTCAACCTACCCAGTTGAGCCCGTGCATAAACCTGCACCCACCAGACAACCATTTCGCCCAAGTCCAAACCATCATTTTATTTTATTTATCAAGCATTTGTGAAACTCCCATGACACACCAATGCCAATGGTACAATTTAAACAACATTTGACTTTTGGTTGAAATTCCCCAAATGAAACATATGTGATCTATAAGCATGGCTAAGCACAATATTTTTCAAATGATCCTAGTCCATACTATTGTATCAACTAGGTTTTTATCTAGGGTGACAATATGTTTGCTTTAATTACTAAAGCTGGTCATACAAAGGATTTTAGGCATAACTATAAATTTAAAAACAGGAATTTAAATTACTGAATATAAATAAGCATGCAGTAATAATTTGAAACAGAAATTAAATAATTTTAAATAATGGGTGCAAATATGATCAAGAATGTAACTTGCCTCGTATGAGATGAACAGATCAACTGATACTGAGGTGATGTTGTTTTTCTTAACAAGTCACCTAGTACTCACAAGCACTTTCTCCAGGTAGTCTATGGGTACAATCACGATGATCATACAGTCAAAATCAATCCTCTTATGTGCTCTTCAAACGGCGTCGAAATCTGATTCTCCGAAGTCGTCGAAATCTATACGCGAAAATAAGCCAAATTCAAACTAAATTCAAATAAGATTCAAATAAACTACAAATTGAATAATTTTGGTTTAGTTGGCTAGATCTTGAATTTATATAAATTTAGAAATTTGAATGGGATCAATCGGAGCTCGGATGCAAAAGATATGGGCTTTCGAAGTTTGAAATTACATGAAATGTTAGATTTAGGGTTTAAAGGAATTTGTGGTCAAATGAACTCAAAATTAAATAATTGTGGTTTAGTTAGCTAGATAATGATTTTATACAAATTTTGCAATTTGAAACACCCAATTTGGAGCTGGGATTCAAAAGATATGAATTTTTGGAGTTTAAATCTATTTAAAGCCTAATTTCTGAATTTATTAGATTTTCCTGATTTATTTTTCTAAAGGAAAATCAACTTATTGCACAATGCTGATGTCAGCGAGGATTTTTGGCCGAAAAGAATTAAAATTAAATCCCTGACATGTGGGACCCACATGTATGTGACTTGGTGTATGGTGGACTGGATTCATTGATTTTTGGACTGAGGGGGGTGGACCTTGCCACACAGACGTGCCACGTGGACGAAGGGAAGGAGGTGGCGCTGACGCGGTGGTGGGGTGGCATTGCGTGGCAGCCACGTGGCGGTGCCACGCAGGCAACGGCCGGCGGCGGCTCGGGCACGAGCGCGCCGGCGTTTGGCGGCGCGGCGGAGTCCGGCGAAGGCACAAAAAGAAAGAGGGAAGTGCGGGGATTGGTATGAGTGCAGAATCGTCACCTGAGGCGGCGGCGTTAGCCGGCGGCGAGGAGCTAGGCGGCGATGATGCTCGGGCTCGTGGCGGCGGCGAGTTCCGGTGGCGCTCGGACGAGGCGGAGGCGCGCACGGCGTAGGCGAGGCTACGGCGATGCCGTTGGTGGCGGCGGCGAGGCGAGAGCGGCGACGGTGGCGGCGCTAGAGGTGGCGGCCGACGACGAAGAATCGGCGATTCCGGCGAGGTGAGGGCGAGAGGGGAGGGGTGAGTGATGGGGTAGGGATGAGGGGAGGGAGGCGCACCCGGGGCGTGCCTTTATAGGGGAGGAGGAGCACGGAGGAGGGAGATCGTATGCGGCATGGCGGCGGCGGTTACGGGAGTTCGTGGGCAACCGGCGCGGAGGAAGGGGAGAATGCGGGGGTTGGAGGCGGTGGTGGGGTGCGGTTCGTGCGCACGTCGTGCGGAAGACGCGGGGTGGTGGGAGGCGGCGGTTGACGAAGGTCTACGTGGGCGGAAATGGCGGAGGCGGGCGCTGCTCCGTGGGGAAGAAAGGCGAAGGCCATCGAATTTTCATCCGACGGTGTGAAAAAGCGGAATGGCGTGGGTGACTGGTGGCCGTTCGTTCGTGATCAACGGCGTGGAGCGCGTGCGGGAAGAGGCCGGGTGAAGTGGCTGACGGGTGGGGTCGGGTGCGGGGAGAGAGAGGGAGAGTGGGCGGGGTAGATGGGCCAAACGGGCCGGAGACGCGGGAGGAGGAAATGGGCCGGACGAGGTTTCGGCCCAAGGGTTTTAGAGTTTTCAAATTGATTTTCTAATTAATTTAATTCCAGAAATTCCTTTAGGCTTTAGAAAATAGCACAATAAATCCAAAAATTTTGAGAAAATTCACAGAAACTCCCATACTTATTTTGGACTTAATAAAATTATTTCCAACTTTATGTTGGCTTTTAATTTTTCAAATAAATTTGTTTTGGTTTTAAAATACTTAGGAAAAAGCTTTTAAATTTCTAGAAAATCCTAGAATTTAAGTAAATTTTTATTTTTCAGATTAAATCAAATAAAACTTCAAGAACTTCAAATAAATTTCACTTTTGACTTTTTTAAAAAAAAATTCAAAAATTCAAATAAAGCAATGAAACTCTATCAAATTTCAGAAAATCCAGTAAAACATTAACTTTATTTCCTTTTTATTTTGGTAACATAACCTTGGGATGTTACAGCGGCCCTGATTAGTCCTGCAAATTAGCCAACTCAAGCAAGTAAGTGCTAATTTTGACGTTGTTTTACATAATCCTAAAGGGTAAAAGAGGAAGGTTTGACGCGAGGGTAGGGTGGCCACGTCGCCATTTTTTCCTTTCCCCGTTCGATCACGCGTGCCCTTGCATTGACACCGTCCGATATTTTTTTGTTTCGCGTGCCTGTGCTGCATCTCTGCCTCGCGTGTCCCCGCTGCCTCCTTTCCTCTTTCTCCCCTCGCCTCCTATCTGCCGCCGCCTCTCCCCACATGCCACGTTCCTCTCCCGTCCTCTCTTCTCCTTTTGTCTCCTCCCACCTGCTCGTCGCAGCCTCTGTTCGAACGGAACGCCCGCCACCCCTGCCCTCCCTCTCCCAGCCGCCGATCTCCATTCTCCAGGACAGCGGCTCACCCTTCTAGGCTATGACCCTCTCTCACCCACGCACTCGCCTCCGTCGCTCGACTCCATCTAGGTGCAGGCGTCCACCGCTCCCTCCTGGTGCTCATCCTCCTCGAGCTCTCCTCCGTTGGCACCGCCTCCTTTCTCCTCACGCACACCCCCATCGGTGCCGCTTCCTCCCTCACCATCGGAAGGCTCCCACTCCCTCGTTGGCCGTCACCCCAGAAGGCGCCGCCTCCTTCCTCCTCGCTGTCTCCCCTATCGGCGCTGCCTCCTCCCTCCTCAGCCTCACTTCCACACTTGTCAAATCGCAAGTAAACTCGCATGCTTCAATTAGAATCGCAACTTGAGATAATGTCATGTTGAGATTTGAGAAGAATTTGGATTCTGGAATGATGTATCGATTCTATTTGTTTGTGGACTGTGAAGTGAAGTATCAGGCATTGGTCTTAGAATCAGATGCTTTTTATTGTTTCATTTCTGTAAGTTAACTTTTGTTTGTGGATTTGTATTGTTCGGGCTCACGGTCCCCAGCAAGGTAGGAGAGTTCCGGGGAGACGCATCAAGGTTCTGCCGCTGTCGATAGCAGTAGAGGCGGATAAGCGATTCCTTGGAGTCCTGCGAGTTGAGCAAAGACGAATCGCTTCGAGAGTCCTCCTCCTCATCCTCATCCTCCTTTCCCTGCTCCTCCCCACCTTTCAGGTACTCTCCCGCCCCACGAATTTCACTAAAAAAATACTCACAGGAAATCCCCATCAAAGCGCTGTAAGATTTTGTTTAGCATTTAGTGCAAATATACAACAAGCAGGTTGAGCAGGTATAATCATCAGTAAGCTTTCAAATTTACAGGTTTCTTGTTTCATCCTGAAATCTCGGTATACTCAAAGATGGCGGACGAGTCGTTTCTTCATAGGATGATTTCTCAACTTCGGTCGATATGCAAGTGAGGAAAACCTTTACTGCCCTTAAGCTTATGTTCCAGTTATATTTTTGTATCTTGCAGTCTGTGGTTTTTCAGCAGAACATGCAGCTTCCACTTGAGGTGATTGACCTTTTCTTTTGGAAAACACATGCTTACATAAATTGAGGATAGCAAAAGTGGCATCATTTGTTGTCATTTTTGGAAGAGATGTCTAATTTCTCTATTTGTCTTCTTGCTAATATGTCAATTATTCGAGCAGAAGGGAGCATACATGGGGTGCAGTGTAGAACTGATAGTATCATCCTAGTGTTCATGTATTTACTTCTATTTTAATTCTTCAAGAAAATATTAAACATGCCATCTTAGATGATGGTTCGTGACTTTCCTCAGCTACACAAAGAGATCGATTACAAAGTCATTCATAGGTATTCGCTTGGCGTATAATTAGTTTATTATTGATAAGACAGCTTGGGATCAATCCTGTTGCTAAGATATAGAATATCTTTGCATATGAACGATATGTAATGTGATGTGTACAAGCTCCTTACCTCCGGCATAAATCACATTTTATTCTTATCTGCACCATGAATGAATTTAGCAAAATCCTTCTCTTCGTACTTCATTTGTTAGTGCATGCAAGCAATTTCCGTGTAAGAATAGCATCGCTCTAAAAGATTATAAAAAATGTTAGTCATGGTCGCATTCGCTTTGGAAGTCATTGCTCGGACTCACTCTGATGCATGAACTACTTGGAATATACCACTATTTTATTATGTTTTCATTGATGTGGCTCGCATCTTCATCATTAGGATTCTGTTGATTCTTAGTGGTTGTCAGTACAATTGCATTAATAGGCACAATAATTCAGGTTTACTGAATTTGGTGGGACCATCCGTCAACGACCAGTTGAAGATCTTGCATCTGGTGTTGCTCGCTTCATACAAAAGGGTGGTTCTTTTATCAACTACTACATGGTATGACATAAAAACAATTACATATATATGTATATGCTTATTAATCAGTTGTCTCAAAGGTTCCTGAGGGGATATTTTCATGTTTTTTTATCAACAAAGTATCATGGAGGAACAATTTTTTGGCACACCGCTGGAGGTCCCTTCATCACCACGAGCTATGACTATGCTGCTCCACTTGATGAATACGGTAAGTTTAAAAGGAAACAAATTAACATCTTTTTGTACAGAGCATGATTTAAGTGTTGTTATCAGTATAATCCACTTCTGCCTCTATTATTTGTTTATATTTTAAACATAATAGTGACTTTTTAAACATAAAATAAATATTAGAATTTTTTTAAATCAAGATGGCTACACCATTCTTACTCAAGCTATGCTTTGTTACTATTCAGGACTTGTAAGGGAACCAAAGTATGGCCATCTTAAAGAACTCCACAGAGCTGTTAAGTTATGCGAGCAGGCTTTTGGTTTCTGTTGATTCGGCTGTGACTCCCCTTGGAAGTATGTAAGAGGTCTGTCTTGATTGTCTTTTCCCCTCAATGAAGTAT
Organism: Ampelocalamus luodianensis; assembly: GCA_036346255.1. Lineage (NCBI taxonomy): Eukaryota > Viridiplantae > Streptophyta > Magnoliopsida > Poales > Poaceae > Ampelocalamus > Ampelocalamus luodianensis. Next base: position 96,371,130 of record CM070634.1, on the reverse strand, counting down.
ATATATCATATGTGGCTTGATGTGTCATTTACATATAATACCTATACTTCAAGCCCATGTCTTCCGATCTCCATCTGGTTGTGTAGCTTTCCTTGCGAACTACAATTCTAACTCTTATGCAAGAGTTGTATTCAACAATGAGCATTACAGCCTTCCACCTTGGTCAATTAGCATCCTTCCTGATTGAAAAAAAAAATTATTTTTAACACTACAACGGTAAGTTTGACTTGTGCTTGTCCTAGTATGGCATGATGTCACTCTCTGGTCTTTTTTTCGATCCATTATATAATGAGTTTGCTTAGCTGGTTCAAACTGTTACCATCACTACAGGTTGGTGTTCAGACATCTCAAATGCAAATGTGGGCAGATGGGGCCTCTTCAATGGCAGCTGCTCCGCTGCTCACCACAACTGGTCTACTTGAGCAGCTTAATCTCACGAGACACCAGTTATTAGCTCTGGTATGTCACCAGGTCATGCTGCGTCAATAGGTTGCAGATCTGTAAATCTCAATACACACAAAGTTTAATTATCTAGGATATGAGGTCCCTTTTCTTTGTAAAACTTTTCTTCGTTTCCTGTTTATGAAAGATTCTACGATGCTATCCTTCACACTAAATTTCATTATGCATAAAAGTAATTATTATATCTAAAAATATTTTATTACCTTTTATAGTGTGGATGTAAACCCATCTGAAAAGTTTCTACAAGGTGGCAAACCTCTGTCTCCCTTCGTGCTCCTACATACAACGAGCGCACAAATGCGCGTACATGTCCCTAGTAAATAATCAAGTAAAGAAAAAAGCTCGGGCCGACAAAGAAAGCACAAGGACGAGTTTCCGAGGATGGCCATATAAAAGGGCTAGTGCCCAAGGCCTTGGAGTAAGTCAGAACATTATTCGTGAGTTTCTAGTTATGCCATGAAGGCTGCGTAAGTTTTATCTGGCAAAAATTCTTTCCTACCTAGGTCTTGTTTGGCTGCCAGGGGTGCAAACGGAGCGAATAATTTCCGACCGACTAACAGATCGTAGGCTTGTGGAGTGAATACGGAAGAGATAAATAGTTATCCGGCACTATCCGTATCCGACCCCGACTCCGAGGAAAAAATGCGGAATAGGATACGGGATGAGTGATATCTGTCCGTATGTATCCATATATCAGGTGGTATGAGAAAAGACTGTTGTGACTTCACTTAGGAACAGAATAATAGATAGGTGGGTTGCTACATCTGAGCAGGTAAGAGATAATGAGTATTTTTCTTCGACATCTAAATGATTAGTCTATCTGTGTTCGCTCTGATTGCACCCCTACTGCCTAATGTCTTGTGTAGGGGTGCAAAAGAAGCATATAATATCTGTCTGACCGACCGACCGACCGAAAGCTCGTGGAGCGAATACGGGATGGAGAAATAGGAATCAAAGGAGATCGCCCCTTTATCTAAGAACGTGAAGGGGATTACTCATGCATGAACCATGCCAGTTGTCTTTGGCTCTCTGCACTACTACAGAAAAGGTCATCACAGACGGTTCAAAATCGTCATCACAGACGGTTTTCTGAACCGTCTGACTTTATGGGTCAGTGATGATATGAGTCATCACAGACGGTTTTTGAACCATCTGTGAAAAAAGCTATCACAGGCGGTTCTGAACAAGAACCGTCTGCGATAAGCAATTATCACAGATGGTTCTTGTTCAGAACCGTCTGTGATAGTCTATTTTCACAGATGGTTCTGAATAAGAACCTTCTGTGATAAGCAATTATCACAGACGGTTCTGAAGACCGTCCGTGATAGTTTTCTCTATTGCAAAAAAAAAAACAGATTTTGAGCCAAACCAATCAATTGCTGGACAATAGTTTCCATATGCAACCTCTAGCAAGACAACCAAAACCCAATTAAAATTCTGATGGCAAACACATTATAGGAAAGTGAAACGAAAAGGTTTCACAATGTCCCCTCCGAATGAGAGAAAAAGAATAAAGTTACAAAGTTAAATTAGCTAGAAACTATCTGTGCCTCTAAGCTCCTGAAGAACTCATCAGCTTCTTGGATTGATTCAACACTGCTTCTCTCTGTACCTCACCAGCATATCACAAGTTGTTTTTACATGTCGTCCGAGTTCGACTAAACCTCGTCGGCAAGGAGAGACGACTGAAAACCTCCGGCGGTGCTCCGACCTTAGGTAACACAAAATAAAAATTATTTTTTTACAACAAACAGCTAATAAATTATGTTTGTTTTAGGGATGTACACGTACCTTCTGACAGTCTACCTCCTGCGGTAGACAAGGAGCTCCTCCACATCCCTCCTCGTCGTCGACTATGTCTCCTCGCCAAACCGCGACGGGGAATCGAGGTGGTCGCTGGAGCTCGGTGTGGGGAGGAGGGAGAGAGAAACTTATGGAAGGCAAAGCTGGGTGGCTATAATATATAAGGACAGTGCCAAAATATTTTGCCTCCTGCGCACGCGTTCAAAATTTTTGAAATCCCACGCTGCGAATCACAGACGGTTTTATACAAAAACCATCTGTGATGATATACTACGGACGGTTCGTATCACAAACTGTCTGTGATAGGTATCTCATCACAGATGGTTCTTAATACGAACCGTCTGTGATAAGTATCTCATCAAAGACACTTTGTATTAAGAACTATCTGTGATGAGATACTTATCATAGACAGTTCGTAAAGTTTGTATTAAGAACTGTTTGTGACTTGGAATTTCGAAACGATTCTGAACAAGAACCGTCTGTGATATTTATCATAGACGGTTCTTGTTCAGAACCGTCTGTGATACTTCACAGACGGTTTTCAACACGAACCGTATGTAATATTACTTCTTCACAGACGGTTTTTAGCGCAGCCAGTAACACAAACGATCACTAAACCAAAACCGTTTGTGATTATATTTAATACAGACGGTTTTGGTCAACCGTTTGTGATGAGGCGTCAAGTATTAACCTTTTTGTAGTAATGCTGCCTCTTGTGCATGTGAGTTGTGAAAGCATTTTTGTTGTCCTTAATCTGCCTATCTTTACTTATTTTGTTGGAAATGAGGTTAGTGGTATACTAGTATCTGACTACGGATATAGCTTCCTAGGTGCTAGAGATGTACTCGCCTTCGTTGATTGTTCTAGTTTAAGATTTGGTCCATTAACTAGTCTGATTGTTGAGGTCTATTGCCAGGCGTGCCAGAAGGAAGCAATACTTTAAGGTTTTGTTTGGTTGAGCTAAAATCCCTACTTATCTTTGTGGATAGGCCGGGATTTTAGTTAAAATTCCCGGTTCATCCATATGGATCCCTGCCGAGAATAGACTTCCCAAACAAATCCTAAGATGTTCTTGGTTCTAACATGACATATGCAATCAGGGGCGGAGCTGGGCCATTAGCTGGGCAATAGGTCGAGGCCTATGATCAAAAGCTCATAAAAATTTCTTTGAAAATTTACCAAAATACGAGTTTGGCCAAAGACAACTGCCTTGGTCCGAGACTTGGACCGTGACAGGCTCCGCCCCTATGTGCAAGGTTAGGTTCGGTCATGTCTAGTTGTCAATTTTATTTAATAGAACTTATCTTTTTATTTAAGAATATTTACTGGGATTTTTTTGTCATTTTGAAAATGTGTGTCGTCTTGGTTGTGCTATCGAAAAAGATCGTGCCTTTCATTTTACCACTCTAAATCAGGCTCATATCGTTTTTGCCATTTCCGTCATTTGAGGCAAAAACGATCTTTCGATGGCACAACGCACAAGGGCTGGCAAAAAAAAAGCTCGTTTTGGGCTCGAATCAAAATTAATTCCATTACATTAGTTAATCGATTAAAATTAAAATGAGTCCATTTGAAATAAATTAAAAAAGGTAATGAGACTCGGCTCATTAGCTCGTTTTTAAAATAACCACTTAAACAATAAATAAAATAATTTTAAGTCGAAGCAGCTAATTTGGAACGAAGCTAGATAATAGCTCTGCACAACGAACATGACAGACAGGCTAGTCGTCTAAAAAACCATGTCTAGTTTGTCCGGGATAACAGTGACTAGGCCACTGATCCACATAAGAGAGGCCCATCTGGCCCAACGGAGGCCTACACATCCGGCCCGGTCAAGTTTAACGGTCCAGGTTACGTCGGACTGATCCGACCCGTGAAATGTCTAGCTCGCGTTGCCGCAACCACAAACTGAAACACTCGTCGCCGCTCTCGTCGTCTCCTCGGTCTGAGGCTTTTCAACCCTTCCAACTCCTCGCTCCCATCCCCACCACAGGTCGCCGACGGCCGGCGACACGATGGCTTCGCCGGCGAAGGCAGTCGCCCCGGCGCTACTTGCTTCGGAGGAGATATTCCTCGCCGACGAGCTCCTGGAGAAGATCTCCCAACGCTTCCCCACGCCCACCGATCCCGCCCTCGCCTCCACCGCCTGCGCCGTCGCCGCCCATGCCGTCGCGCAGGCCGCCGACTTCACGTTATCGTTCCTCACGCCCCCCGGACGCTGGAAATCTCGAGACTCCCGTCCCGCGACGGCCGCGTCCTCGAGACGGCGGCTCGGGCAGTGACGAACAGGGCGGCGTCGTGGTCGAGCACGCGAACAACGTCACCACTGTCCTTGCGGTATGCGACCCCTCGTACCGGCGTTACGTCCTTCTTCCCCCAATCCCCTACGACTTAACCGACTTCGGCGAGCTGGGGCGCCCCGTTGATTTCGAGCCCTTCCTCGCTCCCGCCGGCGAGGAGCAGGAGGCGGAGGAGACATCATTCAGAGTTGTCGCGAGGGCGCAGTGCCATAACAAGCTGGTCGCCTTTGTCTTCTCTTCACGCACCGGACAATGGCGTGGCGTTGAATTACACGGTTGGAGCGCATTGGACACAGGTGTGTGCTCATTGCTTGGAGCCGGTGTGTTGTGCTGGCCTTTCTATACACGAGGATGCTTCTAATGGATGTTGGATCGGATGGACAAGTTGCTCGTGCTCGACATGCGCAGGATGGAGGTCTCGACCTCCCGCAGGGCCAACTTAGCCCATGCTTTGCCATTTTGGAAGCAAAGGAAGGCAGTCTTGGGATCTTTACTGTCCGCGGACACTTAGATGGCACATCTCACCTCTGTTATATGATTAGGCGAATCAAAGATGAAGGAGCAAATGGGTGGCACTTGAACTTAGAATTTGACAAGATAATCCCCTTACCTGTCCACTATCGCTACTGCACTGCAGGTGCAGCTGAGGGGTGCTTACTCCTACGAGGGATCCCCGAAGACTGGTGTCCATTATCTTTGTCAGAGCAGCCAAGCAAACAATATTTTTCCCTAGAGCTCAAGACATTTGAAACTCGAGAGGGTCATGCAGAACTGTATACCAGTTTCCCTGGCCTCCATCCTTGCCGCCACCTTGTGCGTGAAAATGGTAAGCTTGTTAACATAACCTTGCTAATTGTGTTTTACTGGCCTTGGGGATTAGCTCGTGTGGTGCATGTTTTATGCTGATAGTGTGCTTCACCTTCCTACTTGTTCCTGTGGAGCCTTATTGTGGCGCACCAAAATGATATCATGTCCACCGTTGACCATTGTCACCATGCAGCTCGTCTGCAGTTTGACAATTCATTAGAAATGGGCTCATCCAAATTGTTATGTGCTATTTGGAAAGATAGTCAAACTTAGGAATGCAGTTGTGATTATTTGCAGTATAGTTCAGCAAAGTAGTTGCTCTTACTCTGAACACTATTCATAACTGTTTCAGGTTGATAATAACATTAGCACTTTTAAATCGCTGGTACATCACCTATATGTGTTTGTCTCCTCGGTTATTCTTTTGAATCAGATATACTGGTCAGTGGATGAGAATAGTTAAGTATTTGATCGCACCTTCACATATCTGTAAGTAAAACATTGAAGTGTTATATTGTATGGGAAGCCATATATGATTTTCTTTGGTTTAGTTCCTACATAAGCTTTTTGGTGGCTTTTACACTTGTAACGAAAGACACTAGATTTGAAATGGATCAAATAGAACAGGGATGGGAAACAAATGTGGTAAATTGAAAAATGTAAATACAAGGTTTTTGTGTTACAAGTGTCACATTATGTCTGCAAAATTTTCTGTGTGTTTTTTATGAGCATGTCTTTGTCCTTTCCCAAAGAATTGTGTTAGCCCTGGCCAGTGTCTTTATTTTTTAGTTTTGATGTACTCTGTACTCTGTAGCTATAATTTGTGGAGTATAAAGGCACTTGAATTTATCTGATCATGTAAAGCTGGTGTCCCCAGCTAAAAACCCGTTTGTGTTCTGGTCCTTGGTTTTTTAAAGCCGGGTAAGTAAAATTTACCTTTAGTCTAAAAAAAGTTTTTTGGTCACTACCTGTGTGTCTAGAGCTGCTGTTTGGATTTTGTTGCAGCTGGTGTCTAGGCACATTTTGATGGTAGAATGAGAAATAGAGAATTTGAGAGGAGATTTGAGATTATTTGCAATGCTTTACATAACAAAAGTATGGTTAGGACTAAGGACTCAGAAATTAGAGTTCATATGTTTACTGCTGTACTTAAGACTATTTTGATAATAATGCTTATGTCTTACATCCTAAAATTGGAATCCAGTCGAGGTTACAATTCTACACGCTTAAGGATGGTATATTGTATAAATTTGGATTTCAGTTCAAATATACAACTATATCTTATAGATTTGTTTTGAAAAAGAAATGTGCCATTGATTTTGTTGTTCCATGGTTAATTTCAAATATCCATGTTATTCATGCCTATTAGTCGAAGCAACTTTCTGATTCACCAATGTCCTGTTTCATATGTTTGCCGTAGTTGCTTATTTCAATCATCTATTAATTGGTAGAATGGTAGCTGCAGCTGGAATATGCATTCTGTTCAGCATAGTAAGAAAGAAGGGACGAAACATGTCAAGAGGCTAATTCTCCTTGATTTTGATTTTTCCTTCAGGTGACCTACTTCAAGTTCAAGTATGGGGGCGTCTCCCTTGGTGTTGGCATGCAACACCAAGTCGCGAATGGCATGTCCCACTTGCACTTCGTTAACTCATGGTCTGACCCCTGCCGGGGATCAAATTGACATTATGCTCTTCATCGACCTCACTCTCATCTGTGCCCGTGATCCATTAACTCCATCTTACCCACTTGTCAAGTACCATCCTGCCCCGGCCATGCTATCCTCCACAACCCAGGCCCTAACTGCTGAGCCAATGCTGCCTCCCACTGCTGTGGACATTCCCAAGCTCACTCGCTCAGACCTTGGTTGCCCGCGCTCGCAGCTCCCCAATGGTGAATGTGCACCGCAGTTCAGTACGTCTGCAGTGCTAGCTGCGCATGTGTGGTGATGTGTCTCCTGAACAACATACCAACCTGTACTGTGCCACAGCTGATGGGCAACAATGGCTGCAGCCACTGCTTCCAGATGGTTACTTCGCCAGTGTCATCGTCACTGCCACACCACTCGCCGAAGCAGGCAAGGTGAGCAGCGGTCATCCAGGGAGCACTAGATAGTATGGACGATAACTACTGCCGCTCAGGCGTTGGATTACCTGGAGCTGCAAGCAGATTTATCAGTATTGGTCCCTGGCGCCCACACTTTTCGGTTTCGTTGCAGGCTATTCCTCGCCGCCGTCAGTCTAGGCCTGAGCAACCAAGGGAGATGTCATTCTTGGTGGTGTCGTTGCCGAAGCCGACCACCGTTGTCGCCGGCGAGCTATGCTGGCGCAAGGAATTGGGGTGGATCTGACCTCTACTCTCCCTCTTTTACCCATAGGTTGCCCAAACCCATTGGGTATTATCTGGTTCAAATAGGGAAGGGAATGCTGTTTCAAATTAGTATGGGGAATGTTGGCTATAGATACGGGTGACCCATACCCTCCCCAGTGGCAGCCCAATAGTGTTCTTGATCTTCTTCAGCACCGGCTTGTGTGCTAGTTGAATGCTTGTCGACTTGTTGTACCTCCCGGACTGCCGGTGCAGCTGCTACATGCTGAATTGCAGGAAAGTATACATGATTTTATAATAATTGTACTATTTTGTTCCAGTCCCCATTATCCTATGACTAATTAAAGAATTTGCACATTGTGCCATGAACAAACATGCATATAAGATTTACATGGGAAGGTAGCCACTAATGCTGGCGTTGAATGCAGAGCCCTGCAACTGTGCAAGGAGGTCATGATTAAGAAATTCAAGAACACCTGGAGCTGTGCAAGAAGGCTGTCTGCACCAGGATACACTCTTCCTTGCAAGGTATGCTCGTGCTCTTACAGTATATTACGAAATTTTGCATGCATAATCTATGTCCAAGATGTGAGTGGATTGGAATGACATGAATAACTGAACCATCACTGCTGATTGCTCATCTCATATAAATCATGATCATTATTAGATCCATGCAACATTGATTTGTTTGGATCAGTATAATAATAAAGTAGTCATAATTGTTTGGTCACAAGATGGACACTGTCGTAGGGACACCCCATCGGCCCCACGACCCGGCGAAGCACGGTTGCACCGAAGGGGCCTTCCAAAAATATACTCGGAGAAGGCCCCGAGGGCCCCTCGGGGGCATCCCGAAGACCCCTCGGAGGGACCCCGAAGACCCCTCGGTGAGACCGAAGGTGCCTCGCAGGGAAGTCGGCAAAGGACCGTCAGTGAATACGGGGTCCACAAGGGCGGTAGACCAGGCGCACCCCCTAAAGATAGACCATGTCCACAAGGGTGCATCGTGCACCAGAGGCTACACGTAGGGCACGGAAAAGACCCTGCTACCCCTAAGGCTAATGTACTTTTGTAGAGGTATGTATGCATTTCCATGTATCATGTTGGGAAGCTATAAATAGCTCTCTACTTTGTAACTTGGGGGGAGAGATGAATAAAAAGCCGAACCACTGTTTAGCCCCCTCGTCTCATCTGTACGAGGGGTCTCCACTTCTTACTGTCTATTCTTCTCACTACGACAGTTGGCGCCGTCCGTAGGGTTCGGCAAGAAAGTCACCCAGAAAAGCTCATGGCCCCCCGAAGGGTAGCACCCAAAGTCTCCGTAACCGAGGCAGCGGCGACGGCTGCGGCACCAAACACCCCTAAAGCAAAGCGGGGTCGGCTCGCATCTGCCGCTGCCGCCGCCCGAGCCGCAGAAGAAGAAGCCAACAACTCCACCCATGGGGGCATCATAGGAGGCGATGCCCCACCCACCGAAGCATCCTTGCCAAACGCGGCAGGCATCACCCGAGAGTCATACGAGGCACTCCAGCGAGAATTGGCGGACCTCCGGCGAGAGATGCTCAACCTCCGACAGGCGGCGGGAGGCACCCTCGCGACCACCCAGCCGCAGCCTGACGCCCAACACCCCGAAGTAGGAGCCCAAACCACCCCGGAGGAACCAAATACGAACCTGCAGCTCCGGGGAGATCTGAACTCACCGTTGAGCGAAGGACTTGAAGCGGCCCGCTGGCCGAGGAACTTCAAAATGCCGGAGGTCACACCCTTCGAAGGGTGCATGGACCCCTCGGAATTCCTACGCGTGTACGAAACAACAGTCGAAGCGGCGGGAGGAGATGATACAACAAAGGCGAAAAGCATCACGCTCGCCCTCAGGGGCGTTGCCCTAACATGGTTCTTCACCATCCCCGCTCCATCTACGCCTGGGAACAATTGCGCGACCACATACGCAACAATTTCCAAGGAAGCTACACCGAGCCTAAAAACGCAGGACACCTGTTCGCGGTCAAGCAGGTCCCGGGCGAGTCACTCCGAAGCTTCTTCAGGAAGTTCGCAGAAGTAAAATGTCAGGTCAAAGGCGTCAACGAGACTACCATTATAAACGCCGCAACCTGCGGTTTGCAGAAGGGCCCCCTGTCGGAGAAATTGGCACGCAAGCCAGCACGCACGGTCGCCGAACTCTTTGACAAAATAGAGGAGTATGCCCGGGCGGAGGAGGACAGCACCCGGAGAAACGGTGCCACACGAGCACTCACCGACGACAAAGCGGTCAAGGAGGACGGCGCGACCACCGCCCGCTACGGCAAGCTCGCGATTAACTATCGGCAAAAAGGTAGAAACGTCTATCACCTGACGGCGAGGAACCCGGCGGGGAAGAAGAGGCGGCCGAGCAAACCGCGGCCGAGGCAGGGGCCGCGGCCGGCACGGTGGGCGTCACCAGGACGCACGAGGCGGCACAGCAACAACTCCGTCATACTGCGACCTCCACGACGAAGGTCGCGATACAACAATGAGTGTCGCACCATTGCAAAGAATGAACGAATACATGCATCGCGATCAACATCCGCCGAGCACGAAGATCGAAGGAAGCAAGGAATCATCGCCGGCCCGCGCCACGCTCACGCGATAGAAGGCGCCACGGCGGGCGGCCAGAGGATCATCAACATGATCACGGGCGGGTCCTCGCCTGGGCATAGCATCGAAGAGACAACGCCGCGCCTCGTGCGGCAAATCCACCATGTGGCCACACGGCCGACCTCCCGCCACTCGCTACTCGAGGTGCCCATAACATTCGGGCCGAAGACGCGCGGGTATACACTTCCCGGGACCCCTCGTTATCTCCGCCAAAGATCGCCACCGCGAAGTAAGGCGGGTCCTCGTGGATGGCGGGAGCTTGGCGCACCTCCTCTTCGTAGAAGCCTTCGACAAAATGATGATCCCCGAGATCGCTTATCACCGCGGGCATCCCATGGTGGCCGGCGGAAGGCCCATCACGGCTTTGGGCGATTGCCCTACCGTCACGTTCGGCGGCGCCAGCGCCGCGACGAAACAATAACCTTCGGCGTTGTCGAGATGCCATATCGCGACAACGCCATCCTCGGAAGGGCCACCTCAACACCTTGGCGCCATAGCGCATCACAACTACTTATGCACGAAGATCCCGCGCATGAAGGCGTCATTACAATACGAGCCAACCAACATCTCGCCACGGACCGAAATGGAGCGGCCCGCATGCTCGACAGCGTCCGCGATCGAGACAACGGCGGGCCACAAAGCTCGGTCGGCGGCAAATGGGCCCGAAGGCAAAGCGGAAGGGCGGCTTCAAAGGTGCCCCTCCGGAACGATGCTCCGGAGAAAATGGTGGCCCTCGGAGCAGAACTCACGAAGGAAGAACACAGTGGCATCCTCCGGGTGCTACGCGACAACGCCGACATCTTCGCATGGAGCCCCAAAGACATCCCGGGCGTGGCCAGAAATACAATCGAGCACCGGCTGGCCATCCGACCAAACGCAACACCAAAGAAGCAGAAGCTCCGGCGCATGACGCCCGAACGCCTTGAAGCAGCAAAAAAGGAGATAGCCAACCTCCTCACAGCAGGTGTGATTCGCGAAATCAAACACTCCGAATGGCTCGCCAACCCCGTCCTCGTCCAAAAAAGCACGGGCCAGTGGCGCATGTGCGTCGACTTCACCGACCTCAACAAGGCGTGCCCTAAGGACGACTTTCCCTTACCGCGCATCGACCAATTAGTCGACGCCACCTCGGGGTGCGAGCTTATGAGCTTCCTCGACGCATATTCTGGATACCACCAGATCTTCATGGCCAAAGAAGATGAAGCAAAAACCGCCTTCATCACCCCCATCGGTACATACTGCTACCACCGCATGCCCTTCGGGCTGAAGAACGCAGGAGCAACATTTACGCGCCTTATCACAAAGGTCCTCGCCGAACAGCTCGGCAGGAACGTCGAGGCATACGTCGATGATATCGTGGTAAAAAGCAAGCTCGCGAATTCCCACCCCGAGGATCTACAAGAAACTTTTGCCAGCCTTCGAGCGGAGGGAATCAAGCTCAATCCGGAGAAATGTGCCTTCGGTGTCAGGGCAGGAAAGCTGTTAGGATTCCTCGTCTCCAATAGAGGAATCGAAGCAAACCCAGAGAAAATCAGAGCCATACAAGAAATGCAACCAACCCGTAGCGCCTGTGAAGTACAAAAGCTCACAGGGCGCCTCGCAGCCCTCAGCCGATTCCTGTCCCGCTCGGCAGAGCGGGCCCTGCCATTCTTCAAGACCCTCCGAGGCGCGGAACCGTTCCGATGGACGGAGGAGTGCCAACACGCATTCCAGGAACTCAAGGAATACCTTGCCCAGCTACCTAGCCTCGCGGCCGAGGCGGCGCGCCTACTCTGTTATATCTCGCCGCATCCACTTCCGCGGTCAGTGCGGTCCTCGTCCAAGAAGAAGACGGACATCGACCCGTCTACTACGTCTCCGAAGCACTCCAAGGGGCGAAGATAAGATACACGGAGCTGAAAAAGCTAGCATACGCCCTTCTGATGGCCTCGCGCAAGCTCCGCCATTATTTCCTCGCACATGCAATCACAATACCTACTTCGTATCCCTTAGCTCTGATGTTGCGGAACAAAGATGCCTCCGGGCGCGTCGGCAAATGGGCCGCGGAGCTCGCGCCCTTCGACATCACATTTGCCCCGCGCACCACAATCAAATCCCAATCATTGGCCGACTTCGTAGCCGAATGGACCCCCCAAACGGAGCAACCAGCCATCGCCGTCGACACACCATGGGTGCAGACATGCGACGGCTCACAGTGCGCCACGAGGCAGGAGCACCGCCATCCTCATCACACGGATGGCGGGCGTGTCACACGCCGCGCGACTCAACCGCCACAACAAACAACACCTCGAATACGAGGCTCTCTCCTAGGGGCCGCCGAGCGGCGACTAGGAGCCAAGCGAGTGGTCGTGAAAAGTGACTCGCGCCTCATGGTGGGACACTTCGACAAGACATTCGAAACAAGGGACCCCGAAATGGCTCGGTACCTCGCGGCAGTATGAGCCATCGCCAAGGGGTTCCTCGGTATCACCATACAGGCGATACCTAGAAGCGCAAACGAAGCAGCCGACCGACTCGCAAAGATGGCCAATTCCAACGACCGCCCACCACCGGAAGTCTTCTATGAGATACTCAACAAACCTTCCGCCTCGGAAGAGGCGACTGCTGCCTCAATCGGAGCACCAGGGGCTCTGCCCGGAGCACTAGGGGCTTCGCCCAGAGCACTAGGGGCTCCGCCCGGAGCGCTAGGTTCCATAAAGCCGGCAGGTGCTGAACCTGCCAAGGTATCACCAGGAAAAGCATGCCACGTGGCACACATCGACACCACAGATTGGCGCACCATCATCGTCGCTTACCTGAAAAGTGGCGAACCGGATGACCCAATAGAAGCAAAACGCTCAAACATCGAGCCAAGAATTACCACTCGTCAACGGCGACCTATACACAAGAGGCGTTTGCACCCGCTCTGCGATGCATTTCACGGGAGGAAGGGCGGCACTCTCAAAGAAATACGAGGGCTGCGAAACACCGAGGCCCCACGAAGCATCGTCGCCAAAGCTTTCCGACAAGGCTTATCACAACGGCTGCGCGACGACAACACCGTCCAAAGATCGCCAAGGGTGCCAATGGGCAACAACAACCCGAAGCGCCCTACCCGCGCTGACCCTTACGCTGTATGGCTTTCGCAAGATGGGGCCTCGACATCATCGGCCCCTTCCCAGCGGCAAAAGGCAACATGCGCTTTGCCTTCGTAGCCATCGAATACTTCTCAAGGTGGATAGAAGGCGAGCGATACCCAAAATAAAGACGAGCAACCCGGGCGCTTTGTCTGGAAGAACATCATCTGCAGGTACGGAGTACCTCGCGATTTAGTCACTGACAACGGCATTCGACGACCGCGACCTTCGTCGTCGCTTTTGCGGCGATTGGGGTCACCATATGCTTCGCATCCGTCTGACACCCGAGTCAAACGGAGGCGATCGAAAGGCAAACGACAACATATCGCGAGTCTCAACAAGCGCTGGTGGGTGCGCCAAAGGTCTATGGCCGAAGAGCTACAAAAGCCTTGTGGGCGCCGCATTTCGCCAACTAGGGCAACTGGTTTTTCCCCGTTCAAGCTCGTCTTCGGCGACGAAGCAATGACCCCTGCCGAACTCACCACCAAGTCCCTCCGAGCAAGCCAAGCCGACAATCCGGAAGGCCGCGAAGTTTACCCAGATACAGTCGAAGAACACCGCGTGCAGGCCATATCAAACATGGCAAGGTACACAGCAGGCGTCGCGAGGGCATACAACAAGAAAGTTCGGGCTCGCCCCCTCGCACTAGGAGACATGGTCCTGAAGCGGGTGGCGAACCCAACGACAGTCGGCAAGCTGCAGTCTAAATGGGAAGGACCCTACATTATCACACAAAGCACAAGGGCAGGATCCTACCACATAGATACACTCGAAGGACAGCAGCTCGACCACACATGGAACGCCAAGAGTCTCCGAAAGTTCTACCCCTGAGCACAACATTGTAACAATCCCGGCTGCGACCGGACAAAAAACCAACCCCATAAAAGAATCGAAGGGGGGGTTTTGTAAGATCATGTGTAAATCTCTTTTGCGCATTTTGTGCCAATGCAATATAAAAAAAATCACAGTGGTGCACACCGAGGCCCCCAGAGGACCGGGTGTATAAAAAATAAGACACCGCGCATGGCCTTCGGCCCCGGTGCACACCGATGTCCCCAGAGGACCAGGTGTATAAAAAATAAGACACCGCGCATGGCCTTCGGCCCCGGTGCACACCGATGTCCCCAGAGGACCAGGTGTATAAAAAATAAGACACCGCGCATGGCCTTCGGCCCCGGTGCACACCGAGGCCCCCAGAGGAGCGGGTGTATAAAAAAATAAGACACCGCGCATGGCCTTCGGCCCCGGTGCACACGAGGTTCCCGCAGGACCGGTCCTATAAAACAAGACAGGCGAAGCCCTATTAAAAGAAGGTAGGGGGACGAGCGCGGCTTCGCCCCCACCTCGCAAAAAATACATACGTATAGGGCTCCCCGAAGCCCTATTAAAAGAAGGTAGGGGGACGAGCGCGGCTTCGCCCCCACCTCGCAAAAAATACATACATATAGGGCTCCCCGAAGCCCTATTAAAAGAAGGTAGGGGGACGAGCGCGGCTTCGCCCCCACCTCGTAAAAAATACATACGTATAGGGCTCCCCGAAGCCCTATTAAAAGAAGGTAGGGGGACGATCCACAAAGCGCAATCCACACACCCCCTCGCGGTACAACCCCGCCCCCCCGCCATCATTTTACTACACGCTGTAGGGATAAGTTATACTCGATCTTTATTTAGCATATCTCAACCACACACAACAAAGTCCCGCTGGAAAAAAAAAAGAAAAACAAAATTATTACAATATCAGTACACTTACGGGACAAAGTCCCACTCCCTGTACGTAGCCCACTCAAGCAGCTCCTCGTCCGACGCTCCGGATGCCAGCAGCCTCGCTAATTCCCTTTGCGTTGCTTCAAGCTCATCTAAGGACTCAAGAGTCACTCAAAAACAAAGAAGTGAGGAGCGACTCGACACGACGCGAGGGGATCAGCACCAGCACCGGCAGTCGTCGCCTCGCGGCGCCTCCAGAATGCCCGAATCTCTGCGCGCGCCTCGGCCGCCTTCCTCTTACGGGCACGATGGAACTCCCGCATGGAACCAACAGGGTTCGCTAGTTTCCAACGCTGCCACTTCGCGCCATGATAAACAGCTCCCCGATAGCACAATCGCAAAGGCCAAACGGACAACACGCCCCGCTCATTCTTGGTGCCTCGGCGACCGGCGCCCCTCTTAATACTTCGAGCCTCGGACGGAGGGGGACCCCGTCCGGCCGCTCGCTTGACCAGCAACCCTTCGCCCTGAGCATACGAAACGCAGTTCCAAACAAAAAAAATCACGCCATTGTCCAAATATTTCATTTAAAACGAGGGTCTTACACAAAAAGAGGTTTCCCTCGTACAAAACGCTCCCTACGGCAAAGCAAAAGTGGAGCGACCAAAACAAAACAAAAAAACACTGCGAAGGCACTACGCTAACTAGAACCTAAAAGGCGGGGGGTCACACCTTATCGTGTGGGGTGGACCCCCGCTTGTCGACACGTGCATCTTTCGCCGAAGCCGCCGCAGGGCCCTTCCCCTTCTCCCGCTGCGTCTGGGCCACCTGCAAGGACTCCGCTGCGTCGTCATGACCGTGCAAGGACCAGAGTCCCGAACAGACCTCCCGCCTTCCTCGCACGGTTCCTCGCGCCGCGATTTCCTCGAGTCGCCACGCGCGTGACCGAGCCGCAAGGCCATCGATATGGGCGCAGCCGGCCTTGTCGAGGGAGGCGAGTGTCGCGGACCAAGCAGCCTTCGCACAATGGTCACCATACGCGCGGGCGGCCGGGACAAACACTTCGCCAGCACGCTCAAGACGCTGGAAGGTGATGTCCATCTCCGCGGGCCGATGGCACCTCGTTGGGGGGACAGCACCAAGCGTCAGCACGGCACCCTCGACGACCTCCATGGCTCGCCAAGCAGCAAGTCCAACGGAGCCTGGCAGCTCGCGCTCGGTGCGAACCTCCTCTTCCAGCGCCGCCTTCTCGCCCCGCAGACCCTTTACTTGCTCCTCCAAGGCTTGCACGCGAAGGACCAAAGCGTCCCGCTCACCGGTAAGCACCTCGACCCGATCGTGCCCATCCTCGACCTGCTTTTGGATCTCGGCGAAGCCTGACGCGATGTCACCGTTTAGGGCCCTCGCTAGCATGAGGTTCTGCGCAAACAGAGCGGCTTAGCGGGGTGCCAAAAAACAAAGCATACCTTTACGGCGTTCGCCTCGATGCCTCGAAGCATGTCGGGCAAAGTCATCCGCGCAAAGAGCTCGCGAAGCAGTGGCGGCGAAGCAAAATCCGCCACAGCCCCGCAAACCTGCGACGCTCCCACGCTAACGCGAAAATCAGCACGGCACGTGGGACCCATGTCCACCGTGCCCGAAGGGTGAGCAGCGCCACGCTCACCTGACGGCCACCCCGACCGCCTCGCCGGACACAACAGGCTGAACCTTCCTGCCGCCCGCCCTCCGGCATGACATCATCCGCTGCAATAACGAAGCCTTTAAAAACATCAGCATCAAGAAAAATCGCCAAAACAACTCGTTGGAGTAACAACTCACCGTGCGGCACCCGAGGGGTAGGTGGCACCTCGTCCGCAACATCCTGGCCCCCGTAGACATTTGACGGCGTGCTCGGCCCGGACGACTCGTCAGTGTCTAGCCCGACAACATTAAACGAGCCAACCGCCCGCCGCACCTGCGAGGCGGTTCGCTCGGCCACCACAGCCGGACTCCCTCCCGCACTCGACGCGTCGTGAGGCGGAGGATCGGCGTCGAGGCGGACCAAAGCTCCGACCGCCCGGGGTCCACCACCGCCTCTTGAAGCATGTCTGCGATCCTCGGCCGAGCGGATCGGAAGCAACGTCGCGGTGCAAACAACACGCAGAGGGCCACAAAATCGCCCGACCTCAACCTCGGCCGACGCGCTTCTTCTTCTTGGCCTCGGTCCGCTGTTCAAACAAGTCGAACCGAGGAAGGATACGCTGGTTCAACGGACCCTCCGCGCACAACCAGACACCGCTCGCATGCTCTCGCCCGATATGGGCGAGAAGCACCTCCGCCGACGGCTCGCCTCGGCAATCGACACTGCAAAGCAAACAAAACATCGACCCGAAACGCGTCACCACCACCCAAAATCCGAGCGAAGCCCAACCAAAGTTATACCTTCGTGCCCTCTCGCGAAGGATGGGTGCCCAGAGCGGTGGTGCCCGCTCAACTTCGATCCGCGCCAACGGCCAAAGACCGAAGGCGCAAAACTCCTCCACCAAATCTCGTGTGGAGAATCGTCTCGTCACATCCAGAAGGAGGCGCAGATGGGCCTCCTCTCTCGCTGTTAGCTCGATGTCCGGCCAGCGATAGGTCATGTCGAGCCACCTCGCGGCGAGCCATCCCCGCGCGGTGTGGTAGAACCATCTTCGGCGTCGTGCCGTCTCCCACTGTTCGCGCGGCGGCGGTAGGTACATTTGGCAGCGCGACCTCGGCTGGAAGTTGACGCTGCCAAAGTTCATCGTCTCACCGTCGCTGTTCTTCTTCGGCTGGCAACGCGCGTCGTGCAAGAACGCGAAGAGACGAGCCTCACCGGCTGCCCCGGCAGCTCGAAGCATCCACTCGAAGACCCCCAACTTTACAATCGAGTTGGGGGTAAGTTGTGCCAGTTCTACACCATACAGCTGCAGAACATCTCTCACCAGGTTCACACACGGGATTCGCAACCCGGCGTCAAGAAAAGCAATGAAAACTACCGCCTCGTCGGCCCGGGGCAGCGGCACCGTCTCCGTTCCGGGAACTCGAACCTTCCTCACGCTCTCCAGCTTGCCCTCTTCCACGAGCGTTCGGAGCAATGCCTCCGTCACCGTCGACCTCCCTAGGTCACTCGTATAAGACGTTTCTACCGCAGCATCCTTGCCTCGCTTCGTCATCTCGCGAAAACTATAACGCAGCAAGCCGCGCAAACGTTTGAAAAACGGTGTAAGGCAGCAGCATAAGCCCCACAAAAGGGGGGTGGCTACTTATAGCCATCCAGGGAGCTCAACGGGCGCCACACACGTCATTAGTAACGGCGCACGGCGCCCCAAGCACCGTCGTTAGCAGTAAACTAGGCGCCGGTACGGGTAACAATGCCATTATGACGCACCAATAACGGCGCACAACGCCCCAAGCGCAGTTTCGGCGCGTGTCAGCGCCAGCCGCCATCCACACAACGCGACGTTATTAAGGCGCACGGCGCCCCAGGAACCCCAACCTGCAGGTAACACCGCCGAAGGGAAGAAGGACCCTTCGCAACCAACACCACTTCGCCACGACAGAGGGGACGATGTGCCTGGACCTTACAGGAGAACGGCGCGGTTTCAGCCATGGCGAAGCATACCTCGACCGCGAGGGGCTTGTCGTAGGGACGCCCCATCGGCCCCACGACCCGGCGAAGCACGGTTGCACCGAAGGGGCCTTCAAAAAATATACTCGGAGAAGGCCCCGAGGGCCCCGAGGGGGCATCCCGAAGACCCCCCGGAGGGACCCCGAAGACCCCTCGGCGAGACCGAAGGTGCCTCGCAGGGAAGTCGGCAAAGGACCGTCAGTGAATACGGGGTCCACAAGGGCGGTAGACCAGACGCACCCCCTAAAGATAGACCATGTCCACAAGGGTGCATCGTGCACCAGAGACTACGTGTAGGGCACGGAAAAGACCCTGCTACCCCTAAGGCTAATGTACTTTTGTAGGGATATGTATGTATTTCCATGTATCATGTTGGGAAGCTATAAATAGCTCTCTACTTTGTAACTTGGGGGAGAGATGAATAAAAAGCCGAACCACTGTTTAGCCCCCTCGTCTCATCTGTACGAGGGGTCTCCACTTCTTATTGTATAGTCTTCTCACTACGACAGACACGTCATTTTAGAACCTTTTTTATCAGCTCAGCAAACAGTACAGATTTGTTGCTGCTATGTGTGTACCATGAAAGATCGGGTCAAAGCAATATGATTTCACTAGTTTGGTAGATAGACGACGTGTCCGTGAAAGATCAGGTCAAAACAACACGATCCCGTTAGTTTGGTAGATGGATCCTTATCAGTGGGCCGACGCGTTGAGGGTGAGGAGAATGATGCCTGGGGTGAACAAGCCACTCGGAAGCAGTACGGTCGAGGGAGACATGCACTGGGGATCAGACCTAGAGAAATCATCAAAGTTCCATAGATTATCCGATTATAACAAGGTAGCTAGCACTGTGAACGGAACAAAATGATCGAAAGTGTATAACTCGCAATAGAAATGACAACACTATCAAGGATCCGGTCACATGTTTCATTTACTGCTGCAGAAAATTACAAAAGCACAGCTCTACAAACTCCATTAGCAAATTCAGCTTTCCCTACGCCACTGTGGATGATTTCAAATTATGGTACAAATTCTCCTCCGCTGCCAACCTAAGACAATTACAAAGTTTACAGGTGGGGGGGAAAGCAAACTTCAACTCTGAAAAAGGTAGATATTTTGCGTGTGGTGATGCTACATTGTCAGCGTATCAGGAAGTGAAGTCGGAGCTCCGCAGATCTTGCCGCCAACATCAGGAAAGCATTCCTGGCCAGGCAGTGGGCCGATCTTACCACCAGCCTCTACCTTCATTGGGTATTTGAGGAGGTGCCCTTGTAATGTTCTCATTTCTTCTGCTGTGAATCTGTCCCAGTTCTCTTCAGCTATTTGATCCACAAGTTTTACACACTCCAAACTGGAAGGATCCTTGAAGCGGTCAACGGCCATCCCAAGGTGCTCTGCCCAGAGAGACGATCTATACCCCGAATATCTGCAAAAAGGAAGGGAAAAAAGGGATATGTAGTGAAGACCAGAGAAAAAAAAGGAGCGCACCAAAGGAAAGAAAGAACATGAGAAAAGGATATATTAGATCGGTTTTGCTAAACAACATCCGAATGTTTTTTTTTGTCAAAATAGTCAAAATTTCATCTGTTTGATATGCTTTGAGACATTTAATTAGGTCCGAATTTATTATGATTTTTTTCTTCACAACATAACGGGCATATTAGATTCAGATTGGTTCCAGCTGAAAAAGATAGGATTTCTGAACCAAGAATTCAGATCCCTGAAGGCAACCAATCAGCGTATACTTCGGAGACAAACCAAGGAAACTCAGGAGCGCGTGGAATCCAAATTAGAATCGGAGAATATCACGGGCACGACTCCAAGTATTTGTTGGATGAGGATTGGACAAATCTCAGTTCAGGTCCCCATCTAAATCTGTTATTTTTTTGGTACGTCCGAGTCCTTTCTTATTTATTTGTTTCCAGTCTGAGCATGCAGGATTATAAGTATGATTTTACTTCAGTTTTAGGGAGTTCTCTGCAAAACCGAGTATCGTATAACAACCGGACCGGTTTCAGAGTTGTAACGTGTGCATGTAGGACTACTATGTGCGTGAGTTCGGCCGAATTCCAGTAGGGAACGAAGCCTAGTCGAGTCGGCCTATGGCCTAGGGACGCGTGCGTGCAGGGAGAGAGACCTTGTATCCGGAGATTAGTTTTTTTTAAGTTGAATAAAATTCGGAAATCGCCATGGTCTTGCCAGTCATTGTTGGTGTGTTCTTGATAAATTCTTCGAGGACCAGTAGGATTCAACTGTGGTGTCAATTTTCATTTGTTAGATCAATTGATCTCATCTTTCTCGTCATATGTTGGATCAATTGATCATATCTTTCTCGTCTGTGTGCTGTGGTGTACGTGAGTTGACGATTCTATCTCGGGTTTCAGTTACTGGTGGTGGCGCATATCAATGGTGGTAGCGCATATCAAAGGAGGAGGATAGGGTTGCTACGTGTGTATCGTGAAAGATCGAGCCAAAACAATAAGATCTCGCTAGTTTGGTAGATGGACGACGTGTTCATGAAAGATCGGGTCAAAACAACATAATCCCATTAGTTTGGTAGATGGATCCTTATCAGTGGGCCGACGCATTGAGGGTGAGGAGAATGACGCCTGGGGTGAACAAGCCACTCGGAAGCAGTACGGTCGAGGGAGACATGCACTGGGGATCAGACCTAGAGAAATAATCAAAATTCCATAGATTATCCAATTATAACAAGGTAGCTAGCACTGAGAATGGAACAAAATGGTTGAAAGTGTATAACTCGCAATAGAAATGACAACACCACCAAGGATCCGGTCACATGTATTTACTGCTGCAGAAAATTACAAAAGCACAGCTCTACAAACTCCATCAGCAAATTCAGCTTTCCCTACGCCACTGTGGATGATTACAAATTATGGTACAAATTCTCCTCCACTGCCAACCTAAGACAATTACAAAGTTTACAGGTGGGGGGAAAAAGCAAACTTCAACTCTGAAAAAGGTAGATATTTTGCGTGTGGTGATGCTACATCGTCAGCGTATCAGGAAGTGAAGTTGGAGATCCGCAGATCTTGCCGCCAACATCAGGAAAGCATTCCTGGCCAGGCAATGGGCCGATCTTACCATCAGCCTCTACCTTCATTGGGTATTTGAGGAGGTGCCCTTGTAATGTTATCATTTCTTCTGCTGTGAATCTGTCCCAGTTCTCTTCAGCTATTTGATTCACAAGTCTTACACACTCCAAACTCGAAGGATCCTTGAAGCGGTCAACGGCCATCCCAAGGTGCTCTGCCCAGAGAGACGATCTATACCCGAATATCTGCAAAAAGGAAGGAAAAAAAAAGGGATATGTAGTTCTTGAGCTACATACAAATGCTGTAACAATATTTTAAGGAGGCCTTTGCTGTAGATCTCATGGAAAAGAAGTTGGAGAAAGTTCAGTAGTATCCATAGAAGTTGGAGGAAGTTAATCCACAAACCTGGCCGTGAGGATGACTCCCCTTTGTAGACCATGCATGATGAGGCTGGTAGGCGCCCATTGCAATTTCAGTATCTCTGGAGCCAGCCAAGGATCTTTGATTGATGTTTGCTGAGCCCAAAATAACGTATTCATCATCTACAATCATCCCTTTTGCATGAACGTAGATCATGAACCGCCGATATTTTCTAGCCAGGGCCTATGAATTTAAAGAACAGGGGAATTAAATTAAGTATGTGAATTCATATTAAACTTGTAGAAAGGAAAGAGTGTAACTATGCTCATGACGAGTAGATTATCTTTGCCAGTTCTCCATAGTCATATGTTCAGGCAACAAAAGTAGGTAAGAGTGACAAAAGCTCAGTGCCATATTAACTACTACAAAGAGAGAAATCTGGGTATGAATAGAATGAAAATGGTGAGGGGAATTTTCTGTAAAAAACATATATCCTGAGTCCTGATATCATAAATTACAGCAACCAAGGCCAGAATCAACACAAAAGTCAACCATTGACAGTAAATACTTCAGACAGGAACGATGTAGAGAATTTCACGAGGTAACCATAAAGAGCCTACTGTACCAACAGTTAGCTAAATCAACTTTTGGTAATATAAGGTGTAATCCTAGTCATAATATTACTGCCAACTCCATTTTCACCAAAAGGAAAGACACCAAACAATTAGCCCAATAGACTTCTGAAAGAAGGCAACTTTCCAACAAATGTATCAGCTTTTTTCTAGCAAGCTATCCTTATGGTCTGGTGTTAAAAAACACCTTAACCAACTTTATTGGTTTTCTTAGGTAAGGAGGAAACAGGAAAGACTAATCTTACTACGCACACATGGAGTACGGTAGACCATGAAAAGATGACAAGTAAGACAACACTGGTACTAGTGATCAACTTGAGACAATGTTTTTTTCTTAGAAAGGAATGATCAAGAACACAACAATATACTACCGCTGCACTTTTATCTGTAGATTTGTCTGAATCAGGGCTTCCATTTGATGATGATTTTTCGCGATTGCCAAGACAGTAGAAGTTCAAGTAATCTTGAGGGTGTGCATTCTCAGTATTCATGGCCTTGAGCTCTTGTGCGATTACTCTATACATCATCTCCATTGTCTGAGCCTGGGAGATAAGAACAAATCATGAATAGTTTGTTGCTAAACTCCAATTTCGATAACACCCCACGATACTTTTGCTTTTAGAAGAATGTGAAAAAACTTGCTTCGAACTTACATGGAAGCTATCACACCTCACAAATACGATGATAAGCCTATCAGATATTTTTAAATATATATATGGTTCATCATTGCAAATACAACAACAACAAAACCTTTTATCCCAAACAAGTTAGGATAGATTAGGAATGAAACTTCCTCAAGGTCAAAAAAACGAGAGCCTTGTAAAAAAATAATAAAATAAAAAGGCTAAAACCATAATCCGTACATCCTGCCATCTGAGCCGAGAGCCTAAAAAACCACCCCTAAACCTTCTTATGGAGTTATGGTTCCGGTAAAACATCACTCCTAAACCTTGTTATGATTCCGGTACGTGGATCGCTAACTTCCATACGCTCCTATCTAAAACTAATTCTTTAGCTACATTCCAATCCCTCAAATCTCTTTTAACTGTTTCCTCCCACATCAGTCTAGGTCGACCTCTGCCTCTTCATCATTGCAAATAATTTAGCAAAATCAAGCATATCAATGGCCATCAGGTTGAAACTTCTGAGTGCAGATTATAGATTTTGATGAATCATGTGCAAAGTGTTTCCCGGTGTAATGCTCTCCAAGCCCCAATCCCAATTCAATATCCATGAGTGTAATAGTTAAATTTTCTGTAACAATTCAATATATATTCATTAGATTTTCGCACCACTATTTCCTGCCTTCAGCGGCATGGACCATTGAAAGTTTGCAAAGGAGGCCAGCCTGAAGATCTCAAGGGGACAAGTAAGCTAGGATTTATAATAGGTTATGTCAAAAATGTAGAGGAACATTTTATTAAGAAAAGCAAGAAAAACAGCCCATTGAGTAAAGTATGCCAATGTGAACTCAAATGGTAAATATATTCTTAGGGTAGAGATCAAAGTTGCATGGCAGGATATCTCGGCAGGGGATTCCAGGTATCAATAAATCTCAGGTTTGGGGTTTCTAACAGCTGCAATATTATTATTTTTTAAAAAGGAACTTACCTGAAAATAAAGAATTTCTTGTACAGAGGCTGTGGTAGGGACTCCTTCAGGCCACATTGGTATGACTACATAAACAGCAAATCGTTCGCCAGCTCTAATCTTGCTTGCAATTTTGAGGGCCAATTCCATTGGTATCAAATTGTCAGCACCTGCAACAGCCCAAGGGATCAATTCCGGTTTGTGTAAATCATGTAGTATCAATTTTTTAAGAAAAAAATCATGTAGTATCATTAAACACTGATGTTGAAGGCACACAACAGTACAATCAGCAACAACAGCATGACATGATAGAAACAAAAACAATGTGACCTATCTAAAAGTAGAAAAGAAAATAAATCTATGTTGTTTGTCCCTACATTCTGTGCCTTTTTCTTTTTTTGCCTTTTTTAGCAGCAGAAGAATGTGTAGGCAACTTGGGCGTTAAGTTGTAACTAACATCAAAATGCCAAGTTGCAGACAGGATACAAAAGAAGAAAGTCAAACCTGAATTCACATAGGATGGCCAACCGTACGAAGAACCAAGAAAATATTGATTTTCTATATAAATGAAATGCTGTGCAGATCTGATTGCCCGGACATATGCAGTGTGGATGCTCTTATCGATTACCAGGTTCTTTCTGCACACAAGATTCTGCAGAAGTCCATTAAATAGTTGATATGTTATTATACCAGATGGTAGAAGGGGGGAAAAAGCACCACCGACATCAGCAGAGCTGTAGATTTATGGAACATTGCCAATGAGAGTATATTATCGATGTTGCAACCATAGAAGTCAATACGTGAAGATGTGCGTATCAGACTGACCTGCTTTGAAGCTTTTTTGCAATCACTAGGAAATCCGTTTAGAGAGCCAGAGTCTATTGACCGGAATACCTGAAGAATTAACATATATTAACCACTGCCCGAAATCAAAATTTCAGAAGTATTTTAACATAAAGCAGAACTTAAAAGAGCAGTGCTAGGACCTGAACATGCCAATTTTCAGGATCTTCTTCTTTATACACCTGCAAACTAGTATGATCATTTGGAACAGTAGATGAAGGGCTAAGTATCCAAGAGATACGCTCCAGCTTTATTAGAGCATCATCCTTCCAACGAGATACTTTTCTAAATCGGTCACGCCATTTTGTTGCCTTTCTCCAGCGCTGCTCAAAATTTTTCAAGACATCATAGGCAGCTGGACCATCGATCCTACAGTGCAAATCATGCCATGGTTGTCTGGGTCCCTTTGCGCCTGCCTGCATCACAAGAATATATATGATGATAGAAAGATAAAAAGATAAATGTGATTAATGCTGTACAAGAAGTATTCAAGCACTGGCAGTCAGGTATTCATGCATTGCAGCATTGCACCACCTGCCAGAATCCCACTTCATCAACTCCATTTTGGTGAGGCATAGAGAAGTTATGAACGACATACCGGCAAATAAACACTCACCGGAAATGTAGGGTTATGATAATCATTTTCGAATACTGTGTCGAGATCTTTAAAAAGCCTATGTTCAGGTGTATCATAACGCCCATCACAAAGATCTAGCCCCCCAATGAAAGCAGTGATTTTTCGCTTGTTTCCCCAAGCTTGTGTATCAACCAGCAAACATTTTTGATGGTGCGTAAACAAAGTCCCAACAACCTGCAAGCTACAAATTCAAGATTATCAAACGTGACAAAAATCAAAATATTAAGCTACAGAATACAGAAGATATTCACAACCTGGAAATGGTGCTTTTTTAAAACTCAAAATGATGGCAGCCTCCTGATGTGATTTAGATAAAGCTATCTGTCAACTTGGTTGTATCATGTTCTATCCATATGACACCAACACAGCACATTATGATTTTTGAGAGCATTCAAGTTCTTCTAGAAGGAGCACATGAGTAAATATTGACTTGCTTAAGGTTTATGATTATAACCATTATTTGCAGCCTATCGAAAGACTAATAGCTACAAACATCCTGTCTGAAACTTGCCTGTTGTTTGAAAATGCTCAGCTTATTGCTGGCATACCGAGGTGAAAGAACACAAATGACTGAGGAATGCTTGAAAAACTTTCTAGTTTCTTCATCATGTGTTGCCATCACACCACCCTGAAAAAACACAAAAAGGAGGAATTTTTCTTAGATACTTCCACAGAGAACCCCTTGGAGAACCATACACTAAAAGGAACATCATGTATGAATTATCATGGGGATGATATACTACGCACCCTGTTCAATAGATTCAGAGAACACAGCCGATTTGTGAGTTTGCATAAATGCATGGTCACAGTTTACGGCAAATCAAAAACAGAGAGAACTCTTGCAAGCCAAATATCAAGATTATGAGCAATGTTTCAAGCCTAGAACATTCATCATTACCCCCATTTCCTAATTCTGTTAATATGAATATAGCAATTATTTATGAGCAAGTACTACATGGCTTGACGTATGGATTGACTCAAATACACCAACCTGTGCAATACTAAATTCATATGTATGGACCAGCATCAACGAATTCCTTGCCATTAAGTCAACATCAAATGCATACGGCAACATTCCAAAGTCCCCAAAATAAGCAGTAAAATTAGGCATGAAACTAGATTATAATGCCTCACCGTTTTGATGAACAGCTTGTCATGCGACGTCTTGTCGTCCCACACGAGCAGGCACACTCTCACACCCTCCTGCGACTTGTACTTGAGCAGCTCCCCGAGCGTGAGGTTGCCACCCTCAGGCAGGGGCCTCGACGGCGACGGCTCGCGCACGAGACGCACCTTGTCGTACACCGACCAACCGACAATGTATATCATATGGTGCGCCTCGAGGATGGCATGGCAGATGTCCTCCCAGCACGGGTTGTGCTCGAACAGCTTCCCCTTCTCGAGCTCGATCTCCGGCAGGTCCCCTTCTTTGACGTGCGCGTCCTGGTACAGCGTCACACGGCCGCCGTGGCGGAGCGGGAAGTAGGAGTCCCGGATGCCCTGGTGGTCGGGGTCGCCGGGGATGCCGCGCTGGTAGATCGGGTTGGTGGCGATGGGTCGGAACCGGAAGCGGAGATGGAGCGCGGTGTCGGGCTTGTACGGCTTGCCGTTGGTGCCGATGACGGGGAACCAGTCCTCGACCTCCTCGCCTGATGCGACGGTGTCGGCGGGGACGGTGGCAGTGCCGATGAGCTGCGCGCCAAATATGTCGTTGTCCTTGACGTGGAACTCGAGCGTGGTGGCACGGTGCGCGAGCGGCACGGCGAACTGCTCCTCCCAGAGCGGGTCCTGGGTGTTGGGTATGACGGCCGTGCGCGCCACCACCGCGTCGGCCACGGACAACGTCACGTATGGGTCGCTGGTGATAATCTTCGGGTGGCGGTGGTGGTGCCCCCCTCCTCCCCCACCTTTCGCGGCGCGGGGCTGCTTGCTGGTCGCGCAGGATGTGGGCGGGCGGCATGCGGCGAAGCAGCGGCGAACCTGCTCGGAGAACATGTCCATGTTGGGGAGCAGGCGTGCCTCGATGATCCACAGGTCGAGGTCGCCGTGCAGGAGCACGGGATTCGCCGGAGACTCGCCGCCGGCCGACGACGCCATCGGCGGCGGCGACGAGGCCGCGGGAGGGGCGGCGGCCAGGGTCTAATCAGAGCAGGGGCCTCCAAATCGGGGAGGCCGCCTCCTCTTATATACCTCGCAGGTCCCCGCAACCCCCCTCCTCGGCGCGGATTCCGGTGGGCGGCAGGTGGGCGTAGGAGCACTCACGGAAACGGCAAAGCGAAGGAAGCGAGGTGAGGTGAGGTGAGGCGGTGGCTGATCTCGGATTTGGCAATTTAGCCTAATATAGTATGGGTTTTACTTCTCAGTGCCGTTTTATTTGAAGCGGAGGGGTGAAATGTAAAAAGGAGGAAACGACCTCCCTTCGCTCGCGGTGGTGGGACGCAACGGTCGCCTGTACGGCTCCGAGGCCCACCCACGTCCACCGAGAAGAGAAAAAGGAGTACTAACCAAAGCAATACAGGCTGACACGTGGGACTCGCGAGGTCGGATCGGGCGGCCGGGCCCAGTGCCATAGGCGTCACGCGCTGGCTCCCACGTGCCGGTTCCTTCGCTACCTCTTGTGAGTCGTATGATGTCAAGCTGAGGGTAGCTCATCCTCTTGCGCTGCGGCCTGCGTAGCAAACAAGCAATGTAGTGGTGCTACATGCTACAGAGCAGCCGTTAGATCAGAATCCGAAGGATGAGATCACGGTTTTCTACCGTAGCAAAGTACTGCAGTGTATTGTAGTAATTGTCGGTAGAAAAACACTGTAGCATTGGTATTGTTTACAAACACCGTAACGTAACTACAACGGTTGATCTATGTCATTTTTTCCGGATCGGACGGCTCAGATCTGCCAAATGTTACGGCACTATGCTCCTCTGAGGATGCCAATCCGAAGCTGAGGACAAGTAACATCGGCTGATTATAATCTTGGAGTAGGTATAGACACATTGTGATTTTTATGGGCATAAATGAGTAGGTATAGATACTTTGTAATATTATCATGAGCATTAGTTTTTCATGGGTTAAGCTAAATGACATCAGATCACTTGACCCCAGCCCTTGTATGTTGGATCCACCCCTGATCTTTGTCATGTAAGATTTCCTATTACATGAATGAGCAGGGGCAGAGCCCAAGAGGCCCACTGGACACCAGATCCAAATTTTCTTTTAACAGGGATCAACCCATATGGTATATATGTGAACCCCCGGCCCAAAATCGATGAACCCCATAGAAGCCCCGAAGCCTTCCTTCTAGCCCATGCCCACGCCCATGAGGACACGTGCAAGGCCCAATATACCGGCCAATGGCCACACCCAGTGGCCCCATGTGACCCACGCCCACGCCCACCTATGCCGCCATCTCTCCACGAGACCACAAGGTTGCGCCCACGAGATACTTACTTATAAATCTGATCATTTTATAGCTCGCCAAGACGGCTTTCGACTTCCGAGAAAGCTGCTGCGAAAAGCCAACCGTTTGGTTCGACTTCCGGTTTTTTCGGGCGAAAGTCGAAAGCCAAAGCCGAGACAAACACCCCCTTAATGCTACTATCTAGGGAAAAAGAACACCTAATCACGAGTATCCTCCATTATCTTTTCAAAGGCTCGTTCAAGAACTACGATCTTTAACTCTAGAACTGAATCATTTCCTTGTATCTGAGAAGAACTTTCAGGTTAATAGGGAGAAAATGAGGCATGGAACAAAGTCACAACGAACCGGGAGTTACGAAATCTTGTGCTACGATCTGGGGAAAAAAGAGTACATAATCACGAGTATCCTCCATAATTATTTCGAGTGCTCGTTAGTGAACTACGAGTTTTGGCTCTATAACTGAATCATTTCCTTGTATATGAGAAGAACCTCCAAGTTAATAGGGAGGAAATGAGGCATCACTTCAGCCTTTGCTGTTCGCTTGCTTCTGCCTACTCGCCCGACTGCCCGAGAGGCCGACATCAAGCCAAGGGAATCACGTGCGGCGCCGTGAACATAGCCCGGCGGCGGCAACGGCCACCAAAGAGCCGAATACCTCAACGCCATCACTTGTCAGCCGCGTAGAGCTTCTCCTGGTCACCCACTCGCCATCGATCATCCATCGCCTCGAGCGCTTGACCGCAGTGGAGGAATAAGGAGTGACTCGAGTCGCGAATCGGCATAGGGTATTACTTGTTTGTTCTAATTTTCTACTAATTCTTTCGATTTCTTTCTAGAAAAGGGGACTTTTCAATTTGGTGATTGCTGTTTTTCCATCATTTTTTTATGGTTACGACTTAGGATTTCAAATTGGGTTTTAGAAATACCGACCAAGTTGCTAATGGGAGGTGAAAATTGCACTTGATTATGAGTTGTGACCCGTGTGCTCAAGCTGAACTGTTTATCTTTGACTACAATATCAAACAGTGTAAAGTAAGCTTAAAGCTTCTAGAGTATGTCTGTATGTTTTATGCGTGTACTCTATTGTTCTTGTTCTTGAGCATGGCAATTGGTAGCCTCTAATGCTAGTACTTCACCTCCTAAAAACATATTTGCGCAATCGCATCATTGGTGACTTTATGAGTGATAGCCCCATTTGCATGTGGAGAAACAAGAAATAAAGAAAGTTGCTAATAATGTGTGGTTCGTCGCTTCGTGAACTTGAAAGAACCTAAATAACAAAAGATAATGTATTCACTTAATTACTTTCATTTGATCATTTTACTAGTTTTTACTTGAGAATTCTAAGTTATTTTGTTCTCAGGTGATGTATTTTATCAATGCCGACCATCTTTAACTAACATTATTTGTGGGTTTCTTAAAATAGCCTAACACATCACTATTTAATACAATATTGCTTGAAAATCTCATATGTTGTTATATGTTATAGTGAAGTGGTAAAGTCTAGTCATTTTTGTTCTAGTCCTGCCCCTGTGGATGAGAGAGAATGAGTATAGAGGAAGAAACCGTCTGATATGCAACAGACGGTCTAAGACCTTAGAGATAACCAAAAACACAATTGTATGGCTTGTTGTCTATAACATTATTTTTCGTACAAGAATTTAAAGATTGTTAGATCTCATATAGATAACTCATTATTTAGTGTTATCTATAGATTATATAGGTGAGCATATAGGTGTTATACAGTCTATATATACCTTTATATATGCTTCGTGCACGAACAAAACAGGTAGTTTGAAGAGGTGACGTGGTCTGAGCAGCTGGTGGGCGGGCACGTCGCGGGCGTGGGGGGAGTGAGTGAGTGACGGACGGGGATGGCTTTGGCGCGGCGCCGGGGGAAGCGGCGCGGAGCGGAGAGGTCAATCAAACAAAGGCCGTGAGGTGGCTTGCGCTGGAGGTGGACGTGCCGAGATAGCCGGCCGAGGTGGCGTGGGGTGTCCGTTTTGGCTTTCTTCGCACCTCCGCTCCGCTGCTGTCTGTTTCTTCCTGCTTCCCAAAGCCAACTTCTCACACACCTGTGCGTGGATAAAAACCGCAGTGCAAAGCTGATCCTTTTTGTGCAAGCCTGACGTCTTTTTCCTCCAAGAGCCAACCGCTGCAAAGCAAAGTGAGAGCGAGCAGAGATAGCATGCGTGGTAAAGGTTAGTCGTGCACCTCGAGTTGCCAGTTCTTTCTGGGACTTTTGGCACCCAGTTTCCTTAACACGTCATGAGATTGGCAACCGAGGACGGAGCTGATTTTACGGCAGTGCAGAGTTGCTTTTTTTTTTTTTGCGCAAGATGCGTGCATCTTTCCTTGTACCGCCAACCGCGGCAAAGTGAGATCGAGCAGAGAAAGCATGCATGTGCGGTCAGGTTGGCTGGTTGGCTGGTTGTGCACCTCGACTGAACGGGAGAAGGGAGCTTCACGGTTGCATCTTGGCTCGGGTTCTCCGGAAACCGTGTGGGTTCGCCTTTCGCAAGTTGGGAGAAGCGGTGCGCTGCGCACGAGATCGATACTGATATTTCCAGATCGTTTGAAAGTGATACCGAGCCTAACCATGTCTTGCTGGATCTGTTGATGTATCAATACCAGCGCGTTCCATACGGCGACGCCGGATTGAAATGAGCAAACAGATCAGAACAAGCTAGCCTCCCTCTACTAAAATCCTCTTAATTGTATGTCGTATGATCACAAGCACACAGCTCAACTCCATGGAAGATCGATGCATGATGGAGCAGATGGATACGGAAGTAAACTAATACTGACTAGTCAAAATGCATGCTTGGCCAGCAGCGAGACACGATCCGCTCTTTGCTGCCACCGAGCAATTAAGGAACCACTTTTTTTAGATAATGATTAAGGAACCACTTGTGTGCAATAGCTTCCCTTCTAAGCGCCGTGCGTATAATGATACTCTATCCGTTCTTTTTTATTTGACACAGTTGATTTTTTACGATCAAATTTTTTAAAGTTTAACCGCCAATAGGTTTAAAATTATCTAGATTGGCTATATGAAAATTATATCATTAGAATTGTCGTTGAAAATACTTTCATAATATTATAATTTTATTAGTACATCTTAATGTAAAAGTTATAAAAAATTGTGATCAAAGTTACATCTCGAAGACCGTAAAAAATCAACTGTGTCAAGTAAAAAAAACGGAGAGAGTACATTTTTTTTTGAAGCAGTATAATGATACAATTAGCAACGTCTAAGTTACGGCTTCATTGTTCTGATGTGGCCCGCCATTATTGATTATTGGGTGCTTGTGCTTCCTTTTCCTTGACGCTGCTGCGCATTAGACAACAAGCATCTTTTTCCTGGCCAGAGAAATTAGCATCCAATCCCATAAGGAACGATCGATTAAACAAACAGCGGTATTCTTCTGCTCCGGCCAATACGATGGGCTCCGTAGTTACGAACTTCAGTTGTCAAAATCAAGGAAGCTTTTCGTCTTTGCTGATCGGCAACTGTTTATTGGATTACGAGCCACAGTTTTCATGGACTGACGAAACCAGTGTGCTGTTCAGGCCCTTTTCTTCTTCTTCTTTTTTCAACTTCCAGCTAAGCTACGGGACAACGAGAGATCATCGATCTCGATCGGAGCAGGCCAGCATGGAGCAGCAAGGGCAGATATGCTTTGATAACTCTATCTCTATCTCTATCTCCGTGGCATGCAGTTGGCGAGAAGGGCAGACAGCTAGACTCTTTTCTTCGTAGTCTTAGGGTATATACAATGATATAGATAACTATTGTTTATAGTATCTTCTATAATGAGTTGTTTTTTTTATTTGGGAGTGTCTATAGATCTTTCGACTGATTTTTTTTAGCAAATCAGTCAAATTTTAGGCCGTAGGATGAAAACCAACTTACCTTGGATTGCTTCCACGTTTGCCAACAAAATAATAATAATAAAGCATGACACATGCTTAATGAGCCGGTAGAACTTAACAGATCAAGAATTCTTAACGGGCTGTGATTATGGGCCTTTTATTTCGTTTTTATTTTCATTATTCGCAAAAGCCCAATCATCTTTCTGCCAGCCCAATATAACATTACAATTAATCTCTTCCTTGCAAGGAGGGATGTACTAAATTACTCCAATCTCACGATAGATAATCTAGATTTAGATAATCTAGATTTGAGTTGTTAGGATACATGAGTTTGTACTGAAAATATCTTATACATGAGTTTGTACTCAAAATATCTTATGCCTCTGTATACACGAGTTTGAACTCAGTCTAATGAGAAATTAATAGTCTAATGAGAAATTAACCATACATTAGATAATTAAATAACAGATGCAATCAAGCTCATGTACTAATAATCCCAATTCTCAGGATGCAGAACAATGACATCTGATGAGTTCAGAATGATCATGTATAACATGAGTGTGTACTCAGAACAAGAATATGACATTTTAAAATTAAGAATTTCAAAACTTACATTCCTAATAATTATAAATTACATAAATAATAATAGTGTAAAAACATGTAAATTTACATGTAAATACATAATCATAATGATGAACCAAACCCACTCTAATGAGAAATTAACCATACATTAGATAATTGAATTTAAAATGCAATCAAGATCATGTACTAATACTCCCAATTCTCAGGATGCAGAACGATGACATATGATGAGTTCAAAATGATCATGTATACATGAGTGTGTACTGAACAAGAATATGACAATACAAAATTAGGAATTTCAAAACTTACATTCCCAATAATTATAAATTACATAAATAATAATAGTGTAAAAGCATGTAAAATTACATGTAAATACATAATCATAATGATAAAACCAAACCCACTCTAATGAGAAATTAACCATACATTAGATAATTGAATTTAAAATGCAATCAAGATCATGTACTAATACTCCCAATTCTCAGGATGCAGAACGATGACATCTGATGAGTTCAGAATGATCATGTATACATGAGTGTGTACTCAGAACAAGAATATGACATTACAAAATTAGGAATTTCAAAACTTACATTCCCAATAATTATAAATTACATAAATAATAATAGTGTAAAAACATGTAAAATTACATGTAAATACATAATCATAATGATAAACCAAACCCACTTTAATGAGAAATTAGCCATACATTACACAATGAAATAAAAAACGCAATCATGATCATGTGCAGATACTCCTAATTTTCAGGATGCAGAATGTGTGTTCACTGTATTTTAAGTTTATGCTTATCCTAAAAGTGAACCCTACAATAAAAATAAAGGACTTACTGCAAGGAAAGTATATGCATCCTCCTAGAGTATTGGAAGTCTAGCATTGTTGAATTTTGCAAGTCTATTCATCAACCAATTAAAAACGTATTTAGACCAATCATATTTCTTGGCAGAATCAACAAAGGATATTAACATAATTAAATACTGGTATTTTTCAAATGAACAGTACAAAATCTTTCAGTCTTTGAGACCAAAATCCTATAATATAAACACAAAACTTCTAACCTAATATGAGTCTATGACTACATCACACAACCAAATCCTAAATTTGAACCTACTCCACAAAAATAGACAAATATCAGATCCCATAACGACAATTAGACTGACATTCATGCAACTACAGAGACAAGCATCAGCTACAAAAAACAAGACCAAAGAAGTAGGGAAGCTAAAATCTACAAAACTATCACTGTGAATCAATCAACTGAATCCCTTAGTAATAAACAAATCAACTCCCAGCACAATGCAAAAACCACAAAACTAGCACTAACACAGAAATGTCATGTATGTAATAAACATAACATATTCACTGGATCTGGTAATGTGTAGTTTATTCCCAGATCCACTGAATATGCAGTTGAAACTATGATACGCATCACTGAATATGCGCTACATGGGATTCTCGGATCACATATCTTTTACAGTAAATGATGCATTCAAGCTATAAGATAAGAAAGACCAATAGAAAAATAAAGAAAACATCACATCAACAGCATCAAACTAAAAAATGCAGTGCTAGCTAGCAAGCAGAGGTAAAGCAGTATAACCACACCAAGAAGTACACATCAGCATCTTTCAGAATGTCCTGTTGACACACTACTTAGACTTCATCAGGAATTCTGCACTAACTTCAAAATGATTATTTAGACTTATTAGACTTTACCCCAGATTGGCTAGTGCTAGTGCTAGTGCTTAGACTATCTGAAGTAAAGGATATCTTCTTTGAGTCCTCGAGGTAGGATTTCAAAAGAGGGACTGGGGGGAATTTTTCCTGAGGTCCAGCTTCGTATGCAAAGTTCACAGCATCAAGTTGTTGTCCCTTGGTGATAAGTTCTTCAATGATATCTGCAAACACAATTCAAATCAGATAAGGCAGCTTAATTCTGGCCAAATTTACCTAAAGAGATGATCTATCATTCTGAAAAACAGTAAACATGACCAATAACAATCAGTCCATACAAAACTACAAGGCAACAATAGCATATGTACTCAATTAGGCCAACATCCAAAACCATTAACCCAACCCAATAAGGTCATAAGCTCATAGCAGTACAGCAAACGCTACAATAAAAACAAAAAACAATAAAAACAAAACAATAAAAACAAAAACGATAAGTTCATCTATAGGACACTAAAGCTGATTGTCTGCCTACTAGTGAACCCTACAATAAAAACAAAAAACTCATCTATAAGACAGTAAACTAGATTACCTAACTACTAGTCAACGAAACAATAAAAATTAAAACAATTCAACTATAGGATAGTTAATTTGATTACATACTTACTAGTGAACCCTACAAAAAAAATTAAAAACAATTTCAACTTTAAGACAGTAAACTAGATTACCTACCTACTAGTGAACCCTACAATAAAAATTAAACCAAAAACTTCTTACTATTGAACCCTACAATTAAAAAATAAAACAACTTTTACCTCCTTAGATGTGAGTCTTGACTTGACATACACATACATTATAGTAGTAATACTGTAATGTATAAAGCAACTTTAAAAAATAAAACAACTTTTACCTCCTTAGATGTGAGTCTTGACTTGACATACACATACATTATAGTAGTAATACTGTAATGTATAAAGCAACTTTAATCGACAAAAAACAGACATTACATTAGTAATACAGACAATTACAGTTTAGTTTGTAAGAAATTACAGAAATAAAAAACTGTAAAAACCATACACTAATGTGTAATTTCAATTCAGTGATGAACTTGACATATAAAGTTGAGCAGCTGCAAAAACAAAACAAATTAAAACAAAAATTATTTTAAACATTGTCTCCTTTTGCCTCTATTGCCCAACAGTCATAGCTCTGATCTCATGCGTGCATTCCCATATATGGCCTGACACAGGCAAAAGAGCAAAAGCTACAGAAGCTAGTAGAACACTAGAACCCACTAAACAAGCCGGCAATAAAAAGGAGAAAAAAATCTACTACACCTATTGCCTTTGCAGCACTCTATAATCGAAAAGGAATGGTTACAATTTTCTTTAAGCCTGGTGCACCAAGATTTGCAGTAGTTAATGTACCTAACAGCTGATGATGATCTGTATATTGTGCTAGATATATCAATAGCTTAATCATTCATGATCCGTATTTCATAATCAATGGTAAATGGATTTGGTTTAGAAAAAGGATATAATGTTAAGAACTGAAAAAGGATTTGGTCTAGCAAATATAAAGGCAACACACATGCAATGGAAAAAAAAAATAGACTTAGGAAAACGATGTTGTTGTTCATTTATAATCTGTTTTATAATATTGTGCTAGATTCCCAAAACCTGTTTTGACTACAAAAATGTAAAATACAGGATAGCAAATGATGGAAAAAGGAACAAAACAACCAACCAAAACCATACAAATGATGGAGAGAAAAAAAAGACACTCCTTCCTGTTTACATGTACATGTCCGATCTCCAAGACACCTTCCTGTTGAAATTGTGCTCAATTTGACACTCCTTTGACCTCAATTTAACCTCTAGTTCAATAATGAGTTACACATACATCTAAATGAAAGATTAACCTACTGTGGGAGAGACCCATGACAGAATACACAACCTCTATGAAAGATGCTGCAGGATCATGCGTAGTTTTAGTGCTACAGCCTGCAGGAGAGATGCTAACAAAACCTTTTGTTTAATAGGGATACATAAAAAATATGGTTGATTAAAAGTAACCAAAACATTAGGTTCAGAAAATTTGAGGACTTAAGAAAAATTCAGGCTCAGAAAAATTCAAATATATAGAGGTGTGCTAACAAAACTAGTAATGATGTCTGAACGCGCATAATATTAGGTTCAAAAAATTGAAGGAGTTTATCAAATTTCAGGTTACGAAAAGTTAAGACAAAACCAATAAATCCTTAGCTAGCAAAACAATAGGATTTGTGAACTAAAAAACTACCAGTTTCAGAAAAGTTCTTAAATTCTAGTAGACCTTTGGAAGCCACACAAAACTATTAAACATTTAGAACAGATCATTTGAACCTTTGGAAGCCACACAAAATTACAAAATTAGTAGGCCTTGCGCAACCATAGAAAGCTACAAAATTGTGGTCACTAAACAGTGAGTACTAACATAAGTATCATTGAAATGCTAACTCGCTAATAGCAAAATTAATTATGGTTTACATGTAGAATCTCCATAACACCTTCCTGTTCAAATTAGCTTCAAACACGAAAACCCAAATGCTAACTTGCTGCCACTGTAATAACTAGATAATTGTAGCTACACCAGCTACTAAAAGTATGAAACCTGATTAGCACTGAAGATACAACATGCTCTAGAGATTGGAAAAATAGTTAAACAAAAATGGTTTAGGCTTATATGCAGATAAAATGAACACACCTATCAGGTGCTTAAGCCTTAAAAACAAGCAATCAACCGCCATCTCCTTCAAGCACAGCCCCTGATTACAGCAAAACTACATGATATATTTTTTTAGGAAAAACAGCAAAATTAATTATGCTTACATGTACATGTTTGATCTACAAGACACCTTCCTGTTGAAATTGTGCTCAATTTGACACTCCTTTGACCTCAATTTAACCTCTAGTTCAACAATGAGTTACACATACATCTAAATGAAAGATTAACCTACTGTGGGAGAGACCCATGACAGAATACACAGCCTCCATGAAAGATGCGGCATGATCATGCATAGTTTTAGTGCTGCAAGAGAGGTGCTAACAAATCCTTTTGTTTAATAGGGATACATACAAAATATTGTTGATTAAAAATTAACAAGTCGACGAAACAAACCCTAGCTTCTCTGCAGCGCCTGCAAAAATAAACCAGATCAACAAGACAAAAAGCATCCCCCTGAATGAATAAATCAGCTGCAAAAATTTAATTTGCAAAAATATTAACCATGCCTCCTAAACACTGAACTATAAGGACAAAGCCGAGTCAGTCATGCCTCCTAAACACTGACCTATAGAGACAAAGCCAATTCAACCATGCCTCCCAATAGATTCACAGATTATCATCTTCACGGCTCAACCTGAACATGTTAACACAAGCATCCCACAATGATCAGACCTAATCCACTAAGTCGTCCATTGGATGAACCCTAAACACAGCTATTTATCAGAACATAAGTACAATTTGCACATACCAGCTAGACCCAGATGAGAATAAATTCCTAAAAAAACAGTGGTGAAACAAAAAAACAACTAGATGACATACCACCTAAAAAAATGTACTAAAACTCCATACACGTACTGCATGTACCCAAGTGAAAAATTCCAAAGCAATCAATATGTGACAGTAATATATCGCCAAATTAACTAAACTTCCAAAACCTAGAACAAATCAAGTACAAATTGAAGCACCCCAAATAGAATGCGATTCCACTAATCACCTAGATCTCATCCAGATAGAAGAAATTTCACAGCACTGCAAATACATGAAAGGAAGCCCAAAAAATTTCAGCAAAAAAGCCACACCTCAAAGGCTCAAATTGATACAACTCAAACCAAACAAACTCCAGTGACGAAAACAACCCACTGAATGAATAAATCAGCTGCAAAAACCAAACACACGCGCACACACCGACGTGAAGACGAGGCCGAAGAGTACGGAGACTGAACTCCGACGCGCCTTCGCAACTCTATCAGCGAGAACCACGCCAAACACCGACGCAAATCACGGCGAAAATGAAGCAAATCACGACGAAAATGAAGCAACTTAACTGCCGACGCGGACACTGATGCCGACACCGACGCCGAAACAACAACACCAAAATCGCCTCCACCACGCCTCCGAATAGCCAGCGAAAATCGCTCCAAAATCGCCTCTCTCCCCTCTCCAGACTCCCGCTCCGCCGCTCCAGACACAACAACACAAGCAATAAAGCAAACAAGCCGCACAGACAAGCAACCTCTCCGCCCGTGACCCGGTCTCGATAATTCCGCCCAGGACAAGCAATAAAGCAAAGCAGCCGCACAGACAAGCAACACAGCGCTAGCGTGGTTCCCAAAAAATATTCAAAAAAATGTGTATCGAGTCATACCACGGTCAAGAAAAGAAGCGCTCGCTGGGCTGTTTCACGGACAAGAAAAGTAGTAGCGCTGGGCCGTTCGGGAGCAAACGGGCTGGAATTAAGACCCGGAATGAATGAGCTCACCTGGACAGGAAAACACGAATCTCAACAAAAATCAGACGGACAAAAAAACGACTGATATCAGCAGGAAAAACGTTCGACAGAGTTATAGCAGTTTCGTTTTTTTATATATCTCTTATGTCTTATTTTTTGTAATACAGTCAACTACTGCATAAGAGACGATTCAATTCTTTATGCTCCTCCTCTCTTCTCCACATCCTCTCGTGTCTTACATGTCACCATTGTATATGCTCTTTGAGGTCCAGAATTTTTCTTCGCAAATTTTGGAGGTTTTTTTTTCTTCCATATCTCTTTTAGTTCAGTTCTGGTTCAGAATTCAGATATCTCATCCCTTCCTTGTTGTGCCTTTTCATAGCGGCAGCCAGCAAGTGTCCGTCAGCGTCGACACTTGGCCCCAATGTACATTCCAGATCAGTCTTTGTCGAACAAGCAGCGACCCCTTGGGAGTTGGGACTCGACCAATGTACAGGTGAAATGGCGCCTTCTATGATTAATTCTATCACATCGCCAAGTTGCTCCGTGCCTCCGTGCTTCTCTTCTTCACGGGCCCGTTTGGGAAGCACGAGTGAAGGACGACGATTCTTCAGAAATTCGTAACAAAGCACACCAAGCAGTGGTGTGCGCATCTTGAAATGAATGGTGCTTAATTAGCTGCTTCTTCTTTTTTGAAAGAAGGGAATGGTGCTTAGAGCATCTATAATAGTTTATTTCTTAGAGTATTTACAATAGTCTATATCGTTTGTTATTAAGGGGTTGCCACATCAGTATTTTGGTGATATGAAGGAGAGAAGGTAAACTTATTTCTAGATGAAAAAACAAACAATTTGTTGATACCAAAACACAAGAAACAATAAAATAGCTATTAAAGATTTGCTTGTTACCTAAAAACATGTTTTGTGTATAGCAATTAAATAGGAATTAAAGTCTTAGATACAAGCTCAAGAAACAATCCATTAAAAATCTTATTTCTTTTTATTAGATTGGGTGTTCTTTCTCCTCTTAGTAACAAACTAAGAAATAAAATATTGTAGATGCTCTTAGCTTATTATTAAAAGGAGAGAGAATACTCAATCTAATAAAAAGTAACAAGTTTTCCAATAGATTGTTTCTTAAGCTTGTATTTAAGACTTTAATTGTTACTCACAAAATAAGTTTTTAGATAACAAGCAAGTCTCCAATAGCTATTTTGTTGTTTCATGTGTCTTGGTATCAACAATTTGCTTGTTTTTTCATCTAGAAACAAACTTACTTTCTCTTCTCACCATCTCTCTTCCATATTACCTAAATGCTAATGTATTCATCCCTTAGAGCATCAATAATAGATTATTTCTTAGTTTGTTACTAAGGGGAAAGAGAGTACTCAATCTAATAAAAAAAAACAAGTTTTTCAATGGATTGTTTCTTGAGCTTGTGTCTAAGACTTTAATTGCTACAAATGTGTATGATTCTTGATGATCAATAATGAAGTACAACTTTGTGACTTACATGTTTTACCTCATTTATCATATCAATAATAAAGTCGAACTACACAAATGATCGGGTGGATATTTTGCTTTAAGACAGTGGAACCCACAAAACGTGTTTTTAGGTAACAAGTAAGTCTTCAATAGAGTATTTGGTTGTTTCTTGTGTCTTGATATTAACAATTTGATAATTTCTTCATCTAGAAACAACCTCAGGGCGGAAGTGGGTGAGCCCACCCGGTGTCACAGGACACCAGATCCCTCGAAAAAAAATAGTAGATATTATCATGTATATACTATACGTGCACCCCCTAACCTAAAAAGTATTGTGCATCTCGGTTCAGCCTAACCTCTGGTCTCTTGCAGTCTTTTGCCGTATAAATTACTATTTAATATAGTGTTTCTTGAAAATTATATATGTTGTTATATGTACGGTGAAGTGGTGAACTCCGGTCATTTTTGTTCTAGTTTCGCCCCTGAACAACCTTACATTCTCTTATCCACATCACCTAAATGCTGATTTGGCAACCCCTTAGAGCATCTACAATAGTTTGTTTCTTAATTTGTTACTAAGAAGAGAGGGGATACTCAATCTAATAAAAAAAACAAATCTTCTAATAGATTGTTTCTTAAACTTATGTATAAGACTTTAATTGCTACAAGTGTGTATGATTCTTGATGATCAATAATGAAGTATAACTTTGTGGCCTACATGCTTTAGCTCATTTATCATATCAATAATAAAGTCGGACTGCACAAATGATCAGATGGATATTTTGTTTGAAGACAGTAGACCCACAAAACACGTTTTTAGGTAACAAGTAAGTCTCCAATAGAGTATTTGGTTATTTTTTGTGTCTTGGTATTAACAATTTGATAATTTCTTCATCTAGAAACAACCTCAGGGGCGGAAGTGGGTGAGCCCACCCGGTGTCACAGGACACCGGGTCCCTCGGAAAAAATAGTAGATATTATCATGTATATACTATATATGCACCCCCTAACCTAAAAAGTACTGTGCATCTCGGTTCAGCCTAACCTCTGGTCTCTTGCAGTCTTTTGCAGCATAAATTACTATTTAATATAGTGTTTCTTGAAAATTATATATGTTGTTATATGTACGGTGAAGTGGTGAACTCCGGTCATTTTTGTTCTAGTTCCGCCCCTGAACAACCTTACATTCTCTTATCCATATCACCTAAATGCTGATGTGGCAACCCCTTAGAGCATCTACAATAGTTTGTTTCTTAATTTGTTACTAAGAAGAGAGGGAGTACTCAATCTAATAAAAAAACAAATCTTCTAATAGATTGTTTCTTAAACTTATGTATAAGACTTTAATTGCTACAAGTGTGTATGATTCTTGATAATCAATAATGAAGTATAACTTTGTGGCCTACATGCTTTAGCTCATTTATCATATCAATAATAAAGTCGGACTGCACAAATGATCAGATGGATATTTTGTTTTAAGACAGTGGACCCACAAAACGCGTTTTTAGGTAACAAGTAAGTCTCCAATAGAGTATTTGGTTTTTTTTTTGTGTCTTGGTATTAACAATTTGATAATTTCTTCATCTAGAAACAACATCACCTTCTCTCCTCACATTCTCTCATTCACATCACCTAAATGCTGATATGGTATCCCCTTAGTAACAACTGACGTGCTGTTGTAGATGCTCTTAGTAATAAGTGACATAGGCAAATCTGACAAGCTCCGGGCATTGAGAGATGGTCCGTCCCATGGATATGCATGTATGGGACATTTTAATCTCCGTGCAAAAAGATTTTTCATAATGATCATTTTCTCTGCTGATCAGCAAGGAGCTTTGGTTCCCAATTCCCGTGCGTACATAGTTCGGTCCGCGTAGGATAGGATCGCTTCAGTTTACCGCTTAGTTTTACTTCTAGATGGGCTCGCGCGCTCGGCCCATAGTTTTCCTTTTCTTTTCGGGGGCACTGGCCCACAGTTTCGTAAGCGCCAATTGCGCGTCAAATTTTATTAAAATATATATGTATATATTCGTTCATATGTAAAGCATGGATGCTACGGTTCAAATGTGACGACGACACAAAGACATAAACTCGTCGTCTTCTTTTTTGTCTTGCCATCACGATCGACGTGCTGATCTGTATGCTGTCCCCGTCTTTTCATTATACATCTAGATCTGCCGAGTTTCTCTGAGCAAGTCGACCATTAGCATCATGAAACGTACTCATCGTCAGTAGTATTAAGTAACTATTTCGATTCAAACAAGTTCAAAGTGGCTGAAAAAAGAAATAGCAGTGGTATCGTAGAGAGTAGAGACAGCGGTATTCAGGTGCACGGCGCCGCACATGCTCATGCATCGAAAAAATGATGAATCATGCTGATTTTCTGCTGAAACCTAGACGAGCATTGTGGTGCATGAATCATGCATGGAATACTGCACGCCGCACATGGTCGTGCATCGAAAAAAAATGGTGAATCATATGCTGATTTTCTGCTAAAACCTAGACGAGCATTGTGGTGCATGAATCATGCATGGGTAGGGTGTGCAGAATTGGAT
Source organism: Ampelocalamus luodianensis (assembly GCA_036346255.1). Lineage (NCBI taxonomy): Eukaryota > Viridiplantae > Streptophyta > Magnoliopsida > Poales > Poaceae > Ampelocalamus > Ampelocalamus luodianensis. The sequence goes on along the minus strand of CM070634.1, from coordinate 96,327,133 downwards.
ATCTGTCCATTTTTCAGATCAGTCTTATCCCCTGTATATTTTAACCCTGCATTCAGTTGATGTACGGCAATTTCTTGGCCTTTCTACACCTAGTTTTCAGTGCTAACTTCTGCTGACCAAACTTCTCAGAACTCCACGCCGGAGGCTTCTAGAGAAAATGTGCAGAGAAATTGAAATGCTAGGACAGCACGGGAGCATGACATACTAGTACTAGCAACGCCCCCATCTTGACTATTTCGGCGATAACACCGATCGAGTCAAAATCTTCTCAAAAGGAGAGGCTAATTTCCTCTTCTTGAAAAAAAAATGAAACAATGATACGATCATATATAAGAACGGAAACGAGAGTTTTAGTTAAAGCAGAGTAGTTAATACTAGATGGTAACTAAAAAAAATATATCAAAACGAAGATTTGTCTCTACCTAAATTAAAGTATATATCTATATATAATCTTTAATTTGATTTATTTTTATAAATTGGTACTGATTTGCCATCATTTAAAAAAAACGTAACCGGGAGGAGAGCTACATGTTCTATTAATAAATTAAGGAGAGTTTTAGTTTAAATTACAAAACATATATTGTGAGCTGAGAAAACGAAAGGGAGCTCTGCATTCTTTGTCCATCTAACACCCGAGCTGTGGCCTCCACTCCATGACCTAATATTAACTGATTTGGTTTAAGATTAGTAATTTTAAAAAAAAGAGGTATATTGAAGCAAACCCATGCATATATCATATATGCTACTATTATACATGGCTAAGTAAGTCTGCATGCAAAGCTATGCGTTGGTGTTCATCTTTGTAGTTTGTACTCCATGAACAACGCAGTGGCAATGCACACACATGCCTGCCGACTAACGTCGATCGGAAGGTACGTACGGTGCACTACCAGACCCTGATTAATGCTCGCAGCACCTCTAATGAATTCTGAATTGACAAGCACCTACCGTACGTCTATCGCAGTACATAGTACTCCAATTTGCATGAAAGATCAAAATGGGAAAGAAGATAGATGAAACGAAAAGAAAATGGGAGCAAATGGGAGCTACCAGCGCCCCGGCTTCGATCCGAGTGCTAGCGTCAAACGGTGGCACAATCGTCGGATCTTCGTAACGACAGCACCTCAGCATCGTCGGATCCTGAGCGCAACAATGCAATTAATGGAGTGCAACAGAAAAGTCGTCGGACTGCAACAAAATCGGACATTCCCCTCCCCTACCACCCCTGTTAGGTTCTATAGTAGCGGTGCAACATTTTGAGATGACCATACGAACAGTTACAACAAATCAAGTGCTTTTGCTGAAAAATGGTGTGAAGCACCAAAAAAAAAAAAATCTAAAATTGTTATTGCAACATTCAAAAGTAGCAGAAGCAATATTTGCAAGGAAGGAGATGCAACACTACAAAGTCCAAACACAACATTTCAAAAAATGTTGTTGCAACATTCAGATCAAATAGATGCAATATCCCAAATTATCTATTACAACATCTTGAATGGTTTGCTGCAACATCATGTAGACACGTCGATGAGACTTCACAGTGGCTTAATGGTGTGATGGCTTGAGAGTAAATCTCAATGGGGCTCGTCGTCTGGAGCTCAACGTGGTGGTGGTGCGGCATGGATGAAATAGCAAGGACAAGGTACATCTGCAAAGATGGCTCAACACGCTACTGCTTGACATCGAATAGGCTCAACAACGAAGCGGCTAGCCCAAGCTCACCGGGGATGCCAGAGTTCCATGGATGATGGTGGATCTGACGGAGGTAGAGGAATGAAGGAGTAGAATCTCGGCCAAGTCATGGAAGCTCCATGGTGGTGGTGGATCTGAGAAGAGGAGAGGAAGTGAGGAGTTCAGAGGTGGTCGAGATTTTTTTTAAAATCGTGGAGGTTGGGTTAGAACAAGAGTCCGAGAGAATGCGGTAGTGAGAGTAGTGGTGGGGACAAGTGGGCGGGAAAGATATCTGATATTTTTTGTTCATATCATAAGTAGAGTAGCTAGCATTATCCCAAGCAAATTACATGGCCCAAACAGATTGCTTTGTTTGGTCCATCTTTAACTCCTTCCAAAGATTACGAGCACTCACAAAAGCAAACTATACTCTGTGTGAGCATCACATAGAAGTGTAGGACTGTGCAAAGTAAAGAACAACATTGGCATAGCTGTTCCCTAGACATGAACATGCATGCAAGTATGCAGCTTTCATGGTATAGTGTACTGCTAGCTAGTAGCTAGGGAAGTTGAAGCGGACTGGGAGGAGCCATGGGGCGCCGCCGCCACAGGTTCACCTCCTTCCTCGGCTCCGATGCCACCACTCCGCCGCCGAGCACCAGCGGCGCCGAATGCGCCACGAATCCCTCGTCCTCGTCATATTCATCGTCATCACAGCACCTCTCCGCCTCCCTCCAGTCAAAGTCCTGTAATGCCGCCCGCCCGCTCGTGAACCGCTTCATCTGCCCCAACCCCGCTGGCGCCGGCGCTGGCGCCGCAGCCACGGCGATGCTCGCCCTCCCCTTGAAACCATCCCTCGACCTCGACCGCGACCTGCTGCGCCGGAAGAATATCCTCTTCACGAGCGAGCTCTTCGGCCTGCGGCCCTCCGGCGGCTTCGGCGGCAGCGGGCAGGCGCCGCCGTTCTTGCCGCACGGGTTTATTTTCTTCGTCTTCGACTTGCTCTTCTTGATCTGCCCGATGCACGACACCTTGGGCGACGACGGCTCAGGCGTCCGGTACCCCGAGTGTCCCCCGCGGCTGCCGGCCTTCCTCCCGCCGCGCGCCTCCGGCGGCACGATGGAGACGATGGCCCCCGAGAAGGCGTTGCGGTGGTTGAACGACGACTTGCCGTGGGACGGGAAGGAGGAGAAGGAGGCAGTGGTGGACGCGAGGAAGGAGGCGAGCACGCCGCCGGTGCAGCTCCTGGACCTCGCGTGCTTCTGCTTCTTCTCCATCAACATGTAAACACACGTACGTGCTCGACCGATCACGCCATAGCTTCTGGCCTAGCTCGCTTTTGCTTTTCAGCTTGTTACTTCTCTTTTTCCAAGAAGAGGAGGAGTTTATATACCACACCGGCACGGAAGGTTGGTGACTAAATAAATCCTGATGGGATCGCTGAGCTACTAATCGCGTGTGGTCAAAGACAAACCGCCGCGGGAGTAGGTTCGCGCTGGAGCTATTAATCTCGCGGCGAAACAGCCAGCCAATGGGCGTTGCCTTTTCCTCCCCGGGACGGGATCGAGACGTGGACTGGATCCGGCGCGCGCGTGTACGTTGAACGGGATTTAGTTTTGGACGACTTTCGCGTCTGGAAACACCTGGTTGCCGAGACCAAATCCGCGGGCCGCGCGCGCGGGCGGTAACCGCGGCTGATATCGTACCGGACGTGGTTGGGTGGTAGCGAGCTGCATGTGCGCACGGGCGCCTTCCTCGCGAGTCGTGGCGCGCGCGCGCGGGGTCGTGACCGTGGCCGACGACTCGCTGGCGTGGTATAGTGATCTACTGACCTTGCTCCTCCTCTCTCGAGTATGCAGCGAACGGATTCATACCATCTGATATTGTGTTGTAATGTTATCGTGACATTAATTGATTTGAATCATCCGATAAAAAAAACGATGGAACAAAATAAGGTTGACACTAACTCCCCAAAAAAATTGTAGCACTTTTTTAAAACCAACTAATCTGGTGTATTCGTTTGTTAAATATATGAATGAGATTCACCTAATGTCACGATAACATTACAATCCAATGTCAGAGGATATGAATCCGTAGCAAACAGTGTCTTACGTTTAGATTCCTATGATTGCTGTATATCGGTTCATCATGATGGGAAAATTGTACGGATGAGATGCGAGCAACCTGTCATTGCTTTTCTTTAGTAATGAATGAGTACTGAGGACGATGAAAACGTTTTTGTTGAACTTTTATGCACATGCGATCGATCCCCCAGTGTTAGGTTAGTCCACCAAACATGCCTTTACCTTAATTAACCACCAGCGGAAATCTATTTGCCGACGCTGACTGCATAAAGAGGGAGTCGAGCGTCCTGTGTTATCTTAATTACTCCGGCCTACTTGGAATGGGTATACACATACGTCGAGCGTCTTATGTTATCTTACTCCGGCCCAGTTGGAATGGGTATATACATACGTCTGGATATACACACCTGAATGTAGAACAAGTACCAGCAGTAGACCAGTAGTTAGTCGTGCAGACTTTTATGGATTTTTTTTAATAATATTAATTTAAAAGATAATTACAAAAAATTAGTCATTTTTTTTTTTACAAAAATAAGTGTCTCGGTCGCGGTTTGAAATGGCGATAGGCTCCCGTCGCTATTTCACCGGACAATAGGAACCTATTTACTGTATGTCGTCATTTCAACTCGTGATTTGTATCGAACAGTGTGCAAATCGTCAATTGAAATGACGACAGGAAACCAGTTCAACTGGCTATTTAAACCCCAAAAATTCAGTGGAAACATAATTTTAATTTCAAAAAAAGAGAAGAGAGCAGAGGAGAGAGGAGAAGTGGCGCAAAGAAGTCCTGCCGGTTTGTAGTGGATGAGAGAGAGAGACAGAGCAGCAGATCTAGTCGCCCATTTTGCAGGTAAATGTTCTTACAATTTTGTACCTAAATTTGAAACCTTATAGGTAAGCAAATAAAAATAGCAACATAAAATTCAATTGATTAAATAATTTTAGTTGTATTGCTTGTTTGATGTAGTAGATCATTTTAGCTATGTATAGTTTAGTTCGTCATATAGATATTATTTATGTTGCAGTACTCGTACGATTTATAACACATCTACAAAAAATACTAAGAATAATTTTTAGGTTTTATTTTTACACGGTAAAATTTTGTTAATACCGAAAATACTTTTTAAACCAGGAAAATAGGAAGACACCTATAAAAATAACAAGATACCTATTAAAAATCTGTAAAAATTATAGAGTGGCTAAATAGGGTATGTAGAGCTTAATCAAAATAATCCTAACTTAATTTTGATTTTTATTTGTTCACGATAAATATTTTGTTAATGCCAAAAATACATTTTAAACTAGAAAAATAGCAAGACACCTCTAAAAATTCTCGAAGAAATCCAGAGTAGGTACATAGGGTATGTAGAGCTGAATTAAAATATTGTGAACTTAATTTTTGTACACGCTAAATATTTTGTAAATGCTGGAGACACTTTGCAAATAAAGAAAGTAGCAACATACCTATAAAAATCTATAAAATTACAGAGTAGCTAAATATGGTATGCATAGCTTAATCAAAATAATCGTGCAGTAATTGAATATTGTGTGCATATTAGTTTTCTATGTGTCGTTAATCGTGCAATAATTGAATTAATTAGATATATCGTTTCTTATTACTTTTTGTATATGTTTCGTAGTATTTGCAATCTATGCACTGAATTTTCAGATATGACGGACTCAGGATACGCAGCGCAATGGTCGTATGAGTTGCTTAACTTGGTCATTGACGCGCATCACCGTAGCCGCCTCAGTACCATATTCCCCAGGAGGGCGAGGCGGCGATTGAGCTTGCAATGGTGCAGCTGCGCCTGCCCCTGATCAAATCGAAGTGGCCGTCTATAATATGGAACATACAAAAATGATGATAGAGGCATAGAGCTATGGTAGATACGCCTTGACGCACGCACGGAATTTCACCACCTATACACTAGGGGTGCAATCGGAGCAAATACGGACGGATATCGCTTATCCCGTATCCTATTTCATATTTTTTTCTCGGAATCGGAGTCAGACATGGATAGTACCAGATACGAATACGAATGTGGATAGTCTCGGTCACGAATACGGAGCAAATACATGCTGAACCAAATACGGTTTGTCTCGGTCACAAATATTTAGTTGGTTATTGCACGAAAACAGAAAAGCACATATATCACACATATAAAGATCAGTAAACCATACTATATGTCTAAAATGCAACTACGTTACGTTAGTAATTCAACAAGCAAATTTAACTATATCACACTATCACGACGACTAGTTAAAGAAGTAGTTGCAAGTAGCAAGTCATAGCGATAGTAGTACAAAAGATGTGCAAATTGTAACTAGCCAACTACATAGCAAGACAGATACAATATATACAAAGTCTACAGATCAGTATCAATAACTTAGAGATACACATAACGTTAACTGGTAGCAAGTCTGTAGCATCACAATTTTCAAGTTTTTAGAAATATTTTATTTAAAATAAAGTTTTATAAAATTTTCATGATTTTCTAGAATTTAACAAAGCTTAAATGTGTTTCCCAGAAATAAAAATGATTTAATATGAATAAATAAAACATCCATTAAATTCAAAAGTATTTTATTTAAGTTCCTTATGTTCCAAAGTATTTTATTTAAGTTCCTTATGTTCCAAAGTATTTTTGTATTTTTTTGTAACTTTTTTGAGTTTATTTGCTATTGTTATTGGCTTATTTGAATTTCCTGTATTTTTTCTAAAAATACAAAATAATTAAATAGCGAAAATCCTCAGGGGCCGATTTCTCTCTCTGGGCCACTGCACTTAGAGTTTACCGGATATCCGAAATAGTATTTACCAGATACTATCCGACAAATTATCCGGATTCGACGGATACCACTTTTTGAATTTGTTTCTGTATCCAAGGAAAAAAAAATCCAACTCTAATCCAAAATCTGAGAAAAACCTTAGATATCCAATTTCAAACTCTGAATGAAATCCGAATTTATTCGGACGTATGAGAACTATCCGATCCGTGTGCACAGCTGCTATACACACATCCTTCCTTCTTGAGACCGACGATTCCTCTTCACACGATCCCATGTTCGCTCTCGTGATAAGATCACCCACGTCAGCTTTCTCCGTACCGTTCACGCCACTGTTGCGAATTGAGCCCCGCACTCGTGCAGGCAGCCCAGCACAGGCCCAATACCTCACTTCATGGGCTAAATGGGCTGAAAATAATCTAGTGCCTTCCATTTCTGAAACTCCTACCAAAACCCGATGAACTCAACACACCTGAAACCGAAACCCAAAACCCTACCACTCCAACGTCCGTCGCCGGCAACCGCGAGCGAGCAGCCACCCCGCCTCCGCCGCGACATGGCTCTCCTCCTCAAGCCGAGACATCACCTCTCCCCCACCTCCCTCCTCCTCCTCCGCCGCCTGTGCGACACCGTGCCAACCATAGCGCTGGCGCCCGCCTCGCCTCCGCCCCTGACTCCCGCCGAAACCAAGCTGCTGGACTCCCTCTGCGCGGCCCTCCTCGACCACCACCGCGCCCACCCGGCCGCCTCGCTCCCCTCCTCCCCGCCCTTCGAAACCCTCCCCTCCCTCTCGTCCACACTCACCGGCCTGCTCCCTTCCCCGCTTTCCCCGCACCTCCCGCTCCACCTCCTCCGCCGCCTCCTCACAATCCGCCGAGGCGTCCCGCTCCCCGAGGCCCTCGCCTTCTTCCACCACATCCTCCCATCTCTTCCCCTTGACTCACTCCCCGAATTCTACGCCCCTATGATTGACCTGCTCGCCAAGCACCACAACTTCCCACTCGCCCGACACCTGCTCGACGAAATGCGCGAGCGCTCCGTCCCCATCTCGCCGCAGGTTATCCTTGCCTTGATCCGCCGGTACGTCCGGGCGGGGATGTCATCTGAGGCTGCCGAGCTGTTCCGCCGCATGGAGGAGTACGGCGCCGGGGCTCCTGATCCAGCCACGCTCGCTTCTCTCCTTGGCGCGCTCTCCAAGAAGCGCCTTGCCGGTGAGGCGCAGGCGCTGTTCGATACTTACAAGTCTGTCTTTACACCGGATGTTGTGATCTACACGGCCCTGGTGCACGCCTGGTGCCGCGCCGGGCGGCTCGATGAGGCGGAGCGGTTGTTCGCCGAAATGCAGCAGTCGGGGGTGACGCCAAATGTGTATACCTACACTGCTGTGATTGATGCTATGTATCGTGCAGGGCAGGTGCCTCGAGCGCAGGAGCTCTTGTGCCAGATGATCGATTCCGGGTGCCCACCGAAAACGGCCACATTCAATGCCATCATGCGGGCACATGTCAAGGCTGGGCGTTCTGAGCAGGTGTTGCAGGTGCACAACCAGATGCGGCAGCTTGGGTGCGAACCAGACATTATCACATACAATTTCTTGATCGAGACGCATTGCGGGAAGGGCCAGAGCAACCTTGATGCAGCGATGAAAGTGCTCGCCAAGATGATTGCCAAGGGGTGTATTCCTGTCTGCCACACGTTCAACCCCATGCTGAAGCTGGTGCTTGTGCTCGGCAATGTAAACGCTGCACGGAAGTTGTATGAACAGATGCGGGAGCTGCAGTGCGAGCCGAATGTTGTGACATATAATTTGCTTCTGAGGTTGCTCAACAAGGAGAAATCAATGGACATGGTGCTAAGGATAAAGAAGGACATGGATGCACAAGGGGTGGAGCCAAATGTGAACACCTATGCAGCTCTAATTGAGGCTTTCTGCGGGAGGGGAAACTGGAGACGTGCGCACGCAACGCTGAGTGAAATGGTCGAGGAGAAATCCCTCAAACCCACAAAACCGGTGTATGATATGGTGTTGATCCTGTTGAGGAAGGCCGGCCAGCTCAAGAAGCACGAAGAGCTTGTGGAATTGATGGCTGACCGGGGTTTCATCAGCCGCCCAGCAAATGATGATGCCTTGTGGAGGGGACTATCTGCTTGCTGATCTTTATGTGTTGGACTGTTATTGATGTGCAATCTCAAAAACAAAGTTTCTCTCTTAGATTTCGGTGACCACATTGCGGTTGCAGTTCTGATACTGCAAAATTCTGAAAATGTTTCGGGAAGTTGTACTGCACTAATTTGGTGAAGGATGCAGTACCTTGTACCATCCAAATTGTTTGAGCTTTACGGAAAATTTTAGATTAGGATGCATCAATCTTTTAGTAGTTAGTATTTTGCATATTCACGGTTTTGGCATTCATCTAAACAGACGTGATGAAACGAACCATGCAGAAACCAGTAGTCCTTGCTTCACATAATTTGAACTGCTTTAAAATGAATGCCTAATTTAATAGCACGTGGCATTACCTATGTCCTATGATTATGAGTTAGTCGTGCAAACTAATTTCTTACTGTAAGTCTGTAACTGCATACAATCCCTCCAGCAGTAGTCTCACTTCAGCTTGAAAAGTTTGTGTTCTCTCGATTCACTGACTGAATGAACTAGCAATGTCCTGTGCAGTGTATTTGGCTGCAGGGCCAGTTGTCCCTATATAATAGTGAATTATGTATTAGCTTTGCTCGCTTGCAAAATTAACTAGGTGCAACATGTTTTGTGTCTGTTTTCTTGTTCGGCGTTTGCACCTGGAATGCCTGCTGGTTTGACAAAATGTCGGGCACATAGAATCAAACACTATTATGACTCTTGTCAGTCACGAGATGATCATAGGCCTCCCTGTTTCCATGAATTATCCACAAATAAGTGATGCTTATGAGTTATTACCCCAACTTTCTGAAATAGTAATAACAGAATCTAGTCGCATCCAGGGATTGAAATTTTGTACCGGTGGGGGCCGATAGAAATACAAACCGGCCCCGAAAAACTCCATTTGGATGAATTTTATCCAAAAAATCGAATTTGATTGAATTTAAAATCCGATTTTTTTTTTAAAAAAAATAAAAATTTTGGCTGAAAATTTCTGATTTCCGGCCTTACCGCCCCTGGTAAAGAAATTCTTCCGGTAAAGAAAACCCTGGTCGCATCTGCATACATTACTACTCCGTTCTTTTTTACTGGATGTTTTATTATTATTATTTTTCACTCTATCTGAGATGCGACTTTGTTCGGTACTTTTTGTAACTTTACATTAAGATATACTAATAAAATTATAATATTGTGAAAGCATTTTTAATGATAAATCTAATGATATAATTTTTATATAGTCAATCTAGATAATTTTAAACATATTGGTGGAAAGTTTGATGGCACAAATTCTAAGACATCTATTAAAAAAGAACCGAGTGAGTACCATTGAAAGGACACTTGTATTTATATCATCTATCAAGAACCAATCATTAATCTCCTTGTGTACTATGCATGTTAAAATATCCATGAACAAGAAGCAAACAAATAATTATGATCGTAGGGTGTCCGTGTGTTACAACGGAATCCTAAAAACTTACATAAATAATATTTCTCTTCTGTTATGATAACAGAATACATCATTGAATTCAAGAAGCTGTGGAGCTTTCCTCGGAAAGGAGGAAATGAAGGAGCTTCAACATTGTAAACACAGAAGCAAGTAATTAAGGTAGGCTTCAGCTCATGACGTTTGCAATTAGTTAAGTCAAACAGATGTACAATAAGACAAATTCTCACCTTTTTGTTAAATGGCCGTGCTCTGAACTTTGGGATCTTGGCCAGCATCTCCTCCTCTAGCTCTGCATAGCTCTTCACTCTAGCTGCTCGGATCCTGTGGGCACTCCAAATAGTTATTCATCCTTTTCACCCAGTAATACTCTAGAACACCAACCACTCCTCGGTACGTAGTTCCCATTCTCTTGTCATTCCTTACTACAGAAGGAGTTGCCTTGCATCATCAGGGAATTGAACAACATCAAGAAAAAAAATCTTTAAGGCAAGGATAAAATGATATATCTTGGCATGATAGTACAATAGTTTTTCTCCTACTATAAAAGAGGAATTGCATAACAATGCAGGTGTTTATAATACAAAGAAATCATTCCTTAAATAAGAGCAAAAATGTTTATGAAAAGTAGCACAATTATACCTAGTTCAAAAAAATATAGCAAATGTTCTCTATAGAGAAAATGCCAATACAATTACAACAGTACTATATGTTGCGGTGTGCATAAAAATACAACTTACATATGATGATACAATGAATGGTTATAACGGACAATTTACATTAACAAACAATCTAGTGCATTTGTATTTGTGTAACTTCCAAGAAGCCAAGAAGTATTCATACGGAATATCACTAACATGGTGTGACTATTTACCTTTTTATTGCAGAGGAGAAACAACTTACTCTTACAGACAAGGCAAGCATCCGCATTATGATATCTTGAACCTTAATCCAATTTTATCAAAACATGAAAACTTTGGATGCCGCCAAGGGCCTTAGGGTTAGGAAGAAAAGGCTACAATTTATTAGCCTAATAACCAAATTGCAGAAGGTTTCTTTAGATTTTTTGACTGAACAATCTCAATGAGTATCAATAAAGAATACTCGTACGTAAAAGACACCACGAATGTTTCTTGAGCCTTGGCGCAGGCGCTCGTGAGATGGGGAACATGGTCGCTGACAGAGTGGGCCTACCTGTTGGCGCTCCTGGAATTGAGATTGGGTGGGACGACCGTGGTAAACTCTTTTTATTAGTTAAGATAAGATAATCTACTCAATGTAAAAAAAAAAGTTCATGATAAGATACATTCTATAATGGACTCAGCTATTCCAAACAGAAGGTTTTCCTACTTCCCACAACAGCATCGCCAAATAGCCTCATGCGGTTTTACATGCTTAACTACACAACAATGTGACTAAACTTTTTTGCATTGAAATATGACAAGCAGAAAATGGATGAAACATGGTCGTATGTTGATGATAGGATTATCTGTACCTGAAGGAAGCAAGATGCGAGATTGGCTCTCCGCGTGTTCTTGCCAAACCTATAGCATGGACAACTACATACAATTGCAAGCAAACAAATAGTTTAAAGTGAATCTCGGCAAACTTTAATCACACTTGAAAATTAAAATGTAGTACAACAGGAAAAATGGAATCTTTTTTACAAAGACACTCTAGGATAGAACCAAAGCAGAGGGGGGAAAGGCAACACTTTGGGGAATGTTCCATGGTGACTTAATCATGTTAAACATGTCAGGTTTTCTTCCACAATTGGAGCTAGGAGAATTTTCAAGAAGTGAAAAACAAAAGTCCTCACCACATTCTGATGGATGGTCATTGTTCAATTTAGCCAACTTAAAATCCGAGAGAAAAATTGAGCATAATTTTCTCATTTATCTCCATGAACCTTTCTAATCCAAATGAAAATCTCACTAAATTAGAGAAAAAGAATGTCATTTCAAGCAGTATTCCATTAGAGGTGAAGTCTTCTTTATGGACTACGCATAGGGACAGACCTGTTTGCTCCCAAATCCACACAAAAATCAATCTATCCATATGGAAAAATCAACTCAAACACCAAAATGCCCAAGCTTTCCCCTCGTAGCCAACAGAATCAGATCCTTCCAAACACGCATCCAGCCAATACAGCTCTGATGAAACGAGGAAGAGTTAGTTCCACCTACAACACGACCTCGAGCATGATTCGCCTGTCCTCCAAGCAATCCAACACCACGTCCCCCTCCCACATCCTCTGCACCCCGCCCCCAATCCCTCCACCACAACCCTCCCTGACCACCGCTGCCGCCACCATCACTATACCATCACCTAGTATGCATAGCAATCAAACTACCAGGGAAAACAACGTTCAAAAGCCAATTATGTGCTAGGGATACATTTCCCCGGCACTTACTCCCTGCTCGGTAAAGTGCTACTGGGAAATACATTCCCCGACAGATATATGGGTTCCCGGCAGTTAACTGCCCTATATGCGTTGTTTTTCTCTAGCAGTTAGAGTTTTACAAGCAGTTAGTTTTTTCCTGGCAGTTATAGTTTCCCCGGCAATTAGATGTATTGCCAGCAGTTAACTGCCCTTGATAGTACGTTTGTCCCCAGCAGCATTGGCATGATTCCCGGCAGATTAGGCACCTAGGAATATACATGTAAAATACCAATAAAATTTAATTATGCCATCAGAAATAGTGAATTTAATATTTTCTATGTAGTTTGCACCATTCAACCAGAATTTTAAAAACATACAATTTTGGGAATCGTATAACTCATAAAATTTCTCATATCAACAATCAAATACAGCTGCAACACATAGATCAAATTCAGATGATGCAAAATACATAAACCTAAAATATAAAATTTCTGATAAGCACAACAGTACATGTGCAGTACACCATACACAGTTCATGCAATTTCAGAATTCTGAGCATTCTAATATAACCACAGTCTATCCTTGGCATGTACAAAATATCCACAGAAAAGAAGTCGATAATACTAGTCTATCCTTGGCACATGTAAATACTAGTCGACAATACTAGTCTGAGAACATGTTAATACTCCAACCCCTTCTACCACAATACTAGTCTATCCTTGGCATGTACAAAAAAAAAATCCACGCAAAAGAAGTCGTCAATGAAGATGTCCACATAATGAAATCATCATGCTATCACCATTTGCAAAATAAGGACGATCACTCCAACAGCAAACAATAACTTCAACAACCCTTATGTTTTGTACCTGAAAAGAAATTCGAGAAGTCAATAACCATTTAGATTGCCTCTTTTTCTCAAGTCAAAAAGTGAATTCTGGCTATTAAGTATGCATATGATCAACATTTTGTAATAAGCACACCTATGAGTGATAATTGTTGAGAAAGAAAGCACTACCATTCATCTAAACTCCGATTAAGCTTCCACTGAAAAAAGACCTTACAGTGTTTTCTTAGTAAATTTCGTACCTTGCTACAGTGGTATACCCAAGCAAATATGCTGGCGATCAAATGTAGTAGTACTTATAAGCTTCAAAACTTATTTTCCCAGAGCACTTCTGTCCGGAGTCACAATTTAATAATTCTTATTCACTTCCAAAATAGTACACAGTCGTTCTTGCATGCATGAATACTAACATATCTGAGTCCAAAGCATCTAACCATTTTCTTAGCTTCATTAAAGTTCTTAGGTAGCGTTGAGCCCTCTAGAAAAGCTTCTTCAAGAAGCTGTAGTAACATGTCAAAACTTCTATCACTCCAACCTCCAAAAAATTTGGTGTAGAGTAATTTGACAACAAAGCATAGCTTTGAGAAGCTTTTGCACCCTGGATAGAGCTCTTGATTGGCATCACCTACTAAATGGTAAAAATCTTCAGCAACTTCACATGGATCCTCCTCAAGACTATCCTTATTTTCACTTAAATCCCCCATTCCATCTAACCCATGCGCTACATCGCGAATCATATCAATCATCTCATCACCTTCCTCAAAAGTGTCCTCTACTTGAACCTCAGTATACACATTTTGTTGTGCAAGACAAGATGATGCCTCTCCATGAAAATTCCATCTATTATACCCTTCTAAAAACCCATCACATATTAAATGCACACAGACAAACTAGCTTCTTTCCAGTAACTATTCACACATTTCCTACAAGGGTATAATATTGTATTTGCTTTTGCCGATTGGGCAAAAGCATACTGTACAAATTCTTCGATCCCTTGTACATATTTAGACGTGTGTCTACAATTAATTACATGTTGTAAGAATGGACGTGAGAATGTACTATAAAATAAATTTATATTGTAAGCTTATGATGTACCTAGGCAGATTCATCCATCTCTTATCCATAGATCTTGTGTACAATCAAATTTCAAAAGTCACCTAAATTTCACAAACTATAGGAATAGTCAGTAAATACGTAACTAATACATTAATGATGTAGTGTTGTTATATACAAAACATCAAGTACAAATGCTAGGAGGAGGGCAACGGGGGAGGATGGCGGTCCTGGGAGATGGGGCGGCACTCGGAGGAAGGGGCGGCCAGGGGGAGGAGAGCGGTCGGGGAAGAGGCGGCAGTATCATATTGTTGCAATCCCTCCTATTGCAATAGTGACGACAATATCATACTACTATACTAGGCATTTCCTAGGTGTACTATAGAACAGTTTTTAAATATTGTCATGCAAATGTGCTCTATGAACCTTATGCTAGAAACATGGAAGCATGCAATTACATTGGTTGGGGGAAAATGATTCATCGCAAACAGCTAAAGCACAAATGCAAAATATAGTTGAGATTGCTTGACCTTAGCTTGAACAACCAATACATAAACAATAGACAATATTCATCTGCAAACTGTTTAACTGTGCCCAAGGAAAACCTACACGTCTCTACATTCGTAAACTATATGCCTCCGGTTTTGAGTAGGCCAAAAATTGCTAGTAACACCACCAATAGCGCTGGATTTCTGAAATCAGGTTCGGAGCACTCCAAATTAAGGCACGCCCGCACCAAACCAAACCCACCAACATGAAAAGAACACAGTAATCTAATAGTAACATCAGCCCAATCCAACCCTAAAACAACCAAATCGGCGCAACAACGGACCAAACCAACCTAATCCATCCCTGCCACGCTCAGGCGCAACCAACACCAGAACGCTGAAAAGACAGAGAGAGTGAAGCCAGATTGGTACCTTCTGCAGGGTGGTGGCGAGCTCGCCGCGCGTGAAGTTGGCGGTGGTGAGTGAGATGCTATTGCGGAACTGGTATAGGTGCAGGTTCTTCTGGATGAGCTCGATGGACTGCACCCCATGCCAAACAAAACGCCACCACCACCCCCCCCCCAAACCAAGTTAGATTGGGGGCGACACAAGGAGGAAGGGGTGGCCGGGGAGGAGGGGCAGCGCTGGGAGGTGGGTGGTCGGGGTGAGGACGAGGCGCTAGGAGGTGGGACAGAGCAGAGAGGAGGGGAGGCTGTGGAGGATGCGGCGCGGGGAGGAGGGGCGGCCGGGGAGGAGCGCGGGGCGGGGAGGATGGGGCGGCTGCGGAGGAGGGCGGCGCTAGGAGGAGGGGCGGCTAGCGAGGAGGTCAACAGGGGGAGGAGGGGCGGCCAGCGAGGAGGGTGGCGCTAGGAGGAAGGCACCGTCGGGGAGGAGGCGACGCTAAGAGGAAGGGGTTGTTCAGATATTTGGGGATAAGGTGGAGAGGTGTGTTTAGGTTTTCGCGCCTCCCTCCTCTATTTTTTTCACCTTCACGCCTAGGATTGCGTGGCTCTAATCCCTAGCAGATACGTTGACCTAGTTGACTTTTTTCCAAGGCAGATGTGTTGTACCTAACATAAAAACATAGCCGACAGATAAGTTGTTCTAGACAATAATTATTTTCGGCAGATAACGGGACCTGTAATATCTTGGACATTGCCAGAACATGTTTTGCCACTCATCCTATTTTTCCCCGGTGGTATATTGCCCTTAATTCTGTGTCATGGTGTAGTTCATGGAGGCGCCTTTCCTCCTCTCCGCCACCGCCGCCATGGAGGCGCCCTTCCTCCTTTCCGCCGCCAGCGCCATCGATGCGCACAACAAATCGAAGTCCAACACCGCCATTGCTTCGTCCTCCCACTCGCTCTGCCCCTCCTCCTTCTCCAGCTGGCTCCTCGCCACCGTCAACACCTCCTCCCCCCGCCCCGCCAACGCCGGCCTCATGCCTCCACTTGTGCCTTCGCCTGCGATGTCGGGAACTGCCACTCGAGATTTGGAACCACATCGCCGCTCGAGATCCATTGCTGCCACCGAGAGGCGTTGCCTCGACCAGCGCCGCCGGTTGCCCGTGCCGCCGGCCATTGAAGCCACCCGGAGCTGCATGGGAAGCTGACGTCGGGATCCTAGCACCGCCAACAACAACAACGACCTCAACGCTAGGATCACAGTGCCGCGAAGACCCAACGTCGGCCCAGTGCCTCCGCTTGCGCCTTTGCTTGGGATGTCGGGAGCTGCCACTCGAGATCTGAAACCGCCTCGTCGCACGAGGAAGGGGAGGAAGGCACAGCGGTGGGAGCTCGCGGGAGTGAGGGGATGGATGGCGGACGGCGGCTCGCGGGAGTGAGGGGGTGGGAAGCGGGCGGCGGCGATGGAGGGGAATCGCGAGGGCTACCGATGGTGGTGAGGAGATGTGGCGGGTGGGAGGCCGCGATGGACGAGAGGCGTCGCGTTGGGGAGGAGCCGGGGAGGTGCTGCACTGCAAAGAGAATAGGGAGGGGAAGAGCGATGCGGGAGGGCCTGTTTATTAGGCCCACGTGACGACGCCAAAATATTGGTAGGGAGAGCTGAAGAACGCATCACTCGCCAACATTATATTCATCTTAAGTAGTAAAGATATAAAAGACAAATTAAACTCACAAGTCAGTAGGCACCGCACACGTACTTTTGCCGCTTAAGATGTGTCATTTATGCTGCAGCCTCACCTTTTTGAAACTGCATGCAATTGCCTCTATCTAACATTTTCCTTTAGGTTCTTTATTTTTCCACCTAATGCATGACGAGTCGTTTGTGTTGCTGTGTTGTTGTTTGCTGCCTCACCAAATGGTCGGTGCATGCACTGGTACGTCCTCTGATTTGATTCACCTATCCACTCCTAGCTTTTGACTAAGCTTCCTAGTTTGCGAGCAGCACATGGCAGCAGGGCATCTTTTGCTTGGAAGCACCCCCCGGGATACTGCCAGGCATGAGCCGCAACCGGACACCAGGAGATGTTTGGCATGAAATGAAATAGGAGCAAATCGGTGAGGATCTTTGTGTGTGTGGGGGCTACACGTGAACCTTTTTTCCATCTCTGTTTTACTCGCTCCAGTGAGCCATTGTGAGTTGTGAGAGGAGAGAACCTCATTTCTTCTCAGATTCCATTGCCTGATTGGTTCACTGTCTCCCTCCATTAGATTAACCTGGGAGTCGGCTGGTACAATCATCTTTTATGTTTGCCACCATCTCCCTCCTTTTTGTTTAACCACTTTGATTAGAAGCGTGCAGGCACCTAGCTAGGTGTCCTAACGCTAGCCTTAGCACCTGTCTCTCTGTTGTTTGCTTTCGCTAACTCATCCCCAGATGGGCTAAGCATTCAGCCAACTCGGTCAACAGTGCATATGCACGCATGCTCTGTCTCACGGTCTCACCGCTGATTCACCTGTGAACCGAAGGACCACACAGCCTCACGCAGTAATACCAGCAGCAGTAGCATCGATCCGGCTAAATCCAATGCAGCGGATTTCTCTCTGGATTTCTGAGCACAAAAATCTCCCCGCGCGTTGCTTTCCAGTCCAGCACTCCGGCGCCCCGAAAACCTAAAGCTGGACGGGTCCAAGCGCTAGGCTCCAACCGTGCGCATTGGTTTTGTGCCCCGCCTATAAGACCCTGGCTGACCCGAGGCTCTCTCTGTGCGGTACAAAGCAAAGGTGACGAGACGGCCGAGCCGAGCTTAGATGTTGGATGTGCTGTGCCTGCGCAGCTGCGACCAACGCAGAGGCAGCGACGCCCGTAGGTCGTACGTGACGTCCACTCCGACGCGCGCTCGGCTCGATCGGCGTTTCCAAGCTCTATTAGCGTCGCGCGCAGCGGAACCATCGCCCCGTTTGGACGCTTCCTTCCTGGTCGTCTCCTCTTAAAGTTTCGCCCGCCTTGTTCTAGCTCCGCCCGTGACCCCTATGCGAGTGCAGCCAGCCGCTGAGAGAGGGGAGAGGGAGAGGGTGAGGGAGAGGGAGAGCTTGAGAAGGTAGGTGTCGAGGGGGAGGAGGCATGGGCGCGGCGGCGGAGGAGGTGCCGAGGGCGCCGGCGGCCAAGAGGAGGTCGACCACGCTGAGACATCTCTTCCAGCTCGAGAAGCCGGACGGCGTGCTCCCCGGCACGGCCAAGCTGCCGCCGCCGTCCCCGGAGCCCGAGGCCGACAGCCTCATCGGCAAGATCGACTCGTGCAACCGGCTCTTCACGTTCGCCGACGCCGCCAACGAGTGCGCCGAGGAGCGGGACGCGAAGCGGGAGAGGCTCGCGGAGGTACTAGCCGCCGTCCGGTCGAGCGGGAAGCAGCCGCTGGGGCTGGACCACCGGGTCATGGTGGCGCTTCTGAAGATGGTCGCCGCCAACCTGTTCCGGACAATGCCGCCGTCCGCCTACCCGCCCCTGCCCTCTGACGTGGTCGACGACGAGGTGCCGGTGATGGTGCTGCTCCCGTCGTGGCCGCACCTCCAGGTGGTGTACGACGTCCTCCTCGCCGTGGTCACCGCCGCCGACGCCAAGACCCTCCGCAACCATGTCGACCGCGCCTTCCTCTCCGGCCTCGTCGCGCTGTTCAGCTCCGAGGACCCCCGGGAGCGCGACCTGCTCAAGACCATCTACCACCAGCTCTACTCCAAGCTCACGACCGAGCGCGCCTTCATGCGGCGGTCCATGAGCGCCGCGCTCCTCCGGTTCGTCTACGAGACGTCCCCGGCGGAGCGGCACTGCGGCGTCGGCGAGCTCCTGGAGATCTGCGGCAGCATCATCAACGGCTTCGCCGTGCCGCTCAAGGAGGAGCACCGGGCCTTCCTGCTGCGCGTGCTTCTGCCGCTGCACCGGACCAGGTGGGTGCACACGTACCACCGCCAGCTCGCCTACTGCGTGCTGCAGTTCGTGCACAAGGAGCTGGTCCTCGCCGACGCCGTGGTCAAGGGGATACTGCGCCATTGGCCGGCAACTAACTGCCAGAAGGAGGTGCTTCTCATCGAGGAGCTCGAGGAGATCGTCGACATCCTCGACCAGCAGCAGTTCGACAAGCTCGCCGTGCCCATCTGCTCGCGGATTGCCCGCTGCGTCAGTAGCTGCAACTCTCAGGTTTGTGTTTGTTTCACCACGACTTACTCGATTTTCGCATTAATTCTTCCTCCTTTTTTTGCATATAATTTGGTGGATGTGTGTAAATGCCGTTTCCTTCATTTGCTTACACTAACTATACGATCAAAGTTTAAGTGTTTCCTGTCTGGCTGTATAGTTCAAATTCAGAATTCTAAAACTCTCTTCACCTGTGTTAACTTTCGATTCAAGACTCGATATAATTCACTTTTAGAAATGTGGTCACCGAATATACCGTTAAACATTTCGCTTTACTTAACTTTTTGGGAGATTCATATCAGTGATCTACCTCTGCCCCATGGTTGGGTACATGTGGGAAAAAAGTTCCCTGCCACCGAGCAGCAGTTGATCCAAACGTTTCGATAAAGTGGCTTTATAAAGTGATGTCACTTTGGTTTGTCGACTTCATTCATGTACGGTGTTCGTGTAATTCAGTTTCAAACTCCACTTTTGTGCAACCCATTCCATCTTCCGATTCCAAGGCATTCGCTTTTTCCAAACGTGGTTCCCAAACATGACCTTGCTTGTCAATGTAAAATGCACCCCTTCACTGAATCCTGGGGGAAAATGTGGTGACTGGCGGGTGGTGACTTTGATATGGAGCTGTTCTGTCCTGCATCTGAATATACCAACTGATTCAGGGTTCCAGTAAAGCAGCTTTATAAAGTGATGATTCCATTTCCACTTACACATTTCTTGCCGTGTAATCCAGTCTTAGAGAGCTCCTTTTTCTTTCTTATTAGTAGTAGTAGTCGTAATTCTGTCCTTGATGAATTAAAACCGTACGAACTCTGCTCCTTGGTGACATTTTAACAAGTGAGCTCTGCATCAACTTACGCTAAAATTTCCATTTCAGGTGGCTGAGAGGGCGCTGTACGTGTGGAATAACGAGCGGTTCCTGGAGATGGCGTCCGCAGGATCCGGGGTGATGGAGAAGATCCTGCCGGCGTTCGTGTCGAGCGTGGAGAGCAACCTGGACCTGCACTGGAGCAAGTGCGTGCAGCAGGTGACGGCCAGCGTCAAGGGCCTGCTCGAGCAGGTGGCCCCGGAGCTGTACGCCCGGTGCGTCGACGACCTCGCGGCGAGGCGGTCGGAGGCGGAGATGGAGGCCGCCGCGCGGGGCGCGCGGTGGCGGACGCTGGAGATGGCCGCCGCCGCGAACGCCGTGTAGTTTTGCTCTCGGAATCTATTGCTACGTGATGCTGGGTTGGACTGGGTTGCACATGCATGTTGGTGTGGGCGCGCCGCGACGCCACAATTAATGGCACGGCGTTGGCAAGGTGTCATTTTGGTTAGCGACGACGCAGCGATACGATTCTGTGACCGCGTTGTGCAAGCCAAGTGTGTGTGTGTGTGTGAACGAGAGGCCTCGATCGGTGTCGCTGGATCTGCGATGCGAGTACGTTGCACGAGCACCGGAACGCGTGAATTTGCCTACGAGTAAGACCATGAGCAGGAGTAAAACCGTAATTTTTCACTGGCGAAGTAGCAAATCTCAGCAAGTTCGCGATTTTGCAAGCGCATAGCGTAAGTGCGTGACACGGTTAGCTGTACCTACGAGGTAATTTTGCAAGGCCCGGACCGTGGCTAGCCGCGGCATGTGACGATCGATGGCTCGATACGTGTCACGGGCAGGTTTTGGACGCGGCTGCGAGGTCCGGGTCACGTGGCGCGGCTGCGTACGTGCGGAACGCGACGCATTTGACCCCCCCAGTTTTGGCCTTTGGGCCGTCGCGGCCTGTCGCACATGCTGTTTCTCGATTTGCTCCCGTCTCGCGCGGTGATGCGAATCGGCCGGGCAGGAGTCAGGTGAGTCGCAGTGGCAGGTAGATAGATTTTTTACCCAGACATGCATAGAGACTGTCAGTGCAGTGATAGATTTTTTGCCCAGACATGCATAGACACTGTCAGTGCAGGTCCTAGGCTCCTGCGAGTCCTAGTTACCGTCGGTTAAAAGAAGTTTCAGGAGCAGTGAGTTCTGCTACTTTTTAAGAGCCCAGATTACAGGCGGCTTCAGCTCTGAGTGTTATCGGCTTATTTGACATGTTTTTAAATAGAATAACAAATTTAGTTATCGAAATAACAAAAATAGTATATCTATCATGCTCCCCGTGTGCAGCACCCCTCCTTTTGAGATCCCCGTGCACAGTCACCTGATGTGCTTCCAGTCCATAGCAGGAACATACCTGTCCATCGTGCCCATGTCATCCTGTCGTGGACTTGGGAGTGTGGGCAGGTGGACTACCGCACAAGGGGACCAAGGAAAGTGGCTGACGCGCAAGGGGACTAGGGAAGGTGACTGCCGCGGAAGAGGATACGTGTCATCCGCGTAAGATGCTGCGGTGCCATTTTTATCCTTTCGTTCGTAGAGGATAGTGGACTAGATTTGCTATTTCGTTTCAAAAAAAAAAACTCCAACTTTCAAGCTACTCCTGTACGTTTCCATTGTGGCAAGGAGAGACGAGGGGAAATAGCTCTGTAGCACTGTCAGGTTGATCCGTCGCTAATCACTAAATATCCAGATGACAATGAACGAGCACTTGCATTTCTGGTCGAGGCAGCTAGCTTCCCGGTTAACTATATGCATGGAGTATATAAACACATGGATCAAACGGAGTTTTGTCTCCAAGTAATTAAAAATGAGTTATCTCAAGCATTATTAATCCCTACGGTGACGACTGACGATCGATCAAGCTAGCTAACTGCAACTTGTACGCTACAACAGGGAACATATGTACCGGTAGATCCAGGCCAAGCTAGATCGTATATGTACGATTAATGTACGCATATATATCATACTACGTACGATGGAACACCAAGTTAATGCTGCGAGGCTGACCTGGCGGAGCACGCCCACCAAGTGACCCCCTCTCAGGCGTCTATAACATTGGTGTGGCTGATGTAATTATTGTCGACGATTTAAACGTCGATATTACACAGTAACGAGTAGAACACATAAATCGAGATTACGCAACCCAGACAGTGTGTCTTTATTGATGATAGTTTACTATGGGAGTGCTCACTGGTCGGGATGAACAAGGAGAGTGTTTGTGTGTTACAATGTTGTACTCCTTCTGTCAGAAAAGAGCGGTGTTTTTTTTTTTAAAAAAAAAGTCAACATGATACTCTATTGACTACTAAATTCTTTTATCATATATTCGATGAAATCTATAAAAGTACAATCTTATAAAGGTATTTTTTTATGACAAATTCACTTGTATCATTTTTATATATCTAAACCATATGTTTTAATTAATATCTTTAGTTAAAGTTAATATAGCTCGATTGCACGCATTCTAGGGTGTCACTATTTTGTGACCGGAGGGAGTATACCTCTATCGGGCACTACGTCTTCATCTTCTTACTAGTAGAATATCCGTGCGTTGCAATGGAGATACCACATGTTCTAAACTTACATTATTATGTTTTTAGAGTTTAGAACGTATGGTATAACGAATCATCTACTTGAGCTTCGTTCCAACGGACATGCATTCGGCTAGTACTTTAAACATTCGAGTGGGTTATTGAGTACCAACATACCATGAACATGAGCTGAGATTTCCATACAAATAAAAATTGAAACCCATTGCTTGCTATAAAAAAAAAAAGGAAAGCATATAATGCTGAAATGAACTTGAAAACACAATCTGAATTATTTTGCGCACAACAATAAAATAAAAACATCAATATATTTTGGCTGAAAAACTGAACAATTTAATATCTTCCCTGAAGTTACTTTATCAGACTATTGGTCACTATCTTGATCTGCTCCTCAACCCTGAGTATTGGCGCTATTATTTTGTCCAATCAGTTTGAGTTTTTATCATTACTACAAACTCATATAGACTTATCCAACCATCCAGTTAGTAAAAACAGATTTAGGTTGCACATAATTGGAGTATATACAGTACCTTGTGTATGTTAACATCCTACAAAACATTGTTCAACACATCGTCGGTTTGCTAGGACTCATTAGCTAATGTGTGCAACAGCTTGTAGCATTCAATGTAGCCACTGTAGTCCTTGTTGAAGAAGTAGAACGTAGACTATGGTAACAGTGAGGGGGTGCTCAGCGCTGGATAGCATCTGCAGGTGGATCGTTATCGCCACGAACTCACCGTAGTCCAGGTAGTCACCGTCATCCACAATACTTTGAATATACAACTCAACTATATATGACGTAAGATTTTTTCACTTCTCAAAACGGCTATATATATGGAACAAACATTCCCCATAACAAGATGGTCAAAGAGGTTCAGATTCACAATGCAATTTTAGTAATTCAACAATAGCTAGGAAGCAATCATCCATTGTGAGACAATCATAATCCTGAAAATAAATGCTTATAAAGCATGGGGATAAAACATATTGTAGGATATTTCACCATCAGTAATGATATCCTATACTGATGCTCCAGTTCCGCCCTTTCTTGATATTCTCCTACACTCAACTATCTACTTTTGGGCTTAATGGAACATAACTACAATTTATCAGTACCAAATCCCATCTCTTAGTTTGGCATGAATACCAAAGTTCAATGAGGCTCACACGGCACTCTGCTCATAAAGCGAAGAAAATACAACACATGACGGTAGTAACATACTATTGGTCGCTAGAAAATAGTGCTTGAAGTTGAATCAAATGTCAAAGTAAGAAAGTTATAAAACCAAGTTTGAAGTTGAATAGACCTGTTCAAACGCCAGGTCGGATCTAAAAAGCCCAACCTCGAACGGCAGGCTCAAGCACAGCCTGGCCGGCCTGAGCCCGAAAAATGTTTTGTTTCCAATAACAAAAATAGTATTTTAATTCTTTTTTAATAAAAAATAACATTTAATTTATTTCAAGAATAAAAAATAGTTTTTTATTATTTTTATTGCATTCAACGGGCTTTTAGACTGAGCCACCATGAACAGGTCTAAAGTTGAACTACTCAATAGCATACATGCATGCATGCATGCATAATGATATGCTGACATCACCAAAAAATAGTGCTTATTATCTCAGTCCTATTTTGCCAGGCCAGCGAAAGATCCACAACCAAATTTTATTAAGAAGTGAGAGCAGTACAAACAAGAAAACTAACATGAGGTTGTCGACATCTGTACCTAAAGTTTTCCGAAAGCCCTCACCTTCTCACGGCAAGCAACCTTGGGATGAGGAACCTGTAGGTAGTGGAGAATTTGTGGCCATGATCTTCTCCGATCCATTGCATGACCTAGTATGGGGATAAAACACTAAAAAAAATGCAAAAGGCTAGCTTGTGGCAATTCACCTCACGAGCATACACGAAACAGAGCAAAATTAGGTTCACCATGGGGAAGGAGGATGAGCCACATGGCGGGAGTATGGCCACGGCTACGAGGCGGGGGCTGCACGAACTTTCATATGACTCACATTCAAAGGAGGTGATATAACACGGAAGACTGTGTGTCGTGCCGACAAGGTCCATCGTCGCCTCTGCGCTCATCCGAGGGCGCTGCATCACCGGTAACGACCGAGGCGCCGCCGCCTCTAGGTAACCCCCGCATTGGGCCCGGCTCCAAATCTCCCCCGTGGAGATGAATGATGATGGTCTAGCTCATGGACACATGGGGAACAAGAGCAGTGGGTGGGGAGCGTAGGAGATCGTGGGAGAAATTGCAAAGATAAGATGGTGTGAGGCTACGATGGTTTCAAGAAAGTAGCCGAGCTGACCTACCTGTCAGCGTTTTTCTCTCTAGAGGAAGGGTGGCGCGGATGAAACTGCCTTAGCACTATATACAAGGAAGTGGTGAGGTGGGGCGATCTTCCGTCGGAGGAAGAGAGGAGATGTGCAATGTCCTATTGTGCCACGCGGAAGATGGTAGGAGGTGGAATGATCATCCCGCTACATGGGATAAACTCCTTTTTTTAATAGTTAAGATAAGATAAGAAAGCTTCCGAAGGGACGATGGTTGATGATGAGGGGATGCTAACAGTTCTTGAGCGGTTGTTGTCAGTGGGTGTGCACACAAGTACTAACCGTCGTGTGGTTACTGTGAGCGACTCTATGGGCAGGATTATGGGTTAAGGATGAATGACCGAGCACATTCTCCGCATGCTAGAGGCGTGTTTGGATGGAGGCCGGAGGGAGATGTGCCTGGCGAGTGACGTCCCTAGGAGCTGCTGAAGCTCCGCTTGGTTGGAGGCCTGGGCGCGCATGCCTGGTAGGTATGGAAGGCAGGCCTAGGCGTGGATTTTTGGCGCCCAGCTCCCAGGCTCACGTGTGGGTTGTCTTAATGCTAGCTAATTAAGATTAGAAGTTAGTTAATAAATTGTTTTCATTAGTTAATGAATTGTTTTCATGCTATTTATTTTCAGACCATCTCAAGACGTCATTTTTTTACTTTATATTTTCTCCAGGCCCAGGTCTTCAATCAAACACCACATCCCTATGCTCGCCAGGCCAGGTAAAAATTATTTACTTTTCAGGTTACCTCTAGACACTAATTTTTTTCAAACATGAAGTTTAGGTCTCAATCCAAACAAACCCTAGGTCCATGAGGAACTATACACTGGGTGGTTACGAGGGTTCATGATAAGCCCTGTAAAACCAACACCTATCCACCCGAATAGGGTATCTTCTGGTCGGAAGGTTTTGACCAGACCAATGCTATTCATAGAACTTTAAATAACTAGATTTATTTAGCCGGAATATTATCATTACTTATGGAATACCAATTCCTCGTCAAACTTACACAAAGTAGTTGTTTCCAACAATGGCATACACACCAGAAATAGAGCCGGTACATGCTCGTTACATAGAACATACTTAGCGCACAAAACCTACATTCGAAGGTCACACTAGAAGTAAATTGCTTAAAAATACCTATAAAATGTTCATCTCTTAGTATTTTGATCGAGGTAAAGATATGATGCTTTATAAGGAAATTGTGCAAGAAAAAAAACTTTTTTATATATAAAAAGAAATATTTGGACTAGCCATGCAATTGCGTGGTGGGGCCGCCTATCAAATTTATACACTCAACCTTTGAATTATAGGTACAACTACTTAATACTTATCTCTTTTTATTGTTTTTTAAGATTAATATATCTTTAAGCAAACTATCAAATGTAAGCATTTGTAATTAGGGCTCGCTAAATTAAGAGTTAGATGCCTTTATTTTGTTGCAAGTATTATTTCAAATTCTTGCGCGTATCTAAGCCAACTAAAAAAATATAAGCCCTTAACATTATGGTCCATCACATATAGGACTAGATGTTTTTTAAAAAGATTTTTGGCATCTCTCTCTTCTTAAGAGTCACGAACCACATGTTATTGACTTTTATTATATAATATATATAGGTAGATGTATTCGATATCTAATATCAAAAGGTAGAATCCTCTTTGTGGTGAGACTCTTAAGTTCAAAAAAGAACAGAAAAAGGCGTGATGACTCCTGTTAACATAATTTTAACTACGGGGGTGTATCAGGTTGGTGATTGATTAGGGATGCAAGTGGGTGCAGGCTGTCTATGAGGCCACTAAATGCCCTACAATAAACAGTAAGTGGACTCCCGCGGTCTAGCATCTCTTTTAAATGAACTTAAGTGGCGGCTCACATAGCCCATAATGTAGCCCGCGTAGCCCACAACCTCTTAGCCCGAATTCCCCATCCCTATCTGGCTATCCCCATACACCTTGGTCCCCTTCGACTCTTCGAGCCTTCGGCGAGGGCGCACAGGGTGGCAGATCCGGCGGGGCGCTGCGGCGAGGATGCATGGGGTGCCAGATCCGGCAGGGCGCACTCGGCAGCGGATCCGGCGAGGGTGCACAGGGTGGCACAATTAATGAGAAAGGTACTACTTATCATTCTATTCAGTGTGTGAGTGTATCTCAAATGGAGATTTGGCATGAGCCTGCTTGGATGTGCTTGATCAATGGATCATATGACTGAGCTGCAGAAGGATGTGCATGACTGCAACTAAGCACTTCAAGTGCCTATGTAATTTTATTTTTGTTTTAGGAAGCTCTTGCAACACTTCTCATGTCAAATGGTGCTGCTGACTGTGATACTTGGCTTAAAATCCTTTTTGTGACAAGTAACGTCTCTGTCTGGGTTCTTTTGATTTTTTTTCTATTTTTGTAAATTTTCTAGGATATTTTCCAAAGAAGTGGTACGTACCAGTATTGTAGTATTGCAAGTATGCAATTTGATGTTTTCAACAATTTGCTGGTTTGTGGTATAATACATGAGACTTGTCAAAGAAATAGAGTGTGTGAGACTGAAAGTGACAAACGCATGACTAGCACGGCACGAACGGGAGGGTCGGGCTGGGCCTGCGGACAGGGCACGACGGGCGGCACGGGTTTGTTTGGTTGGTTCCCTAGATTCCATGCCTGAGAAAAAGTGGTGCCTGGATGCAGCCTGAAAAGTAGATGATTTTTATCTGGCCAGGCAAATCTAAAGATGAGTTGTTTGGTTGGAAGCCTGTGCCTGAAATTGGTGAATAAAAAATAGACCGCTAGATCAAACAATCAACAGTGTGGATGGAGCAGCCTCTAGGCAGCCTCTCCTGGCTCCCAGGCCTTCAAATCCTACGCCTGGACCTGGTAGCCTGCCAGGCAGCAGGCAAACAATCACACGGCACTCTCCAGGAGCGGTCCTAGCCAGGCAGCGACATCCCAGGCTCCAAAGCAAACATGCCCCAAGCCCACGCCCATGCCCGCCTGGCCGCGATGCCATGTCGCCTATGCCCGCGCGTGCCTCTGTGTCGCCGCCCCTGCACGCACACCCACCTCCGCGTGAGGCATGACTGCATCGCCGCCCCCGAACGTGTGTGTCGCACTTGGCTCTGTGCCTCTGCATCGCTGGCTTCCCCCTGTGCCACGCCCGCTCCCGCCCACGACGCCTTGGCCTGGGGAGGCGGTGGGGAGAAGGGGGACGGGGTGATGGGGGCCGGCGGGGGAGGTGGAGACGGTAGGGGAGAAGGGGGAAGCTGGGCGTGGGGAAGAAGGGGGAGAAGCAGGGGAGGAGGGGGAGGCTGGGCGCGGTGGGGGAGAAGGTGGAGCCGTCGAGGTGCTGGGGGAGCCGGGCCTCCGGGGTAGAAAGGGGAGGCGCGGGAAGGAGGAGGTGGAGGCCAGGGCCACTGGGGGAGGCCGGGCCGCCGAGGGAGAAGGGGTAGGCGCGGGGGATGCTGGGGCCGGTGGGGAGAGGGGGAATGGGGGAGGCGCTGAGGCAGTGGGGCTTGGCGCCTTGGCCACTTGGGAGTTTGGGGCAGAATGGCAGATGAGAGAATGGGGATGGAGGGAAGGAGGCTGATGGCCCATCACATAGTGGCTAAGTGCATCACTCTATCACACACAAAGACACATAGCTACGCAAAGCGAAGTGATGATGGTGGAGACAGGGAAACGTGGAATAGTTTTTTTTGGTGACGGGTGATAAGACATGGTGAGTACTTTTAGTAAAGATTAGAGAACAATGGGCGGGTGGAAGAGAGGCAACGGGTCACGAGGGAGAGAGGCAACGGTCGTCTACTCCTTTTCGGTGACAAGACGGAGCAGAGAGAGAGAAGGCAACGGGCAAGAAAACGGCTCTACGCGAGATTCTTTCTTGCTGACTCTCTATGCCTATAAAAACGAATGTCTGCAGCTCATTTCTTCACCACCGAAGCTCAGCTTCTTTTCTCTCATTGTCTTTTGCTCATTTATTCACCACCGAGCGAAGCACATAGTCCATTATCTGATTCTCTCTTTACTCTAGTGCTATGTACAATAGAAAGCATGCTACCAAGGAGTCAAAGCATGAAACCAGCGGAGGGAGTGGTGGAGCTCAGTAGCGTTATGCTATCGAAGAGTCGTAGCACGAAAGCAGTAGCGGGGAGAGGGAGACGCTCAGTCTCACGCCGCTCAATCTCCCACCACCTCTCCCATCGATGCTTGTCAGCTCTTCCAGGCATGGGAGACTACGATATGGATGACCGTCATATGGACGGTACGGAGGGATACGAGGAGTACCAACGTGGTCTGGACCCGATGGAGATACCAAACTTCAGTACCCCGTCCACGGATGGCAATATTGGTAGGTCCGTGCCCGGCAGTAGCAACGCCAGGCGAAGGGCGGAGTTCTGGAAGCACATGACCTGGAGCGAGGAAATTCGAGACGACCAAACGATAGAGATCACAACTTGTAATTATTGTAAAGCTCAATTAACTGCTCATACAAGTAGAGGGACAGGGTACTTGAACTGGCACCACAAAGCATGCCTGAAAAAGATGGGGGTGCACACGCGAGGTGGAGGATTCCAGACGCAGCTCAGCTTTGAGGGCGATGGTTGTAAGATCGAGGAGGACGACTAAAGGGGGCTGAATATGTGGTCTTAAAATTTTCTTTTGGCTAAAACTGAGATTTATACAGAATTGTAAATCAGACCATTTTAGCTTAATTAAAACCTAAAACAACTACTCTTGACTAAGTGCACCACGAGCTAAGACTATTGATAATGATGGCAAACATACAAATACATGAAAGCAATTTAATTCTGTAAAAGTGAATTACAAGAAGGTTAAGCTTAAGAAGGCAAATCATAAGAACACTTGAACTTTTTCCCATAGTGCTCGAAAACTTGTCGGTTTCCCTAGTCCACGTTGAGGTAAACCCAAACGAATTAGATCGGCTCCACAAATTAAGCCAATAGCTCTAATCCACTCGGGATTGCTCTTTCTCCACTCCGGAGATGGGGAGCACCAAGCCATTCATAACCACCTGGGTCTTCTCACAACCTTCTTTGAGAAGATCACCGGCTCAACTCCTCCAAGTCGTCTAGGTGTCAACAAACACCAAAAGTAATATGTCGAAGGCGCTCACTTGAACTAATCAAGTGTTTAAGCTCAATAGGTACACAATCCACCACCTAATGCAACACATGCATAATAGAGAGAAGAGGGCTTGCTCTTTGCTCAA
Organism: Ampelocalamus luodianensis; assembly: GCA_036346255.1. Classification (NCBI taxonomy): domain Eukaryota; kingdom Viridiplantae; phylum Streptophyta; class Magnoliopsida; order Poales; family Poaceae; genus Ampelocalamus; species Ampelocalamus luodianensis. Next base: position 96,296,700 of record CM070634.1, on the reverse strand, counting down.
GGGAAATGAATATATCATTAGCATACCCTTCACAACCAGCCACAAGGGGTATTTATACACCCATCCAAAAAAGTAGTTGTTGGAGGAGAATCTGTGCAAAAAGCAACGGGCCGGTTAGACCGCGGGCAGTAGGTCGGTCAGATCAAGCTAATGTATAATGGTAAGTTCTGCAGTAATCAAAGCTACATAATCTGCCCGTTATACCGAGTTCGGTCAGTCCGCCCTCACAAGGTCCGGTCAGACCGGGTTCAAACATTTCCAAAACCAAGGAAAAACATGCTACTGGAAAAGGCTGACCGGGTCACATGACCCGCTGGTTTGATCAGTCCGACCCTCCGACTGCGGTCAATCCGGCATGAAGAATACGATAGCAAGATACAAAAACACTCTTCTATGGAAAAAGCTGATCGGGTCACATAACCCGGAGGTCCAATCAGTCTGGCCCTCCAACTATGGTCTGTCTGGATACCAAATTAGAGAAAAGAGGCTCTCTGGAAAAGCCCGACCGTCCGACTCATATCGGGGTTTTGGTTAGTCTGGGGTTCCTACTGCAGTCAGTCCGGTTCAGGATACAAAAGTTGATTTTTGCAAATCGCTTCAGCTTAATTTTGCATAACACATTTGCAAAAGATACGAGATGCAGACAATGTATGAGAGCATGATTCTCAACAAATTATAAAACATATTTGCAGACTTTTAGAATCATACCACAAAGAATTTGGTACATAGACTTAAACCATTTGCAAAACACATTCGCAAACCAAAGTTACTTGCTACAAGGATTATGCATATGCCTCAACTATTTGTAAAACACATTTGCAAATATCAGCAATATGCTAATGAAAGCTAGAGCAGGCAAAGCGAGCTATCAACACATGACACGCTCAAGCTACTAGACAAGACCCCTCTTAATAGTACGACAACCTATACTAGTAATCCGGTCTTCACAACAAACACCGAGACCAATAAAAGACTAGAAACACATTCTTAGCCTATTCTAGTCATGCCTTCGCCTTGAGCATCCATCTTGAAGTGTTCTCTTGATGACAAACCTCTACACTCCAAGTTTGGGTTCTTGACTTTGATAATCATCAATACATGATGATTTTCTTTACATTAGGATCTTGTCTTGATGATGACATCTTTTATCCCGAGTCTTGATTTGATGACATTTAACACATTGAGCTATCAATTTTTTTTCATTATCATGTGATTTAACCTATTTCACCAACTCATGAAAATGTTATTCCACATGTCGATTGTCATTAATTACCAAAATACTCCATTAACACATGATGGCGGGTCTAAATCCTTCAATCTCTCCCCTTTTTTGGGTAATTGATGACAAATCTCAACAAATAAGGAATTTAGAGATGATTTTTGAATATACGTTGAGTACAAAAACAAATTGTATACTCTAGGATAGGCTTTGATAGCAATTAACAAATTTGTGATGAAAAGAGATTTTGAGTTAATTGTTAACAAAACCACAACATATAGAGAAAACTCCCCTAAGCATGTGCATATGAGATTTGAAGGAAATACATGCACATGTGTGGATTTTATGAACTTTGGCGGGGTTTCCTCTATATATTGGATCCATGAAAACATGTGGCAATAACTATAATGAAGAAGAGAAATTTTATGCAACATATCAAGATCCAGCATAAACATAAGTCATAAAGCATTCATGGTTCAATAAGCTTTACATAAGATATTATAAGAAAGAATCTAGCTTATCCCTTCACGAAACAAGGTCTATAGACCTAAATAACATAAACACTAAGCTTCTTCTATTTTCCTCTGAATTCTTATTTCTTATTCTTCTCCCCCTTTGTCATCAATATCCAAATGGTATCCTTTCGTAAAATTTTAGGAAAGAGGAGGGGTGATGCTTGGTTTGTATTCAGTATGAGCTCTATCACTTTCAAGATAGAAACCAAATTTGTCTCGAATCAGCTTCATAATGTAGGGAGCATAGAAAATAGTATCATTTGTATCCCTTTTTGAAAATGCAATATCAGTAATGATGAAATCCACAGTATCAAATTTGGTGCCCTTCAAAATGTGATAGATAATGTTCCAAGCCTTGGGATGAACATCATCATTATTGCCTCCTCTGGAGAAGAAAGTTGCTCTCAATATTTTGTGTTGTGGAAGAACAATAAGCGGATATTCTCTGTGATGTACCATTTCACACGAGATGTTCTACTGGTTTCGGTGTCCTCCATCTCTTCAGAAGCGACGTTCAACATTGTAGGAAGAATAATTGAAGAAAGGAGGTCATCCCTCACGCCCAAGATGGTGGAGGCAATCACCTACCTCAAGGACTAGAAATTGGCAAAAGAGCGACATCAGCATCAACTGGAGGATCCTGAGATCGTAGAGGCATTAGCTGATCTCAATGTTAAGTAGCCGATACGTATGCATGAATGTAGTTATTGTACTCTTTTTCTTACTAAGGAAACCCCACACTGGCCGTAACGTTTTTAACAAGGCAATAACAATATATATGTAAAATATCAACGAAATTTCACATTCCCCCCTAATTTTTAAGTGTCCATAATTTTACATAATTGTGGTTTCACAAAAAGAAATAATTAATATATTAAAATTGTACACGCTGCTTGCAAAAATTTTATTCTTTTTATCTCTAGTAAACAACTACTTGTAGAATTCAATTATGGTCTTGGTAATGTTCAAGGGGCAATCAATATATCAAAACTGTATATGCTGCAACATTTTCTTTTCTTTTTTCTCTTTCTTTATTTTCATTGCTTTTCCTCTTTTCCCCTTTCTTTTATTTCTTTTCCCTTTCTTTTCTTCTTTCCCGCACGACGCACGTCTTCCTCACTCCAGTCCTTGACTGTCTCTCTCTTTCTCTTCTTCTTCTTCTTCTTCTTCTTCTTCGATTCTTTCTTCCCCAAATCCCAATCCTCCTCTCCTAAGCCCAAGGCCCCAAGCCACCACCTCCTGCTGCCCACTCTGGCACCACCCTCCACACGCCGCTGCCTCCCACTGCTGCACCAGCGTCACCCTCCACACGCCGCCGCCTTCCATCCTCGCCAAGAGGCCAAGACCCCCACGGACCCCAACGGCCGCCCAACCCCAACTGGCTCCGGCCTCCAGGCATCTCCAATCCCCGATCCCCAATCCCCGGCAGCGAGAAGGAGGAGGAGGCCTCGACGGCGACGCAAGTCTGCAAACCCTTCTCATCGTGGGCCAACGACAGGGGAGACAAGAAGAAGGACGGTGGTGGCGAGGAGAAGAAGGATCCGCAATTGCCTCCTCTGCGATGCGCCGCCAACTCGCCCCTCGCACGAGGCAGCCCCAGCCTGCGCGCTTCCTCCTCCGTATCTCGCCGCTTCCTCCGCGTCTGAGCTACAGCGGCCTTATGCCATGCCGGCATGGCCCGACGGCGGCATGATGGGCCAATGTGCTGTGCTGGACCTCGTCGGCGGGTGTCCGTGCCAACACGACACGGCCCGGAGAGTACGCCATGTCGGCCACCGTGGCCCGCCGCAGCCCATCGTGCCCGTACCATGCCAGCACGGCATGGCCTGACCCTCACCTCTAGGTTAGTGGCCGGCATCTGCCACATAACATTCGGCGGACTCGGCGGACGGTGCAAGCACGTGCGGGTTAGCCGCAGATTGTCCTACTTGCAGCCTGATGGTTGATGATGGCCACCAATCAAGGCAAGCGACGAGTCCAGCTCGGTGCTCCCTGCTGCTAGCCGCAGTCTAGCCTAAGCCAGTAGCCACAACCGTGTCACGGACCAACGTGCATGTGGCATCGGTCGTCGGCAAAGTTGCTCTCAGCTCTCGTACGTTGTTGTGCGCGTGGTTCGACGTCCTGTCCATCGTAACGTTTCACGCGATTCCGCCCATCACCATCTCATTTATGTAATGTTTGACGCAGTCAGCCCACAGTTATGACCTTTGGGCCGATCGAACGCACTTGACGTGCCCTTTTGTCGATCAATCGGGCAACGACAACGACTAGAATCATAACTGTGAGGTGGTTCCGCGATTTCCACCCAAAGTTAGATACTCCTTGTTGAGGAACCGTCGCTGGCGAGTCGGTCAAGCGATTCGCCGTGAGCAAGCGTAGAATCGTAAGAACAATGCGTGAACAACAAGAACAAAATAAGAGATGAACACAGAGGCGTGGGGACTTCTTGCTTCTCTTTATTCCTTCATCCAATGATCAATCAATTACAATGAATAGCACCCTATTTATAGCTCGACCCTTCAGGGTTGGGATGAGAGCCCACCTTGGGCCGGGACTCGGTCTGGGCGGTTTCCCAACACTCCCTTGGGCACTCATCCTTCATGTCCATGTCTCGTCAAAACTCCATAAAAACCAGTGGGAAAAATTTGGAGAAAGAGTACATGAATCATGTTCCGTTATGTTGCTCGAATTGCCTCATTAAAAACCTTAGCGAGAAACTTGGAAAACTCGTCAAGGAAAAAGAGTACAATCCACCCAATTTCATTTAATCTCGAGATTTGCTCTTTGGGTACTCGATCTTCGTGATCAAGCTTTAGTAATGAGTTTGTGAAGGTTCTCACACAGAATTCTGCACTTCTCTAGGTCTTATCATTCCAATTCCATGTACGCACCTTTCAAAGCTAGATGCTGGAAGTGACTTAGTGAATAAATCTGCCAGATTCTCACATGACCTAGTATGCAGTGCTTTGATTACGTTCATCTTTTGCAATTCATGAGCATAGAAGAACTTGGGGTTGATATGCTTTGTGAGAGGATTCTTCACAATAACCCATCCGCACTTGTGCAACACAAGTTGCATTATCTTCATTGATAATAGTGGGGGTTGGTGCGGTGTTCAATCCACATAACTGCTAGATGTAGTGAATCATCCGCCGAAGCCAAGTACATTCTCGTGAGGCCTCATATAATGCTATTATTTCCGAGTGGTTCGTCGAAGTCGATACAAGACTCGCTAGACGATTTTCATGGAATTGCGGTTCCACCACATATGAATTCATAGCATGTTTGCAATTTGGTCAGTATATCACGGGTCCTACAGTACCCATCATCTGCATTGCCATTCATAGTTAAGTCTTGATTCTTTACGTAGAATAGACCAAGTTCTTTGTTTCTTTGGAGGTATCGGAAGATGTCCTTTATTTTACGCCAATGCTTTTGGTAGGTTACGTACTATACCTTGCTAATAGGTTCACGGCAAATGCAATGTCCGTTCTAGTCTGATTTGTTTAATACATGAGTGTTTCTATTACACTTAAGTGTGGGAATTCGGTCCCAGGACTTCCTCCCCTCTTCTTTAGGTGCTGTATGAGTCTTTGTCTTGTTGCAAAGATCTTTCGACCATTGGCACTTTCAAAGGGTATGCCTTTGCCAAGTCGAACCTTTCTAACACCTTACGAGTGTAGGGTGTTGATGCAATAATGTTCCTTCAAGGGCATGCTCAAGCGCAAGCCTAAGCAATATTTGGTTTACCCAAACCTTTCATTTCGCAGACTCCAACTCCAGGTAAGAGTTTGCTTTCTTAATATCCTTCAGGGTTCCGATAATATTCAGATCATCTTCATACTCTAAGATTATACAAAATCCATTCTAGGATCGTTGTATAAATACACAGAGATTATTCTCATTGTTCGTGTAGCCTTTCTTGCATAGAAAGTCGCAAGCGATTATACCACATTCTGGCTGATTGCTTAAGTTCGTACAATGACTTTCTGAGTTTCACATTGTACATATTTCTATTTGCTCTGTTTTGGTTCGGGACAGTGATACATTCAGGTATCTTCATATAAATATCCAAATCCAATATTTCATAAAGGTATCTGGTACCCCATCCATCAATTTCACTTCTAACTTCAAGTTCTTGCCATTGAGATAAATATTTAAAGGAGTTCCGCCCATGACCGGGAATAGGTTTCTTCATAACCATCTTACGGATGTCGGTGAAACCTTGTACAACAAGTCTTGCTTCTTTTCATTTCTCTTTCGAACAAATACCCACTTATACCCTACGGGGTGCACAAGGAGGCGATGCGACTTACGTGCCCAAGCGTCTTTCCTTTATTTGGAAAGAATAATTCGGTTCGATTGCCTTCTCCCAATCTTCTCAATCGATCTTTTCTTTCATTTATCGAGCGTCTGAGCTCTGGATCAAGATTGATGATTGTGGCAAGTTTCTTTGCAAAGTAAATGTCGACATTGGTGTTGTCATATTCAAAGATTCTCCGAGGTCATAAAGTTTATAACTATTTCTTCAAAGGCGATTCTTCTAATGCTTCTACTTGCTCACCTTTGCTTCCAATTGCGGGGCAAGTTCCTTTAGTTTTCAGCTCCGATGTGTGCACACATCCATGCCGATGTCTCCCTTCATGGGGATGTTCAATTCAGTATGCCTTTTACGAAGGTTCCATACCGATGCAGTCTCAAGCGGCTCCTTACAGTTCGGGGCATTTGGTGATCGGTGTGTCAAGTCCTTCTTATCCTTTTTCACAGGCGTCCCGGTTGCCGGATTCGAGGGCGGAGTTCTCGTCCTTTTCGAGGCCTCGGGCGGGATTAGGATACCTTCATTGGTATTTCAACCCTCTCCGGTGCATTGCGTCATGTGCAAGCGCTACTTGGTCACGCTCTTCAAATCACTAAAGTGGTTCGGCGGTTGATTTGCTAATATTTGCAAATCTATTATCTTATGGACTTCAATTGTCTTCTAGACTTCAATTCGACTATCTTACGGATTGCAATTATCTTACGGACTTTTGTATTTGCTTCACTAGTGCGCGGGTCATATGCATAGATTCCAATTATCTTCTGGATTTCAATTGTCTTCTAGACTTCAATTGTTTCCCGACATTATCATCAATGGTTGATTTCCTCCCCCTAATGACGGGAAACTAACCTCATCTAATGTACTATCAGCGAATCGGGCATTATACAAATCTCCAGTCATATGGTCCAAATACTTGATTATGGATCTTTGTCTCATAACCAACGTATATCCCGGACTTTCGGAGAAAAACCCATTGCGATTCATTTGCGGTGGTGGTATAGGTATATAGCCCTTGCAAACCAACCTGCGAAGATGAGAAGTTTTCAGTGCTGACCCTTGCGCTAGTTGCATATTTGGATGGATGTTATAGGCCGACGGTCTAAAATTGATGAGAGCTGCTACTGGCGGATCGCATGTCCCCAACATATAGTTGGTAAATTACAATTCTTCAAAGTTACGCTAGTCCATTCGAGTGCGGACATGCGGTACAAAATGCTCAATTTTAATTCCCATTTTCATGCAATAATCATCAAATGCTTTGGAGTGAGTTCTCGTGTTTGTCCATTCAGGTGGACTTCTCATGATGATCGGGAAAATATTTAATTATCTTGAGATTGGCTTTGCAAAAGCATGATTTCGTAGACAATAAACATCGTCGCGACCATTAGGGAAGCATCGATAAGCACTATAAAATACCTAATTGACCCTTACGGGGTTGTATAGGACATAAAAGTCTCCTTGGATACGGTCCAGAATGCGAGGACTTTATCCTTCGCTTTGAGCAAAGGTCTAATAATTAATTTTCTGGTGGCACATGCGGGGCACACAAAATCTTCCAGATTCGAGAAATTCTTTATATTCATATTATGTCCCTGTGAATTGTTAATTATATCTCTCATTATCCTAAGACCTAGGCGGCATAATCTATCATGCTAGAGATAGAAAAGTTGAGCTTCTAAATACGGTTTTCAAGGCGGTATAAGTGCAGTGCCTTAATATTAGTGTAGTATAGCCCAATTTCATATGAAGGAAGACATTCTAATGCTATTTTTCACTTTCTTCACGCTTTGTAATGAGCAGGTATTCTGTACCATACTCTTCATCAGTCTCTACACAGAAGCTGTTAGCGCAAATATCCTTGAGAGTTCTAGTCGATTAGGTACAACAAGTCTTTTTAATGACCAAAGTTGTGCCGTTGGGAATATAATTATGGCCCTTCCGAGCTTATTATACAAGTATCCGTTGCTGCGTTGTCATAAGACTACCGGCATTCTGCGATCGATGAAAAAAAAATTCTATTTCTCTCGAATGGTATTCGTTGTGCCGCTACATGCTAAGCACACTTCCTCCATAGGGCGCCACACGCGTTCTAATATAATGTACTTTATTAATATGTAGCAGAAAGCAAGCAACACATAAATAAAATACTTCAGATATCAGAACGTAACTTGCTATTATAAAAACGGGAAAATAAGTATTGCAGGACTCATAATAAGAATTTAATGCTTTGCTCTCCTAGAGCTTGCAACCATTATTCAATAATTTAAAATTCTACTTCAATTACAAACTGCAAGTTTCTATAAAAGGTCTGAGTGCAATGCGTGCACTGGATCTAATAGGCGAAGTATTCAGGAACTTCTGCCTAAATCGGCTCCATGCGCGATCTTCTCCTCTTGGGCAGCTACGGCTGTGGTCGCTGCGATGTCCAAAGGAGGGATGATAGGGGCTACTACTGGGCTGTCCACATCCATAAGTGCAACTAATAGGTGTGGGTCCTGCATGCCTTTAATGGCAAGGTGTGACATATGCTGTCATTTGCCCTTCTTCTTAGACTGAAAATCATCAATAATGTGCGACGCACTACCTTACCCTTCTTGCTCCTCTCATTCGTGAGAGGTTTCATCTGTAGTAGCTGCTAGCGATGGCTTCATGACCAACATTGCTATTAGGTGGTGCGAGATGTAGTTCTTTCTTAGAACATCATCTTGAGTTTCCGCAACTTGCATGATGTCAATTAATTCGGCATACTTCATGTAGCCGTCTTGACGATAGTTGCGTGCGGATTATACCGCGTTTGGGTGAAAGGTAGAAAATCTTCTTCATCTTCTGCTCATCTGTGATTACATTACCACAGAATTGAAGATTGATATAAATTCCATACAAATTACGACCATCTTTGAGTCGATACTTTGAACTCTTGGTTCGTGATGCGGTCATCTTCATATTTATGCAAAAGTTCAAAGGATTCTCTTTGTAATCTGCATAAAATGGTTGCAAAATTCTCATAATGCTATCGAACTCCAGGTTCGTATTCCCGTATTTTTCTATGCATTTTTCATGATTTACTGCTATTTTCAGTGATTAAAAACAATATATACAATCACAGATAACAAAAAAAAACAGTAAATGCGATACATAAATTGCATAGAAATAACAATAACAAAGTTAAACATGCTTCAAATGCAAAAACTGATTCAAAAATTGGATTCCCGAGGCTCTTTTCTACTGGAAAAGGTATTTTCGGCGAAAACTGCAAGTTTCAGGGGCTAACACGCGAAATCTCAGTTCTGAGAGAATTTGCGCGTAATTTTCATATTTTCCGAGGGGTTGTCCGCAAAATTCCTTTATTCGCGAAAATTCTGCGTAATTATGAACACTTCAAGGTTCCTTTTGCCAAATACCCCTTTTTTTTCTCGTTTTTCTTTTTCTTTTTTTTTTCGAAAATCAAGTTGGGCCGGCCTTCATGGGCCGACGGCCTTCTTAGCTTGTCCATCCCACGGATCAAAAGGAGGAAGGGGTTTCCTTTGGGTTTCCTACCCCATCCCGTGCAAGATAGCGGCGACGCGCGCGCGCCAGAGGCGGCGGCGCGCGCAAAAGCGGCGGCGCGCGCGCGCAGCGGCGCGCGCGTGCAAGGAGGCGGCGCGCGCTCGTGCAAGGAGGTGCCGCTCTGGCGAGAGAAGCGTCGGCGGCGGATGCGGAGGAAGAGCGCGGCGGCAGATGCGGGCAGCGGAGACGCCAGTGGTGGCGCGCGTGGCGCGCCGCGCCGCGGTCATGCAAAGCGGAGGAGGCGGCTTCGGGCCAAGGCACGTGGCCGGAGGGGTGGCGCCGCTTCAACGTGGTTCAAGGGCAAAGGCGGCGCAGTTGGTGCTGGCGGCGTGCGGGAGACTATATGGGGCGTCGCCTTTGTGCAGCCGGTGCGGCGGCTCCGGCTTCGGGAGGCGGCGCTCCCGTGCGGCTTCATGGCCGGTAGTGGTGCTCCCGTGTGGCGCCGGGCGGGGAGGCAGCCGGGCGTCAACCAACATGCTTCGAGGCAGTCGGCGGTGCGCTTCAAGGTGGCCGGCGACTCGGGTGGCGGCGCCGGCGCCACTAATCCCCCCTATTCTTTGCTATTTTAGGAGGTGCATGTATGCCGGTGGTGGGGTTGCCCGACGGCCATGCGGGGGCCCTCGTCGGAGGTAGTGCCATGCGGGACGGCTTGGGCACACGCGGGTGGTCGGCGCTTCGAGCGACCGGGTTTGAGCATGGCGGCGCTGCAGCGGTGCGTCGCGATGGCGCGCGGCCGTCGTCCCCCTTTTTTCTTTGTCGGCGGCCATGCGAGCTCCGATGGTGGCGCTGCGGCGCATGCGTGCGGGCGAGGCGGCGTGGGCGGTGAGCCACGTCTTTGGCGGCCATGGGCGAGGAGGGGGCACTTCAAGGTGGTCGGGCACGACTCCAAGTCGGCGGACGCACGCGGCTCTGAGCGTCGGCGTTTTTAATTCTTGTTCATGTAATGTAGATGCAATGTAATCTGTACATGCAATTTACGTTCGTGCGATGATCTACGGTGCAATCAACATCGTCTCTTTCAAGCAATCAACCGATCGGCAGCGGCGACTTCAAGTCGGCTCGCGGTAGATTAGAGAGGATTTGCACCATAGAGAACAATCTAGAAAGCAACAATTGAATAATTGAAAGCAATCTAGAAAAAGCGATTCAATCTACGAGTGTCGTTCATCGGCGGTTACCTTTTCGATGCGAGGAGAGTCGATCGTCGCGATAACGTGTTGAGGAACCGTCATTGGCGAGTCAAATCGAAGCGATTACCTCGTGACAAGCGTAGAATCGTAAGAACAATGCATGAACAACAAGAACAAAATAAGAGATGAACACAGAGACGTAGGGGGACTTCTTGCTTCTCTTTATTCCTTCATCCAATGATCAATCAATTACAATGAATAGCACCCCCTATTTATAGGCTACGACCCTTCTAGGGTTGGGATGAGGAGCCCACCTTGGGCCAGGACTCCCGGTCCTGGGCCCGGTTTCCCAACACTCCTTACTAGAACTGTTCAAGCCCCGGCCAGTCCGGGTTTCGGCGGGTCTGAAAAAACCTGGCCTTAAATGGACAAGCCCAAGCCCAGTCCAGCCTAAAAAAACTGTGTTTTTCAATAAAATGATATTGTTTTATAAATATTTAATTCATTTCAAGAATAAAAAATAGATTTTGTTATTTTTATTGCTATTGTTGGATTTTTTTGGGGCTTCGGACCGTGCCTACGGGCCAAAAATCAAGGCCTGAGCCCGAAAATTCAAGGTGGGCTCGGGCATGACCGTCCATAAACAGGTCTACTCCTTACATGCCTTTTGAGATATTTCAAGACTTATCTGTCATTCTTATTCAAGGGAAAAGCATGGATAACTACTCAAGTACTCATATCTCTACTATTTAAAAATGGGAGTTGGTGGTCGTCCATCCTCTTTGCTCTTTTTGGCGTCTATTGGATCGGCGAGTAAGGTACCGATAGTCCAGATTGCGTCGCTGAGCACAATAATAGTTAACAACCCAACATGATGAGACTATGGTTTTTTTTTTTTTTTTACTTCGTAGCAAAGCACGAGCATTGAACTAGTTTAATTTTAGTTCAGAGGTTGAAGCTTAATCAATGAGTGGAAGTGTTCGATCTCAAGACAAAAGTAATTATTCTTGGAATGGTTGGTACTAATGAACAGATTGAATGGTAAAGACATGTTGCGCAGAAGGCATTATAATTTCAATGGCAACAAATTATCTATTCTTTAATAGAGAAGAGGAAACCTTCAATCATCTATTCTTTGACTACTGATTTAGCCAAGCGTGCTGGAATATTAATGGAATTAATTGGGATAATTTGACTGATGCTAAACTTTAATGTTTAATTCTACGCTCTATATGAAAATCTTTATTATTGTAACTTGGCATATTTGAAAGCAGGCGAATGGCAAGGTGTTTGAGATCATATCAAATATTGCTAGTTGAAAAAGTATCTTTTAGAGTGAACTCGTGCTGCATGTGTACCGGGTTTAGGAAGAGCATATGCAAATTATCCTTGATTGGCTAGAAGTAATTCATTGATGTACTTTACCCTCGGAGGATTGTTAACATTTTTTCCTTTCTCTTTTTTATTACATAGAACCTTTTTTCTTATATATATATATATACACACACACACACACATATATAAACAACCAATGATAATCAAAGTATCTGCTTTGTTTTAGAGGTCTAGAAAATCCCACAGTAATTCTTAAATAAAAAAAAACTAAATTCCTAGAAATTATCTCATTAATCAGAAGGAAAAGAGAAGATATGTGCCACTTATTTTTGTGGGCCAAGTTTATAACGGTTTGAGATTAATCATATATAGATGGAATAATTCAGTATTTGCCACAGTGAATAGATGGATTTCAGATTTTGCCCCTCCCTATATGTCTATGACATGTGGGCCCTGGACCCACTATGACACATAGGGGGGCAAAATCTGAAATCCATCTATCCCACAAGGGCAAATCCTGGAATCACCCTATATAGATATTGCAACTATTATAATTGTATAACAAATATAACTATATTTCTCAAAAGTATTAGAGATATACTACAAATACAATATCTTGCAATAATCTAGCCAAGTAATTGCGCAAAAAATTCCGCTAGTTAATATATTGCCATCTTAGTCAACTAGTACATACAAGTAGACGACCAACTAGCAAACAATCGGTTACTTGTTTTGTACATGAATATTTTTTTTTCTTGTTTTCGCAATAACTTTTGATTGAAAACTCTGATTTACGAAAAGTTTTCACCGGTAGCTTGGTGACGATGAGGATAACAGAATGATATAAATCTTGTAAATAAAAATCTCTTTGTGCGTTTACTAAAAAAATTACTGCATCGCTAAAAGAGATTTACTACAACCATGACTTTACCGCCACCTTAAGCCAACTAGTACAGACAACTAGACAGCTAACTAGCAAACAATCAGTTCCTTATTTTATGTATGAATGTTTCTTTTCTTGTTTTCACAAATAACTTTTGATTGGAAGCTCTAATTCATGAACGGTTTACGCTAGTAGCTTGGTGACGACGAGGGTAACAAAATGATATAAGTCTCGCAAATGAAAACATCTATGTGCGTTTACTGATAAAGATTTACTAGACTCCACTTGTAGTTTACTGGCACATCCAGCCATGTGCGTATGAAACAATAGTTAAAAAAATATAAACGTGATGATACGTGCGGCAGTAAAAATGTTATCACAATTACTTTCAACGACATCATAGAGCACACTAGACGCGTGACATCACGTGTGGGGGATCGTGGGTTAGTGGGCAGAAATGGCATGTTCAGCACTCCGTAAGGGCAGCTCGGTCGGCGCGTGGTGGGCTGGCCTAAGTGTAGAATTCAGGCATAGATTAGTGTTCTCTCTCTCTCTCTCTACGCCTAGGCAACCCACCGCGAGTGATGCAGGCTCGGTGTGACTCACGCACATGCAATCCCATATGGCCAGCCCACCAACTACAGAGGCAGCCCAGAAACGTCTGCGCCCGTGTAGGTCTCGATCCGATGGTAAATATCGGTGTAATAAATATGAATCTGCGTGTCCCTTTTCTTTGTATGTTTTTGGGAATGCGTTTTTACGAGCTCCTCGTCGATTAGTAAAACTTAACATCGCATACCGATGTCGGCTTCCCTTTTTACCACCACTTTTTTGCAATCTATTTTTTTATAGTAAAAAGTTAGTGTCGTGATAGTAAACCCTAGCTATCTTGTAAAGTAATTGCATTGGGTGTACCGAGTAGGTTCAATAAAGTAAATAGGAATTTTGTAGAAACGATGCTTGATTTCATCAGAGACGATGCGGTTTCACTGTAGACGGTAAACACAAATTCAAACCAGATATATCGTGAAGGCATTAATATAAAACATGCCACGCAGTAAATGGTTTCATCATAGATAGTAAATACAAATTCAACTGGGTTTTTTATTTTTGAATTTATATATGGCCAAACAGCGTGGCCAGTTGCATCTTAGAAAGATTAAAAAAAAAAGTAGAAACCTAAATAATCAAAGTTTTTCTAGTGGCGGAGGTAGCCTGTTATCTCTGTCTTCAAAACTTCGTAGGCGACGTCGTCGGCATTGGACAGTTCGGGATCAGCGAATGAAGCCTGAAATGCATCCATCCGCTGATGCGCTCATTCGGGTGTCGCCCAAAGACACTCTAACTGAAGAATCAAGTCGAATTGTGTCCATAGGCTCTCTTCCCTTGCTCGAGGGGGTCTTGGCAAGGTAGACTCGATCGCCCGTCGCCTCGATGAAGCAGTCGACGCAATGATAATCATCCAGGAGACGTGGAACGTCATTTTGGAGGACCACGTCGATGGCGAGGTTAGCTGTGAGGACCCCAGTTTATTTGGCTTGTAATGCTTAACCAACCACCTGGTCCTAGCAGCACAAATCAAATAAACTGATCCTCGAGATATGTATACTTCCCGAGCGATATACACACCTCGGTACAAAATTAGACATCAACTCCATTCCAAACATATAGTCCAAACACTACACTACCAAACGGAAGATAAACAAATAGTAGAGTTATTACAGACAAAGGCCAACAGGCCACGAGGTACACAAATAAACAAGAACGGCAGTGAAGCAAAAAGTGCCATAAGATGGCTATAAACAAAGCCAATCGTGCCTCCAACCCACAAGGCATCGACCAGGACCGCCAAGTCTAGTCGTCACGAATCGGCAACCTGACTCACGAAGTGAGGCCCTTGGGGCTCACCTTCTTCCTCTGCAACAAAACATTAAGCAAAGCACTGAGTACAAAGATTGTCTTTGTACCCGCAAGACCGACGTGTGAACTAATGACCTATTCATATGCTACATGCAGGCTTATTTGGTGGAGGCCATATGTTTCATTTGCATAAAGCCAATTTTCATTTGCAATAAGGTAATACAGTTTAAAGGCAAGTTTGCAATTCATTTTTAAGATTGAAATAACGATGCGGATATTAATAACAAAAGTGAAAGATAAACAACCTAGAAGTGACTATCCCAATAGTCACCACAACAATAGCACGAATCCCAGATTCGTACCACCCATCAAGTTTTAATTTAAATGTTGTAGTCTAGTTCTTGGGGCGTATCCAGCGTGTCCATAACCTAGGGCGAGGCTATTCGAATAGTTTTAACCTGCAGGGTGTACCAATGTACCCACACTTGGATCGCCTTTAAGCCAAAACACACTTAGAAGGTATCTTTGTACGGCTAAGTCCTACGAGACTTTTTCCAATATTGTGTATTAACTACGAGCCGCTCGTATGGATAGAAATCCATACGCTTACATGGTAAAGCCGAAAAGGCAACTACCGCTCGAGGATAAAGCTTTTGGACAACTACCATGCTCCCACCTCCATCCCTCCTGCGACCTCCTGCGACCGGAGCCAATACACGCCAAAGTACTAGTTCAAGAGAGGTCCATATACTCTAGTGTGGTTAGCACGCAAAATGCTCGATCACGGTGGCGCAAGTAACTCGGTCCTTAAGCGGCTCGGGCACCTTTCAATCACACCCAACAGATCACACCAGTCTTACCATTGTGCCCAAGTCTAAATCATTTTGTTTTCATTTTTAATTTTGCAATTTAAACATAGCGAAATGCTAAAACATAAAGTTATAGTAAATTTTGTGTGATCAAGGTTACCGACTAAAGTCGATAACCGATTCTCTCACCGATAGCTAAGCATGTCTAAGCAAGTTGACCGGATCTACTAAGTGACAAGAGATCATCCGGCGACCTCTAATCACAAAGCAAATAACCTAGGCTCGGGTAGTAGAGATCAATATTTTGACTACAGGATATGCACTACGGATTTAACTAATCAATTTAACACAAATTAAGCAATGCATACATACAATTTGAAACAAAATATTAGACTTTAAAATCTGGGATTATCATGATCAAAGCGCTTTGCACAGTGCTGTTGCTCAATTTGTTGCGGAGGATCGTTCTCGTGGTTGCGCAAATATCGAATCCTAACGATTAAACAAAGCAGCGAATAAGAGCGAATAACACCGACCAAACTCAAACATACAACAATAACAAAACACACTAAACTTTTCACACAGCCTAAGCATGATATAACAAAATTTGAAGCAGAGAACAATTCATTTTAAGTTATTAAGAATTTTCTATGAATTTCTAAGCTAAAAACACATCAAAACACTAGTTAATTACTTAACAAATTTTCATGAACAGAAACGATATCTAAAACCTAACCTGATAATTAGCATACTAAAATGAAAATTTACTGAGTTGGTTTTTGGATTTGGACAATTATTGAAAAGATATGAATTTTCTAACTTGGAAAAAATACATAAAACACCATTTAATTAATTAACAAATTTTTGCTCTGAGAGACAAGGTTGAGACTAATTTTAATAAATAGCACAATTAAAATGAAAATGAACAAAGACGGCTTCATGCGATTTGGATAAAAATTGAATTAGTTATGCATTTTACAAGTTTAATTGAATTATCGACTCAACAGAAAACATAAACCAGAAATACTAAATCATTTCCGAAATCTATAATGCACTAATTCCATTTCGCACCTGACCGGCTAGCCCACATCGATAAATGGGCGAAAAGTCTTGACGAGCAGTTGATTGCGAAAGTGGCGTCGAAGCGTATTCTAAGAATCGCCTTTGACTTATCAAGGTGTACTTCTAACATATACACCGAGAAATCGCTTCCGACAGAGAAAACGTATAACGAGCTACACACCCTAGCGGCGGCATGGACCCACATGGCAGTGACTAAGAGAAAACATAACGGGCTGGATTAAAGGATTTCTAAACGCGATTAAACAGAGAGGGCCCACAAGTCAGAGACTTAGACTAAACAAGATTAACGCTAAACTAACTCCACCGGCGGCTCACCGACGCGCGCGGGGGCGGCGCGCCACAAGAATCTGAACTTGCTAACGGCGGGTTTCGGCGAGTGAGTGATACCTTCGGGTTCGCGAAGATCTCACGAACTTCGATGGCGGTGACGCGGACCACGGGACGCCACGGCGGTGGCGGCGAACGGAGGCGGAGAAGAAGATGCGGCTTCCGCGGAGAGGAGGCGACAAGCTTCTAGAAGACTCCGGAAGGTGCGCACAAGCTCCGCCTTGACACCAGGATCAACAAGCACAAGACAACACCGATGAAGAGGGACCAAGGCGGCGGAATTGCACGCGGCGCGAAACCGAGCTTGAGAAGAATTGGTCGCACGCGCGCAACGATGCACAAAAGCGTAAACAAGCCCACCGTTAGATTCGGTGCATCGATGCGATCCTAAGGGACTAGTTGGCGGAGCTAGAAACTCACGGATCGCAAACGAGCTCGCGGGTGAGATCGCGGAGGCGAGACGGCGATCGCCTCAGTGATCACTGGGCGCCAAGGACCGGGTTGGGCAAAATGGGCGGCGTCGGCGTGGATCACGGTGGCGTGGTTGCGAGAATCAAGGGCGGCGCTAACAATGGCGCTACCTTCGTCCTCTTCGCCGCCGAAAGCGAAGCGGGCGGAGAAAGTGAGAGAGCGAAGAAAGCGATGAATGAATGAGTGCGGTGAGGTTATAAAGCTCGCGATGCTCCACGGACGGACACGAGGGCAAATAGGTGGCGGCGGCAGGTACGTGGCACCCATGCGCGAGCGGCGCGAGCTCCGGTGAGTGCGGAGAAGACGAGGCGAATCGGCGGTAGGGTCCACATCGGCCGACGGGCGAAGCGGTGCGAACCGGTGGTTTGATTTGATCGACAACGCACCGGCCGTTGGATCACGAAATGGGCGGTGGGATTGGTGTATGCATTCGGACAGTCGGTTGCGCGACGCGACATGGATCGTTCGATCTTCATCGGACGGTCACGATTGATTGGACTCGGCGGTGCGATTAGTTGACGCGACCGAGTCCATTAGTGCGGTCGGACTCGAGCCCAAGTGTGGTTCGGGCCGACAAGCGATGTTTTCGAATTCGATTTAAAAGACAGAGAGGTTTTGGGAAATTTTTAGAGATAGCTCAGGGCTCCAAAATTTCGAAATTTTTATGGAAGCTAACTGGAACAGAGGACCACCTTGTGAAATTTTTCCAGGAGTTTTCATGGACCAGATTTCTCCCAATAAAATTCACAAGCTGCTGAACAGAAGTTTGACCAGATTTCAAACTAGGTTGACTTGGCCATTTGAAATAGCAAATAAAATCTAAAAATTGTGAGATAATTCAGGGAGGTAGATAGGATGATCAAGATGATAGGAAAAATAATTTCAGAGGATGATCACAAGTTTGAAAGCTATGAATTTGCTGATAACAATTTCCAATCACAAGAATTAAATTCTAAAAATTGGAAATTGCTAGGGAAAATTGTAGAAACTCTCAAATGATTTGAAGAGACAACAAAAGTTTTTATTTCTCCTCAAAATTTTACATTTGAAATACAAACCCTAAGTTAGGGCTGTTACAAATCTCCCCCTTACAGAATCTCTTAGAGATTACGATCACTGGAGAAGAAGGATGGGTAATCGCTCGGAGGCGATCTTCCCGCTCCCAAGTGGCTTCATCCTCGGAGTGGTTCGACCACCGAACTTTAAGGAACTTAATCACGGTTCCTTGTTCTGCGTTCGGCTTCTTCGAGGATCTGAGCGGGCGCTCACGATAAGAGCAGATCTTCACGCACATCGATATTTTCCAATGGTGTTTCCTCAGCGGAACACGGAGGCACTTCTTCAATTGCGATACATGGAAAACATCGTGCACCCTCGAGTGTAGCCGGCAACTCCAACTTGTATGCAACAGCTCCACTCTCTTGATGATGCGATATGGCCGACATATCGAGGAGCGATTGCCCTTGACACCAAGCGGCGATGTCCTTTGAGGCGAGACTTTGAGATACACAAAGTCATTGGGCCGAAACTCAACTCACGGTGGCGCCGATCCGCATAGCTCTTACGCTCGATGAGCTACGCGCAAGTGCTCACGAATCAAGCGCACTTGACTTTCGGCCTCATTGATGGAATCGGACCAAAGCGCCTTTCACCGCGACCGGTTCAATGGTGTTTGCTGCGCCGCCCATACAAAGCCTCAAATGGTGCCATACCGAGACTAGCTGGAAGGCGTTGTTGTAGGAGAACTTCGGCAAGCGGTAGGCACTTCTCCCAATTCTTTCCATAGGAAAGAACACAAGCACGGAGCATATCTTCAAGCACCTGATTGACGCGCTCCGTCTGACCATCAGTCTGAGGATGATAGGCTGAGCTGAACGAAAGATGGGTACCCATGGCCTCCTGCAGACTGTGCCAAAATCGGAAAGTGAAAAGAGAACCACGATCGAACACTATCTTTCGGGCACACCATGCCAGACTCACAATGCGGGATATGTAAAGATCCGCTAGCTGATTCACATCAATCTTCGATCGCACTGGAAGGAAATGGGCCACCTTCGTCAATCGATCAATGATAACCCATAATGCATCCTTCCCGCGAGTATGCAGGCGGACGGTGATAAAATCCATGCCTCGTAATCCCACTTCCATTCGGTATAGGCAAGGGTCAAGAAGACCATTTGGGCGATGCTCGGCCTTGACACGACAACATATGTCACATCGGCAACGAACACGGCAATCTCGCGCTTCATGCGAGTCCACGAAATTTCGACGCAGATCTTGGTACATTTGGTGGCCGGGATGGATGGACAAAGGCGAATCATGGGCCTCTGAAGAATCAAATCCCGCAACTCGGGACCTTTGGGACCACAAGCGCTGCCCAAACCATACGACACCGTGCTCATCTTACGCGAAACACTTGGCGGATCCATTCTTGATGTTACGCTTAATTTTACCCACACCATCATCGATTGTTGTTTGCCTTGATTTGATCCACCAAGGTCGGTTGCACAACCAAGGCGACAAGGGAATCATGCTCAACCAAACCCAAGTTGAGGCGTTGAAATTTCGCAAGAAGTGCGAGGTTCTTTGCTCTTGGATCATCAAAGTATTGCAATACACTTTTCGGCTAAGTGCATCGGCAACCACATTGGCTTTGCCAGGATGATCTTGAATACCCATGTCATAATCTTTGATCAATTCTAGCCATCTCTCTGCTGAGGTTCAGATCTGGTGAGTGAATAAGTATTTCAAACTCTTGTGGTGGAATACACCTCACGTGATTCCGATCGGATAATGCCGCCAAATCTTGAGTGCATGAACCACAAAGACCAACTCTAAATCATGGGTGGGATAATTGAGCTCGTGAGGTCTCAATCGCTGGATGCATAGGCAATCGCCTTGCCTTCCCGCATAAGAACACATCAAGTCCTCGACGAGAGGCATCGCAATAAATATCGAAGCTCTTGTGGATATCGGGAAGAGTGAGGGGGGGTGAAGTCAAACATTTGTTTGAGCTCCTGCAAGCTCTCATGACAAGCGAGAGGACCACACAAACTTCTTGTCCTTCTTGAGCAATTCGGTCATCGGCTTGGCGATCTTGGAGAAGTTCTCAATAAAGCGGCGGTAGTAGCCCGCTAAACCGAGAAAACTCCGCACATCGGTGGTCGATTTGGGCTGCCCCAAGATAGAACATCGTGACCTTATGGGATCCGGCTATGCCTCCGGTGAAAGAACATGGCCCAAGAATGCCACTTCCTTCAACGAACTCACATTTCTTTGAACTTGGCGTATAGTGGTGTTCCATAATTTGCCCAAAACAATCTTCAGATGCTCAGCATGCTCTGTTTCAGTCTTGGAATAAATAAGAATATCATCAATGAAGACCACCACAAATTGGTCCAAAAACTCCATGAATACTGAATTCATTAAGTTCATGAACAAAGCTGGAGCATTGGTTAAGCCAAAAGACATGACGGTGTACTGCATCTGACCCATAACGAGTAGTGAAAGCCGTCTTGAATATCCCGGTCGATCGACTGATGATACCCCATTCTCAAATCAATCTTTGAGAACACTGGCTCCATCAAGCGATCAAACAGATCATCAATGCGGGCGAGAGGATATTTGTTCTTCACCGTCACCTCATTGAGAGGACGGTAATCAACACACATGCGCAAAGTCTTGTCCTTCTTCTTCACAAAGATCACCGGACAACCCCAAGGAGATGAACTAGGGACGGATGAAACCCTTTGCTTGGAGCTCACCAAGTTGCTTCTTCAATTCTTCTAGTTCATTGGGAGGCATTCGATCTGGCGCCTTGAAATCGGGCGATGCAGGGCAGCGGCTCGATGACAAACTCGTGTCTCGAACCGAGGCATCCGGGCAAGTCTTCGGAAAGACATCCCAAAGTCGATACTATGGGAACATCCACGAATGCGCAAGGTCGGCCGCCTCTAATACACATAGATGTGGCCCCGGTCGCGCGAAAATCCGACCGCTTGCTTGGAAGGGTGGTGAGATAGACAATCTTCCGGCACAATCGATCTGCCCCAAGTGTTGGGACAACCAATCCATGCCAAGAATCACATCGGACTCATTGAATCGAGCGAGAATAAGGTTTGCCAAAACCCCACTCCTCGACTATGATAGGAACATCCGACATCAAGATCGGCTCTCATTTCCACCCGAGAGCGGATGAGCAAAGGAACTCCCAAAGGAACACACAGCGAAGACCACTAACAGCAGCAAATGATCTTGAAATAAAAGAATGCGATGCTCCGTAATCAAATAATCTGCGGCGGGGCGAGAATTAACAAGAAGTGTACCAATCACGACATCCGCGCCCCCGAGCCTCCTCGGTGAAAGGTGGTTGACTCGACCACGCCGCACTCGGGTCTTGAATAATCTTACGGTCGGTGAGTGACCACTCCCGCCCGCGTCCTCCATTAGGACGAGGGCTACCGCAACACTCGAGGGCAAGCGTTGGCGTAGTGGCCCTTGTTGTGGCGGCGAAAACAAGTAACCTCGGCCGCCGGATTGCGGAGGCCGCTCTGTCTTGGATCGCAGCGACGTGGCTGAACCACGGCTTGCGGTGGACGAGAGCTGGTGCGAGATGGCCTCGGCGCGGTGGAGCAAAAGAACGGCCATCGGTGCCGCCCACCGAGGACGAGTGAGGTGGTGTGAAGCATCGATGCGCCTCCCATTTGCGCTATGGACTCACCCAGCGCCTTTGCCTTATGCTCAGCAACAATGGCCTTATCAACCAAGGCCTGAAAGTCAGAGAAGTCCACAATAGATAGCTTGTCCTGCAGCTCCTCGGACAAGCCATCCATAAACTTCTCCTGCTTAGCCTCATCTGAGGCCACCTCCCCTGGAGCATAACGAGCCAAATGATTGAACTCGTACAGGTACTCCGTTACCGATTTGCGCCCTTGCTTGAGCGCGAGGAATTCTTTCTTCTTCAGCTTCATCAGGCCATCGGGAATGTGGGCCCGACGAAAAGTTGACCTGAACTCCTCCCACGCGACCACATGGCCCGCGTGCTGCATGGCGAGATAGTTCTCCCACCATGAGAGTGTCGCGCCCTCAAGCTGGTGGGATGCGAAGAGTGCCTTATCACGTGCTCGCATCAGCTATGTTGAGCTTCGCTCAACCATGCGCGACCAATCATCCGCATCGAGAGGGTCCTCGAGCGGGAGAAGGTCGGCGGTGCGTGCGGAGGAACTCTGCAAGTCCCCGCGAGTCCGGTGGTCGCCACCACGGCAGGAGTGGAGGTATTCTAGCAATAACCTCCAAGATGCGCGTCTGGTCCATGCGGTTTCGCTCGATCGAGCGAGCACCTCGACCATGGTCGGAGGAGGAAGCTCCTCATCATGACCACCTGCGATCGCCACGCGTTCTCCGGCCATCTGTTTCACTAAGACAAGTTAACAATAGCCGGAAAACACAAAGCCGATAACCCACTGCAAATAACTTACTAACAGCACAAAACAAACACAAGACTTTTAAGTTACGAAACCAATTGACAAAAATCAGACTCTTAGCAGCTCATACATATCTTACCCTTATACCCCCACAACTTTTAATTAGACTAATTCTCTACGGTTCTCCCAAAGACTGATTCTACCGGTAGTCACTATCTTTTGATAGGAAAGAGAGAAACCAAGTTTTAAACTCAAATTAGAGTAAGATGAGAGTAGAAGGCTAAGATAGGTAAGGAGTAAAATCTGAGAATCCGCCTAGGTTTTCAAAAAACCCTTTTTATACTTTGAAAATAAGCCTTTGCAAAATATCCTAAGGACGACTATGCTTGTTATTACGGTCGAGAATGGCTCGATACCAACTTTAGAGGACCCAGTTTATTTGGCTTGTAATGCTTAACCAACCACCAGTCTGGCAAAGACAAATCAAATAAATCGATCTCGAGATATGTATACTTCCAAAGCAAGATACACACCTCGGTACAAAATTAGACATCAACTCCATTCCAAACATAGAGTCCAAACACTACACTACCAAACGGAAGATAAACAAATAGTAGAGTTATTACGCATAAAGGCCAACAGCCACGAGGTACACAAATAAACAAGAACGACAATGAAGCAAAAGTGCCATAAGATGGCTATAAACAAAGCCAATCGTGCCTCCAACCCACAAGGCATCCGACCGACCGCCAAGTCTATTAGTCACGAATCGGCAACACTGACTCACGAAGTGAGGCCCTTGGGGCTCACCTTCTTCCTCTGCAACAAAAGCATTAAGCAAAGCACTGAGTACAAAGATTGTCTTTGTACCGCAAGACCGACGTGTGAACTACAGACCTATTTATATGCTACATGCAAAGCTTATTTGGTGGAGGCCATATGTTTCATTTGCATAAAGCCAATTTTCATTTGCAATAAGGTATCTGATTTAAAGGCAAGTTTGCAATTCATTTTTAAGATTGAAATAACGATGCGGATATTAATAACAAAAGCGAAAGATAAACAACCTAGAAGTGACTATCCCAATAGTCACCATTAACAATAGCACGAATCCCGCATTCGTACCACCCATCAAGTTTTAATTTAAATGTTGTAGTCTAGTTCTTGGGGCGATCCGAGCGTGTCCATAACCTAGGACGAGGCTATTCGAATAGTTTTAACCCCGCAGGTGTACCAATGTACCCACACTTGCATCGCCTTTAAGCCAAAACACACTTCCGAAGGTATCTTTGCACGGCTAAGTCCTACGAGACTTTTTCCAATATTGTGTATTAACTACGAGCCGCTCGTATGGATAGAAATCCATACGCTTACATGGTAAAGCCGAAAAGGCAACTACCCACTCAGATAAAGCTTTTGGACAACTACCATGCTCCCACCTCCATCCCTCCCGCGACCTCCCGCGACCGGAGCCAATACACGCCAAAGTACTAGTTCAAGAGAGGTCCCATATACTCTAGTGTGGTTAGCACGCAAAATGCTCAAGACGGTGGCGCAAGTAACTTTCGGTCCTTAATCGACTCGGGCACCTTTCGATCACACCCAACAGATCACACCAGCCTTACCATTGTGCCCAAGTCTAAATCATTTTGTTTTCATTTTTAATTTTGCAATTTAAACATAGCGAAATGCTAAAACATAAAGTTATAGTAAATTTTGTGTGATCAAGGTTACCGACTAAAGTCGATAACCTTGATTCTACCGATAGCTAAGCATGTCTAAGCAAGTTGACCGGATCTACTAAGTGACAAGAGATCATCCAGCGACCTCTAATCACAAAGAAATAACCTAGGCTCGGTAGTAGAGATCAATATTTTGACTACAGGATATGCAACACGGATTTAACTAATCAATTTAACACAAATTAAGCAATGCATACATACAAATTAAACAAAATATTAGACTTTAAAATACGGGATTATCATGATCAAAGCGCTTGTTCTGTCGCTGTTGCTCAATTTGTTGCGGAGGATCGTTCTCGTGGTTGCCGCAAATATCGAATCCTAACGATTAAACAAAACAAATAATAAGAACGAATAACACCGACCAAACTCAAACATACAACAATAACAAAACACACTAAACTTTTCACAAGAGCCTAAGCATGATATAACAAAATTTCAAAAGCAGAGAACAATTCATTTTAAGTTATTAAGAATTTTCTATGAATTTCCTAAGCTAAAAACACATCAAAACACTAGTTAATTACTTAACAAATTTTCATGAACAGAAAGCAGATCTAAAACCTAACTCGATAATTAGCATACTAAAATGAAAATTTACAGAGTTGGTTTTATCGATTTGGACAATTATTGAAAAAGATATGAATTTTCTAACTTGGAAAAAATACATAAAACACCATTTAATTAATTAACAAATTTTGCTACAGAGACAAGGTTGAGACTAATTTTAATAAATAGCACAATTAAAATGAAAATGAACAAAGATCGGCTTCATGCGATTTGGATAAAAATTGAATTAGTTATGCATTTTACAAGTTTAATTGAATTATCACCAACAGAAAACATAAACCGTAAATACTAAATCATTTCCAAATCTATAATGCACTAATTCCATTTCGCACTCCATTACCACTAGCCCTCACATCGACAATGGGCCAAATAAAGGTCACTGCAAGCATTGCTCACGAAGTGACGTCGGCGTATTCTAAGAATACGCCTTTGACTTATCAAGGTGTACTTCTAACATATACACACAGAGAAATACGCTTCCCGACGGAGAAAACGATAACCGAGCTACACACCCTAATCGACAAAGATGGACCCACATGGCGGTGACTAAGAGAAAACATAACGGGTGGATTAAAGGATTTCTAAACGCGATTAAGCAGAGGGCCCACAAGTCGAGACTTAGACTAAACAAGATTAACGCTAAACTAACTCCACCGGCGCTCACCAACACGCACGGGACGGCGCGCGCGCGCAAGAATCAACTTGCTAACGGCGGGTTTTCGGGCGAGTGAGTGATACCTTCGGGTTCGCGAAGATCTCACGAACTCGATGACGGTGACGCGGACCCACGGGGATGCCGGCGGCGAGCTGGCGGCGAACGGAGGCGGAGAAGAAGATGCGGCTTCCGCGGAGAGGAGGCGACAAGCTTCTAGAAGACTCCGGAAGGTGCGCACAAGCTCCGCCTTGACACCAGGATCAACAAGCACAAGACAACACCGATGAAGAGGGACCGAGGCGGCCGGAATTGCCACGGCGGCGGAAAACCGAGCTTGGAGAAGAATTGGTCGCACGCCCGCAACGATGCACAAAAGGCAGAAACAAGCCCACCGTTAGATTCAGTGCATCAGTGCGATCCTAAGGGACTAGTTGGCGGAGCTAGAAACTCACCAGATCGCAAACGAGCTCGCGGGGCTGAGATCGCCGGAGGCGGAGACGACGATACGCTTCGGTGATCCATGGACGCCAAGGACCCGGGTTGGGCAAAATGGAGGCGGCGTCGAGCGTGGATCACGGTGGCGTGGTTGCAGAATCAAGGGCGGCGCTAACACAGCGGCGCTACCTTCGTCCTCTTCGCCGGCCGAAACAGAGAAGCGGGCGGAGAAAGTGAGAGAGCGAAGGAAACGATGAATGAATGAGTGCGGTGAGGTTATAAAGCTCTGGCGATGCTCCACGGACGGACACGAGGGCAAATAGGTGGCGGGCGAGGTACGTGGCACCCATGCGCGAACGCCGCGAGCCCCGGAGGTGCGGAGAAGACGAGGCGACCGGCGGTAGGGTCCACCGCCGGCCGACGGACGAAGCGGTGCGAACCGGTGGTTTGATTTGATCAAGAACGCACCGACCGTTGGATCGAAATGGACGGCCGATTGGTGTATGCATTCGACAGTCGGTTGCAAGACGCGACATGGATCGCTCGATCTTCATCGGACGGTCACGATTGATTGGACTCGGGCGGTGCGATTAGTTGACGCGACCGAGTCCATTAGTGCGGTCGGACTCGAGCCCAAGTGTGGTTCGGGCCCGACAAGCGATGTTTAATTCGATTTAAAAGACAGAGAGGTTTTGGGAAATTTTTAGAGATAGCTCCAGGGCTCCAAAAATTTCTGAAATTTTTATGGAAGCTAACTGAACAGAGGACCACCTTGTGAAATTTTTCCAGGAGTTTTCATGGACCAGATTTCTCCCAATAAAATTCACAAGCTGCTGAACAGAAGTTTGACCAGATTTCAAACTAGGTTGACTTGGCCATTTGAAATAGCAAATAAAATCTAAAAATTGTGAGATAATTCAGGAGGTAGATAGGATGATCAAGATGATAGGAAAAATAATTTCAGAGGATGATCACAAGTTTGAAAGCTATGAATTTATTGACAACAATTTCCAATCACAAGAATTAAATTCTAAAATTGAAATTGCTAGGAAAATTGTAGAAACTCTCAAATGATTTGAAGAGACAACAAAAGTTTTTATTTCTCCTCAAAATTTTACATTTGAAATACAAACCCTAAGTTAGGGTTGTTACAAATCTCCCCTTACAGAATCTCGCCAGAGATTACGATCACCGGGAGAAGAAGGATGGGTAATCTGCTCGAGACGATCTTCCCGCTCCCAAGTGGCTTCATCCTGAGTGGTTCGACCACGAACTTTAAGGAACTTAATCACACGGTTCCTTGTTCGCGCTCAGCTTCTTCGAGGATACGAACGGACGCTCACGATAAGACAGATCTTCCCGCACATCGATATTTTCCAATGGTGTTTCTCAACCGAACACGGAGGCACTTCTTCAATTGCGATACATGGAAAACATCGTGCACCCCCTCGAGTGTAGCTGGCAACTCCAACTTGTATGCAACAGCTCTCACTCTCTTGATGATGCGATATGGCCCGACATATCGAGGAGCCAGTTTGCCCTTGACACCAAACGACGATGTCCTTCAGAGGCGAGACTTTGAGATACACAAAGTCATTGGGCCGAAACTCAACTCACGGCGACGCCGACCGCATAGCTCTTACGCTCGATCGAGCTACGTGCAAGTGCTCACGAATCAATTGCACTTGACTTTCAGCCTCATTGATGGAATCTGGACCAAAGAACTGCCTTTCACCGGTTTCGACGGTTCAATGGTGTTTTGCGCGCCGCCATACAAAGCCTCAAATGGTGCCATACCGAGACTAGCTCGAAGGCGTTGTTGTAGGAGAACTCGGCAAGCGGTAGGCACTTCTCCCAATTCTTTCCATAGGAAAGAACACAAGCACGGAGCATATCTTCAAGCACCTGATTGACGCGCTCCGTCTGACCATCAGTCTGAGGATGATAGGCTGAGCTGAACGAAAGATGGGTACCCATGGCCTCCTGCAGACTGTGCCAAAATCGGGAAGTGAAAAGAGAACCACGATCTGACACTATCGTTCGTGGCACACCATGCGAGACTCACAATGCGGGATATGTAAAGATCCGCTAGCCGATTCACATCAATCTTCGATCGCCGACCGAAGGAAATGGGCCACCTTCGTCAATCGATCAATGATAACCCATAACGCATCCTTCCCGCAGAGTGCGGGCGGACGTTGATAAAATCCATGCCTACGTAATCCCATTTCCATTCTCGTATAGGCAAGGGTGAAGAAGACCCTGACGCGATGCTCGGCCTTGACACGACAACATATGTCACATCCGCAACGAACACCGCAATCTCGCTTCATGCGAGTCCACCGCACTTCGACGCAGATCTTGGTACATTTTGGTGGCCCCGGATGGATGGACAAAGGCGAATCATGGGCCTCCAAGAATCAAATCCCGCAACTCGGGACCTTTGGGACCACAAGCCGCGCCCAAACCATACGACACCGTGCTCATCTTCGTGAAACACTTGGCGGATCCATTCTTGATGTTACGCTTGATTTTACCCACACCATCATCGATTGTTGTGCTGCCTTGATTTGATCCACCAAGGTCGGTTGCACAACCAAGGCAAAGAAGGGAATCATGCTCAACCAAACCCAAGTTGAGACGTTGAAATTCGCAAGAAGTGCAGGTTCTTTGCTCTTGGATCATCAAAGTATTGCAATACACTTTTCGCTAAGTGCATCAAGAACCACATTGGCTTTGCCAGGATGATACTGAATACCCATGTCATAATCTTTGATCAATTCTAGCCATCTCCTCTGCCTGAGGTTCAGATCTGGCCGAGTGAATAAGTATTTCAAACTCTTGTGGTGAATACACCTCACAGTGTTACCGATCGATAATGCCGCCAAATCTTGAGTGCATGAACCACAAAGACCAACTCTAAATCATGGGTGGGATAATTGAGCTCGTGAGGTCTCAATCGCTCGATGCATAGGCAACCGCCTTGCCTTCCGCATAAGAACACATCCAAGTCCCTGACGAGAGGCATCGCAATAAATATCGAAGCTCTTGTGGATATCAGGAAGAGTGAGGACTGGGGCTGAAGTCAAACGCTGTTTGAGCTCCTGCAAGCTCTCATGACAAGCAGAGGACCACACAAACTTCTTGTCCTTCTTGAGCAATTCAGTCATCGGCTTGGCGATCTTGGAGAAGTTCTCAATAAAGCGGCGGTAGTAGCCCGCTAAACCGAGAAAACTCCGCACATCGGTGACTGATTTGGGCTGCCCCCAAGATAGAACATCGCGACCTTATCGATCCACGGCTATGCCTCCGGTGAAAGAACATGGCCCAAGAATGCCACTTCCTTCAACGAACTCACATTTCTTTGAACTTCACAGATAGCCGGTGTTCCCGCATTTGCCCAAAACAATCTTGGATGCTCAAGATGCTCTGTTTGATCTTGGAATAAATAAGAATATCATCAATGAAGACCACCACAAATTGGTCCAAAAACTCCATGAATACTGAATTCATTAAGTTCATGAACAAAGCTGGAGCATTGGTTAAGCCAAAAGACATGACGGTGTACTCGTACAGCCCATAACGAGTAGTGAAAGCCGTCTTCGGAATATCCTCAGATCTAATCCTGACCTGATGATACCCCATTCTCAAATCAATCTTTGAGAACACCTGGGCTCCAGTCAACTCCAAGGTATCCACACGTACGGGGCAGGGACACCACGCGCAGGAGTGCTAGCGCCGACGGCGTGGTTGAAGAGAGCGTGACTATTAGGGTTTCGGGATTTCTTCCAAAAGGATTCATCCATCCCTTACCCCATGCCACCGCCCCTCTATATATAGGCATCCATAATGGGTCCCACCAGAGGCCCATTAGGAACTCGTGGCCTATAAGAATTGGATCACCATCCAAATCAAATCCTAGCCCTTTAAGTGTGTGACCCTATAGGTTCGTGTGTAGCGGTTGTGACTGAAACTCTTTCCGATCACGAGTCGTCAGCGGTACCTAGCAAAGACATAACGATTCCCGAACACACACGTAATATATCGGACGAACCTTAATGCAATATGATCTACGACTGATCCTTATCACTTACGACCGGCTCGCACTTAGTCACGACTATTCATAATCGATTACAACGATTCAGAACTCCTTACGACGATTAGTATCTAACTACGACCGGTTTGCAACTCCTTACGACCGGTTGGTGATTATGTCCGAGTAGTCTTCGACCAGGTCGTATCTCCATACGACTTCGACCGCCTACGACCTCGGCAACCGAACGACTGCTTGTGTATTCTCCCTTTGCCTCACGACATCCGGTTGAACTCGGGTGAGATAATATGTCATCCATGGACTGTTCAATACTTTTCGATCAAGTGTCGAATAACCGTGTGGTCGACACTTCGACCACTAGTGGCATGGCCATGCACTTTCTTTATTCGACTACAACGAGGCCCGAGAGACATCTCTCCGTTATGTTAGGAGGGCAAATCCCATATCCGATCATCACATTCCTCCACATGTTTCATAGCATACCCAAAGCTACCTTTATAACTACCCGCCATTCACTGAGTAGCGTTTGGCAACCCCTAAGAGTGCTATTACGCATGTAGGAAACCATCGATATCAGGTCTAAGGATTATACATCATCATTGCTTGAGACCAACTAACGACACATAGAATCATAACAATCTCAATAGTGTCTCAAGGTGGGTCTTATCCAACACTATGTTCTCTAACATGTGTCCACATTATTGATTCGATATCTCTACATCCATGACCGGTGAAACATGGTCATCAATCAATACATGTACTAGTCGTAGAGTCACCGGTGTTCACCAAAGGACATTCGACTGTGGATACTTTTAAGAACGATATCATATAAGATAAAGAGTTTCACCAACAAGTCACATACTCATTGATCTATATAACTGATGATTCATTCAAGGAACAAGATAACATATTATCAAATGTTATGAACATACTGAAATACAATCATCTCTATGATTGCCTCTAGGGCATATTTCCAACAGCATTGATGCGCTTAAGGCATCGTTTGGTCAACGCTTAATAGAACCTTCCGCTCACACGCAACGTTGACAGTAAAAACATACTCACAACTTAGTAAACCTAGCCGGCCATATAGTAATTAAGAAAACGAGATGCGTAATAGTAACATTACTAGCATGTAAGATCGAGGAGGCCGACTAGAGGGAGGTGAATAGGCGTTTTAAAAACTTCTATCCGCTAAAACTGATTTCTAATGCGGAAGCTAATACAAATACGGTTTTGCACAAATAAGGCCTAAATCCACTAGGCTCAACTAAGTGCACCAACAATACAAGTCTATAGATAATAATCAATCAAGCATGGACTTGTAAGTAATTCAATTCAAGCAATGTAAATGATACAATTGCAAACATACACAGTGAATAAGCAATTAAATACAATATATATAAATTGCACAATGTAAAGCAAGCATTCATACACAATGAATGTAAATGCAATAGTAAGGCAATAGAGATCACACCACAAAGACATGTCGATGTTTTACCGTGGTGTTCGGAGACTTGCCGGTCTCTCCTAATCCACGTTGAGGGAAACCCAAACTAATTGGGCCGGCTCCACGAATTAAGCCTTCCTCCGAGGTATCAACACCTCGCTCCACTAGGGTTGCTCTTACTGCACTCCGGACATGGCGAGCACCAAGCCACTCACAAACACCGGGCCTTCTCACAAGCTTCACTTGAGAAGATCACCGGACCACGACGCCTCCACGCCGTCTAGGTGTCGGCAAACACTAAGAGTAATATGCCAAGCCCCTTGCTTGACTCTCACCACGTGCAACGAATGCATAAGCTCAAGTGGATACGAAATCCACCTCTAGATGCAACACATGCAACTAGAGACCTCTCTCCTTGTTCACAAGGTGCAACACATGCACAATTGAGAGGAGAAGCTCACACTAGCTCAAGAGAGTGAAATGGGATGCTAAAGGTTGCATCTCAACCGGCTAAGGGGGTATTTATAACCCCTTCACCAAATACTAGCCGTTGGGAGACGAAACAGCCAAAAACTAGCCGTTAGAGCCTTGGTGCGGTCGTACCGCACTCACAAGGGTCGGTACAACCGTTCTGGGCGGTCGTACCGCTCTTTACATGGCGGTCGTACCGCAGCTCAAAATCAGCACAGACGACACTCGGTAAAAAGGTCATAACTTTTGACTCCGATGTCGGAATTGAGTGATCTTGGACTCTATTGAAAGCTTATTCAGAGAGCTACACATCCCACCTATTTTATTTGATCTCAAACATATTTTATCAAATAAAAAAGTACAACTCCAAAGAGCCACTACTATGGTCTAAGTCCAAAGTAATAGCAACAAGTAATCTTAAACCATGCCAAGGGAAAATACATAAATCCCAACAATTTGCAAAACACATTTGCAAACTTAGATCATGCCACAAGGAGTAGGTACATGGACTTCAACCATTTTCAAAACACATTTGCAAAGTATAGCCACATGCTACAAGGATTAGACGCATGAGCCCCGACTATTTGCAAAACACATTCGCAAATAATAGCATCATGCCACGGTGAGCTAGAGCAAGTGAGATTGAGCTATCAACACATGATGAGACTCAAGCTACTAGACAAGATTCCTCTTAATAGTACGACAACCTATACTAGCAATTCGGTCTTTCAACCAAATACCAAGACCGGTAAAAGACTAGAAACACATCCTTAGCCCTAGCTAGTTATACCTTTGCCTTGAGCATCTTCTTGAAGGTTGATGATGCACATCTTCACTTCAAGTCCGGATTCTTGACTTGAAAGCTCATCAACACATGATGACTTGAATATCATCAACACATGATGATCTTCTTCACTTCGGGATCTTGACTTGATGCTCATCAACACATGATGACATTCTTCATCCCGAGTCTTGATATGCATCAACACATGATGCATCCTTTACCTGACCTCAATCAACACAAGATGAGTCTTCTCTTGACTTGGTGATCAACTCATGATCATCTCTTCTTCGAGATCTTGATATGCATCAATACATGATGCATCCTCTTCTTTTTACTTGATGACGATCAACTCATGATGTCATCCAAAGTCTTCATTACCCTGGAACATAACCTATTCATCCAACTCATGGAAAATGTTAGTCCTATAATGATTAACATTAATTACCAAGATATACCTGCAAAATTCTTCTAAACAAGCTGTTGAAAAACCTGGACCTGTACAACCGCCAACCAATTTGCGGTACTACCACTTGGTCCGGTCGTACCGCACGAAGGAGTGGTACTACCGATTGCAGGGTTTCCAATTTTGCCGAAAAGACATGCTCTCTGGAAAAATCATATCGCCATACAAACATCAGTACAACCGCATATCGGTACGACCGTTTCTTAAAAGCGGTACGACCGATTATCAGAGAGAGCTTTGAGCCAAAACGCATCGGTTCTGGTTTTATCCAACCGCCAACTAGAAAACGGAACAACCGGTGTGCGGTCGTACCGCGCATAGCACCGGAACAACCGTATCTCACGCGATCAGTCTAGCACACGATTTTGACACGTGGAAGGCTGAGATCCACTGGCTGTTCGGGCTGCCCGATCGTTCACTTGATAAGGACCATTAGATCAAGATCTAACGTCCACAATTTTAGCCCACCTCGCGTGGTCCGAACGGCACATTCATTTGAGCCGTTAGATCAAGATCTAACGCATCTTAAGCTTGGTGCTAAAAAACGCAAGATACCTAGCAAGCTATACCGGCCCGCATTCCCTTCATGGGCAGAGGCGGTCTTCGTTTTCGACACTCTTCGACCCACCTGCACCCCGAAGGTTAGGAAATACGGGTGTTTCTTTTATTTTGGATTGCTTCCTCTCTCGCGAAGCGGCGTTTTCTAGGGTCCCACACAGTAATTTACCCCCCCCCCCCAAACTTTTATAGTTTCTCGCTATACTGGGCTGATTTCTTCCTCCCTATTTTTTTGGAGTGTTTTTTGGATAGTTTTTCATATCCAGAATTTAAGTAAAACAACTCCTCACATGTAGTAATTTGTAGGATCCATTTTTTTGTTTATCTTCTTCGCTTTTTTGTATCCCCACTCTGGACAGTAAAATGAGGACAACCGGTGATGCACCCTGCAAGATGAGGAAGATCACCATCGAGGGAAGCCAGTCGGCATTACAAATTTACTACAACCCCTCCCAACCTGAACCCATCGCCTCAAGAGCAGCAATCGCATCTGTCGCGGACAATCGCGCGGGTGTTTCTCGTAAGAAATAGCAGAGCAAGAAGAGGAAGGCAAAGGTGCCCGCGACAGAGGACATTGTCGCTTCGCGATGAGACCGCCCACGATATTGCAACGGTACATTTATGCACATATAGCAGCAAATGCACAACATTTGTTACAGTGATTCGATAATATTATATATTTTTATCTTTTCCCTATCAACAGTAAACACGAGTCATGCCTACAGTAATTAGTAAACACATTTTCAGTAAAAATATTTTTACATCAAATGTAGGCTCCACGCGATGGGAGGAAGGGACCTTCGACGACGTGCATCAGGTACGCCCTCGCACTCGTCGTTGCAACCATCGGCGAGCTAACGATAGAGCAAGGGAATGAGGTCAAGAGGATGGGGTTCGATAGTCTGCTAAAGTTTAACTTAGAGGGTTTGGAGAGAAGGGATATGTTGTGTTTCCTAATGGATAAGATTGACCCAGTCGAGATGGCCATCAGCACCAGCGGTGGTAGGAGCATCCCAATCACACCTCACATCATTAAGTGCGTTCTCGGGACCCCTTGCGGCGGCGGCGGCGCCCTGATGGTGACCCAGGTCACAGGGACCTTAGGGTTGGCCGAGCTGAAGCATCTGCTGGGGGTACAGTAGAACTCGAACATCAAGGCATCGATGCTAATCATGCGGATTAAAACCAGAGGAAAAGATGCTCTCACGATGAGGTCTTTCTTCCTCATTGTCTTCAACAAGCTTCTTTTCCCGACCATCAACATCACTATAACTGCGAAGGATGCTGCGATGATGAAGAAAAAGGACAAATTAGTCAGCGTCAACTGGTGCAAGGCCATCGTTGACGACCTTCGGGGGTCCATCCGCAACTAGAACAAGAAGAATGACAACACCACTGTCAGGACCCGGGATTAGCATCCCAAATCCTCTGTGCATTTCTGAACTAGTCCCATGATCAATAGCTAGTTCACATAGTAAACAAATATGGTAACAAATTCATATCACAACTTTATTAATAATCAACAGAGTTCATTACAAAAGAGACTTACAAGCCAATAATAAAGAACACAGCGGAAGATGAAGTAGTAGTAGGGTCCAGCAATCTGCCACAGGCAATCGACTGGGGTAGCGGCCTAGTCATCGAGATCCACACTGGTAGCGAAGTCCTTCTCTTCTGAAATTTTGTTTGCATAAAGCAAGTATGAGCACAACTACTGTGCTCACAAGTTACACCCGTCAAATAATAAAATAACATGCATATATGGATGTAACAAAGATGGCTTAATGGTTTATTTTCATAAAGCAGCATTTTCTTTAAATACTTGTACTAAGTTCTAAAGCAGTTATTTTATAACTACAAATTATTTTATAAATTCTCAGTTTTATAGTCAGATAACATTCACACAAGAATGGTGAATGATACCCTCATATCACATGGCTTCCTGCCCAATTCCCATTTGGATAAACCAATTTTGAAGAAGTCTTTTTCAAACAAAATCAAAGTCTAACTTTGAGTAGTTCTGCTAGCATGTCCGTAACCGTGGACATGGCTATTCGAATAGTTTTGCACTCTGCAGAGGTTGTACAGCTTTATCCACAAGACACGACTTCTCTAGTATGTTTGGCATCCGTCGATACCACCGCTCACTACCTTAGGTAAGCGGTCTAGAGCACGTGACAAGGCCTTTACAATGCGTCATTCCACCGTAGTCCACCCTCACTAAGGTTTCACTTGCATTGGCTACAACCTTTTGGAAGTCCCCTCTTGTGCTAGGTGGGGGAACATAGTCAGGAAAGAGAACCCACCGAAACAGTTGGATTGACCGCAATGGAGCTTTGCAAATTAGTCAGCCATGTCCTACTCCCCATACTGAGGACATGTGGTGGTACGGTGAGGCATAGCATCATGCACTCGAAGACCGGTCCTTAACTGACTTGGGCAACTTTCCAGACTAACCCTGGGCCTTAACCCTAACCAGATTAAGCCCGTGCATGAACATGCACCCACCAAACATCCATTATGTCCAAGTCCAAACCTGTTTTCATTTTATTTTCTGAATAAAAGCATTTTATAAACCTTCTATGGTAAAACAATACCACAGCTCCAATTTAAATCAAATTTGGAGGATTTGGCTAAAATTTCCCAAATACAAGATTTGATCTAAGCATTGGCTAAGCATATGGTTAATTTTAGTATTATTTTATCTAATGTCGAACGGCGGCCCGGCGAGGTCCGGCGAGGGTGCCAAAAGCAGGAGGGGTGTGCGGGGGTGTTGTTGCTCACCGTTGCGGCGTCCGAGCGTGCCCGGTTGGCCGGCGGCGAGGAGAGTTAGCGGCGGCGGTGCGGGGTCATCGACGATGAAGGAGCTCCGGAGGTCCTGGAGGCGAGTGGGTGGTGGCATTGGGTTCGCGGCGACGCGGTGATGCCGATGGTGGCGAAGACAAGGGCGGGGTGTCGACGAGGGCGCCGGAATTGAAGAAGAACCGGAGGTTCACCGCTGGCGAAAAGCTTCAAATTGCGGGTGTTAGAAGCGAAGAGGGGAGCGATGGGTGATGTTGCTGAAGTGAGGAGGGATAGGCGATCCCGGGGTGCACCTTTATAGGGCGCAGGAGGGTACGAGGCGGCGTGTAGATCATGAGGGCCGTACGAGGTTTCCGGCGAAATTGCGGGGATTCGGGGCCGAGAATGTAAGGGTGATGGCCGTGACGGGCGCGGCAAGATGCCTGGGTTTGAATGCACGTACGCGCATGGAAAGAGGGGGAGGAAATCACGGCGGAGACGAAGCTCCCGCGAGCACTAATGGTGGCGGATTGACTCGGCTACGCGGAGAAGAAACGGGGAGGACGAAAGGCGCAGACCGTTGGATTTGCATCCAACAGCGCGGGGAAGGCGGGGTGACGTGGGAGCTTGGTGGCTCTTGGATTTAGATCCAACGGTTGTCATCGGCTGAGACGTTCGGTCGTCCGAACGTCACACGGAGATCTGACCATGGATTCCTGATCCAACGGTCGAGTTTGCGCACGGTGAGGAGAGAAGGAGAGAGGTGAGGGCGGCGGTTGGATTGTGATCCAACGGTGGAGAAAGGGGGTGGCGTGGAGGCGTGGATGCCGTCCGATGCAAATCAGACGGTGGGGGCGAGAGGGAGTGTGCGTGCGGAGGTGGGCCGTGTGGGCCGCATGCGCGGGAGGAGGGGTTGGGCTGAGCTAGGGTTTCGGCCCGAAAGAAATATAGGGATTTTAAATAGATTTTCCAATTTAGATAATCCTAGTAATTCATTTAGGCTTTATAAAATAGCGAAATGAATCCAAAAATTATGAGAAAATTCACAGAGATTCCCTTATTTATTTTGGACTTAATAAAATAGTTCCAACTTATAATTGGCTTTTAATTTTGCAAATAAATTATTTTGACTTTAAAGTATTTAAGAAAAAGCTTTTAAAATCTCAGAAAAATCTAGAAATTAATTAAATTTTATTTTTCAGGTCAAACCAAATAAAACTTCAAGAACTTCAAATAATTTTTAAAATTTTGAATTTTAAAATTTCAAAAATTCAAATAAAGCAATGAAACTCTATCAAATTTCAAAAAAATCCAATAAAACCATAACTTTATTTTATTTTATTTTGGTAACAGCACTTTGGGATGTTACAACCACCAAATCTATCAGCGGATGTGCCGCCTTCATGCTTGTAAGTTACTGAGTAATCTTATTTGTTGCATTTAGTATTTTACACATCAATAAGTAGTAAAATGTGTAGAGCAGGATCAAAGTAATTATTAACCTTAGATTCAGTAAAACAGATCGCACACAAAACATAGTCTACCACACGTGGTAACAATATATTTCAACTCCAGCAAAACAAACACTAAACCAGTAATAGTTTCCCACATAGGGATGACAATCTTGCCCGATTCCCCACGTACCCGCAGGCAAAAACCCTAATAGAGGTGGGTATGTTCTTCATTTATTCCCCACGGGTATATTCATGGAGGGCAAACTTTGCCCGACGGGTAAACAGGCATGGGTACGGGGAGCTCCACCCGTGCCCATTCCACCCGATTACCCACCATCTCCAACTAACAGGTGGGCCACATTTGAAAAACCCTAACCTGCACTCACCTCCCCTCCTAGTCTACCAGTCCTAGGCACAGCCGCCACTCCTTTCCCCTCCCACATATCAGTCTCAAAGTCTCGGTTTCTCCTCGTCTCCTCCGCCTCACCGCACTAAGCCGCCCTTGTCCTCCCGCCCGCTCGCTGCCTCCTGCCATCCTCCTGCCCCTATCCTCCAGACCGGTCGCCGCCCCCCTCCTCACGCATCACCCCTCCTTACCGCCCTTGTCCTCACCATACTCTACAGTCAAGCACTCCACCTCGAGATCTAGATCCGATGCCCCTATGGATCCAATCAAGCACTCTGACGAGCGTCGATGACCAGGCATTTGAAGAATTGTTCACTGATATCTACACAGCAGAGAGCTTGCCGAAGCCGTGGTACCTCGGTAAGCTTCAATGTTTTTTTTTTCTATTTTCTGTTGCTATTACCATTTTCCCATGAGAAGGTGATGGCATATGTTTTAAGGCACCATTTTGTTTTTCAGTTCTAGGAAATCATGACTACAAGGATGATGTGCTAGCACAACTTAAGCCAGTCTTGCGAAAGATCGGCAACCGATTCATTTGCATGAGATCATTCATTGTTAACGCAGGTACTAAATCACATTTTGTTCTGACTAAATAGATTTTGGATTTGTGAAAATTGTGATGAGGCGCAAGACTAACTATGTATCATCAATCGCAATTTCCACAGAAATTCTTTGTCGACACCACTCCATTTCAACTCAAGTATTGGACTCACCCTAAAGACAATCATTATGACTGGAGAGGAGTGGCGCCTTGAGGAAAATACATAGCTAATCTGCTGAAGGTGCATATTTGGAATGAAATTAACATCAATGCTAAAAAGGAAGCTTGTATGTTACAAAGCAAAATTATTTAAATCATTCTTTTTGTGGATCCTACAATCCAGGATTTGGACGAGGCAATGAAGAAAACAACTGCAAAGTGGAAGATTGCTGTTGGGCATCGTACCATGAGGAGTGTCAACGACCATGGCGGCACCAAGGAGCTTCTGCAACTACTACTTCCGGTCCTTAAGGTTATTCAGAAGTAGCCTCAATATTAGTTCTAAAAGCTCCGGAAAAAGAATATGTCACATTACAAGTAGAGACAGGTTAAGATCGTTGAAATGAAGTCATTTCTTTTTATTTGTCACAATATGTTCACACTTGGCGAAGTTGACTAACCTTGATGCTCTTGCTTCTGTTGTTCCAGTCCAATCCAATATTTCTAATTTAGTTGTTGAATGTGTGATGCACTGTTGTATTTCCATTGTGGTTGTTGAATGCGTGATGCACTGTTCAATCTTGAACTAAGGCCTCTATGAGTCTGTGACTTTGATGCCTGGAGCATGGAAGGGAAAAAAACTTCACTTGTTGCAAAGTCAACATGCTCTTTTTTTATTGTACCTTTTTTTTATCATCGCATAATTTGCCCTGTGTAACTGATTCTTGATGTGTGAATATGGTGCCTCATCAAAATTATATTTTAAAATGTTCGCGGGTACATGGGCATGCCCGTGGCGATGGGCATGGGCGAGGTTCTTCGCCCATCGTCTTTCGTGGGCATGCCCGTGGGGGGAAATCGGGGTCACGGGCATGGGTATGGGCGAGCACTACCCATGCCTGCAGTGCCCGATTGCCATCCCTAGTCCCGCACATATTGCATGCAGTAAACAAATGAATAATATTTAGTAATACATATTTTAACAAGCAGTAAATTGTACGTGACATATATACTACCTCGACAACTTGATGTGCGTCCACAGCGTTGACACCGTCGATACTCCACGCACCGCATACTTCACAACTGTCGAGACCTAAAAATATGATTCAAGAACCCTCTGTGTATTCTGAACTAGTTCTAGATCAGTAGCTAGCTCACATAGGAAATACTGATAAAATACCATCCATTTACTCGATATAACAAAAAAGATCTTATAATAACAAATAATAATAATAACTGGACCTTATGGTCAATGTTTACTTAACTTTCCACGCAGAGCTAAAGAAACAAGTAAACTCTTGCAACAGAACAAAAAAAGGCTTGTAATAGCCAATCAACATGCCCACAGACAATCGAGTGGAGAATGCATCCTAATTCGTAAAGCCTTTATGGTACTCCTGAGTGAAGAACTCCTGAGCAACTTGATATTCTTCAACTGAGCAGCAAAAATTGGAGTCGTGGGCACATAAAGTACTAAGAAAGTCATTGAGAAATAGTATGCAAATTGTATTCATGCAAGGCTTGAACAAAAGTTAGTTGTATGGTTCTTTTGCATAAAGCAGCATTGACGATAAATACAATAAATAGATTGAAATGCTTAATTGAAAAGAATAGTAAATAGATAAACAATTGCTTTGAAACAACCAGTGAAATCCTCATTCACTTCCCAAGACAAACCACCAAGTGAATTAACCATCCACCAAACGAACATTATATTCATCAAGTGAACTTCTCATTCACACTTCGACACATTTTATGAAGAAACTCTACCGCTCGTGTGAAATCCTCGGACATGTCCATAACCGAGGACACGGCTATTCGAATAGATCAATTAACACTCTGCAAAGGTTGTACACTTTACCCACAAGATACAACCGGTGTAGCGATCACCAATCATAACAAAACATTTCAGAAATTTCATCTCGATAATTGATTCTCCCGATGTGCATACAGTCACCCCAACCTCACTGTTGGTTTGTGGCACACCATTGGACCCGAAAGCGGCAAACCGACCATCGATGTGACCTTAAACTAGGTACACACCTCCACCCATATACTACCTAAGTAGTCAAATGTCAAAACTCCATAACTTACTAAGTTAGGCCTAGTTCAGTGGCGTACAAGATTAAGTTCTTGACAAGTTACTCATGCAAGTCTACCACAAACCCACAACATGTTAAACCCACACCCTCACTGTACAACCACTCGCCCGAGTGATAATCATTTTGTTTAACCAAGACCAATGACATACCCTGTCATGGTACACAAATTTTAACAACAGTAGCTAGCCACCATGATTCCATATCTCATTAAGCCAAAATTAATCATTATTGACACATGTGATCATGAACCATCGCAGTTAAGCATGACTAAGCATCAATACGATACCCATGTTGGTGACACGAATATGTCCAACTAAAATTATCCACGTTAGGGTAACAAATGATTCATGGCGTCCAAATATTCAAGGGGAAATTAACTCAGTGACATCACGTTAGGACGTAATTAGAGGAATAACATCGCGATCGTGACGCATTGGAAAACAACACCGCGAACACTAAAAAATTAGACGAATGACATCGCCGCTAGTTACTCCATTTCCAGAATTTTTAAATATAGAATCTGAGCTCAAAAAACTATCAATTTTTTCTGGAACCTCCCGACACAGTTTAATTGCTTGTGTATTTTTTAAAAAACTTTATACATTTTGATTTTTGTCTCTAAAATTTGTTTATGTATACTGTTTGTAGGAATTTTCTAATATAGAAAATGAGATCCAAACATTACGAATATTTTTTAGGATCCTTACAAAGTGGACTTGACTGTGCAATTTTTTCAGAATTTTAAAAAAAATTAAGTAATGCAATTTCATAATGTCCACTGTGCAATTTCTAATATTTCATAATGTAAGGACATTATGAAATTCTATTAATTAATTATATAAAAATTTTAGAAAAATTACACAATCAAGTCCACTATGTAAGGAGCCTAAATTTTTTTATAATATTTGGATCTCATTTTCTATATTAGAAAATTCCTACAAATAGTATAAATAAATGAATTTTAGAGACAAAATCAGAATGTATAAAGTTTAAAAAAAATCCAAAACTAATTAAACTGTGTTGGGAGGTTTCACAAAAAAAATGATAATTTTTTAGCTCAGTTTCTATATTTAAAAAATTCTGGAAACTGCAGTAACTGGCGACGATATCATTCATCTAATTTTTTGGTTTCGTAGTGTTGTTTTCGAATGCATCATGATCGCGATGTTATTCCTCTAATTACGTCCAAACGTGATGTCACTGAACTAATTTTCCTAATATTCAATGGAGGCATAGTGACAACAGGTGATAGCTAAACCTAAAACATTTGATATAAAGATACACGTAATTGATATAAAATAATATACTTTTGAAATCATAGGTTCAATTTAATTAAGGGCCTATGACTTGTCTTGACTTTTGATATGCTTAGTCACCCCCACTTGGATCTTCAAAGTTGACTTCTGCTCCTGCTCCGCAAAACAGATCGTCTAACGAAAGAGAAAACAACATATAAAACACAAATAAAATCCAAAAACATTGAAAACCAACTCTAAAAGAAATATCTTGATTTTAGATAAATTTAGAAATTTGAATGGACTGAATTGGAGTTCGGACGAAGGAGAACGGGCTCTCGAAAGATTGAAATCACATGAAATAATAAAAATCAGAATTTCAAGATTTACTGGAATTATTTTTTTTGAAGGAAAAAACTATTAATTGCATCAGCTGACATCAGCAAGGGATTTCTAGCTGAGAAGAAAATGAAAAAGGAAATTGAAAATTCTCCTAATATGTGGGACCCACAAGTTAGAGACTCGGTTCACCGTGGACTAAGCCCGTGTGATTTTGGATTTGGTTGAAGGTTTTGGTGTGCCACGCAAGCATCGATGTGTCAGCCACATGGGTGACACCGAGGCACAAGGGCTGATGTGGCAGCCAGGGTGGCATGCCACCTCACTCTACCGACGGCGAGGCTCGGAACCCGAAGGTCTTCGGCGTTTGGTTGCTTATCGGTGATATCGGAGGGGTGCAATGGGTGGACGACACTTTAGGGATCACAATGATGGGCTCATCGGTGCACAGGGACAACAAGAATGGTCGGTGATGGGGTTTAGGCGGTGGCTGGCTCTCGACCTCGACAGATCTAGGGTTCCGATGACTCTTCGATGGAACCAAGGCGACCAGGGTGTAGCCCTCGTCCTTGCAAACTCGAAGGAGGTGGAAGCGAAGCTCGAGCGGCTTCGACGGCGAAGAAACGGCTCGTCGAAGTTACGACGATGACTTTGCTCCTTCGGAGGATTTCAGTGGCAAGGGTTTCGTCCTCGAGCGCTGGTGACTAGGATTGGTCGTGCGAAGACCAAGGGATCATCTTCCCCCTTTATACAGACGGCTAGGGGAGTCCGAGGCGGATTCACGCGATGGCGCGGCAAAGGAAAGAGGGAGGAGTCTGAGTCGAAGATGACAATGATGTGGCCAGGTGGGGCCCCACATCGGTGGGTGCGGCTTAGACACAGGGCCCCACATCAGCGGGTGCGGCTCAGACACAGTCACGTTGCAAATGGCTCGGCAGCGACTGACGGGTGGGGTCGCACGCGCGCGCAGAGGAGAGAGGAAGGAGCGGGCTGAGCAGGAAATGGGACGAAAGCGGGAATTGGGTCAGGAGAAGAGAATAGGATTGGCCTGAAGGAAAGGATTTCGGCCCAAGAGGTTTTTCAAGATTTTTAATAGCTTTTCTTTTTAAAAAAATTACAGAAAATCCAAATAGAAATTAGAAAATAGCTAATGAACTCGAATTTTTTTTAGAAAAATCTAAAAAATATATCCAAGCACACATAATCCAAATAAAATAGTTTTGACAATAGTTAATGTTGGGATTAATCACATTAAATTGTTTTGCTTTTGAAAGTCCATATTAAGCTGTATTAAAATTCAAATAAAGTCTTGGTGAATTTTTCCACGGAGCTAAGCTACTCAAAAAGATTTTTAAACTTCAAAAATTGGGATGTTACAACGTCTGTTCTCGTTAACAAGATAGTCGTGGCTGACAGGACGAAGGCACCGGATGGCATCGACATGTTTGGCCAGCTCAGTGTGAGTTACTGATGTTTTTCTGTCACTAGTAAAATACAGTGTTCATTTCTGTAATGTGATTAATGTACAACTATAATTCACTCGTGTTAGTTGAATGGCCAGTTTAGAAGGAGGGAGGGGACCTGTTACTAGCACGGGGCGACGATAATGCCGCAGCCGCTGGAGTTACCCACACAACCCATCGTGGGGC
Source organism: Ampelocalamus luodianensis (assembly GCA_036346255.1). Classification (NCBI taxonomy): domain Eukaryota; kingdom Viridiplantae; phylum Streptophyta; class Magnoliopsida; order Poales; family Poaceae; genus Ampelocalamus; species Ampelocalamus luodianensis. The sequence goes on along the minus strand of CM070634.1, from coordinate 96,251,930 downwards.
ATTTCCTAAGCCTGTGTGCGCCTCTCGATGACGTTATTCGATCGTTAGGCAAGGGGAAGCGGCGCCTAGCAATGGAGGCACTAGAGAAGTTCGATGACGAGGCTGGGAGGGTGATGAGGCAGATAGTGACGAAGCTAGTTAGTGCCATCAGGAAGCTGCTCGAGGAGGCAGATGCGTCCGGATCAGTGTCCTACACAGGCAGGGCGAAAAAGGCGAGGAGCGGCAAGAAGGTGTAGGCCAGCACAGGAGGAGACCGCAATACCATCCGTAGCAATGCCACCATTGTCAGTTGTGGTCACGACAGCCCACACGCCCGTCGATAATGTCATCCGGACAACAGCATCACCGTTCGCCCCGGCTTTGGAGACGGTATCCCCCGCCCTAGCATGTATAGTGACGAGGATTAAAACCTCTATGTATTATTTTTAATACATAAAAGACCATACGTCTTCATGGTCGTAACCCCTGAGGTACACGACTTGACTGGTCGTAGAGATTCCAGAGGTTACATAATAGGTACCCTGGTCAGACAAAGGCCTAAGCCAAGCTCACGACCAGGAGAACTGCTCGTAAAAGGTATGAACTGACACTTGGAACTGATTCCAAGTATATTCTTTACCGTATGACGAATGGAGCACGTGCATATTCCATACCATACGATGTTTCTTATCCAGACACAGTAACGAACAACCTCCATGCGGTTATATGTCTCATATACATATAACCGCTGAACGGTTGGTTCTTTATCAACCGTTGCTTGGCTCCGACCAGATGCAACGCTTCACATTAGACGCCTTCTCTGGAAGTAACTGCCGCCTCTTCGAGGACTATTTAAAGATGGAGCCTGGACGGATCGAGGGAAGAGATAGATCTATTAGACTAAAGCACAAGCCTTAGATTCGTGTGATAGGTCTAATATTGTAAGGGAACAAGTAGTATTCTCAGGGCATATTCTGTAATACACAGTTCATACTGAATAAAGAGCAGTCCCATCATTCCCTTAGATTTCCCACGTCACTCTCTCCTTTTCTTTTCGTAAGATCGACGTCTTGATCGTCGACAGCCGGCGCCGTCCGTGGGGAGCGCGGCGTGGAATCTTGGAAGAATTTCTCTGCTCATCAAATCTTTATCCATTCCCCGTTTGTGATCGCTGATGCGGTTATGGCGGGAAGTTGGGATGAAGAAAACTGGTTCGATTTGGCGGACTACGCCAACCTCGACATGGACGCGTGCATGCACGCCATGGAGGAAAATGGAATCTCTTCATCATCATCCTCCGCCGGTTCGCCCATGGCAGAAATTGGCGAAGTCGACCGGATGGATGAAGACACACCGCTACGATCAGTGGCGGTTTCAGAGGAAGTGCTTCCGACCAGTTCGGAACACCCTAAAGCCTCAGTAAGCCCGGGCCTTTCGACCGGCAAAAAAGGTGACGAAAATTCAACACCGCAGCCCAAGGTTCAATATACCTTTGATGCGATCATGGTTGACAGGTACTCACCGACGGCTTCTAGCAATTCTAGGAGCCAACCGACACCTGGTGACGGTGTCAATCAAACCTCCATTGGTCGTAAACCAAGTGGGGATGATAAAGCTCAGCATTCGATCAGCAATTCAAAGGATCATGCTAAGGCCCTTCCGAAAACCTCAGGATGTGCTGATCACTGACTGCTCTCTGTCGTGGAAGCTTCTCGCAGAAGCTCTGAAAGGCTCTGCATCGATTACGACGGAAGCTCATCGGAGGATCACTGCTGGAAGCATGAGGTCAATGCGATCGGAGATACGGATCACAATGTCGTGTACGGTCCTCCATGCGTTGCCTCGCCACCACATCATAATGGAGATGGTACGGGCGGTCAAGCACCAAATGCCGGAGGTGACAGAACTGGTGGACGTTCACCAGTTAATACGTCTGATCCTTCCCAAACCAATGTAAGGGACCAAGCAAGATCGATCAGGAGATCAGGGGATTCAAGCCATCAGACACCTTCTTCTGGCAGAAATCCCTCGAGACCTTCGGTAACAATACAAAACCTGCAGCGAGTTAGAGATATGTTAAATACTTCTGACCCTGCACTGGCAGAGACTCCAGATTTTGCCCAACTTGTAGGTCAAGTGTCAGAGATCATCCAACACACGATGCAGCGCACAGAAGCATATAGGGAACGAAGGCACCCGCAAAGTCAGACCATGACTTCATCGCAGGATTCTTCCCGAAGCAGGGCCTGCATGGTCGTGTTGAAGATCAGTTGACACTACGACCACCTCGACAATTCCGACCAACAAGTCACGAAGGGAGGAGACTATTCCAGGAATCCTCACCCTCGCTTCGTCGAGAGGAGCAATCGCTTGGACCTGGTGATCTTCGACATCACCTAAACCAGGCAAGTGGTCGGAGGCGTTCTACTAACGTCCACGACCGATCGGACATTGGAGCACCGACAACTGTTCCTAGAAATCGGTCTCCAACCGACTACAATCCGGCACCTTTTCAAAGAAGGCGCCACGAAACTATCACAGGCTGTCGAGCCTTCTCAGCAGGGCTCCAGGCTGTACGTTGGCCAAATAGGTTCCGACCGGCCAATTTGGATAAATTTAATGGGACCCAAAATCCTTTGGAATTTCTCCAGATATATACCACCGCTATTAGAGCAACTGGTGGTGATGAAAATGTAATGGCAAACTATCTTCCTACGGTATTAGAAGGATCACCGATCGTGGTTGCTTAACCTTCCTGGCCGTCCGTATACTTGGGAGCAACTCTGCGACCTTCTAATTGCAAATTTTCAGGGTACATACGATCGACCCAGAAAAGAAGACGATCTCCATAGAATACGGCAAAAATCAAACGAGACTCTCCGGCAGTATATCAAAAGATTTAGCCAAGTTCGTAACTCAATACCGAAGGTTGCAAAATCTTCTGTTATCCAAGCCTATTGCAGAATCTTCTGCTATCCAAGCCTTTAAAGCGGGATTAAGAAATCGAAGGTTTACGGAGGATTTAGCTACACATCCCCCACAAACAACCACCGAGCTCTTCGACATGGCTGACAAGTACGCAACGGCCAGTGAAGCGGTCGAGTGGAACGAAGCCATTGATCGAAAGGATAAAATTCCTCAACCTGGTTTGGATAGGACGAAAAAGAGGCAAAAGAAGACTCTCAAGAAAAAGAAACAAGGCAGAACCAACGACAAGGAGGTTCTTGCTGTTCCTGAAAAATTTACCAAAGGAAGAAAAGATTATACTGGTCGTGGCAAGGCTAAGGCTCCGACCAATGATTACAAGAAAAATAAAAATGGTGTCCTCTCCACCAAAGCAGCAGACACGACTGCGCAATTGTCGCGCTTGGCAAAAGAAGCTGAAAGATTATTATGCAGGTAAAGGTCCACTCCCGTCGATCCAAGAGCTCGGGGAAACAAGCTTCAAGAAGGACAAAGATGGTGACAAAGAAATGGAGTACCAAGAACCTCAGCACACGGTCGATGTGATCTTCGGTGGGTCCTCTTCGTATGAGTCCAGACGTCACCTGAAAGCCATGAAGCGAGAAGTCAACATTATCGAACCTTCGATCGTCGTTAAACCTTCAAGGTGGTCGGAGACGATAATCTCCTTCAGCAAAGAAGACTACCTCATTCCTTCAACTCGACCAGGTAGGTTTCCAATTGTCGTTGAGCCTACTATTAATAACTGTAAGGTTAATCGGGTCTTGATAGATGGGGGTAGTTCTTTAAATATCTTATTTGCAAGTGCTTTGGAAGACATGCAGATTCCCAAATCCAAGGTAAAACCTGTGATATATGCCTTCCACGGCATAGTTCCTAGGTCTACCGCTAAGCCGATAGGGCACTTGTCCCTACTGGTTACGTTCGGAAAGCCCGACAACTTCCTGATAGAAAAAAATTTCATTTGATGTGGTAAACTTCGAAACTGCATACAATGCAATCCTTGGTCGTCCAGCCTTAGCAAAATTCCTGATAGCCACGCACTACGGTTATCAGAGTTTGAAAATGCCGGGACCAAAAGGTGTAATCACGGTCCGAGGCGATAAGAAAATAGCCTACGCATGCGATCGGAAATGCTTAGAACTGGTCGATGAATTTCCGACCAGGGGAACTAACACCATTAACATGCAGGTCAAACATTCAAGGACGAAGATGACACCGAAATCTTCCGACCAGATAAAAGAGGTACAACTCGACAGAAGTGCTTCTCCAGAGGGTGCCAAGATACTGGTCGGGGCGGGACTCGACCTTAAATAGGAAGAGTCGCTCGTCTCCTTCCTCCGAGCTAACCAGGACGTATTCGCCTGGCAGGCGTCCGATATGCCCGAGTCCCCAGTGAGGTGATCGAGCATAAGCTGGCTTTACAGCCTAACAAAAAACCGGTCAAGCAGAAGCTACGGCGTTTCGCATCTGACCGGAAAGAAGCAATCCAGTCGGAGATTGACAAACTTCTCAAAGCTGGGTTCATTCGTGAGGTCGACCACCCAGAGTGGCTCGCCAATCCTGTAATGGTTAGAAAAGCCAATGGGAAATGACGAATGTGTATTGACTTTACAGATCTTAATAAAACTTGTCCGAAGGATGACTTTCCCCTTCCTCGCATCGATCAACTTGTAGACTCTACTTCTGGGTGTGAGTTGTTAAATTTTTTAGATGCTTACTCAGGGTATCACCAGATTAATATGAGTAAAGAAGATGAAGAGAAAACTTCCTTCATCACTCCATATGGTACTTACTGTTATGTAAAGATGTCATTTGGTCTCAAAAATGCTGGTACAACGTTCCAAAGGTTGATGCAAAAGACCTTTAATCCACAGATAGGTCGGAATCTTGAAGCCTACGTTGATGATCTGGTCGTAAAAAGCATGAACGCTGGCGATCATATTCCAGATCTACAAGAGACTTTCAATAACTTAATACGTCATAACCTTAAGTTGAATCCAGAGAAATGTGTGTTCGGAGTTTCGTCGGGAAAGCTTCTCGGATTCCTAGTTTCAGTTAGGGGTATCGAAGCAAACCCAGCGAAAATCGCCGCCATCGACCAGATGCGCGATCCGACCACAAAGAAGGAAGTTCAGAAACTAACCGGTTGTATGGCAGCGCTAAGTCGTTTCATAGCACGGTTAGGCGAAAAAGGACTACCTTTCTTTAAACTTCTCCGGAAATATGGGAATTTCGAATGGACTAAAGAGGCAAGCACCGCCTTTGAAGAACTAAAACGGTACCTTACGAGTCCCCCAATCTTAGTCTCTCCGAGATTGGGAGAAACATTGCTAATTTACGTAGCTGCAACGCCACAAACGGTTAGTGGTGTACTAGTCGTAGAACGAGACCATGTTCAACTACCAATATATTACGTAAGCGAAGTCTTGTATGGACCAAAAGAAAGGTATCCGCAGGTACAAAAGTTACTCTATGGTCTCCTTATGGCTTCAAGGAAACTAAGGCATTATTTTCAAGCCCATAAAGTGGTCGTACCTACTGGATATCCTCTTGGTCAAGTCCTAGGAAACAGAGAGTCATTAGGACGAATAGCAAAATGGGCGGTTGAGCTTGGGGCGTTCGATCTCCATTTTGTCCCACGAACAGCAATCAAGTCCCAGGCAATAGCAGAATTCATTGCCGAATGGACAAACCCTGAACCCACCCAGGGGCCCGAGTACGAGCACCACGATGAGTGGACAATGTACTTCGACGGTTCCTTGATGTTGCACGGCTCGGGGGTTGGGGTCGTCTTGATTTCCCCTACTGGCGAATAAATAAAGTACGCTATTCAGTTAAACTTTCATGCTACTAACAATGTGGCAGAATACGAAGGTTTACTGGCAGGACTTCGAGCAGCTCGTTCGCTCTGGATTCGCAGATTGCTAGTGAAAGGCGATTCTCAACTAGTAGCGAATCAAGTAGGGAAAGAGTATCAATGCTCTAGTACCAAGATGTCATCATATCTGGCGGAAGTATGGAAACTTGAAAAGTATTTCTTCGGTTTTCAGGTCCAACACATTCCTAGAAAGGAAAACTTCCTGGCAGACCAGTTGGCCCGGATGGCTTCCACAAGGACATTCGTCCCGCCTGTAGTTTTTCTCGAGAAACTCGATTTACCCTCGATAGTCGAGCCTTCCGAGGACATAGATATTCGCAAGGAGGTTGCACACCTTGATTCTACAAACATGGATGCTCCACAGGTCGATGATGGTTGGCGCCATCACGATCACGGTAGAGATTGGATGACATCGATCTACAATTATCTGCTGCATGACCTCATTCCAGAAGATGATGTAGAGGTTGATCGTATAGCACGAAAAGCCAGATCATACACTCTAATTGAACGTACCTTGTACAAACGAGGATCTCACGGCGTGTTGATGAGATGCATATCTCGCTCGGATGACATTAAATTGCTAACCGAAATTCAAGGAGGAGTCTGTGGAGCTCATCATTCCGACAGAATTTTGGTTGGTAAAGCCTTTAGGCAAGGATACTACTGGCCAACTGCCCTTCATGATGCAAAAGAGCTCGTGACGAAGTGCGTACAATGTCAGTTTCATAGCCGACAAGTACATCAGTCGTCTCAAACTTTGCAAACAATTCATCTTTCTTGGCCTTTTGCAACCTAGGGACTAGACATTCTGGGACCTTTCCCAAGAGCACCTAGGGGCTTTGAGTTCCTTTTCATCATGATTGACACGTTCACTAAATGGATCGAAGCCGAGCCGGTTGTAAAAATTACAACTGAAGCCGCCAAGAGGTTTCTCACAAAAAGCGTGATTACACGATTTGGTGTACCCAATCGTATAATCACCGATAACGGTGCCCAGTTCTCGAGCAGCAATTTTCAGGAATTCTGTGAAGACCTAGGTATCAAGATACATTTCGTTTCTGTTGCTCATCCGCAGAGCAATGGAGCAGTAGAGCGAGCCAATGGCATCATAATGCGAGGAATCAAACGACGAGTGTTCGACCAGTTACTTCAACGGTCAGGGACTTGGGTTCAAGAACCCCATTCTGTATTATGGGCCGTTCGTACCACAACTAGTCGTGCGACTGGTGAAACACCATTCTTTATGGTTTACGGAGCTGAAGTCATGCTTCCTCCAGAACTTAAAATTGGTTCTGCTCAAACTGATTGCTTTTCCGAAAGTGATCAGTGTGAACGACGACTTGACGACATCAATTTCCTTGAAGAACGACGAAATCAAGCTTTGCTACGATCAGCAATCTACCAGCAAGCCATGCGTCGGTACCACAGTCGTAAGGTGCAATCTCGCAGCCTAGCTGTAGGTGATTTGGTTCTTAGAAAAATTCAGAACCAAGCGGATCGCAACAAACTTTCACCTAAGTGGGAAGGTCCATACACTGTGGTCGAAGTTACCCGACCAGGATCGGTAAGATTAGCTATGTCGGATGGGCAAATTTTGTCTAATTCTTGGAATATTGATCAGTTGCGTAAGTTCTTTGTTTAATTTCCTGTTTTTTATTTCATTTTATATTTCAATAAAAGATGCATTTCCTTTTCTTTTAAATTGATAAGTATGGTTGTTTATACTCATTATTCGTCGTATCTGGTCATATACCTTTATTGTTGCTGGTTGGTCGGAGAAGACACTCATTCTCTCTGATATTCCTTTCAATAGGATCTCAAATACTCATGGTTGCTGACTTAAATGTCACCAACCACATTGGTTTTAGTCGTGATCATTGCTTCAACGATACACACGCACAACCAAATACTCTTTTCTTAAAGAAAACATGCGAGTATAAGGAGTACCAACTCAAACAATTTATATGGTTTTTGTTCTTTCTTGAATTTGAAAACTGTTATTTTATTTCAACATTCTGTTCTACTCAAGTTTGGCTACTGGTCGGGACACGGAAAGCCTCCTGGTCGAAGTCTCTCCTCTCTGCACGTGGTTCTGCCCAACGGAAGGAGCTTCCTAGTGACGGTCCTTTTCCTACGATCCTCACTGCCAGTCGGATTTGAGCATGAGCACGTTTCGCGAGATATTTTACAAATCTTCAATTCTTGAGATTCAATACAACCAGATCCGAATAGTTTCTAAACAAAGGTACTTATCTATTCATTTCCTTTTTTGCATACATTCTTAATGCATATCTTCTTATCAGCAAATCCAGTCTTTGTTATATCTTCGGACTACAAGAGGTATTCGATAATGGACAAGATCTAGGCTAGTCGAAATCATCAGCTGGTTCCGACCACACGATTTCCTAGTATCCACTAGATCTCTATTATACACATTATCAGCACTCCTACCATGGTCTTTGTTGTTACTCAATTTCTTGGTCTACTGCTTTCTTTTAGTAAGGTTCATCTACTAATATAAGCAGTCGGGGGCTAGGAGATATATGAGTATTTAACAACATTGATAAGACAAAGCAGGATTTTCATTGATAAAAGGTAGGTTTCATTTTACATAGTCTAATATTACATCCATTTACATGTTGGGACCACTAGACTGGTCGCTACGTGATGGAGATCTGACTTCCATTTCTTCAGCAACTTTCTCTCTGAGAGATCTTACTGCCTCGAGAAGTTTTGTTGCTTCACTTTCAGAGCAGTCGAAGTCCTCTTCCACAGTTTTAAGACTAACAGAGGGGTCGGAAGCCTTTAGTTTTGCTAAAGCAGCACTAACTCCATTGACAATAGCTTCCTTCATCGTCTGGGTATGGTTTTCCCTCATAGTTTTGAGCAGGCCTTTGAAATCTTCCAGAAGTTGGCCAAAATAGTTCATCTTTTCCGCTGGGTCTCCTAAGGAAGGCAAGCTTGATCCTGATCCTATATCAAAGATCATTTTGTTAAGAGCCAAGATTTTCTCATCAAGGCCAAATACAAGGGCTGCCTTTTGGCCAAGCTCAAACTCGAGGGTCTTCTCCGCTCGTTCAAGTGCTTGGATTTTTTCTGCATGAGTGGATAAAAAGAAGTTAACATGCTCTTTAAAATTGGAGTCATCGAGCACTGGTTAAGTCTACGACCAGTTACCTTTGATTTTCTTCTCACAAGAGTCGAAAACCTCATTTTGCCTAGTCATCGCATGCTCGATCGATCGGTCTTTACCCTGATTTTCTTCCCTCAGTTTTATTATTATGGCTTCTTTGGCCACAATCTCTTCTTTAATTTTTTCTAAATCTATCAAATATGATAGAAAGAGAAGATTAAGCTATAAGGAGAAACAAGATCATAAAACTTAGGAGGTCAAAAAGAGAAATATTCTTACTTCTCAGATCGGAGTGTTTCTGCTCCAAAGTTTTTATTCGCTGGGTCAGTCCTCCGACCACGGTATATTTCTCAACCATGTGCTACAAAAATAAAATTCTTTTCTTTGGTAAGTTTTCAAAGAAACTTCAAAAGAAAGAGTTATAAGGATGGTCGTAGAACACTTACCCGAATTGTCTTGTCATTATATTCGAAAAAGATTGTATCTGGACCAATCTCAGCTTGACGGTCCGATATCTTTCCCAGGTTTCATCAAGTTCCTTATCCTCGATAAATCAGGGAGGAAAAGGGAATTTGTTAACATGAGAAGCATTTCCAGAAGGAGGTGGAACCTGTTAAGGATCTTTGGAGATGACTGCCTCCGAAGAAGGAGTAAGGATTATTAGAGGATCCTGAGCAGATGTTGAAACCTGCTCGGGGGCTACTTTTACTACTTCATCCTCAGCAGTCTTTGCTTTAAAAGCATCCTGATCAGGAACCTCCACGACCACCTCTTCCTCAGAAACCTTTTTCTGAGGGGTGCTCTGGTCGGACACGACTGGAACACCAGAGGATCTGTTTAAGATTAATTCCCTACAGTTGGGAGATATTTTTTTTATCTCTTTTACCATTCTTTTCATAATCTTTAAGCTATTCGTTCAGATTGGATAATGAGAGTGTCGTTTATTTGGATTCTTTTTTTATATGGATGCATGCCCACTAAAAAAAATATTCAAGGTTCGACTTAACCTCATTCCTTATTACAAAGATATGAACAGAATGAAGCTTTATTCCGTTAAGATCTAAACATTACAAAAACAAAATCCCCTGGTTACATTTCTTCTATAACCTTCTAAGCAAAAATCCTTCGACTAACCCTTCGAATATCTTCAGATTGATCGAAGTTGATTTCTGGTAGAAGGAGACTAGAGAAGTACAACCAAGTAAGCGTTGGTTTCACACCTTTTTCTTGATCAGAGATTATACATCAAAGATGATGAAGTGTTCACTCGATCTTCAAAGGCCATATTCACCTTGAAAACAAAACTCATAGACCAAATTAACTTGATCCTGAAATGGTGGTCTAAAAGTCAATTTGTCCCATGATTTTTGTCTTATCAAAAGACATAAAGGTGTTATGAACTCTGGGATTCGGAATCCCATCCTAGGGAAGGTTTGAGAAGGAAACTTTCTAACACAAAGCGAAACTAAGAAAGCTGGGGATTTCTTCTGAATTTCCTCTTCAAAGATCTACCTTCCGCGGGTTATTTATAGCCTTCAGATTTTGATAGAATTAAAAAGAAGATAAGAGTAGAAGTCCAACAGACACAAAACTCTTCAATTCCCAAAGCAAGTTCTCAACTTTAAAGTGAATACAAACCACTTCAAATGTCATTGCATTTAAAGAGCGTCAGCCTGATACGACTTCATCGGAAGAAAGGTGTACACACGACTTATTCATTTAAAGTTCGAAGGCTAGCTGACGAGGATTAAAACCTCTATGTATTATTTTTAATACATAAAAGACCATACATCTTCATAGTTGTAACCCCTGAGGTACACGACCTGACTGGTCGTAGAGATTCCAGAGGTTACATAATAGGTACCCTGGTCGGACAAAGGCCTAAGCCAAGCTCACGACCAGGAGAACTGCTCGTAAAAGGTATGAACTGACACTTGGAACTGATTCCAAGTATATTGTTTACCGTATGACGAATGGAGCACGTGCATATTCCATACCATACGATGTTTCTTATCCAGACACAGTAACGAACAACCTCCATGCGATTATATGTCTTATATACATATAACCGCCGAACGGTTGGTTCTTTATCAACCGTTGCTTGGCTCCGACCAGACGCAACGCTTCACATCAGACGTCTTCTCTGGAAATAACTGTCGCCTCTTCGAGGACTATTTAAAGATGGAGCCTGGACGAATCGAGGGAAGAGATAGATCTATTAGACTGAAGCACAAGCCTTAGATTTGTGTGATAGGTCTAATATTGTAAAGGAACAAGCAGTGTTCTCAGGGCATATTCTGTAATACCCAGTTCATACTGAATAAAGAGCAGTCCCATCATTCCCTTAGATTTCTCACGTCACTCTCTCCTTTTCTTTTCGTAAGATCGACGTCTTGATCGTCGACATATAGAATCGCCTGCAACCCTAACGCTATTTGAGCCCACCACACCGGCTGCAACGGTGGTGATGGCACCAGCATCTCCACCTCCGTCGGTGCATCCAAGAGGACATTGTAATCTATGCAGCAAATAGACACAGTACACATAGTAAACAACAGCAAACACAATAAACGTACAAAACGAACACAAGAGAGCGAGCAAAGTGATGCACTAATTTTTATGTTCACAATATAGTAATCATTAAAGCAGCACAGAGTAATTTACAGATTAAGTGGATCTATTTGTGCGTAGGCCAGGTGGGGAGGACACTTGAGCCCACCACCCTGGCTGCAACGGCGCCGGCACCAGCTTCGCCCCCCTACATCTAGGAGGTATCTTCTATGTCCCAGCATCGTCGCTGTTCCATCTGACACAAGAAGAGGGGAAGGGCGATGAACCTTAATGTACGCACCTAAAACATTGTAACATGAGAAGTAAATGGATACATTATACATAGTAAACAACAACATACATAGTAAACTGACAAAGCGGACGTGATAGAGTGAGCAAGGCGCACACATTAATTGTGTTTTTCTCAACACAGTAATCATTAAAGCAACACACAATATTAACTGATTAAGTGTATTGTTCTCGTGCAGGCGACGTCGAGTAAAGCATCGACAACATAATAGACTCGATCGAAGTCGATGCAATCCCGTGGTTACACCCCGCCGCATACACAACATAGGCCCCAATCGTACCAATGGTTGCGGTGAGCCACGAGTCATTGCCACCATCCCGGAGCAAACTGAGGTACTGAATGCAGTAAAACTCGTACGCATGGTTAAGTAATCTTTGTCGTTCTTACAGTAATTCATATCTGATTTCTTTTTTATCGCATGAGGCACTAAACAAGGAATCCATCGACATCCCGTCAGAGCCCCCCCACAGTAAAGGAGCACCCGGAGGTAACGACAAAGTAAAACACGAAGGGGAATCAAGTAATTTTACTTATTTTTTACAGTAACACATTCCATTTTGCAGGTGCCAGTAAAGGAGACAAAAATCATCGCACCGAAGGGGCCTCCGCCAGTATAGGAGGTAGAGGAGGCCCCTATTGCCATGAGCAAAATCAAGGAGGCTCAAGTGGCTAGCGTCAGCACGCCAAAGGTACATACTGGAGGGCTGCTGACAGTAATATGTGTGACATATATAGTATTTTGTTGGACACATGACAATAAGATAAGAGACACGAGTCTATTTTCCGCAAGACGTCGTCGCCAAGCCAAAGCTCAAGATAAAACTCATCGATTCCAGGCCGGCAAAGACGATGGGCACAGCGGCGACTAAAAAGGGGGTGCCTATGGAGAAGACTACTGTAGGGAAGACAGTTCTCCCCAGCCCAGAGGGACACCGGCGACACTAGTGGATTGGGGAAGAGGTTGACAAAAGCTCCCAATAAGCTAGTGTAGCCGTTCAAGCCGTACAAAAGGCGACTGGATGTGCCTATGGCCACGGCCATGGAGGTGAGGGAGCTAATATGCAACAACGAGAGCCTCAAAAGATAGGTGAATATCGTGCCCCCAGGGGACTGCAACTCTTGGTCAACTGTAGCAGCGAGCGCGGTGTGAGGGATTTTTGGTGCAACAGTGCAAAATAGTGGTGAAACACAGTGCAAAATAGTGTTGTGTTGTTCACTATTTGCCAACAGTGAGCACAGGGCGAGCGATCATTGGCGCACTGTTCACTGCCGAGCGGCACGGAATGTGGCTGCCACACACTGGGTGAGCGGCAGGTCGTCTGCCACGGTCCGGGTGCACGATATATCGGTTCCACGATGGTTTTGCGCAGTAGGTGTGTCAATTTTACCATTTCGTTCAGGGGCTAGTTTTGCTATTTCAAGTCAAAACAGAGTTATTTTAGCCAAAGACTCATGCAGTTACAATCTCTGACCTCGTTTTTTTAAATAAAAAAAAAAAGAACAACCCAGCTTTTATAGAAAGCTAATCAACACAAAGTCCAGTCTGAAACACAAAGAAACAAAACAAGCTGGGGCCACCAGCTAGCACTAGAGACTAAACCAACAACAAGCTGAGCCAAAAAACGACACACAGCCTGAACAAAACCCAGCAGGGCAGACAACAGAGAAATTACACAGGTATATCGGAACAGAAAACATTCATCCAACTTTCTACCAAAAAAACTAGGTTATCCAGCTTCGTCCGCAACTCCTTTTGGTCAAGACTCGCCACCACGCAAACAGATGAAATTTAAAATCACTTCGTGCGGATGAGTAGGGAAAACTCCCTCAAACGTCCACTTGTTTCTGATTTTCCATAACGTCCATATAAGAGCTGCAAAACTGATAAGGGCAAGATGAGAGTTAATAGCCCCCTAAGAGTCCAGTCAACAGCGATGAAAGTCATCTACTGAGACAGGACTCCTTGTCCACTCAAAAATCTCTCTGAAGCAGGCCCAAGCAAATTTAGCTAAGATACAATCAAAGAAAATATGGTTCGCATCTTCCCTCACCCCACACACAACACAATTAGCATTATCTTTCCAACCTCTAAATATAAGTTGATCAGTCGATTGAATTCTACCTTGATAAACTAGCCATAAGAAAATTTTAACTTTCAGGGGAATTCTGCTATACCACAACTTATTCAGACTCTCATTAACCACCCCCCAAAAGCCAGATGTCTATACAGCGATTTAACAGTGAAGAGGCCATTCTTTTCTAAACACCACCCCACCTGATCCTTATTCGTATTGAGCCTTACATCAATCAAATTAGATTTAAGGTCTGCCCACATGTCTTCCTCCTTCCAGCCAAAACTCCTAATAAACTCGACATGCCAAATACCATTAGAAATACAATCCGAAACCTTAACTATATCTCCGACCTCGTTTGCATCAATATATATATATATATATATATATATATATATATATATATATATATATATATATATATATATATATAAGGAGGATTCGTATTCATAACTTGCTTTCTAGCTTAATATGATTGTGACATTGTCCATTGTCCATTGTCCATTGGATCAATTTGCTGTCAAGTGTTTTTTGTCAGTTAATATGAATGCTGCAGCCCGGTTAGTGAGTAGTAGTTGGCACGGCGGCTTCGGAGCTGAGAGCATAATAGTCAAGCTCGCTGCTCCTCCATTCTCGATCCCGAATTCCGTGCAAACTCCGGCGCACACGCAGCAGGAGCCTGCAGGGAAGTACGATGTGCTTTGGGACCACCCGAGTCGCCGGCAGGTTGATGTGCTGCCTCGTCGCCGGCATCTTCGGGACAGGTGCAGTCGCATATGTTTACTAGTTGCTTTTACATTATGATTTAGTTTACTTGCTAGGTGGCAACTTTCCCGGTTCACGCATTTCTGACTTAGAATTTTACGACGATTCTATGCATCAAGCGTGTTCTTTCTTTGATGCGTGCAGCTGGTACAATCCTTGGAACTATGGTTGGTTTCGTGTCAGGCTTCATCAACGATAATGGCTTGATCCAGGGAACGTTGGTCGGAGCAATCTCTGGAGCTCTCATTTCCATGGAGGTTGCCGAGTCGCTTCTGAAGATATGGTGCTGCCAGGAGTATTCCATGGCTTCGCGAATCCAACGCATGGTTAGCACGCAACTAAGTACTCGCTTTCAAGTTGCCAAAAAAACAGAAGTAATTCTTGCCAATTCGCCATGTTTAAATTTACGAAGTTCCTCAGCTTCTTGTGTTCCGGAACCTTGTGGTGAACCGCCTCCCGCGCGCTTCGGTGTTCCCTACCTTAAGCAGAGCGGTGGATAGCCAGGTACTCGATTCTATAATTTCAAAGGAATTTATGACTGTTGAACAAAAACAATCTACCATGCCATAAAATTTCGATTTGGACATGCGGAAAAGAGGAAACGGTAGAAAATGACAAGTTCAGTCGAAAGCTAAATTAAAAGAAAAAAAGAAAGAAGGGGGAAATTAAAAGTTACTGCTCGCTGAAATCTGACGATTTTGTTTCTCCTAGCATATTTTGTGTTTAGAATTGAAATGCGCTAACGATGGTTACACCCTTTTGTGGCATTAAGATGAATGCGAATGCGATGCAGCCGCACTTTGGTCGAGCAGAGAGCGGCGACATGTTCGAACCGAGTTACCCCGTGCTGGGCACGCGGAGGGCCGCCGTGGAGAACCTGCCGGTGATGAAGTTCAGTATGGACGACGCCACTGCAGGGCAAACCACCTGCACCATTTGCCTTCATGTCAGCACTCTAGCAGCTACACCACTTGAGCTAACCTAGCTCTTTCTTTCTGCTGCACATGTAGCTTCAAACACATTGTACAACTGACAAGATGCTGTTCTTCTTTTAGGATTTCCAAGCCGGTGAGAGTGGTAGGAGGCTACCTGATTGTTGCCACGTTTTCCATTTGGTGTGCGTCGATAGCTGGCTCCTGTGGCACGCCGAGTGTCCACTGTGCCGCCGTGCTGTCTACTAGTTGCAAGAACCAAGACTGGAGGAGGATGAATCAAGGAGAGATGGTTATTGTGCAGTTGTTACCTACAACATGAAGCTTTCCTTCTTCACAATAGTACCAGCTGTATGTAACAAAACAAAATTTATAGAAAAGCCACAAAGATATCATGCAAAACCGCTAACACATTGTAGCACCCATATGAGGGACACATCACACACATGACGGCCGATGGCGAGAGTCCGAGAGAGGTAGAAGATTACAAATTTTGCCCGATGTGAAGACGAGTCTTTCGTAAGGCCAAGTGACCAAGCTCGATCGTGTTTTTAACCTCCCATCCAAAAGTTTGTCATTCGTCGGCCGTCGCAGAGACCCCAATTGCATGCCCGCCGTTGCAGCCCATCGGCCGTTGCGGCGTTGCGTACACGGTGGCTTCCTAAGGATACCGTCTGTTCTTGCGTACGTAGTTGCGTTCAGCCGTTCACTACCGATCTCCTCCTCTTCTCCGTTGTGCTGACATCCCTGTCAATCTGTCATCATGTCATGGAGCAATACGTATATTCCAATGTGATCCCCATCTAATCAATACAGATCCGATACGAAACAGGCAAAGGCATGTGGTGTTGGAATTAATGGGGCTTGTTCATGCACGACCTACTGTAAAAGTTGTGGAGTCTACTCGTAACAGCTAGCAGCTAAGGCGGAGGCACGGTGCTGCCGTGGTCCGGTGTGATTCACTTCTGTTGGACTTAGAGCTGTTGTTTCCTGGCTTTATTTCAGTAGAATGGAGCCGGCCGGGGTGTTTTGCCCAATGTTTCTGACAAAACGTTGATGCACGATCTTTCATATGCCAGTGCCAATTGCTGGCGTCGTAACTTGGTTCCGCATAATCTTTGCGATATCTGCGGAAAAGAGGAGACGGTTTCCACGCTGTGGTTCGTTGTCCACACGCGCGTGATCTGCGTGAGGCCTTGCAAAACAGCATGTGGCTGCTGCTGGAGGAAGCCAGGTTTCGTGTTTCTGGACCGGACTGGCTTCTTGTATTGTTGAGGACTTTGTCGCGTGAAGAGGGTGACAAGCTGATGCTAATTTTGTGGTGATGCTGGCAGGTCCAGAATGACACGATTTTTGCCTTAAAAAAATCTCGATTACCGGATCTGTCAAGTTCATTGAGGACTATTGGAATTTTCTGTATAACGTCAGGCAAGAAGTTCATGGCTCTTTTGTCAAAGGGAAGCGAAGGCTGGGCATAGAGAGGGACAGCCAGCTACCTGCTCCCATATCTAAATCCAAGGAGTGATGGAAGACACCTGATCCAGGACAGGTTAAAATTAATGTGATGGAACTTTCTCGTATCATACGGGTGAAGCGGGTGTGGAGATAATAATTTGGGATGAGAAGGGTGCAGTGTTACTCTTTTCATGACGGACAGTTCACCAAGATAAAGATATGAAGAAAGTTGAAGCTTAGACTTGTTATGAAGGTGTCAACAGTGACGAACGCACCACCGATGCGTGCAGGGGCATGCGCACCGGCTCTGCCTGCCGCGCCCCTGTAACCCCCTCTGCCACCGTCTCCTCCTCCGGTTCTCCATCTGCACAAAGCACCGGCTGGCGCCATGAAGGAAGGAAGGGAGCACCGGAGCAGCACTGCAGTAGGAGCTGCGCCATGAAGGAAAGGAGCAGCGAAGAACTCAAGAAGAGGAAGACCGAAGAAAAGCAAGCAACTCAAGCAAGCAAGGTTATTTGGGCCGTTTGGGCTACATTCTTTCCACAATCCAATATTAGGGCCCATTTTCGCACTCCCCCAAATCCCTAATTCCCCATTCCCCCACTCCCCCAAAATCCCCATTCCCGAATTCAGAATTCCCCATCCCCACTCCCCAAATCCCTAACCCCTTCGGTGATTCGGCGGCTCACAGCCTCACCTGGGCGGCTAGGCACGCGCGGGGCGACGGGGCGTGGCTGATGGCGACGGTGGGGGCGAGGCGACGAGTGAAAGTATCTAGGCCCCTAAAATCGTGTTTTGGTAATTAATGATTATATGTGATTATTGGAATAATGTGTTTATTGAGTATTTACAAGGTTAAGACCTCTTGGTGGGTTCAATGATAAAAAGCATGCAGGGTAAATAAAGATTTACATGATTGAAGACAAGTATAAGTAGACAGTGATCTTTTTGTATTTTACCGGTCTTAGAAGAAAAGGTTGGAAGACTGGATTTTAGGTTAAACGTCGTACTATTAAGAGGGATCATGACTAGTACCTTGAATACATGATCTTGTGCAATATGGATCAATTTAGGATCATGCATACATCTGGTTTTGTTTTCCAAAAGCCTTTGAGATAAGTGTCAAAAATCGGTCATACCGACGTCTCTCGAGCGGTTGTACCATTTGGTGAGGTATGACCGCATGTTACTTGGCGGTTCTACCGATTTATGAACTCCTCAGCCAACCAGGCGCTAATGCGGTACGACCGGCTCTCAGAGCGGTACTACCGCATTGCGGTCGTTCCGTTTTTTAGTTGGCGGTTGTATAAAACCAGGACCGTTGCATTTCTGACTTAGAGCTCTCTGGGAAAATCGGTCGTACCGATATTGAAAAGCGGTCGTACCGATCTGCGGTCGTTCCGATTCTTGTATGGTGGTACGTTTTTTACAGAGAGCATGTCATCTCGGTCTTTCTGGAAAACCCTTGGTTCGGTCGTACCGCTCCTCTGTGCGGTATGACCGGAGGTTGCGGTCGTACCGCAAGTTAGTTGGCGGTCGTACCGCAAGGGTTGTTCAACGGCTATGTCAGAGCCTTTTAATGCCTCTGTTCTAGCCGTTACTGTGCTCAGTCTTGGGTGCGGTCGTACCGCACCTTTGTTGGCGGTCATACCGCTTTTCGGCTTTTTTCTGGGTATGACTCTCCAACGGTCGTTTTTGTTGGTGGGTGGTATAAATACCCCCCCCCCCAACTGCACAAGGGCAGATAGCTAGACCACATTTAACATCCTTAGAGCCTTGTGCATTCATTCAACTCCTCAAATCCATTTGTTCACTCTTTGAGAGGTTGTTGAGCTCATTCAAAGTGCATTCATCATTCTAGTTGATCCTATTGCACTTGAGTGTCGTCAAGCGAAGGTCTTGGTTTGTTACTCTTGGAGTTTTGCCGAACTCCTAGACGGCTTGGCGGTGATTGCACGGTGACCTCTTCAAGAAGATTGTGAAGAGGCCCGGTGCCCATATTGTGAGTGGTTTGGTGTTCACCATCTCCGGAGTGGAGGAAGAACAACCAATAGTGATCGAGGAAAGACTTAATACGTGGAGCCGGCTTGATTGGTTCAAGCTCCCTCAACGTGGACTAGTGAAGACCGGCAAGTCTTCGATACCACGGGAAAACATCGTTGTCTCATTGTGGTTATTCCTAGTCTTTACTCTTCCGCATTTATATTTCTAGCTTGATCTTTGTGCTTGTATTGCTTAGCTAGTAGTATAATTTGTTTAGACTAAGTTATTAATTAGCTTATCTCGTTAATTTGTTTAAAAGTTTAAAAACCTCCTATTCACCCCCCTCTAGTCGGTTATCCTTGATCCTACAACGAGCCACGAGCGGGGACCGGCTGGGAGTCTGGGACAGCGAGGCGCGAGCGCGGCCGGGGGCGAGCTGCGAGCCTGCGGGCGGCGAAGGCCGAGGAGGATTGAGGGAGCCAGGGAGGCGCAGGCGCGTGAGGCGTGACGGCGTGAGGAAGAGGCGAAGAGGAAGTTGCGTGAGGTGAGGAGGCTGTGAGTGAGGACTGAGGAGCTTTGAGCCTTCCGCCTTCGGGCCTTTGAGTTTGAGGTCGCGTACTCGCGTGAGGACTGAGGAGGCTCTGAACTCTGAAGGATCTGAGCTGATGCGTGCTTACTGCTAAGGTAAAGTACTAAAGTTCACACGACTGATACCGAATATGGGAATAGTAGGATTGTTGAATAAACTCAAATTGATTGCTAATTAGAGTAGGATGAGTACTCAGTGGCTCACTAATTTAAATACTTACAAACTAAAAAATTGGAATGTCGAGGTGATGTTACGAACATGTGATTTTGTCTACTTGTCTAGTCTAGTTGATTTTGTCTACTTATCTAGTCTAGTTACATGTACTTAATACTCATGGATTACGTACAATTTATTGTAGTTTATAAAAGATGGGCAAACAAACTTTGCATAGTTATTTCTCCAACAATCCAAATACAAGTATTTCATTTCATTTCAATGTTTGTAATTAGTAAAAGTTTTCCGATTCTCACTAATTTAGCTACTTTTGTTCTACAGATTACTGCTCGCACGTACTTATAGTCATTCAGACTGTTATGTTCATTAGCTAGGTACTATCTTAAGTTTATTTTACATTCTCATTTTGTCTCTTTTTTATTTATATATAAATTTAGATTGCATTAGACATTCAAATGTATTATATAGATTTGGTACGATTTTATCATATTAGCTTGAGCACCCCCCTCTATTTTTGTCCTGCGTACGCCATTGGGTGTCAAACGGGCTACTGAATGGATCCACAAAGTGGCTGTGCTAGAGACGAACTGTGCTTCACTGGTCTATCTGTTGTCCCATCAGAAAGATCACTGCTCTAGACTGGTGTTTATCGTGTCTAAAGTGTTAGATATGGCTCGTAACTTGCCAAGCTTCAGGATTCGTCACACAAAAAGAGAGCAAAATAGTGTAACTCGTGAGCTTGCACAACTTGCAAAACGTCTAAATCATTATACGATTTGGCAGGAGCAAGTTCCCTTTTGTATTGAACATCTGGTAGCTCAAGAGTTCCCTGAAGCTCATGAGTAATTTTTAAGGGCACGACTAGCGCTCGGACGTACGATCCAAGCGCTAGCGCCGTACGCCTAGCTCCAATGTCATCTTTAAGGTTCTCCACCCCATATCTCGTGCGTCGATCGCTAACATGCTGCGTCCGGAGCTTGAGGTTGCCGATCTCGGTGGCGATGCCGCGGTGCGCGTACAGCGTGGTGAGGAGATACCACACCCTACGGTAAGACAATAGATAATATTCCCGTAGTAGGCTCGCTAAAACATTTGGAAAAAAAGATGTGTTAAAAAATCATGCAACATCACCGTGAACAATATGCAATATTTTTTTTCAACACTTGCAACATTTTTTCAACAGGCCGAACATAAGAAAAAAAATATTGTAACATCACCGTAAACAGGATGTAACATTTTTTCTCCAACAGTGGCAACATTTTTTTCAACGGGGTGTAATATTTTTTTCAACAAGTCGTAACATCCCAAAAAAACAGTATGCAACATTTTTTAATACGGATCGCAACATCTCAAAGGCAAGTATACAATATTTTTTAAAATGGATCACAACATGTTTTTCAGCGGATCGCAACATATCACAAAGAAGCAACAATCAGCAGCTGCAGCTCCAGCTTACATGGGATGCAACAAAATTGCCCAGTGGTGACGCGGCCATGAGAGGCCGAGTGTGGGCAGTGGCGCATGGAGGCCGGTAGCTCGCGGCAAGGCCGAGGCGCGGCGTTGCGCGACTGGCCTGCGGTGTCGCTGCAGCGGCAGCCCGGTTGTGGAGAGGTGGCGGCTCGGCCGGGGTGCGACAGAGGTGCGGTGATGGAGGAGATTGGGGCGCAGAGACGAGGCGACCGTCGGCCGGGCACGAAGGCTCTTCTTCTCTGGTTTGGTATGTGGAGAGAGAGAGGAGGGGTCTGAGAGATGAACTCCGGATGGAACGGATGAAAGTGGAGAGAGAAGGGAGCAATGAGTAGGTGCAAACGATTGGGGATGTGGCTCAGTGATAAGGATGAAAATGAGGATATATATAGTGCGTGATATGGTTGGGGCAATTCGGAATCCCACGGAAGTCTCTGAACGCTAAAAACTCTGCATTTTTTATGCTCCTATAACTCACTGTATGGATTCTTCGATTGGAATTCTTCCTACGCCATTCAATGCTTTTGGGGAGGCTGTCACGATGTCAGCTGCCGTGTCCCTCGACCGCCAAGGGGCGACGAGCAGCGCACGGCGGCACGTACGATGACGACGATGCCTAGTGCACCCACAGGCTCTATATCCCAACCTTCCTAGCCCAAGGAAGCGAGGCACCCGGTTACCATGCGGGCTCTCGGCTTAGGCATCTAGGCCAGCTGCTGCTTCCGGCCCAGCCAGCCGGCCGCCCGGCCCAGCAGCGGCAGCACGCTCTGCGCAGGCCGCAGCCGTAGGCCCCTAACCCAGGCGCGCAGTACGCGCGCGATTTCCCTAAAGAGTGCTCAATAATCTGCCGCTGCACGACAATCCTAGTGTATCGGGCCTACGACTTGATACAATGGGCCGAAAAACGTGCTGAGATAAAATAAAATAAAAAAGAATGGCTATACACCATTCCGCATGTTTTTTATCCTTCAAATCAGTCAAATTTCTGAATATCGGTTATCCATCCAACGCTCTAGATTTCTCCCCTAAATCCTATACAAGCCATCTTCCTCAACCCTGTGCTCCCCTGCCCTTGCTCCCTCGTGCTCCCTCAAATCCTCCAAGCAACCCCTGCTCCTCCCATGCTCCCCCGCCACCACCTTCTTCCCTGTCTCTGGCAGCTACCGCCGCTCAATCCGTCATCGCCACCCCCGCCTCCTAACTTCTAGTCGATTCCCATCGTCCCGCCGACCTCCACCACCCACCGCCCTCCTCTGACCAACTAGCCCTCCGCGCCATCGCCGCCTCGCTGGCCCTCCGCCATCGCCGCCCACCGTCGTGCCTCCACCACCCCTCCCTCCCTCTATAGGCGGCCCCCGGTGAACCCGAAACCTAACCCGGTTTCCTGTCACCCCGCCGACCTCCACCACCCACCGCCGTCCCTTTATAGTGGGGCCCCGGTGAACCCAAAACCTAACCCGTGAACCCTAGGCCTAATCTGGCGAAGCCCTGCCCTAACTCACCGCCGCAGGAGAAGACAACCATGCCGTCGACCGGAGCATGAATCATGGCACGGATCTAAAGGTTAGAATTTTAACTGATCCTCTAAAAAAAATTAGTCGACTGATATATAGCAGTTTTGAAAAAAAATGCTCACTTTACTCTTTCTCCTATAGTCCTATGTTCCCACCACCACGCGCGGGTGTTCGTTCAGTATTTTGGGTTTATACAGTTCGGGAATATACGATATGCTCTGTAAATGTGGTATTGCTAGTTTGGTAAATACGGTTTGGTGTCGGCAAATACCAATTTCTTTTGGTACCAGAATTTACTGATGTTGACGTGAATTGAGAACGACACACAAGTTGGGGACAGTTAAGACAACCACATCAATCACCAAAATATATGCACTTCTGATCAGTTATAGTTATATGCAGTAGCTCAAACTAGCATTTATTTTCTAAACTGACAAGCAAACTTAAAGATATTTGCGGACAGGAAGTATTATTACAAACTAAAAGAAAGGACTAACTTCAGACTCAGAACTCAGGACAGCAGCCAATGCACCATGCGGCACTGCAGAACAGTAGCCAACTCAGGCCAGGAGCCCAGTCCAGCGCCCCAGCCGCCCAGGCCCATAAACCAACTCAGGCCAGCAGGAAGCACAACAACCTAGCAGCCCAGCACAGCTGTCCAGGCGCACTGGCCCAGCAACCAATCGGTTTTTTCAGTTTTCAGCCGGGTTTTACCAAAAAAAAAAAACGAACTCTGAAAAAAAACCATAAATTCAAAAACCATACCGAATACCAAATATCGGCCAAACCGAATTAACCGGTACGGTTCGGTGGTAATATGAACAGCCCTACCACCACAAACAAATCCTACCTCATGAATTGCAAAGATATATTACAAATGCAGGCAGCCTACGGTAGTACCATCAAATCAATGTACATCGCGAACCGGATGCAGCTCACGGAGGGGTATCATAAAACCAAAATACCGATGTCAAACTCTCTCTTCAACTTAAAAAGATGTACCTATGTTGCAGCAAGCAGAACTTGTCCAAATCAGCCGCATGGTACACGCACCTAGGAAAAGAAGAAATTGCCTGAATCATGAACCGTATGTCTGCGAGTAGGTGCACACGACGCGTGATACTATGGGTCTGTTTGGTACAGCTCCAACTCCTAGCTTCGTAGTTGGAGTTTGTGGAGCTGTGCCAAACGGGGTTGCTCCACAATTTTTTTGAAGTTGGAGCAATCAGGAGCAGAGCAGCCTATAGTGCAAATTTTGGGAGCGGGTAGAACCTTGCTCCAATTGAGGAGCTGCGGACCAACAAAACAAAATACCCTTAGGGCCTGTTTGGTATGGCTCTGCTCCAAGTTTTTGCAGCTCCAACTCCAGCTTCACTATTGGATCCACTCCTATGAGAAGTTGAAGCAGACTGAGGAGGTGTTTGGTTAGAAAATTGACTCCAACTCCAGAAATGAGAAGGGGCGATGGTGAGTGGGGAGGAGGAGGGGCGACGACGCCGACGCGGGAGGAGGTGGGCGGCGCGTTGGAGGAAGAGGAAGGGGCGGCGCGGGAGGAGGAGGAGGAGGGGCTCGGCCGCGTGGGGGAGGAGAAGGGGAGGGGCGGCGCCGGCGGGGAGGAGGGGGCCTCGGCGGCTCGGGCTGCGCAGGATGCGAACGGGTGGGTGGGGGGTGGGCTGCGGGACGGGTGGGGTATATCAGTGGCAAATTGCGGGTAATTACCTTAAACTTCTAAGGGTATTTTGTTTTGTTGGTCCGCAGCTCCTCAATTGGAGCAAGGTTCTACCCGCTCTCAAAATTTGCACTACAGGCTGCTCTGCTCCTGGTTGCTCCAACTTCAAAAAAATTGTGGAGCAACCCTGTTTGGCACAGCTCCACAAACTCCAACTACGAAGCTAGGAGTTGGAGCTGTACCAAACAGGCCCTTAAAAGTTTAAGGTAATTAGCCGCAATTTGCCACTGATATATCCACCCGTTCCGCAGCCCACCCCCCCCCCCACCCACCCGTTCGCATCCTGCGCAGCCTGAGCCGCCGAGGCCCCCTCCTCCCCGCCGGCGCCGCCCCTCCCCTTCTCCTCCCCCACGCGGCCGAGCCCCTCCTCCTCCTCCTCCCGCGCCGCCCCTTCCTCTTCCTCCAGCGCGCCGCCCACCTCCTCCTGCACCAGCCCCACCTCCCCCCGCGCCGGTGTCGTCGCCCCTCCTCCTCCCCACTCACCACCGCCCCTTCTCATTTATGGAGTTGGAGTCAATTTTCTAACCAAACACCTCCTCAGACTGCTTCAACTTCTCAGACGACTCAATTATCTATGCTTCCACTCTCTCCTCCGCAACATCTTGTACCCTATATGACAAATTATATACAACTAAAATCACACTATTGTAGATGCTCTTAGTGGGTAAGAGAGCAAACGGAGGAAGAAAGGGAAAAGGAGACACCGGCGAGGCATCATCGCTGTAACCCAACTACCTGCGCTTTCCATCAACCGCAGCGTGATGGTTTCCCATTAATTGCTACTAATGGAGTTCAGCTTCTGGATGAACCTGTTCTACCAGGCTTCGCCGTGCACTCACGTTCGGTTGACAGGTTAATGCGGAAGTACTGTGAAAAAGAAATTTCTGGCTGTTGCCAAACTGGGTGAGAGATGCCAGTTCAGTTCGTCTCCTTCGTATCAGTAGACGGGACGAATGTCAATGACGGTAAGGTTCACACCAGAAGCCTATAGGCTATATACTCTACTCGTTCTTATCACTAGATGGGACGTAGGGTCGCGGTGGCGGCGCGGCGGCTAGGATAGGAACTGGTGCATGCCTGACATGGCAGAGCACGCCCAGCGCATACCTCCTCGGTCAAAACATCAACACGCCACGTCTGTTGTCAAGCATGTAAATTTTCCAACCCACCATGCCATAACATAGCAGGCTAGCAGCCTCCCTCCCTCCCTCCCTCCGTGAAAGAGTGAGTCCCTGTCCATCGATCGCACATACAGCCCATAATTCTCACCACGCCAACTCAGTTCGCTCCCAAGCCTGATCGGACACGCGCGGCGGCCGCTCGGCATGGACACCAACCCCGTATTCCACCGTACGATCCCCGCAACGCACGGAGTCCCCGCGCGGGCGGGTGCCAACGGCGGCATCGGCTCGTTGGCCGCTCGAGTCGCCGAAGGCCTCGTCACATGCGTCTTCGCGGCAGGTAAGTACGTGCGTCCGTCGTCACGTCACAAAACCAACACTAGGGCTATATTTTTATGTGGTGACATGTGTGCGCGTGGGTGGCTTTGCAGTGGGCACGGTTCTGGGCGCCGTCACCGGCGGGCTGATCGGGCTGGCGACGGAGACCGGCGTGGTGCGCGGCACGGGGGTCGGCGGCATCACGGGCGCGCTCGTCTCCATGGAGGTCGTCGAGTCGTCCCTCGCGATGTGGCGCTCCGACAAACCGGCCATCTGGAGCGTCGTCTACGTGGTGGGTACAGTGTACTGAACAAAACGGCAACACGTTGACTCGATCACCAGTGTCCAAATTCAAATGCAACTAGCTTTCCCAGTTAACAATATTGGCGTGTCAAAATGGAACAAGAACGTTGCTGATTTCTTGGCTCCTTCAGCTTGACGTGATCTGGAGCCTCCTTACCGGCCGCCTCGTGCGCGAGAAGGTGGACCCCGCCGTGCTGAACGCCGTCGAGAGCCAGGTACGTGTACAGTGGGGTGGGGCCCAATTGATCTCAATCACTTCATCAGTTATCACAGCGACCAAATGTAATAGTAGTAATGTGTACTCGCTACTCTTTTGGGTGTGTCGACTGGGTGTGGGCTCTCGCAGATGAGTGCAGTGGAATCGCCGGTCGGTCACGGAGAGAGCGCGGACATCTTCGACACGGGCGGCGCCAGCGGCATGCGGAGGGCGGCTATCGACATTCTACCCGTGGTGAAGTTGGCAGAGCGCGGCAACGCGGTGGACGTCGGTGGCGACCAGGTCGGCTGCTCGGTTTGCCTTCAGGTATGTGCTCTATCTGCTACTGTTGCTTGCTACTGAATCTCAGCGTCAGTGAGCACTGAGCGCTACTACAGTACTACACGTACGCGCGCAGCCAGTTCCGGTATTTTGGAGTAAATGACGATTGGCGCTTTCGATGATTTTCCGCAGGATTTTGAAGCCGGCGAGAGCGCGAGGAGCATGCCGGTGTGCCGTCACACGTTCCATCTGCCGTGCATCGACGGCTGGTTACTCCGGCACGCCTCCTGCCCATTGTGCAGACGTGCCGTCTAGACCGTTGCTTCCGATCCTGTCTGTATTTACATATGTACATGCGTTGGAGCTCACATCCATTCTATCATAGTACCGGCGTGAAGTAGTCACGTGGGTCAGATCGACATCTTGTACCACTAACCTTAAAACTTTTGTCATGGAAAATACATACCTGCTGGGTGCTTCTATTTCTCCTGCACACTGTCATGACCAGATGCTTGATAGGGTAACTAAACGGTACGACAAGAAAACGGCAACACAAGCAATGAAGCGAATCCTCCCTGACATCAAGCTACAAGAATAATTACAAGCAGTAGATGCCCACAAGAATGACCCTACCACCCACAACCAACATGGTACTGCTCTACAGGCTAACATTAGACAGAGAATCTAGGGGTCCAAAAACTGGGGCAATTCAACGAGGTCCTAAAATGGAGCGTACTGAGAGTCATGTAGCATCCACCGCTATGTGCGAATATGGCCCCTCGACGCAGGGCCGCTTCTCCGTAGCCTTCTCTGAATCTTTGGGATCGGCGTGTGTTAGCAGGTCTTCGTAGAGCTTGACGGAGTCCTTGGAGAACTCGGTCAGCGATTCGAATATGCTGGCCAAGCCAATCTTGAATCCGTTGAGGGTGACGTCATGGGTGTCGCGCATGCAGGCGTGATGCTTTGCTTTCTCTGTTTCAACCCTCTTCCTCAGGGCGTTCAGCATATCTTTCTTCTCCGACAGGTGCTCCCTGCGCTGTTTTGCATCTTGCTCCGGTTTGTGTTCCAGAAGCTTGGTCTCAATAACCTTGTTCTCTGCTCTCTTGTAAGCAGCGATCTTTTTGTCCATCTCTTTTGCTAGGCTGTCCACCTTTCTTTTCTGTTGCTGCTCTTCCCCTTGCTTGAGCCATAGCACTCTCGCGCTTCTGATAAAATTTCTCATGGTGAATGCTACCCGCTTGTTTGGAAACTTCGACAGCGTAGTGTACCAATCATGGCAAATCACAACTAAAGGTGGCGCACTAGACCTATCGGGCGCGATTGATGATATCCCTCGAGAGTACCGGATGGTATCTGTCAGAATAAACTTGGACAGCCAGCCATCAAGAGCTTCAATATATGCTTTCTGAGCGCTGACATAGCTCACAAAGCAGGACCTCCAATTCCTCAGTTCAACCTCCAGCTTCAGAGTAGCATGCCGCTGGGCATCATTACAGAATTTACCATAAGCAGGACAGGTGAAAGAATTCACCTCAAACATTATTTGTCTCTGGGTTTCATGTGAGTCCACCATTATTTTCCAAGTTCTCGTAAAGCTGCCAAGGAGCAGGCAAAGTATCAGTAGTGATTGAAATAAGAATACATCCAATCCTACACATGAATGTAAGGTTAGCTTACCCCTGCAACAGCTCAACAAGTTGCGGTTGCAGTTCCTCATCCCGTAACTTTTGTATTCTATCAGATATTGATTCTGCTGCCCGTAGAGAAACCCAGATCCTTGTGTACAAGTCTCTAACAGTTGTCCTAGTTTTTTCAGCGCAACGTAGCTCTGAACCATTGGCGTCTTGGTTCCTCAGCTGCACACATTTCTTCTCATAAGTTTGTCGGATTTGATCTATAGCCTGCACAGAATCGAATCATTTTAGCATTGATGTACAAATATGCAATACCCGACAACAAAACATCTTGTTTGAACATGTCAAGAGACTATGAAATAGAGTAATTCACGGCACAACAAGCAACACAAATTGACCATGATGTATGGAAAAAATAGCACATGGCTTTCAATTTTAAAAATCATTGACAAAACTATCAAGTTAGTTGGGTTTTCAGAAAATACACCCCTTCCCGACGTAATACATTATTTGCCCTCAACTTAGTCGTTTTCTTCGTTATTTGCCCTCTTTCCATTATTTTAATATTATTCGCCTGTTTTCCCCGTTACCGGCACATGAAATGACCTTCTTACCCTCACATGCCAACCTCCACAGTCCACACAACACGCACAGTCAGCCCACTCCAACGAACGCGCCGTCCCCATCACCATGGCGGCAGAGGAGGCGGAGAGCCCGCACGTCGTCCTCTTCCCCTTCCTCGCGCAAGGCCACATCCCCACCTTCCTTCGCCTCGCCGGCCTCCTCCACGTGCTCTGCCCGGGCCTCACCGTCACCCTCGTCTCCACCCCACGCTTCGTCGGCTCCCTCTCCCTCCCACCCACCTCCCCTCCCGTTCGACTCCACGCGCTCCCCTTTGCGCCCGCCGACCACGGCATGCCCCCCGGCGCCGAGTCCCTCCGCCCCGCCTTTGACAGTTTCGTCTCAGGCATCGGTCCCCGATCTGCATCATCACCGACGCCTTCTTCGCATGGACGGCCAACGTCGCGCTCGTGCAGGGAGCGTTCCACACCGTGCTCCTTCTGGGAGGCGCCTTCGGCAACACCGTGTTCTTCTCCGTGTGGGAGCACCTCCCGCACAGCCTCGCGGCCAGTGACGAGGACGAACTTTCCATTGGGTGAGAACATGGAGAAGGACACCGCAGGCTTCTTGTCGTCGATGACCGTCTTGAGACAGGACCCAGTCCGAGCATCCCAAATCTTGCAACTCCCATCATGGCTCCCCGACACAATGATCGACCCGTCCCGGATGAAGTGCACGGAGCCAAGGTGGCGCGCGGGACAGCAGCGCGACCGTGCCGTCGAGGGAGGACGTCGAGGGGGGCAGGGAGCCGAGGAGGAGCGCGGGAGAGCCGGGGAGGAGCAGGCGCGGTGGGGGCTGAGCCCAGGAGAGCGCAAGGGCGTAGGCCGGTGGGGGCTTCACGACATGGCGCGGGGCCAAGCCAGGAACCAAGCGGCGGCGGCACCGAGTCACCAGTGAGACCGGGGCGCAGCAAGGGGCGGGCGGCGCAGCCAGGCCAGGCGAGGGCGCTGCGGGCCCAGCCGGGGAGGCGCGCAGCCGAGGGCGTGGGCGGCGCACCGGCGAGCAGAGGTGGCACCATGGGGAGACCCGAGAGAAGGATGGAGGCAAGTAAGCTTCGGCCAGGAAGAGCACCAAGGGGAGAAAAATGGAGAGTGGGTAGGAGAAGGGGTAAGATGTCATTTCGCGTGACTTTGTAACGGGACATAAATGATTCAAATAATGGAAAGAGAGCAAATAACGAAGAAAATGACTAAATTGAGAGCAAATAATGTATTACGTCAGGAAGAGGGAAGAGGTGTATTTTCCGAAAACCCAACTAAGTTGAGGGCAAATAATGAATTCCCCCTTCTAAATATATGCGCTGCCACATGGAGCATCAACAGGCTCCACCAGATACAGAAAAGTTAAATCTCAGGAAAATTCAAGGACGCCATGCAAAACCCACCTTAACTTCTTCATAAAGTTTCTTCTCCCAGGCATGCAATCTCCCTAAAGTCTGTGAGTGACTTCCTGACTTCATCCCACCATAGTCATGGAATATATCGCTCTTAGTTCCACTCTTATCTGTCCATGTCAAGCTATTCGAGCTCGCTCCGAGCTCGCTCCTATAAGATGAGGACACGGATGATGGAGAACGATGCCATGTGATAGTATGAATTATTTTTGATGAATTTTCTGCATCAAGAAAGAAATATCAAAGTTAATACCATGAACCAAAAGCACACCAAATATAGTAGCAACTGATAACAACAGCAAATCTGTAAGAGTGTGAATATCAAACGAAACAAAGTTTCTTTAGTAATCAGTATTGTTCTAACAGAACTGAAAGTGCAGTTCATGATAATAATCATCAAGCAGACATCTTTAGCCTTTTTGCAGCTCAAAAGGATCACATTGGCAATCAAGCACCACAAATAGTAGCATCAAAAGGGCTACAAAAAATGGTCCATGAAATGACTGCAAAGTAGAAAAGGTAATAACAAATTGACAGTGGACGGCTATTACATCAGCCAAGAATATTTAAAGCCACTTTTTTAAGACATATGCTCTGTTCTAATCTCCAGAGGCACAGGCGGTCCTAAACAAATAGCAGTACCATCTAAATTCCATATCACCCTGAGTATAAAAAGCTATCCAACTCATAAGAAAAGGCCTTTCTTGGATAAAAGATTTATCTAAACCACTCAAAACTCGCAGCTTTACACCCAAATCTTGCAATTTCCACAAACAGCAAAAGGGATTTGACCATCCCGGCAACACATTCGTGACAAAGATCGAGCAAGCTGCAGTCAGATAGAGAAATCGAGGCAAGAAAAGTTACGGAACGCGGTAAAGACCGGACCTTTGAGTTCTGGAACACGGGGCGCCGCCTCGAGCATGCCGGACAGCTCCTTGCCGGCCTCAGCGGCGCGCGCCAAGAGCTCCTCGACATCCTTAAGCGCCGCGAGCAGCTCGCGCCCCAGCTGCGCGACGGCCACCTCCAATCCGCCATTATTCCCCGTCACCTCACCAACCTCATTAGCCTCTTCTTGCTTGGCTACTCCAAGCGAAGCCTCTGCTTTTGGGGTTTTGGCCTCCGCCACCTTCGCCCCCTCGTCGTCCTCCTCCAGCTCCGGGATCCCCTCCCGCTCCCTCACCGCGCGCATCTCCTCGTCGCTGATGGACGCGGCCGCCGTCACCTCCTCGGCTCCGTAGAACGGGTTAAAGAAGTCCCACCCGCCGACCGCCGGCGCCGCAAGAGGCGGCGGCGTCACGGGCGGCGCGTAGTAGTACGGGCACCCCATCTCCGGCGTCAGCGCGCCGCTGTCGTCCGCCGCCGGCACAGCATTCCCCGGCACCTCCGGCTGCTGCTGCGGCGGCGGCGTGGGGGGTGAGGAGAGCGGCGGCGCCGGCTTGGGGGACCCAGGAGGCGAGGCCGTCGGGGTGGGGAGAGTGATTAGTATCGGCACCGGCGCGGTATGGCGCGCGACGAAGACGTCGAGCGCGTCGGCGACGGAGCGCAGCGCCGCCGCATACGCCGCGTGCGCCCCCGCCAGCGCGAACCTTCGCTCCGCCGCCGCCTTGATTAGGCGCTTCCGGTCGCGGCACACCGCCACGGGGTCCCCGCCCGCGCCGCCGCCGGCGAGGCGGGAGGCGGCGCAGTTCCCCATCGGAGGCTACCCTATCTAAGTACCCACCTAGTCAGGGTTTAGAGCAGGGTTTAGAGTAGAGTAGAGCAGTGGGGAGGGGAGGAGGAGATGGAGAGGAGGGGAGTCAAAGTCAAAGTGGGGGTGTGTGAGACTGTGACCGTGAGAGAGAGGAGGGGAAAAGGCGAGTACTGAAGAGGAGAGAAGAGTGTTGGAAAACTATGGGCCTGACTCTGCAGTCGGCCCATTAGTGGATGTCCCATCCCAAACTCTAGCAGGGTCGTAACCTATAAATAGGGGGTGCTATTCATTGTAAAGGATCGATCGATGGATGAAGGAATAAAGAGAAGCAAGAAGTCCCCCTACATCTCTGTGTTCTATCTCTTATTCTGTTATTGTGTTCATGCATTGTTCTTACGATTCTACGCTTGTCTACGAGGTAATCGCCGATCGACTCGCCAATGACGGTTCCTCAACACGTTATCGCACGATCGACTCTCCTCGCGATCGAAAGGTAATCGTCGATGAACGACACTTGTAGATTGAATCGCTTTTCTAGATTGCTTTCAACCGCAAATTTGGCTTTCTAGATTGGTTTTCACGTGCAAACCGCTCTAATCTACCGCGAGCCGACTTGAAGTCGCCGCCAAGCCGATCGATGGATTGCATGAAAGAGTAGATGATGATTGTACCGTATGATAATATATGCAATCGCATGGAAGGAACCATGTGCACGCACCGCCGCAGCGTCGTTACTACCTCGCGATACGCACGGTCGGCATAGTCCGCCATCACGATCGCCATGGAGGCAACGACAGAGCCACGCCGCCAGCACGCGGCAAGCATGCACATGTCGGCATGAAGCCGCGCCCCGTTGCAATCTAGTATTACACCTCTTTGCATCGCATACATACATAAATCAAAAGTAATCGTGGCGCGAACGAGAATCGCGATGAACGATGCTGCGCTGCGGAATGAATCGCGGTGAACAAGACTCGTGTGTGAACAAGAATCGCAGATGAAGCGATCGCGGTTGAACAAGATGCCGCGCATGAACAAGAATCATAGGTAAACAAGATTTGCTGCGTGAGCGGTAATCACGGATGAACAGTACTCGTGTGTGAACAGTATTTGCACGTGAACAGTAATCGCGAGTGAAAATCGATTACATATGAACAGTAAAAAACTCGCGGCGCCCGCATGCGCCGTGTGATGTCGGCCCGAAGCCGTGCGCCTGCCGGAGCGGCTGCTGGGCCACCTCCCGTAAAGGCACCGTCGCCCTCTGGTCGCTGCTGCGTGCGCCGTCTATGGCCTGTAGCCACCTTGCACCGCACCGGCCGCATTGCGCCATGGCATGAAGTAAAGGAAGGAGGGAAGAAGGCTCCGGCTGTTGCACGGCCGCAGCCGCATGAAGCCGGGCCTTGAAGCGCCGCCGGCCCTCCCGCCGCATGGCGCCACGCCGCCCGCCGCCGGCGGCGCCGCTGCCCTCCCGCCCCGCACCGCCTCCGCGCAGCGCGCGCGCGCCGGTCCACGTAGCGTCGCCTCCCGCCGGTTTCGCCGTGCGCTCGTCGCCGCCGCCCCACCCGCGTGATGTCGCAGGGAAACGGGTAGGCTACACTAGCGCAAATTAAAAAAATTCTACCCGTAAACCAAGATCACCGCAGCTTATAGATCACGGTCTTACCACTAGACGCGCAGTGCGGAAGTTGATGCAAAGACGCCGTCGAGCGGTGTAGTCGTACTCGATTGATGCAAGACGTCGGGCGAGTAGTCGTACTACTTCCTCGTCCTCGTCGCGGTGTCCCACGCATGCCTCCTTTCTTGCGGTTCGTCCCAACGCCACGGATGCGGCGCCTCCAAAGGTATCCACACGACGGGAGGAAGCGGCGACGCCGGACTACTAGATCCGCGCGAGCGACTAGGGCGTGGGAGGGTGGCGGCGTGGTTTGGGGATGTCACGAAAAACTCAACCCTTAACCGCGCGCCGCCCTCCTTTTATAGACGTCCTTATAATGGGCTTCTACGAATAGAGGCCCATTAGGACTCAATGCCCGATCTAATTCGGATCCAATCGAATTAGGCTTCACCTAAGTGTGTGACCTATAGGTTCACGTATGTTTAGACATGACGCAAGTACACATACTTGGTCAATAGTTGGTAGCGACCTCTAGCAAGACGTGCCAACTCCTAAACGCACGTAAAGATCATATCGGACGAACCATCACAACGTTATGTACATGCCAATCCCTTTGCCTCACGATATTTGGTCGAGCTCCAAGTGACCACTCTTTCTCGATCCCGTGATCCGGAATCCCTTACTAGGTTAACTCTTAACCTTAAGTAGCATGGCCATGCATTTACGGATCCGATCACTCGAGGCCCGAGATATCTCTCTGTAGAGAGGGCAAATCCCATCTCGATCGACCATGCCTCGCAACATGCTTCATGACAAACCCGAAAGCTACCTTTATAACTACCCGCCATTTGAGTAGCGTTTGATAGCCCTAAGTAGGTCGATTCACATCTCAAGTACATGCGACAATCTCGTGTCTAAGGACAAGGCGTACACATTGTGTAGAGAGAACCATAAGAATAATTACTATGTCTCATGTTGGGTCGGTCCAACCCCATGTTCTAAACATGTGTCCACATTATTGGTTTGACATCTCCATGTCTATGACTCGTGAAACATGGTCATCAACCGATACATGTGCTAATCAATCATTCACGTGTGTCCTCACATGAACTCCGACTAGGGACAACTTTAGAATAACCATACAAGTAAAGAGTTTCACAAACAAGTCACATACTTGTTAATCAACACAAAGGCAATATTCAAGGAACATTTATTAAATCATGGATACAATGAAATATCATCATCAATATGATTGCCTCTAGGGCATATCTCCAACAGATCTCCCACTTGCACTAGAGTCAATCTAGAAGATATCTAATACCCATAGCTCTTGTGTGCGCCTCATGCTTAGGTGTGGGAGAGGCTTCACAAAGGATCTCAAATATTCAAACTGTGTATTTTGCATATCTTTAAATCTCCTCGATTAAGGATCTCTCGAATGAGATGAAACCGCCGCAGATGTGTTTGTTCTTTTGGTGATTCCTCGGCTCCTTGGCTTGCGCAATGGCCCCACTTGTTATCACAAGAAAGATCCGAGGATCGCACGCACTAGGAACCACACCTAGTTCGCTTATGAACTTCCTTATCCAAACACCTTCCTTTGCCGCTTGAAGCCGCAATGTACTCGGCCTCCGTTGTAGAGTCGCAACAGTCTCCGCTTGGAACTCTTCCAACTTACCGCACCACCGCTCAAAAGGAACACAAAACCCGATTGCGATTTGTAATCATCTTTGTCGGTTTGGAAGCTTGCATCGGTGTAACCATTTACAACGAGCTCTTCCTCACCTCCGTAGACTAGGAACACATCCTTAGTTCTTCTCAAATACTTGAGGATGTTTTTAATCATTGTCGATGACTCTCACCGGATCACTGTATATCTGCTCGTAACACTTAGAGCATAGGAAACATCTGGCGAGTACACATCATAGCATACATGATAGATCCAATGGCGAAGCATATGGAATCTTACTCATGCGATCTCGCTCATCGGTTGTCGAAGGACACCGAGTCTTGCCAAGATTTATGCCATGAGACATGGGCAAGAACCCTTTCTTTGCCTCCTCCATGTTGAACCGTTTCAACACTTTGTCAATGTAAGTACTGGCTTAATCCTATTAGCCTTTTGATCTATCTCTATAGATCTTAATACCCAAAATATATGCCGCTTCCCTAAGTCCTTCATTGAGAAACTATTTTTGGTGAGGTCTTAACGGACTCGAGCATAGGAATATCATTTCCAATCAGTAATATGTCATCTACATATAAGATTAGAAATACGAGTGAGCTCCCACTTGTCTTCTTGTAAACACAAGATTCTTCTTCGTTTTTATGAAGTCAAACCCTTTGACCACTTCATCAAAACGAATGTTCCAACTCCGAGATGCTTGCTTCAATCCATAAATGGATTTTTGAAGTTTGCATACTTTTCTAGCATTGTTTGATCGACAAAACCCTGGGTGTATCATATACACGTCCTCGGTTAAATTTCCATTAAGGAAAGCCGTTTGACATCCATCCGCCATATCTCATAATCGAAATATGCAGAATAGCTAGAATGATCCGTATTGATTTAAGCATCGCTACTGGTGAGAAAGTCTCATCGTAGTCAACTCCTTGAACTTGCCGAAAACCTTTGCGACAAGTCGAGCTTTATGGATATGAACATTTCCATCCATATCAATCTTCCTTTTATAGATCCATTTGCACTCTATGGTTTTAACACCATCAAAGCGGTCAACCAAATTCCAAACTTGATTGTCTCCCATGGATGCTATCTCGGATCTCATGGCACTATGCCATTTCTCGAGTCTGGTCCATCATTGCTTCCGCATAGGTCGAGGCTCATCATTGTCTAACAATAACATATCTCGCGCATTGCGAGCCTTCCGACCTTCGTGGTGGTGGTGCTTCCTTTGCCATGGGGTCCTCAACTTGTTCGCCACATGGGCATCATTCGTCGAGTCTTCCCGATTGGTTCATCTTGAACTTCTTCAAGCCGCACCGTTCTTCCACTTGTCTCCCCGTTGAGAAACTCTTTCTCTAGGAAAACACCACTTGAGCGACAAACACTTTGCCCTCTAGTCGGTTGTAGAAGTAATATCCAAAGGTTTCTTCTGATATCCCACAAAAATGCATTTATCCGACTTGGGTGTGAGCTTGTCCGATTGTAGTCGCTGACAAACGCCTCACATCCCCAAATCTTTAGAAAAGACAAACCGTGACTCTTCGGTCCATATCTCATATGGTGTCTTAACTACGGATTTAGACGGTACACTTATTAAGTGTGAAAGCTGCCGTTTCTAGAGCGTAACCCCAAAAGGATAATGGTAACTGATCGCTCATCATCGATCGAACCATGTCCAACAAGGTCCGACACGCCGGATACCCGTTTCTTTGAGGCGTTCGGGCGGTGTTAGCTGTGGAACAATTCCGCAACTCTTCGATGATTGCTAAATTCATGACTCAAATACTCGCCACCACGATCGATCGCAGAGCCTTAATTTTCTTGGCACGTTGATTTTCAACCTCATTCGAACTCTTTGAACTTTTCAAAAGTTTGGACTTATGCTTCATTAAGTAGACATACCCATATCTACTAAAATCATCGGTGAAAGTTATGAAGTAATGAAATCCACCTCTAGCGATCGTGCTCATTGGTCCACATACAT
The DNA here is from genome assembly GCA_036346255.1 of Ampelocalamus luodianensis. Taxonomy (NCBI): domain Eukaryota; kingdom Viridiplantae; phylum Streptophyta; class Magnoliopsida; order Poales; family Poaceae; genus Ampelocalamus; species Ampelocalamus luodianensis. The sequence goes on along the minus strand of CM070634.1, from coordinate 96,214,589 downwards.
CGGTATGTATGATTTCCAACAAGTCCGACGCCTCTCAAAAGAACCTTTGAAAGGTGATTTGGTCATCTTACCAAGCAAACAAGCTTCACATGTCTCGTATGATTCAAAATCAAACGAAGTTAGAAGACCATCGACATGGAGCTTCTTCATGCGCTTTTCACTTATGTGACCCAAACGACAATGCCAAACATAGGTGGGATTCAAATCATTAGGTCGAAGTCTTTTAGCATTTATGTTAAAGATAGGCGCATCATCAAGATTTAAAATAAATAACCCATTCACAATGGGCTAAAGCCATAAACATTCCATTTTTAGAGATCAAACAACCATTGTCTTTACTTGCAAATGAATAACCATCTCTCATCAAACATGAGGGGATAAAATGTTTCGACTCATACTAGGAACATAATAACAATTATTCAATTCCATAATAAATCTTGAAGGAAGCTGAAGTTGCATGGTGCCGACGGTCAACGCAAAGAACCCTTGCTTTATTCCCGACGCGAAAATCAACTTCACCTCTTGCGACTCCTCTACTTCTTATTAGCCCTCGCATCGAGTTGCAAATGTGAGCAACCGATCGGTATCAAATACCCAAGAGTTAATAGGAGAATCTGCGAGAAAATGTCTAAAACATTTATAACAAGTGTACCATGGGTAGAAGTCTTACTTCCACCTTCTTCTTGCATTCATCTAATCCATGTACTTCTTGCGTTTCTCTTCCAGTGGCGATTTCTTTACAATAGAAGCATCTTGTCTCACTCGTGTCCAAAGATTAGGCTTAGGCGTTGGCTTGAGATCATATCTTTAACCTTGCCCTTATTCTTTGGCCATGGCTTCTTACCCTTTTCTTGAAGCTAGACTTGTTCTCGCATGACCATCACATGGCTAGGTCCCGCACACTTCTTAATGTCACTCTCTGCTTTGTTTTGAGCATCCCACAAAGCTCATTAAGGCCCTTATCCGCCCCATGCATATGGTAGTTCAAATGAAATGCCCATAGCTAGGTGGAAGAGACGCTAAAATGAAATCGATTGCCAACTCTTGGCCAATTGGAAAACCAAGTTTATCCAAAGTCCGATCAGAACCAACCATTTTGATCACATGTGGGCCTACGGGTGCACCTTACATTAACTTGCATTCCGTAAAAGCCTTAGATACATTGAACCGTTCACCCCGGCTTGTGTTCGAACATGTCCTTAAGCGCTATGATCATATCATACGCTTCACGATCCTCAAACCGCTTTTGAAGGTCAGTTCCATGCATGCAAGCATAAGACAGACTAATCTCAAGAGAGTCATCACATGCTTTCTTGTAGGCATTTTTAACAAGCAGCAGACGCATTGTTAGCGTGTTCTTTCGGGATTGGGGTATCCGAACGTTTTCCTTTTATCCGCCACGAGAACAATTCTCAAAGTTACGGACCAATCCGAATAGTTTGTTCCATTTAATTTCTCTTTCTCAAGAATCGATCGCAAAGCAAAAGGGTGTGCGTGGTTGCTAGATGCCATTGATCTACAATAGGAAATGCAAAATACTAAGACAAATAAAACCATGATAGAGTAAACCGTATTAAACAAATTTAATAGAATGTACTCCCACTAAAATCAACATCCTCTGTTGATTCTTAGCGATTCAAGATCCGCAATTAACGAGTCTACTAGTGAGCTTTTGCATCACCGCTAGGAGACAAGGTAATTCGTAAGCAACACCTTGCTAATCATATCTCTATATGACTCTTGTTGTTGGGTGACATCTCTATGCCCCGACGCCCAACCTTTATGCCCCAAGGCCCATAACCTTTATGATAACCTTGTTAAGTTCACCAATCCTTATGCATGTAAGTATCCGATACAAAACCCATCTAGTCAAGGAAAGTTGATGGTGCCTAATTTTATAGACCCACCATCAATTTACAAGACATGGGATGGTGCAAAGTTTAATTGGGAGGGCATATGTTTAACTTAACATTTTGTGAGGGATCGCTATACTTCTACCATTCAAACATACATAGGAGTAAAACAACAGAATAGCATTCACACAGCTTGTGACTCAAGATGGCCCATTTTCTCATGGTGATCTCCATCGCCATAGAATCTGGCCCACCATGATGATCTCCATCTCCATGGTTCATGTGTGCCATCCTCCAAGTGATGTGTCCTCCGAGTACTACTATAAGCTATTACTCATAACACTAGTAATAAAATACATGGATACTAGGAATCATCACAAGTCGGCACGCAGCCGTTAATACAATACTTTGACAACACAATGGCTCCACGTGTTGCCGCACTCCACGACACGCAGTCATGCAAATATTACAAACATGCATCACATACACGTTAGGCCATACGGTCACATACATCCCGCAAAAACAAGTTTATGCATAGAATCGCAATCACCGGATAGGGGTCGAGGGTTTCCTCATGGGTTCGAAGGCGCGCCCCGCAGTATCTCCGGACCTTCAGAAAAACAGAGATCCAATCTATGCAATTTTTACATAGGATTTTGATCGGCAAATCATATTTACCACAAATCGACTCATCGTTCGATTCGACCAATTTGTACCGATCTTCGCATGCCGCAACCGGTTTTACATGTCACCGTCTACCCGATGGCGAATCCGACGGTAGGGGTATGTTGTTTCACGACCTTAGCAAAGATGATCACGGTACATCGATTATTAATCTAGGTTCGATTCGATCAATCATATTGATCTTCGCATGCCGCAACCGGTTTTACGTGTCACCGCTACCCGATGGCGAATCCGACCGGTAGGGGTACGTTGTTTCACGACCTTAGCAAGCATGATCACGGAAACGCACCAATCCATTACGTAACTATACAATCGATCACATCGATCATACCGATTTACATATCGCCATATGCAAATCACCCAACCTATAACATGACAAAGAACCGCCTCGATACCATCAGAGGGATACGGGTAGGCTACACTAGCGCAAATTAAAAAAATTCTACCCGTAAACCAAGATCACCGCAGATTATAGATCACGGTCTTACCACTAGACGCGCAGTGCGGAAGTTGATGCAAGACGTCGAGGCGCAGTAGTCGTACTCGCTGATGCAAGACGTCGGGCGCAGTAGTCGTACTACTTCCTCGTCCTCGTCGCGGTGTCCCACGTCTGACTCCTTTCTTGCGGTTCGTCCCAACGCCACGATCTGGCGCCCCAAAGGTATCCACACGCACGGAGGAAGCGACGCGACGCCGGACTACTAGATCCGCGCGAGCGACTAGGGCGTGGGAGGGTGGCGGCGTGGTTTGGGGATGTCACGAAAAACTCAACCCTTAACCGAAGGCGCCGCCCTCCTTTTATAGACGTCCTTATAATGGGCTTCTACGAATAGAGGCCCATTAGGACTCAATGCCCGATCTAGTCGGATCCAATCGAATTAGGCTTCACTTCTTAAGTGTGTGACCTATAGGTTCACGTATGTTTAGACATGACGCAAGTACACATACTTGGTCAATAGTTGGTAGCGCCTCTAGCAAGACGTGCCAACTCCTAAACACACGTAAAGATCATATCGGACGAACCATCACAACGTTATGTACATGCCAATCCCTTTGCCTCACGATATTTGGTCGAGCTCCAAGGCGACCACTCTTTCTCGATCCGTGATCCGGAATCCCTTACTAGGTTAACTCTTAACCTTAAGTAGCATGGCCATGCATTTCGGATCCGATCACTCGAGGCCCAGAGATATCTCTCGGTAGAGAGGGCAAATCCCATCTCGACCGACCATGCCTCGCAACATGCTTCATGACAAACCCGAAGCTACCTTTATAACTACCCGCCATTTGAGTAGCGTTTGATAGCCCCTAAGTAGGTCGATTCACATCTCAAGTACATGCGACAATCTCGTGTCTAAGGACAAGGCGTACACATTGTGTAGAGAGAACCATAAGAATAATTACTATGTCTCATGTTGGGTCGGTCCAACCCCATGTTCTAAACATGTGTCCACATTATTGGTTTGACATCTCCATGTCTATGACTCGTGAAACATGGTCATCAACCGATACATGTGCTAATCAATCATTCACGTGTGTCCTCACATGAACTCCGACTAGGGACAACTTTAGAATAACCATACAAGTAAAGAGTTTCACAAACAAGTCACATACTTGTTAATCAACACAAAGGCAATATTCAAGGAACATTTATTAAATCATGGATACAATGAAATATCATCATCAATATGATTGCCTCTAGGCATATCTCCAACAATGTCTCCGACTCATGCAAGGGTAGTCGCGCGCCGAAGCCACGGTAGGCTTGATACAAGCGGGCGTAGATGAGAAAAGAAAAAAAAAGGGGGCAGTCGGAGCGAAAAGAAAGGAAGGGGGGCAGCCGGTGGAAAAAGAAAAGAAAGGGGGGCGCGGTGAAAAATCTGATTTTTTTTGCAAAAAGGGCCTCGGAAGTCTTGAAATTACGCGCAAATTATCTCAGAACTGATATTTTGCGTGTTAACCTCGAAACTTGCGCTAGTCGAAAAATCATTTTTCCAGCAGAAAAGGGCTTCGGGAACCCAAATTTTTGCATATTTTTGAACTTTGAAGCATATTTATCCTTGTTATTATTATTTCTATATAATTTATGTATCGCATTTACTGTTTTGATTATCTGTGATTGTTTATATTGCTTTTAATCACTGGAAATAGCAGAAATCATGAAAAATGCATAGAAAAATACGGAACACGAACTCGAGTTCAAGAGCATTGTGAGAATTTTGCAACCATTTTATGCAGATTACGCAGTAATCCTTTGAACTTTTGCATGAATATGAAGATGATCGCATCACGAATCGAGAATTCGAGAATCGACCAAGATGGTCGTAATTTGTACAGAATTTATAACAGTCTTCAATTCTGTGGTAATGTAATCACGGATGAGCAGAAGATTGAGAAGACTCTCTACCTTTCACCCGAACGCGGTGCAATCCGCAAGCAACTATCGTCAAGACGGCTAAATTAAGTATGCCAAATTAATTGACATCATGCAAGTTGCAGAAACTCAAGATGATATTCTAAGAAAGAACTTCATCTCGCAACCACCTAGGAGCAAGGTCGCCATGAAGCCATCGCTAGCGGCCTACAGGTGATGAAGCCTCTCACGAATGAGAGGAACAAGAAGGGTAAGGTTGTGCGTCGCACATTATTGATGTTTTCCAGTCTAAGAAGAAGGGCAAATGATAGCATGAGGCATACCTCGCCATTGCAGGCACAGAGGATTCACATCCATTAGTTGCACTTATGAATGTGAACAGCCCAGTAGCAGCAGACCCCATCATCCCTCCTTTGGACATCGCGTGCGCGGTGTAGCTAACCAAGAGGAGAAGATCGCGCATGGAGCCGATTTAGGCGAAGTTCCCGAATACTTCGCCTATTAGATCCAAAGGCACGCATTGCACTCAAACCTTTATAGAAACTTGCGCTTGTAATTGAAGCAACTTTGAATTATTGAATAATGGTTGCAAGCTCTAGAAGAGCAAAGCATTAAATTCTTATTATAAGTCCTGCAAGGCTTATTTTCCGTCTTTATAATAGCAAGTTACGTTCGATATCTCAAGTATTTTATTTATGTGTTGCTTGTTTTTCGCTACATATTAATAAAGTACATTATATTAGAACGCTGTGGCGCTCTATGGAGGAAGTGTGCTTAGCATGTAGCGGCACAACGAATATCATCCCGAGATAAACAGAAATTTTTCCAATGATCGGCAAGAATTTGGTAGTCTTACGACGCAGCAATGATACTTGTATAATGTGCTCGTGAAGGGTCATAATTATACTCCCAACGGCACAACTTTGGTCATTAAAGAAGACTTATTGTACCTGCACTGACTAGAACTCTCACGATATTTGCGCTAACAGTTTCCATGTAGAGATCAAGAAGAGTATGGTACAAAATGTCCGCTCATTACAAAGCGTGAAGAAAATGAAAATAGCATTAGAATATCTTCCTTCATATGAAATTGGGCTATACTACACTAATATTAAGGCACCTCTGACCTATTCTTTCCGAAACCGTATTTAGAACCTCTAAACTTTTCTACCTCTGGCATGATAGATTGTGCCGTCTAGGTCTTAGGATGATGAGAGATATAATTAACAATTCACAGGGACATGATATGAATATTAAGAATTTCTCGAATCAGGAAGATTTTGTGTGCCCCGCATGTGCCACCGGGAAATTAATTATTAGACCTTTTGCTCTGAAAGCGAAGGATGAAGTCCCTGCATTCCTGGACCGTATCTAGGGAGACTTTTGCGGTCCTATACAACCCCTGTAAGGGTCAATTAAGTATTTTATGGTGCTCATCGATGCTTCCTCGGAATGGTCGCACATATGTTTATTGTCTATGAGAAACTATGCTTTTGCAAAGCTAAATCTTGCAGATAATTAACAATTGAAAATAATTTCACGATCATCACGTGAAGTCCATCTGAATGGACAACGCCAGAGAATGTACTCCGAAGGCATCTGATGATTATTGTGTGAAAATGGGAATTAAAGTTGAGTATTCTATACTGCACATCCGCACCCAGAATGGACTAGCAGAACTTTGAAGAATTGTAATTTACCAACTATATGTTGGGGACACGCAAATCCGCCGTAGCGACTCTCATCAATTTTAGACCGTCGGTCTATAACATCCATCCAACTAGGTAACTAGCGCAAGGGTCGATCGAAAACTACTCATCTTCGCAGTTTGGTTGCAAGGGTTATATACCTATACCACCACCGCGTGAACCGCAATGGGTCTTCTCAAAAGTGCAGGATATACGTTGGTTATGAGACAAAGATCCATAATCAAGTATTTGGACCATATGATCGAGATTTGTATAATGCCCGATTCACGATAGTACATTAGATGAGATCGGTTTCCGTCATTAGGGGAGGAAATCAACCCTTGATAATAATGTCGGAAAATAATTGAAGTCTAGAAGACAATTGAAATCCGTAAGATAATTAAAAATCTATGCATATGACCCGCGCACTAGTGAAGCAAATAGAGAAGTCCAAAAGATAATTGCAAATCGTAAGATAATTGAATTGAAGTCTAGAAGACAATTGAAGTCCGAAGATAATAGATTTGCAAATATTAGCAAATCAACCGCCGAACCACTTTAGTGATTCAAGAGCGTGACCAAGTAGCATTTGCTCGCACGCAATGCAGGAGAGGTTGAAATACCAATGAAGGTATCCCTAATCCCGCCCGCAGGCCTCGAAAAGGACGAGAACTCCGGCCTCGAATCCAAGCAACCGGGACGCTGGTGAAAAAGGATAAGAAGGACTTGACACACCATCACCAAGTGCCTGTAACCAAAAGGGGAGCCGGTTGAGACTGGTATCGGTATGGAACCTTCGTAAAAGGCATACGAATTGAACATCCCCATGAAGGTAGACATCGGCATGGATGTGTGCGCACACATCGGAGAAAAACTAAAGGGACTTGCCTCGCAATTGGAAGCAAGAAGTGAGCAAGTAGAAGCATTAGAAGAATCACCCTTGAAGAAATAGCTATAAAATTTATGACCTCGGAGAATCTTTGAATATGACAACAACCAATGTCGACATATACTTTGCAAAGAAACTTGCCACAATCATCAATCTTGATTCGAGCTCAGACGCTCATTGAATGAAAAAGATCGGATTGAAAGAAGGCAAGAGAAACTAAATTATTCTCTCCGAATAAAAGAAGGGCGTTTGGGCTCAGTAAGTCGCACGCCTCCCTTGTGCACCTGTAGGGTATAAGTGGATATTTGTTCGAAAGAGAAATGAAAAGAAGCAAGGCTCGTTGCATAAGGTTTTATTGAACATCCAGAGATGATTATGAAGAAACCTATTCCCGGTCATGGTGGAACTCCTTTAGATATTTATCTCAATGGCGTGAACTTGAAGTTAGAATTGAAGTTGATGGATGGGGTACCAAAGATACCTTTATGAAATATTGATTCAGACATTTATATGAAGATACCGAATGTATCCCGTGTCCAACCAAGATAGAGCAAATAGAAATATGTACATGTGAAACTCGTAAAGTCATTGTACGAACTTAAGCAATCAGCAGAATGTGGTATAATCGCAGCGACTTTCTATGCAAGAAAGGCTACACGAACAATGAGAATAAACCACGTGTATTTATACAACAATCCTGAATGGATTTTGTATAATCTCAAAGTGTATGAAGATGATCTGAATATTATCGGAACCCCAAGGATATTAAGAAAACAAACTCTTACCGAGTTGGAGTATGAAATGAAAGGTTTGGGTAAAACCAAATATTGCTTAGGCTTGCGGCTTGAGCATGCCCTCAAGGAACATTATTGCATCACCACCTACACTCGTAAGGTGTTAGAAAGGTTCGACTTGGCAAAGACATACCCTTTGAAAGTGCCAATGGTCGAAAGATCTTTGCAAAGAAGACAAAGACTCATCTGCACCTAAAGAAGAGGGGGAGAAAGTCCGGGACCGAACTCCCACACCGAGGTGCAATAGAAGCACTAATGTATTTAGCAAACCTGCACTAGAACGGACATTGTATTTGCAGGGAACCTACTAGCAAGGTATAGTGCGTAACCTACCAAAGGCATTGGCAGGAATAAAGGATATCTTCCGATACCTCTAAGGAAGCAAAGAACTTGGTCATTCTACGTAAAGAACAAAGACTTAACTATGAATGACAATGCAAAACGGTACTTGTAGGACCCGTGATACACCAAATCGCAAACAGGCTATGAACTCCTATGTGGTGGAACCGCAATTCCATGAAAATCGTCTAAGCAGAGTCTTGTACCGACTTCACGAACCACTGAAACAATAGCATTATACGAGGCCTCACGAGAATGTACTTGGCTTCGGCGGATGATTCACTACATCAAGCGCTATGTGGATTGAATACCGCACCAACCCCACTATTATCAATGAAGATAATGCACTTGTGTTGCACAAGTGCAGATGGGTTATTGTGAAGAATCCTCTCACAAAGCATATCAACCCCAAGTTCTTCTATGCTCATGAATTGCAAAAGATGAACGTAATCAAAGCATCGCATACTAGGTCATGTGAGAATCTTGCAGATTTATTCAAGAAGTCACTTCCAAATGCCTAGCTTTGAAAGATGCATATGTGGAATTGGAATGATGAGACTTAGAGAAGTACAGATCTGGGGAGAATCTTCACAAACTCATTACTAAAGCTTGATCATGAAGATCGAGTACCCAAAAGGTAAATCTCGAGATTAAATGAAATTGGGTGGATTGTACTCTTTTCTCTCGACGAGTTTTCCAAGTTTCTCGGCTAAGGTTTTTAATGAGGCAATTAGTGCAAAGATAGCGTAACATGATTCATGTACTCTTTCTCCAAATTTTTCCCACTCGGGTTTTTATGGAGTTTTTGAGACATAGACATGAAGGATGGGTGCCCAGGGGAGTGTTGAAAACTATGGGCTCGACCTGCAATCGGCCCATTAGTGGGCGCCCATCCCAAACCCTAGCAGGTCGTAGCCTATAAATAGGGGTGCTATTCATTGTAAAGGATCGATCGATGGATGAAGGAATAAAGAGAAGCAAGAAGTCCCCTACATCTCGTGTTCTATCTCTTATTCTGCTCTTGTGTTCATGCATTGTTCTTACGATTCTACGCTTGTCTACGAGGTAATCGCCGGATCGACTCGACAAATGACGGTTCCTCAACAAAGAGGAGGGGGTGCCGCCGTGGAATTTTTTTAAAAAGTAATATTATTTTTAAAGATATTTACAAAAATAAATAATTATTTAAAAAAATTACAAAAATGTATCTTTGTCGCCAGTTGAACTGGCGATAGGAACCTATCGGATCCTGTCCCCGCCCTGTCGCCAGTTGAGGTATTTATCGCCAGTTGAACTAGCGACAGGAATGAATCGCCAGTTCAACTGGCGATAGGTCCTGTCGCCAGACCTATCGCCAGTTGAACTGGCGATTCATTCCCTAACCCTAGCCAGTTTTTGATTTTTCCTATTTCACTTAGGCAGTTTGTGATTTTCATAAATTTTAAACGGTACGAAATCTGTTAGACTCGTAATAACATTTTATCATCATCGTATGTTGTTCTACTACGGTTAATTTTCGGAGAATTTAGCGAGGACGTTTCAGGTATGAATGATTCGTAAAAAGGAAGATAAGTGATATTGTCATTCGCTCGGGAATTCATACACTCTGATATTACAGAACTTGTAGAAGAACGTCATAACACTTAACTAAAATGATAATTGACAATATTGATAATAATATTTTTGTCGTGGTCGCGACGCCAACGCCTCCCATGTGGATCGCTCTAGTCGGGCACCGGATGAGGTCCCCGTGGTGACGCCCGAATGCCGATGTCTCCTTAGTCCCGAGTATTTCGCGTGGGGCATGTCTTGAAGGTGTGCCTGCACTCTCGCAAATGGAGCACTTCTTCGCGCGACGTCCGCCGCCTCGCCCATATCGCTCTCGATGCGTCGCACTGCCGCCGCCAACCTTTCCTTGAGCCTACCAATGTCCGCGCCCGCATTAGTTGCTCCGTGATGGATGGCCAGTGAAATAGCCAACAACGGCGTAACCATACATCTCTCCACTCCATGTTTGCATCACCACCTCCTTGGTGAAATAGTGAGAGAGGTACTGACCGGGATGCTACGCCACCGTCGAACAGGCGGCCATGACATGGGAGCAGGGCCTTTGCAGAAGAATGGGCTTGTTACAAGTGCATACGCAACTATCGCGGCGTAGCGTGCACTCATGGGTGATCCTCTCGCGGTTAGTCCCGCGACGCCCTTTATCCCTGCACATTATCTCGAAACGAAGCTCCCTCGTGCCCATCTTGAATGCCTGGTGCATCTCACTCTTCTTGCTCTTCTCCTCCATGTATGCGGTGATCATGGCGGAGTAGAGTACTTTGTCATTTGCCATGGTGAGCGACGCAATGCTGCATCTGTTAACAAAGTAGTTTGTGATACCGCGGAGAATTGCCTCCACAATACCAACCAAAGGGAGGCACCTGGCGCCGCGCATGACCCAGTTGTAGACCTCAGCTAGGTTGGTTGTCATGATACCATATCGAGCACCACCCCTGTCATGCAGCAGCGACCACTTCTCCTTAGGCTCGTGCTCAATCCAGTCTGAGAAGCATTTGACCTGTGCCCCTGTCTTCCTCGTGACACTAGGAGCGTATGTGGGTAGCTGTGGCAATACTTGGGGGGCCTGGTCGGCGCTTGGGGCGGCCCTTCTCGATGCCTCCCTTCTGTGGGGTTTGGGTCCGGTCGTCCAGAATCTTCCAGAGTGTGTCGAACTTACGCCGCCTGGTTCTCGGTTGCACAGCGCTGAACATGTTCATCAAGTCCTTGTTGCGGAACCGCTATAGAAGTTTGCACCCAAGTGCCTCATGCACCACCGCTCAGATCCGCCATGGAAGTGGAACGTTCTCTCCTCGCTGTAGTTGTGTTATTGCACGCAGCAGGCCCGCGTGTCGGTCATGTATGAGGCATACGTTGGGACGGTCCTGCACAACAGAAATCCTCACATTCTTCAGGAACCACAGCCAGCTATCCGTGTTCTCGCCAACGAAAGCTAATGCCACGGAAGAACTTGATTGTTTCCGTCCGTCGCTATTGCGGTCAAGATTCAGCCCTTGTACCGCCAATGAATGTGCCATCGATACACAAGATTGGACGACAGTGCCGGAATGCATTAATACATGGACCAAACGCGAAGAATGTTTGCTGTAGTACCCTCTTATTAGGCCACTTTGGATGCGTGGCGTCTTGAATGTCGACATGAGTGCCGGGATTCCTGTCTTGTATGACTCGGAGTTGCCCAGGGAGGTTGTGGTAGGAATCTCGAACGCGTCAACCTGATTCCAATACCTTCGCTTTGCCCTCCAAGCCTTGGCATAGCCGATAGTGTACTGGAACCTTGCCTCAATGGCCCGAACGATGGATCGTGGCTCAAAATCTAGGTTATCCACGATTTCACCGTATATGAGATTGGCATTGAAGCTCGATGACAAACCCGTGGAATCGCACGACTTAGCGACGACGCATGTGTGAAAGACCACTATGGAGCACTTCCAGTAGGTGTCCCACTTGGGCTGAAATGCGTGCACGCGCCAAGGGCATCCCTCTATGCCGCACTTCACGTCGTAGTATCTTGGGGTAGACTTGACGACGGTGAATGTGCGCCGAACCGACAATGCCCGTAATTTGACCGCATCTTGCACGCCTCCTTGCATTTGTACGTAGCTCCTAGTCCGACTCGCTCGTTGTACTCCCATGGTACATGGGAGCCTTCGTTGACGACGAGGTTCTCGAATCGGTATGTGTTCCACTCGGATGGAACCGCCTTTGGTCCGCATCATCGCCGCCATCGTAACCTTCATCTTCTGACAATGCCATGTAGTCTTGGTCTTCGAGCCCATCATTTCCACTAGGTCTTCCAGCCTCCTCCCCTCGCCGCCAGCCAACTAGCCTGTCTCATTGAATGAGGTAACTCGCGTAGTCTTCATCGGCGACATCGGCAACCTCTTGCCCTTCGCCATTTTGTGCGCCTACCGAGTCACCTAGTTCTTCCCTGTCGCAAGTCCTACTTGTTCGACGCGATGCCGGAGTGGGTTTAGCATACGCCGAACCGTATGACCAATTTCCATCCCTCTCCTCGCCATGCGTACATACGACCGCCATGAATTTATTCCTTTAGTTGCACTAACTCCCAATACGTACCGCCCCGCCCGGGCGAGGCACCAATGTCGATCAGACATCACGGTCCACTTGGAACGTGTGGAACAACCACCGCATCACGGCGCCTATTGTACGCTGCTCGTGTCTTGGTAGGCACGCCCGCGACCGAAATAACTCAAATCAATTCCCGGGGCCCTCCATAATAGTCCTCGGCCGTAGTAAATTTTGAAATTGACGACGCTGACATATTTGATGTACTGCAGTGTGAAGAACATTTACACGATGAACTACATATGTGCAACTAAATATCCCACCAAAAAAATATGTAAAACGGACTTCACTACGTAAAAGCACATCAAGAATCATGTAATCCGTTCTGTTAAGAAAATTACCCGAGGGTGGGCAATCGACGAACAACGCCGCTAGCTTTTCTCCTCCTCCTCTCGTTGTGTCCTTCTATTTTTGTTGAGTAAGACCGAGTCCTGTGTGGAATTTCGACGGTTGTAAGAGGGTTTTGTAGAGGTCGTGGCTTGTCGCCGCTTAATCGGCGATACTTTCGCCGCCGCTGAACTAGCGATATTTTTCCTGCCGCCGATTGAATCTGGCGATACATAGGTGAACCAGCAACTAGCGGTTCAACTGGTGACAGGGATTAATTTATGCAACTTGTTGCGCCGGCTATTTGTTGTTGTGCATTGTTGGAAGATTTTTTGGAGGACGATTGAGGGATTAATGATTCGTATGTACCAAGGCAGGTGATATTACAATGCGTTCGGGAATCTCTGCACAACTCTGTTGGAGAACTTTGGGGAAATGACGCAATGATAACCACACAACATTTCATCCGACAAGGGGATTACATGGCACGCAGGACAACGAACCAAGGACGGTACACGCATGCCTTTAGGGAAATTGAAATACATGGGACATGTAGAGGAATAGGGTAGAACTACTGAGTCGAACGTGGCCATTTACCCTTGCGGCCCAGCTCGGCGTTGTACTACTTGCCTTGCGCCTTGGCTCTCGCCGCGATGGCCCTCTTTCGCTCCCTCTCGGCCTCCCGTTGCCTCGCATGCTCACGCCTCGCTCCTGCGCCGCTCGTCCCGCCTACCTTGCTCGGCTGCTCGACTTTCAACTCTTGAGGCGCCACGGGTCTCGATGTGCTCCTCGCCCAGACTCTTCCGTCTCAAAGAACGCACTATATGTCGAGGGGTGGATCTTGTCGCCGATCCACCGCGGAAGTCGCATAGTGGTGGCGAGACTGCGTGGGTAAAGAGAGTTCGTTACCCGTTGTCCGGAATAAAAAGCTTTGTGCCATGAAATACGGTTTCATTACCGGATGCCTGTTGTTGCAGTCAACGGCGTAGTTTGGGCAGCACCAATAGCGCTGCCCAATGGTCCATTCATCGGTTGATTTGACGCACTTGCAGGCGCCCCTACACCAAAGATAGGGGTGCCACCCCATCGGGGTCCTTCCGAGGGCGCCCGCAGCATAGGAGGGGGTCGCACCGACCTAATCGTTGGGCGTACTACAAGGCGGCTTCCTCGATCCACCCGCCAAAAGTTTGGTGTGTGAAAGGCTCCTGACTAGCGGCATGATAGCGAGCGGTGGTCTCATGGGGAGACACCCAGCCCTTCAAAAGCTTGCGGATTTTCTCTCATTCCTTCTCCTTGTCCATGTTTTCTACTTGGTGGTACTGTTGTGGACAAGTTGGACGAGTTACGCCAGATTATAGCTAGAGCGACGGAGCCGCTGTCGGGCTCTCCTTGGTAAGTCGCCCAAAAGCTGGCCCGCTGGTCACATCGTCTGAAAAGCTAGCCCGTGGTCATATCGCCTTGAAAAGCCGCCCGCATGGTCACATCGCCCGAAAAGCTAGCCCGTGTGGTCACATCGCCCCAAAAGCTAGGCGTGTGGTCACATCGCCCAAAAGCCGCTACTCGTGTCATCGCCCCAAAAGCCAGGCCGTGTGGTCACATCGCCTTGAAAAGCCGCCTACTCGTGCCATCGCCCCGAAAAGCTAGCCCCGTGGTCACATCGCCCCAAAAGCTAGGTCGTGGTCACATCGCCCCGAAAGCCGCCTACTCGTGCCCGTGCCATCGTTTAAAAAGTCAACCCGCCCGTCACGAGTCTTGAAAAGTCGCCCGCCTTGTAGCACCGCCTAAAAAGGTAGCCCGTGTTGTCGCATCGCCAAGAAACCTAGCTCGCTTTGTCACGCTGTTGCGAACAGCTGATCGCCAAAGAAAGCAAGCATATTACTCATAATGAAAAAATTACATAAAGGGAAATCTAATGGCGCCCTCTTAGGTCGCACTCGCAGTCGCCTCGAGCCTCGCCGCCGCAGCCGAGTACGCCGAGGGTCGCCGCGAACACCCGACCCGCGAGTAGCCCTCGGTGGTGTAGCTGGGGCTGCTCTGCGCCGGCCGATCTCGCCGTCTGGTGCGCTTACCGAGTTTGCGCCGCTGGGTCGAACTCGACGCACCGTACAGCTGAGAAGCCTCCAAAGAGAACAACGTGTCACACGGATCCCTGAAGAAGTCCTCGAGGGGTGCCGATAGGTCTGCATCGTCGGCCGAGAATGCATCGTCCTCCCAAGCCATTCCTGCGAAGAATTAGGTTACAAACATAGTCATGACTAAAAGTACGCTACGCAAGCAAACGGAGCTTACTCGTTGGCCCAAAGATGTGCTCGACGACGCGGCATAGTCCTCGCCCGCGACGGTGGAGCCGAGGATCCGTAATGTAAGATCGCCGTTACAAACTTATGAGGTTTGAAATGAAATGAAGAAGCGATGTCGCGGTCGAACTCACCTCCCACATGTCCGAGGTGCTCCCCGCCCCGCCACGCCGACGAGCTCGCCACGCGCGGAGCAGAGGTCGTGTCCTACCACCTCGGCCGACCTCGCCCTCGGACCGCCGGTCCATCGGGTCGGCCGGCGCGGCGACGGCCGTGGTCCGCACTCCGCGTCATCGCCGCCTCCCCGATCTGTGCAGAGCCCTCCGATCTCCCGACATTGCCATGTGCCGCGCGAGTCTACCATCCGACGACCTCCGTGAAGATCCACCGCATGTAATCAACAAGTTGTACACGTAAGTATGTCAAATTAAATATGAAATATGTAATATTGAGTACATACGCCGCGTGGAAAGCGAGTCCGGTGGGTGGGGTACGTGTCCGACGTCGCGCCACATGTCGAGCGGTGGTCGACCACGACCCGACGCAACGCGAGCCTCGTCCGAGCCGAGTACCACCCATGTAGTGCTCAGACGTCTCGGGTCGAGACCTCGCCCCCAACTCGACGAGGGTCGTCGCGCGCACTCCAACCGCCCACCCAAGGGGCCATCCCGTCCGACTGTGACATCGTGCCATGAACTCCTTCCTAGTGTACTGTGGACGGCAAGAAAATATTTGGCTGCGATGTAACACATATTGTGCTGCATAAAAGTCAACAGTGAACTTACGCGTGTACATGCGCCGCACCCGCCTCCCAAGGGGTCGGGACCTCCGCCGCATCGAATCGGGCGCATGACCCGTCAGATCCGTACTCCTCCACGAAGATGTCGTGCACCAAGGCACTCCGCGTGTACCAAGATGTAGTCTCACGCATACGCGACCGGCTGCATCGCTGGGGCGCGCGCGATCACCTTGTCGCCATCAGACGGGTCCGATGACGTGGTCATCGGTCACCGATCGAACATCGCAACGCATCTCGTAGGAGCCCGCGAGGTGATCGGCGTGAAGGTGACTGTGCAATACAACACCGCAAACTAAGCACACGAAAATAATGATTGCAAAATGAAAATAATAAATGATTACGAAACTAACCCGCCGGGCGCACCACAAATTGCCCATGGTCGGCCGGTCCAGTGTCGTCCCGCGGACGCATAAGATGTCCTCAGACGCCGCCAAGTCCACCGTGGTCGTCCGATCCGAAACGCCCATCGACCACACCGCAGAGGAGCGGCATCCCGAGAGGATGGAGCCGCCACGCTAACGCTGCACGCGCCGCACAAGGCGCGCAGACGTCGCGACAAAGACGGCCGACCCCACGCTGCATCGCGGATCCGCCGATCGGTGACTCTACCACCTCATGCGCTGCATCGGATGTAGTGCTTGTCCACGCCGCCGCCGTGGGAGCTCGGGAACATCACCCACCCGAACAACCACGCGGTAGGCCTCCGCGCCTCGTATAACGACGGCCTGCGCCTCACCATACGCCGAGCCGCAAGAAGACACGAACGCCGCCAGGTTCACAAATGAATTGTTACGAGAAAAATAGTTAGAAAACACTTACGTAGAACCGCGATCCACTTCAGCGTGCCCGTGCGGCCGGCGAACTCCACGCACGCGTTCGGCGCAGATATCGCGAACTCGCTAGGAGGTCCGCGGCGCCACGTGGCGGGACGCCGCGGCGCCACCATCGAGCGCCGCGCAGGCAACCCGGGCCGTAGCTCACATCTCGCAATGCCGGCGCCATCTCCCGCACGGAGATGGAACGTGGGGGTCTCGCCTCGGCCGGTCAACCAAAGGCCGCCGAGGGCCCGGCCGTATGGAAACCGCCAGACGCACGATCGCACGGTGGTCCTGGTCGTCCTCCGACGTCGCCTCCACCATCCTCGCTAGTGGAAGGAGGTCTGCCGCTCTCAACCTGCGTCGAAACGATTAAGAACAAACATGAGTCAACGCCACATAAACAGATCGCGATTGAGTGCATCATGGTTAGAACTTCACGCACTTAATCCGCCTGGTGCGGCCTCCATGCCCCGATGAAGTGCGAGTCGAACGCCCCAAGCTCTATCGGCTACCGCCCCCGGGAGCACGGTACTAAGGCGCTACGGTGACGCTGGTCAATCACTGGTCAAGCAACTCAGATCGACTCACGCCCGCCATACCAAAATGCAAAGAAGAGAGAAAGTTCATATTTTTCATGCATCTTTACATAGCCTATGTAGCAACTACGAATTTTCTTTACAAATGTAATATATGTCATGCTACTTTTCTAGTTAAACGATGTTTTGGCACTAACAAGATATTGACCGCGACTAACACAACTAATAACAACAGACTAACAAAATAATAATCGCAAGCACAAATATTCTCATTGTTTTTAGACTACACACTACATCTGTGTTTTCTCACAATTCAAAAATGTATCATGCAATTCTCCTATTTTAAAACAGAAATGTATCGTGCATTAATTATGTTACTACAGCGGTCAACCAGCGCCATACTCAATTCTATGTCGCTATTGTTGCAATTCTATGTCCAACTCAAAATATGTACTACACAGTTCGACTACATTTATGTAACCTACTCGATTCTATGTCGCTATTGTCGCATTTCTATGTCGCTACATAACTCAAAATATGTACTGCACAGTTCGACTAAATTTATGTGACCTACTCAATTCTATGTCGCTATAGTCGCAATTCTATGTCGCTACACAACTCAAAATATGTACTACAGAGTTCGACTACATGTATCTAACCTACTCAATTCTATGTCGCTATTGTCGTTTGCTAACCTACAAGGTTTGGACGTAACATGCACAGTTTCAAAAAAATTTACCTGCAACACAAGATGATCGATCGAAACTGATGCTCTATCAATATCTCTCCACCGCGACAAACCGACAGGGCTTCGCCGCAATTTCTTCTCTCCCTCTCCAACTCTCTTCTTTTTCTCGAATTAAAATGAATTTCGATTGATTTTTCGGGATTTTATAGTTCGCTTTCGCCGCCAGCTGAATCGGCGACAGAACCTATCGCCGTTCAACTAGCGACAGGAAACTGCCCAACTTTATTTGTGCGCGAGTTCACCGGTGGCCGCGAGTGGCAACAGTTTCGTCGCCATTTGAATCGGCGATAGGTTCTCGCCGCCATTCAATCAAGCATGTGGACACGCTTTGTAATTTTTTTAAACGACTATTTATTTTTGTAAATATCTTTAAAAATAATATTATTTTTTTAAAAAAATTCTACCGCCGTGCTGGTGTTGTTTGGTGTCAGGTGGTGATGAGAGGGGTGAAATTTTGTTGGTGTGGGTATGGGCTAGCGGGGAAAATGTGAATGCGAGGGGTATCCGGAATTCCGGATACAGATGACTTGTGAACAATATTTTCGGCGAGGAAATAAACAGTATTCTATCATAATATAGCCGTAAAAATAGTGTAACAACAGTAGAAAAGCACTATAACGATTTTGCTGCCGCGAAGAACCTATTAATCTCGAACTTCGGTTTTTGATCGGACAGTGATCGCATGTATATGCAACATAGATCGTGTGCATTGAATCCAATCCGTGTGTTGGTGGTGGGAGTCCTAAATTCTGATGATGATAGCAAGGGAATCTTTGTGTGATTTGTTTATGTGGGGCTGAAGATTTGGGGGCTGTGGGGTTGGACCACGAGGACGCAAATCCTCTTACAAGAAGCAATGCTACGGTGAATGGCGTTGTAACAATTTTTTTAGCCGTTGAAAAAAAAAAACAATGAATGATAATGAGATATATCAGTATAGCAAAAATATTGTGGCAGTGATACTGTCTGTGAACCCTGTAGCGATCAATTCTATCCGTTGTTTTTCGATCCGATAGCTTAAATCTTGAAAATGTTATGACACTGTTTATTTTCGGAGGAATGTGAAAGAATGCAAGTCCTGTGGGGTTGAGAGGGGAGGGCTAATGAGCCATCATTATGGTGGGTGGAAATAGCCAGGGCAACAAGGAAGAATACTGTCCCAGATAATATGAGCACGTTTGGAAAAGACGTGTTTTCGTTGTATTTTCGAATCTCTTGCAAAATCTTTGTACTTTGGGTCCTGCAATTTTGGATTTTTTTTTTTTGCATATTTGGCCCTGTAGCAAATTTTAATTTCAAAAATAGCCCTGTTCGAACGAGAATTTCAAAAATAGCCCCAAAACAAGGTTCTAACGCGCCATCGAGGGCGGCACCACCGCCCGGCTCGGGCGGGCGCAAACTGGCCGCCTCGGGCGCAGCAGCAGCCACTGTCCCGGCGCCAGCGTAGAAGAACCCCATTTTCGGATTTTTTAAAAAGGAAGAACAACCTAAAAATTGAAAAAAATTAAAATTAAATAAAAATTGGAAAATTTTAGATTTTTTTAAAAATATGAAATATTATTTAAAAATTATAAAAATTTATGAGCGCGCAGCGTATTTCCGATTTGGCGAGTCGTCGTTGCTGCGACGCGTCAGGTCGCATGCTTTGCACCAAAGTAAAAGCGTTTTGCTTTTTTCTTTAAATCACGCCGGTCACATCGCGTTGCCTCGCTCTCGCGACGCGTCGCATGTACGAGACGCGCAGCACGACCCCGTGGTCGCGGCACCGCCGCCTCGTCTCTCGCATGCCATGTGTCGATGCACGAGCTTAGCAAAGCAGCAGCTTCTTATGGCGTTGCCGCCTCGCTTTGCCGCGACGCGTCAAGGCCGGATGCGCGAGGACGCGCGCGCGTGTGGCTTTCCACCAAAGCAAAAGCGTTTTGTTTTTTTCTTTAAATCACGCCAAAGTCACATCGCCACATCGGTCTTTCTTGTCTGCATTTGGCGCTACGATATATGAACGAACGCTGCGCTCGCCGTTATAGCCGCAGCGCGCTTTGACATTGTGATAACATTAGGCAATTAATTTTCTTAATGCGCTTTGAGGGTTACGTGCGTACTTAGATCACTAACCATTTGCTGTTGTCTATTTGCAGCAATGACCCATACCGCACCACCCCTTCTTGAGGAGGCATGGGACGCCCAGCATCGCTGCCACGCTTGATCGGTGGCAATGGACCGCCAACTCGTGACGCGGACCGAGGAGACTTGGCCGTTGGACGAGCGGTATGTTCCAAGACTTCGTCAATCTGGACTGATTGCGTTCGCTCGCATGCTGAACATGGGGCAGAACCTCCTGATCGATGCCTGCCTTCTTTCTGCCCTGGTTGATCGTTGGCGGCCGGAGACCCACACGCCCACTTCGGTGGGGGAGATGACCGTGACACCGCAAGACGCCGGCTTCATTACGGTCGCCGCTATTGCAGGTCGTGCGTTGTTCCCTCCGAGGTCCGTGGACCGAAGGCGCGTCTCATCATCGCCGCATCCTATCCCGAGAGGTCTAAGGGCATTCCGCACGCTCGCGTCATTTCATGCATTGCCCAAATGACGCAACAGAGGAGGTGGTTCGATGCCACCTAATTGCATATTTGTTGTTTATTTTCGGGTGGGTCATGTTCCCTAGCACGCAGGGAGACATGGTGTACCCGAAGTTATATTCACCTTGCGGAGTCCATCGTGGACGCCGACGATGACGACGCGCGCAAGATGCGCTTGGGGTTCGGCTATCTTGTGTGCTACATACAGTGACTCTGCGGCGACGCCGCAGCGCCGCACAGAACAGAGCACGTCTTTGTCGGGTTGCCACACGCTATTACGGTGTGGTCTTGGGAGCACTTTGCGTCGTGACGGCGCATTTCCGCCGCATGTGATCCACCCTTACCCACGCACACAACATTTCTATGGTTGGGCGGACGACGAGGATCCCGTGGAAGGCCCAACCATGGGATAGGGCGCGTCGCATATACCCCGAGTTCCACAACGAATTCGAGGTCTTGCATGAGGACGACGTAATATGGGCTCCTTGGACGGATGTTCGTGCAAAGGCACGCGCCAACGGGTTGAGCTTGCTATGCCGCCAGGATGCGCGCATCGAGGACAACTCGTCATCTAGTCTTCTCCCACATGGTTGAGCCCTACAACCCACAACGGGTGATGAGGCAGTTCGAGCTGCACCAGGAGATCCCCCCGGCTCTAGGGCGACCGCTTGCGAGGCGCAGTCACTTGTAAGTACATTACATTGCTTAATAATATCGTAGGTCATTTAGTCATATGTTATGTCGGTACCATAATTTGTTGTGTTTGTTCCACCGTAGGCGCACGAAGAAGGGTCGAAAGAGCGTGATCGCTTCGACGCAGCACCGTGGGTAGATGCATGGCAAACGACCATCGCTTCCATTTTGCAGAGGCACGGCCATTTACGATGAAGGGACTTACGCACGATCCGCGATGGTACGCACGGCACACGCCGAACGAGACCGCAGCACCCCGGCCCGACATGAAGATCCTACCACGCCGAACGGTTGGGCTTGGGCATGGACGCGCACCGCATCACGGCGTGATTTATTGGTATGTTCAAAGACGTAGTACATTAACCACCCTCCGCCATAGGGTTGAGTAACCAAATTTCGATTGTTCTCGTGACCATCCGTGGACCGCTGAGAGCGCTCGAGCGCGCCGCCGAGAGCTCGGCGGGGCACGAACAACACGATTGAACACCTCTTTTCGGTGATGAAGACGCTTGTTGACGATGTTAAGCAAGTCGTTTGTAACATGAGCTGTGGAAGGCACTCCGATACCGACCTGAGGCATCGAAGGGAGCATCGTCGTGTACCCTCGCCCCCTCCATCTTCCCGTCCGAGCGAGTCGACCCAGCGGCGCAGCAGCATGGGCACCGGATCACCGTCGCAGTTGCCACGCGGAGACCGACGACGATGCGGTCCCGGTCCTCGCCGCAGATGGACCTACGCTGGTCCCGCCTCGCCGCGGATGGACCCTACATCGATCACGCCCTCGCCGCGCCGACTTACGGCGATCCCGCCTCGCCGCGCAGAAGACGACATTAGAGAGAGCACGGACGCAACCCAAACCACCGAGGTTATCCCGCATTCTCCTCCCACCGTACACCGCGATCTGACGCCATGGTACCGTCGGCACACACCGCACTCCGAGCGGTTTCCCGTTCACCCCCTGCCGAGCCGACTTGGTGCCCTTCCGCGGATCTCGCTGCGGATCCTAATGCTTGGATCACTGACTTGTTGTCGACGCTAGTCCCGCAGGTGATGCCCCCCGTGTACGACGACACGGCTGTTGAAGAGCCCCGCTATGACCTGCGGCATAACCCACGGTCACCGATGGTCGACGTTTTCAAGGGGCGATTCGACAGAGACCTACGGCAAAGAACGCGCGCGAAGGCCGCAGCGGTCCTATGCCCGACAAGATCGAGGAGCGCGAGGAGTAGTAGCATTTGAAGTGTATTATGTGCTGTAACTTGCAATCCAGTTGCTTATTTGTAATGTGATTGCACTTGTTTAGTTCGTTGTCTATGTGCGAAGAACAATTTTATTCTTATGGATCGCGTCTTCTGAACTCTTTCCATCCTGTGTGGAAAGCACGATTTGACTGCCATCTAAAAATATTCAAATAATTTGTACAAATTGTGATATTCTTCGGATGGGTCACCTTAATGCAATGGATGATCACAAGGTTTGAAATACCCGATGCAAGCAAAGTTTTAATTTCCGCACATGTTGTTACATTTCAAACACATAGAAAGCGGAAAGGTCTAATACTTGGGATATTTCACATAGAAAGTAGTACAGGTTACAACGCAAATCACTACAACACTGCCATCGCTACGACCAACATGACTTAGTACACTGGATAGCTTACGGATACACAGTGGCGCCAGAGGAAGAAGGCCTATTCGGGCAGTTCCTAAATGAGTGCCCATGACTCTTGCATAGCCTACACCTTATTGGTCTTGGCCGATCTCCACGTTGGCTCACGTCCATGTCGTTGCGAATGCGCCTTGCCTGACGACTGCCACGTCCTAGATGTCGCAGTTTTTCATTCGGTGACCACTTAACTACTCCATGCCATATGTCCCTGTAGTGGCCTTCGACGTCGTAGGAGTTGAACTCTCCATTCCAAGTATCATACATGTGTCGTATGTCATAGTACTCCGACGTATATATGTTACAAGATTGGTGAAATACAACACATGCAGCATATACGTGCGAGCAAGGCTTGTGTAGGAGTTGAGGCTTATTGCAGGTGCAAACTGCCACATCGCTTATGATGCAGACGTGCTTCCGGTCACCTCTCATGTGGCCACGAACGTACTTGTCCCGCAGGCGGACCTCGAATTTCCTCCAGACGCCATCCATTGTGATAGCTACATGGGATCGGGCCTTGGTAATCTTCTTGTCCATGTAGGCGAGGGTAACCTCCGAGTACTGCTTCCCTTCGTCGAAATGATTCTTCGCCATTGTTGCCCGATTGACGGTAACCGATCGCGGCGGTTCCATGTCTCCTCAACAACACCGTGATGGGCGAGCACAAACCCTTTCAACACACCGCTGTAGACTTCTGACATGTTGGTTATCATGATGCCGCATCGAGCACCATAGGTGTCGTGAAGAAGGACCATTTCTCATAGTCGGGGCATGCAAGCGCATCCACTCGCGAACTCGCTTTGAGGTGCGCCGGGTGAACCTCCACTAGCACGCCGGTTTCGACCTCGAGCTCCGCCACACGACATCGAACTTGCGCTCGGTTCTGCGCAGCAAAGCTTCTTGAACTTCTTCATGAGGTCTTTGCTCTTGAATCGCATGTGGAAGTTGGCGGCTAGATGCCGCATGCACCAACGCAGCGCATGTCGTTCCATTGGTACGGTGGGCTCGCATCGCGGTCGCATGGTGAGCGGCGTGGACAACAACCCAAAGATGATCGGTTATGACGCACACATTCGGTCGGTCCCTTACAACATGTTGCTTTATGTTCCACGGGAACCACAACCAACCGTTAGTGCTCGTTCTCTACAATGGCAAAGGCAATCGAGCAACCGGTCGTTGCCATCGGCAATAGCGGTGAGAATGGTGCCCTTGTACTTGCCGCAGCGAAAGTACCGCCCACGATCGGGAGCGGCAGTGGGAGAAACTCGACTACCGCCAAATGCCCAAAAGACTCGATCAAGGATAAGGAATGTGGGTTGTTCAACCGGTCGGGCCTGTCCTCCCTATTGACACATGTCCCCGGATTGGCATCCGCAATTTGCTTAAGCATTTTGGGGACTAGATCAGACGCCTCCTTGTACGCACTGCACAACCCTTCAAGGACAATCCGCCGCCCGCCATACCCATCGTACCTAACGGCATACCCTAATGTATTCGCCACGTGAGCCATGAGGACCTTGGGCGAAACGGTCAAATCGGCGACAACTACATGGCTTACGATGCTCGCGATGTACGCAGAGGTTACATTCGGATGCATTTGCAATGGCTCTTGAAGCTCGCACGTGTGACCTGTAACGACTGTAATGCGGAAGGCCGTTCCCGCCCCAGGGAATCTCTGCAGACGCACTTTGCCAGGGCAAGAGGTATGCACACACTTAACTATGTACGTGTCAGGATTAGACTTGCAGGTAATGGAAACCATGTAATAATTAGTGCCATTTACCGTACATAGTTGAAAGCAACAACAAACAATGTCCGAACTCACTGTAAACTCGTAAGTCCGACCGGTCTTCACCGCGAAACTCACGATAGCTTGTTCGGCGCGCCTTTATGTGGGAACCGTTGGCCCACAAGTAGGTGTCCGCGATCGAAGGTCCACGAAGACTCGTGCTCGTGGGACGTAACAAGGAAGAGGTCGCTATAATCCAACCGACTTGGAACATAGTCCGTGTCGGTCGAAACAATGGCACCGACGATCCCACCCGCGTCGTCGCCTTCATCCTCGCTGGATTGCGAGTCAAAATTCGCCTCATCTTCGGTGGCAATGCCATCGGACATGCCATCAATAATCTCGTGACAATCAACACGAGCACCGCTCCATTTGTCGACACCTTCATTCGGTTCGAAACTACCTGAATCTTCATCTACTGGAGCACTCGACATCTCTCCCATCGTCAACAAACCGAAGAGGGGGAAAAAGCATCGCCGCCTCCTTCAACGGCGCCCCACCAAAGGATTGACCTGGATAAACAAAATGGACATACACCATGGGTCGTCGATAGATCGGAGCATGAGGATTGCTTACAATCTCCTCGTGATGTGCCCACATGGCACCGCCGTCACTCGCCAGCCCCACACGATGTGCCCGTGGAACGACCGTGTTCGCGGTGATCGCTCTATTACTATCTTATTCCTAGCGACGTGCCCATCGAACAAGCGCCGAATGCGTCGTAGCTCGAGTAAATCGACGTGTGCCAGGTTGGGAATGTTAAGCAAGGCACGTTGGCAGTTGGACAAATCCACTCCGTCTGCGACCGAACGCACATTTCCGTGGAACACGTCTGGCGTCTCCATTTCGGCGAAAATAAGACAATATTTGATCAAAACATACCGTAAAAGCGTGCGCGTGTTGTGAAATAAGCTTACCGTTACGACGACTTTCGCAGATGGTGCGAACAACGGACAAATAAAAATTTGGCCACACGGGACAGGGAGGCACCTTAGAAAGAGGGGAATGATCGACCGAATTCGGTGTCCATGCGTTTATATAGCCGAGCACGGGAGACGCAACGATAAGGCTACACGGGGCAGCTTTGCGCAGCGACAAGACCACACAGCTCAGCTTTGCGCAGCGACAAGACCACACGGGCCAGCTTTGCGCAGCTTTGCACAACGACAAGACCACACGGGGCAGCTTTGCGCAGCGACAAGACGACACGGCTCAGCTTTGCGCAGCTTTGCGCAGTGACAAGACCACACGAGTCAGCTTTGCGCAGCGACAAGACCACACAGGGCAGCTTTGTGCAGCGACAAGACCACACGGGGCAGCTTTGCGCAGCGATAAGACCACACGGGGCAGCTTTGTGTAGCGACAACACCACACGGGCCAGCTTTGCGCAGCGATAAGACCACACGGGGCAGCTTTGCGCAGCGACAAGACCACACGGGCCAGCTTTGCGTAGCGGCGACGTTACCGATGAGTCAGCTTTGGGCAGCGACGTGACCCGACGAATCAGCAACTTTTCAAAAATACAAGACAACACTCTGCCTCGCCAGAAACTTTCCAGAAATACAAGACAATACTCTGCCTCGCCAGAAACTTTTTAGAAAGACAAGACATCACTCGCCGCTAAACTTTTCGAAAGATAAGACAAAGACTCTACCTCGTAGGCTACTCACCGTAACTTAACCATACCGTGACCACCCCCGGGGGCTTATAAAAGGGGGTGACCTGCTCTGGAAGAGAACACTACACAACCAAACCCAACACTACACAAGAGCTTCCTTCACCACGTTGGGATGGACAAGAGACAGAAGAAGCAATGTGACAAGATGACAAAGCAATGGGAAGAGATCCGCGGACTAGCAAGGGCTGCTGGGGAGCGGGACGACCAAGCAAGGGCTGCTGCGCCCGGTCCAAAGAAGAGGCGCTTGCTAGGATGGCGCTCTCCGTAGTGAGGCCCCCGTAGCAAAGAACCCCATCCCGAACGCTCCAACCGAAGCGTTCGCGCAAAGACCCGCCCGAGGGGAGACGCCGCCCTCTGGCGGTGCATGGACCCATGCAAGTTCTTCCGCCTAAGCACCGGCTAAGCACGGCATGCGTTATCGGGTTGTGCGAACTACTCGTGACTATCCCGACCGCCGTTGGGACACACGCAGCTATCGGCGGCGGAAGGTCCGATTCATGATGTTCTTATACCCTTTCTCTTTCAAGAATGCACTAACAACCTCTCCCATCTACCCGTAATCCCGGATCCGCTATGTGGCTACCGCAGTGGATCGACCACGAGATCCACCCGCGACGACGGTGGACTCTCGACTTCGAGGAGTGGGATGTCAAAACGGCCCGCGAGATCCAGGAGGAAGAGCGCCGCAACGACGAGCAAAACGAGCGTATACGTCGGGAGACAAAAGCTCATCTCGAGGCGTGCGATCGCAGGCAGCGCGAGGCTCGCGAGAGGGAGCGCGAGAAAAAGAGGGAAATAGCAGCCAAGGCCAAAGAGGCCAGCGAGGAGTTCAACGCTGAGGTCACAAGGAAGGGAAAATGACCCCAATCCTCGCAGTAGGTCGGGCCATTCCGTAGTAGTCCTTCGTCCTACCCGCCATGTTTTTTGCTATCCCCTAAAGGCATGTATGTATACTTACATAGTCCGGATGCTTGTGTCGCATTGTACCGTAGTAGTAGCAAGGATGACTCAAGCAATTAGCCGAACTAGCATGCCATGTGACCACGTGTAATGTGCCTCTGTCTTCGGATTCTAATGTACTTCTGGTTCCGTGCAAGCGACGTGACCCGACGAGTCAGCTTTTGCGCAATGATGTGACCCGAGGAGTCAGCATTTGCGCAGTGATGTGACCCGACGTCGACTTTTATGATCATTGACCCGACGAGTCAGCTTTTGTACAGTGATGTGACCCGACGACTCGGGACAAAATCTTAAAGACATCACGCAACACTGCCAAATGATTCCTCCTCAGGCCAGCTACCTCACGGACGCGAATATCCTTGAACCCAATTGCAATTTAGCCACAGGCTATATATGAATGCTTTGGCAGCCATTGACCTCACTCTTCACTTCCTCTTATCCTTTCTTCCATTCTATAACAACATGTCTTCGGCCTCATCTAACTTTCGTGCGGCGGACAATTAGAATCGCCACGACAAAGACCTCGTGCCGCGTCGTTGCGTGGATCCGCAAATGTGTTCACCTCGCATACGCCAACGAATCCATCCCGAGTGTTCATGAAGTGTTCAAATCTTACGATAAGTACTGCCTAATCATCCCAAATGAATTCCATTCGAAATAGCACGTTCTTCTTTTCACTTCAAGCTGCAATTCCTTTTCAGAACACAACATGCCGGTTTTGGCAGTGGGCTGATGAAGCTGCCCCAGTAGTTCGAGATATTGCAATGCAAATTGCAGCCTTACAAGAAGACACTCGTGGTGTTGCTGCATTTCGTCTAGTGGCTCGAGCCTCCGATCAACCAATGCAAAATGAACCTAACAAACTTAAAAGACTGGATGAAAGGATGGAAAGGGTTGAGAAAATGCTTCAGAAATTACTTCACATAGTTAGTTTTGCAGTTTTTTTTCTATTATTTCTTGTTCTTGCTAAGTAGAAGTCCACTTGTAATAAGATTGTAATGTTCACTCTTTATCTATGTATCGTAGTCCTTGATAAATAGATCAACTGTCGTGTATCCCTGCATTACATGACGTATGCTTTTGCGACATTGTTGTACTTTCGTGATACGACGTTAACAAAATATTATTCCGAGTCTAACATATAGTTTTCCAGAAGTACGCGAAAGTATAGCATATTTGGAATATCCCACAACCACCTCTAGACCGCAAATATACCTTGCTATCAAGACTGCAAACCCTACTTTTTTTCATTTCTGCAAACCCTAATCGAAATGACTGAAGAAAATTGTGCAGTGCATATAGAGTATGGAACCACAATATTTCTGACCCCAAACATTTCAAAGTACTGTTTTAGACCATCTTCATAATCACAACGAGCGTTCTCAGCCCCTTTAATTGTATTTTGTACAAGCTCCATAAAGTATTATGCTTTAACTCGTCATTTTTAACAAGCATAAAGTAATATCACTTACCTTCCTCCTTACGACTCGTTACTATCTTAATCGTCCTCGTAAAATTTCTCAGAAATTTAGCGCACTACAACAATATACGACGATTACAAAATGTTATTGCGAGTCTGACAAATTTTGTGCCCTTCATATTCTACAAAAACAACAAACAAACCAACCAACGTTGTCACCACACTTTTATTTTCAAAAAAATAATAACATCATACAATAGATATTTAATATTTTTAATTTTTTTTAATTTTTAAATAATATTTCATATTTTTAAAAAAAATTCTAAATTTTTTCTAATTTTTATATAATTTTTTTAAAAAACATTTTTTTAGGTTGTTCTTCCTTTTTAAAACAAAAAAATCCGAAAATGGGAAATTTCTGCCGCGCCTGGTGCCGGCGGTAACTGCTCGCGCCGGCGGCGGTCAGTGTCACCGCCGTGCTTGGTCGGGCGGTGGTGGCCGCCCTCGGTGGCCGCGGTAGGAGCATTGTTTTGGGGCTATTTTGAAATTTTCGTTCGAACGGGGCTATTTCTGAAATTAAAATTTACTACAGGGCCAAATATGCAAAAAAAAATCGCAATTTTGCTTGGTTTTAGTTCCACCCAACTTATGCCGATGGCTGGCGCAGCTAAAAAACCTCTTACCAATTCAAACAAGTCTGTTGTCGTTAGCAGGGTTATGAGCCCCACAAATCTATATTTGTATTCTATGCCCAAGATCAAGTGTTAGTAGAGAAAGTTTGACATCAAGCGAAGATCTTTTAGAAAAGGTAATTTTTTCACGTGCATTATGTCGTAATTAATTAGTTAGTCATAATTAATTTATTCATAAATAATTAATCGTAATTAATTAATCATGGTTAATTAGTCAAAATTAATTAGTTGTAGTTAATCTGTTATAATTAATTAGTCCTTAATTAGTTGTAATTAATTATGATAGGCTACAAAAGCACGCAATTCAAAATTCTACCACGTAAACCAAGAAGTCATGCAAGTAAGAGATCACAGATCGTTACTACTAAACGCGTTATGCAATAGAAAAAGAGTTGGAGCAGCCTGATCCAACGCGGAGCGTGTCAATATAGTGGTCAAAGTTGATCGTCCAACGTCCTCAGCACCGATCATCTCCTCCAGCAGCCTATCACGTTTCTTGCGTAGATTGTGGATCGTCCTCAACACAGTGGCAATCACAGCAGTGCCTCTACGGTTTCCACACGTCTAGTGGTAGAACGTCGTATGTCTGTATGCTAGCACCAGCACGCGGTAGGGCCTTTAGGGAGATAGTGGCTAGGGTTTCGGTGGTGTAACTTTTATGACACAACAACCCATGCAACCCTTTATAAAGAACAAATAACATATCATATCTGAACTAGTTTGTTCAAACCCATTAAGTGTGTGACTCTGTAGGTTCACACGTAATCGACCGTAACTCGAAAACTCTTTTCCGACCACAAGTCGATAGTGGGCCCTAGTAGGACAAAATAACTCCCGAATACACATAAATATTATATCAGATGAACCTCATGCAAATATGATCTGCAATCAGGTCTTTATCACTTACGACCAGCTCATATCTCCATACGACCAGTTCACATCTAGTCATGACCAGTTCATAGCTGGTTGGACTGAACAATCTGTTTGTGTATTCTCGTTTTGCTTCAAGATATCTGGTTGAACTCCTAATGACATTTTTGTTATCTATGGATTGTTCGATACTTTCTCGATCTAGTTACAGATAACTTTGTGTAGTCGACCATTCGACCACCAGTGGCCTGAGCACGCACTTTCTTTATCTGACCACATCAAGGGCCCAAAGATATCTCCCCTTATGTTAGGAGGGGGCAAATCAAATATCCGACCAGTCACATCATTTCGTATGTACCATAGCATACCCTGCAGTTACCTTTATGTCAACCTAGTTATGGAGTAGCGTTTGGTAATCCCTAAGTGTACTGTTACACATATAAAAAATCATGATGATCTAAGTCTAAGGATTATATATCATCATTGCTTGAGACCAACTGATGACATATAAAACCATAACAATCTCAATAGTGTCTCAATGTGGATCAATTCAACACCATGTTCTTTAACATGTGCTTACATTATTGACTCGATATCCCCATATATATGATCGGTGAAACATGGTCACCAATCAATACATGTGTTGATCAATAGAGTCCCAACCATTGACATCCGACCAAGGATATTTTTATAATGACATCATACAACTATTAAAGAGCTTCGTAAACAAGTCACATACTTATTAATCTTTATAAATGATAATTCATCCAACGAACATAATGCAATTATTCTGTAACTCATTAACATAGATGTGACACAATCATCTCCATGATTGCCTCTAGAGCATATTACCAACAAACAAGTTGTAGTTAATCAGTCATAATTAATTAGTCATAGTTAATTAGTCGTAATTAATTAGTTGCAATTAATCCGTCGTAGTAAATCAATTGTAATTAATTAGTCCTAATTAATTTAGTCCTAGTTAATTAGTCAGTCGTAAGTAATTAGTCGTAGTTAATTAGTCACAATTAATTAGTCTGAGTTAATTAGTCATAATTATTTTAGTCATGCTTAATTACTCGCAATTAATTTAGCCGTAATTAATTAGTTGTAGTTAGTTAGTCATAAGTAAGGATTAGTAGTTTTTTTTGCACATATTTATTAGTTTTTTTTATTATGCATTGATTAGGTTTAATTTGTACAAAAGGATTATCGAAGTGTAGTTATTTGGGGGAGGTAGGGAAACGTAGACTAAATAGTGCGGCATATTTATTTGATTGTGTACAGTAAAGAACGGTGAATTGCTCGTAACATGCATATAAAGTGTATTTGGTTGTTGCAACTTCAGGTAATGTCCAACATGCAAGACTTGTTTGTGTTTTATGGCGACAATCTCGTACGGGACGGACAGAGTGGGTTGGACATGTCAAGATGCCAGTTCAAGGTGGTCCGGGCAAATGGTCTAGATGCGATAAATATTTACAAGCTGAGGAGCTGCATCCGAAAGCAGTTCGACACGGAGGCAGCAATGAAGAAGCTTGTCATCGAGGTGATCACCTGTACGAATAGGGAACGACAGGGCGTATGGGAGTTACAAGGTGAATGGTAGCGTTGCATGGGGCCAGTACATGCAGATTACTGCGCAGCCCGAGGTGGCGATATGCGGGAGACGATTGGTGTACATGGATTTCGTGCACAGGGTGCTAGCAAACCTTGATGTTGGTGCCAGTGGAAGTGGGGAACCGCAGGCAGTACGTGAAAACGAGGGCACAGAATGTGTTGTTTTGGAGGAAAACTATGAGGGAAGACTTACGTAGGATTTTGTGCAAAATGATAGGGCAGAACAATGGTGGTCGGCCCACATTGACTGCCATAAGTTTCTGCCGAACTAGCCGGCCGAGTTAGAGTTTGACGAGGATGCCGACCCGAACTCGGATGGTAGTGAGGAGAACATACCCAAGGGTGTAGGGGGTGGTGGTCATATCGGCGGAATTGTGTCAATGGAGGTGCCTTACATGTTATCCAGACTTGATGATCTCGCAACACGGTCGCTCGTACTACCACAAGAATACGGGTTGCCGTGGAGGTTTGATGCTGACACCCTATTAGTTGGGCATCACTTCCTAAGCAAGGTGGCCGTGCAGCAAGCTATAACACGGTACACCGTGTCCAACAATCATGTGTACCAGGTGCACTGGTCCAACCCAGCCTATTACATAATAAAGTGTGTAGTGAAACGCTGTCTTGGCAAAATAAGTGCTCACAAGGCGAGGGGCTATGGCACAGTCTTTGCGGTCACGGCGGTGATCGACCACACTTACAAGCTGAGTGAGGAGGAGTAGCAGCATCAGAATATGACTTCTACATATGTGGTAAGCCTCATCAGCCACCTAGTAGTGGAGGATGTGTCCGTCTCCCATAAGATGTTGTTCTCTGAAGTTGCCAATTTTGTTGGTTATCCAGTCAGCTACAACAAGGTCTCATGAGCCAAACAGAAGGTGATTGAGGTCATGTACGAGACATATGTGGAGGTATACAACCTTGTGCCAAAGATGCTTCACCAAATTATTGAAACATACCTCGACATGTACATGAACAAGATGGAAAGAGAATGTCTTGATGGAGGCGTGTGTTTTGGGCATTCTTCCAGGCCATAAATGGCTTCAAGTTCTGTCGTTCGATGTTCACAATGGATGATATTTTCCTCACCGGGACGTGCAAGGGCATCATTATCATAGTGATAGCTTCTTCTGGATGTATTTGCCATCGTAGAGAATGAGAACACAGATAGTTGGTTGTGCTTCCTTGCAAATGTCAAGTGGATAGTTGTGGGAGACCGATCCAATGTATGCCTGATCACAGACCACAATGCAATGTTGTTGTCCGCTCTCAACACGATGAAGAATGGGACCCAACCCCCTTCTAGTGGAATGACGTGGAAACTCGGTGGTGCATGAGGCATATTGCATCGAATTTCTTCAGGTGGTTCAAAAGTAAGGACCCAATGAACACATTCAAGAACTTGTGCATGCAAAACTAGAGGTGGAAGTTTGAGGCTATCTGGACATAAATTGAAGAGCGAAGTACAAGGCGCACAAGGTAGTTCCCTTCGAAGGCATAGGAGGGACAATAGGGCGCAACTGGGCATCCATTGGCGTACGACACCGATGGTTTTGAGTTGGAGAAATTTTCACAGCTGTACGACACTAACGGTGTGAGGTATGACATTATGATACCCAAGGTGTACAATAGCGTGCTAAAAGGTGTGTGTTGTTTCCCTATCAACGTGATTGTTGACGAGACCTGGAGTCGCATAATTGGTTAATTCGTAAATAGATCTATCGTAGGTAAGCGATAGCTGGATAAAGGAAAGCAGTGGTCCGAGAAACATAGGGAGGTATATAGACAAGAGGATGCAGAAAGCTCGTATGCACGACATCCGAGTGATCGATGGCCTCAGGAGAAAGTATGAGATCCGACTGAGGCAGAAGTCGAAGCTCCTGCACAAACCATACTCGCATGTGTACAGGGCGTGCGTGCAAGTCAAGTAGATATCTATGTCGTACATCTCCGAGTACTATAACATGCACCATCTTTTTGGGACATAGAGCGCAGAGTTCAATTTGTATGGCGCGGACATGAACTATATGTATCTTTGGCGGATATGGTGAAATGGGGCTCGAACAAAGCCTTGAAGGCAACTGGGAAGGTACAACGGGAGACACAACGCTTTCGAAATGACATGAATGACAACCAACGTGGGAACCAGAGCCGCCCAAGGAAGTGCTGGATATGCAAAACCCTTGACCACTCTATGAAGGATTGCCCCCAACAGGCCGAGCTCATCTAGGCGTCCAGAGTTCGTAGACTAGTTTTTTTGCAGTGAGTAGATACGACTCACCAGCCATCCACCTTTGTCGGAACAAATTGATCACACCCTGCCACTACACATTTCCAGACCGAAATAACAGCACAAACCAAGCTCTTGTGGTGGGTAGACACCACTCACCATCCATCTCACCCCTATCATTCGTCTTAATTTCCACCCTCAGTACTACACTCTATCCGCTTATAAAAGGAGAGAGAAGAGAGCTGCAGAAGAACACTACACCACCAAAACCAACACTTCAACTTGTTTCGCACAATAGAGAGGAAGGAGAGAGAAGAGATGTCATGCTATGCGGAGATGCTGCAACTGGCTAGTCGGGAAGGCGAGAACCTACCTAAATTGTTTGATGAAGCATGCGCATGTACCACCAGAGTTTCCACGCCAGTAGTGCGACTTTGAAAACCTAGCTTGGATCATTCACTCCATAAACCCGACAACTGCCACCCGGGCGTACTACACGTGCAAGGATATCCACGTAAGTGAATTGTCACACACACATCGATTTTTCACATTTTACGTTGCATTCCACATATCGCTAACTATGTCCGTGCATAATGGCAGCCCTAGTAGCACGCTTCTTCTTTCAATGAATCGACGGTCCGGACATGTACGATAGGACGTTCATTGAGCATAATACATGTTCAACTACGCGGTGCCACCCGAGGCCTTTCAACGCTGGAAACCTTACGTACCGACAGCGGGAAATACAAAGGGAACACGACGATGGAGCCCAAGAGCGTCGAACAACACACTGAGGACGACTAGGCCAACTGCGCAGCAGACAAAGGGAACGCTTCTACTAGTAAGACCGATAGCTATCCTAGCGCTCCACGTCACCTGGGCGCACTACGGATCGAAGAGGTAAGCTATGTTAATTTTTGTGTTATGATTATTGATTTGGCATTACGTTGTGCTGACATCATTCTATCTTCTAGCCTGTCTCGCAGTACAGGGCTGCATCCGGGACTAGCTGCGCTCGCGGGTCTGCAGGAGACCGAGGGGAAGGCACCGATTATCCCATCGAGGGCTGGTTGACCTCCTGATGCTCCTCCGGGGTGGGAGATCTTCAAAGCCCAGTGGTGGGTTGCCTTTGAGACAAGCCTTGCATGCGGGTATGCAGGAGATAAGAGGAAAGAATCGATGGGCCGCAAAGACTAACCTCGTTTCGATCCACCTTTTTTTTTATTTCAAAAAAGCGCACATGTATCGTAGGTGTTTTTTGTTTTTTAAATCATGCATGTTGTCGTTCCTAATGCACGTAATCAAATCCTGCGCAGCATGTAATTCACAACTACATTATTAAGTCTTTCAAATTTAATTCTCAAGTATTTCGTCTATTTCAAATTCCGTTCTCTTTTTCGAAAGGAATCATTCTACAAACACTACAATCGTGACAACAGCGCGTGCCAACCCTAAACCCAAATATTTTTGTCATTTCGTTCTGAAGGGGACTATTTTTGTTATGACGACACCAAACAGTGCCAAATAAGCCAAAAACTCGCATTCCAAATAGGGCGCACGAAATCATACGTTTTCCTTGCATGTCTGAATTTCTGTGTATTATCACATGCACAAAAAATGGTCCAATCCGCACCATATTTGTTGAGTATTTTATTCTATAGCGTGTACTCCATTTATATGCGTAAATATTAAAGGGTGCATAAAATCATGTGTGTTCCTTGTATGCCTGATTTTTTATGTATTATCATATGTACAAAAAATGGTTAAATGAAATTATGCACTTTTCTTATTTGCCTGACTTTCTATGTATTATAATATGTATAAAAATGGTCCGATCCACACCATATTTATTGTGTATTTACTTATATAACTTGTACACATGATAAACCATTTATATGCGCAACTTAGTAAACAGACGATGTGGAATCTCGTAATAGTGTAGGTGTTTGGCGGTTCATGGGGAAGCACCTTGGCCATTGCGTACAACCAGACTCACCCTTAATGTTAGTAATCTACTGCCCGTTGCGTGTGAACCTGAAAGGTTGAAACGAGTGGTGGCCAAACACGCAGCACAATCCGTTTAGGCACAACTCATTGTGGCCTGCGAACTAAACTGATCGTGTCGTACCGGCTCACGTGCCGACGAGGCATCCCAGGCACAGCCCGATGGCCTTTCAGGCCATGCCGTACCGACCCGAGTCCATTTAGCGTGGTGGACCAATTTCAACACACGAATTTAAAAAAACAGAAAAATATGTAGAATTCAGACATACATATGAAATTTGTAAAAAAAATGAGACACACATATTGAAAATGTAATAAAGAATTTTATTATTGTTCAAATGGCTGTCGTGTTAAAACATTTGCCATTTAGCCTATGAGACATGAAAAATTGAAAAAAAAATGTAAACAAATCCTAGAATATATATATATATAATTTTAAAAACAAGCAAATTTATATACTTATAAAATAAACTATATAAAATTAATAAACTACAAAATAATATCTTATGCCGTACCGAGATAGCATCCCAGGCTATCATGTCGTATCAGTCCAGCCCATAAACAATACGACCCATGCCGTGTGACTGGATCGAGCCAACAGCGCCGTGTCTCCTACCGGCCACGTCACTGGCCGCCTCTAGTTGAAACTGATTGCATAAAAAAAAAAAGTGCATGTGAGCTATATACTAGATCTTACTAATATTCTCGTGGATGCTTGCTAGGTCACTGGCATTGTTCTAAGGCGCATTTTCTTGCTTAAGGGAAAGGAGCTTGATTAGTTCTACGAGGGTGGTGCAGTAGCCATTTTCCCAGATGGTACAAGGACGCGACCGCGCGATGGGACAGCGTGGCAGGGGTTCGGCCGGCCCCCAACGGCGGCAGGCTGGAGTCTGCTCAGCCACGGTGCGGTAGGCCTGTGCTCGGCCAGCAGGCGACATTTTCATCTACGGACACCTCCGCGACGATATTTTTTGCTTTTCAATCGAGAGAGGGCTAAACTTAGCTAATCCTACGGCAACCGGCGCTAAATAAGGCAAAAAAAACTCTTTAAAAACCTTCGCTGCATTAAAACGATATTAATAATAAAAAAAAGGAGATTCAGGCACTGCTATCGACTTTGCTGATTCGTGCATGCAATGATATGCAGAGCAGAGAGCAGGCCATTACATGCATGCAGGTGCAAGCAGCAACAAGTCGACGTTGACTGATACACTAACTACTACATGCAAGTATACCCACGTGTTATTTATTCCATCTTGCCGGCCGACAAGGCGAGCGAACAATCTTGATTTTTCTGCATGACATGAGCAAAACATCCAATTAACCTGTTCCGATTTTTGCACAGGAGCAAAGTGCAGAGCCAATTAAAAAATAATTACAAAATTAAATAGTCAATTTTAATTTTTTTTTTACAAAAGTAGGTCCCTACCGTCATATGAAATGACGACAGGTTCTAATTGGGGACAGTGACCATGTCGCCAATCGGAACAGCTGTGAGGGAGTTTTCTGTCGTCAGTTCAATTAGCGATAGAACCCTATCATCATTTGAATTGGCGACAGGAGGGCTCTTTCGTTTTTTATTTATGTTTAGAGAATTTTTATAAATTTTGTATTTTTTTAAATTTGGTAATACGTTAAAAGTGTCCGCGTAATTCGGAATGCAAAATCAGAGAAGACGATGTAACATGAAGTAGAGAATGTGAGTTCGACGGTGCAGTAACACAAACAGCCCCCCTTGGAGCAAAATAGGAAAAAAAAATTGGGTTTAGGGTTGCCGTGCACGATGTTGTCCCGAATGCATTGTTTGTGGAACCAATTCCTTTGAAAAAATATTACGTAATATTTAACAGTCCAAATATTAGAGAAAAAGAGATGTCAGTTTCAAAGAGTTTATAATTTTATTGCGAAATACATGGCGCGCCAGGTTTGATTACGTATATTAGAAACAACAACATGCACGAATAAGCAAACCGAAATACACATACGATACATGTGCGCCTTGTTGGAATCTGAAAAAGGTCTCGGCTCGCATCGCATAGTTCAACATGTACTTCTGTTGGATGAATGCCTTGTCGTACATGTCTGGACCGTTGATCTATTAGAAGAAGTTGCATCGCATCTCCAGCTGCTATTATGCGCTAGTGTAGTTAGGGATTTGTGTAATGGAACTTAAGATGTGAAAAATATATGTGTGTGTAGGATACGCCTACCAAGTGGTGGTCGCATGTGTAGTACGCTCAGGCGGTCATCATCGGGTGTGTGGACGGGATAATATTTGTCGGTTCTTCGCACACACATTACGGGCGTGGGAACTCCGGTGGTACCAACACATTCTTCATAGATTTATCCGGGAAGGGTTTAGCCCTCTCGACAAGCCACTTTTGCTTCCTCAGTATCCTCGTGTACAAGCTCGCCGAGTCCTCCATCTCCTTCATCTTAGTTGTGTGAACCAAACTTTTGTATAGTGTTTGTGTAGTGTTATCCCGCAAGTCTCTTCTCCCCTACTTATATTCTCCATCCTTTTATAAAAGGTTTTTTTTGGCCTCACAAGGGGGCCTAGTGTGGTCTTTTGGTCTGAGAAGGTGTTGTCGCCGTTGCAGCGTGTAGCGTGACATGGTGCGGGTTTCTTAGCTTGAAAAAGGTGTCATGGCGAAAAGTTAGCATCGCAATGTGTTATCACATCAATCTGCAAAAGTGATAGTGTGTTATCGTATCGTTATGCAAAAGTGGCAATGTGTTGTCATATGGATCTGCAAAAGTGACAATGTGTTGCCATTTCATGCTGCAAAAGCGACAAGATGTGTTTTTTCA
This sequence comes from Ampelocalamus luodianensis, assembly GCA_036346255.1. Classification (NCBI taxonomy): domain Eukaryota; kingdom Viridiplantae; phylum Streptophyta; class Magnoliopsida; order Poales; family Poaceae; genus Ampelocalamus; species Ampelocalamus luodianensis. The sequence continues at coordinate 96,175,280 of CM070634.1, read as the reverse complement.
GTCTGAAAATGTGGTTTGGTGGTGTAAAGGGTGGTGTTGAGTGTCGCAATGCTGACTCCCTGACATGCACGCAAAAAATTAATATCGAAACACGAGACTAACATAATAATAGTTATACAGAAATTAATATTTATGTAGCATTACTGTTATTTACAAGAAGAATATCTACTGGCGGCCCCTCTTAGGGCGTACCCCACGTGTGGTCCCTGGCCTCTGCGGGCACTGATGCAAGTACGTCAACGGCTTAGACGGCCGAGGTACCCGACCGACGTGAGTAGCCTGGGGTGTCGAATTTTGGTACAAAGTTGCAAGAATATTTACCTATGAAATGGCCAACCAGGTCCGCTACTCCGTCTCGCTCTCCTCCGTTACGAACTGGCAGGGCTTCGCTACTTCTCTTCTCCCCCTCTCCTCTCTCTCCTCCCTCTCTTGTTTTTTCTGGAATTAAAATAACATTAAAGATGGGTGTTGATGGGGCATGAAATAGGTTCCTGCCGACGGGACAAGCTTTTGTAAAAAAAAAAAAGTCTGATTATTTAATTTTATAATTATTTTTTTAAAAAAATCCTGTATGCCATGGCCACCCTTGAACCTTGAAGACAGTGAAGAATCCAGCAGTCAATGGCAATAGCATGCAAGTTTCGTTGCTTCAGGCACCAACCGCAGCTAGCGCAGATCATCGCGTGGAGCAGAGCTAGCCTGCGCTCCATCATTGCGCTCGTCCATCCTTTTGATATGCTGCCGCAGTGCATGTCACGGAGGAGCAGAGATCGAGCAGCAATTTCCCTGCCGATTATTGTATTCTCCTTGTGGGCCTACTCAAGTTTATTTTTTGCCATTTCTGTTTTTCTTGTGCAAATGCAATGCTGGAGTTGGACATGCTAGGCTGCTAGGAGTAGTATAATCTGATGAGCCCAAGTTACAAGGATAAAGAGCGTTTTGTTTGTTGTTATCAAGACGGGAGAGAGGGAGAGAAGACTGGTGGTGGATTCGGACCGGACGGCAACGCGCGCGTGCTTGCTGCATGGGCGAACGCACAGTAGAATGTGCGTATCAGATGGTGGGCGACATTAGAATTGGGTCCGGCTTTTCTAGGGCTTAAGTTGGTATCTTTGTCTTTCTGTTCTTGATTTCGCATTGGATGTTCAGAAAAGGCGCATGGGACGGTACTACGTCACTGAGAGAGCGAGGATTTTGGCAGTAAAAACTTGCTACAATCCCACAGTACAGCATGCGTTGAAGGTTGACCTTGGTCTGTGTCTTCGATCAGCCTGCTTGTTCTTAGGTTTGTTGAACCTAGAATTTCACAACGATTTGCCCTGTGTATTAGCGCTGAAAAAGGTTGTTCAATACAAGTCAAGGATTCAGGAAGATTTTGTGGATGTTAGTGCAGCTAGATTTTCGACACCCAGTCCCCTCCATCCATTACATTAGAATTTATGGGTTGTTTGGTTTGTTACCCAGATAAGCCAAACCAAATTTTGGCAATGGCTCTAAAATTTTGCTATGATTTGGTTTTATACTAAAATTTAGTAACGCCGAAGCCCCTGCATGACAGTTCATGGGCTAAATCCAAGCGAGCGATATAGGGGTTGTTCGGTTTGGCCCTCCAAGTTACCAAACCAAAATTTTGGTAAGATTAAAGGAATTTGGCTAGTAATTGGTTTGGTAGCAAGATTTGGCATTACCCTTGAAATTTGGGGAAATCGATCATTTGCCCAATTGTTGATGTGGCTTCTATCATTTGCATCTATTTTCATTGTACTTGATTATTTGCCACAAAGTTAGAGACGAAATCGATTATTTGCTCTTTTGGATAATTTTGTCCCCGTTTTCTTCTCTCACATCTCCTCTTTACTTCTCTTCTTCCCTGTTTGCTCCGACCATGACAGAATCCGCCTTGAGCCACACCTCGCCAGCGTGAAACCGATTATTTGCTCTTTTGGACAATTTTGTCCCTGTCTTCTTCTCTCTCATCTCATCTCCTCTTTTCTTTTCTTTTCTTTTCTTTTCTTTTCTTTTCTTCTTCCCTGTTTGCTCCGACCATTTTGGACAATTTTGTCCCTATTGCCAAACCAAAATTTTGGTAAGACTAAAGGAATTTGGCTAGCAATTGGTTTGGTACAAGAGTTGGCATTGCCTTTGAAATTTAGGAAAATCGATCATTTGACCAACCGCCGCCTCGAGGCACCCCTCACCGGTGTCGGCACCAACGCCCTCTGCCGTTTTTGCACCACCACGCCACCCTCTAAGCCCTTGCCCGAGCGCCTCCCGTTCTCCTCCCTTGCCACGCACCTCACCTCCATGGCCCCAGCGAGGGTGGTGATGGGAGCAGACCATGGGGAGGAGGGCGGTGACGACGAGAGCAGGCCACGGGGAGGAGGGCGATGGCGGCAGGAGCTCGGGAGGCCGGCGGCTGGCCATGGGGAGGACGATAGTGACGTTGGCGGGAGCTGCAATGCCGACGAGAGCTCGGGAGGCCAGCGGCTAGCCATGTGGAGGACGGAAGCGACGCCGACGGCTGACCTTAGGGAGGAGGGCGACACATCCGCCGTGGCCACGACAAAGAAGATGAGGAGGAAGAAGAAGACATAGGAAAATTGTCCAAAATGGCAAATAATTGATTTCCTTCCTAACTTTATGAAAAATTATCAAACGCAACGAAAATAGATACAAATGATAGAAACCTCATCAAAGATGGGGCAAATGGCCGATTCCCCGTTGAAATTTTGGTAACACCCTGCACCATCCTTGCGAAAACACATGTGTGAGCTAGAAACTGGGTGTAATAAATGATTTAATTGTTTGATTAATAAGCTTCAAGTGAATATGTCTTTCTAAACCGTGTATCTGATTTGTGATCCGTCTAAACCGTTGTATTTTTTTGTGATTTAATCAACAAAACAAGACCCGTATTGGCATATTTCGGTGCACAAAAATTTAGATGTCATTTGGAGCCCACATGCCATACTCACAAATTAGAGAAACTTTGGGATTTTTTTTTGTCTGTTGGCATGATTGAAATTTAAACATCTCTACTTTACTAAAGTTTTAGTCATACCCTAAATTTGGCTTGGCGGTGAGCCCCTCAGGGATGACATGGCAAACCGTGGTCGGCAGCATTGAATCACTTTTTTTTTATTTGGTTACGAAACTCCAAATGATTACTATTATATCTCATAAACTTTGTAATTTGTTCAAACCATCGTGTTCCCTATCATGAGATCAACATAATAAGACTCACATTAACTATATTTTGATGTTGTGAAGTACTAGATGTCATATAGTCCCATACGTCAATCATGAATAGAAGCATTTCGGCTATTTATTTGACAAACTTTGACATAGTTATAATCCAAACACATCGAGCTATATCCAACTTTAGCATTGTCCACGAAATGATTTGGCTAGTCTAAACACCATTTTTGGGTACGTTGATTCGTTAGTTAACGAAGTACTCCTACCACCTGTAGTAACTTTATTTATTCATTTCTTCCACTCCTCAGTTTATGGGCGTATGAAATACTGTACTTGCTTGAGTAGAGTTGTACTCTCCTCGCAGAAGCGGAGAGCCAGTCATCCGGATCCTCTGCATTCCTGCAGAGATTTACAGTACGAGCAAAATTTTGTGAGCGTGTAAACAGTAATATGCAGTGACACTGTAGCACAGCTTAGTATGTACGACAATACTTTACTGCACCGAAAACACTGTTAACCCTCTACACCACCGTAATTCCAAATCTAGCCTCCTTATCTCCGAAATTTCAAATCTAACCTCCTGAACCCGCGTGTCGCGCTCCCGCATCGCAGAACGCGCGCTCGCCGCGCTTGTGCATCGCAGCAGAAGTGCTGCCGTCCCCATCCGCAGTAGCAAGATGCTGCTGTCCCCAACCGCAGCATGTTGGGGCACTGTAGCAACTTTTCTCAAAAATTCATTTAGATATATTTTTTGCAGGAATTTATAAATATAGAATATGAGCTCAAAAAATTATAAAATTTTTTGTGCAGCCTCCCGGCACAGTGTACTTGATTGTGTAATTTTTTCAGAATTTTATCGGTTATGATTTTTCTCTAAAATTCATTTAATTATACTGTTTGTAGGAATTTTAGAGAAAAAAAAAACCATAACTGATAAAATTCTGAAAAAAAAACATAATCAAGTACACTGTGCCGAGAGTCTCCACAAAAAATTTCATAATTTTTTGAGCTCATATTCTATATTTAAAAATTCCTGCAAAAAATATATCTAAAGGGATTTTTGGGAAAAAAATTTGCTACAGTGCTACAGTATCCCAACATGCTGCGGTTGGGGACAGTAGCATCTTGCTGCTGCAGTACGGCGGCGCAGCAAGTGCGTTCCTGCGGTCCGGGAGTGCAGCACGCGGGTTGAGGGGGCTAGATTTGAAATTTTGGAGATAAGAATGCTAAATTTGGAATTACGATGGTCTAAAAGGCTAATAGTATCTAAAATTCATAGACTTTTGCTTTTACGGTGGATATTGAATTTTTTTAACGCAGAGAATCCCAGTCGGAGAGTGACGAAGCTGGGAGAAGTGGATAGAACGTGAGGAGGATGCGTCTCCGTAAAGGCTGCAGCTCCGCGAGAAAACCGAAGCTTCGAGCCACACTGCCGCTGCCGCTGCCACTGTACTGTTTTAGTGCACCATGCTAGCGCTGTTGCTGTTGCTGTGTGCACGAGACCGTGACCGCTGTCTGTCTCTCGTCTCACCGTGGACCCCGCGTTTCGGGCTTCGGTCTGCTTGTGACAGGATTACGGGCCTGCTACGGCGCACCCAACCTGCGACCCCAGCAGTGGTCGCCCGAGCCCGGAAGTGCCTCTCAAATACTCCGGCCTCGGTTTGCATACTGGGTGTGAGTCACGCCTCACGCGACTAGTTTTTGGTGTTGCAGACAAGGGAAAATATGGTGTATCTTACTTATGCTGTATCCTGTGCATTCTCTTTAAAACATGACACAAATAGTTATCTAAAGATCTTAAAAAATGACAACACTGACACGGAATCAATCTAGCATGCCACGAAAATTCAAAACTAAATTCAATCTACACATAGAGAAACAAAAAAGACAAATTCCGCTGTAAATGAAAGTAAAAGATAAGCTACTGTTCACTGAAATTGTTTTTCTCCCTCTCCTAACATACGTGTTTTCGGTTGATTTTTTGCGGGATGCATGATATCTAACACTTTTTAAAAAAAAAATCATAATAATTGGCATCGTGTTTTGAAGAGGATACACAGGGATGCGCTAGATATGCATGACAGAAATTTCACTTTGACAGGAGTTCTATAAGCAATATAATCTTTTTGAAATTTTCCCAACAAGGTCTTGTTCGTGTTTTCCTCGAGTTTTCTGATACGTAGATGTTGACCTGGATTGTGGTAACTGACAGAGGGCGTGAGGTTAATCCGTGATGTAGTAGCACAGTATCTGTCTTCTAGTTGGTGTTTATTCAGAGAAACAGGTGAAGTAGCAACTTATTTCTCATCTTGGTTTGAGGAACAAAATAAGCTGATTCATCGCCGGATCGTTCCTCGTAAGTCGTAACTACAGTATTTTTGTGAAAGAAGAAGAATCGAATCATCGCGGACCAACCCGTACCAAAGGAAAGCCCAAAAGAAATTGCGCTGCCTCTCCATTACGGCCCAAATAAAAGCCCGGAATGCTGGCCCATGGAGACGCCGTACTGACATTGGGCCTTGATAGTTGTATCGGTACCCAAGTCAGAGAGAGAGGAAGAAACGGCGAGAAGACGGGGTAAAAAATCTTCGATAAATTCCACGACGACGATCTTGTCGCGTCCTCCTCTCGCTGTCCCCATTTGCAGGAGCAAAACGTGATTTGAGTCCCGAGACCAATCGAGAGCGCGGGCAGGAGCGGCCACCAGTGGCAGCGAGCCATGGCGAGGCCGCCGCGCGCGCCGCTGCTCCGACGGCTCCTCCTCCTGGGCGCGCTCGCCGCCTCCTGCTCCTACTACCTCCTCGTCCTCCAGGCGCAGGCCTCCGTGCCGCCGCGCTACGACGGCTTCGCCTACGGGGCCGCCGCCGCCGCCGCATGGAAGGACGCCGTCCTCGTCGAGGCCTTCCTCGACCCGCTCTGCCCCGACAGCCGCGACGCCTGGCAGCCACTGAAGCTCGCCGTCGACCGCTACTCCCCGCGCGTCTCCCTCATCGTCCACCCCTTCCCACTCCCGTAAGACAGCGCCGCCACCACCGCTTCTCTCGTCTCTTCTCCTCTCCCGCTGCTTTCTTGATCTGATCGGTCGCCGTAGCTACAGTGATCTGTCTTCCAGGGTCTCGGGATCGTATTAGTGGTGCTCCAGTTTGTCATAAATCTGTTTTTTAGTGGTTTTGGAGCACTAGACAACTGTATAGTTACATGGGACTGTCTTGTAGTAGCTAATTGTCAATGGGAGTGTCTATACAACATGCGACTGATTTTTTCTTGAAAATCAGTCACTTTTTGAGCCACCAGATAGAGATCTAATGCCCCAGATATCACCCCTATCCCTATATCCCTAACCCAATCTCACTTTTCACACTCTTTCCTTTTCTCCCACCAATCACATAGCGTATTATTCGCAAGATGTATAGCAGTTCTCATTGTCAATTGATCCTAAGACTCCTATTGAAGTGACTGACGTCTTGTACCAGTGTAATTTTGGCAAGTAAGTAGACTCACTAAAGTGATTATCAGATTAACTAGGTAAATCTGGGTAGTCTCACCAAGTGATTAGCAGATTAACTTGACATGTCTGAGTGGTCTCACTAAGTAATTCCAGTAATTAATTTGGCAAATTTGGAGAATGGCAAACTCGGGGAGGGTCCTCGGTTGTATACTGCAGTATTGAAATTGATCGAAGAGAAAAGGCTAGAGTTTCAGTAACATTACAGACAGGTATAGTGTCACGGATTAGGTTTTGGTGGAAAGGGGTTGTGAATGGTCATATTTTTTGGAGCTTTATGTTAGTATAAGATGGAAAATACCTGACGACAAGCCAATTGTTCTGTCATTGAAACTCGAATATTTAAGAAGGGGACTGGATCTTTCCTTGGATGTGCCCTTTTTTGATATTGAGTTGCATGCACCAACCAGTTCACCCAAAAGCTTAAGCTGATGAGGAAAGGTGGACAATTCACTTATACTTCAACACTCCCCCTCACGTGTAGGCTCCTTCAGGCCTAAGACGTGGAAAATAGAAATGGGCTGCAATTAATTTTTTTAATTGCGTCAGCCGGGTCTTGAACTCAAGACCTCTTGGCTCTGATACCATATTGAGTTGCATGCACCAACCAGTTCACTCAAAAGCTTAAGCTAATGAGAAAAGGTGGACAATTCACTTATACTTCAACACTCCCCCTCACGTGTAGGCTCCCTCAGGCCTAAGACGTGGAATAGAAGTGGGCTGCAATTATTATTTTTAATTGCACCAACCGGGTCTTGAACTCAAGACCTCTTGGCTCTGATACCATATTGAGTTGCATGCACCAATCAGTTCACCCAAAAGCTTAAGCTGATGAGGAAAGGTGGACAATTCACTTATACTTCAACAGTTGACAGAGGGATTCATATGTATGTTGTTCGGCTCAGATGTTCCTGGTTGGTGCTGTCTGATTTGTACTTAATTTGAACATATGTTGTTTCATTGGCTGGCAGCTATTCATGACAAGATTGTGGTAGCCTGGTAGAGGCTCTTTTTAACCGGCTGTCTTTGGAATGAACATTTGAGCAACTGTTGAAGTATCTTGTTTATTTGAGGAAATTTTCCATTGCAAAACAGTGAACAAATGATGTAGAACAAGATTCATATAATCAAACTTGCTATTTGCTAAAACAGAACCTAGATCTTGAAGGATCAGGAGAATGTGTAAACCCTCAATAAAAGTTATGCTATTTCAAACCATTAATTGTGCTTCCCTAATCTGAGCATGTTATCTGTTTTCAGTTTAGGTAACACGTGACTCCATACATGGTTCTGGATATCAGAGTCGCTTACCTGTGCTAGACTGCAGATGTCATTTCTCATTGTTTTAGAGTAAATTTTCACAGGGCTACCTTGCATTTTCAGTTGTGTAAACTGCAAAAGCATTAGCTATGATTGTTATATCAGAAGGTGCCATACATGACACACCTCACTTCTAACATTTTTACTGTATTGCAAAACTGCAGATACCACAACAATGCATTCCGTGCCTGCCGTGCACTTTATATAGCTAACAAATTCAACTCGTCATCAACGTATCCGTTGCTGGAGCTGTTCTTCAAGAACCAGGTCTGTAGCATTTTTTATTTTAATAGTTAACCGTTTTGATATTTCTGTCACCATTTCAGCCTATATGTTTGTTTATCCTTTACATATGCAAGTCGTGGTTTCTTTTTATTATGAATATCGTGTGTATATTCATGAGATCTAATAGACAATATATATAAGGAGTACAAGGGGATATTACAAGAGAATATGTCATACGTATGTAAGGAAATACAAATGGATTCCTATTCTAACAACCTCCTCAAATGCAAGGCGTATGGAATAGCATTGCCTTTGGAAAAGGGCTAACACTAAAATAGGGAAAATCCAAAGTCTGAGTCTTGGTGATATCGTCGTAGCGTGCAACTCTTGGAAAATATGTCGAGTATCAAAATATCTCCCATCCGGAGTTGTGCGACAGCCCATAAAGCACAAGGTGCAGGGGCTGAAAAAGTATAGGCAAGCGGGAACAAAGTTAACCACAGCAACACGACGAAGAGGATGATAAAACTGACAGGAATAGAGAGATTTGTCAAATCAAGCCGAAGAGGAATAAATAGAAGCATAGCGGTGCAAATCGAAGCCCAAGACAGCGGCGGTGCAGTGCACAAGAAGCGCAGCGGAGGTGCAGTGCGGAAGAAGCGCGGCGGCCTTAGAAGCTCAGGGCGGCGGCTCAGAGAGAAGAGTGACGGCTGCTGCCATGCAAAAGGGAAAGAAGAGCGCCACTCTCGATCCAAGAGGACAGACTGTGACTAGCAAAGCAATCAGCTGACTGACAATAAATTTGTGGACTCGTATGGTTTAAACGAACTCAAAGATAGAGTGGTACGAATTTAGATGGACGCAACGGAAGAAAAGACACGAAGAAAGATGACTCATTGATAACTAGTAGCAGATAGCACCAGTAGCCCATACACTACCCAAGAGGAAACAACAATCTGCAGGCTCAAGTTCCCAGCAGCAACCTCACCTCCTTGGTCCCACTCTTTTCCTTCCTTCTGCTTCCCCACACGATCCAGACAAGCTCTCTTGCAGAAGCTCCAGCGGTGGCTAGCGGCGGGTGGAGCCACGACGACCGGTGGAGGGTGGCGGTGCGAATGTGGTTGACCGGGTGCAGCAGCGCGGGATCCGAGCAGGGACGGCGGTGGCTCGATCCGGCGCAGATCCAAGTCGGGGCCGCCGGATCCGAAGCAGTTCGGCGTGGATCCAGGCGACACGGGCTCGGGGTCGGCGGTCGGCTCGAAAGCGAAGAAGACGATCGACAACGAAGAGGAAGCCCGGATTCGTGGCTGACATCGATGAATCCAGCTGTATCTGGCCGGGGAAGAGTTGGCGACGAAGAGCATGATGGCCATGACGGCGTCGGACTTGAGCTTGGCCAACGATAGCTCCCGTGTGGCATCCTTGAGACTGGTCTCGACGCGGTCCATCTTCTTGGCCCACGACGACGAGGACGCGGCTATCGTTGCTTGTTGCTGCTTGACGACGAGGAAGTATGTTATAACTAGGAGGCCGCCCCTAGGAGTGGAGATTGCTCCTCTCAGGGCAGCGACAACGGAAGATGAGTAGGCGGCGACTAGGGTTTCGCAACCAGCTCTGATACTATGTTATGAATATGGGAGCCACTAGGGAGCAAATGTACGGGTGGAGGCTACCACCCGTACGGTCCGAATCCAATATTAATTAGTCACCTGATTAAGATAAGCGCCAAGCGTCAAGGCCACTTAATTAGAGAGAAACTAAGCCATCGGTTCATCTTGTCTAGATCAAACAAGCATGCACATATACTTGCTTTCTCCTTTGTGATCGTGATAATCATGATGGTGTTGTTGTTTAAGCCTTTTTTTGTTATTTTTGTTGGCCTCGGAGAGATATCAAAGGGATAATTAAGGTTTAATACAGTAATTAGTATAGGTTGCTACACTGCTTTAGAAGTTTAGCAAGCTAGATGTGAAATGAAAGACATGTAAAAAGTTTGGGCGCTACTAGGAATCGGACGTACGGCAACATCTCCAGACAACGGTTGCAATATCTCCGGACAACGGTTGTGACATGCTAGGACAATGATTGCTACATCCCCGGACAACGGTTGTAACACCACAAATAAAAAAAAACAAAGCATCTAGAAAAAAAAAACGTGTTGGAAAAAATTACAACAAAAACTCCTCCGCGAGATCTCCAAAAAAATATTGGAAAAAATAACATATTCTCACTTGATGACGAAGGTGCTGGTGCTGCCTATCCTCTGTCCTAGCTCCCAAATCGACCATAAACGACGTCTCAATCACTGGAGTTTGCACGGGAGGGCAGCAGAAAGATAGAGGTGTTGTTGTCCGCCAGCCGATATCCGGACCGCTGGCGTCCTGACCCATCACTTTGACTTGTAGAGTGAGTAAACACTACGAAAAAAAAGAGTGGCGTCAGGAGCCAGGCGTCCGAACTTTTTCTTCCCTTCGGACGTATGCCTCCAAGGATTATCCTATGAATATTGTGTTTGTATTCATGAGGTCCAATGGGTAATATATATAGGCAGTACAAGGGGATATTACAAGAGAATATGCCATACATATATAAGGAAATACAAAAGACATATAAAGAAATACAAAGAAATTCCTATTCTAACACTTTTCTTATAATTGGTTAACGTTGCTCCAGGGGGTGTGTGACTGAATACTTCATCATGATTCCTTAAATTTATTAGTTAGATAGCCATGTAGCAGGATAATTCCCCTGTTTTTGGCATCCTTGTAAATTTTTCTGTCTTTCAGTATCCTCGTAAGGAACACTACGGCTGCTCAAATGAGTTGTAGCCACATAGCTTTCTTGTGTGAAACAATTCATCTGCTGCAGCCCTTTTTCATAGTGCTCGCTCATAAATGTTTTCCTAATATATTTTGAATTGAGCACAAGCAGGATAACTTCTCCAACTCCGCAACATCATCACTGTCGAGCACTGCTGTAACTGGTGAGATGTCGAAGATGGCAGCGCAGGCTGTTGGTAATTCAGTGTCCGAGTTCCAATCAGGCTTTAGCGATGTGAGGACTGACTTGGCAGCGAGGGTGTCCTTCAAGGTCAGCTTTACTAATTGCATCAAGTACATTGTAAAAAGTTATCAGTATCTTTTCTTGACTTGTTTGTTGTTGGTACCGTACCGTTGACAAAATGTCACTAAATTATGGATTTGTTCTTTAGTATGGATGCACGAGAGGGGTAGCAGGTGCGCCGTTCTTCTTTGTGAACGGCTTCCTTCAGCCTGGAGGTGGATCGCCTATTGACTACAACACATGGGTCGGCATCCTGGATCCCCTTGTCGCGCAGCATGGTGAAAGAATCGAGATGTTTACTTCTATGTAAGTAGTTGAAGTGTCTTGTGAAGAATATCGGTGCTTGGCTGATGTACTAACAACTGTTGTGTGTAAGCTTCGCGTTGATCAATAGTATTATGCCTTTGTTTGCTCCTCTGGTATTTGTTTGACAATACCCTGCCTTAGGACGAAACAATCTTGCTTAGGCAGTAACTAGTCATTTTTATCGTTCAACAGGTTGGTCTAGTTATTTTCGCAACGTTGCCCGTTTGTTCGAAGGAGCCTTTGATCTGTTTCACCATTAACGGAATATTCAGGCTGAATTGCTGAACAGCGACACAAGTTTGATTTCTCTGCCTGAACCTTTTATTTGTTTATTGGGTTCCATGTAAACTTTGTTCTGAACAGACTGATGGGTGGTAAAGTAGCGTGCGCTGCTTGCCACATGGCCTTCGAGTTTTATCTCTGTCGACAAATGTCAGGCTCACTGGAATTTGGGATTTGGGTTGGTAGACTATCACCATCGGCCGAGCTCAGAACATGATCAGGATCAGAGCCCCTGCGCTAGTTCGCCTGCCACCTAAGCTAGCGAATGGGCGATCGATTTGCCTTGAATCTTGTTTCTTAAAACACGAGTGTTGGCTCGCTCTGTTTCGATGAGTTCTCGGCTAAAATGAGAACTTTTTGAAATGCAATAGAAAAAATAGCTTCCACGTAAATGAAATGGCAAAATAGCACTTCTACCGTGCACTCAGACCACGGCAAACCATATGCCGTGATCTAGGTGTGCACAGTAGCACATGTGTAGCGCAAAACCAGTGGTAGGGTTAGCGGCATATGGTCTGCCGTGGTTTGGGTGTGCAGCTGGCGACCTATAGTTTGTTGTGCTCTCGTCATGTATCTTACCGCGTTTTAGGTGCGTGGTAGAGATATCATTTCTGTCATTCGTTCACATAGGGGCTATTTTTGCTATTGTACTTTTAAAAGAGGCTAAATCAGGAAGAAACTATTTTAGATCGGCAAATCCTGCTGAGATTGCCTGATTGGACCTGAGCCTAGCCATCTCCTTTTTGGTATCGTCTCCGGTGGAAATACTGAAGAGTGATGTGTTGCATCTGTGGTTGGTCATGTCATGCCTGCCATTGCCAATGCTTTGTGTTGGCACTCGCCGGACGCGGCCGGGCCAAGCTCCATCCAGCCACTATGCGCGAGAACTGAAGAATGAGGTATAGCTTCAGTGTGCGTCTGTTTGCTTCCTGACTCAGAGCTGCACGAGAGACGCGCCTTGCATCTGTACTCGACCAAGAAAAAAAAACCTTGAAAACTTGTTGCCCGTCTCGCACACGCCTCTGAGTCGAAGAAAGTAGGCCGCCCAGGTCAGGAACTAGTAATGACTAGACGGTCCCCCAGGTTGATCTAGCCAAGAGATCGACTCGTAAGTACTACAGGGGCAAGCGAAGCCACCACGCAACCGAGGCAGCGTTCCAACCACTCGAGCGTACCGTACCCGTCGGGCGTTCGATCTCTCGAGGCCGCCGACCTCCTCGTCAGCCCGTCACGGCTCACGGCTGACTCCCATTGTTTCCTCGCTAAAACTTACGCGGCTCGGTCTCTCGCCTCTCCCTTTCTTCACGCGCTCACCCGCTCTCCAGGCTCTGGCTAGCTCGTCCCCTTCCTGCCACGCCGTTTAAACTCGCAATTTTTCTACTACTTTACGAACCGCGTCTCCTGGACCGAACCGAAGGGAGCTCTGGTGTGTTTGTTTGGGCTGCGATTCGTCATGGCGCAGGCTGGTGCGTGTTGCCTGACGCTATCATATCAACAAAGTCACCAGATGCAGTGCAGTGCAGGCCAGGGTCGCAAGATGACGACGGATACCCCGCAGGCCGGTGCGTGTTGCCTGACGCTATCATATCAATAAAGTCACCAAATGCTGTGCAGTGCAGGCCAGGGTCGCAAGATGACGAAGGATTCCCGTGTACGTGAAACGACCTCATTTTTCCAACATGGTGTACCATGTATTTCGATTGCAAACCATGGTGGCACCAAACCTACTTACGAACATTTAAAAAGCATTAATTTGATTGAATTATGGCCAAACAACTATTTTACACCAGCAAAATGAGCATCTCAAGTCTAAGCTTTAACTTACATTTAGAAGAACCAAATAGCCTTCACAAGAAAACTTGAGTACGATCGCAACCCTAGTACGATCTCTAAAGTGATCTTCAATCTTCTGATGCACCCTCTGATGAAAATTTAGTAAAATTGAGTACATAACGTACTCAACAAGCCACATGGGAAAGCAATTTAACTATATGCCAGGAGTTTAATTAATTATTGAAGGTTTACCATATCAGGGATACGTGGGTCCAACATTTGAGTTGGAATAGTTTATTTTTAAAACAGTAAAATCATACTAATATAATATCAGGGGTCTATTCAACACTTGTAATTACCATATCAACAACTAAAATTCTCTACTTATGCTTGATATATTGGAATTACCCATGAACACAGCTTCATTATCTGGAAACATGACGTGTGCGAATACCATTTATTATACTTTGTAGAGTTGCCCAACTTTACCGATAAAATGCCTAAAACTCATACTGTCATGCAATATACATGCTCTTTGATAGCGTACGACTGAGTTGAGATAACAAAATATTTTCGTTGCTCAACCTTTCTAGCCATCGAAAAACCACCGGCCAATGGTAGAGTGTGTGCTCTGATGCTGACTGGTCCATACCGTTGTGTAGTCCAGTAAGTGTCCCGACCGACCCACTCCTGACTCACCCCCAATTCGCGGCTGCTCTATACAATAAGAACAGTTGACATCCCGTAGATATTCAATCGAAAAATCAGTGTACTGAGCTAAGTTGGATATACCGAATATGTGGTTGAGCGATTTCTATGCCTGTTATTTGGCACAAGGTTCTAGTCTGACGAGGATCTAATAATCCTCATTTTACTATTTATCTGTAATTAATATTATGGATAAATATGACATTATACAACTATTAAGTATACCCATTATAACCTTAAGGGGAAGGCCAACCAGGTGGTAGTAAGTTTCTCTACGTCCACCCCATAGTCGTAAGTCATTCTACGACCAATACCCAGTCATAAGTTTTTCTACGACTCCCCCCTGGTCGTGAGTCCTTTTACGACCAGCTCAGTCACAACTACCCCGTAGTTAATTGCGTCTACTTGCCTGTAGGCTCAATTGATTACGAGATCTGAGTAGCCGATATACGTTGTTATTCTCCGGAGTAACTGCATGTAATGCACCATTATCTCTGATTAATAACTGTCAGGTGACGTGGGGAGGTTACTACTCCGGTAATTATTACCATTATTACGTCCATTATACGGAATAATGAGACGCCTCTTGACCTAGAACGACTATCTCATCACATACTATATAAAGGCTTCAGTCAGACAGAAATGGAGAGGGCGATTGATGGATACAAGACAATCAAGCATACGCAATCGGTAGCAATACATGCCCAAGCTTTCCACTGATTATAACCAGTATACACAATACAATACACACAGGAGTAGAGTTGTTATTCTCTCTAGAGAATGCCCAAACCTGTATAAAAATCTCCGTGTCTTTTCTGTCTGCGTGATCAATTGTGGAGACCCCTCCGAATCAAACAATCTTTACATAAGATCGGTTCTAAAACACCGACATAGTCCTTACTTGTCTCCCAGTGAGGCGATAGACCAACATCCAACTCGTGACTGTCCATATCTTGACCTCACATTCGACTCACTTTTATCAAGTCTATTGGGTTGTCCAACCTCCTGGTCTCAACACATTGTGTATTTTGTAAACCATTGTAAACCTCCTGGTCTCCGCCAAAACCATTGGCAGTTAGCCAATACTCCTTTTTAGTATTTTGTAAACACATTGTGTGACAATACCAAACATCTATTAATATTCATGTATCTTAAACTTTGTCAAGGTGATTTCTCAAATTTATTAGTTAGAAAGCCATGTAGCGGGTCAAATTTTGTGAATAGTAATGGGTTTGGGCTAGGATGGGCTAAATAGTTTTGGGCTAGAAGCAAACAGTGTTGGGCCACACAATGGGAAATAGTATTGGGCTCAATTGGCATTTTTGGTTTACTTGCGGCCCATGTCGCCAATTGGCCAAATTCGGCATTTTAGTTGAAGAAAGCCTAGCTTCTGTTTTCTTTATTCTTGTTGGCTTCCTCTGCTTTCCCCTCCCTCTCTCTGCCCGACTGCAACGGTAGCGAGAATCAATGAGGCGAAGCAACCCATTTTAGGCATTCACGCGGTTAGAGGAGGCTCGGTGAAAGGCAAGTTGCGGCAATGGCGTACCGACGAAACAGCGCGTCAGCGCTCCGGCCAAGGCGGCCAATGCTTGAGCACCAGCGGGCCAAGGGAAGCTCAACGATGGCGACGGTGGGGCTAGGGAAGCTTTGTGGCGGCGTGTTGACGTGAGTCGTGGGCAGCGCGGCTGTGGTGCACGACGACGACGAGCTAGGGGCGGTGGGGTTGGTCTTGGAGTTCAGGCCTTCAGGGATGGGTTCGTGGTGGCGAGGGGCGCTAGGGGCGGTGGGGTTGGTCTTGGAGTTCAGGGATGGGTTCGTGGTGGCGAGGGGGCGCTAGGGGCGGGCTCAATTGAGAAGGAGGGAGGAGGGGAATTGTGCGACGACTCACCGGAAGGGGAAAGAAAAGGGGCGGCGGCGATTAGGGCGATGTGGCGAGAGTTGAAGAAGAAAGGGGGTGTCGAGGGTTGCGGGGAGGTTCGAATGAAGATGGTGTGGTGGTGGTGGGCTTTTATAGCTGGCAATGGCGGTTGCGGCAGTGTCCGAGGGGAGTGCGTGTGGCACGTGGCAGCGGCGTGAGTGGTTGACGAGGATCTAATAATCCTCAATTAATTAAGTTATTTATATATATATATATATATATATATATATATTAATCTTCAGAGATACCCCTAAATATTAAGAATGAGAGAGATCATACACACCTAGTGGTCGTAAGTTATTTTACGATCACCCTATATGGTCATAAGTTCTTATATGACCACATATTGATTGTAAATCCTAGTACACTCATCATATATGTTTGTAAGTTCATCTACGACCACCTTATGGTCGATAAAGCCTACAGACATGCAAGCCCAATTGACTAGGGACATTTGTGCGCCATGTTTAATACACGGAGTAGTTAATACGTCCCGTTATTCCTGAGATAACTGCACGAATTAAACCTCTGTCTCTGACATAACCGTAAGGCAACATGGGGGATACGTCTATGACAATAACTACCCTTAAATGACAAGGTGCCTTTTGACGTAGACAACTGACACCTCTTTATGCGCTATATAAGGAGTAAAGTCAGTGGACAGAGAAGAGAGGGACAGACGAGAAGCGAGAGATAAGAAGATTAAACCATAGCTTTAGTGACTCCTTGTTGTAAACATAATCAATACATCAAACGCAGGAGTAGAGTTATTATTCTCTCAGGAGAAGGTCTGAATCTGTATAAAATTCTCATGTCCTTTTCTGTGTAGTTTCACTCTAGGAGAGCCCCTAACATTCATTCATAAGATCGATACTAAACCATCGACAACGGCTGCACGCAATCGGCACTGGGGAAGGGGGAAGCTGGCGGCGAGGTGGCGTCATAGGAGAGGTGGAGCCTCACTGGCGCAAGGATGGGTGTTGGCGAGGGTGGCAGTGGCGGCTAAGGCGCGTCGAACACCTGGCGGCGGCGACATGTAGTGTGGCGTGGGAGAAAGGTCGAGGCCAAGCGACGTTGGTGTGGGCATTTAATGTCCCAGTGAGGTAGTGAGGGAGGTGGTGCAAGCTTGGCGCGAGCGAAGGTGGTGGAAGGCTGAGGTGGTGTGGCGTGCGTGCGAATGACGACGCGAGGCGAGGCGAGACGAAACCGAGCGAAGGCGGACATGCTTGGAGGCACCTTTGGGTTTGGAAAACGGAAAACCAAAAAGGGAAAGCGGAAAAGGAGGAAAACATTCCAAATTTAGCAAGAAAACCGAATTTGAACTAAACTTCAAACAAATTTTGAAAATTTTGAAATTTCGGGACTTTTCAGTACGTATTGTCAATTCGCCTCATGATAAGATCCCTATAGTAAGTAGCATTTTTATATGCGGGCCAACCGTCGTTCCCTTTTTTTTTTGACGAGGTTTACGTGTCTTGCTGGCGTTTGTATGCATGCAGCTATCATCGGTGTGTGGGTAGTGGTTACTGATTACTGATTCGGCGGTTCTCAAATCAAATTCCATCCTCTGCTCTTTATCTTAGGTCGATACATGACGTTTTCCCGTTGGCGCTACTCCTACCCGGGGAGTACCACTCGTGCCGTGCGACGTGAGCGAACTCTGCAACAGATAGATAATTCCCTTAAGATACGGTTGTTTAGTTGGGCAAGAGGATTACCAGACGTGTACTTGGATCTCCGGCAACGACATCGCCGTGCGCGTCAGTTCAACGACGACAAAAAAATAAAAGCTCCCCAGTGGTTGTGCGTGCAATTTTTTTTAAAATAGAAGTACAACTTCCGGTCTCTGCACCAACTAAAAAAAACATACAGCCATAATAAACATCTAAATTCACCTCGAAAAGGACTTGAACCTGAGTGGTTGTGCGTGCATGGTCTGTCCTAATCACTAATCAGCCAACAATGCTGGGCTCCTCTAATTTACCTTCCTTGCGGGCGCTCCTGAGGTTGTCACGCGGACGGAGGACCGATGTCACTTCGCCCGGTTCGACGTCTTTCCCTACCCACGCCACTGTGACCTTCCCTCACCCCCCTTCTTCCTCCTCACTCCACTCCAATCCCACGTCTCAAAACTTTCAAAAACTTAAAAATATTCAAATCGGAAAATTTCAACTCGAAAACTTTCAAGTCGGGAAATTTCAAATTGAAACATTTCAAATCGGGAAATTTTCAACTCGAAACTTTCAAGTCGGAAAATTTCAAACCGAAAACTTTCAGAACGGGAAAATTTCATCTCGATTCACGAAAAATCGACTTCGGGCCTGGGGAATTTCAAGTCGATTTCGAAAAAATTCTACTCGATTGAACTTCGGGTTTGAAGAAATTTCAATACTCGACCATGCCCCACGTGTCAGCGTCCGACAGCTTGTCCGCGAGATAAGAAATTTAGGGGCGCCCGCAAGTTAACGATCCCACAATGTTAATAATCATCATCAACAGAGGCCATGTTAGCTAGGCACAGCATAGGTACCGTCTTTCCCGCGTGTAATTGCTGGGACAATGCTTGCCTGAGTTGTTACCGGTTCAGGGTTCTTGTAGTTAATTCTGTGTGATGACGACACAACCGGACTAGAAATTTAAAGAGATCATCTTCTCGCCACATGCATAGCTTCTAGATGACAACATGCCATGACCAAATCGAAAGTCCGGGGAGCTTTTTAATTGGGCCTGCTCTGACTCTGACTCTGACTGTCTTGGTTTGGTCTAGTTAAACTAAAGGGCAAAGGCAGCCGCCTTCGTCGTCAAACTCAGGCAGGCGCGAGCATGTTGAAAGCTGAAAGCTGACGGCGACGTGAACAACGTGCCGCCTTCCCCCAGCGTGTCATGTGGAAGGAGGACTACCACGACAACCACGAGTCTAGGAGTTAGTAAATATATTGTTCTTCTTCTCAGCCTGAGTAAACAGAGTATAGTGACTCTTTTGGATCTTACCGAGACAGATTGACTCCTGTTCTTTTTGCCTCCTCCCAGAGTCAAATTAGAGTCACATCGAGTCATCAACATAGAAAACTGCAACAAAACATAAACCGCCTAATCCACTGTCGCATCATAATCCTTCTAAGCAACGAACCAAAACAGAATGGAAAATTTTGCTCCGCAACACTGTAAAAATATACAACTTGCAAAATAGCATTCAATATAAAAATAACGGGTTAACCATAGAACCATATGCCATTTTTTAACCCGTGAAATCGTTACAATGGTACCCAGTCTCAAGTGACAAACTGACCTGACCTCTGTGCTCCACGCGCATCTTCTTTCTCAACGGTTAACTACACGCATTGATTCCCGATCGGACGGTCCAATTACCCTAGCGCGAGGCGTGAACCAATCTCAATCAGGCGCCATCAATCACAGCTCCACCCTCACCCTTTTCCTCAGATCGGTAGCAACATTTCAACCCAAAACATGTCTGCCGGTGCCGAGGCCCCCAAGAGCCTTCTTTTGAAAACCCAAAGAAAATCGGAGGAAAAGAGCAGCCACGGCGGGCAGGAAGCAACAGTGTCCAGGTGAAACTTCCTGCGCACTCACGTCCCTTCCCGTCACCCCCCCTCACTGCCCTGTGGGCCCCACCACCCACCCTTCCCGCGGCAACCGAGCGGCCACCACCACCACCGGCCACCTTGCAGGCTGCGGATACGCACATTGCTCCTTCCTTTCCTCTTCTCTTCTCCTTTCCGAATCCCGAATAAATACCGACGCCGTAGCCAAGAACCGAGCACTTTCTCTCTCTCTCTCTCTCTCTCCCCCTGTAAAGTTGCAAACTTTATCTTTTTTTTGGCTTTTGTACCATTGCTTGCTGGTATGGCCGCTCTGGTGCGGGTTCTGCTCTTGGTCGCCGTGGCGGCGGCGGCGGCGGAGGCGCTGAGCCTGGACGTCCACCACCGGTACTCGGCGGCGGTGCGGGGCTGGGCGGAGGCGGCGGGGCGCAAGGGATACCGCGCGCCGGCGACCGGGACGGTGGAGTACTACGCCGCGCTGGCCGGGCACGACCTGCGCCGGCGGTCGCTGGCCGGCGCCGGGGGCGAGCTCGCCTTCTCCGACGGCAACGACACCTACCGCATGAACGACTTCGGATTGTAAGAGCTTACCATCATCTCCAATTCTCCATGGTTTAATCCGGCGAGTCGAGAGGGATTAAATCGTCAAAAGTTGCTGTCTAGTTTTTTTTTGGCCTTTTGGCTTAACAAAGAATGGTGGTGGTGGTTGGGACTTGGGGTTGGTTGCGCAGTTTGTATTACGCGGTGGTGGCGCTGGGGACGCCGAACGTGACGTTCCTGGTGGCGCTCGACACCGGCAGCGACCTCTTCTGGGTGCCCTGCGACTGCAGCAAGTGCGCCCCACTCGCCTCGCCCAACTACGGAGTATGTATCTCTTCTCCTCCTTTTTGGACTCTGTTGTTTGTTACGATTAGAGCTGGTTAGTTGCTCGACTAGATATTTCAGGTGCTTACCGGATTACGATAAAAAAAACTTGGTTGTAAACGGCACAACAGATTAGTTCTTCCATATGTTTCAAAAAGAAAAAGATTAGCTCTTCCATTTAGATGAAAAGGTTGGTGGTAGAAATTCATGGAAGCACGGCATGTGTCGTCTGATTCTTGAAAAACCTTTCTGGAAGCATGGCAGCTTGAGCTGGGACCTTATCGGTCTTTTAAAAACAACCAAGTCTTTTGGTCCTTTCTGTGTATTATTGTTGGAATTCGAAATAAATTATTACTGATTGTTTATGCAAAGTTGCGGCATCATGATGCCTTTACTGACTCTGCCAACAAGTGCTACATGTCTGCAATTCTTGCTAATTTGTTATTTTGAGGGCTTTCTTGCTAACATGCAACTCACTGCATTTCTGAACATGACAAATTTGAACAGGATTTGAAGTTCGACGTGTACAGCCCTCAAAAGTCGACTACTAGCCAAAAGGTCCCATGCAGTAGCAGCTTGTGTGATCTCCAGAATTCTTGCCGTGCTGCAAGTAACAGCTGCCCCTACAGCATCCAATACTTATCGGATAACACCTCATCCTCTGGGGTACTAGTTGAGGAT
The DNA here is from genome assembly GCA_036346255.1 of Ampelocalamus luodianensis. Lineage (NCBI taxonomy): Eukaryota > Viridiplantae > Streptophyta > Magnoliopsida > Poales > Poaceae > Ampelocalamus > Ampelocalamus luodianensis. Next base: position 96,153,877 of record CM070634.1, on the reverse strand, counting down.
GTCTTGTACCTGACAACCGAGTCTGCACAGTCGAAAATTATTCCAGCCCCCATAACATTCGGGTATGTCCTTTATGATCTACCACATGCTTATTGCTTACTTTGTTGTGCTGAATTTTCTGTGAACTGTTCAGTTGTGGACAGGTCCAGACAGGTTCATTTCTAGGCAGTGCCGCACCCAATGGTCTGCTTGGGCTTGGTATGGATAGTAAATCAGTTCCTAGCTTGCTAGCAAGCAAAGGGCTTGCTGCCAATTCCTTCTCCATGTGCTTTGGAGAAGACGGCCATGGTAGAATCAACTTTGGGGACACAGGAAGCTCGGACCAAAAGGAAACTCCATTGAATATTTATAAAGAAAAGTATGTTTATTTGAACTCCACTATTTCAGAAACATGAAACAGGTCTTCAACCTCACGCTGGTGTATTTTCTTTCTGCAGTCCATATTACAACATAAGCATCACAGGAATTATGGTGGGCGGTAAATCGATCGACACCCAGTTCAGTGCTATTGTTGACTCTGGTACCTCTTTCACAGCTCTGTCCGATCCAATGTACTCTCAAATCACTAGCAGTGTAAGTAGGATTGTCATATCAGCAGTGATTTGACCATATTTATATTTCACGGTGGTTCTTATATATCCTCATTCTTATTCAGTTCGATGCACAAGTCCAAGAGAGCCGAAACCAGCTTGACTCTTCCATGCCATTTGAATATTGCTACTCCGTAAGGTAAGCTTATCTGGTCACGGGCCTTAATAGATTACACATTCACACACCGCTCTCTACCTATACCTGATGGATATATTCTCTGCGCTTTACAGTAACAAAGACGTTAATCTGCCAAACATAAGCCTGACAGCAAAAGGTGGAAGCATATTTCCTGTTAATGATCCAATAATTACCATAACTGATACTGCTTCGGTAAGATAGAATTGATATTCTGCACTTTCTTCCAGCCATGTAAGTGAGCTTGGTAATTTATATCTTGCTGTTCTTGGATGTGACAGAATCCAATTGGCTATTGCTTGACTATTATGAAGAGTGAGGGTGTTAACTTAATAGGGGGTAAGCTCCTGTACTTTCTACACTGTTACACTATTTAAAGATGCCTGATGCTCTGAGAATGCTGCATGTATTGTTACGTTTTAGTTGAAATAAACCAGGAAACATTGATTCTGTGTAAAAACCACAGTAGTGATGCTTGTGGTGTGCAAGAGGGTTAGCCCTCTAGTCTGTATTCTTCATCTGTGTTCCCTGGTGGAGTTGGTATTATATGATTTTGGGAAGAACAAATGCATGACTGTTATATTATAGATATGTAATGGAATAGCAGGTATATGATCTTTTTTTGAATCTATCATGTTTATTTTTCAGACTTGCTTTGCTAACCTAAATACGAGGTTTCGGTACTTGCATCAAAACCCCAGATATTTCAGCAATTTCTGCATGCTGCCTTTTGTTTTTAGAGTTACTGCCAAAACAATTCCAGCTACTGCCATGATGTTCGTTTGCCCCTATTACGGTTTATGAAGTAATACATGTATTTTGCTCAACATAATTGCCATCTTCCTAATTACTCATCGAATTATCTCAATAATGATAATCCCCCTCAGCGTTCTTACCATAGTTGGTCACTTTGGTTGCAGAGAATTTCATGTCTGGACTAAAGGTTGTGTTTGACCGAGAGAGGTTGATCTTGGGTTGGAAAAATTTCAATTGTGAGTACCTCCATATCCTTTGAAACAGTTCTTCGGTTTTAGCTTGCCACTAATGTAGAACAATGCCCTTATATGTTGTGGTTGTTATCAGGCTACAGCGCCGACAATTCAAGCAACCTTCCGGTGAACCCCGATCCTTCTGCTGTTCCACCGAAACCCGCGTTGGGACCGAGCGGCTACACTCCTGAAGCCGCAAAGGGCGCTTCACCAAATGGCACCCAAATCAACGTGTTGCAGCCTTCGGCAAGCTCGCCGCTGCAGTTGCATTTGAGCAGAAACGTCTTCACGGCCATTGCTGTGCTGTTCCTCGCGATTCTTTGATCAGCTCGATTCCACACACACGATAGTTCAAGCACCATTGCCTTGTGTTGATTTAAGCACACGTAGGATCACATTCTTTTTTGTTTTCTTGATTTATAGTAGCAGTAGGGTTACAGGATATAGAACACAGGATGAGCCATAGGCCATTTTTTTCGATTTTTTTACATGTTCATATATATCTCATAATAATGCACTCCTCCCATGGTTTGTGTCGAGGTGGATGTGCATATATAGAGAACTTCTGTATGCATTTGAGTCAATAGAATAAGGATGATACCGACGTATACTTATGAGTGCTTTCTGTGCTCTCGTCTACGGTTTCCTTGAGCTGCAACTTTGTATCAGGTTTAATGTTTGAACCTACATCCGGTGCTATACTGGCATCAGGTACAAACTTGCATATAGTTATACCAAGATTGGGACATTGCACGCGCTTTCTTCGGCAGCACGTTGTCGTTTATGTGGCATTTTTTTATATTTTATAAAGGAAGAATTACATATGATCTCTAAAGTATTGTTGTCTTTTACTAAAAAAACCGACCCTTTAACCTACTCATACTACCTACTCATACTGCAAAATCAGTATACTTTAATTTTTTATAGTTATTTTGCTCGATGGTATTACCAACATGACACTCAGTCAACTCAGTTTCGTCGGCAAGGTGAGGTGGCAGGAGTGAGGGACTTTGAGGTGGACCCACCACTACACTCATCGACCACCTAGTGGGGCGGCTTAGGTCGGACTTAGGTGCGGTCAGTTTGGGCGGTGCGGCTCAGTTTGACCACATATGCACAATGGCGTCTTCTCCGGCTAGCAGCGGAAACCGAGGAGGAAGGGGGCGCGGACAGCGGCGAGCTTGGGTGGGGATACGGCGAGAAGGATGGGGGCACTGTGTATTCCCAGACATGGGGAACCCATTTGAGGCAATTCACGATCATAGGGAGGACAATGGTGGTCAGAACGGGTGTGGCAAGGGCGGTGGCCGCGGAGGGGTAGAGCACACCTGCGGCGAACCTCGGTGGTTTTTCTGCTTGGGTAGTCTGCTTCGGTGGTGGCGGCTTGGCCCGAGGAGGCGCGAGCGAGGCCGGTGTTGGTGACGGCCATGGCGAGGCAGTGTGAACTCGACGACGGCGAGCTCCGACAACGGTCTGGCTTGAGTGTTAGCACAGAGAGATTACGGAGGTTGTCAATGGTCATGATGACGCAGTCGGTGTCGCTAGGGGAGGCTCGAAGCTCTAGGCCGGCAGGCACGACGACGAGGACATGGCCGAGGCGGAGGAGCTCGGCGGTGACAAGCTCCTGTGGTGCTTCGGGCGTCCGGCTAGGGCGTGGGCACAAGGAGATTCCGGAGCTTGAGGCGATGCTAGTGACGCGGTTGGCACGGCTCAGGGAGGCTCAGAGCTGTGGGGACGTGGGTGAAGCGACGCAGTCAGAGCACGGTCATGGTGCGGTGGCGGATTTCAGCGACGGCGGGCTTCTCAGCGATGGAGACGATGAAAAAGGGGCTTGACGGGATCGCAGCGGAGTGGGTAAAACAGGAGGAAGCTTGATTTGGGGAGAGGGACAATGTGGTCCTCCTCGCGCGATGGAGATGCATCGTGCCCGATAAGGTCGCCAGAAGGGAGGGCCGGATCTGGAGGCGGCGAAGTTGGAGACGACCGAAGTCGGTTAAGGGCCAGCTCCGGGCCCGCCAACGACAAGGAGGGCGGCGACAGGGGTGACAGTGGTGGATGAGGAGGGCGGTGCCGTTCCCCGACGGGATGGCAATGGCCATATTCCCGACGGGGAATTCATCTTTAAAGAACGGAGATGAGATTATTTCTTTCTTCACGGAGATGTTAATATGCAAATACAATTCTCTATCGGGTGAAACGGTGATAGGAATATTCTCCTACTCCCTATCCCTGTTACCCGTTTGGAGCCCCGATAAGATATGTAGGCCACTAACCCAGTACCGCACAACCCGATAAGGCGATAGTCAGATAATCTTATTTGTCTTCTTTACTTTTAGATGCTAATTAATTAAAAAACATTGTCATTTTAGTATTGCATGTGAATATTCATACTTATTTTATAACATTATGAATCTTATTTTCACTTCTTTCGGGATCCAACTTGTGGGTATAGGTCCCCGTGGGGCCCCGATAACCCGATGGGGACGGGGGAGAATAGCACCTGAGGACGGGGATGGGATGGGGACAGGGAATTTTTCGTCTCTCGGGGATAAGGATGTTCCACCACTCCCCGACGGGAATGACCCCGTTGCCATCTCTAGTAGGGAGAGAGAGGGGGGATGGGAGTGGAGAGAGAGAGGGTATAGAGTTTTTAGGGCGATGGGTGTGATGGGGTGGCCCTAGTTGTCAGTAGCCACCCACGATCTCACTCTTATCACCCCATTTCGCCGACACAGCAGTCCATGCGGTGAAATCTAGCTGACTAAATGCTACTTAGGTAATGTTATCGAGCAAAACAGTCATGAGGGAGTTAAAAAACCGATTTTTAGGTCAGAGGATTAACTAGCCGGACAACAATACTTCAAGTTTTCAAAGGGACTTCTTCCTTCTATAAATTGTGAGGTACTATTCGTGTTGAACATGAACACATTTTTTCTTTTCGAATCTAGTTTAATTAAACGAAACGTATTCATTGGGCCGAAACTGAAGCACAAGAGGCCCAAGCAGAACATGAAGCCCATAAGATCCAAACATAAGCACTCTCTAGCCTGTGAGGCCCAAACGGAACACGTCCATAGGAAATACAGGCCCGCACAACCGTCGCCACAAACAAAATCTCAGCCGTACACCTCAACACCGCCGACCCAGATCCGTCCGTCCAAAGAGCATCCCCGTCCCCCGCAGAACCCCGCAACGACCAGGGGTATTTCCGTAACTGCACCCACAAAAACCCTAGACGCGCGCGAGGCCGACCCGGTCGCTCCCCTTCCCGGCCCGAACGGAGGCGGCCGTATAAAGCTCTCCCTCCCCACCCCAACCCGGCGGTTACCTCACGGCCGCATCGACGACAAGACAGAGACAACCGCCGCGCAGGTAACCGCCGGCAACCACCCCCGCACTGCCCCCCACCCATTTAACCTCTCGCAACCGCGCGTTGCGCGCCATTGCCGACGCTTCGTAGATCTCTCTCTCTCGCTCTCGCGTTCCGTGGATCTGAGAAGGTTCAGTGTTGTGCAGCCAAGGGAAGGGAAGGATGGATCGGTACCAGAGGGTGGAGAAGCCGAGGGAGGAGGTGCCCATCAAGGAGAACGAGATCCGCATCACCACGCAGGGGAGGATGCGCAACTACATCACCTACGCCACCACCTTGCTCCAGGTAATGCCGCCACCCGCTCGCTCGTTCGGCTCGCTCCCCGTGGAGAAGCTTCGTGCTCCCGTTTCGCGGTTTGAATTTTCGTCTTAGCGCCATAAAGTTTCCCGGTGGTAGGCTTGTGGCGTGGTCGGTGATGGCTGTGGGGTTTAGGAGAGTGATTAAAAAGTAAGCCGAATGATTGGACCGTACAAATGGTTGTACTGTGCACTAAAGCTTGGTTGTTTTAATGCAAACTAAGTGAGGCAAGGAGAAAATTGTTGTTTTTATTCGTGATGCTTTGTTTGGTAGGATGGTAAGGTCGCCTTATTTCCAATTTTTGTGGCGTTTCGTTAGGACTTTAAGAGTACTATCGATATTATTTATTTGGTATGTCAAACAGTTGTGTCAAGTAACATTGTGCTGTGGACCTCTGGTTGCCAACTTCTGCAGTATTATAGGCGAGAACTTTTTCTGTCGTTGCCGAGAACTTGAAATGTGGTGTGGAAAATCTTGTCGGATTTGGCCTAGATTTTGGATAAAATGCAGGGCGGCAAATAGAAAAGCTCCGCTATTTGGGATGTGATGTGCCACTTCAAGCATCGAACAATGCAAGATCAAGATCACTAATGAAGTTGTTTAGTTGCCACTTTTTATGTAGATGTTCTTTTCGTCACTGTCCAATCACATTCCCTCTTTAGCTGCTGCAGTTGTGGTACATGTTGCATTATTGTCTTCCTTCATCCATCGTGTAATTGATGGAGACCGTACCGTTACATCACATCCATGTTTCTCTAATTTGGTCAGTTGCTCCTTGTGCGTTTTTCTTTTGGCCACCACTACCTTGTAATCATATGTTTCCTTCAGTTGCGTTCAACTGGCTTTTTGGGCATCTAAAACAATGCAAGGTCTCTTAGGGACTTGTGTCTATTTTGCAAAGTCTGCGTTGACAAGGACACATGATGCTTTATTTTCTCAAAATAATTTCCTGACCAGTTGCCTAGTCTTTAGGCCTATTCATCAAATGTTGGCTGTACTGTAGGAGCGTCCTGAAATACTATTGCGTGGTCAAATTTCACATGGCAATACTTCTTTTTTACATGCGTAATCCTGTCCTGTGGCTGATGCTTTACATTATATTTAATTGTTTACCCAAAAGGACAAAGGCTCCGATGAAGTTGTATTCAAGGCGATGGGAAGGGCAATCAACAAAACTGTCATGATTGCGGAATTGATCAAGGTACTTTTGATGGCCGCGGCACTTGTAAACACTACTTTTGACTTCTCTTCTAATTGGCGGTCACTCTTTTGTTGTGCAGAGGAGGATTGTTGGTCTCCATCAAAACACCATCACAGGATCTACTGATATTACCGATATGTGGGAGCCACTGGAGGAAGGCTTACTTCCGTAAGAATTGGCTCCTTTTCTCGGATAGAGAACTATTAGATAATAATTTAAAGGATGGTGTTGTGTCTTATGTTCTACATGAATAATGTAAGTTTGGGTCTTGTGATATGCTCTGATCTTTTCTCTCTGCAGGCTTGAGACAACAAGGTATGTGTCGATGATTACTATAACCCTTTCGAAGAAGGAGTTGGACACGTCCACTGTCGGGTATGATGCTATTTTGGTTAACTGTCTTTCTGTCTGGAGGAAATTTTCCCAATGCCTTTTTCATTCCATCATTTCTGCAGTTTAGTTGTCGCTAAGTATATGTTTTTGCTGGTAGCTTTTACGCTAGCCTACACATTTCTATTGTGAATTGCTTAGTTACTGTAAACATAAAACTCTTGCATGTATAATTAATATTTTGGTGTTCTGCATTTGGTGTTGCTAACTTAACATAGTTTTCAGCATCACCATTGCCCATTCAAATTTTGCACTCGAGCTATACAATGCATGAAGTTGTAAAATAGCAAATTAGCAATAGATTGTTCTTCCTTGCTTAAGATAAGTTTAATGATTTATATGGGCAGCTATCAATCTCCTTTGCCCGCCGACAAGGTGAAGCCTTTGGTTGAATATGATAATGAAGAAGGTACTGTGCAAGATTCACTTGCAGTTATTTTCTTTTCACATTTTATTTATTATTTTTGGCATCATATTTCACTTTTATTGTAGATGTTCCCTCACCAGCTGGTCGAGGGAGAGGCCGTGGTGGTCGAGGCCGTGGAAGGGGAAGGGGTAGAGGTGCTCGTGGTGGGGCTAATTGCTGCTGAGTAAATCATCACCAGATTTTTTTTTGCGACTGCTGCTTACATAACATTTTTTAGGAAATGGATACATTGACTATGCTGATGGTGGATGGGAGGATGACCATGCTCCTGCCTATACTGGCAATGGGTACACCCGTGGAAGAGGCCGTGGATTCAGGGGCCGTGGCAGAAGAGGTGGCTATGGAGGCCAGCCTGATTATCAGCAGGATGGAGGGTATTATGATGAGGCACCTGTTCCTGCACCAGCCCGAGGTGCGTGAGGCTTCTTTTAATCAATCGATTTGTATGCATACTATCCTCGTTAATCTGATGTATCTATGTTGTGAAGCAGGTCGAGGTCGTGGCCGTGGGAGGGGGCCAGCTAGAGGGAGAGGGCGCGGTGGCAACTCTAACAGCTTGGTGCACGCTGCTGCAGCCGGCGCATAAGCTGTTTGCTGCTACTGCGAAGCTGTTGTTAGTTTGATGCCTGCTCCAAGTATGAAGATGTATCATCTGTGTTGTTTATCGGTTGACATATACTTTGTATAAGCTTGACATTCCGTCGGAATGGAGCCGGATTTTGACATCGGACTAGGTTTGTAGGATAGTCTTTATAATTGTTATTTCTTTCACCCGTAGATGTCAAAAACTAATTGTAGTGTTCAGTTGGTAAAACTTTAGAGCATGGCATTCTTTCAATTTTTACATAAACGAAGTGTTGTTCGCTGTTACAATTTGCCAATTTCAGCTGTTGCTGTCTTCGAAATGTAAGTTTTATTTACAATCGAGTTGCCTTGGTAGCTTTACATTGTGCAAATGGATTTGCGGCAGTACATGTTACTGTTAATAACTAGACGCCGGAAGAATTTATTTAGGATTTGTTTTGAATGGAGGATTAATTTAGGATTTACACCGATCCCTTGAAATTCACGCAAAATTCGTGCATGTGATTCACGCGAAACGCGTGTGTTCCAGATATATCTAACTCGGAGACAGAATTTGGAGAGTATTATTCGATTACAAGCGATATAATTTGCAATATATACAGACTCGAGTTTGAACCTAGCACCGGTTACAAGCGAAATTCGATTCAAAACCATAATTTGACGAGCATTATTCAGATTCTAATGACATAATCCCGACAGAGTTTACCTTTTGATAAATACTCGCGTTCATTGGGAAAAAGTACTCAAGTTATTAGCCTAAGAGGCCTTAGTAAGAGTTCTTATTTTCAAAGCTCTGTTTGGTATTAGCCTAAGCTTAAAAAGAAGAAGAAAAAACTTCCCACAAAAAAGAAACGAAAACAAAAAACACTCGAGCAAAATTCAGTTCGCAAGCCCACTGTCCGCTTTATTTTAACCCATAATTATATATCCTCCTCTCGCTTCTCCACTCCACCGCACTGTGCATATGAATTGATACCCTCTGAATTGGAATGTCACGGTGTACAGTGACATGATATTTCGTAGATCTGAATTGTCCAGACCAAAAGATACAGAGATGCTACAACGCTTGTGATAGTGTCTATGCTACAGTTTTCACAGTGTTTTGCCAAACAGTGCATACCTCGATCTAAGTATCTCGTTTTCGATCCAACGGCCTGTATGCAGTGGCATGGTACTGTTCATAATGTTAAGTGGATACGTTTCCCGCGCACACTCCACCTCGACCTCGTCGCCAACGCCGCGATGCCGGAAGACGTTGAGATGAACGACTCCCGGCCTAGACGGTCGCCCCCGCTGCCTGTCGTGTCCCAGGTGCTGGATGCGATCACCAAGAGAATCATGGGTTTAGGGTAGAAGAAGAACAGTCAGGAGTGGAGCAATGAAGGAAGTCGCAAGGGTAGAAGAGGAACCAACCGACCAGCTAGAAGAAAGGGGATAACAGAAAGGGGAAAGTAGTCTGGGAAGAAAGCAAGAGTTATTTCATTTCATAATTTCCAATTGAGTACAATGGCTCCCCTTTTAAACCCAAACACACACCATGACCCCACTTGTCATTGTTTGTCTTTTGCACAGGCATGACATTACCGCCGCCGCAAGAAACAGCTTGTCCGCAAGCTGTTCTATTCAAGACTCGTTGGATCACCTCAATATCTGTCCCTGCAAAGCCAGAGCAGCAATTTCCTCTCCACCGCTTCATTTCCACTGTCTTCCAAGTTGGAGAAATATTTAGAACTTTTACTGACAACAATGACATGATTGGCTTGTAGGCTGCAGCAATGTCCCCTCTGGTGTAATCTCTACCTCGCTCGTTGTTAATCTTAACATTAAGATCAGTATGGCGTGAAAATGTGAGGTGAAGCTTGCAGTATCCACTTTCATAGATGCTGTGTCCTTCCAATGCTTCTTTTGCTGTAACTGCGGTTTGAATGTCTGGATACTGGATTAATGCCTGGAAGCCAGAATTCTTCTAAAAAATGGCTATCTTTTGCACAAACCCAAAAGCAGAAAAGTCCTCGTGAAGCCCCTCTATTGTAACAACATACTGCATGTTCTCAACGGATGCAAGCAGAACATTGCTCTCGGCCTCCTGCTTCTTCCCATCCAGTCTAGATTTATCAATAGCAGAAGGCGCAAAAGGAAGGTACGGGTTAGTGAAGTCCCTGCTCCTGTGACTCTGAAACTTGACATTTAGAACACTGTGTGTTGAATAGGTTATTCTTAAAGTGCAGACCCATCAAGTTCTGGAAGCAAATAGCTAGGAACGCATCTACCGTCCAGAGCAATTTTTGCAGTTGTTGTGGTCTCAGCATCAGAAAACTGTATCAATGCCTGATAACCAGATGCCTTCTCAAAGGTAGCAATCTTGTCACCCACCATGAACATTTGTTGTCCACTATTTCCAAGGCTGAAACCATTTCTTCTCCATGGTGGAAACTTGTCAAACACATGATGATCACTTTACATTCCATATTTCCAAGGACTAAAAGCACTACTCCCCCATGGTGGTCTTTTCTCAAACACTTGTCCTGCCTCACTGATTTCCCAATCTAGTGTTAGCCACCCATTGTTGTCGATGCAACGAGTGTCTTGGCTGCCCCCCCAGTTTGGGTGTGCACCCGATGTTGCCCATAGCCGCGACATGCGCGCCGCACGGCCACGCAAGCCATGGTGGTCTGTACATGCACCACCCACTCATGCCGTCGTAGCCTTCCTCCCACAGCGGCTGCTCGTCGATCTTGCTCTCCCTCACTCCAGCCTTAAGGGGCATTTCATCAAACATCTTGGCGGATATCACGGTGTCCACCTTGGCGGTGGCGTTGTTGCAACCGACAAAGAGCTTCCCAACGTCGTTGCAGATGGAGTTGATGTCAGGGGCATCCGCATTTAGAACCTCCTCAATGTTGTTGTTCTTGCTTTTCATAGCCCAGCACACTGGGCGGCGAGTGATGCGCACCTGTGACACACACTTGACGATGCCTAGCGCACCCCTTGCGTTGTGTGGACGGATTGGCAAGTGAAGAGGTAATCGTGGCCACGGAGGTGGTTGAGGGTGTGACCGAAGCCACAGTAGGGGTGGTCACTGCAGTCGGCATGCCAGCGTTGTGGCTAAGGTGCGACGTCGAGAACTTGACAGGCGTCACCATGGTGCTGCTGCTGGGGACAATGAGCAGCTGGGTGTCCAGCCAACAGCAGCCATCATATATGCATCGGCCATGCCTCGCTTCTTGAGCTTGAGCAGCTTCATGACAGGATCGAAAAGCGACGAGAGTCGCCACACGATCTGTCCTCTCGTACACATACATATTTTCCACCACTTCCAAAGGATCAAATACTTGATGAAGCACTTCCTCGGTCACTGGATACAACACCTGGTTCACACTGACGTGAAGCACGCCTGTTGTGGTCGTCTCCTGGTGGCTTGGCAATCCATCGAACACCCGGTGGGCGCCAGCTCGAGAGGCTCTCTCCTTGCACAGCGCCCCTTGCTAATCAATTTGTTGGTCTACCGCCGCCATGTGCGAGCTCAACTCCTCCCGCATCATCTTCATCTCCGTTCTCCACAAATCGGCAAATCTCGCCCCCATCCCTTCCATTTCCGCCACCACTTGACGGACCTGGATTCCTGCTCTGCCGAGCCGTGGTGTTCCACTCTAAGTCGATCGAACCTAGGGTTGGGGATTACAACAATCGCGTAAGGCAATCACTAACCTTCCTTGGAATTTCACCGATCAAGACCGAGAGGATGCAAGGAATAACGACGACTCGAACCGGCTCTGATACCATCTGTCGTGTCCCAGGTGCTGGATGCGATCGCTAAGAGAATCAGGGGTTTAGAGTACAAGAAGAACAGTCAGGAGTGGAGCAATGAAGGAAGTCGCAAGGGGGGAGGAACCAGCTGACCAGCTAGAAGAAAGGGGATAATAGAAAGGGGAAAGTAGTTTGGGAAGAAAGCAAGAGTTATTTCATTTCATAATTCCTAATTGAGTACATGAGCTCCCCTTTTAAATCCAAACACACACCATGACCCCACTTGTCATTGTTTGTCTTTTGCACAGGCATGACACTGCCGCCTCCGACGCGCCCGCGCCCTCCACTTTGCACCGTGAGTAGTCGGCCCTCCTCCCGCACTATCTCCCTCCTCCAAAACCCTAGCTTAGTTTCCGCCGTGGTGGCGGAGCAACGGTGACTCACGTTTGTTTGTTTGCCCTGCGGTGCGTGTAGATCTGAAGGAGATAGCGTCGGTGATCGAGGCGGGGTCGCTCACCAAGGAGGTCCGCCGGATCTCCCGCGCCGTGCGCACCACCGTCTCCCTCCACCGTCGCCTCGCCGCGCGCGACGTCGCCGCCTTCCTCGCCTTCGCGCTGCCTCCCTCCTCCGATGCCTTCGCCCGCCTATCCTTCCTCCTGCGGTCCTGCCCAAGGTATTTTCACTCTACAACTGGAGTCCAGTATGTTAATAACACTACTTGCTACTTAGAAGATGTACTTGTGTGATTGGGAATGAAGGAGTGACTGTGCTTGCATCTCAAGTAGAAGGAAATGGGAACTCATACCAGATCATTGTTCCAAGCATCTGTTACTGTGTTTGTGATGCAGTCCGAGCCTTGAGCAACCGTGTACTGTGCAAATGAGTTTCACTATTGAATTTGAAGTTCATGTCAAGCTACAGTCCTGTTCTGATGCATGTTTGATACTTGATAGTCTTGGACTCGGTGCTTAGGAGTTAAAACTTGTTTCAGTTTTGTTCTAAACATATTAAAATTTTGAAGCTGGATGTCTTTTCTCGTCCAGAGGTTCTTGACATTCATATGGTGTTACAATTTTTTTAGGAAGATGGGGGTGAAATGGATGTTGATATGGCTGCTCCAGCGGCTCAAGTTTCAATCAAGCATGGTCTACCGGAGATTGAAAGATACTGTTACTTGCTTGTGTTGATTTTTCTTATTGATCATAAGAAATATGATGAGGTCCGCCTGAGATTTGCCTGCACTTTGTTATTATTATAAGAACATACCAATCTAATGTTTTCCCCAAGCTAAAGCATATGCCTCCGCTAGCATTGCTTGTCTGAAGAATCTCAATAGGAGAACAGTTGATGTTTTAGCTTGTAGGTTGTACTACTTGTTGGAATTAATACAGGCTGGGCTCATGTTTAATCCTAATCAATTCCTGAAAAATCCCAAAGGCCCATGTGCATATGCTAAAACTATTTAGTCCCATATGGAGAGTTGAATGGGAGTTACACCACTTTAAAAGGTGGAACGTGGTAGCCCCCTTGTGGAATTGGAGAGAGCCAATACACGCGCGCGCTCGCTCGCTCGCCTCACCACGCCGTGCCGTGCGGGTGCGTGCGCGTTTTTCTTTATCTATTCGGAAATTGAAACGCACTGACTCGCAGTTAATGACATTAACAAAACGGCTGACAGTAACGGTTCAGTTACCAATGAGTAATGGTGACCGTTTCTAGTCTCTTTGTTTTTGCCATTAAGTAGAACATGCTCTGTTTCAGAAATCGGTAGCAGTAATGACTGCGGTTACTAGTGACTGGGTAATGGCTGCGGTTACTAGTGACTGGGTAATGGCTGCAGTTACTAGTGGGTAATGACGACCGTTTCTAGTCTCTGGGTTTTTGCCATTATATGGAACAGAGCACTTATTCTTCTGGCTGAAGAACACTCTCCACGAAAGACAATAGTATACCACTGGTTTTGTTGTTGTCTTTGGCGATCTCCATCTGGCGAGGCGCGTGTACGGTCGCACCGGGAGAGCAGGCCTCCGGAACCCCGTCCTTGAAGGCTTGCACAAGCGAGGACGAATAAGGTTTTTGGGGAGCGTTCGCGCAACTGCTCGCTTCATTTGATTTTCTGCTACGACTACATCTGCGCGACCACTACCACGACATCCACGAAGGTGTCTGCTGCATCCACTACGCCATGACTAATGACGACCTCACCAAGTCTCCTGCTTCTACTTCTGCTGCTCCTTCCGCTGGTTCTGGGTATGCCTACCTCACACTTGTTGTTTACTTAGTTTTATTATCTGTTGTTTACATGAACACTGAGATAGGTATGGTAGTTTCTGTCCTTCTAGAAATTCGTATATCTATAGTGTTTTTGTATATCTGCTTTGTGAAAATGGCTATAGAATTCTCCATGATTTATCTAGTACTTTTCTGGATTAATGTAATTCGAAAAATACTCATACATTTAACACTCCTATTACTCTAATGTCCATGAAATCACCAACAGCCTTGCCGAAATTCGTGGGTGAGTTAATTTAAACCTTCATTAATTATGATTACCATTATGTGGTAGTTAAACAACCTTCTTCAGTTGTGTTTCTCTTAATTTCTTAGGTACCTAATAAGCAATTTTTCTCATTTTGTCCTGCTTTGATTTGCCTCTCATCATACATTTGATGCTTTACAGAACTCTCCTGGCGTTGCACAGGATGGCAACTTTACACCGTGATGAGCTTGGTCAGGTTGTTCTGATACCCTGGTCTTCCATTGTTAACGATATTTCAAAATAAACGCTGTCAAATTGTGGGAATTGACTTGTGGTATCTATGGCAGGAAACTCTTCTTAACCTGCTTCTTCGCAATTACCTGCACTACAACTTGTACGATCAGGCAGAAAAACTTAGGTCGAAGGCACCACGTTTTGAAGCACATTCCAATCAGCAGGTAAATCATCAAGTATTCCATTTGTTGCCCTGTCTTATGCTAATTTGTTTTGCTTTGGATGAAAGACATAATTTGAATTGATTATTTGTACTGAGGCTGATTATTGATTTAATGATGAACGAACTATGAAATCGTTGTCCTGTCATCTGATTATGTAGAGGTATCGGTGTACGGAAGTACTAACCTCAACTGTTGTCGCAGTTCTGCTGGTATCTGTTCTACTTGGGCAAAATTAGGACAATTCAGTTGGAGTACACTGATGCTAAAGAAAGCCTCTTGCAAGCTGCTAGAAAGGCACCCACTACAGCCCGTGGGTTTCGGATTCAGTGCAACAAATGGGCTATAATAGTGAGGCTACTTTTAGGGGAGATGCCAGAGAGAATCGTTTTCATGCAGAAAGGAATGAAGGCTGCTTTGACACCATATTTTGAGCTTACAAATGTAATTTCTCTCTTTCAGAAAAAATACATCATACTGCCGAGTAGTACATTTTTAATTGTTTTTCATTTATGATCTCCAGGCTGTTCGAGTTGGGGACCTGGAATTGTTCAGAGCTGTCGCAGAAAAATTTGCGAGCACTTTCAGTGCAGACAGAACTTGCAATTTGATAGTGAGGCTGCGCCACAATGTCATTCGGACTGGACTGCGCAACATTAGCATATCGTACTCACGGATCTCCCTTGCTGACATCGCCAAGAAGCTGGGGTTAGTCTCTGAGAACCCTGTCGTTGATGCCGAGAGCATTGTAGCCAAGGCCATCAGAGATGGGGCAATTGATGCCACCATTGATCATGCCAATGGTTGGATGGTGTCGAAAGAGACTGGTGACGTCTACTCAACAAATGAGCCACAGATCGCATTCAACTCCAGGATTGCATTTTGCCTGAACATGCACAATGAAGCAGTGAAGGCGCTGAGGTTCCCTCCAAATTCTAACAAGGAAAAGGAGAGTGCCGAGAAGAGGCGCGAGAGGCTCCAGCAGGAGGAAGAACTCGCAAAACACATGGCTGAGGAGGACGATGATGACTTCTAGATTGGTGGCTCCTTTTTATGCTTTCAGCTGCTGCCTCAAAGGTTTCATTTTGAAGAAACAAGGACTATTCAGTCGATTTTTAAGAGCCACTAGATCTCCGAGTCAGCCAATGTTTAACATTGTCCAGTGTGATTTATGTTGCTAACAATTTCTTCACTACAAATTGCTTACAAAGCACCTTATTTTCCCTGAAATACTGTATTCGAGGAAGTGAGTGCCGCAAAAGAACTGTATTCTGCATTGCATCCTTTGTTTCCTTTCCGGGCCTTGAAAACTAGAAGTTGGTCCGAGGACAATTACAAGTCCAGTGCGTTCTTCTCGTTTCGGATGTGAATTCACATCCGCTGGTGTAGCTTGCTTTCTTGCATTCACAGCGAATCCCTTTGGTCCTTGCGGGGTGAAACATGTTTTTGCCTTGTTTTATGGTGCCTTTTGCTCGCTTCGCGGCGAACGCATGTGGCTTTGGTGGTTCCTACGGTGGGCGATGGTGTTTTGCTCACGTTGGCTGGTGCGGCCGACGAGTAGTCGGAGGCTGGGAGCTAAGCAGCTACCCACTGTCCAGTGCCCACTATGCTATGCTACACAAACGCAAACGTGAAGAAGGGTGTATGATATCTGTAATTTCAGAGGAAAAGAAAGGTTTCAGCAGCGCTCGAATTTCCGAGTGCTTACTTCAAAAATGGGAATGTAGAAACTAGTAAAGAGTAAATAATGGGAATGGTAAGAGAGAAGTAAAAAAAACAGTGCCAGATAATATCGTAACACGGGGATGTAGCTCAGATGGTAGAGCGCTCGCTTAGCATGCGAGAGGTACGGGGATCGATACCCCGCATCTCCAAGTGTCATCATTTTTTGTGTTAATATTTTTGTTGTTGGCTGTTGCTGTTGTTTTACATACCACATCTTATCCCAGCCATATGAGCAGCATATCTTGTGAGGCTCATAGAAACAGTAACATGAGACATGTACAACATAGTTTGCGCTCATACAATAACAGCAACAGACTTCCATGTTCTTATCAATATTCACATAATCACAAATCTAATAGAACAGCATTCAGAAGGTACAACCATTAGCTGAACCAAATGTATCATATCCAGGCAATGGTCAGGAAATTCATCTGAAAAGAGAAAAACGGGCCATTTGCCTCAAAATCATGACAGGTAAAGTATCAGCTCCACGGGCATGTCAAAGGGGAAGCAGTAAAACAGGGCACGGGATAAATTCAGCCAGCAAATTCCCATCAACATGCTTCGAGTGGATTGCCTCCATGCTTAGGACAACTAGGTCTAGCTCCAACTCGTCGGCAACTTCTCCGATGATAGCTGTCGGTTTCTTCCCTTCCCCAAGGCGCTCCATCAACCCAAACTCTGTAAATCCACCTGCATATATAGAAACATGGTTGTCAGCACTAAGACAAGAAAATAGCACCCAAAAAAGACATTGATGAGCGAAATAGTGCAACCTTCTGAGAGATGCCATCTAATGCTTGACATCTGAGTATCATGCTCTGGGACTGACTCCTTCGACTTTTCATCAATAACTGAAATGAAGAGTAGATTTACTACACAGTAGTTTTAAGAAACGAGGAAGAGAAATGTGCATTACCAGAAGCAAAGCAAGCAATTTTTCAAAGCAATTGAGATCGTACCAACCACAGTAATATTTGCTCCGTACTTCTTTGCTAGAGAAGTGGTTGTTGCTGCAGCCTGATATATCATACAACCGTTATGGGCAAGCCACTATTGTTAGTTATGGTGCATCAAGATGTGTATACAAAGGAAGTTAACCAAGATGTGTATACAAAGGAAGTTCACAAGACAAAATGTTGCCATCCATTAAGGAAAAAGGATCAACTAAAATTCTTCCTTTCTATGGTGAGTAATGGCCAGAAGCAAACTGCCCTGGCAAATGGCCACAAGATTTTGAGTCTTCCGTAGTATCTATTTAGTGTGTTTTATACAGTCCTGAAGCAATTAACCCAAAACACAAAATAACAAGTTAAAATATCTGAGGAAGAGAACGGACCTGTCTTGTGCCTTCTGAAAGGTAAGGATTGCGATCCGTGACTGGAAGCAGAACATGTTTAACTTGGGAGAGAGCATCAACAGCCAAAGCACTTCCAGATTCATTCACTTCAGCCCTAACTGATGTCAAACAAACAAGCAAGCAAACATTAAAGAAAAGATCCTCAGCTCGATCATAGTAACTAGTCAAACATAAACAAATAGGGTTGGCCTTAAATTCTCTCTACAGGTGCTCTTGCTTGCAATTTGGTCAGGAATCACTATATTCTTCCCTGCAAAGTCCAAAGCCAACAGGTTGAACAATCTACTTACTAACTTAGGTGCAGCAACGGGAGCAGAACAGGCTGAACAATTTACTATAACTACATTGTTGGGAAACAGCAGAAGCGTATATGTGGTTGGTCATCTATGCAAACATTGTAGTCTCGCCGGATAAGTTAAGCTAGAACTTTACAGCAGCAGATTCAGTCTGACAGTTAAGACGTGAATTCATCCTACTCCACTTCAAATTTAAGCAAAAGAAGCAATCTTGAGCGATACGGAGGCATAGTCAGTAGTCACAGCACAAAGCAAACAAACCCAGAAAAAGCCTACCAATTAGTATCGGGACCAACTAGAAGCCTCTTCAAACTCGTGCCTACCATCCCCATCCCCATCCCCATCCCCACGAGCCGAGACATCTCTTCGTTCCGGCATTTCCACAGTATAACGAAGCTCAAGAAATAAATCTTAGACGACTAAGTTAGAGGAGGTTAGGTACGATCTGGACGGACTATGACATACCTCCATGCCGGGCTCCCCGGCGCCGCGCGGTGGCGAGCGAGACGCTGCCCTTCTTGGCCGGCGAGAAGGCGGGCCCCGGGGCGGGGTTCGTGCCGACCCGGGAGGCCGGGGCCGGGAGGAGAGAACTGGCGAAGGCCATGGGCGGGTGGTGGCTACTGGAATGGCGTGGAAAGAGGACGGACTCTCTCTCTCTCTCTATCGGAGGAAGGAGACGCGGACGGAGTGAGGGACAGACAGGTGGTGTAGTATACCGGGGTGAGGGTCGGGGCCGTGGCCCACTGGACGGCTAGCCTAGATGGATAAGTTTTCTCCAAAATTTTTTTTTGTTCCTGGTCAATTTTCAACTTTTTTTGGTCGTATTATTTGCTTTGATGATCTGTATACTAGTGCTAATGTCCTGCCTGCTAAACAGTGTTTTGGTCTGATTGTTTGTGTAACAACCCCAAATTAGGGTTTGTGTTTTAAATGTATAAAAGTATGAAAATTTAAAAACTTTTGGTTGTATCTCTTGATCATGCTCATGGTTTCCAAAATATTGTGCACAATTTTAAAATTTTGGAGATTGTATTAAAGTTTGTGTTGAAATTTCAAGCTTTTAAACTTAAATTTCATTTCTATTTGAATTCCAGAAAAATATGTGAATGAAAGTTTCCTAAAATAATTTATTCAAATACTAGATTATTTATCTTGAATTGTAATTATTTTTACCAAATTTTTAGAAGTGTTTTGACTTCACCAAAATTCAAATCAAATCATTAATGCAGTTTTGAAAATAAATTAATTCGACAAATTTTAGAATATAAAATGTCCAAATTATTTTCCTAAGTCCCTTGTGAACCTCGAATGTCCACAAAAATTTGCAGAATTTTGGGATTTTATTATAATTAAATTGGCTAGGTCAAACTTGCTTATTTTCTGGTCAAAAATGAAACCTAATCCAAACCACGTACTATTTCTCGACTCGAGTCCGACGCCCCTTTCACCTCTCGGTCCGACCGAACCAGATCGCCGAGCGCTTACCTCCTCTCTCACGACTTCCGGCCCACGCGGCAGGTTTCGTCTCCACGCGCGTGCGTCCGCGCGCTTCGTCCGCGCGCCGACTTGCGGCCGTCGCCGCATGCATGCCGCCACGCCGAGTCGCCGGCCACCTCGCCGCCTTGTTGTCTCCACTCGCGACCTCCGCCTCCTTCTACTTAAGCCGCCGAGCTCGCTGCCGGCTTCCTCCTCGCCTCGCCCATTCTTCTCCACCGAGCTCCTTGAGCCGAAAGCGCGCCGCGCACCACCTCGTGTTCGCCACTCCAGTGAGCCTCGGCGCGGGCCAACCGCGTCACGGCGCGCCCCGCCTCCCCAGGAACCTAACCCCTCAAGAAATTTCTGGTTTCGTCCACTGAGAAGTTGCGCACAAGTCTTCTTCTTCGGCTCCGGTCGAAACCGCTTCCACCGCCGTCGCGCCTCCTCCAGCGAGCCCGAGCTAGATTCCTTCCTCTGTGAGCGTCGCCTAGACTCTTTCTTCCTTCCCCGATCACTCACCCGCTCTCTCGTGCTCCACAGGAACCCCTCCACGGTGGACCACCCCGCGCCGCCGCTGGCTTCCGTCGCCGGACCACTCCGGACGCTCTCCGTCATCACCGACCACCCCGGCCTGCTCCAGGTAGCCCACTGGTGCTCAGGCGCACCTTAATTCTTCTCCAACCACACCCGATGCCGTCGCCCCCTTTTCACCTCCACGGCCGGCCGCCGCGACCTGTCGCCGCGCCGCCACAGTGCCTCTCTGACCACCCCGCGACCCCGCGACCACCCCTAGCTCCCTTGACCCCCTGGCGACACGTTTTGGCCATCGCCATGGTCTCCCCGCCGCTCCAACCGCCGGCGATGAACCACGGTCGAGTATCCTCTGTCTGCCCTGTAGCTTCATCTCTGAAATTCTCCTCTGTTACTGAAATTAGGGCTCAATTGTTATGTCAACTCTCTTGAGCTAGCAAATTTTGTGTATGTAAAGTTGATCACTAAGTTTTAATTTAGCAAATAGGTAATTAGTTGTCAGTAGTATAATTTGTTGTGGTGAAGTTTTGAGCAGAGAAGGTTTTCGTTGAAAATCGGTTTTGTCGAGACTATTTCATACTCTAACACTAGTAGTTAGCGGGATTGTGAATCTATTTAGCCATTTAATACACTTAAGCTATCGGGAAGCAAACATAATTGAAAGCAAGTATAGAATTGAAAACCTTGAAACCATCCGAGTGGTCGTGTTGTGGACTTCATCTAGCGTAAGCTCCCACTCTTGCTCAATCTTTCGTGTCATTTTAGGCTCTTTGTTAGTAAAACTAGTTCCGTGAGTTGATGAGTCAATACTAGTCTTGTTGATTGTCCGGCAGTTGAAGTTGCACTTTGATAAGTTGTATTGTCTGATTTGTACTAATCGGTTTGGGTCTCTTGATCCGTATAGCAATGGGTTAGTATGGCACCTTTGGAAGATCTGCAGAGGGTCCGGTCAACATCTCCCAAGGCAATGTGTTGGGGAAGCTTCATAATCTTATTGGAGATTACCTCACCACAGCAGGATTTGTTTCTTAGGAGTTTTAGTTCTGGTAGTAAGACCATAAGGTAACGACATCTTTGAAAAATTAGTTAGCATTCACATGTAGTTCGATGGTGTTGGATTGTGCATAGTTAAGGTCGATAAGGCCAAATCTGGTTGGACATTTGATTAACATTTATTAGTGGCTAATTAGCTAATCAGTGTTCCAATAAGCAATTTTGCAGGTCTAAAATGATCTTATCACAGTAAAGGTTACATAGAATAGTTAGTTATTTAAAATGTGGTAATTTGCTGCTTAGCTAATAGATGTGCACACAATCACCATCAAAGTCTGCCGAAAGAGGAGAGCATATAAGAGGATATGTTTTGACTGTATGATTATCGTGGAAAGTAAGTGAATTTGGAAAGATCAGTAAGAAGAAATCCTATCTAATTTAAATAAACTCCTAATCAACTAATTTTTTTTTGTTCCTAAATTTCATAATCTTTCTTCTGTGTTTTTAATTTCTGGATCCTTTTGGTATTCTGGTGTTTATTCGCTGTTTTTCGCTTTGGCAGTTTTTATCGTTAGATGACGTTGATATCGAGAGTGATCCTCTGCAGCAAGTCGAATATCTCAAACAAAGCAAAGGCAAGCAGTTTGATCATATCCAGTTCATTTCCATTATTTTCAAGTCTAATATTTTGTTTAACTTGTATGTATGCATGCTTTTGTGTCAAAGTAATTTTGTCGATTAGAGGTAGTTAATCCCATTGCATTGTTGCCCTGAAATTGTTCACCCCTGCCACTACCTTAGGAATATTATTCTCACTGGTGAATTAGAGCCCGATGAATGATTTAGGGCCTTTTATTTGTATTTACGATATGATGCTTAGCCATGCTTAGATACCGGTAGAATTGGGCGGTTATCGACTTAATCGGTAACCTTGATCACACAAAATTATTATAACTTTATATTTTAGCATTTTTGCTATGTTATCTGTGAAAACTAAAAATGAAAACAAAATGATTTGGACTTGGGCACAATGGTAAGATTGGTGTGCTTTTGGGTGTGACTGGAAAGGTGCCCGAGTCATTTAAGGACCGAGTTACTTGCGCCACCGTACTGAGCATTTTGCGTGCTAACCACACTAGAGTATATGGGACCTCTCTTGACTTAGTACTTTGGCGTGTATTGGCTCTGGGTCGCAGGAGGTCGCAGGAGGGATGGTGTTGGGAGCATGGTAGTTGTCCGAAAAGCTTTACCCTTTGTGGGTAGTTGTCTTTTCGGCTTTACCATGTAAGCGTATGGATTTCTATCCATACGAGCGGCTCGTAGTTGATACACAATATTGGAAAATGTCATGTTAGACTTAGCCGTGCCTGCATACCAAAGGAAGTATGCTAACCGTGGCTGGTGGAAAGGCGGTCTAAAGTGTGGGTACATTGGTACACCGCAGGTTAAAACTATTCGAATAGCCTCGTCCTAGGTTATGGACACGCTCGGATACGCCCCGTGAGAACTAGACTACAACATTTAATTAAAACTTGACGGGTTGGTATGAACGGGTGTTCATACTATTGTTGTGATGGCCATTGGGTTGGTCATCTCCAGGATGTCTTTATGTTACTACTTATCAGATCATTGTTTATTTCTGCAAATAAAATTTGAATTGTTAAAACTGCCTTCAAACTATTACATTATTGCAAAAGAAAAATGGCTTTATGCTAAAAGTAAGTCCAGAGCCCTCCACTTAAATAAAGCTTGCATGTAGTTAAATTATAGTTCATTACCCTTACACGTCGGTCTTGAGTACAAAAATAATTTTTGTACTCAGATGCTTTGCTTAATGTTTTTGTTGCAGAGGAAGAAGGTGAGCCCCAAGGGCTTTCCTTTTGTGAGCTGTGCTACGGGTTTGACAACTAGCTTGGCGGCCCGGTTGGTTGCCTTGTGGATAAAGGCACACTAATTGGCTCTTTTATTTATCGCCATCTTATGGCTTTTGCTTCCGCTGTGTAGTTTGTTATTTATCTTGTAAGTTCAATCTGTTGTATATTATGAAGTTTTGATATTGTAACCTCTCGTGTATGGAATTAATGCTTGATTTTGTAACGGGGTGTGTATACTGCATTTCTGGGAAGTATACATATCCTGAGGCTTGGTTTATTTGAATTGTGATGCTAGGGTCAATGGAAAGCTAAGCATTACAAGTCGAATAAACTGGGGTCCTCACAGTTTGTTTGGGTGATCTACATCTCACTTTATTTGTTCCACCCTACGATGCACCGATACACGATACTGGTACAGTGGTATGGATGTGACGATACCCTATTTCACCCAAAAACCCGATACGGCGATACAGATCTCTCTCTCTCTCTCTATATATATATATATATATATATATATATATATATATATATATATATATATATATATATATATATATATATAGAAAATGGTATGGTACTCACTGAGATGCATTCTCCCACCTCTCATATACCATTTAAATTGTATTATGATACCTCTTTATCAATTTGAGTATACTCCAATAATGATTATAAGATACTCCAAAGTGAGTTCTATGAAAAATTTCATGAAAATCCACTTTTTTATACCAAAATCCGTGTATATACTTCTTTTATGTATGAAAAAGGGTATATAGCAAAAATAAATGGCTCCAATGAAAATTTTTCGATCAAGTCAGATTAGCGTATCTTATAATTGGTATTCAAGTATACTGAAAGTGATAAAGAAGTATAATATATTCGTTTAAGTGGTATATTGGAAGTGGGAGTACATACTCCTGGGAGTACGAAACGGGTGTCCTATATATATATATATTAAAAATAGTAAAAATACAAAATATTGATAAGTTCCAGTCAAGATCAGTTGACGATACGATAGAACAGAACCATGAGCAAAAAGCCATCTCAAATCATGCTGCAAGATCAGTTATAATTTAGTTTCTTAAAATGGAGAATAATTTAATGGTTGTTCACATAATATACTATGGATCATGGAACATTCAAAATAAGGGGAATGGTTTTTTTTACCCATGTGCATTACCAAATTGTTTTCTCCAACTGAAGTGTAAGATATGCATTACCAAAGCTTAATAAGGGAGATACCAAACGTATGTATAAGCCTTAATAACATTTACAACATTAGTTCTCTTAACACTGAATATATATTCAGGCAATAAAATTATGTACCTCAAAACACTGGATGTGGTTCAAAACTAGGCAATCAGACATATCAAGTGGGTTGGGCTTCAATTATGGACCGTATCGAGGTATCGGAAAGTATAGGGAAGTATCGGGTTTTTGTTTTCTTAAAAAAATATAAATATTTTTGATACTTCTCGATACGTATCGGCACTGTATCAGAGCCGTACCCATATCCGATACGTATAGAGATACTGGTACGTTGTTGGTCAGGAGTATCAGTGCATCAGAGGTTCTACCTTTTCATCACTTTATGCAAGTTAGAAAAGAACAATCTCTCTTGGGAAACATCATGAGAAGAGATTACTAGAGTTTTGCCACTTCCCCTCTCCTCCTATCTCCAGTCTCTACTATGGCAAGCCAACCAAATCTCCCTGTTTAGGTTTCCTTCCCTTCGTCAGCTTCGTCGCCGTTGCGGGAAAACTAGAGGTGTTCATGGGTGGCCCGGCCCGAGCCCGGCCCAGTCCGGGCTGGGCTTGGGACTGCATTTTCGGCCCGAAGGCCTGGCCTGAAAGCCTGTAGGCCCAACAAAAACAATATAAAAATATAAAAACCCCTTTTTTATCATTAAAATTAATTAAATATTATTTTTTTATTCCAAAAAAGCATTTAAACAGCAAGTTTTAATCGGAAAAAGCAAATTTCGGGCCAAGCCGAGCTGGGCTCGGGCCTGCCCGTTCACAGCCGAGCTTTTCAAGCCCGACCCGGCCCGGCGTTTGAACAGGTCTAGGGAAAACTGAAAGACTAGTTTATTTCTTTTGCTCATTATGCTAGATGCTAAGTATATGCACTTGATTTGTATCCTACTACTTGTTTGCTTGACCAACAATATTCTTTGTCTGGCCAACCAGGCTTGGATGATCTACTTCCAAAATTCACATACTACCCTAATTTGTATGGTAGCAAGGAAACAATATCGTAGAAACACATATAATTATAATTCACAGGACTAGTTAAAATATCATATGATAATTGTGTGGTAGCTTATTGTTTAATTTGTAACACAAAACCACAGGAATTTGAATTTTTTTTTCACTAGACCACAGGCATTGAGGCAAATGGTCATACATAACCCATTTTGCTACCTTACCCTTTCAATAGCCCCCTTGTGGCCATCTTGCCACACCTGCAGATGCTTGTGTGGCAGTTGGAGCACCAACACAGATCCAGTGACGTGACTGGCCGCATGGGTGTAGCTAACCTAGTCCTCGTCTCGTGCCTCTGTGCTCTTTCTCATGCGAGTTGGATCCCGCGCAACACACATTTACCAGAAACCCTAGAGAAGGAGGAGGCGCTCAGAGGAAGGAAGCCATGGCGCCGAATACTAGGGGTGGTGTCAGAACCCGGGATTAATATCCCACATCCCATAATCAGTAGCTAGTTCACACAGTAAACAAATATGGTAACAAAATCATATCACAATTTTATTAATAAACAACAGAGTTGATTACAAAGGAGGCTTACAGGCCCACAATAAAATAAACACAGCGGAAGACGAAGATATAGTAGGGTCCAGTTAATCTGCCACAGGCAATCGACTGGGGAAGCGGCCTAGTCGTCGAGGTCCACATCGGTAGCAAAGTCCTTCTCCTCTGAAATTTTATTTGCATAAAGCAAGTATGAGCACAACTTCCGTGCTCGCAAGTTACACCCGTCAAGTAACAGAATGACATGCATATATGGATGTAACAAAGGATGGCTTATAAGGTCATTTGCATAAAGCAGCATTTTCTTTAAATACTTGTACTAAGTTCCAAAGCAGTTATTTTATAACTAAAATTTATAAAATGCTCAATTTTATAGTCAGATAACATTCACACATGAATGGTGAAGGATACCCTCCTATCACATGGCTCCCTGCCCAATTTCCATCTAGATAAACCAGTTTTGAAGAAGTCTTTTTCAAACAAAAACCAAAGTCTAACTTTGAGTAGTTCTGCTAGCATGTCCATAACCGCGGACACGGCTATTTGAATAGTTTTACACTCGGCAGAGGTTGTACAGCTTTATCCACATGACAAGACTTCTCTAGTTTGTCCGGCATATATCTATGCCACCGCTCACTACCTTTGGTAAGCGGTTTAGAGCACGTGTCGAGGCCTTTACAATGTTCTGTCTTAATGCATTTATGCCCGCTAAGGTTTCGCTGCTATTGGACTAGCCATCCTCCGAAAGCCCCCTCCTGCACCAGATGGGTCTACTGTCTGACCAACACCCATACCAACAACATAGCACCAATGACACTAAGACATCACAAATTATTTAGCCAAGTCCCGCCCACACAGGACATGTGGTAGTACGGTAAGGCGTAGCATCATGCGCTCGAAGACCGGTCCTTAACTGACTTGGATAACTTTCCAACAAAACCCATGGGCCTCAACCATACCCGATTGAGCCCGTGCATAAACTTGCACCCACCGAACATCCATTATGCCTAAGTCCAAACCATTTTCATTTATTTCATTTATTTCAAAGTCATAAAGTTCCATAGCATACCGATGCCATGGATACCATCTAAACAACAATTGATTTCTGGCTGAAATCCCCAAAATAAACATGTTCGGTTTAAAAGCATGGCTAAGCATGATTTTTCTCAAAATGCTCTAGTTCATACTATCGTATCAACTAGGTTTGATCTATGGTGACAATATGTTTGCTTCAATTCTCAAAATTGGCCATACAAAGGATTTTAGGCATAACTATATATTTATAACAGGAGTTTAAATTACTGATATAAATAAGCATACAGTAATAATTTAAAACAGAATATAAATAATTTGAAATAATGGGATCGAGATGATCAAGGGTATAACTTGCCTTGCTTGATGAGGTGATGTTGTTTTTCTTTAATGATCACCTTATGAGCGTCCGTGTTGAGGTGACGTTGTTTTCTTAACAGTCACCTAGTACTCACAAGTACTATCTTGAGTAGTCCAAGTGTACGATCACGATGATCATACAGTCAAAATCATTCCTCTTATGTTGTTCTTCAATCGGCGTCGAAATCTGATTCTCCGAAGTCGTCGAAATCTAATCGTGAAAATACGACCAAATTCAAATAAAATTCAAATAACAATTCAAAAGAACTCCAAATTAAAATAATTTGATTTAGTTAGCTATATTACAATTTTATACAAATTTTGCAACTTGAATCACCCAAATCGGAGTTTGGATGCAAAAGATATGAATTTTAGAAGTTTGAAATTACATAAAATAATGAATTAGGGTTTAAAGGAATTATTGATAAAATAAACCCAAAATTAAATAATTTTGGCTTAGATGGCTAGATCTTGATTTTATATGAATTTAGGAATTTGAATCGACGAAATCAGAGTTCGTATGAGGGAGAACGAACCCCGGGAAGTTCTAAATCTAAATAAACCCTAAAATCAGATTTTATTGATTTTCTTGAATTATTTTCCTAAAGGAAAATCGAATTATTGCGCAAGATGACGTGAGCCCTGAGATTTTTGGAATTAAAGGAATTAAAATAATTCCTGACGAATGGACCCCACATGCCATAGACATGGCTCACATGGACCGAGTCCACGGGGCCTTTGGCTCGGGATGTTGCGCAGACGTGGCGTGCGCGGGTGAGGTGGCGCCACACAGGCAACCACGTCGGACCTGGTGTTGAGGTGGCACCGAGGTGGCAGCCATGTGGCTGGGCCACGTCGTGGATGACCGGCGGCAGCTCGGCTGTGAGCTCGTCGGCGAACGGTGGCGAGATAACCTCCGGCGAGGGCACCAACGGTTAGAGGAGATCGCGAGGGTCTTGATGCTTACCACGGCGGCGCTCGGGCACGAATGAATCGCCGGCAGCGAGGACTTAGGCGGCGGTGTCGGGCTCGCGGCAGCGGTGGCGTTCGGGTGGTTCCCCGACGATGCTAGGGTGCGCACAGGGTAGTAGACGTCGCGACGATGTCGAAGAGGGGGTCGAGGTGGCCGGAAAGTTCTTGACCTCGCCGGAATCGAAGAAAAACCTCGACGCGGTGGCCGGCGGCAAAACTTGAAACTCGGCCAAACGAAGAGAGGAAGGGAGGAGTGGGTGGTGTCGTCGGGGTGAGGAGGTCATGGCGATCCTTGGGGGCCCTTTTATAGGGTCGGAGGAGGCCGGGAGGAGGGATTGGTGTGTACGGAGATCTCAGCGGCCATGGCACGGTTCCGGTGATTTTGCGCGAGATGGGGGGCAAATGGCCGGTGAAGGCGCGGCGTGACAAGGGGGACTTAATGCGCGCGCGTACATGGAAGGAGGGGGAGGAAATCACGGCTGATTCGGAGCTTGTCGTTGCGGCCATGGCAGCTCGGGCTTGCACGTGAAGAAGAAAGGGACGGGGAAAGAAGAAGGGTGCGGGGCGGTGGGATTTTGATCTGACGGTGGAGAGCGAAAGGGAGCGGCTGGCACGTGGGATGCTGATCTAACGGCCGAGCCGTGGGAGAGAGGGTGTCGGGTGCGGGTTGTGATGGCCGTCGGATTTTAATCCGACGGTCATGGTGAAAAAGGGCGCGTGAGGTTGAGGCGGGCTGAGTGCGGGCCGAGTTGGCTGGGCTGGACCGGAGCGGCCAAGGTGGGCCGAACGCGGGAGAGAGGAAATGGGCCGGACCAGTGGGGTTTCGGCCCAAAGGCAATTTAAGGATTTTAAATGGATTTGTTAATTTAGATATTCCGATTAAATAGAAAGGGCTTTAGAAAATAGCAAAATAACTCCAAAAATTATGAGAAAATTCACAGATATTCCCTGAGTTATTTTGGACCTAAATAAAATATCTTCAACTTATATTTGGCTATAGTTTTTGCAAATAAATTATTTTGGCTTGACAATACTTAGGAAAAAGTTTTTAAAAAAACTTAGAAAATTCTAGAAATTAATTTAAATTTTATTTTTCAGATCAAATCAACTGAAACTTCAAGAACTTCAAATAACTTTTAAAATTTGACTTTTACAACTTCAGAAATTCAAATAAGACAATCAAACTCTTTCAAATTTCAGAAAATCCAATAACTTTATTTATTTTATTTTGGTAACATAACTTTGGGATGTTACAGGTGGACCTCCTTACGCCGTGGTAGAGGCTACCTTGTCCAGTATGGTAGCAAGGAAACAATATCGTAGATTGTTTGGATAGGGAGGGATTAAAACCATTCCCTTCGGATTGGAAGGGATTTTAGTTCAAACTCTGAGTTAATCCGAAGGGATTGAGTCGGATCATAATGCATCCAAATAAGCCTGAGAATGAACAACCAGCAATCTTAGGTCCAGGGGCACTTTTATTTTGGGAAATTTTTTTCTTGATTTGTTGATTCCGCACAAAATTGGAAGTAATAGGTTCCAATTCAAATGGAGTATGGTAGAATTGTTGCTCAATTTGGGGAATTTTGGGAAAAATGTGTTGCATGTGCGATTGGGGAGGGTGATGAGATTCTTACTTGGTGATTCAGTCAGTCCCGTCAAAGCTATGGATTGAAATCAACATCAATCGCCGACAAGCATTGGTTGCGCGCCCTTCCTCCCATGTCACCTGGTCGGGGCACGCGAAATGTGCGAGGATGCCCCTTCCTTTCACGCCTTAGGGCATCTCCAATAGTGATGTCTACAATTTTGCTATATCAACTCCACGTCTTTGAAAGACAGATTTAAAGACAACATCTCCAATAAGCTGCTTCTAGCAAGTTATCTCTAACATTCATGCCAAACTTCTAATATTCTCACTTCTTCATCCATCTCTCACATACACTGGTTGTTTTGTCTTGGTTCATGTGTAGAAATGGTTGTTTGAGGAAGAGATGACTTTCCTTCTCTCTCATGCTTCTCTTTCTTCCACCTATGATTTTACTAACATAGAAAGGCTAACCGACGGCTGACATGGCACTATTGGAGATGCCCTTATGACCCTTTCTTTCATGTCGTCGTGTGGAGGCGTGGCACCAGGTGTCTACGAGGCCTCCATATCACGCTGCTCCAACTACCACGCAAGTGCCTGTAGGTGGGCCAAGATGGTCACAATGGGGTTGTTGAACGAGGAAGGTATCAAATTGTGTTACATGTGACCGTTTGCCTCGATGCTTGTGATTTAGTGAAAAAAAATTTCAATACCGTTTATTTTGTGTTACCGAAAAAATGAGGCACGCGGGTCGATCACTACTAGGGATGGAGGGCGCGGCAGACACGGGTAGTGCTTGCCCATACCCATGCCCACCACCCTATTTTTCGTCCACAGGCATGCCCGCGAAGGGCGACGGGCAGAGAAGCTCGTCTATGCCCGCCGCCCGCGGGCATGCCCATG
Organism: Ampelocalamus luodianensis; assembly: GCA_036346255.1. Taxonomy (NCBI): domain Eukaryota; kingdom Viridiplantae; phylum Streptophyta; class Magnoliopsida; order Poales; family Poaceae; genus Ampelocalamus; species Ampelocalamus luodianensis. The sequence goes on along the minus strand of CM070634.1, from coordinate 96,123,336 downwards.
TGCCCGCCAGGGAGGTGACTGTTTAATGCCAATTTGTCTCTATGAAGCAACTGTGAAGGCAACATGGAGGAGATAATGAATTAATGAGGCTGTAAAGTGATTCACACACACACACACACAGAGAGAGAGAGAGAGAGTAGTTGGAGCACCGAGGGATGCATATGTATACAAGGCGTTAAACGAGGAATCCTTGTCACGTACCTGACGGCAGCCTCTGAGAAGTGGCGGTGCGGCTGCTGCTAGCGGAGGACGTGGAGGTCGCCACTGGGGCAGAACTCGGTGAGGAGGCAGGACCACCTATCGCCCTTGCGGGAGGAAGGGGTGGTCGACGGCCTCAAGGATCTCGCACTCGGTTCATGCTTGTCCCTCCTTGTCCCTTCCCCTGAGCTCCTTCCTGTCCAACACCTTGGCCGCCACCAGCGCGCTTGTGGTGCTGTTCCCCTTCCCCTTGACCTCGGCCAAGTAGATGCAGCCAATGTCCCCCACGCCAAGGCAGTGCACAAAGTGGACGTCGGAGAGCGCGACGGTGGCGGTGGCGTGAGGGGGAAGGGGCCAGAGGAGGTGGAGCAGGAGGGTAGCGAGCGACGACTGCTGGACTGCTGGAGGAGCGAGGAGAAGAGGATTGGGGACAGATCTAGAGCAACTAAGCGAGAGAGATTAGGAATGACCAAATGGGATGGTGGGTCGTGGGCTTGTGGCTTGGGGAATGTAATGACGAGTAATCGGGTGGAGTTTACCTATGCCTGTGCCCGTTTGCCCGATGGGCAAAAAATTGTACCTATTTTTATGCCCGTAAGCAAAGAAAGACACTCATACCTATCTCTATTAGAGTATTTATCTACGGACACGCGGGTAAACGGACACGATTGTCATCCCAGTCGCTACTCGCTACTCGAATCCACCCAGTCTCCTTTTTGGTTTCAGGCTTTCAGCCGTCACCGATCCGGAACACCAAAACCCTAACCGTCACACCGCCGCCGTAAATCTTGAACCCCCACCGCGCCGGCGGCTGCGGCGGCCATGGCGTTCATCGCCCACATGAAGGAGCTCATGAGGAAGTACAACAAGGTGGCCGTAGGCGTCCACGTCTCCATCTCCTGCGCCTCCATCACCTGCCTCTACGTTGCCGTTAACAACAACGTCGACGTCGATGCCATCTTCAGCAGGTTCGGCATGCACGTCCGCAACGAGGCCCCTCTGGCCCCGGCCCCCGCCACCCCCGACGACTTCCCCTCCTACGCCACCGTCATCGTCGGCAAGGAGGCGCCGGAGCGGCCGCGCAACCAGACGAGGGATCTCGTGGCGTCCAGCGGCGGCGCGCTCGCCCTCATGTGCAACAAGGCCCTGTTCCCCGTGAGGGTCCCCATCACCATCGCGCTCACGCCGCCCGTCGCCAGGTTCCTCGCCCGCTGGAAGCTCGTCAAGACCTGAGCCGTGAGTCCCCATCACTTTGTTTTACTTACTCTCTGCAAGTTTAGCATCGCCTGAATGGAGCAAAAGTTCGATGGGACCGATGAGTTAGCCGCTAACTTAATTGTGAGAGGTTTTGTGGATTGTAGCGCATTATATCTTCAGTATTGTGATTGATAACTTTGCAATGGATGGAATTGGGATACTCTGTTCCACTTTTCTGGAAACAGGAATCTGAGGAAGAAAAGGATACTGTTTTGGTTTGTTAGCACGATTATTTATATTTCCTGATCTGGTTATCTTGTATGCTATTGAACAAGGTTGCATGTATTACAATATTACACTTCTCTTTTGGGTGGCAACAACGCTCTAGCTGTACAGAAGTTGTTTCCTTTTTGTTTTTGTTGTATTTCAAAACTAAAAGTTAGTTTAGATCCATCAACCTCACCCATGTGCTGGCCAATTTTACCCCCTTGTATGTAGAGGCTAAATCAATCTGTTTATGTGAATGGTTCTTAACACTAGTGCTAATGTACTTTCGATCAAAAGTTGATACGAAATTTTTCTATGGTTGCCCAGTGCCCAGTGAAATAACTGAGCTATTTGTGGTAGGATAGGTGATGTGGGCTTAAACATCCAGATAAGTTCTAACTGCCTACTAGGGGTTGCTCAACATATGCTCTTTTTATTGATTTATTGTCTTTCTTTAAGCTTCATTATTGTGTAGTGCGCTTGAACTTACCTGTTGGTTTGTTGCTATTGCTATGCATTATTCAATAACTTTTACCTTTCAAGTTTCAAGCTAGCATAGGGCGGTTACTATGTTCATGTTATACGAGTACTGAAACTTGTGTAACTTTTCTAATCAATAAATAGTAATGATTTACCTGTTTTTTTTTGTCATACTTAAATGATAGTCACGTACATATGTATTCTCTACTTTTAAACAACTATTTTGCATAAAAATCCACATATTGTCTAGCCATATGCAGTACCATATCCAGATCTTTATCTTTGTTTGCCCTCGTCGTGTTTAATCATCAAATTAGCTTGAATACATGTGAAAGATTACATTATATAACACACTCAATATATGCTTCCACAGAATACATAAGTTCCATTTGGCCTGTACTTAGTATATTGCTTGTGGCTGTGGCTGAGTGCCATAATCTGAGATGGGGCTGGTCTGACTTCTGTACATTATCTTTAGGTGTTTCATCCCGAATGCTCTGGGAGATTGGTGCATCTAGAAAGAATCTACCTCCCAGTGCATCCTGCAATGGGGGCAATGCTGTAAATGACTCCACACCGCCTTTTGGTGCCGATGCGATTGTTTAATTTGTATCAGGTCAAGGATGAATGCCCCTGCGAGAACATAGTTTCGCACCTGGAATTTTTGTTATTCTGTCAAATTATGGCAGCACGTCATTCTCTGATTTTGTAACATCAACAAATAGGTTGAGAACAAAATAAGAACGATTATTAATAGAGTTGGCATGCCGTTGATCATTGTTTGCATCCTTCCACCATTCGATTGGCACAACCAACCGTCCGATGCGTAGCGTTTCTCTTCTTCCTTGATCCTCTTCTCGTGAGCGTCCCTTTCCCACGATCGTCTTCCTCTTGTGCTTTGAATTTCACTCGCAGCATTCTGATTCCAAATTTCTAATGGCTCCAGTTTCAACAACAAAAAAGAGCATTCACTGAAATCAACAACTTTTTTTTTAGATCACGTTTCTCCCGTCGAGAGCTCACACAAATCTTCCATGCTGATCTGTGTCAGCCCATGCAACAAACACGAATCTCCCTTGCATGCAACAACAAACTTGAATGGTGCAACAAAAGTAGGCAGCCCTGGAACAAGACAAAACCCCAATTGCAACAAAGCAAGTCACTAATATGATGCAACAAATAAAAATCTCGGTTGCAACAATTGAAAACACCTATTTCAACAAATAAAAAACTCGGTTGCAATAATTGAAAACACCTAGTGCAACAAAATAATAGAAAATTGTGTGCAACAAATCAACAGATTTTGTACAACAAACCAACTCTTATTGCAACAAATTGGAAATATAATTGCAGGAAAAAAATTGTTGCTGCAACGAATCACTGACCTCACCAGCGCCGTTGCCCCGCCGAAGCTCCGACAACACACCCTTCCCTCCTCCTCCGGTCCATAGCATTACCCAAAAGAAAATGTTTGCTTTTGTTATCATGTGAAGGAAATCCATGTACAACTCTTGAGTTTGTTGAAACTTTTACCGGTTGCTATGTGTGAAACATGCCCACTTGTGTATTGAAAAAAGAGAAAATTGATTATTTGTCCTATCTTTCATGCGGTTTCGACGATTTACCATTATTTTAGATGCAGTTGATTATTTGCCCAATCTTTCACATTTAGTTTGATTATTTGCTATTTTCCGCCCTTTTTGTTTTTTCTAATTTATTTTCGCATTTTACCCACCTAAAATGACCGTTATACCCCTGGACCATTCAGCCCAACTGCCCAAGGAATATGGTCCAAGCGGCGCGCCAGGTGACTAGGCGAGTGACTCCACCTAAGGCTAGGGCTAGCATTTTGGCGGCAATGGCGGGCAAGGGAGGGAAGGGTCTCTTGGTGGCGAAGATGACAGCGGCCAAGAGAACCGACAAGGACAAGAAAAAGGACCCCGTCTCCCACTCCTCCTGCACCGACCTGCAGGTCCCATCCCCTTCTGCTTTCTTGTTCATATGTCCTCTTGGATTTTTAGGTCGATATCCTCTTGTTCTCTCCTCGAATTAGACATATCTGGGGTTTCTTGGTGCGAATTTTATGTAGATGCGTGGAATTCCTAGTTAATCTGTTGCAAACGTATGCTTGACATTACAACCTGCTTTTGTCCTTGCAGTTCAAGGTGGGGCATCCACCGACAGCTCGAGTTGAGAGCGTCCCTCTCATGTACATACTCTGCGATGATATTCAAGTACCTGACTACCGAGGTCTATAGCGCCGATGTGTACTCTGCGATGATATTCAAGTACCTAACTGCCGAGGTCCTAGAGCTGGTCGGGAATGCCAACAAGGATCTCAAGGTGAAGCGTATCACCCCATGCCACCTGTAGCTCGCTAGCCGTGGTGACGAGAAGTGTGGTGCGGTCGGTGTGTGCACTGGGCCCGACCGAACCATATGCCCTGGGCCAAACAGTCCGAGGGGCATAGCGGTCATTTCAGGTGGGCTAAAATGCGAAAATAAATTAGAAAATACAAAAAATGGTAAAAATAGCAAATAATCAAACCAAATATGAAAGACGAGGTAGGTAATCATCTGCATCAAAATAGTGACAAATTGTCGTAGCCGCATGAAAGATAATCAATTTTTCCCATGAAAAAATGTCGGGGAGATCAGAAATGAAATGAACAAGGATGGACAAGGCACAAGATTGGTGCGGTCCGGGCACGGGTTGTCATGGACCGACCGATCCACTCCGCGAGTAGTATAGGTCTCGTCGCCCTCCCGCACCAACCGGGCAGTGCATCCATCCGCACCCTTCATCGTCTCGCGGTTGCAGCCTGAATTACGCGGTCACGGCACCACCGGCCGGCGGCCGCTGCCTCCGACCAACTCGCCCGGACGCCCCCATTCCGCGGAGGAAGGATGATCGTCTGCGTCGCCGTCGTCGGCCACCAGGTCAGAAACCCCCCTCACGGCCCACTCGCTCGTCGCGTCAGATCCCAAAATCCGGTCCCATCTCGTACGCCGGCGCCGGCGAGACTAATGCTTTGATCTTTCCGTCTCCTCTGGTGCCGTGCAGAACAACCCGCTGTACCTGCAGAGCTTCACGGAGGCTGACGACGCCCTCAAGCTCCACCACGTCGTCCACTGCTCCCTCGACGTCATCGACGAGCGAGGTAGGCGCCTTACCAACCACCATGATCCAGATCCAGATGTTTTTTTTAATCAAATGCACTGGAAATACCTCAAATTCGATTCATCTTCCGCCCACTTGTAAAAGATAAGAGGGGAAGCTGCACCACGAGCCCTGCCTTAGAGGCATCGAAATCTAGTTTTGTAATTGCCTGATGGATGAATTCAATGTCACTTGACAAGTGAATTCACCTTGTGGAAAAGAGGGGGCGCAGATTCAAATGCCATGGTATATGAGTACAAAAACTTGCAGTTACCTTTCGCACTCTTGCTTTGCAAGGCTTTTGACATGCATAGAGATATCGGGGTTCCAGATGAGGATAGCCGATAAGTGTAGATTGCAGAAAGGAGGTACCGTGCAATTACCTTAATTCATACCGATCTTTGACTAATAGTGTAGATTGCAGCCATCAACGTTTATTGCGAGTACCACTCCTATATCATTTGCGGTCTAAGACACCCCTAGAATTTGTTCTTACTTTTCTTTGCATTCATTCTCTTTGGCAGTAAACAATCCTAAAAGGAGCGCACCTACACTGAATGAGACATTTTTGGGCCTTCTATATCCGACTGAGAACTACAAAGTGTAAGTCTCTTCCAAGTTTTTGGTTATTGCCTAATTCTCCTTTACTGCCTATCTGCCTCCATCAGTTCTTGAAGTTAAAAATATTGAAGTTTCGAAAATCACTTACTTCCCTTTATACAGAAGTTCTTTTACATGAATTCTTCATAAAGAAGGGAAGATATTGGCTATCAAATTTCTGAAAGGAGATACTATATATAGCAGTATAATATGGTTTTGTTAATATGTTCCCCTCATTGCCAAGTTATTATTGCTGCTGGAAGCATTTCCTGCAGCTCTTGTTATTGTGCTATTGGTTACTAACAAATTGATAAACTATGACAATCTATCGTGTGCAGGTATGGCCATTTGACAAACACGAAGGTCAAATTTATCATGGTCACAACTGATCTTGATGTCAAAGATGCAGATGCCCGAAATGTAAGCTCTTAAGCTGTCTAATTGCCCAATTTTAAATTGAACTTGTCAAAATAAGTATGTGAGGTATATACCTATTCTTTCATCGGGTTGTAAATAGAAAGTACTGAGATATTTGATTATAATACAGCCGTTCTGTTTGTTGAATGCTCTGAAGGGTTTTCTGTTCATGCTGATTCATACCATTCAATGTGGAAAGCGTCGGGTTTCTCCATCCAGCTTTTGAATCAGTCAGAATCTCAAGTTCCACATGATATGTGTTGGTTTCTCTAAAGAATAAAGTATTCTCTTTGACACAAATCCTAGACGCACTGAAATAATGGAACTACTATCTCTGAATGTACATATTATTTGTGACTCATGCTTGCTCTGCTATGTGGTGTGTGTCTGTGTGTGGTGTGTGTGTGCGATCTTTGTTCCTGGGACATAGTATTCACTTTGACACAAATAACACGTCCTTCCATTTTCTCAGTTTTTCAGGAAGTTCCACGCTGCATATGTAGACGCTGTGTCGAACCCCTTCCATGTTCCAGGAAAGAAGATCGCCTCAAGAAGCTTTGGTGCAAGAGTAAGCACCATAGTGGAATCCTTCGGTTCAGGGACAACTGGTTGAATGCCACCTTTGTCTAAACTCCCCACAATCAAGCATTGTGCTTTGCCCGTTTATCACCGACCGACGTGTTATTCTCCGTTTGTGTACCGCTTGTATGTTGAACAAGATGCTAGTTTCATACTAAAGGAAGAAAGGTCGGTTGCTCATTCGAAGATTGTGTCTTTTTTTCTTCGTTCAGTGCACCTATTCTCCATTATGTGTTGTTACTTCCTTTGTCTCTTTGTGTGAGCTGTCTCCTGCTCCTCGTGTTTCCTCTTAGCAGCATCTAGTAATGACTCTTTTCAAAGCATTGGTAACTATGGATGAATTCTGGTGCAAGTTCAATGAATGGCATGCCAGCAGCAGTACTGCAAAGTTTCCCTGCATCTATGCATCAAGTAAATACTGATAAGGAGCTAGCTCCGATGCATTTCATCAGGTAGAGCCGACAATAATTTGCATGTATTCCCATAATCTAGATCCATGGGTTGCTCTTCTTTTCCCTCAGCCAACAAAAAGTTTTCAGTTTGAGTTAGACTTGACTTATCCTGGTCAAATTAGTCGGTCAACAACACAAATCCCAAAACAAATAGAAACGAGAATCAGACGGCCAGAGCATTATCCTAGTACTTCTATAATCATCGATGACGTTTTGTGCACGGTCTTGACGGTTCGTTCACGCACAGGCACCAGCATAAGGTAAGGTGACACCTGCATGTGACATCCATTCAGTCACTGACGAGGATTGTAGCCACATGCTGCTTCACCGCCTGGGGACAGATTGTCCATCTGAAACGACATATTGTACGACCAATAATTCGTGTTACTGCTGTGTCGGACTGTAAGCCAGTAGCCGAGCCAGCTCCCGTTGTGCCGACAGGCCGGCCGTTCAGCTGTAATTGCTTAACTAAGTTTTTGCCCCTTTTTTTTTCCTCCATGTGTTCGGCGATAAAATAACAAATTTAGTTTTTTTCTCACGGAATTGATAAAAATGACACCGCGGTTGGATAGTTAGACGGTACGTGTCCCCTACAGTACTTTCGGAGCACTTCAAGACCTGCGGCGACCAGATGGGATGTGCGGCAGAGGACCTGCCGTGTTCCTAGTTCATGACAGGTAGCTTTCCTCGGCAATTTCGCACATCACGTTTCCTTTCGTGGTGGTTTTGTACGATAGATGTGTTATTTTTTATATTTTATTCGTATTTGACTAATTTTGCTATTTCGTTTTAAAAAGAGGAGCCAAAACCTCTGCTTAACTCGACCATCCAGTGACCGCTTGCCAGATACCTGCGTTATGCACGTTTTACTAACTATACATCCCTGGCCTAGCTTTCCTTCTTCCAAACTATATCAAATTTCTTTCTTTTTAATTACTTCCGACTCTCTCAGAAGTCAGAACTGCACCCTTAACGACATCAAAATCCCTTGTTATTTACTGCCTCTGACTGCATCTTTCCAAACCATACCAAAATTCTTTTTTACTGCTTCTGAATCTCTCTCGGAACTGCATCTTGCCAAACCATATCAAAATTCTTTTTTCTTTTACTTCTGCTGAATCTCACAAGTCACAATTGCATCTGTTTTTTTTTTTTGTGTGTGTGTGTGTGTGTGTGTGTGTGTGTGTGTGTGCTGAAATCTATGGAGGGGCCCGTGCTGCACATACGAATTTAGTCGCGCTCTGAGCTTTGGTTTGAGGTGGGATCCATGCAGACTTGCAGTTCAGTTCGGCCACATGACCTGTTTAATTGGGTAAGGCAAATCATTCAGGATTAGGCAGCCTATTTATGTGAAGGCGCATACAACATTCGAGCATTTTAGTAGTTAGTTAACTTGCTGCTAATCAACAATAGTTGCTTAGCCGCTAGCTTACCCAGCTACAGAACTACGTATCATAGCGTGCAGTTTCCGAGTTGTTTGGGACGGTGAGCTATCCAAGCAAATAGAAAGCTACATCATTTCTTTCTCCTGCTATATATATATATGTGTGTGTATGTTTCCAAGCACAATAAGCTTGCAAATTAGGCTAATTGCTTCATTGTTAACATCAAGCATAACCAGTTTCCCAAGTCCATGCGTCCTCTTGATTTTCTGACCTCCCTGTATATATACATGTGCCCACGGCTGCAGTGTTTGACGACCTGCTCGATGGGTTGTGTATATATTACACTAATTGGTGGCACTGAAAACATGCATGCAATAGGGAAAAATATTTCGTTTTGTTTTTTTCCGTTGGGCAGCGAAATGACCGATATTTCGGTCGAATTTCGTTCATACGGTTTGATCAAATTTGAAATTTAAAATTTAAATATTTCCAAAAAATTAAAGATGGGAAGGTGCGATTCGAACCCAGGACCTCACCAGAGCACACAGGCAAAGCAAAACCACTGGGCTACTTTGTTTTTGTGGTTTGTTCGCTACTTTTCGGTTCTTTAACCGTTCAAATTCAAACAAAACGAAAAAAAATGAACGAAACCCATTTCTTTCGGAGGGCAACGAAATGTCCGAAATTTCGGACAAATTGTGAACCATATTCGTTGGTGTTCTTCTAGGCATGAACTTTGAGATCGATTGGCAGTGACCACGCACGAAAACCAAGACTTATGTAACTAGCTGCCGGTCTGCCCCGGCGAACACACTGAACTCGTACTAGAAAATTGGCACAAAACCCATCGATTTGATCAGTTCAACCTTCAGAGACAGAAACTTATCTTCAATATCACACCTTTATGATCTTGACAAGCTAGTGCTTAAATAGGAAACCTGACATCGCGGGTGCAACAAACTGGGATGGCCGGCTTGTGCATCTCTCGGATGCGCATGGAAGCTTCTAGAATTTTCCATCTTCCTCCACCATCTTTTCTGCTCCACTTCCTCCCATCACGGTGCATGCAATAAATTAGAGCCCCAAAGTGTAATTGCTTGCCTAGATCTGTAGATCAAATCAACATGACAAGCTAGCTAGTGCTTATATAGGAACAGGCTCACAGGTACAAGAAGCTGTCCCTCGGAAAGTCGGATGCGCAAGGACGATTCTAGGATTTCCCATCTTCCTCCACCATGTCTGCTCAATACAGCAAGCATTTCCTCCCATCATGACCAGTGCATGATGGAAATTATACTCCCAAAGCATAACTCCTTGCCCAAATCAAGTCAACACAGTTCCAGATTTCCAATCCTTGTGATCTACTTGTTCTCCATCGATGAATCGCATTTGCATGCGCCTCGGAATTATTAATTGCAAAAATTGCATGCGCATCGGCTGCGCACACCGCACAAAATCACAAGATAGCTAACCAAATCCATGGAGCTAACGAGATCAATCTCCATGGAGATAATCCCATCAAATCCTCTTCACCCCAGAGATGATCAGCAAAGTCGAGATCCAGCTTCTACGTACAGAGAATTACCTAGAAACATTACGATTAGAACAGGCCGAGAACTACCGAGATAGATCAGAAGCCATGGATAAACAAGCATGCAAGCCCCTAGTCTTATTGCAAAGAGAAAGTTTTTACAGTTCACAGTTGATCGGGCTCCAGATTACGACTCCCCGAGCGAGAGAGGACTGCAAGCACAAGCACAGCCTGCTCGAACTACAAGCTACCCCCTAGGAATTACGGGTAATTACAAGCATATCCTTCTCCTCTCTCCTCTCTCTCTATCTCGTATATTCCTTATTGTTCTTCAGGCTACACCCTCGAATTCGCTCCGTCGCCCGGTAGATCTCGGCGATCGGGCGGTAGCGCTTCGTCCTACGCTGGCTCCCGGCCACCTCCTGCTCGTCCTCTTCTTCCTCATCGACGCGACCCTCGACGGCACGGGGCAAGGCCAGCGCCGTCGTCCCCGGCGCCGGCGGGGCGTTCACGGAGCGCGGGGAGGAGGAGCCCGAGGCCGCGGAGGCGACGGAGAGGGCGCGCCCGGCCGTCGGGTTACCCGTGGACGTGCTGCTCTCGCTGAGGTAGATAAGATGCTCGGCCGCGTCGAGCTCGCGCGCCGTGAAGGACTCCGGTGCTTCGGCCGTCCTCTTGGGCTCCGGCTCCATCTTCGCCTTCTCCGGCTGCGCCTGGTGTCGTAGGGTTTTCATGGGCGATTGGTCTGGGATGGGCTGCCGTGGACGCGCGTTGGCTAATTTTGCCTTCTCTCTCTCTCTTTTTTTCTTTCTTTGGCTCTCAGTTTTCTTTTCTCCCCTTGCTTTTTAGGCTCGGTTTTACTTTCTTCTCTAATGATTCCTAAAAAAATAATTCTTCTCTTGTAGCTATTTGCTAGACGACACGGGAGCGATTAAATACTGATTTTCTATATCTTAGAGAGAGAATGTATGAAATATGACCGAATTGACCCCTTCTCTTCGGCGACATACAGCAGTCGGCATGAGGAGTCCTTCGGTTGTTGTGGTGTAAGGATGGTGGCCGGAATCAATGGTGTCGACGATGTCCAAATTAGAGAGATGGAAGAGCTCGATGGCGGCAGTGTTGCGGTGGTGATGCTCAAAATGGACCTTGGCTTAGGCATATATGTGGTTCTATGAGGCTAACTATGAGGATCTCATGGAAGGAGGTGCTCCTAGGTGAGCTAGCGAATGTTCGCGGCGGCCGGGGCCTAGGGAGAAGGAGGGCGGCAATGACAGAGTGGAAGAGGAGCAAGACTATTAAGGCTAGCACGAGCACCAAGAGGGTGAATAGAATGCACCTAAGTGGGCGGGGAAGGCGGAGGAGCTGTGAGGCGACAAGGATGGCTCGCAATGACCTGGGGCAAAGAAGAGCTCAATTCAGTGGTTGGGGAGATTAGGGAGGTAAGCAGAAGCTCTAGAAGGGAGGAATTGAATCGAGACGCATCGTAAAAAGAATGAAGATAACGATAGTTGGTTTCGATTGAAATTGGGAAAGATGGCGTTGCATGGAATTATATGAACAAAATATGAAATTGATTGAGGGGTATTGCATTTAGAGATGTGGAATGACTTTGACACGAACGGATTGTGGAGATCATCCGGTTCACGTGAGGTCGAGGAAGACGTGGCTGGGGATGAAGGTGCCAAGCTCACCATAGCTGGTGAATACGCGGCGAGGTGGGCGGTGATGCAAGTTTGTTGTTGGCAACAGTGTTGTTTGCTATGGGGAATGAAGTGGAATGGCGACGCTGACGAGGATTCTTGACCAGGTCAATATTTTTAGTCGGAGTCTTTGTAAAAACAACCCCACATATTAGAGCAAACTTTATAATGGTTATGAACTTACAGTCGGTATTTAAAATAAATCTAATTCCTTTTTTACGGTCAAACTGGTCTCAGGCCAGTTTGAGTCATGAAACGATCAGTCATGGATACTACACGGCCATCTATAGGGTTTGTGCCATCCCCGACCAACAAACTGGTCGAGAAACATGACAGTTTCCCAAGTGACTAACGTGAGAGTGGCTATTGACACATCTGACAACTTACGATAATTGTCTAAGAGACATGACAATTCAAGACTCAAAAAGGAACGTTCATGAAGATAGAAGGCGCCTTTAGTAGTATTAACTGTCACCCCTTCAATACCTATAAAGGGGGTAGCCCGCGTATTAGGTAACATAAGTTCATAACTCTCTGAATGCGAGTGGTGACTAGCATCTGCAACTACGCCCCAGGCCGCCCCAAGGATGACGATAAGAGATTTAAATGTTGTACCACCACCTTCGCAGACATAGACTCTTGTCGACCGAGTTCGCATACTTTCAAGTGTTATTGCTAACCATCGGATGGGAGAAAATAATGAACATGTCCTGCTAGTCATTCGTTCATTGGCTGTTGACATGCAAGAGGCTATTGTAGAAGTGCAGAGCCTTTCGCAATCATCAAGGTCTCAGAGTAGCTCTAGGGTGGACCAATCTGCCTCTAGACATCGCCGTCACAATAATAATCTTCGTCGAGAAGACGATCCGCCCCAGCAGAACGTGTTCGACGGAATAGGCCCAGGTGAGCACTCTAACTGTGGTCGTAGAAGACCTCGTTCTCCTGATAATCATGATGATGGTCATAACATCCGACCATGATTGTGGCCATACACAGGGTGAAAGGATTTCTCACTCGAGCTAAGAGAAGTTACCTAGCCGAAAAAGTTCAAGTTAGGACATCTGGAAAGTTTTGATTGGACACAATCCCTCATAATTTCTCAAGATCTACATTACCGCCATCCAAGCTGCGGGCGATGATGAAAAGGTAATGACAAATTACTTACCACTATATTAAAAGAATCTGCTCGGACAAGGTTACTTAACCAGCCGAAAAGTTCTCATTTTTGTTGGGAAAATTTATGCCATGCTAGCATAAACAACTTTAAAAGTTGTTACACCAAACCCGGAAAAGAGTATGATTTACATCATCTTCGGCAAACTTCTAGAGAAAATTTACGTCAGTTTATTAAAAGGTTTGTAGAAGTACACAATACTATTCCTAATATTATTTATGATTCTGTTATTCGAGTATTTATAGAAGACGTAAACATCCACCCGCCAAGAACCATGTCATAGTTATTTGACATGGCTGATAGTTACTCCGATGCTCATGAAGCAGTGGAGTGGAAACGTATGGTTGACAAGGGTCATACACTACCACAACCAGGTATAAGAGGTTCTGATAAGAAATAATTCAAGAAACTGACCAGATCTGATGACCACAAAAGCAAGGCCTGTAAGAAGAATAAAATGAGGCATGAACCAAGGGAGGTCGCTGCTATAAGCGTCCTACCTACAACAAGGGCAAGGGTGTAACAATCCCAGATTTAAGAAACAATAATAATCTGCTTTATGAACAGTAATGGAATACTGTTCATAATTGAAATTTGGATGTGTTGTTACAAATTAAAAACCTTCCTTTTCTAGCCAAAATTCAAAAACTATTTGAAGTTTCAAAGGAAATACAAGTCAGTGCTTGTATTATGACTCGGAAGTATTTTTATCAAAGCCTAGATAAATTATCTTGACCAAAAATAATTTTTGTTGAATTTTTAGAAATTATTTTATCTTGGAGGAAAATATTTGACTTTAAATAAACCTATTCGGGTTAAGGTAATTATTTATGTATTTTACAAAGTGAAACAATGGTTTTCAAAATTTATTTTGGAAATATATCATCCCAGTAGCATCCTTACAAAATTTTATGATTTTACAAATTTATCTACTATTTTAAAACCTCAGTCAAACTTTTGGAACTTTGAAATGAGTTAGTCAACTCTCTCGATCCATGTCACTGTAGCGACTGAGCCTGAGTTGTTTGGGTTCAAATCGTTTCACTGGGCCGCACCCAACAGGTCCCCACGTTTGCCCAAAACTCCGGAGCTCGTGCGCCTTTGATTTCTGAGTGGACGGATGAGATTGCGGGGCCATGCGTGTTATCCACGCACGCGACGCAATTTCCACCGTTAGATATTTATCCAACGGCATCCGATCTTGATTCAAGGTCCTAATCGTATCTCCATTTGTGAGCCGTTGATCCCCTAGTGAACGGCTGCGGTTCGCAAAGCCGCGTGGGTTATCCACTTGTTCCGTGCGATTTCCACCGTTGGATCTTCATCCAATGGCATCCAGCTTTAGATCAAAATCTTATCGCACCTCCAACTCGTGACCGTTGATTTCCAATCAAACAGTCCAGATTCATTGGCCCGTTCGGGTCATCTCGTAGAGCCCATCCCTCTTGACCTTTAGATCTAGATCCTACGGTACGCCATTTTTGGGCAATACCATTTTTAAATGGTAAAATCCGAAATGAGCGAGAGCCGTTAGATTCTCATTGAACGGGCTAGATCTAGTGGGCCGTTTGGGTTGCCCAAACGCACCACTCAACCTCCACCGTTGGATCTAAATCGGACGAACCACACCTATTGGGCCGTTCGGGACACCTGACTCCTCTTCAATCTCTGCCGTTGATCTTAGATCCAACCACGCCTTTCTTTTTGATTTGAACTCAACGGCGTGCAGTCAATGATAACCGTTGGATTTAAGATGTGCGGTACCCTTTCAAATCACGTGCGCATAAGTCCGGCTTTGGCGTGGCCGTTGGATACAAATCGCACGGCCCATATTGATTGATACCGGTCGAATGCATTTTGTCCATCTTATCGTCGCCGATCATTTTGATCTTTTGATATCGCACGGCTAATGTTCTTTTGATCTTGCGGGTGTGGGTGGGGCTGCGACTGACAATGGAGTGCACCCGTCAGTCACACGCCTCTCTTCTTCCTCGCGTCTATTCACTGCCGCCGGCTTCGTGGCCGGAGTGGAGGCGTTACCCAGTGATTGCGCAACTATTTTTCGGATATTTAGCATCAATTGGACACCTCATCAGCTCTAGACACTTCTCCTTTGCTCCTGTAGCTCAACCTCTCTATATATACCCTAGCTTTTTGCTACTGCCATTGTTGACCAAAGAAGCTCTTCATCTTCCTTTTCGTTCTAGTGGAGTTTCTTGCTCTCACACCTTGCTTATCTATCCTAGTTGCTTAATTCACCTTGTAATATGAGTATAGCACCTTTTGTAGGTTAAAAACCAGAGTTTATTTCTCTGTTGATCAGAGCCGGTTAAGCAGCTCTTGGGTGTTTTTCCTATTCTGGTAACTTTAGACCTTAATCCTTGTCATCCTTATCACGTTAAGGACCTCAGTAGCTCACATAAACTATTCATTTGTGCATGTGATGCTCAATCCTTGTTTTTACCGAAATGTTACTTTTGTGACTTTTCGGTCTTTCATGTCGTTTTCAAGCTATAGGGTTTCTATTGTCATCTCTTCAGCTTAACTAGGTCTTAACCTATCCGTAGTAGCATAAGGTAAAGTTATCCTTGATCACTTTGCTACTAAATCGAAAAAGATCCTAAACCCTTTTTCTTCTGTTTTGTCGGGTGAACCGACAAAAGTGGTAACTTACCATTTTTCTGTAATCTTACTAATTAGGGTTAGCAAGATGATGATTTAGGATGTTAAATTCCTTACAGATTAGGTTTAGCTCCAGCAAGAACCTTAGGTTTAAGTGTATTAGTGTTTAGGCAAAGATCCTTAAATCTCTATTTTGCTTGCTGCTGTCGGCTGAATCTGTTCAGTGCACAGCAAGACCTTCAAATCTTAATTTCGTCAATTAGTAAGTAAGTGATAAGATAGTTCACTGTATTGATTATGAATACTCTTAGTCCAAACCAAATAAATTACTTAATCCATATTTAGATCACCAAAACACTCTACTGTAATCTACCCTGTTTTCAGTTTTTCTAAAATCTGAAACTATAATTTGAACTCCAACCCTAATTTTGATAATTAGTGGCTGTAAAGGTTAATATGGGTTATTATATTTATTGAGGTAGATATAGCTTAAGCATGTTGTTAATCATGCATTACAATCTTGATCATGCATTCTTGTCCATACTTTGCCTTATGAATTTCTTATGGTTGTTCTTGGATTTTTATATTTCTAGATTCTGAATCTTGTGAAGTGGTTGCTTCTTTTTCTGAACCATCAATACCTGAACCAGAAGTTTATTATTACCAAGGCAAACATCCTCTTTGCACCATGTTGATCCCAATTCTTGAACTGTAGATTTATAAACCACAGTGATACTGTTGCATGCTATTTCTTTAAAAATTATTGATGATCTGTCCATAGCTAGTTATAACCTCACACTTATGGCTCACCTTAAATCAGATCATACACTTAAAACTTAAGGTATTGTTTTATATTGAAATACTTAGCTTCAAACTTTGCTTAGCCATGCAGTCCATAGAACGTTAGTGTTTGGCAAGACTATCTTGTCAAACATGGGAGCAACAAATAAATTTCAGTCATTTTAACTCTTTGTCCAGTTTCTTTAAATCAGAACTGAATTTTAAATTTCAATTGATCTGGACAAGAGGATGCTAGTGGTGGTGCCTTCGTGCACGAGATTGGGAAATGTGGTGGACTTGTCTGGACCAATTAAGGACTGAACTCTGACTATTCAATTCAAGCCCCAACGTACTTCCACACGCAGTGTATGGGCACTGTTTGGTTAAGTAAAGGGTTAATGCTATTGAATTGGAAACAGGGGAGTAAGGACATGTGTATTGATCTTGTATGGCATAGATGCTTAGGTCTTCGGGCTGTGTCTTATGCCATGTGATTTTATATCGATGTCGGATGTTCTTAGGAGGTGAGGCGTATATGTGTTCCATCGCATGTACGCACCTTAAAGGTGCCGATTGCAATCTAGTTTCAAACACCGATCCAGATTTCCAGTGTACACAGTCTCACAAAAATGAATATCACATTCATATCACGAAAACGTAAATGACATTAAATAAATAACTCTTTAATACAAATGAGTCTTGAATAATAACATCAAATGTCAAATGATAAACACAGCGGAAATAATAATATAGTGGGAGCCACACGATGCGCCACGAGCAATCGTGCAGGTCGAAGGCCTACTCGTCAGGGTCCTCACCGTCAAGATAGCGATCTTCTCTGAATAAGATTTATTCAAGAAGAGTGAGCACTACTACCGTGCTCGCTTAAGTCACACCAATATTGAATTTAAATGCATGCATAAGGAAACAAGTGAGTATGGCGGGGTTGTTTTGCATAAACGACATTTTCGGTTTGAATAAGTATAGTAGTTTCTAAGGCAATTTTATACTATGGATAAAATCATATTTTGAAATGGCAATGATATATCGTGGATAACCTCCAAAGGTAAAGTGAAGGATCCTTCCTAACACTTGGCTTCCGCCCAAATTTTCATAAGGATTAACCATCCTCAACATTTAATAAAGCATTTTAAAACCAAAAACAATACTAACTTTAAGTGGCCCCTGCTAGCATGTCCATGACCAGCGGACGCGCTATTCGAATAGTTTCTACTCTGCGAGTTGGTACAACTTTACCCACACGAGGTGACATGCTCGTTATGTCGGCCAATTCACGCTTCCGTAGGCGTGTGGTGAGCAATTACCATGAGGCCTTTACAATGTTTTATCCTAGTACATTCATGCCCGCTAAGGTTTCGCCCTTTGGGTGTGAGTCCTCTGGAAGCCCTCTTGCGCCAAGTGGGAATAAAATGTCTAGCCGACACCCACAAAATCACATGACATAAATATACTAGGACATCACAAATTAGTTAGCCAAATCCGCCCATACAGGACATGTGGTGGTACGTTATGGCATAGCAATAGCGGCTCAAGGACAGGTCCTCAATCGACTTGGCGTCATTCCTACAACCCATGGGCCTTGATCTTAACGGATCAAACCGTGCATAAACTGCACCCACCATTCCGACCATTTCGCCCAAATCCAAACCCATTTTGGTTTTATTTTGAATAAAAACTTTATTTATAAACTCATGTGGTAAACAATACCACAATATCAAGTTTGAAAACAATTTGTAGAAGTGCGTGTAAACCCTCCCAAATTACGTAAATGTGGACTAAGCTTGGCTAAGCATATATTTGAATTTTGGTAATATCTTGCCTATGGTATCAAGGTAGTCGATACAACATTCAAATTTGGCCATACAATAACATATGGAATTAACTATACGTAAAGCAGGACATTAAAATATTTATAACAACATATGCATGCAATAAGGAATTTAAAACTGAAAATAACTTAAAATAATAGGGGCAATATGGTCAATGGTGTAACTTGCCTTGGTCGATGTCTTGAAACTCTAACTCTTGATTTGATCGAACTCTCCTGAGTCGTCGAAGTCTATCTGTGAAAATCGACAAATTTAATGCAAATTCAAATAAATTCAAAAACATAGCTCAAATCAACTCCAAACTGAAATATTTTGGTTTAGTTAGCTAGATTATAATTTTATATAAATTTTGCAATTTGAAACACCCAATTTGGAGTTCATATGCATAAGTTATGAATTTTTGAAGTTTATATCTAAATCTGAAATTTTATTGAATTTCGAATTATTTCCCTCGAAAATCCATTTATTGCGCAATCTTGGCCTGTGAGGATTTTCGGAAATTAAAAGATTTTAAAAGATTTCGACATGCGGGCCCACATGTCGGTGGGCGGTTCAAGGTGGACCTAGCCCACGAACTTTGGAAGAAGCGACACGGTGGGCCGCCGCGTGGGTGTGTGCGTGGCGCCGCGACACGGCGCCACGCGGCCGTGTTCTTGAGATGGCGCCGGTGGCGTACGTCGCCGCCGTGGCGCGCCACGTCGATCGCGACGGCGGCGGCTTCGGCAATCACCTCGCCGCGCTAGAGGTCTCGGCGAGAGGTGTGATTGATACCAAAAGGAAGAGTGGGCGATGCTGAGCGTGGTGCTCACCGAGGTCGCGAAAATGCGGCGGAAGGTCGTCGGCGGCGAGTCGGCGGCGGTCGGCGCGGTCGTCGGTGAAGAAAGCTGCGATGGTCCCCACGGTGAGCGAAAGTGCGCCGGGCCGAGGCGCGGTGGTGACGGCGATGGCGGACGGCGGTGACGAATTGGCGACAAGCGGCGTGGGCGGCGGCGGCGAATTGGCGGCGACAGCGTGCGGCTGGGCGGCGGCGAAACCTCGGGCTCTTTATAGGCGCGAGCTCGCGGCGGGAGGTGGAGAGTGAGTGAGGGAATGGTTGAGGAGGAGAAGGGGCTCAAGGGCTCCCTTATAGGCGCGGGAAGGTTCGAGGGCGGCGTGGGGTGGTGGAGGTCGTGCGCGCGAAGCGGAAGAAGTGACTTTCGGCGCAGCCGTTGGATTAAGATCCAATGGTTGAGATTAGACCGAGCTAAGCGGTAAGTGCGTTTTGGCGCGTTGTTGGATTAAGATCGTATGCTCACGTTGATGATGGCATTCGGACCCGCGGTTGCCGTGGAAGATCTTGACCGTCGGTGCATGATCCAACGGTCGAAGAGAAGCGCAGGTGGTAATTAGTAGCCGTCCGATTTAAATCTGACGGTGGCGTGAAGATGAGAGGCTGGCGCGGCGAGCGCGGCTGGGCGCGTAAGGTTTGGGCGAGCTGGTGGGTTTCGCCAAATCGAATTTTGATTTTCTTTTGATTTCTCAATTGTTTTAATTCATTAATTCAATTAGGCTTTAGAAAATAGCAAAATACTTCCAAAATTATGGAAAATTCACAGAAATTCCCATACTCATTTTGGACTTAATAAAATTATTTCCAACTATTTGTTGGCTTTTAATTTTGCAAATAAATTTGTTTTAGCTTTAAAATATTTATAAAAGCTTTTGAAAATTCAGAAAAACCACAAACATAAATAAACTTTTAAATTTTATCAGAAATTGAAATTTGGGTCTGTTACAAACCTACCCCCTTAAGGGAATCTCGACCGAGATTCAGGGATTGGTCAAGAAAGAGATCGGGATAGTTGGTCTTGAGGTCTTCTTCTTTTCCCATGTGGCTTCACTTTCCGGTGATGACTCCACCGCACCTTGTATGATCCGATGATTCTGCTTCGGTGACTCGCTCGCGACATCCGTAATCTTGATTGGTCGCTCCACGAGGTGAGATCTTCACGAAGATCGAAACTTTCCAAGAAGGTATGGTCTTCTCGCGCAAGCACTTCCTCAATCGGGATACATGGAAGACATCGCACGGTGACAAGGCTTCCGGTAGCTCAGCCGATATGCCACTTCACCTCTTTTGGCTAGAATTTTGTATTTTGGCCCCACAAATGCAGGTGCGAGTTTTCCTTCGCTCGAATCTTCTTACTCCTCCGAGTGGAGTGACACGAGATAGACCAGTCTCCTACCTCAAAGTTTAGATCCTCCGACGGTTATCAACATAACTCTTTGTCGGGTTTGTGCCACTTTCAAATGTTCCTTATAGCTTTGACCTTACTCGCCTCTTTGATTATTTCAGTCCAAAGAGTTGATGCTCTCCTACTTCATCCCACGTATGGAGTTCTCATTTTCGCCATACAATGCTTCAAAAGGAGCCATTTGCAAACTAGCTTGATGGCTATTGTTATACGAGAATTCTCGTGATACGGCAAATTCTTGTCCCAACTTTGTCCAAATTCCAAGGCACAGGCTCTGAGCATATCTTCGAGGACTTGATTGGTGCGTTCATCGACCATCCGTTTGAGGATGATAGGTCAGCACGGTTGAGTCTCGGTGCCTAAGGCTTCATGCGCATCGCGTAATCTTGATGTAAATCGAGAACCTCGTCGGACACAATCTTCTTGGGTACCCGTGTAGACAAACGATCCTAGCCACATATAACTCGCCAACGCGCCGCTTCGTAAGTAGTTTTGACGGGAATAAAGTGAGCTACTTTGGTCAACCGATCAACTATCACGAGATAGAATCATATCCCGATTGGGTCCTAGGAAGTCCGGTGATGAAGTCCATGCCAATCTCTTCCCACTTCCATTCTGGATTGGTAGTGGCCGCAATAATCCGGTGGTCTCGATGTTACGCTCTTAACTCGACACACATCACAGGCGAGCGGCGAACTCAAGCAATTTCTCGCCTATCGACCCACCGCATTTCTCCTTCGGATCCCGTACATCTTGGTGCTTCCGGTGAATGGAGTAAGGCGTTTCATGAGCCTCCTTAAGAATTGACTGTTTTAACTCCC
Source organism: Ampelocalamus luodianensis (assembly GCA_036346255.1). Lineage (NCBI taxonomy): Eukaryota > Viridiplantae > Streptophyta > Magnoliopsida > Poales > Poaceae > Ampelocalamus > Ampelocalamus luodianensis. The sequence goes on along the minus strand of CM070634.1, from coordinate 96,101,890 downwards.
GTTGGTTAGGTACACAAATGCGATTCCCAAACCACAGTTCCTTGTTCATCTTCGTGAATCTCGAGCCTTGCCTCTTCGCATATTCTTCTTGATCTCCTTGATGTCATCATCTTCTAGTTGTTTTTCTCTCGATCGACTTTGAAGAGTCGGTTGTACTTCCGAGCATTCACACAACCTTGACTAACAATTTCCAAGTTTAGACGCCTCAATTCTTCATGTAGTTCTCGTCGCCTTCCGCACCATCATGGTATTGCAATAGGCCTTTCGCTCGTGGCATCCGCAACTACATTTGCTTTGCCCGGGTGATAATGGATTCCAAGATCGTAATCTTTTATCAACTCTAACCATCTTCTCTGCGAAGGTTTAATTCGCTGTGTGAATATATACTTCAAACTCTTGTGATCTCGTGAAAATCTCACAATGGGTTACCAATGAGATAATGCCGCAGATCTTCAAGGCATGCACAATCGCCGCTAACTCGGATCGTGGGTTGATAATTCCCTTCATGTGGCCTCAATCGCCTCGATGCATAAGCTACTACCTTGCCCTCCTCGCATCAATACGCATCCGAGACCTTGACGGATGCGCCGCAGAAGATCTCGAAATCTTTATGGATATCGTAAAACTAACACAGTGCTGAGACCAATCTCCTCTTCAGTCTTGAAAACTTTCTTCACAGCATCCGTCCAATCAAATTTCTTCTCCTTCTTCGTAAGTTGAGTCATGGGTCTTGCAATCTTAGAAATTTTCAATGAACTCGGTAATAACCCGCTAGTCCAAGAAAACTTCTCACTTTGATCGCCCTGGGTTGCTTCCAACTGACACGGCTTCAACCTTGGCGGTGATCTCTGCGATTCCTCCCCGCCGACACAATATGTCCAAGGAATGCCACTTGACTTAGCCAAAATTCACTTTTTTGAATTTAGCATAAAGTCGATGTTCTCGAGCTTGTCCAAGATCATTCTCGATATGCTTCGTGTTCTTCTTCATCCTTCGAGTAGATGAGAATGTCATCGATGAAAACAACCACGAACTTATCCAGAATTCCATGAACACTTTGTTCATCATATTCATGAAATAAGCGAGGCGTTCGTCAAACCAAATGACATCACCAGTAAACTCAGACAGTCCATATCCGTGGTGAAAGCCGTCTTGGAATATCTTCCTGGCTCGATCTTCGATTGGTGATAGCGGATCTCAAATCAATCTTTGAAAAGACACTTGCTCTTTCCACTGATCGAACAGATCATCTATCCCTGGTAAAGGATATTTGTTCTTGATCGTCACCTCATTGAGTGATCGTAATCAACACACATCCTCATGCTATTGTCCTTTTTCTTGACGAACAACACCGTGCTCCCAAGGTGATGAACTGGTCGGATGTAACCTACGCCTGCGCTTCTTCAATCTGTTTCTTCAATTCCGCTAACTCATTAGCCGGCATTCTATAGGTCGCCGATATTGGAGCCGCCCCGACTAAGTCAATTAAGAACATGACGCCCGATCCGGTGGCATGCCGTAATTCATCGGGAAAGACATCGCATATTCTCGGACTACGGTATGTCTTCAAGTTTCACTTCCTTCATGCCGTGAGGATAGAACTTCCATTAGTGCAGTCTTGGGTTTGAACTCCACCCAAATTCCTTCTCCATTTGTGAGGGTGATAGACCTATTGGCACGATCTATTTGTCCATGATTCTTGGCTAACCATCCATTCCAAGAATAACGCCGGACTTTGGGAATGCAAGACTATCAAGTTCTGCTAGGAAGGATACTCCTGATATTTCAAGGGTGAGGTTGGCATAGAGAACTAGTTCTCATTTCGAACCGAGGAATGGATTATCATGGGATTTGCTAAGGAAGATATTGGTAACCCATTTTGCCCACAAATTTATTTGACACGAAAGAATGCGAAGCTCGGAATCAAATAGTGCAAAGCGGTATTGAATTGACAAGAAACATACCAAGCACAACGTCCGGTGCCGCCTGGTTTCTCGCCGTGACGTGGTTCACACGCCCTTGATGAACCGCCCGACGGTTGCAGCCGCCGCTGGTCGTGGCTCTGGTGGCCGCTTGAAAGACGCCGCCGCTTGCGCGCGCTTGGGGCATCTGTTGGCATAATGGCTCGCTCGCTGCGCGGAAACAGGTCACCTCGCAAGGTGGCGGAGCTCTTCCGCTGAAATTGTCCTCCCGCTGGTGCGCCGCGAAGTTGGAGGTGTTAGCGCCGATTTCGCACCGGCTCGGATGTGGAAGATCGAACTTCCCACGCCGCGGTGGCTGCCACGAATGAATCGAGGTTTGGGAAAGCCTCGCGTTAATCTTCGGCGCCATCCTCCGCTATGTTCTCCATCTCGTGATGTTTGGCCTCGGCGGATCGCTTGTCCACCAACCGTTGGAAGTCGGTGAAGTTCGGGAGATGAGTTGGACGAGATATCGCCGCTGAGTCCCTCCAGAACCTTTCTTGCCGTTCTTCATCTCTCGTCACATCGGCCGGCATAGCGGGCTAGCCGTTGAAACGGTGAAGATACCGCCACCGAAGCGATTGCTTGGCGAGTGCATGAAACTCCTTCTTCTTCTGTCATCATGCCGGCAGGAATGTGTGCATGACGGAGGCTCTCACAAACTCGCCCCACGAGATAGCACGGGCATTGGCGTGGGTGATGCGTAAATTGTCCCACCATTCCGAGGTCGGTCCGTGAGTGATGAGTTGCGAAGGTGACCTTCTCACGATCGTGCATTGTGCGATGTCCAACTTCTTTCCGATGGCACGGCCAATCGTCCGCATCCATTGGCTCGTTGCTCCGAGAATGTCGAGGACGCATACGCATGAACTCCGACATGGTCACCCGTTGAGGAGGGTGTGAGTCGCGAGTCTCACAAAAATGAATATCACATTCATATCACGAAAGCGTAAATGACATTAAATAAATAACTCTTTAATACAAATGAGTCTTGAATAATAACATCAAATGTCAAATGATAAACACAATGAAATAATAATATAGTGGAGCCACACGATGCGCCACAGCAATCGTGCAGGTCGAAGGCCTACTCGTCAGGGTCCTCACCGTCAAGATAGCAGTCTTCTCTGAATAAGATTTATTCAAACAGAGTGAGCACTACTACCGTGCTCGCAAGTCACACCAATATTGAATTTAAATGCATGCATAAGGAAACAAGTGAGTATGGCGGGGTTGTTTTGCATAAACAGCATTTTCGGTTTGAATAAGTATAGTAGTTTCTAAGGCAATTTTATACTATGGATAAAATCATATTTTGAAATGGCAATGATATATCGTGGATAACCTCCAAAGGTAAAGTGAAGGATCCTTCCTAACACTTGGCTTCCGCCCAAATTTTCATAAGGATTAACCATCCTCAACATTTAATAAAGCATTTTAAAACCAAAAACAATACTAACTTTAAGTGGCCCTGCTAGCATGTCCATGACCATGACGCGCTATTCGAATAGTTTCTACTCTGCGAGTTGGTACAACTTTACCCACACGAGGTGACATGCTCGTTATGTCGGCCAATTCACGCTTCGTAGGCGTGTGGTGAGCAATTACCATGAGGCCTTTACAATGTTTTATCCTAGTACATTCATGCCCGCTAAGGTTTCGCCCCTTTGGTGGCCGAGTCCTCTGGAAGCCCCTCTTGCGCCAAGTGGGAATAAAATGTCTAGCCGACACCCACAAAATCACATGACATAAATATACTAGGACATCACAAATTAGTTAGCCAAATCCTGCCCATACAGGACATGTGGTGGTGCGTTATGGCATAGCAATAAGCGGCTCAAAGACCGGTCCTCAATCGACTTAGGCGTCATTCCTACAACCCATGGGCCTTGATCTTAACGAGATCAAACCGGTGCATAAACCTGCACCCACCATTCGACCATTTCGCCCAAATCCAAACCCATTTTGGTTTTATTTTGAATAAAAACTTTATTTATAAACTCATGTGGTAAACAATACCACAATATCAAGTTTGAAAACAATTTGTAGAAGTCAGTGTAAACCCTCCCAAATTACGTAAATGTGGACTAAGCTTGGCTAAGCATATATTTGAATTTTGGTAATATCTTGCCTATGGTATCAAGGTAGTCGATACAACATTCAAATTTGGCCATACAATAACATATGGAATTAACTATACGTAAACAGGACATTAAAATATTTATAACAACATATGCATGCAATAAGGAATTTAAAAACTGAAAATAACTTAAAATAATAGGGGCAATATGGTCAATGGTGTAACTTGCCTTGGTCGATGTCTTGAAACTCTAACTCTTGATTTGATCGAACTCTCGGAGTCGTCAAGTCTATCTGAAAATCGACAAATTTAATGCAAATTCAAATAAATTCAAAAACATAGCTCAAATCAACTCCAAACTGAAATATTTTGGTTTAGTTAGCTAGATTATAATTTTATATAAATTTTGCAATTTGAAACACCCAATTTGGAGTTCATATGCATAAGTTATGAATTTTTGAAGTTTATATCTAAATCTGAAATTTTATTGAATTTCCAGAATTATTTCCCTACTGAAAATCCATTTATTGCGCAATGCTGACGCCAGCGAGGGATTTTCGGAAATTAAAAGATTTTAAAAAGATTTCTGACATGCGGGCCCCACATGTCAGTGGGCCGGTTCAAGGTGGACCTAGCCCACCGAACTTTGGAAGAAACGGCACGGTGGACCGGCCACGTGGGTGTGTGCGTGGGCGCTGACACGGCGCCACGCGGGCCGTGTTGCTGAGATGGCGCCCAGGTGGCGTACACGTGCCGCCACCGTGGCGGCCACGTCAGTGCGACGCCGGCGGCGGCTCGGCAATCACCTCGCCGGCGCTAGAGGTCTCGGCGAGAGGTGTGATTGATACCAAAAGGAAGAGTGGACGATGCTGAACGTGGTGCTCACCGAGGTCGCGAGAAAATGCGGCGGAAAGGTCGTCGGCGGCGAGTCGGCGGTGCGGCGACGGTCGTCGGTGAAGAAAGCGCTGCGATGGTCCCCACGGTGAGCGAAGGTGCGCCGGGCCGCGAGGTGAGGCGCGCGATGGTGACGGCGGTGAGGACGCGGCGTGGGCGGCGGCGACGAATTGGCGGCGACAACGTGCAGCTGGCGGCGGCGAAACCTCGGGTCTGACGAGCTCGCGGCGGGAGGAGAGAGTGAGTGAGGGAATGGTTGAGGAGGAGAAGGGGCTCAAGGGCTCCCTTTATAGGCGCGGGAAGGTTCGAGGCGGCGTGGGGTGGTGGAGGTCGTGCGCGGCGGTTTTGGTGCGCGGCGGTTTGACAACGCGTGCACGAGGATAAAGGGGTTGAGGAAGTGGGTGCGGTGTGACATGGCGGGCCGTTGCACACGATTGCGATGAAAGAGCGAAGCAGACCGCGAGGAACACGGAGCTCAAGACTTGGTCATGGCGGCGGTTTCGCGCGGCGCTGCGAAGAAAGCGAGAAGGCGATGACTCGGGCCTCCGATTTTCAACGTCGGTCGAGATTAGATTCGCGGCGTAAGTGACTTTCGGCGCGGCCGTTGGATTAAGATCAATGGTTGAGATTAGACCGCGAAGCGGTAAGTGCGTTTAGCGCGATCGTTGAATTAAGATCGTGCGGCTCACGTTGATGATGGCATTGGACCGTGCGGTTCTTTGTGAAAGATCTTGACCGTCGGTGCATGATCCAACGGTCGAGAAGAAGCGGCGTGGGTAACTAGTAGCCGTCCGATTTAAATCGGACGGTGGCGGAAGATGAGAGCGGGCGGCGGCGGGCGATGGGCGCGTCTTGCGAAGGTTTGGGCCGAGTGGTGGGTTTCGGCCCAAACGAATTTTGATTTTCTTTTGATTTCTCAATTGTTTTAATTACATTAATTCAATTAGGCTTTAGAAAATAGCAAAATACTTCCAAAAATTATGGAAAAATTCACAGAAATTCCCATACTCATTTTGGACTTAATAAAAATGTGTAGCGAACACAACTTGTATTTCTTTTGATTGTCGGCATTCCGCGCAACATGTGTGCCAGTTAGCGGATGCTATCGATCGTTATTTAAGCGAGATCAGTTCACATATGGGTTATTCAACTCAATAGCGTCAACTTGTTGAAAAATACCAAATCTTAGTTTACCCGGTCGGCATACCAAAGGTTGTGTGCTATTATTCCGGAGGCTTACGGGCTAACTAAGTCGTGTGGGTAAAGATGTACACCCCTGCAGGGTTTAAAACTATTCGAATAGCTGTGTCCACGGTCATGAACGATAACTTGAGTTGATGTCACCTGTATAGAATTTTGATTTGAACTACTGTTTGGGTTCTGGTTCAGCATGAGAGACTTCATGCAATGTACTGTTTATATTTACATTTCATTTACTTACTGTTTTAGTCCAATTTGATTTATTAAATTGCTTTATCCAAACCTAGCAAGTGTAGGTTAAGATGTATTGCTTTATGCAAAATTGAGTCATTCAACCTTCCTGTTGACAACCTTATGCATGTACAAGTTCTAATCTTTTGATTAGGTTCTATTAAACACTTTCTTTTAGTAGTTTGTATAAGTCTTGCGAGTACCTTCCGTACTCAGGTGCTTTCACCAATTGTTGCGGGTGAGGATGGTTACTTGTATGAGGTACCCGTTAGCGCCGAACAGGGCAACGCTAACGAATGAAGCTATTTCTTTCCTCCACGCAATAGCCTGCGGGTGATGGGGCCATTGGTGGTTTCTGTTATTTATTTTGCTTCCGCTGTTACTCCTTTGTAGTGACCAAGTCACTTAAATTGTAGTCCTAAACCGAATTGTAAACTTATGTTTAATTATGTAAATGTATGTCTTGTATGTGTATGATGCAATGTTGTTTAAGGATATATGTGCAATGGTCACTGATCCTGGGAACCATTGTAAGACATATATCCGGGAATCCTGAATATTGGATTTGTTATTTGTTAAATTTATACTTCTAGCATGATCTTTAATAAAGGGGCAGAACTGTTCCTTAATTAAGAATTGTGCTACAGTATGATTTTAATTAAGCACGTTTTCAATATTCCGAGGTCCTCACAAAGGGTTCATGGAGGAAGCCGACTGGTCGTCCAAATGACTAGTCTGGATCCAAGGTCTCTGGTGCGACCAGCGGAAATGGATGTTGGTGCCTGCTTCACAATGTGCCTAGTCAAGATTTGCGTAGCTGCTGCACCTTACAAAAACACATGGATGACTTTTACTTGGGTAAGGGGCAAATACCTACATTACCCGAAAGTGGTGGTCCCAATAAAACAAAATATACTGACGGAGATGAACAAATAGCATATCAAAAGCTGACAACCACGTCAACATCATCTTCAGAGGGTCTACTGCCTATCCATAAAAAAGGCAGTTCAAATCCAAATGGAGGGAGGTCAACAACGTCGACACTCAACCAGGGAAGCCAAGCTACCCAAAGTGTTCGAACGTGGTCTTGACCTTCAACAAAAGTGACTATCCAAAAGGTATGTCTACACCTCGTAAGCTCACACTGGTCGCTTCTCATATAATAAGTGATTGCAAAGTAGGAAGAGTATTGATCGACAGTGGTACGTAGTTCCTTGGACTTACTTTTCACAAATGCTTTAGATGAGATGCAAGTACCTCGTTCTAAAAAATTACAAATTCTTTCTTTGCGATAGTACATGGTTCTTCGATAACACTAATTGGTTAAATAGTGTTACGAGTAATCTTCATAAATTCTCACAATTTTCGAACAGAGTTAATTACTTTCAAAATTATAGATTTTGAGTCAGCATATAATGTCATTTTAGTTAGACCATCACGAACTAAATTCATGGTAGCTACTCATCATGCCTACCAAAGTATCAAAATTCCTCATCCAAAAGATATCATCCCCGTTCAAGGTAATCATTTTATTGCACTCAACTGGGATCGTAAATATTTAGAGATTGTTGATCAGTTACCATTAAGAGATCTTAAAGATGCAAAAAAGTCAATCAACCTGCAAAAGCAGATCAACTGAACGCAGCTCCTTAGCCCAATGAAAAAAAGGAGCAAGTCCCACTTACTCCCGATGACCAGTCCAAGACAGTGCAGATTGGGTCGGGAATGAATAAGAAATTGGAACTCGAGCTCATTACCTTCCTCCGAGCAAATGTAGATGTGCTTGCATGGAAACCATCTGACATGCCTGGAATCCCAAGGCATGTGATCGAGCATAGGCTAGCCATGAAGTCGGATAAACGACCAGTGAAGCAGAAGCTACGATGATTCACTCTTGATCGCAAGAAGCCATTCGACAAGAGTTGGACAAACTCTTATATGCTGGATTCATTCGCGAAGTTGACCACCCAGATTGGCTCGCGGATCCAGTCATGGTCAAGAATACAAATGGAAAGTGACACATTAACGCTGACTTTACTAATTTGGATATTGTCTGTCCTAAGGATGACTTTTCTTTACCCCGCATCGATCAACCAGTCAATTCAACCGCGGGATGTGAATTGATGGTTTTTCTGGATGCTTCCTCAGGCTACTATCAAATAAATATGGCAAGAGAAGATGAAGATAAGACTTCCTTCATCACCCCTTTCAGCATCTACTGCTATGTCAAGATGTTGTTTGGGCTGAAAATGTTGGCGTCATGTACCAACGACTTATGCAGAAGACTTTTGTCAACCAGAGGAGTGTAATATGGAAGCATATGTAGACGATGTCATTACGAAGAGCACAAAAAACTATGATCATCTGTCTGATTTGAAAGAAACCTTTATTAATTTGAATAAAAAAGGGGCCAAGTTGAATCCAGAAGATGCTTTTGGTGCTTCTTCTGTCAAATTACATGGTTTCCTTATTTGTTTTGGAGGTATTGAAGTCAATCATGAAAAAAATATGTGCTATTGAATCTCTATGACCACCTTTAACAGTGAAGGAGGTTCAAGGTTTAACTGGTCGAATGGCGACACTTAGTCGCTTTATTTCCCGATCAGGTGAACGTGGATTGCCTTCCTTTAAGGTGGTCCAAAAACGTGATAGATTTCATTAGTCGGATGAGGTAAACAAAGCCTTTGAGGATATTAAGACTTATTCAGCAAGCCCACCTATATTGGTACTACCCTACCCAGGGAAATATTTGTTGGTATATTTGGCCGCTACACCTAACGTGGTCAATGTTGTATTGGTCGCGGAACGAGATAAAGTCCAACGACCTGTTTACTATGTAAGTGAAGTACTACATAGACCAATGGAGCGCTAACCTCAAGTCCAAAACTAACTTTATGCCCTATTAATAGCTTTGTGTAAGGTACAATATTACTTTCAATCACATAATATTATAACACCATCGTCCTTTGACTTGAGAAGTGTTCTTCACTATCAAGAGTTAACTTGTCGCATTGCTACATGTGCAGTAGAACTTGGATCATATGATATCCATTTAGTTGCCCAAACAACAATTAAGTCTCAGGCTTTAGCAAATTTTATCGCTGAATGGACTAATTTTGAAATAAAGGAACAGATAGAGTCTAGCATAGACGACCACTAGACACTATACTTAGATGGCTCTCGAGAACTTAAAGACTTGGGGGCTGATATAGTACTGATCACGCCACAAGGCGACCAGTTATAATTATAACCCAAATGTGATTTCATGTACAAATAATATGGTAGAGTATGAAAGTCTTCTAGCTGAGCCGTGGACAGCTAAATCCATTGGTGTCTGTGGACTTTTAGCGAAAGGCGATTCAAAATTAGTCGTAAACTAGGTTAGTAAGGAATATCAATGTTCCGATGAGACAATGGCTCACTACCTAGATGAAGTGAGGAAATTAGAAAAATACTTCAGTAGTTTCGAAGTCCAATACATTATGCGAAAAGATAATGCTTTAGTAGACCAATTCTAAAAATTAGGCTCCTCACGATCACCTGTTCCAATAGATGTTTTCCTTGAATATTTGTCTAAATCCTCCGTAGCCACATCTACATAAGTAGAATCGATCACTTCACAGTTTGTCATTCTCGAGCATAACGCAGATTGGATTCAACAGTTGAAAAACTATCTAGCGCATGGGACAATTCCCGAGGATGCACATGAAATAGGCGGATTAATTCGAAAGGCAAGAATGTATAAACTAATTGACAACAGGCTATACAAAAAGGAGCACATAATGTTGTAATGCGATGTATTTCTCTGGGGTATAGTAAAACCATGCTTCATAAAATACACGGGGCTTATGTGGAGGATACTTTTTTGCCATTTGGTCGTGGAGCTTGAAATACATGCTATCACAGTTCCCTTTACCTCTATTATTGTGGGTAAACTGATAGAAGTATCGAAATAGACGAACATAGGGGGGACTGCCAAGAAAAGCTTTGCAAAGGTACGAAAAGACACTAAGGATAAAAATAGAAATTGGTCCAAAATGAAATAGTTCTATCCTAAATTAGTCTAAGATGTCTGCTAAGAACTCACTCTAAGGCAAGCGAAAACCCATTTTCATGAAAGAAGCAAAGATGATAATCTGACCTTCTTGCGTAATTGGAGCCGTTTCGCTGCTGCAAGGACCCCATTTGATCATAGCCCTAGGCAAAAGATACCCTTGGTTCTCCAGATCTTGAATGTTGCTCTCGGAGTAGGATGATACCCAAAATCCCTTTGATAAAAATCAAACAGAGGTCTAGAGGAGAGACTTGGAGACGAAAAGACTCAAAGATGGGAGGCTTGAAGATGGATATTGCGATGAGAACAGGGTAAAGGTGAAGGTAACAAGAAAGATGTTTTTTTATCCTTTTTTTACCACAAACTGTTCACCCACTTACCGCAACCTTCGGATACGATTTCCAAGAAAACACAAATCTTTTTCTCTCTCCCACATTTTCATTAAATGTATAAGGTGATTGTGCCTGAGAAAATCTTCTTGATTCACGTTTCTAGGCAAGAAAGGCTTAAGTAAATATTTTTTTATTTCCTTAAGTCTTGGTGGCTAGCTAACAGGGATTCTTGACTAGGTCAACATTTTCTATCAAAGTTAGAGTCTTTGTAAAAATATGTCCACATACTAGAGTTCTACTTTATAATGGTTATGAACTTACGACCAGTATTAAAATGAAGTATACTTTCTTTTTTACAGCCAAACTGGTCGCAAACCAGTTTGAGTCATAAGACGACCAGTCATAGACACTACACGATTAGCTATACGGTTTGGGCCATCCCCGACTAGCAAAGTGGTCAAAAAGTAAGACAGTTTCCCACGTGACTAACATGAGAGCAGTTATTGGCGTATCTGGCAACTTACAATGGTTAGCTAAGAGACGTGATGGTTCAAGACTCAATGGAGGAACGTGCGTGAAGATATAATGCGTCTTTAGTGGCATTAACGGCCACTCCTTCAATAGCTATAAAGGGGCATCTCACGTACTCTGTAACATAAGTTCATAACACTCTGAACGCAGTCATTACGTTCTCAACTCATCCATATCCATAATCTCATTGTATTCTTATACAAACACCCATTGTGTCCACGACAATAAAAGTCTTCGTCTAAATTATGCCCTCATATTATTTTCCTGGTTGCTCGATAGGGGACCCTGTGTCTCAATCATCGACATAAACAATGGAAGAAAGGTGATGGCAGCAATGGAGGAAGAAGGGAGAAGGATGGAGGGTATAGTGGACATTTCATCGATCCTCTATTTTAATGGTGGTGGTGTCCTACCGTAAAGAGCCACGAATTTGCGATGTGTTTCAACAAAGCCACAATTTTGCTGCGTCCCAAGGCAAATGGTACAAATTTAAAGTGTCATATTTCCAATTTTACAAGAAAAAAACTTCTCTTGTAGGTGTGGCTTGCATAGAGATCAACTCGGCCTGAAATCCATTTGGTTTGGGCCAATTGTCACACTCGTAGTTAGCGCTACGTCTAGATATGTGGTAAGCTAATTGTGTTTGGATTCGTCACAAAGAAAAAAAAGTGTTTGGATCATTGAACCTAGTACGTACCGAGTTATATACAGTGAATCTAGTAACCTTGGTTATGCTTTTAACAAGATGCCTGTGGTCATTTTTTTTATTACAAGGAAGACACACATGTACACCACCATGCATGTATATACGATCGTCCCACTTAACACACGTCTAGACTGACGGAGGAGACGCACACGCACACGCACACACACCACCATACACGCACACCATACACACATTCGAGTGCGCCTCCTTAACACACGCCTAGACTAGCGGAGGCCAGGGATAAATCTGCAACCTCACAAAGTTCTTACTGAAACGCACTCGTGTGTGCGTAAAGATGGACACTCGGATTTTAACCCTAGTCACACCCTAACTCCACCACCCCACCAAAAGGTAGTTCTAATCCGTGGTCATACTTATATTTTAGAAGTTACCATTTTTAACTTACATTAATATTTTTGAATTACCAAGGTTTGATTTTGTGAGTTCAAAATCTTAATTACAATTCTGAAATTGATTTGGATTAGATCGGTTGGCACAATTTGTCTTACCCGGATTCCGAGAATCCAAATCATCTGTGAAAACATTGTGCTATTCCCTGGATCAGTAGCTAGCACTCACAGATACATCACTAAATCAATTCATACATGGCGTAAAACCATATCATTCATTAATTTAACACATCAGAGTTTACATAGACCGCATCGGGTCAAATTTTACAATAAGAGCCGAACAAGGCCAAACTGATTACATTACAAAAGCGGAAGCAACAACGAAAGTAAAAGGGTGAGAGCACATCTCTCCACAGGCAAACGACTGGGGAAACCCGTGTGCGTCCGATATTAACCAAGGACCTGGATAATATTGGATGCACGCAAGCACCAACGGAGTCAACTAAACTGAGGCGAGACTAGAACAACTAAATACTAGACTACACTTCATTCATCTCCGAGGCCTCCAACTTCGGGATCCTCGTAGTAGCCGTAATCCTTCGGATTTCCTGCTTCTGAGGATTTTGGGGGAAAGAGCGAGAATGAGCACAACTTCCGTGCTCGCGAGCCAACACACAATGCAATAATATACATACAAGGCTTAACAAAGATGGCTTGGGTTCTTTTATTTGCTAAAGCAATATTTTTAATTATCATAATTACAAAGTCAAATCACATAGCATTTTTAACAACTTGTATTTTGTTAAAGAGAGTAATTGTGCAATATTTATTTCAGTAGAGGTTCCCTCCGTCGAAAACTCTACCTTATGCTTCTTTTTGATTGGGTCCATCCCCAATTACTAACATCAGTGAGTTCGAACACTTAGGGAAAAATCCAATCTCAGGGCTAGGTGAGCCCACCACACTTTTCATCCCACCCACAAAGTTTTTGAAATAGAACTAACTCGAGTAAATATTCCTATGTCCGCCTTTGACCGTAGGCGCGGTTGTTTAAACAGTTTAGACTCTGCAGAGGTTGTACACTTTACCCACAAGAGATGGTCATACTCGTTACCCCACATGATTCCTTAGTCATGTAGTTGAGCGACCATCACAGTAACCTTTCAAAATATATTACCCCTTTCATCATCTCACCTATATGGGGTTATGTACATATGTTGATGCGGGATGTCACCCCCTACGTCTTGCCGTAGAAGGCACTTCACCATCGATGTCTCATTCAAACGTGATCAAGCTCACACTTGCACCCTTTATTGTTCCTTCCGTGAGACTGACTTTCAAGGTTCAATAAGTCTACTAAGCCAAGTTGCAGTTTGCAGACTTGTGATTGTACTTGTTTTACATGGGAGGTCATGACAAGATTAAGTCCTTAAGGTTGTCCGGACGAATCATTTCATACATCAACATTCTTTGGACTGCATTAGCACCCATCAACATACGGTCCATCACACGGTCCGCCGAGACAGTAACAGCAATAGTAGGGTTTTTGAGGAGTAGAAATACAACAATTCAACCGTCTCAGTCATTCACCCACAATGACTGCCCAAATTCATTTTCATGTTTGAAGAGATGATAACTGGGGCATTTTAATGTCTCGGTACTTAAGCAAGTCTAGCATGTCGCTTAAGTACAACCTATAGCTAGTATTACCACATAGTTACTAGGGTGACAATTAAGGATTCAAATTGTCAAGGATGGCATATTAATTAATTAATCATCAAATGGGCATTTAACTACCTTAAGCTTTAACATATATTTGCTTAAAGAATTAAAGCATGCAATTTTGATAGTTTAAAGGAATATAATTTGCATAAAATGTAGGCTCAATATGATCAAAGTATTGACTCGCCTTGGGTGAAGGCAAGAGGGTCTTAATAGTCTTGTTCTTGATCAACTTGGAGATCTCCGGTGTCTTCGAATCCTATTCGGACGAACGTACCGGAAAATGAACAACAAGCAAACAAGAGCAAATAAATACAAATGAAATAGCAAGTGAACTTCAAATTAAACAAGATCTATGCCATTAGTAAGATCTTGAATTAAAAAAATTTAGAAATTTAATTCACAATTTTTTAGAGTTAGAATGGAGGAGATATGAATTTTTGAAGTCTTTCTTTTGGAAGAAAAGAAAAACAAAAGGAAAAGAAAAAGCCGGCGGCAGCCGGTGGCTGAGTTTCGACCCAGCCCAAGGCCTCAGGCCGAAATGCGAGCGCACGGCCCACGGGGAAGGGCCGACCTGCGAAACAAAAAGGAGGGGGGCTTGGCCCTTGGCGCACGCGGGAGAGAGGGGAGGTGAGGGGGCAGTGGCGCCGCACAGGGGAGGGGAAGGGAGCCCAGGGGCGCAGCGGCGGCGACGACGTGGGGAGGTGGTGGCGCAGCTAAGGGCGGCGGCCACGGGGAGATCCGGCGGGGCGGTGGCGCGGTGAGTGGGTGAATCGGGGCCCCGAGAGGGTGGGGATCCCATGGGAGGCGGCAGCGGCGACTCCGGGAGGTAAGTTCTTTGTTTTCTTCTTCTCTCTTTTGCTTCTTCCTCCTTGGTCTTCTTTGCTTGGGAAAGAAGGAGAAATGGTGGGGGAGGAGAGGAAGGGAGGTGTCGGGGGGGCTTTATAGGCCATGGGAGCCAACGGGAGCGAGGAGAGCCATTGGGGGGGAGGGGCGAGCGTGCGCGGCAGAGGGGGCACGCGGGCGGCGGGGACCGGCGGAGGCGGCGGGCACACTGTAAGATCGAGGAGGCCGACTAGAGGGGGGTGAATAGTCAATTTAAAACTTCTAAGCGCTAAAACCGATTTCTAATGCGGAAGCTAAATGTCAATTCGGTTTAGCAAAATTAACGCCTAAAACAACTAGGTGCACCAACAATACAAGTCAATAATAAATAGAGCAATTTAGCAACGACTTGTAAGCTATCAACTAATGAAATGATCAATCAAGCACATACAAGATAGTAATCATACAAATGAATAAGCAATTATACAATAAATGTAAATTGCACAAAGTAAAGCATATGAAAGCTAATCACAAGAAGCACACGGGACACAATGATGTTTTACCGTGGTGGTCGGAGACTTGCCGGTCTCCCATAATCCACGTTGAGGGAAACCCAAACCTATTGGGTCGGCTCCACCAATTAAGCCTTCCTCCGAGGTATCAACCACATCGCTCCACTAGGGTTGCTCTTACTCCACTCCGGAGATGGCGAGCACCAAGCCACTCACAAACACCGAGCCTTCTCACAAGCTTCACTTGAGTAGATCACCGGACCACGACGCTTCCACGCCGTCTAGGTGTCGGCAAACACCAAGAGTAACAAGTCTCCAACTTTCACTTGAACCAATCAAGTGTCAAAGCTCTCATGGATACTAAATCCACCACCTAATGCAACACATGCAATAGGATTTGCCTCTCAAACCTCACTAAGTGCAACACATGCACAAATGGGAGTAGAGGGCTTGCTCTTAGCTCAAAGGAACTCAATGGGATGCCAAAGGTTGCCTCTCAACCGGCCAAGGGGGTATTTATAGCTCCCAAACCAAAAACTAGCCGTTTGGAGACGAAACAGCCAAAAACTAGCCGTTCTGACCTTTTGCGGTCGTACCGCACTCACAAGGGCGGTACTACCGTTCTGCGGTACTCATCATGATTATACTGAGCGGTACTACCGCAGCCCGATTTTCAGCACAGACGACACTTGGTAAAAAGGTCATAACTTTTGACTCCGATGTCGGAATTGAGTGATCTTAGACTCTATTGAAAGCTTATTCAGAGGGCTACACAACCCACCTATTTGATTGATCACAAACACATTTGATCAAATCAAAAAGCACAACTCAAAAGAGCCACTACCATGGTCTAAGTCTAAAGAAATAGCAACACGCAATCTTAGACCATGTCAAGGGAATACACATGAATCTTAACCATTTACAAAACACATTTGCAAACTTAGATCATGCTACAAGGAGTACGTACATGGACTTCAATCATTTGCAAAACACATTTGCAAAGCATAGTCACATGTTACAAGGATTAAATGCACGAGCTTCGGCTATTTGCAAAACACATTCGCAAATAATAGCATCATGCCACGATGAGCTAGAGCAAGCAAGATTGAGCTATCAACACATGATGAGACTCAAGCTACTGGACAAGACCCCTCTTAATAGTACGGCAACCTATACTAGCAATCCGGTCTTCCAACCAAACACCAAGACCGGTAAAAGACTAGGAACACATCCTTAGCCCTAGCTAGTCATACCTTTGCCTTAAGCATCTTCTTGAAGGTTGATGACGCACATCTTCACTTCAAGTCCGGGTCATCGTCTTGATATGCATCAACCCATGATGCATCCTTTACTTGATCTCAATCAACATATGATGAGTCTTCTCTTGACTTGATGATCAACTCATGATCATCTCTTCTTCGAGATCTTGATATGCATCAACACATGATGCATCCTCTTCTTGAATCTTGACTTGATGACGATCAACTCATGATGCCATCCGAAGTCTTCATCACCCTGGAACATAACCTATTCATCCAACTCATGAAAAATGTTAGTCCCACAATGTCATTAACATTAATTACCAAGATATACCTGCATAAATGCTTTTGAACAAGCCATTACTGAAGGTGCGGTATTACCACCAACTAACATCCGGTAATACCGCTCTCCGGTAGTACCGTTTCTCAGATGCGGTACTACCGATTTCCAGAGGCTCGAGAAATACAGAAAAACGCCTTCTCTAGAATTTACATACCGCCACATAACAAACGGAACAACCGGGTTGCGGTAGTTCCGCCAACACATTTGCGGTCATACCGCTACGCGGTAGTTCCGCCACATGAACTCCGGTACTACCGCACATCGGTAGTACCGCTACCAAATGCGGTCATACCGATTTCCACGAACTTCTTCGAAGCTTTTGAAATCTGATGCATGACTCCTTTGTCTTGAGTCATGTCGATCTTTTATCACTTTTGCATTTCCTTTTATGTCATCACTCAAACTCCGGACTAAGCCTTGAAACATCTTAGCACACATGTTAGTCCCACAACACAATTTCAAATAATTGAATGTAATTGGTATGAGTATATATAAACACGAAGTTATATATATACTCAAGAGTTATGTTTCAAAGTAGATCACAAGGATCAATACTAATGAAACAACAAGGCCATGAGTATATATAAACTACACAAGTTATATATACTACAAGTATATACGAACTACACAAGTTGTATATACTGAATATGAGTGTATACAAACTACACAAGTTGTATATACTCATATGAATATATTAACTACATAAGTTAAATATATTCAAGGATATATGAACATCCATGAACTACACAAGCTTCATATGTTCTCATATACTCATATGAATATACTAACTACACAAGTTAAATATATTCAAGGATATGTTTCAAAGTAAAGATCCTTAATATATGTGGAAAGAGAATATGGATCAATACTAATGAAACCACAAAATATAGTATGGACTCCCCCTAAATGTGTGCATACACAAATGTGTAATGGAAACATATGCACATATCCAAGTTAAACTTTTTGGTGGAGTTTATCCTATATTTTGGATCCGAGGAATGCAACAAGATATAATAAAACGAAGTAGAATGCATACCTCTTGTATTTCCATCTTTATATCCAAACGAGACTAAGCAATAGATAATCAATAGAATTGTTAGTCTCACAAATAGATTTGTCATTTATGAATACATACCTGTTTGGATTTTTGCTTTTATATCTAAGCTGAGACTAAGCATGATATAACAATAAGAGTATTAGTCTCACAAGTGCATTTGTCATTAATCACCAAAATACTTCATTAACACATAATGACAGGTCTAGATCCTTCACACACGGGATGGGCGAAGGCAACGTGCATGCAGCGCGGGAGCGGCGGACGCGGGCACTATCGGTGGAGGCACAGTGAGCGGGCACGTGTGCCAGCACAGCGCCGGGCATGGGCCGGGCGAGGGCAGTGAGGACGGGCACGATGTGGTGGTGGCAGGGGTGCGCATGGCATGGGCGAGCCGAGCGGAAGCGGCGGGTGCGCGCAGAGGACCAGAGGGTGGCGGTGTCACAGCACGCGAGGGGGGCATGAGTGGTGTTGACCCAAGAAGAAGAAATGGGCGTTACACATTTTTATTAGGTAATATTGGCTACAACACACTTAACTTTTATGACATTTGCTTCAGAGCACTGCCTTTTTGTGTCTTTGCTGAAAGACACTAAACTTTAGTGGCTCTTTGTCGTAGGACATTCTGCTCATAAAAATATAATATTCGACTGGGAGAGGAGATAGAGGTGGTGAAAAGTCTATTTTGCTACTAACCCTTGGAAATGTTTGGGTTGGCACAGGAGCTCACCATCACAGCAGCGGTACTTGGAAAGCTCGAGGCCGGGCAGGAGAAGAGGAGAAGATGAGGAGGGATAGAAGAGGAGGAAGAATAAGGGGTCAGGGATAAAACATTCTTTTCACCTAACTCTCTCTTCTCTCTCAGCCGGATATTATATTTTAATAGGTAGAGTGTCCTACAGTAAATAACCACAAAAGTTTAGCGTCTTTCCGCAAAGAAAAAAAAACAATGTCTTTGACAAATGGCATAAAAGTTAGGTGTCATGTAGCCAATTTTATCTTTTTTTTTTAGTTCCGATACTCGATGGTCAAATCAACCTCGGATCGGCTGTCACATTTTCAACAAGGCGTGGTGTATATACCCTTTCAAAGTAAACATCTTCGTACATACCTTTCAAAGTTAGTGTGTGAACTTATACTAATCGTCCTGAATTATCAGTCCAAAACCGACCTGTCTTGGGTTGCCTGCCACATTTTTAGCAATGTGTTTGGGCATATCTTTCTGAAGTTAATTTGCATTAGCTTGCATTAATTGTCTTGAATTTTCGAGATTGAATTTTAAGTTCCGGTTTGTTCTCTTATGGGTGTGGCTTGCGTAGTGATCAGTTCGGACTAAAACCGATTAGGTTTGGGCTGCTTGTCAATAGCTTTCGTAGCGATCAACCAGTACATCTAGGACTCCAGTTCGCGCTACGCAATGCATCTAGCGATCGTGTATGCACGTACGGCTTATAGTGGATCTAGTTACTATGACCACACTTTTAGTAAGATGCATGTCCGTACTCGTATGTATATTTACCAGTTTAACTTACATTAAACATCTTTAATCATCAAGGTTTAGTTTTATTGAGCTTTGGTGCTTATTTGGATGCTCAATGATCAACTCGCCGGCCTCGAATAACAGTGTTGGCTTGCATGCATCGGATGTCACATTTTCAGCAAGGTATGGTGCGTGTCCTTTCGAAGTTAACAATGGTGTCCATACCTGTCCTCTCTTTTTTTCAAAGTTACCGCTATAAATTATTATGACCGTCTTGAATTATCAAAGTTGAATTTTTGAATTTCGATTTTTAGTGGTCAGCTCAGTCCAAAACCGATCTGTCTTGAATCGGTTGTCACGTTTATAGAAACGTGCCGCGCGTACGTATCTTTTCAAAAGAACAGGTTAATTTACACTAATCATCTTCAACTATCGAGGTTGAATTTTGGAGCCTAGTTTCTTAGTGATCAACTCGGTCGAAAACCGATTTAGCTTGGATAAGTTGTTGCACTTTTAGTAAGGTGTTGTGCATATAATTTCAAAGTTATTATTAGCATTTCTACACGCCCCTTTGGAGTTACTGTGTTAACCTGCATTAATCATCTTGAACTTTGGATTTTAAATTCTCGGTGATCAACTCAGCTCGAAACTAATTTGGCTTTGGCCGGTTGTCACGTGCACTTTTAGCAAGGCGTTGTGCATTGTCGAAGTTCTTGTGTTGGCTTGCATTAATCATCTTGAATTATCAAGAATGAATTTCATAGTTCAGGTTCTTAATGTTCAACACTGCCCAAACTAATTTGGCTTGGATCGGTCGTCACACTTTTAGCAAGGTGTTATACGTATCTTTTCGAAGATACTACTAGCTAGCATCACACATATATTTTCAATGCTATTGTGTTAACTTATATTTTAATTATCTTGGATTTTTAAAAGTTGACTTTTCGGCCTAGGTTGTGGGCCATCTACTATGCAGATATCCACCTGTGCTTGTGTGCCTTTCAGTGTATAAATCTTTGCCCTTATGTGTCATCAAGAAAGATAAATTACTTGCTTTAGTGTCTAAATTAAATACTTTTGACTCAAAAGTGTACCCTCCACTGAAGTTAGTAGGGATGTCCTCAGGAAAAAAAATACATCATGTGCGTGTTGCACAAATATAGGTATAAAGCAAGAGAAACATCTCTTTCTTGAGAAAACCGTACATACGTGGGACCATGATACGGTGGCAAGAAATTTAGCTCTCATCGTCTTTCTAACCTCCATCTTGGGCATTATATTCATGGAAACTGCAATTTCTGACAATGGTGGAATACTGCCTCCCTCCTCAAACTTTTTCCCAACAGAAAGTGCTTATTTGATCTTGTACTGAATTTGGCCGGAAATTCCTCTAGCAAGTGTGAAATTTGATTTGGCAGGAAATTCCTCCAGCAAGTGTGAAATCTGACCGGAAATGTACAGACCATACAAGCGGCCCCTTTCGACGAAGAAGCCGCAGGTCACGGAGTCATGCATCTAAATACTCGCAAGGAATGCCAAATCTCGCGTTGCTTTCGAACACACTCTATAGTATTAATTAACTCTGAAAATAGGAAGTAAAGTTTGTGTGAACTACAACAACGCATTATTCCATTCTTCGATCCTCGGCGAAACACACGGTCTTTGTTTAATTGTGTTGGGTGGATCTAACCACACGGTTTGTGCTCATTAATCACGGTAGATAACTGAGCTAATATCAGCACGTATATGACATTCTTTGCACCTAATTAGGTGTCCTTCAGGACGAATAACACATTTACAGAGACTGCAATTACCTACACATCCAAACCACTGTCATGGTCATCTTCCATGCTCTTTTCTTTCCCGTGTCGGTGACACCTTTGGGAGAGGAAAAAAAAATGGAGGTTATTGACAGAATTTTGGAGATCCCAGCTTGTTATGGAGCTCCTACGTGTCTTGTTGCCAAGAATAGTTTAGCTTGTTGGAATCAACATCCCCTTAGCTACCACCAAGCTTCCCCATATCTGCAAGAAAGCTGCCGGTTTCCGTATCTGAATATCTACGCGTGAATGATTCTCGGTATGAACGAACGGCCATTCCCAGAATTAATGTTAGTTGGTATGTTGCTTATTGTAGTGCATCAGCTTTCTTAACAGAATGTTAAGCAGGTGATTGTGGTAACTACACCTCACTGTATTCACATCAAGTTGTGTGTATGCAGTTCAGCTAGGGGAAGACTTCAAGTCATGCAAGAGCATGCATTGAATAGAACAGATTTGTCACGAAACTATATCAAGAATTCAAGACTGAAGCGTATGGAAGGGGGGAAAAGGATTTCCTACCTCCAATTCAAGCGCCTTCCGCGCGTACCATGCACAGTAGAAAAGGTGTAACTAGCATAAGACTTTGAAAATTCTAGTCTTGACGCAGAGCTAGCCAGCCCTGTCGTATAGTTTGGACGATTGTGCTGAAAGAATGAAGGCAGTAACTCCTGAAAATTCTATGAAGACTTACTCTGTAGTGCTTTGTTCTTGTCGTTTGGAAATCGACGCATCTGTGTTGAAATTAATTTGCATAGCAATTGAGAGTACGTACGGCGTACGTATTGGCTGGTAGGCCTTGATAACTGCAAAGCTTCAGCATTTCACACATTAATATTGCAACTGTGTGTGTGTCGTCCTTCCACTGTATATAGGATCGAAATCGAATATATACCAGTCTATATATGACTATGAGTAAGCTAGCCCTGTGCTTCATATCGTATACGACCGGGGTATCCGTACGTTGCAACATATTTCGAATAAAAATATAATATAAGTTTCGTGCAAATAAAAGTTTCATATATAATTTGCATCAAATCAACAAAGCCACGTCAGAATCTATCACAAACCACAAACACAGATAATCTAATTATCCACAGAAAACTATTCAAATATTTTATACATGTATGCACATATTTATCCACAAACGATCCCACCAACCCAAAAGAGGGTAGATAGCAGACTCACTACCACCACCAAATTCTTTTTTTATAATAGTAAAGACAAGAACTACCCAGTTAAACGTGTGTTTTGCTTCAGCTTGACAAGACAAGAAGCTAGATCAGAACCAGGAATTAACTACACCAAACAGTGAAGGTATATAGTTATGTGCACGAAATACTCTTGCAATCCTGCAGTATTAAAGATTCTGTGCCAAGCTATTCCTGGTCAACAAGATTAGCTAGCTTGAACCTCTGTATAAAGCAGTTATATATAGCTAGACTGAATTGGACAACACGGTTAATTGTTCAGAGCATGTCATTGGATCCCGTTCCATACCGTGCTAATTAACTAATAGTTCTAATCTGTTGGTGGCAGTACTACTATTACTCATGTCATGTCCTCTCCAGAGGAACATTGGCAATTTAGCATTATCATACATGCTTGGACAAATTAAAGCTCGCGTGGACAATAAAACCCCGCAATATAATGCCTGGTGTGTATCAGCTAGCAGCTAGCTATTTCATGTTGAGTTTGTTGCCAATTCAAACTCGAAAGCCGCCAAATTGACGTTAATTTAATCACCCAATCCACGAACCTTGCAAGTTTAAAGCCGCCCATGCCATTTAATTTGAACGTTCCAACAAACGCAAACGTAGCGCCCACAGCTCTCTCCATGGTGGTTTTTTTTTTCAAAATGCATGCTGCGTGGGGGCCACCGGTACATACATCTATCTACACGTATTAGAGCATGTACAATGATTTAACGTTAACTGTCTGTAAACCTTAACATGTACGACATGAGATGATGTGAGAGAGATGGAGAGTATAGATAATTGGGTCGTCTCTCATGCAGTAGTCGATTGTAACACGAGAAATAAGACATATTATACATGGAGGAGTTGTCTATAAAGATACGTAAAAAAATAATTTATTGTAAAAACTGTTTTTAGTACTGTCTATAGATGACACGAAGAGACACTATAGAAAAACACTATACTATTGTACATTGCAAGTGAAGTAATTTCAGTAAAAACGAGCAAACCTTGTCGCGGGCCTAGAATGTTCTGGAAGTAAGCGCTCGTAAAGTTAGGCTTCGAACTTCCAACGGCACGTACGGATCCCGAGGAACGCCTACCCGTCTTCGTCTCTTTATCCCTCACCACGGGGGCACGAAAAGGAGAGAAGATTTTCGAGAGCCAGCCTGTTCAAATTGTAAACAAACATAGTACTAGGCTACTAGCTGGTAGGAATACTTCATTTCAAGATCTTGAAAGTTCAAATTCAAATTCAAAAACAGTGGTGGAGCCACCAACTTCTTCTGTACAAGCTGGTTTCTTGTCCTCTTTTCTTTCTTCACTGAAAAGATAGCTCCGCTGCTCCGCTAGTATTAGCTTAAGGACGGACATAGCAAAAAAAAAACGACCCTACAACCTCACCGTAATTACACAAAAGCCCTTCTTCTCTAATACTAGTCTCTACCCTAGTGGCACTCTCCAAAACTCATCATCTCCGCCCCCGCCTGCGACTCGTCGTCGTTGTACCTTTTCCTCTTCTTGGCGCCGGCGCCCCTCACCGGCCTCGTGGCGGCGTAGAGCTCCGACACCAGTCGGTACCTCTTCCTCGCCCTCACGTCCAGCTCCAATCCCGGCCTCATCTCCTCGACCTCGTCCCGGGGCGCCGCGGTCTCCGTGCAACACGTATTCACCGACCGCGGCGAGGACGACGCCGACTCGTCCCCTCCGCCGCCGCTGAGCTGCACGAGCTGGTCCGCCGCCGCCAGATCCGCCGCGGTGAAGAGGCCCCCGAACCAGAGCCCGATCCCGCAGCCGAAGTCTAGCGACGAGGAGAAGGACATGGCCGGCGGCTGTAGCCAAGCAAGCAGCGGTTGGTTGCTTTGATTCCGTACAGAGGGGAGGATAGAAGAGGGGAGGGAATCCAAACGGTTGGGTTCTGGTTGGGTCGATGCGGAGGAACCGAGGAAATGGGTCGGGGGCGGAGGCTGGGTGCGCGGATTTATAGCCGGACGTGGGGAAGGAAACCGACTCGGTCGGTCGGTCGGGCTCGGGCTCGCGGGTGCGGTGCCGCGCGGGCGCAGCGCAAGAGGCCTCGATAGAGACGTTCGGGCTGGGGTCGGTGCCACTGGCGCGTGGGGCCAGAGGGTATGGGTGGTGGTGGAGGGAGTGGGGACGCGGGTCACTCGAACGTTGGGTGGGCTGGGACCCGCGGCCAACGGGAGGCGGACGCGTCGCGGCGAGGCTGGCTGGGGCGAGTTGGTTGGTGCCTCGGTCACTCGGTGGTGTCATTCGAGACGGGAGGAAGTGGTGGGCAGCGTGGGCTGGGCTGGCGGCCTGGCGCTTGTGAGGGACGTGTTCTGCGGTGGGGTCCCAAGGACAAAAGGTAGTGAACCGACGGGCCGCACGCGAGCTCAGTTCCTAGTGCTGCGTCGATTCACCGTGCCCTGCCAACAAGCGTGGTGTTGCTGTTGAACAAATAG
This sequence comes from Ampelocalamus luodianensis, assembly GCA_036346255.1. Classification (NCBI taxonomy): domain Eukaryota; kingdom Viridiplantae; phylum Streptophyta; class Magnoliopsida; order Poales; family Poaceae; genus Ampelocalamus; species Ampelocalamus luodianensis. Next base: position 96,076,878 of record CM070634.1, on the reverse strand, counting down.
GGCAACACAAGAGGTAATTGAGGGACATATGTACATACTCAATTAGGTCTATCCATTTCGAAACAAACAAACGAGATCGAAATCGGTGGAACTCCCCAACCCATTTATGACATCTTACATTTTGCCCCACGCGAGCACTCGACATTTTTCGAAAACCCCTTTGCGCGTCTCCTCCTCATCCCGCCTCCTCCTCCACCAACCACCATCTGCAAGCCCTCCACCCTAGCGCCGCCTTGGCCCTCTCCCTCGGCGTGTCGTGCCCTGTCAGTGCTACTTTTCCTGCACTCGAAGCCGCGAGCTTGGAGCCCTAGCGCCGTCGCCTACGAACCCTTTAGCTACCGATCGACGGGCTCTGACGGACCGGGTCATCTTCCATCTAGCGCCACCTCGCTCTCTCCATCGGATTTGGCCACCACCGTGTCTTCTACTACGCTCGAATCAACGCCGTCTACCATGAACCCCGCCTCCGCCGATTGATAGGACCCCAACGGGGCGAGCCGTCCTCCATCTAGCCACCACCGCGTCTCATACGCTTGAAGCCGCGACGTCGGAGGAGCCCACTTCCTTAACCATGATTTTGATTAGGGAAGTAAGATTGTGTGTGAATTGAATAATAACATCTCATTGCATTTGTGGATTTTTTTTTATGTGTTACATGAATGTATCATTGCAGATTGTATGGTTGTGTTCTCAAGTGAAATTGTGATTCAGAAATTGATAGAAATTTACCTTGTGGTGTTCGGTTAGTTTCATGAGCTTGTAGTTTGCATTTGCATTACCCGGTTGTATGAACTATGTTTTGTAGTATGAATGTGAATGGTAGCATGGGCCTCATTGTGGTTATCAATGAGAAATTGTGTTGTTGAGAGCATGAACAGTATTAATTTCATGGAGAATCGTCAATGCAGGTTAAGTTTCTTGGTTTGCATGGTTAAGATTATGTTGTTTGAGAGCTAGGAATTGAATTGAATTGATGCATGAACAATAGCAGGTTCATGGGAGTTTTGAATTTGTAAGCCCTATTGTTATATCAAAGGAGTTTTTGTTCTATCAGTGGTCATGCAAGACTGTATTTGTCTCATGAATGACATAGTCTCACAATTTGCAAAGCATCAGTGTTATCAATTTGGATCCCCTTTTTATTAGTCCAAGTTCCATAGGAAGCCTATGTGTTGTTTCTTTTGACCGAATCAAACAAAGGTCAATTTGTATCTTTTATTTTCTACAAGAGTCTGAGTTGCTTAGGAAAGTTAAAGTCGGTTGTGATGTACTTGGCCGAGTTAAGATATGAGTTGAGTCGGCCTTAGGCCAGATATCTTGTTCATTCTGTAAAGACATGTCATGTTCATAATAGTATGAATCATGATTACTTCTAGAGAATAGTCCTCTCTCCTCATTTCAATGGCCTTGCATGTTAGGTAAACCATGAATCTATTTTTATTCACATTTTTAATTTTGTCGGTTAACACATCACCTTCATGTACTGCAGTGATTCTGGATCAAAGCCATCATCAGAATAGTTGTCTCCCAGAACTATGGCTTTCAAACCAGAATCAAAGGTGCAAATGATTTAGTTCTCTTGTTGTTGGATTGAAGAGGCGACTAGAAGAGGTGGTTGAATAGGCGCCACAAAAAGATGACTTCTTTAAAATCTTTTCTCTCAAAACGTTCACGATTCTTTCACTCCAATAACTATGTGGAGCTATGAAGATCAGAGATAATCATTCAATAAGAACCAGGCAACAAAAGGGTCAAAACTCACTGAAATCCCTACTGATCGGTTAGACTAATGAATAGTAAAATCAGCACAGAGACTGAATTTCAGTAGTATTTTGAAATCGTAAATTGGTCTAACTTTTAATCTACAACTCCAAACTTCATGAGACTTGAAGCATACCTTCTCTAGGATGTTAGGAACCTATTCCAATTAAAGATTGTGAAGATCATTGCCAAAATTCTGATCTTTTTCCATTTGAGTAAAGGTTGCTCCAAAACCGAGCGAAATACGAAAACTGTTATTGAGATGATTTCGTGGGAGGAATCAATCCAAGATGGCTAAGGATAGTCTCCAATACATCCTAGCACCCTCAATCACAGGAAGAATCAAGCTAAAAGCCCTCAAGAATAAAACCCCTAAAATCACCATTTCTTTTACCAAAACAGGGCAAAAACAAACTTAAATCTAAAAGCTTGCTCGTGGGTGGTATGATGATCAAGATGACCTTAGATCATATCCCACACATCCTAGTAAGTAAGATCACAACAAGATTCCAAATAAAAACTTAGGAGACATCAAAAATCTCAAAGGCATCAAAGAGAGAGCAAGAATAAGATACAACTCATCTTGGGGGCAAATATTGCATGAATTGATTAGAGGGATTGTATCTTTACAGCCACTTCACCATGAAGGACAAAAGCTCAACACGTGAGCACTCAATCAATCCATCTCTCATGTACCCTAGCCTCTCCACTTTCCTCTCCTATCCCTAAATCACAAATTAGAGTTTCCAGAATACAAGGGTTGGGGGTGCACAGCCGACACCCACCCCTATTCATAGTGGCGGCTAGCTTCTAGAGGAAGACAGCTTAACGGGTACCTGTTAAGCCCATACACAACGTGTTTCACTTGCATCGACCCCTGCGCTGCTTGATGCAACCTGTCGCACGAAAAGCCGTGCCGCTTGATGTAACCCATCACACGAACTGTCGCACTGCTTGATGTAACCTGTTGCGCAGAACTATCACGCTACTCGATGTAACCTGTCGTGGAGAACTATCGCGTTGATCGATGTAACCCGTAGCACAGAACTGCTACGCTCGGTCATCATCCATGTGACCCTAATGACTTCCCACCAAGCCTCTTATGTGTCCAGATCCTACTGAACCGTCCTCGCTTGAAACGAGGACCAAATCACTTGGATGCACCACATATCTCACCATGATTGCACCCGGCTTTCTTGACCGTTCAGAACCTCAGCTCCTCCCTGAGCCTAGTCCGGACCTCAACTCCTCCCTGAGTCTAGTCCCGGTCCACTTTACCACTGCCCGTCATGTTCACCACCGGTAGCTTCCGCTCCAGTTCCTTGTCTTCTCGGCTTGTAACTACATCGCTAGCCTCAGTCATCATCCAGCACCACCTCGATCGTTCTGGACCTCTGTCAGGACCCGGGATTAACATCCCAGATCCTCTGTGCATTTATGAACTATAGTCACATGATCAGTCGCTAGTTCATACAGTAAACAAATATAGTAACAAATTCATATCACAACTTTATTAATAATCAACAGAGTTTATTACAAAGAGGCTTACAAGCCAACAATAAAGAACACAGCGGAAGGCGAAGAAGTAGTACGACTGGGGTAGCGGCCTAGTCATCGACATCCACACTGGTAGCGAAGTCTTTCTCCTCTGAAATTTTGTTTGCATAAAGCAAGTATGAGCATAACTACCGTGCTCGCAAGTTACACCTGTCAAATAACAGAATGACATGCATACATGGATGTAACAAAGGATGGCTTATTGGTTGATTTGCATAAAGCAGTATTTTCTTAAAATACTTGTACTAAGTTCCAAAGTAGTTATTTTATAACTAAAATTTATAAAATTCTCAATTTTATAGTCAGATAACATTCACACATGAATGGTGAAGGATACCCTCCTATCACATGGCTTCCTGCCCAATTCCCATCTGGATAAACCAGTTTTGAAGAAGTTTATTTTCAAATCAAACCAAAGTCTAACTTTTAGCAGTTCTGCTAGCATATCCATGACCGTGTATACGGCTATTCGAATAGTTTTACACTCTGCAGAGGTTGTACAGCTTTACCCACAAGACACGACTTCTCTAGTTTATTCGGTATCCGTCGATACCACCTCTCACTACCTTAGGTAAGTAGTCTAGAGCATGTGTCAAGGCCTTTACAATGCGCCATCCTTCCGCAGTCTACCCTCTCTAAGGTTTCGACACCCCCTTTGGAATGAAAATCTCCGGGTTCGGGCCCCCTCTTGAGCCAGATGGGACAACATAGTCATGAAAGACAACACATCGAAACAGTTGGATCGACCGCGATGGAACTTTGCAAATTAGTCAGCCAGGTCCTACTCCCCATACTGAGGACATGTGGTGGTACGGTATGGCTTAGCATCATGCACTCGAAGACCAGTTCTTAACTGACTTGGGCAACTTTCCAACAAAATCCATGGGCCTCAACCATACCCGATCGAGCCCGTGCAAGAACATGCACCCACCAAACATCCATTATGTCCAAGTTCAAACCTATTTTCATTTTATTTTCCAGGTAAAGGCATTTTATAAACCTTTTATGGTAAAACAATACCATAGGTCCAATTTAATTCAAATTTGAAATATTTGGTTAAAAACTTCCCAAATGCAAGATTTGATCTAGGCATTGGCTAAGCATTTAATTATTTTCAATACTATTTTATCTAATGGTGACAAGGAAATGATAATCAATATTTAAATTGGTTATACACAAGGAATTGGAATAACTAAGTATTTAAACAGGGGATTAAAATAACTGGATAGAAATTATGCATGCAATAGTAATTTAAAACAGAATTAAATAAATTTAAAATAATGGGATCGATATGATCAAGGGTATAACTTGCCTTGCTTGATTGAATGCTGCTCTCAAACGGCGTCGAAATCTGACTTTCCGAAGTCGTCGAAATCTATACGCGAAATAAGCCAAATTCAAACAAAATTCAAATAGCAACTCAAATGAACTCCAAAATAAAATATTTTGGTTTAGTTAGCTAGATCTTGATTTTAGACAAATTTAGAAATTTTAATCGACGAAAACGGAGTTCGTATGAGGGAGAACGAACCCCGGGAAGTTCTAAATCTAAATAAAACCCTAAAACAGATTTTATTGATTTATTTTCCTAAAGGAAAATCAAATTATTGCGCAATATGACGTCAGCCCTGAGAATTTCAGAATTTAAAAGAATTTAAAAATTCGACATGTGGGACCCACATGTCGGTCTCACGGCTCACATGGACTAAGTCCATGGTGGACCGGTGCCATAGCACCATGGCTTTGCCACATATGCGCGACACGCGGGCGGTGACAGGGCTCAAATGGCCTATGTGGTAGCCAAGTGGCGTGATGAGGCAGTGACGTGGCATTGCCACGTCACCTTGGCACCGGCGGTGCTCGGGCTACAAGCTCGCCGGTGCTTCGCGCCACGGCGAGCTCTAGCTAGGTGCGCAACGGAGAGAGGAGAGCGAGAGGGTCATGATGCTTACCACGGTTGCTCAGGGATGCGGGGATTTGGTCGGCGGCGAGCTCCAAAGGCGGCGGCGGTTTTAGGTCAATGAGGCGGCGACGATTGGTGGGTTCTCCAGCGGATATAGCGTGCGCACGAGGTAGGCCGCGTCGAGGCGATGTCGATGGGGTGGTTGGGGTGGCCAGAACGTCGTCGACGACGAGAAATTTTGCGGCGGAAGGAGCTTCGGGCGTTGAGCTTCAACTCCAAATTCCGGTGAGCTTGAGGGGATTGGGGGCGAGGTGAGTAGGGACGTTGGGATGAGCGGAGAAGGGCGATGCGGGTGCGCGCTTAAATAAGGCGCGGCGAGGGCGGAGCTACGTGCGGTGCACGAAGGTCGTAACGGCTCCGGCGAGATTTTAGGAATTCGGGGCCGGAGATGGAAAGGGCAAGGCCGTGTCGGGTGCGGTGATGGCGGAGTGTCATTACGACGGCGAGATCACAGGGAATCCGGGCGTAAATGCCCAATTTTTGGAAGGTTTGTGCGGCCGTTAATGGCGGTGCGCACGGAATCAAAACGAAGAAGAAAGGAAGGTGGAGGAAGGGGATGACAAGTGGGCCCCAATGGCAGAGGGAGGGAGAGACGAGAGAGAGAGAGGAGAAGGGCGCGGGAGCGATGGCGTGTTGGCCGTCGGATTTCAATCCGACGGTGGCGATAAAGGGCGGGACGTGTGGGCAGTGGTGGCCGTCCGATGTAGATCGGAGGGTTCACAACAAGAGGGCGTTCGGATCCCCCGAAGGTGCATCAAGATCTGACCGTGGATTCTTGATCCAACGGTGCGGAGAAGCGGGATGGCGTGGGAGAGTGATAGCCGTCCGATTCAAATCGGACGGTGGGGACAGAGAGGGAGCGGCGGTGAGAGCGGGCTGAGATGGGCCAAGTGGGCCGACGCGCGGGAGAAATAGGTGCGGGCCGCGGGGGTTTCGGACCAAGGCCATTTCCTGAATTTTTAAATGATTAGCGATTTTAAATACTCAGTTAATTCTTTTTGGCTTTTAGAAATAGCAAATTAAATCCAAAAATTATGGAAAAATTCACATAAATTCCCTTATTTATTTTGGACTTAATAAAACTATTTTCAACTTAAAGTTGGCTATTAATTTTGTAAAATAAATTATTTTGGCTTTAAAATATTTAGAAAAAAGCTTTTAAAATACCAGAAATTTTCAGAAATTAATTAAATATTTATTTTTCAAATCAAGTCAGATAAAACTTCAAGAACCTCAAATAAATTTTAAATTTTGACTTTTAAAACTTCAGAAACTCAAGTAAAGCAATGAAACTCCATCAAATTCAGAAAATCCAATAAAACAATAACTTTTATTTATTTTATTTTGGTAACAGCACTTTGGGATGCTAAAACCTCGGTTCTCCTAACCTAGTCCTGATCTAGTCCGCCTCACCATGACCTAGCTCTGGTGTCCTATAACCATCTCAAACAAGCAGACCATTATGTAGCACCACACGATACGTACAATCATCAATTCACATAATTGATGAGGCATGAGCACATACCTTCACAAAGGCCTTTGCTCAAACTTTGCCTTCTATGGTTTTTGTTCATCTTGCGTCTTGCTTGAGTACAACCATCTCACCCAACAACTACGATCGTTCTGGACCTTGGTTCTCCTAACTAAGTCCCGGTCCTCCTCGTCGTTGACCATAGTTGACTCCAAGCTACCTGCATAACAATAGACCAACCAACCATTTCCGAGCATAAGTTCTTCACAACTTGACCTATGTTAGTCAAAACATGCATCATGCAATCTCTATGCAATGAAACCCATGACCTAACCAGCAAGGTTTATAATCAACTCCATAAGGTCTACGACCAGTGTCCACGATCACTGTCTGCGAGCATAGTCCATGACCACTGTCTACGACCAGTGTCCACGACCATTGTCTTCGACCAGTGTCCACGACTACCGTCTACGACCAGTGTCCATGACTACCGCCTACGACCAGTGTTCAGGACCACTGTCTTCGACCAGTCGGTACTCGTAGCTATAGTACTTGGAGCTTTTGACCACTCAGTACTCAGAGCTACAGTACTCAGAGCCTTCGACCACCCTGTACTCGTAGCTACAATACTCGAAGTCTTCGACCACCCGGTACTCAGAGCTACAGTACTCAGAGCCTTCGGCCGCTTGGTACTCAGTTGCGGTCAAACCGATATTCCTGAACTCTGCAAAAAAACTAGTGATTCGACAAACCATCAACACCATTGCCAATTGTATCATCATTCTAAGATCATGAGCATATCCCCATGATATCTACACTTGTATATTGTAAACAGTTACTTGAACAATCCTTCTATCTTATATGGTGTCCTCAGTTTCACCAGAAAGCATCTAGAATTCCCATATGGACTTGGCTTAGCATAGGGTGTCCTCCAATCAGAAAAACCACACAGTAGTTCCATCTTTATATCACTCATTGTTGCTTTCACAACTCTTAGAATTTTTTGATCTGAACAGAGTTACCAAATCATGACCATGCAAAGGATGCAACTTGTGATTCAGATTTCCTAATACCTCATTTCACATAGTTGTAACCTGAATGTAAATGATAAAATAGCAACACACATCTTTTTTTTTGACATAAAAGCAATGAATTGTCATTTATTTTAATCAGATCAGGATACATGTCAATTTAAAGTCCATCCTGATTCATGGACAATATGCTACAAGTTACAAGCTACAACCAAACAATCCATGCAATCTATATACACAGGTCATATAATCAAACAATCACATTCATGGATGCTTCGGCTTCTCGCAATGCTTCTTCATCTGCACCCGTACAATCTACAACAAGAAAGAACCAAATAAGGAATTGAAATTATTCTTTGAAAATTCTTTAGATCGCAATTTCAAAAAAAAAGAACCAAATAAGGCATTGATGAAGAAGGAGGTGCGGGCGGATGGGCGGGTGGCGGCGCCGATGGTGGAGGAGGAGAAGAGGCACCAATGTATGTCGTCGGAGTAGCGACAGACAGGGCCAACGGGTGCAACACCTTTCCCTAATCCTAGTTCGATTAGGGAGGAGAGGATCGAAGCGTGGTCGTCGGGGCGAGCAGCAGTTGGCAGGGGTGTCGGAGCGGCTGCGCGGTGTAGGTCGGCGGTGATGACCGGCGCGATGAAGGGGCGGCGGTGGTGAAGCGTGGTCATCGGGGCGAGCGGCGGCGGGCAGGGGTGTCAGAGCGGTTGCGCGACGCAGGTCGACGGTGGTGGCCGACACGGTGGAAGGGCGACAGAGTGTTGTTGTCGGGGCGAGTGGCGGTGGGCAGGGGCGTCCGTGCCGCAGCGGCGCCTTGCCCTTCCCTTACCCTAACACAAGGAGGAGTCGAAGCTCGAGGGGATTGACAGGGGATAGGGTTGTGCACTCACGTGGCGTCAAAATCACAAAAGAGCGTTAAGTGGGACAGGGGGCACCCGCTTTGATCTCGGACGCCCTCTTTGGATCGGATGGCTCTCATTTCCGATGTCCATATGTCTACCAATTAGGCTATGTGCACCAGATATGTTGCCAAGAAATAGCTGGGGATTCTGTTTCAAGATAGGCATGCATGCAGGCATGCATCAAGTTTGTGTTTCATACGTAGGGTTGTTTGATTTGCTAGTCTTGCAAACTAAACTAACTATTGGTAACACCAACGAAAATTAGTTGTTGTTTGATTTGTTACCACAATTTGGTATATCAATGAAATCCAATATCATACATGGGCATTCCGTGGGGTTGTTTGGTTTGTAACCCCAATGAACCAAGTCAAAATTTGACCCAAAAAATATTGTTTGGATTACAACTAAGCCAAATTTTGGTGAATGATTTTCTCGCACTTGGATTGCCCGCATGTGACATTAAATTATTAGGCGTTATCAAATTTGTGTTGGCATTACTAAATATTGGTTGCAAACCAAACGATAGTCATTTTTCATTGGTGTTACCAAAATTTGGTTTTGTTCATATTAGTAATAAACCAAACAGGGCGAGGAAATAACTCACCAAAATTTTGGTAGCACAAAAATTTGGCTTGGTCACGATTCAAACAACATTTTTTTTATATCAATATTTAGTTTTGCCCAGTTTTGACTATGTCAAAACTTTGACTTACTCAAACAACCCCTCAATTTTTTTGGAACAAAGTCACGAGGATAAATAATCAAAGAGCCGGGAGTTGGTGCAGATGCTGGAAGTTATACTTCCATTATCTAAAAAAGGTAACCATAAGAGCATGTACATTGGTATGATGTTAACTGTATGTAAGTCTTGACATGTAGGACACGAGATGATGTGGAGGAGAGAGGATGAGCATAGAGAATTGTGTTGTCTCCTGTGCAGCAGACGACTGTAACACAAGAAACATGACATATTGTACATAGATGAGTTGTCTATAGAGATATATAAAAAGACAACTTATTATAGAAACTGTCTTTAATGTTTTCTATACAATTGTACATGCCTAAGAGATTCCAATATAGACGACCGGAAAGTTAAAGCTGCTGACATATTATTACTAAGCTTGTTCGTTTGCTTAACACAATCGTGCGTGAAGCCGCGGTTTTACAGGCAGAGCCAAAAGCGTGCGAGCATCCAAAATCAGATGCTACCCCTACGCATGAAGTCCATACCATCCGGGCAAGCGTGCAACGGTGCAAACCGTCGCGCGGCGCAAAGCGGGCAAAGGACAGCGCTACCATCTGGGCCTCGGCCAGCCCGCGGACGAAGACACTGCGCATCTCTTCTTCACGGCCGAGCGAGAGCTTACAAGTGATAGCCCATCTCGTTGTGATACGGCCCGGCCGACGGCGATTCACGTCACGGGCGCCCTATTTCCACACGTCCCGCCGTCCCGGCCACAAGGCGCGCCTTATCTCGGCACGGCCCGGACGGCCACGACTGCGAGCGGCGCGGGCAGCACACGAGAATTGGCAGTGCCGGGCCACGTTTTCCCAAGCACGGAGAGTGCTGCAGCCTACAGAGGTGGTGCCCCGGTACAGTCGTGGCTCGTGGTTACAATTGAAGGCCCGGTACAGATCGAGCAGCTTCTGTTAATTAACACCTACTCGGTGCTTCAGTTTTTTTTTTAGAATATCCAGGAGAAATTAGGTATTTTTTTTCATTAAGTAGGAGCTTTTTTAAAAAATCCAGGATTTCCCCTCCCGCTCGACCCACAGGTGAGATAACACAGCCGAGCTCCATGCTCGAACCCTGGTCGATTGGGTGGACCACGCCGCCCCTAGCCAACGAGCCCCCACTCGTTTCTCCTCGGTGCTTCAGTTCATCCTTTGCCAGTTCACAGCTACCATTCCGGCACCGGCCGATATGGCTGGTATGTATCATTCTGCCATCTAAAATGATATAGAGTAGCCCTTTGTTCCGTAATGACCTTGATACCGATCAATACTGGCTATACCAGCTCGATATCAGCTGATATGGCTTGATACCGTTCATACCGGCTTCGATACCAGACAATACCAGCCATACCAGTGGAATTAAAAATACCGTCTATTAAACTCATTGAATTATATGTTATATTTGATCCTACTACTATGTATTTGAAGTAATAATACAAGTGAAATTTAGTATGCATACAATTTTATATATATATATATATATATATATATATATATATATATATATATATATATACTTATAAATATATATTATTATATTAAACTTCGGAATGGTACACCAGTATGGACCGATACCAGAATATACTATTTCAAGAGCCAAACCAGTATAGCCTCCCGAATAGTATTGACAAGTAGGGTTCATGTTAGTAGTAGTAAATTAATCTCAAAAGATGTAGTAGTAAATTAAGCTGTCTTCTCAGCTGTGACAAGACTTTCAAGCCGGCCTAAAAAAACACTTCCAAGCCGCTACGAAATATTCATGTATAACTCTTTGTTTGAGGGGGTATAGCCCCGGGAAGGGGAGAGTGGCCGAGCGATCAAAAGCAGCAACTGTAAATCTGCTGAAGGTTTTCTACGTAGGTTCGAATCTTGCCTCTCCCACCTGTCTTAGAAGTAGGCGGAAGCCTAGGAGGGCCAACCGAGCGAAGCTCTCTTTTTTTGGCCGTGAAGTGCAATTTTCTCGTATGCGTTTTAGAGGTTGTCGAAAAAAAGATGATCTATAGAGATTCCCCGTCTATATCCAATCGAGAATAGAAGCGAGCCGCTTCCGGCGTCGGCTGGTAGTCTCTGCAGTCGCGCCCGCGGCCGCCATCTCGCCTCCTTGGTTTGGGACGAAGCCGAGCGAGACATTTCATGAATTTGCAACGACTCCAAGGGTAGCTGCCCGAAACAGGAATGGCCGGGATCGGGCCGACCGGCCCAGCCCAGGAAGTAGTGTGGGCCACGTGCCTTACCGGCGGCCCAACAACTCTTGGTTATACGGACACGCCGTCGCCGATCATTAATCGTATCATTGCACTCCCGTTCACTTGAGGACTTGACCTGGCAAAGCAGAATATGATGTGCACTAATGTGACGATGACTGATGTGGCATCATAATTTTGCCAGTTAGTTGCGTGAATAACAAAACTCGAAGCCGAGTTAGGTGCAAGTGCAACCAGGCGATGCGTTGGACCGTTTGGGGGCTACTGTTAGAGACGAAATTTGGCTGTGAACTGTGAGTCTGTGATGATGCCAACATATATTAGCAATATAATCCTCTGAATGATACGATAATCAAGCTGTGCTCGTGAAGCGAGTAGCTGAGGTGCGGACGCAATCATGTGGAGTAGTACTACTGCTGGGAACAAAGACGAGCTATAGCTGCTGCTTGTGCTTTGAAATGGTCTCTCTCTGCGATGTTGAAGAGTGGTAGTATATTCTTACGCCTCTGTATTCTTCTGCGCGGGATACGTTTAGAATGCAAACAACGCAAACTTCCATAGAATCGGTACCAAGTTCCCATGTTCCAAGCAGTGCCTTGACTGTGTTGTGCTGGTAAAAGGAGTTACAGTTCACTGCAAGGGATCAACTGACCACTGACCAGGACGCCCGGATCATAAGACGGGTTACCATCTCCAACTGACAGTGACTATAATCCAGCAACGCTCGGGCAGCTGAGAGAATCTCTTGAAAAATCAACAAAAATACGAATTTGCCCAAGAATAACTGGCCAGCCCGATACTTGGGCGGTGGTCGACTCCCCTGCTCGTGTCCAATAATCTCCTCTTCCTTTTGCGAGGAGCTCGTGGCAAATCACATCGATACAGAGTAGAGGTTACAAATTGCACAAGACCGTTTGTTTTCTGATGAATCAGTGTGGCAGTGGTTACAAACAGCAGACAAGTGTCCATCGCCAAAAAAGAAAAAAGAAAAAACAGAGCAGACAACTAGACAAGCGACTCTCTGTCTGTCTGCGCACAAGCGTCGTAATTTCCATGGTCAAAAAGGAGAACCTAATGCTTGTACAGTAGAGCCGTTCGTTTTCTGATAAACAATCAGCAGAAAGGACCGCCACATCGATTCTCCGAATAAGTTATTCGGGGCGTGTTTGCCCCCCATTAAATTGAGCTTTCAAGTCAGCGAGAGCCAAAAAAAAGTTGGTGGGTTTTCCTTGCTTGCATCATTGCATGCATGTCCATCGGCAACGGTGGAGAATTTGTTGACTTGACTTTAGGAGCAGTGGAAACAAATATAGATCCTCGCCTGAACGGTTGTCGAGACGGTGCAGGTCAAATATACACATGCTTGTTCGAAAAAAGTTCTTAATCAAAGTGAGGTAGGAAAGCGTCTGTTCTGGTTGACACACTCAATGACACTCTGCGATGAAGGATCTACGGTGTATGGGTATTAGGGGCGATCGCTACCATTTGATGGAAAAATCGAAGGCCGATGTCAATTGCTACAATGTTTTTGCTATAGTGCTTCTTCAACTGTTGCTACGGATTTGCTATAGTGCTACACCGAAGCATGGTTCGTGCCTTTACGAGAACACTGAGGGCTCTGCAGTAATACAAACAATATGGACCCATGGTGTTACTGCCTTATCAGCTAATCCGGCAAGGATTTGGTGTAGGAATCTTAAAAGGAATCCAACCGCGAAGATAACCGATTATTCGAGAAAGGTTACTCGAGAAAGATTAGGCAAGACGATCAGTTTAGTGGATTGCAAATTTGCAACAATAGATGCATGGTATCCGTCCGTCCGTGGGGAGGAGTGCTTGCTTCCTTGTTTAGTCAAGCACCCCGGCAGTGTGCATCCATCCCATAGGCCACACCTACTAGGAAGAAGTGAGGAAAACTCAGGTACCTTGTCGGCTTGTCGCAAGCAGAAGTTGATGGCGTAGGGTGGGCTCCACATCGGCACGCCATTGCGAGTTTTTTCTTCTCATTTAGTTTCTTTTTAAAAACAAAATAGCAATCTTGCACGTTCGAAATGACAAAAATAACATCCCTAACGTAATAATTTACTAACAGATGACATACCGCACTTCTAGTTCGTAGCAAGATGACATACCAACGCGATAGGTAGTTTGCACACGTTCTTACCGTGAACTAGGAACAAGGCATGTCTCCTGTTGCAGTCTAGAAGCGGAGCATGTGGTTTTCAAGGCAAATTAACACAGTAGATATGATATTTTTACCATTTCAAACAAGGACTAGTTTTGTTATTGCATATAAAAAAACGTTTTCAGTCCAAGACTCAGTCATCTACCACCTTGAAGTGCGTCTAAATTAAGGTACCGTCCCGGTTGGGCCCCAACTGTCAAGCCGGGAATCGGATAGGATCGAACGGCCTTTGACCGGACCTTCGCGCGGGAGCCCTTTACAAAGACTTGACCGTTCTTTCGGCACGCAGCACGTTGAAGCGAATTTGATGCATGCATGAACAGGCCGAGCCCGAGCGTGTATTCCTTCTTTGTTCGATCGGTCGGTCTGTTTCTCCCTGAAAAAAATACACGGGACAACATAAAAATTCTTGCCTTTTGGATGCCCAAGTCCATCAAGATATGTGTGAAGCAAGCCTCCTGCTGCTATTTTCCTTTCTGATTCCTTGTGGTTCCTGTGTTACATGCGCTATTAGAGCTGGAACTTAGGCCGTGCTTTTTCGGGCGGTTCAAAGCACGGTCGGCACAGTACGGTATAAGCACGATACGGCACGTGGTGGGTCGGGCCGACACGACACGAACTACGGGCCGGGCTGGGCCTGAGAATGCGGCCCGTTGGGCGACACGACACGATCAGTTGGGCCGTGTTTGGACCGGCCCGGCACGAAATAGCCCCAATCTTCCCGTTCTAGCCCAATCCCTCCCTCTCTCGGCCTGGCTCAATCACTCCCATCCCGGCCTGGCCCAACCAATAACCCTCCTCTGCCACCCAGTCTAGCTCAACCAATAACCTACCCGGTCTAGCCCATCATCCCTCTCGAGCTCCCCCAACCCCCCATCCCAACCCCTTCTCCCGAGTCTCGGCTCCTAAATTCCCAATCCCTAATCACATTCTCTGATTCCCCCTCCCTCCAGCTCCAACCACCTCTCTCCCCATGCGCTGCCGATCGCCGCCCTCCCTTCCCCTGTGTCGTCGGTCGCCCCCTCCCTCCACTCCTCCAACCACCTCCCTCTCACTCCCTCTCTTTACCCACGTGTCGCTCTATAGTTGCTTAGGGCTGAGTGTGAGGACCCGGAATATTTAACTAGTAACACTTAACCTCCGAATGGTTCTAGCGTTACTAATTAAACATTCTAAGCCTCGATGGTCATATGCTTCCCGATTGCAAAGCATATGCACATCATCACAAAATTACACATCATTTCCATACAACATATATTACTAAGTTCAACAACGACATACATAAGGTAAAGTTATTACAAAAGAGAGCCGACCGCCAAATAGATCAATATACAAGAATGACAATGAAGCAAAAGCGCCATAAGATGGCTAGAACAAAAGTCGACCAGGTTAGCCACACACCACAGGCAACCGACCGGGCGCTAAGCTAGTCGCCCGCAAGCTACCACAACACGACTCACAAAAGTGAGGCCCTCGGGCTCACCTTCTTCCTCTGCAACAAAACAATTAAGCATAGCAACCGAGTACAAAGATTGTCTTTGTACCGCAAGATCGACGTGTGGAATAGCAGACCTATTCATAAACTACATGCAAGCTTATTTAGGTGGAGGTTGTATGTCTCTTTGCATGAAGCCAACTTTATTTGCAATAAGGTAATACATTTTAAAAGCAAGTTTGCAAATGCATTTTGTTATCAAAGTAACGATGAAGTACTGAGATACATACAAGTAACCACCGGAAGTGACTATCCCAATAGCCACCACAACGTAGTACTGAATCCCGATTCGTACCACCCATCAAGTTTTAATTTAAAAGGTTGTAGTCTAACTCTTGAAAGACCTTGCCAAGCGTGTCCATAACCTAGGGCGAGGCTATTCGAATAGTTTTAACCTGCAGGGTGTACCAATGTACCACACTTGCATCGCCTTTAAGCCAAAAGCACACTTAGTAGGTATGCCGCACGGCTAAGTCCTCTGAGACGCTTTCCAATATTGTGTATTAACTACGAGCCGCTCGTATGGGTAGAAACACCATACGCTTACATTGCAAGCGAAGACAACAAATCCCATCCGGGTGAAGTCTTTCGGACACTACAATGCTCCCAACACCATCCCTCCTGCGACCTCCTGCGACCGGAGCCAATACACGCCAAAGTACTAAGTCAAGAGAGGTCTCATACCCTCTAGTGTGGTTAGCACGCTAAAATGCTTGGTTTAGTGTAACAAGATGTTCGGTCCTTGTTGACTTAGGCACCATTCGATACACACGAGAATCACACCAACATACCATTTGTGCCCAAGTCTAAATCATTTTGCTTTTAGTTTTAGTTTTCACAAGTAGACATGGCACAAGGTGGAAATCATAAATCATAATAAGTTTTGTGTGATCAAGGTTATCGACAAGTCGATAACCGCCCATTTCTACCGGCTAAGCATGGCTAAGCATTTAATTCGCAACTACTAAGTGACAAGAGCCCATCCACGAACTCTAAATCACAGCAAGTAACCTAGGCTCATGGTAGTAGAGGATAATCATTTGCTAAGGAAATGCATCTACTAGGCCAACTATTAAAACAAAATAGCAATGCATACATAGAATTTGTAATCAACATAAATACTTAAAATCTGGGATTAACATGATCAAACTGCTTGCCTTCTTCTGTTGCTCAATTTGTTGCGGAGGATCGTTCTCGGGATTACCGCAAATGTCGAATCCTAAGCGAGAGGCAAAAGAACCAAGAACAACCAATAAGCCGAGCCACAAATAAACAAATGAGCAAGCAACAATCACCCAAAGGCGTGAAATTTATACATAAGGTAGGATACGAATATACCTAGACATAGAAAGCTGGAAAAACCTAATTTGGACTTGTGGTGCAAAAGATATTACCTAAAAACTCATTTTCTACCAAAATTAGCACTTTAGCAAAAACATTTTCTAGAAAGGTTTTGAGGCTGAAATTTTATGGTAGCTACCTACTGGTATAGAGGTAACCCATATAAAAGTTCAGGTCATTTGGAGTTAAAGTGATTTAGTTATGATTTTCTAAGATGCAAAATTGGCATAATGCACTTTCCAGAGCATAAATATGTTCAAAACTAATTTACAGAGAAGTATACCAACAGAGGGTTTTCTAGAATTTATCAAATATATTTTGCATTTACAGAGAATTACTTATGCATTTTATAAGTCTTCCGAATTTTCTAAATGCTAAAAATAGGTACTAACTCATTAATCAAGGTTTATTACAATCTTGGACCTACCATCATTTTTATATTAACATTGGGTTAATAACAAATTTATCAAGGTTGGAATCATTCATTTTGGACATACATAGAGCAAGATATGCATTTTCTAAAGTTTTATTCATTTTCGGAATATTCAAAATGACGAAACCAAGTCATTCCTAGTTATACAATTTTTCTCTTTGGAACATGCTTAAATCCATTTTTATAATAAGCCAAAGTGATAACATAATTTATTACGATTGGAATTAACTAAAAGCGATTAAAATGAATTAGTTATGAGTTTCTAAAGTTTTTATATCATTTTGGTTGATAAACAAATACTTACCAAATACCGAGAGCAACCCAATAAAAGAAAATGACGTGGACAACCCACAAACCTTGATCTAACATCCCACGGCTCACGCGAAAATAGCGCGCGCGCAAACCCAAATGAAACCCACCGTTGGATCAAGATCCAACGGCACACGAGTGTATGCAGCGGACGATGCGGTTGCCTCGTACGAACCACGCACCGCAGATCACAAGATGAGCGGCTCGTAACCCATATCTAACCGGAAGGTCCGAATGCACTTATGATCTCAGCCGCAGATCACGAGATGGACGGCGGCTATAGATCGGAGTTCAAAAAGAGGTACTGACGAGTGGGACCGCATGTCAGTGACTACGAGTCACGACCGCAACGATTTAACCCACGCGCAACAGAGCACTGGGCCCACAAGTCAGCGACTAAGCAGGGCGGTTAAGACCGAATTAGTGATTCTAATGATTGACATTAAATAGATTCTAATGATCACGAGATTTGATTTTAAACCCCGGGCCACAAGTCGACCGCAGGTTAATTACGACAACGATTAAATGCCGACTCACTTAATTAAGCAATGATTAGGCATTAATGATGTCGAACGATCGCGAGTGAAAGCAGATTGATTTAAGGAGATTGGGCCCATCGGTCGCTGGCTCAATAATAATGATTAAGACACAATTAACGACAAATGATTGGTAATTAATGTGTCCTAATGATCCGACAGCGGAGCTTCTCGGTGACAAAACCGAGTGGCTTTACGCGGTCGCCGGCGACTCGGTGCGGCGCCACAAACTATCAAAATGGGTTCGCAATAGTGTTGCGGACCTAACGATGTGACCTCGCGCGGTGGAAGTGCGGAATGGCATGAGCCGGAAAACAAAGATGAAGGCCGACACGGCAAAACACGAAAATAGCAAAATACTCAGCTGCGGTCAAGGAAGCGAGCGCCATGACTTCTAGGGACTATATAGAGCTACCTTATCAGAGGAGCTTCAAAGATGGTCGGGAAGACTTGAACACGATGAAGTCCACCGGGCGAAGAAGATGAAGTGGAAAATGAGGTTCGAGCAAAATGAGTAGAACCAAATCATTACCACGACTTCATTATAGCTCAAAGAGGCTCCAAAAGCAAGTAATTGCAAAAGAATCACTTACCTGAATTTGGAGAAGAAAGGGTGAAACCAACTGAAAATCTCCAAACTTAAAATTGAGTGATTCTGTGAATGCAACCCAAAATCAAGTTAGGGAAATATAAAGGAGGTTGAGGAGTTCACAAGGGTGCAAGAAAAGTTGAAGATGAACCATGGACACCAAGGCCGCCATTAGAGCTCTACGCCAACAATGGTGTTTTGAGGGTGAGAGGTGTTCTTGAGCTCAAACTCGAGAGAAGAGCAAAGTGTGGTGCAAAGGAACACCGGGGAGGACCTAGAGGGCAATTATAGGGGAAGGATTAGGGTTTCGATCAAGGACATGAGCCCATGGTGAGCTCGGTTCATGCTCCGGTTGTAGACCAAGAAAAGATGGGAGCAAGTGAGACTCGGGACAATGGAGGAGAAAGCCTGAGCGCATTAAATGCTCCACAGAGAGACGTTGACGAAGCAACTTTGAGGTGACCCATCAAAGCCACCCACTCAACCTCTCTCTTTACGCCATTGCGCCGCGTTCGAAGAAGCGAGGAGGAAGAAGAACGGTGAAAACAAACCACGACCGTCGGATTAAAAATGGGCGGTCACGATTTAGCGAAGTTCACGGACGGTCCGGTTGCCCTCGGAAATCGGGCGGTTGGATCGAGATCCAACGGTCCCAATTTGTTAATGTAACCGAGGGTCAGAATGCTCACACGAACGTGGGCCACGCGATCTGAATCCAACTACCGATATCGCGCGGCGTTTTGAAAGGGTGGCTCGATGCAGTTAGTTGATGGACCGAATCAATTGGCTCGAGCCGAGTCCGACTGAACGAGTAACAAGATAAAACCTAGTTTGACTTTGAAATAAAAGCAGGACTTTGAGAGATTTATTTGAGGTAGCAAAATAACTCCAAAAATTCTGAAATTTTACAAGAGCTTGCTAACTCAAATATCAATCTTGTGTAAAATTTTCAGAGGTTTTTATACTTTGAATAAATCTCCAAAATTCTGCAAGGCTCTGTTTTAAGGTTTGACTAAGAGTCAAACAGTTTGATCGCCTCTAAAAATATTCAAACAATTTCTAAAATTGTGAAATTTTTGAGGGGTCACATACCACCACAGAGACTTAGGAAAATATATCCAGAGGATGATCATAAGATTTGACAAGATTGTTTTTGGAAGAACAAGATTTGGATCAAAGGACTTGTGACAATGTAATTCCATAATCCTTTGAACAAGAATTGCTTGCACAACAGAAATACATGATGTAAGAAAAGTTTTAATTTACTCATTTTCTTACATTTGAAACACAAGCCCAAAATTTGGGATGTTACAACTCTCCCCTTACAAGAATCTCGACCGAGATTCCGTCTACTCGGAGAAGAAAGAAGGAAAATCGCACGAAGGCGATCTTCTCGCTCCCAAGTTGCTTCATCTTCGAATGGTTTGACCATCGAACCTTAAGGAACTTGATGACACGGTTCCTTGTTCTCCGCTCAGACATTACTCAAGAATGCGAACAGGATGCTCGCGATAGGTCAAATCCTCCTGCACATCGAGAGTTTCCAACTGAGTTTCCTCGGTTGGGACACGGAGGCACTTCTTCAGTGTGAAACATGGAACACATCATGCCCCTCAAGTGCGGTGGCGGCTCCAATCAGTATGCAATCGCTCCAACTCTCTCGATGATACGGTAAGGCCCAACATATCGAGGAGCCAACTTGCCCTTGATGCCAAAACGCGATGGCCCTTCAAGGGTGAGACTTTGAGATACACAAAGTCATTGGGCTCAAAGCTCAACTCACGGCGACGACGATCTGCATAGCTCTTTTGTCTCGACTGGGCCGTGCGCAGATGCTCGCGGATCAACTGAACTTGACTTTCGGCCTCATTAATCGAATCTGGGCCGAAGAACTGCCGCTCACCAGTCTCTGACCAGTTCAATGGGGTTCTGCATCTTCTTCCATACAAAGCCTCAAATGGTGCCATGCCAAGATCGGCACGATAGCTGTTGTTGTAGGAGAACTCAGAAAAGGTAGGCATTTCTCCCACTTTTTCCCATAGGAAAGAACACAAGCACGGAGCATATCTTCCAACACTTGGTTGACTCGCTCCGTCGACCATCGATCACCGAGGATGAAAGGTCATCTTGAAATGAAGGCGGGTCCCATAGCCTCTGCGGACTATGCCAAACCGCGAGGTGAAAAGCGCACCACGATCGAAATAATCGTCTTGAGACACCGTGAAGACTCACAATCCTCGAGACATAAAGTTCGGCCAAAGGCCCCACACGGCCGAGTCTTGACGGGAAGGAAATGTGCCACTTTAGTCAACCCGTCGATCACGACCCAAATAGCATCATTCCCTTTGACGAGCGGGGCAATCCGTGATGAAGTCCATGCCAACCGAATCCACTTCCATTCAGCGCACCGCAAAGGTCAAGAAGACTCGCTGGATGCTTGATGTTCGGCCTTCACACGACAAAGACACGCCGCACTCGAAGAACGAACACGGCAATCTCGCGCTTCATTCGGGTCCACGAATCTCGACGAAGATCCCGATACATCTTGGTAGCCCCGGATGAATAGACAAAGGAGAATCATGCTTCGCGGAGAATCAAATCCCGCATTCCATGACCTTAGGAACCACAAGACGCGCCCAAACCACACAACGCCATGCTCGTCCTCCGAAAAGCACTTGGCCATCCCATCCTTGATGTTCTCGCTTGATCCGCTCACCGCAAGCATCTGTCATTGCATGCGCCATGATTTAGTCCACCAAGGTTGGTTGCACAACCAATGTAGCAAGAGAACCGTGCTCGGTCAAACCCAAATTAAGGCGCTGAAATTGCGAAATGAGAGCAGTGCGCCGCTCTTGGAGCATCAACATGTTGCAATACACCTTCCGATCGAGTGCATCCGCAACGACATTGGCCTTGCCGGATGGTACCGAATGCCCATGTCATAGTCCTTGATCAATTCCAACCATCTTCTTTGCCCGAGGTTCGATCCGTTGGGTGAACAAGTACTTCAAGCTCTTGTGGTGAATACACCTCACAACGGTTACCAATCGTAATGCCGCCAAATCTTGAGTGCATGGACCACAGAGCCCAACTCCAAGTCATGAGTAGGATAGTTGAGTTCATGAGGCCTTAATCGCGCGATGCATAGGCCACGACCTTGCCCTCCCGCATAAGAACACAACCAAGACCTCGACGAGAAGCATCACAATAGATATCGAAACTCTTGTGAATATCGGGAGAACCAAAGACTGGGTGAGGTCAACCGCTTCTTGAGTTCCTGAAAACTCACATCACAAGCGGACCACTCAAACTTCTTGTCCTTCTTAAGCAATTCGGTCATAGGCTTCGCAATCTTGGAGAAATTCTCGATGAAGCGGCGATAGTAGCTGACCAAACCAAGGAAACTCCGCACATCGGTGACCGACTTGGTGACCCCAAGATAGCACATCACCGACCTTGCTAGGATCCACACCACACACCTCTGCTGAAAGAACATGGCCCAAGAACGCCACTTCCTTCAACGAACTCGACTTGTCGAATTTGGCATACGGTGGTGTTCGCAAGACTTGCCCAACACAAGTGAAGATGCTCAAAGATGCTCTTCTTCACTCTTGGAGTAGATAAGGATATCATCGATGAATACCACCACAAACCTATCCAAATACTCCATGAATACGAGTTCATAAGATTCATGAATAAAGCAGAGCATTAGTCAAACCAAAAGACATGACGGTGTACTCGTAAAGACCATAACGAGTAGCAAAGGCCGTCTTAGGAATATCCTCGGTCCCGATCCGACTTGATGATAGCCCAATCTCAAGTCAATCTTGAGAAGACTCGTGCTCCGGTCAATTGATCGAAAAGATCATCAATACGGGCAAAGGATACTTGTTCTTTACCGCCACCTCATTAAGCGGACAGTAATCAACACACATGCAAGGTCTTGTCCTTCTTCTTCACAAAGATAACTGGACAACCCCAAGGAGATGAGCTAGGACGGATAAAACCCTTCTCTTGCAGCTCACCCATTGCTTCTTCACTCCTCCAACTCATTAGGAGGCATGCGTCGGCCTCTTAGAAATAGGGGCGATGCAGGCAAAGCAACTCGATCACAAACTCGGATCTCGAGCAGAGGCATCCGGCAAATCTTCGGGAAAGACATCCGCGAAGTCACACACCGTGGGGCGTCGCGAATCTCCAATGCCGGCCGCTTCAAGGACATAAAGGTGGGGTTCTCAATCGGTGAAAACCCAACCTGTTCACTGAAGGGTGGTGAGGTAGACAATCTTCTGGCACAATCGATTTGCCCCAAGTGTTGGGACAACCAATCCATGCCAAGAATCACATCCAAGCGCGTCGAGTCGAGCAGATAAGACTCGCCAAGAATCCCACTCCTTGATGTGGATAGGAACATCCCGGCATACTTGGTCTCTCATTTCCGAACCCGAGAGCGAATCGAAGTGGAATCCCGGAGGAACACAGTGAAGCCCACAATCAACAAAGAAAAGACCTCGAAATAAAAGAATGCGAGGCCCTGAGTCAAATAAAG
Source organism: Ampelocalamus luodianensis (assembly GCA_036346255.1). NCBI lineage: Eukaryota > Viridiplantae > Streptophyta > Magnoliopsida > Poales > Poaceae > Ampelocalamus > Ampelocalamus luodianensis. The sequence continues at coordinate 96,053,810 of CM070634.1, read as the reverse complement.
CGTAGCGGGACGCAAATTAACAAGGAGCGCCCAACACCACGTCGGGTGCCTCCGTGCCTCCTCACCGAGATATGGTTGACTCGGCGCTCCCAAGCCCGGTCTTCGGTCGGTGGGTGACCACTCCCTTGCCGCGTCCTCCATTAGGACGAGGGCGCTCGATCTTCTTAGGACAACTACTCGCGTAGTGGCCCTTGTCGTGGCGATGAAGCGGTGACGCGTCGGCGCGGGGTTGCGGGAACACCTGCCGCTGGTCGCAGCGCACGCGCGGCGAGTCACGGCCGCGAGGACGTGGAGCTGGTCTTTGAAGGCCTCGCGGTGGTGAAGCCAAAGAACGGGCCACCGGTGCGGGTCCAACACGGGACGAACGAGGCCGGCTGCGGCACAGGCCGGGCCTCCCACTTGCGCTGCGGGACTCGCCAGCGCTCTCGCTTGTGCTCGGCGATAATGGCCTTGTCCACCAAGGTCGGAAGTCGGGAAGTCCACAATAGAGAGCTTGTCCAAGCTCCTCAGACAAACCCTCCACGAACTTCTCCCTTGGCCTCATCGGTGGCCACCTCGGCCAGGCGTACCTCGCCAAATGGTTGAACTCATGGAGGTACTCGATCCACGATTTGCGCCTGTTTGAGCGCAAGGAACTCCTTCTTCTTGACTTCATCGGTAGGCGGGGACATGGGCCCGACGAAAAGTCGATCGGAACTCCTCCCACGAGACCACGTGTCCCGCAGTCGCATGGCGAGGAAGTTCTCCCACCATGAGAGTGCCGCACCTCCGGTGATGGGATGCGAAAGTGCCCCGCCCCGCTCGGCATCGAGCAACGTTGAGCTCGCTCAACCGCACGCAGCCGATCGCTCTGCGTCCAAGGGTCCTCGGACCGGGAGAAGGTGGGAGGATGAGTACGGAGGAACTCGCAAGTCCCCACGAGACCGGGAACCACCTCCGCATCGAGGCACCAGAGTGAGTGGAGGTGTTCTCGGCGATGACCTCCAACACCCTACGGTCCTCCGAACGATTGCGTTCGATCGCATGAGGACTCCGCCATGGTCGGAGGAGGGGAAGATCCTCATCGGGACTACGGTGATTCCGCCGCACGTGTCCCACCACCCATCCCGATTTACTAAGACAAGTTAGATACGGTTCAAGACCCAAGAGCACAGAATCCAAACTTAGTTAACATGACCAACGAACGACCACAAAAGAACATGAGGTCATAAGTCACGAATCCACTTCCAAACGACTAACCCGTATGGAAGAGCGAGTAATCGTTTGAGAAGACCCAAAATTTCAGAACTAAAATCTGGCTCAAAACGGTCAAAAATCAAGGTATAACCACACGATAGAGTATAGACATTAGCTAATTTCATATCACTTCTTACCCTTTTATTCCCACCGCTTTAGTTGAATTATCCTCTCATTATCTACCTTCTTTAGAACCTTTGAGCTTGCTGTCAGGAAATTGGCGCTTGCTGTCAGATTTTGCATCCAAGCTCCTAGTCGAAATTTTCCATTCGAAGCTTCAAAACCTTGTAGAAGGCAGCCAACACTTCAATTTGCCAAACTCATTGGTCCCCAAACCCAAATTAAACGATAAGGACTATCCTTTGGAAGAAGATGAGAGAAAACAATTTTCAAAACTCAAACGAGAACAAGGCAGTGAAGAAAACTAAGATAGGTAAGGAGTAAAATCGATAACTTACTTAATTTTCATAAACCATTTGACTCTTGAAAATAGGTTTTGGAACATCCTACAAGGCGACCAAGCTAGGGGTTTCTACGGTCAAGTATGGCTCGATACCAACTTTGTGAGGACCGGAATATTTAACTAGTAACACTTAACCTCCGAATGGTTCTAGCGTTACTAATTAAACATTCTAAGCCTCGATGGTCATATGCTTCCTGCATTGCAGCATATGCACATCATCACAAAATTACACATCATTTCCATACAACATATATTACTAAGTTCAACAACGACATACATAAGGTAAAGTTATTACAAAAGAGAGCCGACCGCCAAATAGATCAATATACAAGAATGACAATGAAGCAAAGCGCCATAAGATGGCTAGAACAAAAGTCGACAGGTTAGCACACACCCACAAGGCAACCGGCCAGGGCATAAGCTAGTCGCCCATAAGCTACCACAACACAGACTCACAAAAGTGAGGCCTCTGCTCACCTTCTTCCTCTGCAACAAAACAATTAAGCATAGCAACCGAGTACAAAGATTGTCTTTGTACCGCAAGATCGACGTGTGGAATAGCGGACCTATTCATAAACTACATGCAAGCTTATTTAGGTGGAGGTTGTATGTCTCTTTTGCATGAAGCCAACTTTATTTGCAATAAGGTAATACATTTTAAAAGCAAGTTTGCAAATCTGTTTTGTTATCAAAGTATGATGAAATCTGAGATACATACAAGTAACCACACAAGTGACTATCCCAATAGCCACCACAACGTAGTCTGAATCCCGATTCGTACCACCCATCAAGTTTTAATTTAAAAGGTTGTAGTCTAACTCTTGAAAGACCTTGCCAGCGTGTCCATAACCTAGGGCGAGGCTATTCGAATAGTTTTAACCTGCGGGTGTACCAATGTACCCACACTTCGCACCTTTAAGCCAAAGCACACTTAGTAGGTATGCGCACGGCTAAGTCCTACGAGACGCTTTCCAATATTGTGTATTAACTACGAGCCGCTCGTATGGGTAGAAACACCATACGCTTACATTGCAAGCGAAAGACAACAAATCCCATCCCGGGTGAAGTCTTTCGGACACTACAATGCTCCCAACACCATCCCTCCTGCGACCTCCTGCGACCCGGAGCCAATACACGCCAAAGTACTAAGTCAAGAGAGGTCCCATACCCTCTAGTGTGGTTAGCACGCTAAAATGCTTGGTTTAGTGTAACAAGATGTTCGGTCCTTGTTGACTTAGGCACCATTCAGTCACACAGAGAATCACACTAACATACCATTGTGCCCAAGTCTAAATCATTTTGCTTTTAGTTTTAGTTTTCACAAGTAGACATGGCACAAGGTGGAAATCATAAATCATAATAAGTTTTGTGTGATCAAGGTTATCGACAAGTCGATAACCGCCCATTTCTACCGAAGCTAAGCATGGCTAAGCATTTAATTCGCAACTACTAAGTGACAAGAGCCCATCCACGAACTCTAAATCACAGCAAGTAACCTAGGCTCATGGTAGTAGAGGATAATCATTTGCTAAGGAAATGCATCTACTAGGTCAACTATTAAAACAAAATAGCAATGCATACATAGAATTTGTAATCAACATAAATACTTAAAATCTGGGATTAACATGATCAAACTGCTTGCCTTCTTTGTTGTTGCTCAATTTGTTGCGGAGGATCGTTCTGGGATTACCGCAAATGTCGAATCCTAAGCGAGAGGCAAAAGAACCAAGAACAACCAATAAGCCGAGCCACAAATAAACAAATGAGCAAGCAACAATCACCCAAAGGCGTAGAAATTTATACATAAGGTAGGATACGAATATACCTAGACATAGAAACTGGAAAACCTAATTTGGACTTGTGGTGCAAAAGATATTACCTAAAAACTCATTTTCTACCAAAATTAGCACTCAGAGCAAAAACATTTTCTAGAAAGGTTTTGAGGCTGAAATTTTTATGGTAGCTACCTACTGGTATAGAGGTAACCCATATAAAAGTTCAGGTCATTTGGAGTTAAAGTGATTTAGTTATGATTTTCTAAGATGCAAAATTGGCATAATGCACTTTCCAGAGCATAAATATGTTCAAAACTAATTTTACAGAGAAGTATACCAACAGAGGGTTTTCTAGAATTTATCAAATATATTTTGCATTTACAGAGAATTACTTGCGCATTTTATAAGTCTTCCGAATTTTCTAAATGCTAAAAATAGGTACTAACTCATTAATCAAGGTTTCATTACAATCTTGGACCTACCATCATTTTTATATTAACATTGGGTTAATAACAAATTTATCAAGGTTGGAATCATTCATTTTGGACATACATAGAGCAAGATATGCATTTTCTAAAGTTTTATTCATTTTCGGAATATTCAAAATAGCGAAACCAAGTCATTCCTAGTTATACAATTTTCTGCTACTGGAACATGCTTAAATCCATTTTTATAATAAGCCAAAGTGATAACATAATTTATTACAGTTGGAATTAACTAAAAAGCAGTTAAAATGAATTAGTTATGAGTTTCTAAAGTTTTTATATCATTTTAGGTTGATAAACAAATACTTACCAAATACCGAGCAACCCAATAAAAGAAAATGGCGTGGACAACCCACAAACCTTGATCTAACATCCTACGGCTCACGCAGAAAATAGCGCCGCGCGAAACCCAATGAAACCACCGTTGGATCAAGATCCAACGGCTCACACGAGTGTATGCAACGGACGATGCGGTTGCCTCGTGAACCACGACCGCAGATCACAAGATGAACGGCTCGAACCCATATCTAACCGGAAGGTCCGAATGCACTTATGATCTCACGCGAGATCACGAGATGGACGGCGGCTATAGATCGAAGTTCAAAAGAGGTGCGGCGAGTGGGACCGCATGTCGGTGACTACGAGTCACGACCGCAACGATTTAACCCACGCCGCCGACTGCTGGCCCACAAGTCGGCGACTAGCGGGCGGTTAAGACCGAATTAGTGATTCTAATGATTGACATTAAATAGATTCTAATGATCTTTGAGATTTGATTTTAAACCCTCGGGCCCACAAGTGACCTGAGGTTAATTACGACAACGATTAAATGCCGACTCACTTAATTAAGCAATGATTAGGCATTAATGATGTCGAACGATATGCGGAGTGAAAGCAGATTGATTTAAGGAGATTGGGCCCACCGGTCGGTGGCTCAATAATAATGATTAAGACACAATTAACGACAAATGATTGGTAATTAATGTGTCCTAATGATCCAGCAGCGGAGCTTCTCGGTGACAAAACCCGAGTGGCTTTGCTTACCGGTCGCCGCGACTCGGCCATGCGGCGCCACAAACTATCAAAATGGGTTCGCAATAGTGTTGCGGACCATGATGTGACCTCGCCGCGGTGGAAGTGCGGAATCTTGTGGCCGGAAAACAAAGATGAAGGCCGACACGGCAAAACACGAAAATAGCAAAATACTCGCTGCGGTCCAAGGAAGCGGCGCCATGACTTCTAGGGACTATAGGAGCTACCTTATCCGAGAGGAGCTTCAAAGATGGCGGGAAGACTTGAACACGATGAAGTCCACCGAGCGAAGAAGATGAAGTGGAAAATGAGGTTCTGAGCAAAATGAGTAGAACCAAATCATTACCACGACTTCATTATAGCTCAAAGAGGCTCCAAAGCAAGTAATTGCAAAAGAATCACTTACCTGAGTGGAGAAGAAAGGGGTGAAACCAACCGAAAATCTCCAAACTTAAAATTGAGTGATTCTGTGAATGCAACCCAAAATCAAGTTAGGGAAATATAAAGGAGGTTGAGGAGTTCACAAGGGTGCAAGAAAAGTTGAAGATGAACCACTTTGGACACCAAGGCCGCCATTAGAGCTCTCTGACCAACAATGGTGTTTTGAGGTGAGAGGTGTTCTTGAGCTCAAACTCGAGAGAAGAGCAAAGTGTGGTGCAAAGGAACACCGGGAGGACCTAGAGGGCAATTATATGGGAAGGATTAGGGTTTCGATCAAGGACATGAGCCCATGGTGAGCTCGGTTCATGCTCCAGGTTGTAGACCAAGAAAAGATGGGAGCAAGTGAGACTCGGGACAATGGAGGAGAAAGCTGGCGCATTAAATGCTCCACAGAGAGACGTTGACGAAAGCAACTTTGAGGTGACCCATCAAAGCCACCCACTCAACCTCTCTCTTTCGCCATTCACTGCGCGCGCTCGAAGCGAGAGGAGGAAGAAGAACAGCGAAAACAAACCACGACCGTCGGATTAAAAATGGGCGGTCACGATTTATGAGTTCGCCGGACGGTCCGGTTGCCCTCGAGAATCGGGCGGTTGGATCGAGATCCAACGGTCCCAATTTGTTAATGTAACGGAGGGTCCGAATGCTCGCACGAGCGTGGGCCACGCGATCCTGAATCCAACTACGGTGATATCGCACGCGCGTTTTGAAAGGGTGGCTCGGTGCGATTAGTTGGATGGACCGAATCAATTGGCTCGAGCCAGTCCGACTCGAACCCGAGTATATGATAAAACCTAGTTTGACTTTGAAATAAAAGCAGGACTTTGAGAGATTTATTTGAGGTAGCAAAATAACTCCAAAATTCTGAAATTTTACAAGAGCTTGCTAACTCAAATATCAATCTTGTGTAAAATTTTCAGAGGTTTTTATACTTTGAATAAATCTCCAAAAATTCTGCAAGGCTCTGTTTTAAGGTTTGACTAAGAGTCAAACAGGTTTGACTGCCTCTAAAAATATTCAAACAATTTCTAAAAATTGTGAAATTTTTGAGAGGGTCACATACCACCACAGAGACTTAGGAAAAATATATCCAGAGGATGATCATAAGATTTGACAAGATTGTTTTTGGAAGAACAAGATTTGGATCAAAAGGACTTGTGACAATGTAATTCCATAATCCTTTGAACAAGAATTGCTTGGCACAACAGGAAATACATGATGTAAGAAAAAGTTTTAATTTCTACTCATTTTCTTACATTTGAAACACAAGCCCAAAATTTGGGATGTTACAGAGCGAGGTGCCGCACGATCGACGGGCTTTGGGCGTGCTTCGGCTGGCCGGGCGAAGTGAGCGACGCGGCATGGCGGGGGTGACCGGGCCGAGCTGGCACGGTACAATATGGCCCGAAACACGGCGGGTCTGCCCGGCCCAATGCCCAGCTCTAGCGCTATGCAACAGGAATACATGACGGAGACGACATCCTCCACCTCCTCATGCTGCTGCTGCTGCTGCTGCTTTGGCGTTTGCTGGCACGAGACATGGACTCATGGACGAATAAACAAAGGAGGTCGCTGCCTGCCTGGCTGCCTGCTGCTCGCTGGGCAGTGCAACGAGCGATTGTCGCGATGCCTAAACAACAAGGTAGGCAGGTCAATCAGGAGTCTCGCCAGCTAACGGCCTATCAACGACGTTTCAGTCTCACTAGTCGCTACTCGATTATACTAGTAGTTCTGATCTCAGCCTGTCTCGCCAAAACGACGTTGCACGAGCGCAGTGTGAAAAGCGCCTGGGTTGACTGCTTGACCTGCACGGGTTTGCTGCCACACCACGGCCTCTCGCTGACAGGTGGGATCGCCGCCGAGCGACCTCACGCGTGACACGCGCGCCTTGCTTGCTTGCAATGTCCAATCTAATGATCTATTCGGCCAAGCGCCAACTGTGCCACTCTATTAGTAGTACAGTACTATTAATTATCTAAAAATTTAGTATTACCAGGCTGCGCCTACTGCTGCTGCTGATGTACTCTGTTTTTAATAATAAAAGAGAAAGATCTCTCCGATATCTACATTAAAGATGCACGTAGCCGCCTAATCTTATGTACTCAGTTTGAAAACTGAAATCTCACCAAAGTGTAGGACCAATCGTACACAGATCGGCAGAAACTTCGCAACGTCACACACCAACGCCATGCGTAACGTTGCCTAGCTAATTCGATCAGTTTCTCAACGTAACGTGTTTCGCAAGGGCTTTCTTTCGGAACGGTCTTGGAAACACACTAGTTCGTCAGCTGGTTTACCGAATACTGACTGTAAATGGAGTACTAGTAAACCTTTTTTTTTCGCGTATGATGGAAATTTTTTACTCCCCTCTATTGTGCAGAGAAGGTAACTAACCAATACGGGTGGAACTGTTGTGTCAAGAGGAGAAAGAGTCAAAAGAAAGTGCAATTTCATTTTTTTAACCGTCGTTGAGGTTTTATATTCATTTCCAATTCCACCTAAAAAGTAAAAACCAACAACGGAAAAGTAGTTCTTTTCCGTTCAGCTATTCTGCTCTGAATTTTGTAGTATGCCCCTCGAATTTAGGCGTTTAGTTCACTTTTTTTATGGAGTTCAGTAGCAAGTACCAAGTAGCAAAGAAGACGCAACAAGATCCTCGTCGTTAGTGTAAATTTCCCACGAATACCCCGCCCTACCACTGCCACTGCTCCCCCTCTCTCCTGTATTCTCGTCTCCTCCATTTCCCATTTCATCGCAGCCAAAACCCCCAAAACCGAATCCACACCCTGCGCCCAATCGCTCGCCTCCCCATGTCGCCGGCCGCTGGTGGCGCCGCACCCACGCAAACGGCGGCGAGCTCCGCCCTCGCGCCGCCGTCGATCGCCACGCCGGAGCCCGACCGCGCGGCGCCGCCGTCGCCGCCGCCGCCGCAGGCGAATCGCCGGGATCCGCCCGGCCAGCTGGAGGGGCCCGATCCCGGCAATGCGGCGGCGAGGAAGACGGCGTGGAACGTGCCGGCGCCGCCCCCAGCCGCAGCGGGCCCCGGCGGCATCATCGGCGGCGACGCGTCGTGGCCGGCGCTTGCCGAGTCGGCGCGTGCGTGGACCATGTCGGCCTCGTCGGACTCCCTCAAGTCCCTCTCCGATGGCTCCGCCCCCTCCGCATCGGTACTAAATCTCGCGAACTCGATATATTTCGATGCGAATACATCTAGAAAATCTCTTCATATTTAGGTATCCAGTACAAACCGATGTTTTATCTGTTTGATGAATCTATTAATGCAATCAGGAGGATTTGATTGTGTCATTGCCACTGCCGCATCCAGTTGCTAATCCGATCTCCACTGGTTCAAACCCTACCTCTACGTGTCCTCCTCCCAATGCTACCGCTGCGGCCTCCTCGCAACAGAACGGCAGTACAAACCAACCAAATCCAGTTCGGCATGGTGGCGGCAACGGTGGAAACAGCGGAGGTGGCAGCGGTGGCAATGAGAGCAGTGGTGGCCGCTGCGCTGGCAATAATAGCAGTGGTGATGGGAACAACGGTAGTGGTGGTGATGGCAACTGGAACAATGGAAGCATTGGTAGTGGCAGAGGCTGCAACAGCGGCTATGGTGACACCAACAGCAGCAATGGTGGTGGCAGCAGCAACATGAACAATAGTGTCCATAGCGGTGACACCAGTGGCAGTGGCAGTGGCAATGACAGCAGTAGAAGGGCTCCTGCCAATAACAACTGGAATGGTCACGGTCGTGGTGGTGGTGGCAGCAACAATAATGGCACTGGCAGTGGTGATGGGAGCAATAGAAATAGTGGTGGCAGCGGCAACCTCTGGAGCAATAATGCCCGAAATGGTGGTGGCAGTAGCAATGGCTTTGGCGGTCGTGGCAGTCGGAATCGCCGTGACCATGAGAGAGGGGCTAGTTTCACCCCTAGGAACTATCCTCGACTGTCGCCGTGCCACACCAGCAGCAGCAGCCGGGCATCTACCAGCCTGGGCCTTTTCACCGACCACTGCCGCCGCCACCCCCTCCCCATTTCATGGTGCCACAGCCGTTTGTGCCATATGCTCCGCCCTTTGCGTACCCTGGTGAACCCTGAAATTCATCCTGTCACTATTTGCAATATCTTCCGATCTCTTTGTTGTAATGTAGCTAGTGTGGTCGTGTACAGGTGATGTGCAAGCCTATCCTTTCTACCTCACACCAGTGGAGCAGTTCCAGAACATGCATTTTGTCCGGCAGCCAATGCAGCCTTTATGGGTTCACCAGGATCAGCAAAATCTCCAAGTGGATATTCGGCTGCAGATGGAGTTCTATTTTAGGTAGTGAATCTGCTTGATTTCTCTTGAAGTTATTGCTGGTTCTTGCTGCTAATTGGGTGTTTCACCTGTTGTGTTGCTAGCACTAATAATCTGTGCCATGACACATACCTAAGGAGACATATGAATGATCAAGGATGGGTACCTATCGACCTAATCACTCAATTCAACCGGGTTAGTTTTTTCTATTTATGTTTTGGTTCTTGATTTCATGTCGGATCAGGATGTTGTGTTCTTGTGGTTTCCCAGTTCCCCCCCCCTGATACATTGAACGTTGATGTGCTACTTCTGGTGGCTTTATTTTATATAGATAACTTATGTTGCATTGCCAGAACTTGGAAATTTTATTTGGTCTATTGTAGGAAAGGCATACGTTTGTTTCATAAATGGCTAGATCATAATGATAGTTAGTTTTCTGCATAATTTGTGGTTCTCAATGTTCACAAAAAAGTGATAAAATAATAGAATGAGGATGGTTATGCTTTTATTGGGCAAGGCAAGGCAATAAAAGATACTTCTGTGAAGTGTTATGTTACAATTCTTGATTTAGTGTACCTTCCATAACATCATTGCATATGTTCTAGCCTTTGTTCGGGTTATTTATTTTTCTTTCTGGATTGTTAGTGGATTGCAATTTAGTCTAGTTTTGTAAAACATTAATAATACTAGCTAGACCTGCATTTGACTAGCCATTTCTTTCTATTTAATAGATGAAATAAGTGAAATATTGCAAAATGGTACAATCAGATGGTATTTTAAAGAACGGCATCTGGTGTTAAGATTTTACCCAAGTAGCTATCACCAAATTGCCTTTTGAGATTATATAAGCTAGCAAATGTGATGAGAATAAGAAGCCGAAGTCAGTGCTTTGGAGTAAGTTCTTAGCAGTGGATGGTTAACGCCAGTATCCCCAGAGGCTATCATTGCATTGCTGTCTTGAACTAAATTTGCATTTATTTATTTAGAAAAAGAAGTCCAATTTTCCTTTGTAAGTTGCATTTGTATTGGAGGATTATAAGATCACTGAGAGTGTGATTGTCACTTGGTCCACCCAAGTTCCTATATTGCATTTGGGCCTCTAGAATTTTTGTGGTGGTAGTATGTAATCCTTGCTAAAGAATTAGCTTTGGATAAGAGCGTATGGAAGTTAGCGATCCACGTATCGGAACCATAAGAAGGTTTAGGGGCGGTGTTTTAGGCTCTCGGCTCAGATAGCAGGATGTACGGCTTAGGGTTTTAGCTTTGTAGGTTTTTTATCATTATTATATTATATTATTTTATTTGCAAGGCTCTCGTCTCTTTGACCTTGAGGAGGTTTCATTCTTAGCCTACCCCAATTTGTTTGGGACCAAAGGCTTTGTTGTTGTTGTTGTTGTTGTTGTTGTTGTTGTGGTATTATGTAATCCTTCATTGTTTTGCAAGATGAATACACAAGACTAACTGTTCAATTTGTGCCTATTGGTATCCCCCTTTCCCTCATTTTCTGTTGTCAATTGTAATGCTATTTTGCCTGCTGCACTTTGCATCCAACACCTTCTACTCTTACTAGGATGCTACTATTGTCATTGGATTAAGTTAACTATATTCTGTACTCTACTTTTTTTGTTTGCATATTGTTCTAAAATTGCCTGCAAGTATTGTTGAAGGTACTTGGGGTAATAGACTTGCTGATGCGGCATTGCATTTCTACAATTTATATATATTACAGAGGGGCGTTCCTATGGAATTTCACTTTTTGAGATTTGCCTTTAAATCTCTGAATCTATTGTTGTCTGCCCTTGTGCTCTATTCACCGAAATATCATGACATGCAGACTCTTCTGTTGGTCCACGGTTGCAACGTCTTGTGTCCATGTATTGTTACATGTGCAATATCTGCTAACATTTATGAATAATCTGGCCAAGTAATAATTGGCTATTTTTTAAGAATGGAATAATTGGCTAATTTTGATATCTACGTAGTGTGAAAATGTCTTTAAAACATTGATCTTGTATTGTATGTCAATATGTAGTAACTAGTATGTTCCAAATTCTCAGAAGTGAAAATGGGAACATTTAGGGAAAAGGACAATATGGCATATAATTGTGACTGTGGAGATGGTTGGCATGCTTGATGAATTAACTGCAACTTACAAATGAGGATTGTACAACGGAAACTTGTACTTGAGTATGCTTGAAGTCATACATGATGAAAGCTGATTACAAAAGCTTACCAAGGTTTAGTTGTTGAAAATATATAATCAAGCAACGTTTGTTCAAGAAAGTTTGTCAGCGTACATTAATGGAAAATTCCACTTTTCAACCCTACTCAAATATCGTCCGAGTTCATTTTTTAACCTCGAACTATAAAATCGTTTGATTTGGGACATCCAACATTGGTTTTGGTGTTACGTGGCACATTCGTGGCATCAGTTTTGACACGTGGCGGCCCACACTTAGGTGTGGTGCACCGGACACAATCGGTTTGGGCGGTGTGGCTCGGTTTGACTGCATATGCACAGTGGCGCCTTCTCCGGCTAGCAGCGGAAACAGAGGAGGAAGGGGTGTGGGTAGTGACGAGCTTGGGCGGGGATACGGCGAGAAGGATGGGAGCATTGCGTTTTCCTGGACATGGGGAACCCATTTGAGGCGGTTCGCGGTCATGGGGAAGACGAAGGTGGCCGGAACGGGCGTGTCAAGGGCAGTGGCCACGGAGGGGAAGAGCTCACCAGTAGCGAACTCCGGTGGCTTTTCTGCTTGGGTAGCTAGCGCACAGGCACGGCGTGGGCATGAAAAACCCTCTGCGTCTTGGCTCGAGGAGGCACAAGCGAGGCCAACACTGGTGACGGCCATGACGAGGCGGTGGGAACTCGATGACGGCGAGCTCTGGCAGTGGTCTGGCTTGAGTGTTAGCACAAAGAGATTCAAGAGGGGTCGATAGTCATGATGGCGCGGTCGGTGTGGCTAGGGAAGGCTCGAAGCTCTAGGCCGCCAGCACGGCGGTGAGGACATGGCCGAGGCGGAGGAGCTTGGCGGTGGCGTGCTTCGGTGATGGTCTGGCTATGGCGTGGGCACAGGGAGATTCCGGAGCTTGAGGCGACGCGGTTGGCGCAGCTCAGGGAGGCTCGAAGCAATGGGGACATGCGTGAAGTAGCGTGGTCAGAGCAGGGTCATGGCATGCTGGCGGATTTCGACGGCGGCGGGCTTCCTGGCGATGGAGATGATGAAGAAGGGGGCTTGACGGGATCACAAGGGAGTGGGTAAAACAGGATGAGGCTTGATTTGGGGAGAGGGGCAACATGGACATCGAATTGCGGTGGCGGCTCAAGAGAAAGGGGCAGAGCTCACTGGTGTTGGAGAAGACGATGGATCCCGGGGTGGCGCAGCGTGGTCTTAGGGGTGCAGAGGAGAGGAAAGAGAGAGAAAAGCTGCGACGGCTTGGGCTTTATAGCTGCAGAGGTGGCGGCGTAGCCACGGTGATGGCCGCTGGATGTGGGAAGAAGGGAGAGAGAGGAAGAAGAGGGTGTAGAGACTGACATGTGGGCCAAGCAATTTTGTTATTTTTAATTTACTGCTGACCAGTGCTATGTCAGCAAAGCCTTGCCTACTAGGATGCCACCTCAGCATAAGCCAGAGTAGTTTTGGTAGGGGTTGGTGTAAAGTGGACGGTTTCGAGAGTTAGAGGGTGTGTTTTAGACGGTTTTGGATTTCATAGTTGAAAATCGGACTCGGGCAATAGTTGAGGGTTGAAAAATAGACTTTTTCCTACATTAATTGGGCTTGGGGACTGAATAATTGATCATATTTTGATATTAGTATAAAAAAAATGACATTTCGCATTGATTTCCTGTAGATTTTTTTGTAGTAATTATGCTGTCCACATACTCATGAAGTTGATTGATTTGCAACTATTATTGGAGTCTTATTATGGTGACCTCATTTTGCTTTGACACCAGTGGTTTAGATCAGTGTATATTGCTATATATAATGATCCAGGTGTTCTTGTAACAGTTCTATTCACCAGAACTTTCTTGTGTTCTTTCGTAGATGAGGAGATTTACAGACTTGGTAGATACCAACTACATACTAGATGCTATTCGAGGCTCTGAGATATTGGAAGTGCAGGTTCCTCTACACACATGCAACATTGGCTTTACATTTTGTGTTTCAACTGTTTCTGACTATTAAGTTGATGAGCTGTCACATGTCTTATATTTTTTATGTTTTACTGCTCTTGTATGCTACCAGGGAAATAATGTCCGAAGGCGCAATGATTGGGCAGAATGGTTACTCCATTAAGGCCTCCCACCTACAAATCAGGTTTGTTCCACCCCACACCGGCTTCACTCCATATTGAACTGTTATGTATTTGAATACATGCTAGTACGGTGAGGTTAGGTACTAACTGAAGTATTTCTTCAGGCAAAATGCAGGATGAGATGACGAAACACAGTTGCTCGCTATCTATCGCTGGAGAACCGATCAGAAGGGATTCTTAATTTGATCACGGGCAGAGGTTTCGTGAGTGATTGATCATGTACAGCGGGTCATCTTCTGAGTCGGAAGATTTTGTTTGTTTAGGTCAGACATGATGGCTGCAAGTAAAGGCACATTAAAGGGCATTGGGGAGGCAAACACACCAATAATAGGAAATAAATTCCAGAAGTATAAATCCTTTTTTTGTCTGTATAGTTTTCTCTGAAAAGAAATGATCGGTGCCTTTTCATCATGGATGATGTCCTGTTGACTGCTGTGGGTGTTATCTGGGGTTTATTTTGGGATTACCCCGTCATTTTTGGGTCCATGAACCACTCTGCTCTTTTATGTTCTTGGGGGAATGATTCGGGATACAGGATTATCCGTATTCTATGATGTTTTCAGAACAATTTTTATGTCATTTTTTTTTTCATTTCATTTGAAGCCCCAATATGCCTGTGGAAATACGAAATGTGAATGTTCTTCTCTGCATTAGGTGATCGGGGTTGTCTGCTTTCATGGGCCGGAGTTTCGTTGCAACTGGTATAACTCCTCTGGATTTCCTACGTTCGTAACAGGCCTAAAGCCTAAGGAATGCAGGAATTTTGTAGAAACAGTACAATCGTGGCGGATTTTCAATGTTTATGCCTGAAAATGGGTGCCAGTTATTTTCTAGTAATGTTTTGTTTAGGCTTTATGCAGTGGGTACTTGTCGGACCTCTGCCCATCACAAATCCCCGGTCAGTCCTCCCTTCGAACCGAATTTAGTGTAGTACTAGTTAAAGTAGGCGGCAAAAACAACGGAGCAACTACCGGTAACTGAAAAGCACATATGGCATGGAATGGATCGGGACTCCATGGACCATGGTTGAGACAGGAACATGTGCCGTGTGATTGTGAAGCAACTGCTGGTAGGTGCAAAAGCGACGCTTGTGTGATGGGCACTTCACGTAGCGGTAACAAAGTGACAATTTCAGTACTCTATTATCCTGGGCAAGCTCCTGGCTGCCGGTTTGCCCCTCCCCTTCCGGCAGGCCAATGGCAAATCGGGCGTCGCGGCGGTTCATGTGGCCGGCTGTTATGATAACAGTGCTGCTATCCGCTCCATCCACCTCTGCATCCGTTCCACGGCGGCCCAGCCCTGGATGGCAGCCTCTTTTGACCACGGTTAGTCTACCATTGGGCTCGTCGGTCTGTTGCCGGGTTGGTTACTGCCATGAGCACAGTATAGAATGACAGATAGATGCCTCCGTACAATGGATAAGACAAGACACGTTCTTGTCGAATTTGTTCTTTGCCCCCCTCCGCCGTGCTGTGCTCGTACTAATCTATACCAGAGGCTTGCGCGTGTCTGGGTGCGCAGGGCAAGCGTAAGAGGGGAGATTACGTATTTGTGTGCTGTGTGCTGTGTAATCAAGGTGATATAGCAGCAGATTACATGTTTTTCTCAACCATATCATACCTAGACGGTTAGGCCATTCACTTGAAGTTACTCTATCGAAAGAATTCTAGATACCCCTCATGTAGTGTAGACTATAGAGATTAAGTATCAATGCTTCCTTTCATTCGGATGGAGAGCGGCACCAGGAGAAAATTCATATAGAAGATTTCCAGACGATCTACAAGAAAATTTAGAAGTATTTGAGCATTCCCATGAGATGTTCTTGGCTTTGGAAGAGAGTAAGATGTCCCAAATAACAATATCAGTCATTTAGGTTAAGTTCTTGTGGAACCAGTTAAACATTATTCCCTATATTTCTTAGGATAAAGTCCACTTTTCAACCTTAAACTTTTCGAAAAGTCTGGATTTCAACCCTAAACTACAAAACCGGATACAAACCAACCTCCAACTCTCAAAACCATTTACTTTACCCCCCTCAACCCAAACAGGGGCGGTTTTAGGTGACATGGCGCTGACGTGTTAATGGTTTTGACACGCAATATACTTTTCGATGACATGGCAGCCACTTAGCAAATAAAACAAAAAAAAAATTACGGGCCCACATGTCATCCTCTCATTTCTTTCTTCTTCCTCTCATTCTCACTCATCTCTCTTCACTCTTGCAGGAGGCTCCTGAACACCTTCGTCGCGTTGCCGCCGAGCCCAAGGCGCAAGGGCCTCGCACCCTCCCTCGCGGTGGCCACGAGCCACGCCAGCTCCTTCCTGGCCTTGCGCTGTGACCTCACCGTGGAGAGGGAGGAGTCTGCATCTGTAGTTTTCACCATGCATCAGCACACTAAAATCCACAAGTAAGCCAACAACATCAATCAGCAGTGGTTAAATCAAAGCACGCTCATACACATTGAAGATATCACAGAAGAAATCATAAAGGGGAAATTTGGGAGCCTTTAGCCTATTGTGTAGAAGCTAGAGGGGCAAGGGTCGACGGCCGCAGGCCGGGGCGGCCGAGCCACCGGAGCACCGAGGGGACTTGCGGGGGTCAAGGAACCAGGGAGGGAGGCGCTGGACCGAGCCGGCCGAGCCGAAGGCAGGAGAGGTGGGTGCGAGGAGTGAGCTCATGCGTTGGTCGTAGAGGTGGCGGTAGTTGCCGAAGGCGCAGGAGGCAGCAGCGCCGGGGTGGAGGCGAGAGGCGGCGACGCCATGAGGGGTGGCACCGGAGGGAGCTGGGTGTGAGCCGGAGGGAGGCGGTACTAGAGGGAGCCACATGCGCGTGAACCAAGAGGCGCAGAGACGAGCCGAGGCGGCGCTGGCCACCAGGCCGCACCGAGGGGAGGGGAGCCTGAGGGGGGCGAGGCGACGCCGGTCGAAGCCGAGCCTTGGGGAGAGGTAGGAGTCGGGGCGCAGGAGTGGGTACGCACGGGTGGCGGCGCTAGGCGCCGGGCCGGCCGGAGGGGAGCAAGCGTAGGCGGCGATGGGCTGGCGGCACCAAGGGATCAAACCGGGCGACGGCGCTGAGAGTGGGGGGAGAGAGAGATGAGGTGAAGAAGGGGATTGGGGAAGAAGAAGATGAGGCAAAGAGGAGCCGACCCGATTTCGGCTGTGAGTAGATAAGGAGAGTGACCTCCACGTCAGCATAAAACCATGGTGGAATCGGTATGGGGGTTATTTTGTCCGGTTTGCAAACGTGGAGGTCCTATGCTGTCTGGTTTTCGACTTCAAGGTTGTTTTCCAGACTTTTTGAAAAGTTCGAGGTTGAAAAGTAGACTTTTCCCTATTTCTCTTATAAGAGTAAAACCACTGTTACTCCAGATCTTAGCCCCCAAAAATTGGGTTGCTTTGCCCAGCCGACAAACAAATCTCAAACCACTCAAAGTAATGTAAGCTTATGAGCTCATACGTAGTAAACCCCCTCACCCTGGATCGCCTCTCCAATGCGACAAGCATGATTTGATCCATGGGTATCTTTAAGAATTCTATCTACTGCTTCTTTGCTCACTACAAGGACCATTCCAACACCCATATTGAATGTTCACCTCATCTCCGCGTCTCCAATTTTTCCAGCTTACAAATGTCGAAAAAACAAAAGCTAAGGAGCAGACAGAAAGCAAAGTGCAGGCAGACAGTTATAAATCAAATCAACGTTCTATGAATTGTCGGTCTCCCTCTAGGGCTTTAATCCTACACAGAATTGTGTGCTTGATCGGTTGCGATGTTTGTACCAAGCTCCCAAATTCTCATCTAGTCTAGGCTCAATTACTGTAGACCCACTAATATACACCCCATCAGTAACAAGAGTTTCTAGAATATCAGTATAAGATCAACAATAACATGAAATTTGCTCAGCCTGAATTACCTGATATAATTTGGCATTCAATTTACTTTGATCTTTATAGTTTTTACTGAGTTCTGATTGAATGTGGCTGGTTGACATTAAATGTATTCAAAATGGATACTAAATAATCCAATAACTTTGAGTACAAACAATTGAATGTATTCACCGTGGATACAAGAATACATAAGCCGAGCTCGTGGATTGTTAGTTATTACTGTTGATTCCACTTGAACATAGATGGCACTGCTCATGATCCAGAAGGAAATACTCTTGGGATAATACCGGTGAAGCCGCCATAAGTAATATGGGCTAGTCCTTTGACACCACCCTTGCTGATAATCTCAATCACCTTTTCTCATTTCAAACGATTAGGGATGGCAATCGGGCGCGGCGGGCACAAGTAGTGTTCACCCATACCCATACCCGTGACCCTAATTTCCCCCCATGGGCATGCCCACGGAGGACAACGGGCGAAGAACCTCGCCCATACCCGTCGCCCGCGGGCATGCCCGTGTACCCGTGAACCTCGCCCATGCCCGTGAACTTCAGACATTAAATACTGAGCTAAGGGCGTGAAGTGGCACTGAGCTATTAAGCAATCAATAGAGCATTCAATAACTAAAATGAAAATGAAAATACAGATCTATTAAGCAATCAACAGGGCATTGAACAACTTTTTGAAAAACCGAGCATTCAACCGTGTCAATTCAGGAGAAGATTCAAGATCAAACTGCATGTAGCATAAGAAATTAATTGTTTCATATGGAAGAGTTACACAGGCAATAGCTGATTAACAATAACTACTAATCTACCTGTAAGAGTTTGACTAAAGTAGATCTAGCCTGACTAATACGTCCATTCTTCCAGCAAAGTTTAGAAAATTTTATCCAGGTGTCTCTGTCTTCATTGGGAGGAAGAACCACTCTCTAACAACAAGTAGGGCTTGCTACACCTGAGAATTGTTTTGAAGTCAATATAAAAATTGTTAACAGTATAGGGCACAAGGCAGCATCCATTAGCAAAGGCATCATATAACCTCAACATTTCGTTTTGTTCCTTAAATGCGCTCATTCCACATATTACGGATAAGTTCCCTTCGCCCGTCAGCAATTGGACTTTCCATCGGAAGAATGCAGTAATCAATCACCTGAATTACACTTCACTCATTTTGTTAGCAAAACAGTAACTAACTTTCTTCAGAACAGAACACAAAATGACAATACCTCTTCTAGTTCTGAAAGCTGTTGAACCTGCACCATGTTATTATAAGCACGCTCATAACTCTCAAGTACCTGACCACAAATAAGCATGGGTCAAAAATTAGCGATGGACTTGTTAACTGTTGTAGCATAAACTTTAATCTAGTTCAAAACCACAATAGTAAAGTTGGGTACTAAATGGTAGGTTAGTTTGGACAAAGCACAAAAGCAATCCTTAAATAATTAAATTCCAGTTGGATAAAAAACTAGAAGCCAGACATGTGAAACACGAATTCCAGTAGTCACAAATAGTGGATGAACTCAACAGCAGCAGGTCAAGAAAGCAATATTATAACTGGATAATGGAGCAATATGTTGAAGCCACTTATAGTTCTTGAAGTCTTAGAAGGTTTCCCAGCGATGGAGGAATTGGCCCTGTCAATTGGTTGTTCTCCAGGTGCTTTCAGATCATAAATTCAACCAGATTAGCTAAATAGAACAACCAACATTTTCAGTTTTTTTAGTAGTAATTCTAAACTTCCTAAAAGGTCATTGAGAAGTAAGTAATTCGTATGTTAGTACTTACAAAGAAGCCAAATGATGTAGGACGCTCATATTTGGAATTGGTCTTGTCAGATTGTTCCCCACTAGCCAACTGCAATCACCATTACCCCGATTAAAGGCTCAACTTCTCTCTTAGCACACACATCTAACATCAACTTGTTTCAAGAAGCTTACATGCTCGAGATTGCAGTTAGATTGGCAATGTGGTTAGATTGCAGTTAGATTGGCAATGTGGTTAGATACTGAAATTTGTGAGGTTCCTGCGGTACAAATGTACAATAGTCATTATTCATTGTTCAGAAATAATAAAAAGGAAGAACTTACGCTCGCCTGACTCTCCACCACCGGGCTCCTCCTGTCGGTGTACAACTCCTAGTATCGGTTGAAACGATCGCCTGGATAGCTAGTAAATTTACAGAGACACTGCACATGATAAGGTAACAAGCTGCGGCGCTAAATCTATAGCAAACAACTACAGAGTGATGTGGATGACGTCTAGTTCTTCTTGTCTTACCTGAGGATCAAGCTGTCGTGGACAAAGCTGTGGTGCGCGATGGTGCTAAGGGCGTAGGCGGCGAAGTCGGTGGAGTTGTACACCGAGTCCTCCAATGGCATGACCTCGAGCACGAAGATGACGGGGCTGGACGTGGTGGCATGGTTCCTAGTGAGGCACACGCTAACCGGGGCCGGGAGTGAGGACTGAGGAGGGCTTGATGGGGCCAGGAGTGAGGAGGGGCGGGGCTGACCGGGAGGAGGACGGGGTGTTGACTGACCGGGAGGAGAATGGGCCAACAGGGCGGATCTAGATCTGGATCTGGAGTAATGGGGGAGGGGGGTTGAGGATCTGGATGGAGTAATGGGGGGAGGACGGGGGACAGCTGGCCGGGAGGTGGAGTTCTCGGTGGAGGACGGCAAGCTCGGAGAGGAAAGCGAGTGCGGGAGCGTGGGAGGAGAGGCGACTGCAGGAGCGTGGCGGCTGATAGAGTGATGGCCGAATGGGTATTAGGCATCGTGAACTAGGGTTTCCTTGGGCCCACCTGTCAGTGTGGGTTGGCGGGTAAACGGTGTGGCGGGTACGAGTGGAGCTCACCCATGCCCGTGTCTGTTTACCCGATGGGCAGACAATTGCCCTCATTTTCATACCCATGGGCAAATAAAGTCCCCCATGCCCGGCTCTATTAGGGTATTTACCCGCGGGCACATGGGTAATCGGGCATAATTGCCATCCCTACAAACGATTGAATTAGAAACTTAGGTAAAATCTATGGAAAATATGAGACATTCATTAGCAAAAGCTAACCAGATTAACATAGATGACAATTGGTGCCATGAGAGTTTCACCAACAGTAGTTGTTATGCCATCATTTCTTGGGAGCTGATAATTTCTTGGGAGCTGATAAGTCATGGAGAGTCTGCTTTTGGCCAGTACTCTAAAAATAAGAACAATTTCAGCTATCATTAATCAGAAATAATTCAAGAAAAAGGAAAGCACAAAGGACAAAAGAATAAAATTTGTACTATCGATCATCTATTTGGATCTAAAACAAATGGAACTAGATAAATGCAATACCTTCTAGCGAGAGAGAACCTGTTAGAATTAACCCCACTGGAAGGAGGACCAACGAGGATATCTCCATAATGTTTTTGTCATCGATGACCTTATCGTCAATGAGCGCGCCACCGGGGTGTGGTGGCCTCTGCCGGAGCTAACTACTGCGAATTTGGCCTCCGCAAGACTCCACCTTGGCCGACGCCCGCAAGCCCAGTGCATGGACATCATCGACGATGGTTGCAGGCAAGGAAAAAGGGGGAGCTGAGGAAGGCAAGGTGGCAGAGAAGACAACACCAATAAAGGGAAAAAAGCAATCTAGGGAAATCCAACTAAAAGAAGGGAAGAATTTTTTTGAAGAATACCACGATAGCCAAAAACAAGAAAAATGCGAAGGCAAAAACTGAGGGAAACAAAATTCGCACAGATCCATGGAGGAGCAGCCCTCGGACGCAGAGAAGAAACGCCGCATGAAACAAGTGTATATACACGAGAAATCATCCCCAAAGACATGCGGAACCGACGGGAGAAAAATAGCAGGAAGAGAGGAGGTAGACCATGAGCGATAGAAATTGGAGCACAGGGATGTTTGGCGTTGATGGCGTGAGGAGGAGGTGGGATGGCGGTGGGTCGGCGCGAGTGCGCCACCGGGGTGGGGCCTCGATTGCAGCTAGCCACTGTTAACCTGACCGCCGCAAGACTCCAGCTTGGCCTGACGGTCACAAGCCCAGCGCATGGGCAACATCGACAATGGTTGCAGGCAAGGACGGAGGAACCGAGGAAGCCAAGGCGATGGGAAGAGAGCGACAAGAAAGGGGAAAAAACAATATAGCCAATCAAACTAAAAGAAGGGAATGGAACTAACTGAGTTTCTACCGCATAAAATGCACAACCAAATAAAGAAAACAGATCAAAAGCAAGCTTACAACTGGAGGGAGAGGGTCGACAAAACCGAGGAGAAGGCGATGGCCGGAGGGTGCGAAAAGGTGAGGACGGAACCTGCAGAAGTAAGAAGCAAGTTAAACAAGTCACATGACATGCAACATGAAAGAACGAACCACAACGAGAGAAAGAAACTACGAAGCGAAGAACAAACGAACGGAAGAAAGCAAAAGGCAAACACAGACGGAAAGACCGAAAGAAACACACATGACGACCAAGGAAAAAAGGAAGCGTGAGCACAAAGAACTCAAGGTCAAAATAATCTGCACCAATGAGCTAAAAAGTATCATCCCTCGTAGAGAAAAAGGGGGAAACGAAGCACAAGCAAAGGGAGGAACATCAAAAATAGCATCCGAACAAAGTAGGAAAGCGGAAATCAACAGAAATGAAATAGAAAGAAAAGGTAGAGAATAGCCATGGGACACGAGAACAAATAGGGAAAAGAAAGACAGGACAAACGGTGGCCGTAAGAACAAAACGAACACAAATGGAGAAGAATCCCCAATAGCACCCGAAAAATGCGGGGGAAAAGAAGGAAGGGAAATCCAATGGAAACAAAGCCTCCGCCGAAAGAAGCGAGAACGATGAGAGCAGGAGCACATAACAACGGGAAGAACAAAAAGGAGGATAGAACCAGAACAACCAGATCTATGAGAAGGCAAGGCAACATCACAAGCAATAACCAAAAAGCAAAAGCAAGGGGCGTGGAGAACTGAGGTGACAACAGCAGATGAAGAAGGAGGAAAGGTGATTCGGCAGAGGAGAATGAAACCGTGCAGATCCAAAAACGGGGACAAAACAAGAACGAAAAGGCGCGATCCAAGAACACAGAGGAAAACACAGGGAAAAACAGAGACCACCGGGCGAGAGCAGTCGAAATAGGAAGGAAGTAAAACTAAGCGATGGACAACCAAAGGATGAATGATGGAAGCCGAAACGCAGGATGCAAGCGAGCGAAAGAACAAGCAACTGAGAAAGAAAGCAGAGAGGAAGAGGAAGAAGCGGAGCGTGCACAGTAGGGGAGAAAATGAGGGAAGACGCACAGGAAGCAAGGCAACGACACATGTGGCAATGGGTGTGAGGACACAAGGTTGCATCCAACCGTCCAGGCAGAGAACAACATGCAGCATCTAACGACGGAGGAAACGCAAGGGCGTGGGAAACCAACACGGCCAAACCACACGACCGAAACCACGCGCGCAGCATCGCACGGCGAAGGGAAAACCGACGATGTGGCTTGCCTCCCTAAGCCCCCTTTCTGCCTCCATTTAACAGGGAGGATTGTTAATGTATTGTACCGCCTTTTCCTTTCTTTATTTATGCAACGGACGGGCCGGACGATGCGTATAAACCATCCGTCCGACCCTTTTTACCGGTGTTTTTGGCTCATATTTGGTCTATTTTGTTGATAAATGAGCAAATCTAGCATCTCCTAGACAAAATTACAAAAATAGCATCGCACATGGATAGGTCGATTCCAGTGCTTTCCGAGCATTTTAGCTCCTGCGACGACAAGACAGCGTGCGCGACAGGCGACCTGCCGCAGCCCCAGTTTGCGGCAAGCTATCTTCTGCGGTAGTTTTGTACGGTAGAAATGTCATTTTTATTATTTTATGCGCATAAAACTAGTTTTGCTATTTCATTTTGAAAAAGATCTAAATGAGAGAAAAAAAATAACTCCGCAGCTCGGTCTGTCCGCACGAGGTGGAGGCGGAGGCGGGGGCGGAGGCCACGATACCAACAACCCGACGCGGGCCTCGATGCACCAGCTGCACGCTGCACGTAATCTCTCAGTCCCCCGCGGCGTATAAGCAGCAGACAGAGCGGCTCCCGCGTGCGGCAGACGGCCGGCAGTGGAGCGCCCGTGCACGCCACCGTCAAACCGGCCGCACCACCAAAGGCTAAGCGCCCACTGCCAGCACGTACGTCCTGGCCTCTCTCTCTCTCCCTCCCTCTCCTTTGTTAGATATAATCTTGATTCTATGTTTAGTTATGTTTAGATGCCTGTAAGTGTGGTTAGTGGGTGCTTTGCATATGTGAGTTTTTAATTCAGCTAGTGCACGGGCATGCTGCACGTTGTGACCGATTCAAGCGCCATGCAGACGTGCAAATAGAATAGGTCTTACTTAGCTAGTTAGTGTTGTATGCAAGCCAAAGTGCATGGCCAGGCTGTAAGAGTGCAGTCATGACTCATGCATGCATGGAGAGTCATGAAAGGAGTGGTAGCTTTTCTTCCGGAGGCAGTTAGGGAATGGAGTAATTAGCGCATAGAGGTGACGTGCTTGGAGTCTAATGTGTCTATTTAAATGTTTTCTCTATTCAATAATCAGTGAGTTGCATCGTGTCTATCTACTGTAATACTAAGTGAATATGTTTAGGAGACAGTGACACAATAGAAATATAGTGATTACTTCTACTAGTGTCTACAAAAGTAGAGAGAGTACTTCAACACCCGAGGGAGTAGAGTGGTTACTCCCAACATCCTGTCATCCTTTACGCCACGCCCGCTCACATGACGCACGTACCGATCGGCGACGATAGCTAGTAAACGGCGGCAGGAAGCACACGTACCGCGCGGTGGTGTACGTCGCCACCTCGGCGTTGGACGGGTCAAATATTTCCTGCTTTCTTGTGATGGCTGCACCGTGCGGCTGGTGGCAAGCGAACAGCGCCGTTGTACTGGCATGGCGTACCTGCCGAGATGCCTTTTTGCACGCTCACCTCGATCAGGCTGACCAGCGACCACCACAAGTGGCCTTATCATATGTGGCTATATATACTCCTACGGAAACACAGGGCACGGACTCACCATGTGTCACGTCACGTCCATATGGCTCTGCAGTTCTATTTTTACTTTTGATGAACAGATTGAGAACTAGATTTGTTATTTTGCATGTCAATAATGTTATTTTAGGCAAAAACTCCAGTCCAAGAATTGTAGATGTGTACGTATTTAGTAGAATCACTCCAGTAAATTCTAAGCTGCTGGTGAGTGATGCGTTCATCTATATAATTATTACATATAAAGACTCCATTGGTGGTGAGTTGATGTGTTCTTCTTCCTCTCCCCCTCTCACAACCCATCTGTGCCGACAGGTGAGACCAGTGCGGCCCATCCTCTCTATACCCGTGCGGCTCCACCTCTTCTCACCCCTTCCGCCGACTTCTAGACCCTAGTATCACGTGTCGCCATGTCTTCTCTATCCCCTCTCTCATGACGATTTCCTCACGTGCCAGGCCCTCCCGTCGCAATTCCTCCGTCTGCCACCCTGCCCCCAACACCACCCTCGTATACGCCCTCTATCCTCAATGTTGTATTTGCCATCGCCGTCAAAGCATTGCGACGCAGTGCTCGCCACCCTCACACCGTTCCTCGACCCGCACTGTTATGGTTGCTTCCCGTACTCCACTGGCGAACATGAGCTCCTCTGTCCTTGCCGTCATAAAGTTGGCAGGCTCTGCGAAGCTCTAGGCTCACGTCCCCAAATCACCCTAGACTCGTCATTTTACGACGCACCAGTCACTCGACGAAATGTTTTGCTTATTATTTGCTTATTTGATCGCTCTCACCTCTCCTTGACATCGAATCCCACTCTCGCTCTCCTTTCTCACAATGACAGAAAGCATGCGGCGGTCAGATGGGAGCGGCACGGCCGCACAGCATCAGTAGCAGGTAGGTCGAGGACGAGGGACATGTGGCGCAGGTGCGGCTGGCCGAAGGCAAAGGCCACGCGCGATGAAAGCACGACAGGCTGAGGGCCGCGCGGCCGGTCGGGGACATACGCAGAGCAGGCGCAACTGGCAGGCTTACGGTGAGATACGTCTCCCCTTTCCCTGTCTGTACTTCTTTGTGTGGGCATATGGTATATCCGTATTCAGTCGGGTTAGCTCTTAATAGGTGCTTGTGAAATATTAGGAATTATTAGTTTCACGGGCTCCTGCGATGATTGTGCATTTGCTTCCAATTTGGATTGAAACAATACAAAAGATAATATGACATGAATTCATTAACTCATGAAGTTTGATCACAACAAGCTAACATTACTTAATACTAAAAGCATTTGATGAAATGTTTATTGGAGTGATGTGTGCAAGCAGTTCAAAGGACGCTTGCGGTAGCCGAGAAATGCATAAGAAATTAAAAGACCTTGAACATAAGCTGGTGCCTGGTGGAAGAAAACGATGTCTATGACTCGAA
Source organism: Ampelocalamus luodianensis (assembly GCA_036346255.1). NCBI lineage: Eukaryota > Viridiplantae > Streptophyta > Magnoliopsida > Poales > Poaceae > Ampelocalamus > Ampelocalamus luodianensis. Next base: position 96,027,418 of record CM070634.1, on the reverse strand, counting down.
TATCAGCACTTGCCAGTAAGACCTTCAACAATTGAATTTATTCAGTAATATAAAAATAAATGCTTTGCATGTCTGATTGTCACCACCAGTAAACGTGACGATGCATTTGCTATACTTTTATAATTGTACCATATTTGTTGATGATTGATACAATCATACCTTCTAATAAGCACAATACCTAATGCCATCTTTTGTCTACTTGCTAATTGGTTAACTATGTCTTTAAAATTTTGTGTGATCTTTTTATATATACTTTTTATCCGTAGCAATACACGGGTATTCGGCTAGTACTTAATATAGTACTACCAGGCAACCAGGCAACTTAAGGGTGAAGCTGGCACGATGCCTCTTTTTTTTTATTGAGAGAGGTCGCTTGCATATTTGCATATTTGATCTCATTCGTTTCTACTTGTACAAGGATCTATTACATACTACTATACTAGTAGCCTGTGCGTGCCCTTGGGCACGCGAGAATATATAGACTTTGATGAAAGGAGCAATGTCAGCATTAAGTCAACTTGTCGAAGCAGCTACTGAAGTGTGGGTAACGGATACAAGAGCAGATACAATTACGAAGTCCATATAAAGAAGTGGTCTGATTAGCCATGACATCAAAGAACTTATAAGGATCATGATTCGGAGTATCTGGAAAGTACGTAATTCGGTGTGTTTTCAGAAAAAATGTAATTCGGTGTGTTTTCAGAAAAAATGGTCTGCAGAACCTATTTCAGTGATTTATATTATTTGCCATTGGATTGATTTTTAGTCGAATTTACAGAAGGGGAAGGACAGGAGGTGTTCCTCAAGAACGCTAGAGCAATTGGGAACGTTGCTACTGAAGTTTTTGGTGCTAGAAGCAGATGGACGCCTTGGATCAGCAGAGTAGTTCTTGGAAGTGGATAAAGCTCTGATTTTGTTAGAGGACTCTATGAGCTTCTCCCAAAACCTTGTTAACTTCTCTAAGTCTTTCTTATGCTTCCCCCTCTAGTTGTTTGGTGTAAATACCTGCTGTTTTCTAAACCTTGTAGTTTGGTTTCGTTTAAATGGAAATGGGTGCAAACCTTTTATAAAAAAAAATAATCAAAGAACTTATAAGGATCATAATTCATTGTTTATAAAACTAAGCAAAGTCTTTTCTCAAAAGTTCAAACTATTTTATGAAAACTTTCAGTCTGAATAAGTTGTAAACTGGACTGAACCTCTGAACATAAAAAGCGAGCAGACGAGTAGATGGCAGGTGGCTTCTTGAACTCCTGGCAAATGATGTTTGTAACTTACTAAGACAGGAGGGCATACCAAAAGAAAATAGCACGGTTACAACTTTTTTTTTCGTAAGGTGTTTTCGACCGAAGGCGGCTACCGAGGATAGAGCCCGAGGCATCCACATGACAGCCCCCTCACTGCGAGCACCAACATGCTAATCAAAATTAAGAAATGTGGCATATAGGTAACCGAGTATTGTTCTTTTTTGTTTACTTTTAAGTTACAATATGGCAAGATTAAAACAGCCATGTGGTGCATAAGTGATAAGGTCAAGTGGTCAACAATCAATACTCCCCTTTCAATTCTGCGGCACAAGGGCTTTGGCCCAAGGTGGTGTTCCTGACTCAGTATAATGTTTATGTCTTTCTCTACCATAATTCTAGTCAAAGGGCAGCCTGGAAGGCCAGTTTGGCATGATCGCGAGTTGCGTCAAGGAGACCCACTCTCTCCAATGTTGTTCATCATTGCCATGGACGTACTCAACAGCTTGATTCTCACTACAGAAAAAGAAGCTTTGCTCCATCCGATTGGAAGGCGCCGTGGTCTACCCCATCGGCTCTCATTGAATGCGGATGATGCGGTCCTATTCTTAACTCAAGTGTGTGAAGATCTTTTAGTCATCAAGGAAATTCTTAAACTTTTTGGTGATGCTTCGGGGCTGCGCACCAACATGTACAAGAGCTCCTTCTCTCCAATCAGATGCAATGATCTACAGACCCAGCTCGTTAAAGATTATTTGCAATGTAACATCGCTGCTTTTCCTTGCAAATATCTTGGCTTGTCTCTTTCCTTGCGGAAGCCGTCACGTGTGGATTTCCAACCTCTAGTGGATAAGGTCGCTAACCGTCTGCAAGCTTGGCAAGCCGAATTGCTTTCTCAAGGGGGGCGCTTGATTCTAGTTAAGGCAGTGTTGTCAGCTATGGTAGTTTATAATTTTATGGCCCTGAACCCTCCGCATTCGGTAATAAAAGAAATTGATAAGTTGCGCCGAGCGTTTCTTTGGAAAGGATCGCAACATGTTTCAGGAGGTAATTTCTTGGTGGCTTGGTCGGTAGTTTGTCGTCCCTTACACCTGGGAGGCCTCTGGGTGCACAACTTAAGTGTGTTAGGGCAGGCCATGCGCATCTGCTGGCTATGGCTACAGAGATCGTGGGATGCTCGTCCATGGGGAAGGTTGCAATTTTAGCCTAACCGAGAGGAGTATGATTTGTTTAAGGCCTCTATCGTGGTCAATGTGGGCAACGGTGAGAATGCATTGTTCTGGAAAGACCGCTGGCTGAATGGTTGCTCAATTCAAGGATTCACGCCGTCCATCGTCCAGATGGTCATTCCTTCGATTCGGAGGAAGCGAAGCCCTCACCAATCATGATTGGATTTTGGACATCTAGGGTCGGCCAGGCGCCCAAGCGGTCTAGGAGGTTTTGCAGCTGGGCAATAGGTTGCAACAAATTCGTCTTGCTCCGGAGGAGATCGATTCAGTTTGCTGGCGATGGGACTCCTCAGGTCATTATTCTGCTAAGTCGCCGTATGGGGTTTTCTTCACAGGTTCGACACGATTTCCTTGTGCTGAGACCATCTGGAAAGCTAAGGCGCCTCTAATATGCAAAGTCTTCATGTGGGACGTTGCGGTGTTGGACAGCAGATCGCCTGAGACGTTGCGGACTGCAAAATCAGGGAGCTTGCGTTTTTTTGCAGGCTCCACGAAGAGACCATTGACCATCTTCTGGTTGGTTGTGCGGTAACCGCGCAAGTTTTGACTTCGCTTCTGATTCAGATCGGCTCTGGTACGGTGCCTAGCGAACATGATCCCTTCAAGACCATTGGTTGACTACTTGGCATTCTCAACCAAGGAGGCACAGAAAGGAAATAGATGAGTGTATCATTCTCATTTCTTGGATGCTTTGGAAGGAGCGTAATCAAAAGATCTTCAACAACATGGTCAGTTCTAGCGAGCAGATTCTTCAGTTTGCTCTCCAAGAGCATCAACAATAGTGTTTGCCAGTTGTGCTTCGTCGGATCGCGGCCTCGGAGTAGTTATTTTCTTTGGCTTTTTTTTTTTTTGTTTTGTCGGTCTTTCGGCTACTTCCGGCTTAGCCTCTTTCTAGGTTGCTAGTTTCTTTTATGTTGTGATTCTCCGATTCTTTCCGATTCATTCCGTCTAATGAAAGTTGTGCAAAGCTTTTGCACTTCCTTAGAAAAAATACTTCCCTTTCTGAAAGCTAAGCGCAGGTAGTTTTCACAAAGCAAACTCAGGATTCATGTTACCTCCCTGAATCCCAATGATCTTTGATTTATGTACTCAACAACATAAATCCGGGAGGGCACGCATACCTTTTTCCTATCAAGCTGGAGGCATCGGGTAACAGCGTCATATCATATGCAAGCTCATCTACACTCACGAAATTTGAACTTGCAAAGTCCAAGACAGTTCCATCCTCCCGGGCAATCCCAACATGACCTATGTAGGGAGCCAGGCAGCCAGCCAGGAAACTACAACCCCTCTCTCTCTCTCTCTCTCTCCTCTATTTTCTATTGGCCAAAGGCCCCTGGTGCTTTCTCTCTTCTTCTCCCCAATGTTTCCTCATCTCTCTCTCTCCTGGTGCTTTTTTGGCCGGATGTTTGCTCCATGGAGAGCCATCTCTTTCTCCCTCTTGGTGGCCCTCTGGTGCTGCCGCCGGTAGCTCGGCCTGCACCCCCGGGCTCCCTCGGCGCCCGTGCTCCTCCCTGCGCCTGGTGCTCGGTCTGCGCCGTGCCCCTAACTCGGCCGGCGCCCACGCCGTGTGCACATGCCCGGCTCGGCTCGGCCCCACCACGCGTGTGCGTCTCCTCCTCCTCTCCCCTGCAGCCCGGCCTCCGGCCCTTGGCGCCACCGCCTTGGCTGAAGAACATGGAAGCCGAAGTGCGGAGGATAGATCGGACGCAGGGGAAGGTGGACGGGATGGGGATGGGGATGGGGGCGGGGGGAGGGGAAGGAGGAGCGGCAACGGAGAAAGCGAGGAGGGAGTGGACGGGGTCGCGCGAACACACGCTGAAGAACGGGGAAGCCGAAGCATCCAGAGAGGAGGACGTGCGAGGCTGCGTGGCGAGCAGAGCGCGACAGGCGTGGGAACGCTCCGCCAGAAAGGAACAAACGGCGGAGAAGGGAGGAGGCAAAGCAACAGACGGCTCAGAACGCGGAGGCCTCGCAGGCGAGGAAAACACAAGAAAAATCGGAGGGACACGAAGGACAGACGTGTGAAATCCGACGGGCCAAAAATGAGAACTTTCGCTCGGTTTATGCCGGAGGATTACGTACTAAAACAATGTTAAAAACGGCCATCCATGTTCACTCTCGGAGGCTATCATATTAATCAAAGAAAAAGTGAAAGATCTGCATCACTTATTTGGATTGGTTCAGATTATAACATTGAGAATTTCTCTCGCACGCACGCGTGTCTCTCTATATATAAATATATGTGAGCAGTTACAATATATGCAACTACAATTGAGCATTTTGAGTTGTAGAACAAATATAACTTGATTTTAAATATAAATAGATTATAGTATCGGTTCTGCGACAAAGGGATAAATTACACAATGTTCTTCTTCGTTGGCTAGGTATGTAGGGCAACAATCATTGCAGGCAATGAGGCTAATTAAGCTTCCTTCTGTTCATCCACTTTGGGTTGTCATCTCACCACGCTTTTCAAGAGTTATGGTGAATTTAAAACTTGTTTTTGTTTTCAGAATTATTTAGTACCCCTGTTTCCATTGGTTACAAAAGTATGCGATTCACGAAGTACATGATAAGAATAAGCGAAGACATTTGTGGAAAAGACTACAACATCTTTGTGTGGTGGGAGATTTGCCACGATTCTCTTCTACTATAACTAGAATCTTGACCGATGCTAGTATTGTACTGAACATACAATTAGGAGCAGTTGTTTCAGATATCTCCAAATATAGTTTCACAAAATATCTTTTGGCAATGATCGTGATTAGGGCAAAGGCAGGGAGAAAATCAGGGCTTTGGACAACGCCTTGTACCCTAATAGCATAATATTTAGTTGACGGGTTCCCATAATTTGTCACATCTCACTACTCCAATCATTTGTCTCATCGTTAGTGTGGCATCTACCTTCTATACTATTTTGGTTGAGGTTAATAATTTGTCTATCTTTAGACAATCAATTATTTGCCCTTGTGTATAATTTTGTCCATGTCTTTTTTCCCTCCTTATCTTTGTTTCGGCCATGGCCAGCCTCCTCCCCATGGCCAGCCGCCACCCTCCTCGGCTCCCATCGGCATCGCCGCCCATCTCCCCGTAGCCTGCTCCGCCGCCGTTGCCCCCTCCCACTCTAGCCGATGGCGATAAAGAGGGCGAAGGACAGGATAAGTGTGGGCATGGAGGCAAGGTGTGCAGTGAGTGAAAGAATGAGAAGCACTCCTAGGAGCCGGCAGGAGGAACACGGCAGAGAGAAGGCGGTCAACGTCGGGGGTGGCAGCCGTTGAAGATGAGGCATGGGAGGAGCGCGGAGATGGTATCGAGGTTGGATCGGGATAGGGACTCGGGCGAAGGCTTGGAGGGTGGCGTGGTGGGGCTAGAGGCGGCGGAGGGCATTGATGCGGGATAGCGTGAGAAGGAGCATGTCGACAGAGGTCGAAATTGAGAGAGAGATAGGGGAGCAAGAAAGGGTGAGGAGAGGCGGTCTGCCATGGTCGGAGCAAACAAGGAGGAGAGGGAAGAATACAAAGATAAATTTATCCAAAATGACTAATTATTTTAAAAGAAATTTACAAAAATAAATAGTTGATTTTTTTTACAAAACAAGGCTATTGCCGCCATTTGAAATGGCGAAAGGCCCCTGTCGCTATTTGAAATGGCGACAGTAGCCTAGAGAACGGCGACAACGACCTGAACAGTGCTGAGAGGTCTCTATCGCCATTTGAAATGATGACAGGGATCTGTCGCCATTTCAAATGACGACAGGGATCCTGTAAGGCCCTAAATTATTAATATTAAAATTTTGAAAAACCGCCATTTGAAATAGCAACAGGGATCCCGCAAGTCATTATCGCCATTTCAAATGGTGGCACAATGTACCCTATAAAAACCCTAAAATTATGGTATAACTCACTTTTATTCAGAAAAAAGAGAAAGAGGGGGAGAAGAGCAGACTGGAGGAGAGAAACTAGCGAACTGTTGCTCATCCAGTCGTCCACCCTTTAGGTAAATTTTTAACCGAATAGATTACATAGTTTTAGATGTACGATTACGTAGTGTAGTATGTTGTACCTAATCCTTTTCGGTGGGTATTTTAGTTTTAGATATATGGTTAATCGTGAAAATCTTATTTACGTTGCAGTGCGTCAAATATGTCGGACGCCACTAATTTCAAAATTTACTACAGTCAGGGGATTATTCTTAAGGGTCCCGAGGGGATTGATTTGCGTTATTTCCAATCGACGACCGTGACCCTAACAAGATCAGAGCAGCGTACATGAGAAGCTGTGATGTGGTGGTTGTTCCACACATTCGATTGGATCATGCTGTGTATGATCTGAGATTGAGTTGTCTTACCAACCGAGCACCATAGGGCACATATTGAGAGTTTGTGCAACTCAAGGGAATAAGCTTGTGACAGTCATATGTACGTTGGGCAAGGGAGGAACGGTGGGACTTAGTCCTTCTGGCCCAGGCTTATTTCAAGCCCACTCCTGTATCAGCAGCTGAATGAGAAGGGGATACTGATGCCGAATAAGAAGTCAGAGACTCCAGTCACAGCGTGACACATACAATGTCTGAAAGTCCGAGAGTTACTGATACTGTCGATGAAGACCCTGTGGAAGGAGCTTCTTCAGTCAGGCAAGGCAGTAGGCTTGCTGACGAGGTGAGGAGTTGGAAGCCTTAGTCCAAAGGATGGATCTAGAAGACCAAGACTATATGTTATTGTTAGAAGATGAAGGATCCGACGATAAGGATGTTGTGGAATGGTAGGTTGTTCTATCCGAGTGGAACACATACTAGTTCGACAACCTCATCGTTAACGAAGGCTCCTGTGTGTCATGGGAGTACGAGCAGAGCGAGGTCAGGCAAGGAACGATGTACAAATGGAAGGAGGTTGTGCAAGAGGAGGTCAAATTCTGGGCCTTATCGATGCGGCGTACATTCATAGTTGTCAAATCTAACTCAAGATGCTATGACGTGAAGTGCGATATAGAGGGATACCCTTGGCGAGTGCACGTATTTCAGCCTAAGTGGGACACCTACTAGAAATGCTCTATAGTAGTCCCTCACATATGTGTTGTCACTTAGTCAGTGCAGTCCCACAGGAACCTGTCATCAGGCTTCATCGCGAACATCATGTACGGTGAGATCGTAGATAATCTAGATTTTAAGCCACGACCTATCATTCGGATGATTGAGCAAGGTTCTAGTACACACTTAGCTATGCCAAGGCGTGGATGGCAAAACAGAAGGCATTAGAATCAAGGTTCGGTACGTTTGAGAACTCGTACCACAACCCCCCTTCTCCGGCTAACTCCGAGTCATACAAGACAGGAATCCCGGAACTCATGTTAGCATTCAAGATTACACGCATCCGAAGTGGGGCAATAAGAGGGTACTGGAGCGAGCATTCTTTGCCTTTGGTCCATGCATCACTACATTCCGACACTACCATTCAATCTTATGCGTGGATGACACATTCATGATTGGAAAATACAAGGGTCAGATATTGACTACAATAGTGACGGACGACAACAATCAAATTCTTCCCGTGTCATTCGCATTCGTTGAAAGCTAGAACACAGACACCTGGTTATGGTTCCTGAGGAACTTGAGGATTTCTGTTGTATAAGGTCGTCCTAACGTATGCGTCATACGCAATGCTTTGTAATATTACCTTGATTTATCAAAAAAAACTAGGTGTTGACGTTGTGCTGAATGGTTTGTAATATTAGTGTGATTTGTCAACAAAATATGTGAGGACGTTGCGCTGAATATTTTATAATATCATTGTGATTTGTCGATAAAATATGTGAGGATGTTGCGCTGAATATTCTGTAATATCATTGAATATTCTGTAATATCATTGTAATTTATCGACAAAAAATGTGATGACGTTATGTTGAATATTTTGTAATATCATTGTGATTTGCCCACAAAATATATGATCTCAAATAGACTTTAAAAAACGAAAAAAGGTCTCTATCGCCATTTCAAATTCGCCATTTCAAATGGCAACAGGGACCTCTTAGTACTGTTCAGGTTCATATCGTCATTCTCTAGGCTATTGTCGTCATTTCAAATTTCAAATAGCGATAATAGCCTGGTTTTGTAAATAAAAATTCGACTATTTTTTTTTTGTAATTTTTTAAAAATAATCTCACTACCCTTTTCAAGAATTATTGTGCATTTAAAACTTGTTTTTGTTTTCAGAATTATTCAGTACTCCTGTTTCCATTCAATACAAAATTATGCGCTCACGAAATACATCACAAAAATAAGCGAAGACATTTGTGGAATAGACTGCAACATCTTTGTGTGCGGTGGGAGATTTGCCACGATTCTCTTCTACCATAACTAGAATCTTGACCGATGCTAGTACTGTACTGAACATACAACTAGGAGCAGTTGTTTCAAATATCTCCAATATAGTTTCACAAAATATCTTTTGGCAGTGATCGTGATTAGGACAAAGGCAGGGAGAAAATCAAGGCTTTGGACAACTGGGCGTGCTCACTTGTACCCTAATAGCATGATATTTTGTTGACGGGTTCCAATCACTTGTCACATCTCACACTCCCGTCATTTGTCACATCATTGATGTGACTTCTATCATTTGATACTATTTTTGTTATGCTTAATAATTTACTACAAAGTTAAAGAAACAATCAATTATTCGCTCTTATGAATAATTTTGTCATGTCTTTTCTGAGAGCCTCATCTTTGTTTCGACCATGGCAAAGGTGTTGCCCTCCTCCTTGTGACCAGCCGCTGGCTCCCTAGCTCTCGCTGATGTTGTTGTTCTCCTCCCCATGGCCAGCCGCTGGCCTCCGAGCTCCTACCGCCGCCACCATCCTCAGCTCCCGTCGGCATCGCCGTCCTTCTCCCCGTGCCCTGCTCTCGCCGCCGAAGCCCCTCCTACTCTAGCCGATGGTGATAAGGAGGGCAAAGGACAGGGTAAAGGTGGGTATGGAGGCGAGGTGTGCAGCGAGGCGAGGTGACAAATTATCATGCACAACGAAAATAGTGGCAAATGATAACTTTGTGGCAAATCATCATGCACAACAAAAATAATAGCAAATGATAAAAAGATGAGACAAATGACGGATTCCCCCTTTAGTTTTAGGCCAATTTAGAACGTTAAACATTTGCTTGGAGTTATGGATCTATTGGTTCTGATGCCAAATGTTCTACCAAATTTTGGTTAGTGTTGACCGGATTTAGCAATCATTTGATTTGCTACTAAAATTTTGGCAAGATTCCCTATCCCTGGTTCATTTTCTATTTTTGGTTTATTTTCTATTTTCTTGCGACAAAACATTGATGGCCAATTTAGTGACAAAAGTTAGCTAATTAAGCTACATGGCACCTCAAATTCTCAATAGCCATAAGGCAAATCCCCTGATTAAAAGCAAAAGCAATAATATTCATATGAATGTACATGCATGAACTAGCTGCTAACACAAGCTATGTGAGTAGTAATGGTGGCGGTGGTGGTACTCGGCTACTCGCTAACAGCAAATAATTGCCACCTCAAAAAAGAACAGCAAGCGAAAGAAGCAGCAGGAGGTTGATCGCCGCACTCCCATAGCCCAAAAGCTTTTGCTAGCTTCGCTTCTCGTCAGAAATCAGAATGGCGCAGAGAGCACCCTCTGCAGGGTCCTCTTCACCGGCACCGGCACCTCCACTGACACCCTCAGCTGCCGGCGGATCAATCAAGAAGAGGCGAACTAGTAATTAGGCGGCGGTGAATACATGGCAAGAAGATTTATAGAGCAGCGGGTTTCGGTCACCTGCTCGTACTTGACGCGGAGCTTCTCGTTCTCCTGCTGCAGGTACTGCACCTCCCTCTCGAGCTGGGAGACGTGGGCCTGCTTGCGCGCGCGGGAGCGCGCGGCGGACTCGCGGTTCTTGATCATGCACCTCTTGCGGCGGTCGGTGCCGTCGCCGCCGCCGGCCGCGGCGGCGTGGCCGAGGCACATCTCGCGCTCGAGCGCGCGGCGGGCGGGGCCAGCGTCGAGGGGCGCGGGGGGCGCGATGTGCGGGTAGGAGCCAGCGAAGGAGAAGAAGGACGCCGGGGACGCGACCGCGTTGCGGTAGCCGGCGCCGCTGTCGCAGCCCATGCTCCCGTTGTAGTTGTTATCGCGGGAGTGGGGCGGGGAGGCGCCGGAGTAGAGGAGGGTGGAGTTGAGGTTGAGCGCGGTGGAGATGAAGCTGCAGGTGGAGGCGGCGGTGGGCAAGGCGCTCGGGTTGGTGGTGTTGGCCCACATGCCCTCCTCGTCCTCCATGGCCATGGCCACCGGCCGTGGGCGCGCTCGTGTTTTCGTCGCGTTCGATCGGGCGGCCGCCTCTTTGCCTCTTTTGGCTGAGAAACTCAAGACAGGATGTTTGCTTGGTCTGATTTGTTTTAGTAGGCTGAGCTTGTGGAGGAGGAGCCGAGGTGGGCTCACTGCCCCACCGTGGCCAGTGGCTGCGCGACGTGGGTGTATGCACTGTGCAGTGACCAGCTGACCACCGTTGACTAGCGATCGAGCCAGACTCCGCACTGCTCCGATGGCACCCGGCCACGAAAATAAATTTTATGGGCCCCCTCTCACGGGAGGCCTCTCCCCATGTCCATCCATTTTCACCCCTCCCTCCTAATCCAACGGCTCGGGGGGTGAGGCCTTACAGTGAGACCTTGTCCCAGAGAATTCCTGAGCCCCGGCCACAGGCCATCATAACAGTTGCGTGGCTCGTCGGTAACCATGTGTAGTGTGGTCGTTGCTATGCAAACGAAAACAGAACGGTGACGCGTAGCGGCCTATGTTTACTGACAAGCTCGTTTTGGAACATCGGAATTTGGCCGGAGTCTCACCGTAAACGGAGTAGGCTTTTCGAATTTCTTGCGGAGTTTCACAGTATCGCAGAGAGAGCCCAGTTGACGAGGATCTAATAATGTCTTCATTATAGATGATAATGTTTTCATACCATCTTTAAGGGTATCTCTTAGTATTAATAATGAGGGAGATTATAAATAATTTATGATCGTAAGCTATTCTACGATCACTATGTATGATCATAATTCATCCTACTACTACTTCATGGTTATAAGTTCTTTGACGACCACCTACTGATCGTAAATTCTACTACAATCATCTTATAGTCATAAGTCTTACTACGATCAGGTCAACTAAAACCACCCTATACTCGATAAGAACCATCTCCAAGTGGACTAAATCGACTAGGGACTTCATGTTCTATGTTTAATTATACACTGTTGTTATCTTTTGATATAACTGCACGTATTAGTCTTTGTTTCTAGCATGACTGCAAGCATAACATGGAATATTGTTTCTCTGACAGTAACTACCATCTACGTGTGCTATTCTTCAACCGCTGAGGTGTCTTCTGGCAATGACAACTACCACCCCTCAGACGTTATATAAGGGATAACGTCAATGGACAAAGACAAGGGGCGACATAAGCAACAAAACAAATAGAAGTCATTAGTTCTAGCCTTCAATGATTTCTTTTTTTGTTGTAAACACAATCAATACAAAAACACAGGATTATTATTGTTATTCTCTCAGAAGAATACCCAAACCTATCTAAATTTCATGTGTCTCATTCCTATATAGTCTCAAGTAAGAAGACTCCCTTTTTAGCATTCATTTCATAAGTTCGATATTAAAATATCGACACCAATGCTACGAGGGTTACAATTCCGACTTTCTGCCGTCCCACTCCAGTTGTACCATGGTTTTGTTCTCCCATGAGTCCGACCACCGCAACCATACAAAGTAGTGCTTTATCCGTTTCAAAATATAAGGTACATAATATTTGCAATCTTGTTTCAAAATATGAGGTGCATATGCAGAGTTAATAATATTTTTCTCTTTTGTTCTTATTAATATCCCCTCTCTCTTCAATATCCATAAGTAAACCCCACGTAACTATCATCTCTCGTATTCCCAGGATATTAACATCATGTACAGTATGGTCATTTCCCTCTACAATTCTTTTGGTTTCATGCACTCCTCAATCTCCGTGCCCAACGAAAATACCACTTGTAAAAAGAAACAAAGGGAGCGATTTCTTTTTTCTGCTCGAAGCTGGAGCTGTCCACTTGCCCCGAAAGCCTCGCTGATCTGATTTTTTTTCTTGACGATGCAGCGATTTCTTTTTTCTGCTGGGAGCTGGAGCTGACCACTTGCCCCGAAAGCCTCGCTGATCTGTTTTTTTCGTGACGATGCAGCGATTTCTTTTCTTTTTTTTCGTGCTGGCAGCTGGAGCTGCCCACTTGCCCCGAAAGCCTAGATATCAAATCTAGTAATATCATTTTCACATGATAAATTCAAATAATTTTATACATATTAGATATCAAAGTTTTAAAACGTTGACTACACGCATTCTAAAACGACGTCTGGCCATTCTTGGTCGCCCCGTGTCGGTGGTGCTGGGCTTTGGACGCCCTCTCCCGAGTTTTTGGCTCACGTAACATATTTTTGAAGCGAAGTAACAAAAATAGCTCTTTTTCCCAAGTAAAATAGTAAAAATGACACTCTTACCACGTGAAAAGCCGCGGCGGACCATATGCTGTTGATCCAGAGCGCGGCAAGGCACATGGCGAGCTCCTAGCTGACGACAGGCAGCATGCTACAAACTCAGTCCGCGATAAGTCGGCAGGCAGGAGCATGCGCAGCACGACCTACTACAAACTGGGTCAGTGACAAGCCCCTGCTGCGGTATTTTCGCGCGATAGATAAGCTATTTTTGCTATTTCATCCGCGAAGAGTTATTTTTCTATTCTGATTCAAAAAGAGATTAGATGAGCAAAAACTCAAAGTTACACTTCCTAACACTTTCTCCGTCGCACCGTGGCCATTCTCTTTGACTTCAAATGGGATTTGCCAGATCGGATAAGTGTTACCGTAGCACGTGTCCCTCTGTTTCGTTTTTGCAACAGGTGAGGTAGTACAAAATGTGCCAAAACATGAGCGTCACTCTGCAGCTCCAAGGTACAAGGCGTCATGTGGGAGGCCGTCCTTCCTCTAGCGTCCATTTTTTTTATCTAATTATTTACCACGGTCAAAGATGTGCAATTTAGAATTTACTACTTATGTGTTTATGACATATGACACTAGGATCTAGATGTCACTCATACATGAAGTGGTAAATGTTGAAATCCACATATTTGCAGTGACACATAATTGATTATTCCTTTTTTAAAAGTCCTGTCTCCGCCGTTCACCAACCAGCATTTGATCTAGGCAAATCTAAAAGGAATAAGTCTATTCTACCTCCTCAAGTATCGATATGCGAATAAGTAATCATCTGTATTTAAAAAATCGGACCTTTGACACCCTAAAATTGCAAAACCGGACAACTTACCCCTGAGGCTGTTTCGTGCGGTGGTATTGCGCATGTGGCGTCCGGTCGGCCCAGTTTCGCCAGGTAGGCCACTATGTCGGCTAGGTGAGTTGGCGGGGGGTTTTTATGAGTTTTTTCACGTTTCTTCCACCCGAGCAGTTCCCCTTTCTGGCGGCTTCGTCCTCGCATGCTCCGCTCCTAGAAGATGGCATCGTTGTGATTCTTGGTGGCGATTGAAGCTCACTCTCTTCCAAATGAACGTCGAGGTGAGTTCAACACCCCCAATTTGTTTTTCGCAGCGAGAATGTATCAATTTTTGCGATTCTATGGTTTTTTGGGGGCTTGAGAAGCGGTTAGAGGGTTCTTTTAGCTGATGGATTTCTCGGTTCTAGGGTTCTTTTGGGGCTTGAGAAGCGGTTCTAGGGTACTTTTAGCTGATGGATTTCGCCCTCTCGCAAGATATGAATGTTTCATGTTTAGGTGTTGTGTGGGTAGTTGTCTGACATCTCAGTCTCTTCTTGCAGGATTATGGTCTGAGAATGGATAATCTCGACCTTCTTAGGGTGAGGTTCCATATTAATGGGGAATTCCTGAATTTTGGGATGGTTTTCAAGTACGTGGGTGGAGATGTGGTGATTGCAGACAAATATAGTAATTTCATCAAGGCTAACCCAACATGGAAGCTTGAGAACATTAAGCAGACGGTTCTTAGGGTGTGGCAATTACTCCACATATATGTTGTTGTGCATGTGCATGTGGCTTGATCCTATGTTTTGTCATAACAAGTTTATTGCTATATTTTGTAGGAGATGATGGCTGATGTAAGTTTGTCCAAGTGCAAGAGAGCTAAGTGGATGGTCATGCAGAAGATGATAGATGCACACAAAGGTGAGTACACTAGGGTATTTGATTACCAATTAGGATTATAGAGAAGCAACCCTGGTAGCACAGTACTTGTTGCCCTTGACCCAGAGATTCCAGTGAAGCCTGTCTTTCAGGAGATCTATGTTTGCTTAGATGCTTGCAAAAAAAGGGATTTATTGCTGGATGTAGAAGGGTAGTAGGCTTAGATAGGTGTTTTTTCAAGGGTGCTTGCAATAGAGAGTTATTGTGTGCTATAGGTAGGGGTGCCAACAACCAGATATACCCTATAGCATGGGTTGTTGTAGAAAAAAACAAATAATTCATGATTCCATTTTGCTGCACTTATTATCAAGGATATTAACATCAATGGCCAAGATGAAGGATGGATCTTCATATCAGATTAGTAAAAGGGACTTCTCAATGCCATAAGTGACCTACTACCCAAGGCAAAGCATAGGATGTATGCTAGGTACATATATGCTAACTGGAAGAAGTACTCATATCAGAAGCTACAAAAGAAATTCTAGAGATGTGCTACGGCTTCATCAAGGACCATCTTCAATTACTACAGAGCAAAGCTAGCACAACATACACCTCAAGGTGCAAAGGACATGATGATCACTGAGCCAACCCACTAGAGCAGGGTATTTTTTTCAACAAGGGTCCAAGTGTGATTCTGTTTATAATAACATGTGAGTCCTTCAATAACTCTATTATAGAATCAAGGTTTCTCCCAATCTTATCAATGCTAGAGGCTATTAGATATAGAATGATGGTCAGGATTCAAGAGAATAGAACTAGATCAGACAAGTAGCAAGGAGCAATATGTCCAAACTTATTCAGGAAACTCAAACTGAATATCATAATGTCTGCTCAATGTGATGTCCTCTAGAATGGGAAGGAAGGATTTGAGGTTAGGAAGAAAGACAAAATGAAGTACACAATCAACTAGGAGCAAATGATTTGTTCTTGCAGATATTGGCAACTATCTGGACTACCTTGCTGCCATGCAATCAGTGCCATCTACAGAAGTTCACAGCAATTTGATGGGTTCATTGACAGCTGCTACTCCATAGAGGTTTACAAGAGGATATATGAGCATTGTTTGGAGCCAGTGCAAGGTAAAGAGAACTGCCAACTTCTGATCATCCTAAGCCATCACCTCCTGGGTACAGCAAAATGCTAGGGAGACCTAGGAAGGAAAGGAGAAGGGAAGCACGTGAGGCACCTAAGGGGACAAAGCTAACTAAGGTTGGATGTAAGGTCAGATGTGGTCTTTACAAAAAAAAAAGATGGCCACAATGTGAGGAGATGTCCACTTAATCCAAATGCAAAGCAAAAAAAGAAAGATGCAAATGCACACCTCAGGAGAGAAGCTACCAGAAAGAGGAAGCAAGCAGAGGCATCAAGCTCTGCACCAGACTTAAGCATCGCATTGGTAAGTACTTAACATCTTGTCATGAAGTTGTAATAAATTGATAGTACATAACCACTCATACTGACATCACCATCTTGTAGGTTGTTCACAGTGCCGAAGCTGGTGCTCAGAAATCACAGAAGAAGTCAAGCAAGACTACCAAGTAGACAACTTGTTATGGTTCTATGTAGGTCAATGCACCCTTGTAGTCAGTTTGTGATAGTTCATTGTCATGAAGCTTTTGGACTTGTCCATGGTCTGGACATGTAAGTACGTAGGTTAATTTCATATGTAAGTGAATGTTTCTAGGTAAAGCTCTTTGTCAGATGTATGAAGTTTTTGGACTTGTTCAAGAATTACTGGAATTTGGACATGTCAATGATGTATTTTGGATATGTAATTACCTCATGCAATGCCAAACTTCTCAATGTCAATGTCAATGTATCTTTCGTGCCAAACTTCTCAGAGACAGATGTTCCAGAATTACTGTATTCCATATAGTTCAACATTCAAGCATTACAACTATATATCACGATTACAAAAGAGTCACAGTTGTTGATGGCCACTTGCCCATACAGAAAACACAACTACACTTACAACTATTGTTTGAAACAATAACTTCATCATGTTCTGCTTCTGAACTCTAATAGCTAATTCTGCCACCTCCATTTTCATCTCCTCCAGCTTGTTCTTCAGGACAACAACCTCTGCGGTGTGCCTTCCTTTGACCTCTGCCACCCTTCTCCGGGCATCAAAAATGTTGTTCTCCATCTGCATCTTCTCCCTCTTCAGCTCTGCATTCTCCTTCTTTAATCCTCACACATTATCACGGAGATCCAATAACAAAGGATTAAAAAAGGAGGGGTTTCCAGATCATGCCGTTGCCAAAAACCACAACCACCAGCCAACTCTAACAAAAAAAAGAGAACCCAAATCAAAGTGAACAACAAAATCAAGTTCAATACACACAAATAGATCTAAACTATTTACTTACCCTTGCTCCCTTGCATGTGTAGTACCTCCTCCTGGGATTCTCATCGCTCCAAGAAATCCATCTAAGCGTTTTCTCCTTGCAATAGCACAACCGCGTAGGGACGTAGTCCAGCGGTTTCTCTCGGTAAACCACCGGCGACTGCGATCCTTCCACCTTGCGACCTTTGCTTCCCGACGACGCCACGTGGGGAGACTGTGAGTTCCCAGAGCTTCCTTCCTCCTCCATCCTAAACCCTATCCTCACTAGCGCTGCCAAAGAGGGGAACTGCTTGAGAGGAAGAAACACGAAGGGGGTATTGGGGATCTTGCACCAAAGAACTCATAAAAAACCTGCCAACCCTCCTAGCCGACACAACGGTCGACCTGGTGAAACCGGTCTGACCGGACGTCACGTGCGCAATACCACCACATGAAAACAGACTCAGGGGGTAAGTTGTCCGATTTTGCAACTTTGGGGTGTCAAATGTCTGATTTTTTTAATACAGCGGGTTACTTATCCTCATGTTGATACTTGAGGGGGGGTATAATGGACTTCTTCTAATGTAAAATAAAATTTTTAAATAATATTATTTTAATAAATAAA
This sequence comes from Ampelocalamus luodianensis, assembly GCA_036346255.1. Classification (NCBI taxonomy): domain Eukaryota; kingdom Viridiplantae; phylum Streptophyta; class Magnoliopsida; order Poales; family Poaceae; genus Ampelocalamus; species Ampelocalamus luodianensis. The sequence goes on along the minus strand of CM070634.1, from coordinate 96,009,739 downwards.
TACAAAAATAAATAGTAAAAAAATAAAAATAGGCTATTGTCGTCATTTCGAATGGTGACATACTCCTGTCGCTAGTTGAAATGACGACATGAGCCCTGTCGCCATGGAACTAGTTCTCTTGCCATTTGCATTGGTGACAGGAGCCTATCACCAATTCAAATGGTGACAAGAGGTCGAAATTGAAATTAAATTTATATTTTTGTAATATCTATAAGTGTCCGCGCAACTGATAACTTTCGAAAAAGATAAGAAAATATAAAGTAGAGAACAATTTATGTGTTTCGGTCTGACCAAATATATTTGGAATACAATTTCGTCGGCACAATAACAAAAATAGCCCCCTTCGGCGGCGTAATAACAAAAGTATTGAAGTGTCATTTTCTAATGCAATTGTCCTTTTACTGAACCGATTTATTTGAGAGTTCAGAACAAAATTTTAGATAAATAATGACTTGGGAACGAGGGTGTGGTCATTTCGCATATGAAAAGGCTAGAAGTAGGGTGGTGTGCGGTGTCACATTGCTGACTTCCTCACGTGGTTACATATACAGACAACAAGAACAAATAATATCGTAAACACGAGTCTAACATAATGTAAGTCGTACACAAAATAATATTTACATAAAAGTACTATTACATTTACTCGCGGGCCCCCTTGAAGCGTACCCACGTATGGCCCCTGACCTCGTCAAAGGCTCGACCGCTGAGGTACCCTACCGACACGAGTAGCCTGCACGGCTGTCGTGAGAAGGGGCTACGTCAGCTGGCTCGCTCCGGGCGCACCATTCAGCTAAGAAGCCCCAACATAGACCTAGCTAGGAGTGCTCTTGCCGTATGAAGGCCCACCGTCCTCTCGCCATAGCGCCCACTCCTCGTCGAAGTCATAGTCCCCGGTCTGTGCTCCCTCATGCGACACCAGCTCCTCGTCCCAAATGGGTGTACGACCTGTGGAACAGTATGTTATGCGTGTAAACAAGATAGACATTCCCACTCGCTGCATCGCTGCGAACGGCTCCGCATAGTCCTCACCTCGGTATGGGTGGATCTGAGGACATGTTAGAAAAAATTGGCGTTAGTAAATAGTGGAGTTCGAAATAAACAAGAAAACGTGGATGTTTTAGGTGTACCCGTGAACTATGCTGGGGTACTACTGGCACGGTGCCACGAGGACCCCCCCCGAAACATCTAGGTGAGGAGCCGTGGGGCGTGACACACTATACCTCACCCCCCAGCCACACACTGATGGGTCCACCACGTCCCTCAGCCTCCGGCACGACGTAAGTTAGATGCCCCACCTCATCTTCTCCACGATCTGGTCCATGGCGTGTTTGAGGTGCGCTGTCATGTTGATGTGCCCCCTGAGCGACAGGCTACGCATGGAGCTCGCCAACGCTGTACACAGAAATAAACAAGTTAGATACCGAAGACATGGGAAGTAAAATAACAAGTATGGATCGTTCAATACATATCGTGCAATGGAATGGATTGTCCGGCTGGGTAGGGTATGTGCCGGTCGTCGCAACGGACCCTCATCTGAGTGGAATACCACTTGATGTACTCCTCGTACGTATTGTGGTCGTAGGGAGCATCCTCCAGGGCTACGTCCTCCGAGGCGTGGAGCCACTACGCAATCCAAGGGACCAGCTTTCGCAGCTCGGAAGTCCGATCAGAGACTCCCTTCCTAGTCCACCTGTGGAAGGAAAAACGATAAATTTGTAAATACGTAAGGCAAAGGCTACAACAAAATTAAATGTTAACTTACTTATGGACGTTCGACGGCAGCGGATCCCCCCAGGGCACTAGGACCTACTGTCGTAGTCTGAACTGGCGCGTCACCGATGCACGTAGTACTCCTCCATGAAGACATAGTGCACCAAGTGACGTTGCGTGAGCTAGTACCCGGAGTATCATTGGCACAAGCTCGATAGGCCTCGGGGTGAATGTGCGTACACCCGCTCGATAGTGTACGGTGTCTAGATGATGTGGTCATCGCCAACTGGTCAAACATCACAACGTAGTCCGGGTAGGATGCGTGCAAGTGATCGGTGTGAACATGACCTGTGGAATAACCTGAGCACATGTTGTGGTCGTCCGATCGGGAAACGCTCAAAGAACCACAACTAAAGTAGGAGTGGGCATCCAAAGAGGATGAAACTATCGGCCCGGTGCACACATCGCACAGTGCGATGCACGTCGTGCACAAAGACCGCTAGAGCCTGGCGTGCGGTGGATCTCCTCCACCTCCATCTCTACCAGCTCCCATGCGTAGAGGATCATGTGCCCATAAAACATCACCCACCCGAACAGCCACAACAGGTAAGCTTCAAAGTGCCTCCTCAATCTGTGGTCAGGTGCGTCCTGTGCCATACGCTGCAACTTCAAGAAGACAAAGACTCACTACTAAGTTGAACAAAACAATTGAAGCAAAAAACACAAGAGTTATAAATACTTACGTAGAACTAGCAGATCCACTTCAGTGTCAGCCCATGCATACAACTAAACTCCTTGTAGCCGGCGTCAGGCGGCAGCACCCCCTGGAACCTCACGAGAAGGTCCATGCGCCATGTGTCTAGGACATCATACGTCACCAAGGGGAAGCCCGCAAAACACAACAACCTGATCAAGAAGCCCACGTCCTGAAGCGTCGGTGCCATCTCCCCGCACGGAAGATGGAACGTGTGCACCTCCGGCCTCCAATAGTCGACCAGCGCCGTCGGGAGGCACCGGTCGACGAAAAGCGCATTGACGTACGACCACCGCCCTCGATGTCCTGGTCGTCCTGCCACGTCGCCTTCACCATCCTCGCTAGTGAAAGCTGGCTTGCCGCTCTCAACCTGCGTCAAACGGATTAAGAACATACGTGAGTCCACCCCCACAAGTCGGACTAAAATTGAGTACACGAATATCACAACTACGCGTACCTCAGAACCCAACATGGGTTGACCCTCCATGCCCTCATGGGCATGCACAGTCGCAACGCGCCTAGCTCAATGGGTGCCTCGTCCTGCTAGGGAGGATGGTAATGAGGTGGCTACGGTGACTTACGTCAACGGTCAGGTCAAGCAACTCGTATAGCCACTACGCCACGTCTCCTAGGACCGTCATACCTGAAAATTCAATGCTTACATCATAAATACTACGAAACATAAACAAAAAGTAATAAGAAGTGACATATATAATTAATTTAATTATTGCACAAAAAAATTATTGCACAATTAGCGACATATTTGGAATTGATCTACACATAGCTATAATGATGTACTACACGACACTACAGCACATAGCAATGCATTCCATCTAAAATTATTTAATTAACTCAATTCTTGCACCAAAAAAAATCTACACAATTAACGACGTATCCGTAACTGACCTACACACAACTAAAATGATGTACTATACGACATGACACAACATAGCAATACATTCCATCTAAAAGCATCTAATTAACTCAATTAATGCACCATAAATAATTTAATCGTATTTCAAAAATAAAAACTAAAATTTTTATAGAATTATTAGAGCGGTCTTGCTATTTTCCTAGTTTAAAAAGTATTTTCAGCATTTAAAAATTATTTGCCATGTAAAATTTAAAACCAAATTTAAGTTGAGAATATTTTAATTAATATCTAAATACCATATTTAACTACTTTGAATTTTTTATATAATTTTTAGAACTATCTTGTTATTGTTCTAATTCAAAAAGTATTTTCAACTTTTAAAAATTATTTATTGTGTAAAAATGAAAACCATGATTTTTAGCTTTGTTTGGTATTTGCGGATTTAATCTAAATCATTCACATACTATACTATAAATAATATCTATAGATAAACTAAACTATACACAGCTAAAATGATGTACTACAGCAAACTGCACTACATATCAACACATCTAAAATCATCTAATCCATTTAATTCTATGTCGCTAGTTTTATTTGCTAACCTATTAGGGTTTTGAATTTAGATACAAAGTTGTAAGAACGTTATCTGCAAAGTGGGCAAGCGGATTTGCTTATCCCTCTCTCTCCTCCTTCGCTCCGAACCAGCAACACATTGCTAGGTCACTCCTCCCCTCTCTGACTCTCCATCTTTCTCTTTTTCTCGGAATAAAAGTGACTTTCGGCCTAATTTCTATGGTATTTGTATCCTAACCCTTGTCACTATTCCAAATGGTGACAGGGTGTTGCGGTTCTGTCGTCATTCCAATCAGTGATTGTCAAGACAAATGGCGACAGGAGGGGGCAACCGGCGATAGGGGCATTTACTACCAGTTATGTGGGCAACAGGGCTCTCTATCGTCATTTCAACTGGCGACAGTAGCACATTTTTGTTTTAAAAAAAGAGAATTGATTATTTATTTTTTAAATCTGTATTAAAATAATATTATTAAAAAAATTCAATCTAAAACATCAACTTTTGTTTTGGAGATCTGAAGACGTACGCAGATAACGTCACAGGTGTGTATGCCACAGTACGAAAAATATTCGAATCTAGCTATTGTCGTGATACTGGATTCAATTTGGTTGGTCACATGTTCTTGTTGCTGCAGCCTGCAGCTGCTGTTCTTGACCAAGAAGAAATCGCATTTGTATTGAATTAGAAACTTATGACAATGGCATAATGAATATTAGAAAAACCAAGGTCCCGTTTGGAACGATCAATACTTGGAAACCCCGAGAGGACTGTTTCTAGTGAAATCCGTGTGTCCCCAAACGGGCGTAGGTGGACAGCCACAGAACCGGTTGTACGATATGAAATTACGTGATGTGGCGTACTACTTTGCCATGATGGCACGTCAAAGGGACTTCCGGGCTTCGGTGGTGTGGAGGCGGCGACATGCGTGTCTGGGCGAGGGGGGCCATCAGAGGGGAGCATCCGTGCGCCACGTGTGCGAACGAGGCTCGTCCATTGCAGGGGGGACGGTGGAGGTGCATCTGTGCGCTGGTTGCACGGACAAGGCTTGTCTGTGCACTAGATGCACGATAGCGACGACGTGGCGTCACGGGATCGTCCGGTCGTCCGACGTGCGGTGGAGATGGAATCTGTGCAAGGGGAAAGGTGGAGGACGCGTGTCGGCTGTCGGCACTTCCATGGTGCCATTTTTGGCAATACGACGCATGAACGGCTATTTTTGTACATACGACACCAACAATACCATTTAGGCTAAAAAGCTAGCCTTTGTTGAGAAACCCTAGATTAGGGGTTGATGGGCATAATGCCAAAACTACTCTTGGTGGGTTTTAGTCTATAAATAGGACCTCTCTGTACATAGAAAGAGATTGATATCTGAATAAAGAGGTTTCTCCATATTGTGTTTCCATATGTTGTCTCTCTGTTTATTGTCTCTTATTGGTGATTGAATTGATTGTCTCCCTATGATGACTACGTTATTTAACACCTTATTATCACGAGTTGCATTAGTAGTATAGATTCAACTCCTGTAGAGCTTGGTCCTGCTCCTACGGAGCATCTCTTATCTTTTGCTTTAGGTTGAAATCTTATGCATTAGATTGCTATTTCTCATATGCCATAAATAAATTAATAGTTTGAGTTGTTCTATTAAAGTCTTATCTCCTGTTGAATAGTTGATTAAATTTGCATAAAAGAATATATTGCCAGTAGCATACCTTACCTGTAGTAAGCTAACATTGCATAAAAAAATTTGTAAACAGTATGTCTGAAAATTAAAAATATGTTGCCATGCCTTGTTAACAAAATGTTGCACATGTGCTTTTGATATATAATAAGCCTCAATTCATTAACTTGTAGTGGACAGATGCCCAGATGACATAAGGAAAACTATTTTTCTCAGTGTCATTGGACCAAACATAGTTATATGTTGATCTCTGATGGACCACTTTGGCTAGAAAACACCATATTCCTCAAATAAATACAGAATAATTTTAGCCATAAGACTTGGAGTCTATATAACACTATCCTCCATCATATTAATTTCTTAATTGAAAAACTTTATAAGCAGAATGTTACAGAGTATATATTGGATTCATGCCAACAAAATTGTACTCTTGTTGAAGTGTGATTGCAAATATTTGATAAAACTCTAAGTTGACTTCAAGCAAATGCCTGATGCACACACTATCACTCAGGATTTTTATAGTTGGCATGAAAATAGAGATGATATTAGGCATGTGTGGGATATTGGAACCTAAGAGGCACAGAAAAATATTCAAAACAAGAGTCATAGTAGGCATATCCTAGGTCAAAGCCAGAAGCAAATTAGCCTGAAGGGATAAATTAATCTAGTTTATTTTGAGAGATAATTAAAATAAATTGCATGATTAGTATCTTTATCCAGTTGATATGAAAAAAGACATTTACGCCATTATCGATACCTATGTTGTTGGCAACAACAATCATTAATGCACACGAAGGGCTATTGATTTGTGTCTTCAGCAATATGTTTACCGCCAGCAAACGGGAATGCACATGGCAAATCGACGACCGCCTGACGCGTCGCATATATGTCATGTCCGGCTATGCACAGAAGCGTGCCATACTCATCGGAAATAACACATGCATAAATTGGTAAGTGCAGTCTGCAACTGTATCACCATCAGAAACCATATCACTTGCTTGAAGCAAATAAAGCTCCCAAAACAAAGATGACCTATTGGACTTTGTTAATCTTGAATGGTCTAAATTTGGCCATGATGATTCTGGCATTACAAATTAAATAAGGCATACAGTTTATCACCCTTAATTAAATTTGGTGTTCCTATTGAATAATAAATATTCATGTCGAATAATTATACTATTTGGTGGTTCAACTAAGAACTAGAGTCAAGAAAAAATCTAGAATTTTCATACAGATTAACTATGATCAAATATTTTATGTTACAACATTATATTTATGTACCTAAAGAGCATCATGTAGTTTTATGCTGTTAAAACACACTGCTTATGACCATAAGAAAATATGATGCGTAATTATAAACTTGAAGTTTAATCATCCAAATTATTTAAAATAAGGTGTGAGTAATTGGATCAAAACTTGGGCAAATAATAAAGAAGCTAGTCTAAAGAATGTCCGCCAACTCCGGACCCGTATGGGACCTTCGTCGTAGATTAATAACCAATTCGAAGTTGGAATATCCTGCATAATATTAGGATCATGCATTTTTCTTGCCACTGCACTGATAAAACTCTAGCTCACTGCATATAATCATCAAACCTATTATTGAGATAAGTGTGTGTTAGAGGAACCAAACATTTTCCACATGTTATCACCACTGTATCAAACACCTTTGGGCCACCACCAGTTGTTAGAGGTCATGTTGGATCTGAAATTCAATTAAATCATATGCCCATGATAGGGGAATTTTTGTGGTATGCTATTAATAAAGATCGAATCTTGATATTAGGGGGAGAAAGGCCCAAAAGTTTGAATGTCATCGTATTTTCCAGAAGGAAAAGATTTTTAGTACGAAAATACACGTACTAGTCAAGCTAAACTTAATGTTTAGTTTATACTCCTGTGCGTTAGAAGTGGGAATTCTGCCAGATACTTTCCAATTACAGAGGAGTTACCACAGTGTTTACTTGTAGCAAATACACGCTAAGAGTGTAATACCCTGGGTTGAATAGTATATTCACCTCTGCGAAATTGACTTATTGGTCCTTGATTTAAAATCTGTACGAACGCTTGCGGGTCTAAAATCTAATGACACTAGTCAAAATATTTATTAATCACTTATTTAACTCTCCTGAAGAGAACTCACCTTGAAGGTGAAATACCTCATGAAGAGCTTCATCATGAATATGAAAGCCCAATAATTTGATATGCATATATTACAATGCTAGGAATGTAAAACGACCAAGAATCTTTTGTTTGAGAAATGACAAAGATCTGGTTAACACTGAGATACCCTCAATTTGGATGATATGGAAGAAAAATTATCGACAATCACTTTGCCTCTACAATTGCTAAAGTCCATGGTCGAGCGCTTGAAGCGTTCATATCGAGTCATGAAATGAAAGCATACGATAGTGAACCAAAATTGCTAAATAAAAATCCTGGAACCGGGTAGTGCAGACTTGATGGGTTATTATAAATATAATGAAGTGGTGAAAGCTATGATTCAAAGGTCCCCATAGATACTGTTATGCTCCTATTATGAATGATATAATGTTCTGTTGCATAATAATTCTGACAAATGGCGTGAACAAAATATGCAGTCAATTGGTTATGAAAATCCTTGATGAGATACTCGAAGGACTCAAAAATCCTAGTAACAAAGGGAAAAAATCGTAATATATATAAAACTCATACCCAATAGTCTCTTACATGTAGTAAGAACATCTCCCAGAAGAAAGAGCATCTCCCGGAAGAGAACGCATCTCTTGGAAGAGAAAACATCTTCCTGAAGGAATATTATCTGACCAGTCGATCTCTTAATCATACCAATGATTATATGATCCCTAGAAGTGGACAAGGACCCATCAAGACCCGAAAGAATGAAATGATGAATCTAAAGACCAAAAGTGCACCACACAAGCACTTATAAAGTGCATCTTCCACCAGAAGTTAGTGGAATGGTGGTTTTCTCTTGTACCATAAAGGTACGATTTATATTGGTGATATTTGGCAATTAATCCTCTAAACGACAAAACTAAGATTAGTTATATTTTACTCTAGAGTGGTAAAACTATACTTTATAGTTCGCATAATAGAATATTTGTTGTAACTTTAACACCCAGAGATAGTTATAAAATATTAAAACCCTGAAATATTCTGATAAATCGTACCCAGAAGGCATATGACTTTGCAACTAGTATTACCTCATATCCTCTGCAAAGATAATCTACTTGTGTTGTATAATTAAATAATGGTATTTGATAAGTTAAACATATTACTCCCGAATAGTATTTATCCTAAACCTCCAGATGAGCAATAGGATATTTGTTTGTAATATTCTACATCGTGATAATCCAGTAGATTTGATCACAATATTTTTGCCTATGTTCATTTTTGAAAAATGCATGAAAGCATTGGAGCCATAAGACTTCAGTAAAAGTTGTCTTCAGGGGGAGCATATACTAAACACTGATCATCATATTTGAGATTTTGAAAAATCTTAGTCAAACCTAGAAGGTGTTAATACGATGATTACTGATTAAATTCATCTTGAAGGTTTTACCACTTAACAGTTTATGTCCAGTTGATCAGCAATGCAAAAAATTATGAAGATCATACATAGATCCTGATGATCAATACTAAACCCTTAAGATATCTGACAAATATCTATAGTGCAAAATCCCATAATGAATTTATATTACTTTGTGATGGTGCAGTCATCTCTAGGCAGTCATCTAAGCAGACCTTGGTAGCTATTTTCTATCGTCCACTCAGAGATTACAGCACTATATGAAGCCTCACTTGAATTTGTTTGGCTTAGACATGTGACTAACAACATCCAAAAGTATTGTAACATTAATACCATTGATACCCCTACAATTATCTATAAAGATAATGCTACTTGTGTTGTACAAATGCAAATAGGTTATATTAAAAGTAATATCACAAAGTATATTGCTCCCAAATTCTTCTATCCTCGTGAACTCTAGAAGAACGATGAGGTGAAGATCTGCAAACTAGGTCTTGTGAAAATCTAACCGATTTATTCACTAAGTCTCTGTCTATATCCAGTTCTCAACGATGCGTTTGTGGTATTGGAATGAAGTGGTTTGGAGAGTTGCAAGAATCAGGGGAAGAATCCCTTAAATCATAATCCACTTAAGGTCCTGAAGTTTTACCTTAACCATGAAGATTAACCTAGAAGGTAAAGAGGTTACACTCTTTTTTTCTTAGTGAGTTTTTCCTAAAGATTTCTCACATAAAGATTTTTAACGAGGCAACGACGCAATACAGTTTGTAGATGCAATGTATTTTTTTTCTCTGATCCCTTTTGTCTCACTGGATCTTTGGGAGGAGTTTTTAATGAGACATGTGCATGATGTGGTATTCGTCCAAGGAGGAGTGTTGAGAAACCCTAGATTAGGGGTTGATGGGCATAAACCGAAACTATCTCTGATGGGTTTTAGTCTATCAATAGAACCTCTATGGACACAGAAAGATATTGATCAATAAATAAAGAGATTCCTCCATATTATGTTTTCATCTGTTGTTTTCTTGTTTATTGTCTCTCATTGGTGATTGGATTGATTGTCCCCCTGCGACGACTACATTATTTAACAGCCTATTCCTCCCTCTACCTTTATGGACTTCACATTTCCCAAAAGCTAGCGTGGTGTGGCATGGTGTTCTTGTGTGGGTGGGGTGGAATTGTAGGAGCGGAGGACAATCGAGCCGTGGACATGGATGAGCTGTGACTAACAATGACCACGAGCGTGACCACATGGGGTAGATGAGCTCATTTGAGCTGAGCTCGGAAGAGGCGAGCAAAGCGTCCGGTTCGCACGCAGAAACCAGTGGTGGACCCAGGATTTCCAGGATGGGTGTTCGAAGTTACAAAAATTTCGTTCAATGCTTTTCCTAGGGAGTCAAACAATTCACATATTTGTGTTTTACTGGTGGAAGGATGAAAAATTGACTATACAGAGGATAATTCTCTTATTTTGTGATTGTCAGTCTATTGTTGAATTGTCAGGGTCCTCTCTTTGAGCATGGATAATTGCAAACATCATCCCGACATTTTTTTTTTGCAAACAACATCATAACACTTTTCAGAAAATCAGTAAGTCTTAATGGATAGACCATCAAAAATTGCATGGCACATCAAGTTAATTCATATAGCCTGGTTAGAGAATACTGGTATGCTATTGGGCATTTTGATTATGAAAGAAAGAAAGAAAAGCAAGAAATAGACTTCAAAAGTGTCGAACTCGGGACCGAAGGATCCCGAATTCTCTGTGTTTATACACCGGTCCAAGATTTCTAGTGTAGAACAAAAGTCGACAGGTTAGCCACACACCCTCACAAAATGGATATCACAATCATATCACAAAATCGTAAATAACATTAAGTAAATAATTGTTTAATACAAATGAGTGGAGGTTGAACAACAATATCAAATATCAAATGCAAAAACACAATGGAAGCATAATAATATATGACTATCCCAATAGTCACCACAACATAGCACGAATCCCGATTCGTACCACCCATCAAGTTTTAATTTAAAAGGTTGTAGTCTAACTCTTGAAAGACCTCCCCAGCGTGTCCATAACCTAGGGCGAGGCTATTCGAATAGTTTTAACCTGCGGGGTGTACCAATGTACCCACACTTGGATCGCCTTTAAGCCAAAGCACACTTAGTAGGTATGCCGCACGCTAAGTCCTCGAGGCGCTTTCCAATATTGTGTATTAACTACGAGCCGCTCGTATGGGTAGAAACACCATACGCTTACATTGCAAGTCGAAGACAACAAATCCCATCCCGGGTGAAGTCTTTGGACACTACAATGCTCCCAACACCATCCCTCCTGCGACCTCCTGCGACCGGGCCAATACACGCCAAAGTACTAAGTCAAGAGAGGTCCCATACCCTCTAGTGTGGTTAGCACGCTAAAATGCTTGGTTTAGTGTAACAAGATGTTCGGTCCTTGTTGACTTAGGCACCATTCCATCACACCGAAAATCACACCATCATACCATTGTGCCCAAGTCTAAATCATTTTGTTTTCGTTTTAGTTTTCATAAGTAGACATGGCACAAGATGGAAATCATAATACATAATAAGTTTGTGTGATCAAGGTTATCGACAAGTCGATAACCGCCCATTTCTACCGAAGCTAAGCATGGCTAAGCAATTAATTCGCAACTACTAAGTGACAAGAGCCCATCCACGAACTCTAAATCACAGCAAGTAACCTAGGCTCATGGTAGTAGAGGATAATCATTTGCTAAGGAAATGCATCTACTAGGCCAACTATTAAAACAAAATAGCAATGCATACATAGAATTTGTAATCAACATAAATACTCAAAATCTGGGATTAACATGATCAATCGCTTGCGCTTGTTGTTGTTCAATTTGTTGCGGAGGGTCGTTCTCGGGGTTACATGCAAATGTCGAATCCTAAGCGAAAAGGCAAAAGAACCAAGAACAACCAATAAGACTAGCAACACTTAAACAAAAGAGCAAGCAAAAATTATCCAAATACAACGAAATTTATACACAAGGTAGAATACAAATACACCAAGACATAGAAACTGGAAAAACCTAATTTGGATTTGTGGTGCAAAAGATATTACCTAAAAACACATTTTCGGCCATAATTAGCACTGTAGCAAAAATATTTTCTAGAAAGATTTTGAAGCTGAAATTTTTATGGTAGCTACCTACTGGTATAGAGGTAACCCATATAAAATTTCAGGTCATTTGGAGTTAAAGTGATTTAGTTATGATTTTTCTAAGATGCAAAATTAGCATAATGCACTTTCCAGGAACATAAATATGTTCAAAACTAATTTTACAGTGAAGTATACCAACAGAGGGGTTTTCTAGAATTTATCATATATATTTTGCAGTTACAGAGAATTACTTGTGCATTTTATAAGCCTTCCAGAATTTTCTAAATGCTGAAAATAGGTACTAAATCATTAATCAAGGTTTCTGTTACAATCTTGGACCTACCATCATTTTTATATTAACATTGGGTTAATAACAAATTTATCAAGGTGGAATCATTCATTTTGGACATACACAGAGCAAGATATGCATTTTCTAAAGTTTTATTCATTTTCTGGAATATTCAAAATGACAGAAATCAAGTTATTCCTATTTATACAATTTTCTGCTACTGGAACATGCTTAAATCCATTTTTATAATAAGCTAAAGTGATAACATAATTTATTACAGTTGGAATTAACTAAAAAGCAGTTAAAATGAATTAGTTATGAGTTTCTAAAGTTTTTATATCATTTTCAGTTGATAAACAAATACTTACCGAAATACAGAACAACCCAATACAAAGAAAATGACGTGGACAACTCACAACCCTTGATCTAACATCCTACGGCTCACGCGTAGCGAAACAGCGCGCGCATGAACCCAATGAAACCCACCGTTGGATCAAGATCCAGCGGTTCACACGAGTGTATGCAACCGGACGACGGTTGCCTCGGTGAACCACCACCGCAGATCTAAAGATGAGCGGCTCGTAACCCAAATCTAACCGGAAGGTCCGATTGCATTCATGATCTCACCGCAGATCACGAGATGGGCGGTCGGGATGATGAGGAAGCGGATGGTCCGAATGCATACAAGATCCGGCGCGGATCGCAAAATGGGCGGCGGCTATAGATCGAAGTTCAAAAGAGGTGCGGCGAGTGGACCGCATGTCGGTGACTCACGAGTCACGATCGCGAGCGATTTAACCCACGTGCACGCGGCTTTGGGCCACATGTCGGCGACTAAGCGGCGGTTAAGACCAAATTAATGATTCTAATGATTGACATTAATTAGACTCTAATGACTGCGAGATTTGATTCTAACCCTCGGGCCACAAGTCGGCGACGAGAGGAGGTTCCGCGAGATTAAATGCCGACATTCTTATTAATCAATGATTAAGCATTAATGATGTCGAACGATGCGGATTGAACAGAGTGATTAAAGGATGTTGGGCCCACCGGTCGTTGGCTCAATAATAATGATTAAGACACAATTAATAACTAATGATTGGTAATTAATGTGTCTAATGATCCGACAGCAGGAGCTTCTCGGTGACAAAACCCGAGTGGCTTCTTTGGCCGGTCGCCGGCGATCGGTCGTGTGCGGCGCCTAAACTATCAAAATGGGTTCGCAATAGTGTTGCGGACCCGATGGTGGTGACCTCGCCGCGGTGGAAGTGCAGGAACGCCGTGAGCCGAAACAAAGATGAAGGCCGACACGGCAAAACACGAAAATAGCAAAATGCTCATTGCGGTCAAGGAAGCGAGTGCCATGACTTCTAGGGACTATATAGGAGCTACCTTATCCGAGAGGAGCTTCAAAGATGGCGGGAAGACTTGAACACGATGAAGTCCACCGGCCGAAGAAGATGAAGTGGAAAATGAGGTTACGAGCAAAATGAGTAGAACCAATTCATTACCACGACTTCATTATAGCTCAAAGAGGCTCCAAAAGCAAGTAATTGCAAAAGAATCACTTCTGAGGTGGAGAAGAAAGGGGTGAAACCAACCGAAAATCTCCAAACTTAAAATTGAGTGATTCTGTGAATGCAACCCAAAATCAAGTTAGGGAAATATGAAGGAGGTTGAGGAGTTCACAAGGGTGCAAGAAAAGTTGAAGATGAACCACTGGACACCAAGGCCGCCATTAGAGCTCTACGGCCAACAATGGTGTTTTGAGGGTGAGAGGTGTTCTTGAGCTCAAACTCAGAGAAGAGCAAAGTGTGGTGCAAAGGAACACCGGGAGGACCTAGAGGGCAATTATATAGGGAAGGATTAGGGTTTCGATCAAGGACATGAGCCCATGGTGAGCTCGGTTCATGCTCGGTTGTAGACCAAGAAAGATGGGAGCAAGTGAGACTCGGGACAATGGAGGAGAAAGCTTTGAGCGCATTAAATGCTCCACAGAGAGACGTTTGAAAGCAACTTTGAGGTGACCCATCAACGCCACCCACTCAACCTCTCTCTTTCTGCCATTGCCGCCCGCACGCTCGAAGAAGCAGAGGAGGAAGAAGAACAGCGAAAACAAACCACGACCGTCGGATTAAAAATGGACGGTCACGATTTAGCGAGTTCGCCGGACGGTCCGATTGCCTACGGAAATCTGGACGGTCGGATTGAAATCCAACGATCCCTATTGGCCAATGCAACCGGAGGGTCCGAATACTTACACGAACATGGGCCGCGCGATTTGAATCCAACGGCTGATATCGCACGCGCGTTTTAAAGAGTGGCTCGGTGCGTTTAGTTGACTGGACCGAATCAAATGGCTCGAGCCCGAGTCTGACTCGAACCCAAGCAACAGTAAGACCTAGTTTGACTTTGAAAAAGAACAGAGGCTCCGAAAGATTTATTTGAGGTAGCAAAATAACTCCAAAAATTATGAAAATTTTACAGGAGCTTGCTAACTCAGATATTAACCTTGTGTAAAATTTTCAGAGATTTTTATGCTGCGAATAAATCTCCAAAAATTCTGCAAGGCTCTGTTTTAATGTTTGGTGAGAGTCAAACAGTTTGATACCTCTAAAAATATTCAAACAATTTCTAAAAATTGTGAAATTTTTCAGAGGGGTCATATACCACCACAGAGACTTAGGAAAAATATATCCAGAGGATGATCATAAGATTTGACAAGATTGTTTTTGGAAGAACAAGATTTGGATCAAAAGGACTTGTGACAATGTAATTCCATAATCCTTTGAACAAGAATTGCTTGGCACAACAGGAAATACATGATGTAAGAAAAAGTTTTAATTTCTACTGGTTTTCTTACATTTGAAACACAAGCCCAAAATTTGGGATGTTACAGTCCTGATCCTCACCGTCGGGGAAAAAGTCTTCTCCTGAATAAGATTTATTCAGCAAGAGTGAGCACAACTTCTGTGCTCGCAAGCTACACTCAATATTGAATGGAAATGCATGCATAAGGTAACAAGTGAGTATGGCAGGGGTTGTTTTGCATAAACAACATTTTCAGGTTAAATAAACATAGTAATTTCTAAGGCAATTTTATACTATGACAAAAATCATATTTTAAAATGACGATGTTGTAATATGGATAACCTCCAATGATTAAGTGAAAGATTCCCTCCTAACACTTGGCTTCCCGCCCAACTTTTCATAAGTATTAACCATCCTCAATATTTGATAAAGCATTTTAAAACCAAAAACAATTCTAACTTTAAGTGACCCTGCTAGCATATCCATGACTGCGTACGCGGCTATTCGAATAGTTTCTACTCTGCAGAGTTGGTACAACTTTACCCACACGAGATGACATGCTCATTATGTCAACCACTACACGCTTCCGTAGGCGTGTGACTGAGCAATTATCATGAGGCCTTTACAATGTTCTGTCCTAGTGTACTCATGCTCGCTAAGGTTTCGTCCCCTTTGGACTAACCGTCCTCCGGAAGCCCCCTCTTGCGCCAAGTGGGAATAAAAGTCTAACTGACACCCACATATCAACATGACATAAATACACTAAAATATTACAAATTAATTAGCCAAATCCTGCCCATACAGGACGTGTGGTGGTACGGTAAGGCATAGCAATAAGCGGATCAAAGACCGGTCCTCAATTGACTTGGGCGTCATTCCTACTAACCATGGGCCTTAATCTTAACCAGATCAATCCCGTGCATAAACCTGCACCCACCATTCCAACCATTTCTCCCAAGTCCAAACCCATTTTTGATTTTATTTTGAATAAAACTCTCTTTATAAATTCATGTGGTAAAACAATACCACTATGTCAAGTTTGAAACAAATTTGTAAGAGACTTGGCTAAACTTTCCCAAATTCTTTAAGTGTGAGCTAAGCCTGGCTAAGCATATGACTGGTTTTGATAATATTTTACCTATGGTGTCAAGGTAGTCAAGTACAATATTCAAAATGGACATACAATGAAACATGGGAGTAACTATATATAAAACAGGACATTAAAATACTTATACAAACATATGCATGCATTAAATAATTTAAAAACTGAAAATAACTTAAAAATATTGGGAGTAATATGATCAATGGTGTAACTTGCCTTTGTTGACGTCTTGGAATTCTAGGTCTTCGGATTGGTCGAACTCTCCGGAGTCGTCGAAGTCTATTCGCGAAAATACGACAAATTCAAATTCAAATAAATTCAAAATCATAGATCAAATTAACTCCAAATTGAAATATTTTGGTTTAGTTAGCTAGATTATAATTTTATATAAATTTTGCAACTTGAAACACCCAATTTGGAGTTCAGATGCAAAAGTTATGAATTTTTGAAGTTTAAATCTATTTAAAACCAAAATTCTAAATTTATTAGATTTTCTGGATTTATTTTTCTAAAGGAAATTCTAGTTATTGCGCATTGATGACGTCAGCGACAGGATTTCAAAATTTAAAAGAATTAAAACAAAATTCTGACAAGTGGGCCCTACGTGTCGGTGGCTCGGCTCACGGTTGATTGGGTCTACCGAGCCGGTGGGATTTTGAGGTGGCACGCTTGCACATGCGTGGAGCTGACACGGCGCCATGTGAAAGGACACGTGTCCACGAGGGTGACATGGCGCTGAGGTGGTCGAGCCACGTCGGCGAGGGCGGCGCCGGCGCGGGGACCGAAGGTCACCGGCGCCACGGTGCGCGGCGGAGTCCGACGAGGTTACCAAAAGGAAGAGGGAGAGGTGGTGAATGTGATGCGCTCACCCACACGTCGAGAGGAGGTCGGAGGTGGCCGGCGGCGAGAAGATAGCGGCGGCGAGGTACGGCTTGACGGCGATACGGCGCTCTGGTGATCCTCCGGCGACGGTGAGGCGTGCACCGGCTTCGCGGAGTCACGACGATGACGATGGTGGCGGTGGTGAGGACAAAGCTTCAACGACGGCGCGCATCGCCGCGAAGCTCCTTTGGCGGCGATCTTTAACGGCGGTCCGCGGGCGGGGCGTGTGAGGAGGAGTGAGTGATGGAGAAAGGTGGAGGAGGAGAAGGGCTACCCGGTGCTCCCTTTTATAGGGCAAGGGAGGCTGGGAGCGGCGGTGACGAGGAGAACGTGGCGGCGGCGGTTTTGCGAGGTCGTGGTGTGCGTGCGGGGAAAGAGGGGGGAAAGAGTGGAGATCGTGTGCGGCGGCGAGCGCGGCCGCGGTGGAAGCGGGGCAGTTGGAGGCCCACGTTTTCAAGCTCGGCGAGGGCTCGTCAATGGCAGTTGCGCGCTGGAGAAGAACGCGGCGAGGAAGACGACGACGCTGAGCCGTTGGATGCTGATCTGATGGTGCAGATGAGAAGGAGAGAGAGGGTGGTGCGTGGGTGTTTGATGGCCATTCCATCAAAATCTAAACGGAATTATGAAGGTTAGGGGAAATCTGGGCCGTTCATCTTGGATCTGACTGCTCACGATAGCTGAGACATTCGGACCTTCCGAATGAGTATCAAGATCTGGCCGTTGAATTTTGATCCAACGGCCGACGTTGCGCCAGGTGAAAGAGAAAGGGATGATGCGGGTCGTTGGATTCTAATCCAACGGTGGGGGAGAGAGAGAGAGAGAGCGGGAGGTGGGCTGGTTGGGCCGTGCGCGTAGGGTGGGTTTGGGCTGGAGGTTGGGTTTCGGGCCAAACACTATTTGAGGTTTTCTTTTGGTTTTCTATTTGATTTAATTCTGATAATTCAAAATTGGCTTTAGAAAATAGTAAAATATTTCCAAAATTATGGAAAAATTCACAGAAATTCTCATACTCCTTCTGGACTTAATAAAATTATTTTCAACTTTATGTTGGCCTTTAATTTTGCAAATAAATTTGTTTTGACTTTAAAATAATTATAAAAAGCTTTTTTAAAAATTCCAAAAAATTCCACAAAAGTACATAAATTTAAATTTATACTGAAATTTGAAAATTGGGTTGTTACAAAAAGTAGCCCGGTTAACTGTATTAGTTATCAATAAATTCAGTGAGCTAGCATCTTTTGATTTTTAGCACCGAATGAAAGCTACCTAATACTCCTGTAAAATAATTAATAGAAATGCATTGGGTTTGCCGATTTGGGAATTGGGGATTCGACAATTTGGATTCACCTGCGGAGTCGCCAATGCTGACTGCCCACTCGGCACCAGGGGTAGATCCTCAGAGAGTCGGAGTCGAAGATTGGTCGCTCGGAGTCAGCTAGTACTCGGACTCCTATTTGTTTCGCTTTAGATCAAAGGAAGTAAGAATCAATAAATTAACAAAAAAAAAGACAACCCATGCAAGTCAATTGTCAATCTAGCAATCCAGCCAATCCTGTTGTATCCGTATGTAGTAAGTAGACCAGTAGTAGCAAAATACTGCACGAACTTAGCACTGCCCCAACCACCCGAGAGCCTCCTCCTGGCTTATCTTCTTCCCAAATCCTTTCATCTCTTCACCTTCACTCTATGGAGCTCCTTGGACGCCGCCCCTAGTCCCATGGCGCCACCTCCATATGGCACAGCCGTCGGCACCGCCATGCTCCTCCCCGGCTCCCGCCTCCGGTTGCTCCACAAGCCCCCCCCCTCTGGTTGGCCCGCGACCGGCCTCCGGCTGAGCGTCACTACCACCTTCGGCCTTCCCCTGTGTAACATCCCAATTTTGGGCTTGTGTTTCAAATGTAAGAAAACGAGTAGAAATTAAAACTTTTTCTTACATCATGTATTTCCTTTGTGTACTGGACAAGTATTGTACCAAAGGTTATGGAAGTACAAAGTCACAAGTCTTTTGATCCAAATCTTGTTCTTCCAAAAACAATCTTGTCAAATCTTATGATCATCCTCTGGATATATGTTTCCTAAGTCTCTGTGGTGGTATGTGACCCCTCTGAAAAATTTCACAATTTTTAGAAATTGTTTGAATATCTTTAGAGGCAGTCAAACCTGTTTGACTCTCAGTCAAACATTAAAACAGAGTCTTGCAGAATTTTGGGAGATTTATTCACAGTATAAAAACCTCTGAAAATTTTACACAAGGTTAATATCTGAGTTAGCAAGCTCTGTAAAATTTTCATAATTTTTGGAGTTAATTTGCTATCTCAAATAAATCTTTCAAAGTCTCTTTTTATTTCAAAGTCAAACTTGGTTTCATTGTTACTCGGGTTCGAGTCGGACTCGCTCGAGCCAATTGATTCGGTCCGACCAACTAATCGCACCGAGCCACCCTTTCAAAGCGCGCGTGCGATATCACCGTTGGATTGGATCGCGTGGCCCACGTTCGTGTGAGCATTCGGACCCTCGGTTGCGTTAATCAATTGGGACCGTTGGATCTCAATCCAACCGCCCGATTTCCGTAGGCAATCGGATTGTCCGCGAACTCTTTTAATCACGGCCGTCCATCTAAGATCCAGCGGGCGTGGCTCGTCTTCTCTGTTCTTCTTCCTCCTCGGCTTCTCGGCGCGGGCGTTCATGGCGAGAGAAAGAGAGAGCATGGGGGCTTGTGGTGTCACCTCAAGTTGCTTTAAATCAACGTCTCTCGCAATGCATTTAATGCGCAATGTGCTTTCTCCTCCATGGTCACCGTGCTCACTTGCTCCCATCACTTCTTGGTCCTTGACCGCGCCATGAACCGAAAGCGCACCATGGGCTCATGTTCTTGCTCGAAACCTAATTCCTTTCCTATAAATAGCCCTCTAGGTCCTCCCGGTGTTCCTTTACACCACACTTTGCTTTTCTCTGTGTTTGAGCTCAAGAACACCTCTCACCTCAAAACACCATTGTTGGCGTAGAGCTCCAATGGCGGCCTTGGTGTCCAAAGTGGTTCATCTTCAACATTTCTTGCACCCTTTTGAACTCCTCAACCTCCTTTATATTTCCCTAACTTGATTTTGGGTTGCATTCACAGAATCACTCAATTTTAAGTTTGGAGATTTTCGATTGGTTTCACCCCCTTTCTTCTCCAGCTCGGTAAGTGATTCTTTTTGCAATTACTTGCTTTTGGAGCCTCTTTGAGCTATAATGAAGCGTGGTGATGATTTGGTTCCACTCATTTTGCTCGAACCTCATTTCCACTTCATCTCCTTCGGCCCGGTGGACTTCATCGTGTTCAAGTCTTCCCTGCCATCTTTGAAGCTCCTCTCGATTAAGGTAGCTTCGATTAGTCATAGAATCTATGGCACCCGCATCCTAGGTCTGCGGTGAGCTTTTCGCTATTTTCGTGTTTAGCCGTAGGGTTCCGTTTCGTTTCAGGCTAGCGGCGTTCTAGTCCTCGCGCGTGAATGCTACCATTAGGTTAAATCATTGTTATTGCGAATCCATTTTGGGTCTTGTTAGCGCCGCATGGCCGAGATCGCCGGCGACAAGCCGTCAAAGCCACTGGTTTGCCGGTTGAGAAGCTCCGTTTCGTCATCCGATTAGGGCACATTAATTGCTAATCATTAGTTGTTAATTGTGTCTTAATCATTATTGTTGAGCCAGCGACTAGTGGGCCCAACATCCTTTAATCACTCTACGTTCAATCCACGCATTCGAGCATCATTAATGCTTAATCATTGATTAATAAAAATGTCGTCACTTAATCACGCTCGGAAACCTTCTCTCGGTGACTTGTGGGCGAGGAGTTAAGATCAAATCTCGTGAGTCATTAGTGTTTAATTAATGGTAATCATTAGAAGCATTAATCTGCCCTAACCGCCACTCTCAGTCGACAAGTGGGCCCAGTGCACTGTGCACGTGGGTTAAACCAGCGCGTGGGTGACTCGAAGTCACTGACATGCGGTCCCACATGTCAGCATCCCTTTTGAACTGCGATCATTATCCGCCGTCCATTTTGCGATCTGCGGCCTAGATCTTGTATGCATTCGGACCATCCGGTTCCCCTCATCATCCTGGACCGTCCATCTCGTGATCTGCGGCTGAGATCATGTGTGCAATCGGACCTTCCGGTTAGATTTGGGTTTTGAGCCGTTCATCTTTAGATCTGCGGTCGTGGTTCGTCGAGGTAATCGCATCCTCCGGTTGCATGCTTCCTCGTGAGCCGTTGGATCTTGATCCAACGGTGGGTTTCTGTTATGAATCGCGCGCGCGCCGCTGTTTTCGTCGCGTGTGGCTCGTTGGATTTTGCATCGACGCCCACGAGCGTCCACGTCGTTATTATCGGTTGGGTTGGTTTTATTTACGTAAGTAAGTATTTATCAATGAAAATTGTATCAAAACTTTAGAAATCCATAACTAATTCTAGATAAGTCCTTTTACATGAAACCAATCAGTAATAAATTTGTATTCCACTAAAGTTTAATATAAAAATGCTTTTAGCTATGCTACAGAGTAGAAAATTACGTAATCTTTAATAGCTTGTTTTACGCTATTTTTATATATATATATTCGAGTGTATTAAAACTTGCAAAATGCATATCTTTTCTGGATATCTGTAAATTGAATGATTTTAACTTTGATAAATTTGTTATTAACTAAACTTTAATCTAAAAATGGTGATAGGTCTAAATCAGCACCAGAAAAATATGTTAGTAGATTTAACCTTATTAGTAACACTTAAAAATTCATTTAATGAGGTAATAGACACCAGTAATTCCCTGTAAATCCTAAAAATAGAAATTTGATGTTAGGAAATCCCTCTGTTATCATACCATAATGTGAAATAGGTTTTGCACATGTTTTTATTTCTGGAAAATGCATTATGTTAGTTTTGCATCTTAGAAAAATCATAACTAAATCATTTCAACTCCAAATGACCTGAAATTTTAAATGGGTTACCACTATCCCAGTGGGTAGCTACCATAAAATTTCAGCTTCAAAGTCTTTCTAGAAAATGTTTTTGCTACGATTACTAATTATGGCGAAAATGTGTTTTTAGGCAATATCTTTGCACCACAAATCCAAATTAGGTTTTCCAGTTTCTATGACTAGGTATATTCGTATTTTACCTTATGTATAATTTTCGTCGCATTTGGATAATTGTTGCTTGCTCATTGGTTTTATTGTGGCTCGTCTTATTGGTTGTTTTTGGTTCTTTTTGCCTCTCGCTTAGGATTCGACATTTGCGGTAATCCCGAGAGCGACCCTCCACAACAAATTGAGCAACAGCAAGAAGGCAAGCAGTTTGATCATGTTAATCGATATTTTAAGTATTTATGTTGATTACAAATTCTATGTATGCATTGCTACTTTGTGTTAATAGTTGGCCTAGTAGATGCATTTCCTTAGCAAATGATTATCCTCTACTACCATGAGCCTAGGTTACTTGCTGTGATTTAGAGTTCGTGGATGGGCTCTTGTCACTTAGTAGTTGCGAATCAATTGCTTAGCCATGCTTAGTTTCGGTAGAAATGGGCGGTTATCGACTTGTCGATAACCTTGATCACATCAAACTTATTATGATTATGATTTCCACCTTGTGCTATGTCTACTTATGAAAACTAAAACTGAAAACAAAAAGATTTAGACTTGGGCACAATGGTATGATGGTGTGATTCTTGGGTGTGACTGGAATGGTGCCCGGGTCAACAAGGACCGAACATCTTGTTACACTAAACCAAGCATTTTAGCGTGCTAACCACATTAGAGGGTATGGGACCTCTCTTGACTTAGTACTTTGGCGTGTATTGGCTCCGAGTCGCAGGGAGTCGCGGGAGGATGGTGTTGGGAGCATTGTAGTGTCAGAAAGACTTCACCGTGATGGGATTTGTTGTCTTTCGACTTGCAATGTAGCGTATGGTGTTTCTATCCATACGAGCGGCTCGTAGTTAATACACAAGATTGGAAATGTCTCGTAGGACTTAGCGTGCGGCATACCTTCTGTGAGTGTGCTTGTGGCTTGAAGGCGGTGCAAGTGTGGGTACATTGGTACACCTGTAGGGTTAAAACTATTCGAATAGCCTCGCCCTAGGTTATGGACACGCTTGGCAAGGTCTTTCAAGAGTTAGACTACCACCTTTAAAATTAAAACTTGATGGGTGGTGCGAATCGGGATTCGTGCTATGTTGTGGTGGCTATTGGGATAGTCACTTCTGTGTGGTTACTTGTATGTATCTTTACTTCATCTGTTACTTTGATAACAAAACAGATTTGCAAACTTGCTTTTGAAATATATTACATTATTGCAAATAAAGTTGGCTTCATGCAAAATGAGACATACAACCTCCACCTAAATAAGCTTGCATGTAGTTTATGAATAGGTGCGCTATTCCACACGTCGATCTTGCGGGTACAAAGACAATCTTTGTACTCGGATGCTATGCTTAATTGTTCATTGAGAGGAAGAAGGTGAGCTCGAGGGCCTCACTTTTGTGAGTTTGTGTTGTGGTAGCTTATGGCGACTAGCTTATGCGGCGATCGGTTGCCTTGTGGGTGTGTGGCTAACCGGTATTCCAGTCCTCACAGTAGCGGCCTCATGCTCGCCAACGCCATCGCTCAGCTCTCCCTCCGGCTCCTCCTTCTCCTGGCCCCTTCCCCTGGCTCGGCCCCATGCTCGGTGCGCCGCCTCCTGCTTCTCCTCCTTTTTCTTTTCTTACTGAATGGTTGATGTGTTTGCTAATGCTTGATGGCACTAGCTAACTGGGCTGAAACTGGCAAGACCGCAGGAGGTCAGGACAGCCGAGGAAGGAGCGAACCTGGAGGATGGAACTTGGTGTGGAGGAGGCGAACTCGTAGAGGCGGCGGCAGGGGAGAAGGCGACGAGCCGCGAGCGCGACCTTGACCTCGCACAACACGGACAGCTTATAGGCCTTCTTGAAGAGCCCGCTCCGACGCTCGGTGCTTGGAGAAGCGCACCTGCCGGCTCGTCGGAGCTAGAGCACAGGCCACAGGAGCAGGCGAGCAGAGTAGCGGAGAGAGCAAGCCGCCGTCGCTCGATTGTGCACCGAGGCAAGGGATTTAGGTTTAGAGGAAATACCAAAATGGGCTTGGGCCTATGAATTGCTTGTGCGGTTGTGCGCCTGGTCTGGTGGGCCTGTGGGCTATGGCTTGTGCGAATGTGCACGTCTGGTGGCTGTTGCCGATGCGACGACACCCGTCTGACTCGATAGAACACGTTTTTCTTCACATATATCGCTAAATGAACTTAATTTCTAGTATACATATATATTATACCTCATATATACTAAATTTTTGCCCAAAAAAATTAGGTGTTCAGCTGAACACCCATGAACCAAGGAGGATTCGTCCCTGGCTGAAACCTTTTGTTCACCCACAAGACGGGCCACAGGTGTGCGTGTGGCATGCAGCAGCCCGACTCCCCTCCGTAGGTTCGTGGCCTGCCTGAATTTGGGGATTGATGCCTTTTCGTGGCCTTTTGTTGTGGGATGGCACACGCGAGGTGGTTGTCCATCGGTGCTCATACCGGCGGCCAAGCGACGACGACGCGGTTGCGATTGTGAGGGCATCTTCAATAGTTAGAGATAATCTTATCTTTAACATATGCTACGTTATCTTTAAAGACAACATCTCCAATAGATGGTCTCTAACACACTCTCTAATATTGATATTTTATAATTTTTCTTTGAAACGGTCTACATATCAATTAGAGTAGATTAATGTATCATGTCTTGTTTTTCGTGCATGATAGTTTCTTCAGGAAGAGATGATCTGTGCTCTCTCTCCTCCCCCTCTCCTCCACGTAGGATTTTATTGATGTGGTATAGCTAAGAGACGACAATAAATACACTATTAAAGATGCCCTAAGTAGACCCGGGACTTGTCCCGTGCTTTTTTGGGTCGGCTCGAGACCCGAGCGGTATAGCACATGACATGGCAGACCGAGCTAGCACGGCACGACACGACTAGTTGGGCTGTGCTCGGGTCAGTCTGGCACGAAAACGAGGTCCGACCTCCCCCGATGGCCCAATCCCCAACCCCTAGGCCTCCCATAATCCCCCCTCCTCTCAAATCCCCTCCCGACTTCCCGAGCGTCGCCTCCGCCTCTTCTCCTCCCTCTAGTCTCCCTTTCCCTCAACCCCTCCTAACGTCGATGCCGATGCCGCCGCGCCCACCCTCACTTCCTCTCCCTCGATCCCTCCTTTCCTCTCCCTTACTCCCTTGGCGGTCCTCGCTCCCTCTCCGGCTCCCCCTCACATCACGTCGTCGTCGTCCTAGGAGGAGGAGTCCATGGTGAGGGGAGTGGATGTGGATGGCGGAGCCACAAAGGTGGCACATGGTCGAAGCAGGTGGAGGCGTGCGACGGCGGTCGAGGCGGGCGGCGTCGACGGTCGAGCCGAGACGAGCTACAGGTGTCGTGTGTCGTGCTCATGCCAGCACGACCCGTCGGTGACACAGCGGGCCCTCGTGTCGTGCTGGCCCTCACCAGTGGTTGTCCATGCCGGCACGACACAGCTAGGCCCGACGAACTCTCCGTGTCGTGTCATCGTGGCCCGCCATGGCCCATCGTACCCGTGTTGTGCTATCGGCACAGCCCAACTCCCAGCTCTAGTCGTGGGGTAGTTGGTTTGCCTTGCCGATGTGTGTGCGATGAGCGTCTATTGCCACCATCTCGACAAGTTGCAAGAAAGGATTGCAACTAGCAACTAAGACTAAGCAAAAAAAAACTAGCAACCGAGACGAGTTTTTGGCCTAAATGGCACTGTTGCGGTCGATATTTACAAATCCAGCACTTCTCGCGCTGTATTAGCAAAATTGGTAGCACGGAAGTGCCTCCTCCCGCCACACATCCTTCATAGCGTGCCCCTAGCCTAGACATCGTTTGTCCGTATGCTGCGTGCCCGGAAGCGTTTAAAGCCATGCGCCCCTAGCCCGGATTCACCTACGGTCAACACGTGGCAAATCCGGGCACCTATAGCCCAGACGAGGGCTTGTCTGTGCTGCAACTACCCGGACGAAGCCTCTACCGGTCGTCCAACGCCCGGACACCCCCTCGCTTGCCACGTGGCCGCTCCACCGTGCCACTCGTACCTAGACGCCGCTCGGTCTGGTCCTTCCTCGCCCGGACACTCAGAATTTTCGGAATCTCTGTTGGCTTCATGTGCCAACATCGCTCAAAAGCAAGGTTGAAGAAAGCGCTAGGCGCTAGGCTGGCGGTGGCCCAAGGCCTAGCGCCTAGGCGGACTAGGCGGTGACTAGGCGGCGCCCAGACGACCGGCTTGGCTACTCGACCACGACTTCAGCATTCTAGGAGGAATACTCGACAGGTATGCTCATTTCCTTCATACATAACTCTATTTTAGTCTTCATTAGTTTGAAATGGTCGAGGATAACTTTTTGGAATCATGTAGGTCGTTCATCGACTATGTTGCCAACAAAGGAATATACGATGGAAAGAGCGCCCAACTAACACACAGACAAAATTTCCAGACGCGCTATAATCGATAATCCTATATCATACTTCATAATAACGCATCTCGAAGCGATATATGTAATACTATTTTTGCAAAGGCCACAAAGAAAAAATGATGAGTTATGTGCAATCTCGTTTGCCATCATATGGAGCAAATCATTAGAGCTAGGAAGAAGGAAGGTTTGTGAATCTCCAAATAATTATTTTCTAATTATAAAATTAAATATATATGCATAACACTTTATTCTTGATTGTGGCTTGAATATAGAATTAGATGAACTCCTTGATAATGAGATTATTCGAGGAAGCTCTGCGGCTTTATCATATCGAGAGATAATTAAGGACAGGAGAATTTCCAAAAGCGCATCACCCGCCGACACTTCTCAACCACCGCAAACAATTGACTCAATTGTAATCCAATTTATTTTGTAACAATACTTGAACAAATGTGATCTTTTGTAATTTATTTTGAGTAATGATCGATTCAGTTTGTCGACAATTGATTATCTCGTGATGTATCTTTTTTGCATGCTTGTTTTGAGGGCATTGGCAATTCCTCGAGCTAGCCAAAAATGAAAAAATGTAGTTAGTTTAATTTATGCGGTTTTTATTGTATATGTGTGTAAAAACGAAAGAGTATGTTTTACAAAGAATGGAGCGCTTCGTGAATTGATCACGAGCGGTTTTACATAGAATGACGCTTTGTTTCCAAAATGATAAGATATTATGAAACCGTCTGTGATATCCACCTCTTATCGAGCCAAACGTGATGACGGTTCAACCGCCTCGTGATGACTTTTTCTATAGTAGTGATATACAGCCACACATCTCAAGGGCTTGATATAGAAAATAATCAAAATATCATAAGTTAACATGACAGTGCCAATATCATAAGTTCATATCATAATAGTGCCAACTCCATGTAGTCTTATAGTACCTGTTGGCACCTCTCTTCTATCTGTTGTTTGTCACCTCCGCCATCTAGAATGATAGTATCATCAAGAGATACAGTAACCTGTGAAGGAAAATGTCACTGTGTGGTTCTTTTTCTTGAAACAATGTCACTATATGGTTCTCAGGTGCAACAATTTATGAAAGCTGACAACCTTTTAGCTGTGCCAAGCATTTGTAATTGGACTTTACCAAGATCAAGACCTCGATCCTCACTAACAACCTTGAAATTAAAATGAAATAATAAGTCAATTTCAGTCAGAGTAATGTCATTCATGTTAAGCAACCTTATCATTATTGTCAATTTGTCATAATGGCTAACCTCTCCTCCTGTCAACACAGCCATATCATCCAGATTGGCTCTTCTATTTTCACCAAATCCAGGAGCTTTGACAGCACATAGCTACAATTAGTGCCTGATAATTAGTTGAAGAATTAGCATAAATAACTAAATAAGCTTCACCAGGATAACAATTCAGATTAGCTCAATGACTAGTGAAGGAAAGAAGCGCCACAGACAAGGAGGAAAAGGAAAAACAAAAACACTTGCTTCCATGCAAAGAGTACATATTGCTAAGCAACTTATATGAGCACTGAAGTATGGTATAAAAGAAACCAAAAAAATAATTAATATCACCTTGAGTCCGGCGCAATGCTTGTTCACAAATCACAAAGCAACAAGCAAATCAGGAGAGAAGCTGAGAGGAGGGGGAGGTGCAGCGCAAGGGTGCAGCAGAGAAGGGGGAGAAGAGAGGGGAAGGTGGTGGCGCGGGAGGGGGAGCAGAGAGGGGAGGTCGGCGGCTCGGGAGCAGAGGGAACGGCGTACCTCGATTCGGCGGTGTAGATGGCGGAACGACCGCGTTTCGAAGGCGGCGAGGTCGATTCGGCGGCGGAGACGGCTAGGCGAGCTTGATTCAGCGGCGGCGAGGTCGAATCGGCGACGCAAGATGGCCGGAACCGGGGGCGAAGTTGATTCAACGGCGGGGGAGGCATAGGAGCCCGAACCCTAGCGCGCCGCGACTATTGGATGGGGTCGGGGCATCGGGCGCAGACCTTCGCGGCTTCACCTTCTTAGCTCCCGCCTCGACGCCAGTCTCGTGCCACCTCGCCTGGAGCCGCCGCGCACCACCGAGGACCGGCTTTGACCGCCGAGCCGGTCCAAAGCAGCACTACCACCTAACCCAGCGCCTTGGGCGAAATCGCCGCGGCAGAGGTACGCCTCACGCCTAGTTGGCGCCCAGAACCGACTTTTAGAACCTTGCTCAAAAGTTTAAAAAAACGTACTACTATCTGATGAACAAAAACTTTCCTTGGTGGAAGACCGGGGCCTATAGAATAACTTTCCCTGCTAGACAAGATGTTTGAGCCGAACAATTAATTCCAGGTATGTAATATGCGTTTGAAACAAATTATATGTCTAATAACCTACATATCAAAAGTCAAAACAAGCGTCAAATTTCTCAGATCTAGAACTATCCATTTTAGATTATACTAGTGCTTTCAACTTAACGGTGGTCATTGTCAGAACAAATATTGGGACGGCTTTTCTGATGAACTATGCAATATGCATAGCATAATGCACGGCAATGCCAAGATATTTCCATCCGGAGATATATGGATCATCCGTAGAGGGGCGTGCACAAGGTTGGCACATGAAGCCAATAGAGATTCCATTAATTCCTGGCATCCGGGTGAAGGAGGATCGGACTGAGCGGCATCCGGTGTGGGTGGCATGGTGGAGCAGCCACATAGCAAGCGGGGGCGTGTTCGGGCGCTAGACGACCAGCAGAGGTTTCGTCTGGGAAGTGGCAGCACAGATACGTCGGATTTGCCACATGTCGGCTACAGGTGAGTCCGGGCTAGGAGCGCACGGCTTTAAACGCTTCTGGGCACACAGCGCACGGACAAACAGTGTCCGGACTAAGGGCGCGTGGTGGAGGGTGTATGGCGGGAGAAGACACGTCTGTGCTGCCAATTTTACCAATACAACACGAGATACGCTGGATTTATAAATACCGATCGCAACAGTACTATCTAGGCAAAAAAAAAAAAAAAACCCTCCAACTGAGACTACTTAGAAGCAGTAGTATTGTACATTTGTACTCACTCCACCGGACTGGGGCTGGGAGAGCACACGAGATAATGGGAGCAACAGATCAATCATGTTTGGGAGTCGTCAGTGGGCCTGCCATGGGGTCGATTCGTACATGATTCTGCTTTTGGTAAAACAATTGAGCACCAAAAATGAACGGGTATCTGCCTATGTTCCTGAGCAAGTGAGGAGCGAGTAGAGATAAAAAAATATTATTCGACTGCCGTATTTGACAGGATATAAATATGGTATATATTTTTCTATTCGTTTAACAATTTCTCTTTTATTCGTATTCATATTGGTCGATGATCGAAATATGGGTTTTTTTTTATCGAGTTTATCCAGAAAATGATACGAGAACACTATCAAAACAAAGACACTTTATTGCTATGAACACACTGAGTGTTTCTATGAGAATACAACGGTTGTTACAAAATCATCGTAATGATCGTGATTGAAAACGTAAGAATTGAATTGGTCTCTATGCCTATATTACAACAAAAAAATATGGGCTACCCTCTTTATAGTATTTGAAGGGATAACAGTTAATGCAGCTAAAAGCGCTTTTAATCTTCACGTACGTTCGCCATAGAGTCTTGAGCCGTTGCGTCCTCTAGCCAACTATCATTAATTGCCAGATGCGCTAATAGTTGCCTTCCCGCCAGTCACGTGGATAAATATTATGTCTCCCAACTAGATTGCTGGTTGGGGATTGTCCAAATCCGTATAGCTGGTCGGACAGTGTCCAAAGTTGATCGTCTTATAACTCAAACTGGTCGTCGACCAGTTTGGTCGTAATAAAGTGAATTAGACTTCCTTTATACACTGGTAACGGGTTCATAACTGTTATAAAATGGGCCTCTATTAAGTGAGTCTTCTTTGATAGGAACTTTGACTTTGACTAAAAAATGTTAATCTAGTCAAGAATCCTCGTTAGTATTTGAATTCGCACAAAAAATATGGGTACGAATGTGGTGTGAATTTTTTCCATCTGAATTGTTATTTTATCCGAACTACTCGTATTCAGATTCGGATTCAAATTCAGATTCGACGAAGCAATATAAGTATTTTTATTGCAGTATATCTAATTAGTTAGGCAAGGTTTTTAGATTCAATATGAATTCACGATCCTTTAGGTGGAATAAGTAGATTAGAATGATTAAGTGTAACTATATAACGATAAAGCTTCACTAATATCTTCACATTATAGAAGTTATGACTATATTCAGATTTAACCGAATTGAGTACATATTCGACTCGAAATCGTATTCAGTATAACATTCGATTCGTATTTATATTTGAGCATATTTAAATTCGTATTCATTTAAAAAATATGAATACGAATTTCATATTTTTTTTTCAACGCCTACGAGCGAGTGCCTGCCCTCCAATGGCGACGTCGCGTTTAGGTAATTAGATCACTGGACACTGATGCTTCTCAGGGGGGGCATGCAGATCCAAGTGGCACGAATCATGGACGTCGGACAGCACAGATGGGCGCAACTCATGAAGTCATGATGGCGCGATGGGACGGCCATGTTGCGCGATGGGACGGCCACGCCTTGGAAGTCCTTTTTTCCTGCTCCTTTTGCATTGGAACTTGACAGCAGGAGGCAGCGAATGACCGAGATGCGGAGGTGGTGGAGCCACGGAGAACACTGACACAGTATGTTTGTCAGTGACCAGATAGAGATGCCGGCCAAGGATTCCCTGCCATCGTGAGATCGAGGGGAAGAACGCTAGATCGCCACTGCACATTGGAGTACAAGAGATCACATGCGACCACGTGAGCGCTGAACAACATTTCATCAGGGCGAAAAGCTCAGCCAGGCAGCAAGCAGACCAGGTAAAATGGAGGCATAGATATGATAAGATTTTACAGTCACTTTCTTGGAGGTTGGAGGTGTCAAGCGATGGCTAATTAAACAAAAGCATATCAACGCCTACAAGTAAACTGCATACGTCTACCCAAAGACTCCAAAGGGCAAGGAAGTAGCATCTCTTACGTGGCGAGGCACGAGACATCATTATCATGCAGATAATTGTCATCACAGTATATGCTTTCTGCCATCTCCCAGATCTGCAGGCTGTTATCCTCTGCCACGCTGGCAATGACCCATTTCTGGCTAGGGTTCCATGACAGTTCCGATATCTTAGCTGTGTGGCCTCCATGAACGAACAGCAGCTCCGGTGGTCCATCGTTTGCATCTTCCTCCGCCTGCTCATCTCCAATCCTGAAGGTGACAGAAGACAACGAGAACCAGATAAAGTCGAGATGGTCAGGAAAGACACGAGCAAATGCGAAATGTCACCAAGAAGAACCGAGGCTTTAGTTCAGTTGTACAGGAATCTATCATGCCAATGGAACATACCAAGCATGAGGAATGAGGATTCCAATTTGATAAGCATGAGTAAATTAGCAAATCACCTGAACTCGTACAGATAAAAGCTCTCAAACGTAATTCATAGATTGTGCTACCGGTACAGCTACTAGTACTTGTAGATGTGTTAACTGTCTTGGGTAAATATCATTTTATCCTTTTTTCTCTCTCCGTTAGGCATGATCCATGATCCATAATTGCTTAACAATGTCATAGGAGTAAAAATGAGACACCAACTGCAAATATAAGATAGACCATGGGAGCTCGCTTGACTCAGCATACCTGCTAACGTCCCATATCATCACTCTTTTGTCTGCAGCAGAGGAAGCTAATACAGTCTCCAGGTTTGGATTCCATTCGACCTGAAATACCTCCCCCCTACAGGTGCAAATTGTGCAACATAAAATTTCTGATGCATAACAGAAAATAAGATAAGTTGCATAAATCAGTTAAGCTGAAGAATCACAGATAGACTGATTGATACAGTGTGCTTGACAGTACACCATGTCAAGTTGATAGCTTTCTGAAAGGAAACTCCAAAATCAATTACACCCTCCCTCACAAAAGGAAGTCGTGCCAAATATATTATCTAAAATATATAGTATGGATATATGAAAATGGTATGGATAAATTTGCCACGAAAAATACTTTCATAGCATTAATTTTTTATTACTTTTTTAAAAAATATGATGATAAAAATTAGTGATCAAAATGACATCATGTTGACTTCAAAAGTAAAAAAAAAACTTTTGTGACGGGAGGAAGTACTTTTTTGAAATGAACAGTTTGCGCCTTCAGAATCAATTATTCAGCTTTGTTATAGGTCAGCTATAGGTAATGAATGAAAAACAGTGCGATAAGTGGTCAAAATTTTTTAAGGGGGGGCTGCCACTGCCACCATTCAGATGCTTGTTAATTGTTATTTTCCAACACATGGATTTCCAATGCCACGTCAGACATAATAGTAAACTATAACGTAACACCGTACCGGTACGAAGAAAGTAAAAGAAAAAAATATGCATCGGGTAAATAGGCTACAACATATTCTATAACTATAAACTGTAAAAGGTTTGACAGCTGATTCAAAACAGAAAGTTGAAGGATGATAATTGGAAAATGTGTGTGTGTGAGAGAGAGAGGACTGTAGCGCACAGGCCACAGCAGGAATAAACGTACTCATGGCTGTCGAAAGTGTGCAAGCTTCTTGATAGTTTTCGCAAGTCAAATAGCTTAATCGTCGCATCTCCAGATGCTGTAGCCAAGATCCATTCATTAAATGGATTGAAGGACAATGAGTTGACCTGGAAAAGCAATCATGTACATTATGAACGGAAAATAAGCCATCAAAACATGAAAAGATTGTGAAATAAAGAACTAGTTTTACACAAGCAAATTTGTATCACAATGGAGGACCACATATTACTGAATCTTGTGTGGTTTGATATTGCAATGCTTTAAATCAAATTTCACAAACATGAAATTGTCCAACCATCAAACATTAGTACCAAATGTAGGAAAGGTGAAAAAAACAATGTCCAACTAAGAACCAAAAACCATCTGAAGGAGATAACTCATGAAAGAAGCCAGACATGAGGAGTAAGCATATCATTATAACATTATAAAACATGCTTTACACGCCACTCCTATGTGCACAAAAGAAGGTATTGGTTACTGAAAATGAATGTATAGGAAACTGTGGGACTGCAATTATGTGTTCCTCAACACAGAAAAACATTTAGTTCGAGAACTCTTTATTAAAGCATGCTTACTTCCTTTTGGTGCGCAGCAATATGTTGTTCTGGTTTGTTCGTACGCAAGTCCCAAACCATAAACTTGCAGTCATCCCCAACAGATCCAAATAGATTTTTATCTTTCAGGTGCCAAGCAACATCTTCAACTACATCCTGATGAGCCTGCAAAAGCATAAATCTAATATCCATAGACACTCTGAATGGAAACAAGATAACACCGGAAGGAAATAGATGTTTAGCATTGCCAACCTTGCTTCCAGATTAAAAGGGAAAGCTTATGCACTCTCTTATGCTAGACATGTAAAATAATGCTCATGCAATTCCTGATTTAGATTTCAAAAAACATCTTTTGAACGAATGTAATCTACTAATCTCACTTAAGTACTTATAGTTAGATAAGTGAGATAAGAATAAAAGAAATAATAAAATGATATGGCTAATCAAATTATAGTAGTGAAGATCATAATGTCCATAAATGTCAGTAAAGAACCAGGCAAAGAAAATAAACAGGTCACAGGAGCTCACATTCACAAAAGTATGATTTTTTACATGACAAGAAACGGGATAGTTAAACACTTAAAACTAGTAGCACAATAACATGAATGCTCCTCAGTCCCACATTTAAAATTTTTAGACAAATACTCAGTTTCAGTAATTTGCTACCAGATAATATGGTAACAATGTTTTTGACTTTTTAACCGAATTAATCTGTTTTTTCTAGTAACAAACTGTTGTGAATAATGTGTTCATCTATTCAAGGGGCCCAATGGGCAATATATATAGGGAGTACAACAGGGGATTGCTATATATAGATAAGGAAAATACAAGAGTCCTATTCTAACACCCCCCCTCAAACTCATGGTGGATCACACACACTGAGTTTGGAGAGAAAATACAAATGTTGTGCCCTAAGTCGTGAAGAAGAACTCTGTAACTCTGATGGCACAAATCAGAAGCAAGACTCCCTCCTGCACCTGTGAGCGAGTGAATGAAGCATCGACACCAATGTGCTTGGCGAGCTCATGCTTCATTGGGTCCCGGGCAATACTAATAGCACCTGTACTGTCAGATAAAAGAGTCGTAGGTCCCATCACAGGCACTCCAAAATCTGCAAGTAGCCACCTCACCAAGTAATCTCTGCTGCCATCGCTGCCATAGCTCTCAACTCAACTCTGCACTCGAACGGAATCGCAGCGCTTTTAGTCTTCCGTGCAATCGTGAGGAGCCAAAAAACACAAGAAGCGTAAAGAGAACGACGATCGAAGGATCACTAGCCCGTGTCGCACGAGTACGCCAAGTCAGAGTGAGGTGGAGCTAGGGAAAACAAACGACGAGATGGTCCCGCGCAAGTAGCGAAGAACACGAAGAAGGTGATCAGAGTGAAGATGGGTAGGACGAGCCATGAACCGATTCAAGATATGAACAAAGATAAGCAATATCGGGACGAGTGCTTACAAGGTACACCAAACTCCCAACAAGATGACGATATCGAGTAAGATCCTCAAGAGGATCGCCATCGCGACACGGCCGAGGGACAGCCCATGGGAGTCTCACGGTGCGAGTATCATCGCACTGCATCGGTCAAGAAGATCCCGGACATACTTCGGGAGAGGTAGTAGCCTTCGTGCATGGAAGAGACCTCAATCCCAAGGAAGTATGTAAGAGAACCAAGATCAATCATCAAAAATTGCTCACGGAGGTGCTTCTTTACATATGTGATGAAGGAGGAATCATCACCAGTGATGAACATGTCATCAACATACAGAAGAAGCAGTGTCCTACCCAGAGATGAGGTATGGACAAAAGAGCAGGATCGTGAGAACCGACAAAGTGAAACCAACAAAGCAGAATCACCGAGGTAAACGCGCAAACCGTGCACGAGGAGCCTGTTTGAGGTCATAAAGAGCACGACGAAGACGATAGACATGCCCATCGTGAATGAATACCTGTGTGGTGGCCGCATGTAGACCTCTCATGCAAAACACCATTAAGAAAAGCATTCTTAACATCAAGTCGAGAGATAGATCACCGCGAACGTAGCAACCGCAACAAGAGTGCGAACGGTGGTCATATGGGCAACAGGGCAAAGTTTCGTCGTAGTCACGACCGCATTGCTGAAACCGCGAGCCACAAGACGGCCTTGTAGCGCTCGATAGTACCATCGATCGGTCTTAATCTTGTACACCCACTTGCACGTGATCGGACGAGCATGCACAGTGTCGGTACAATATCCCAAGTCTCCAGACGTCAAGAGCATCAAGCTCCTTCCGCCATAGCGAGCTGCCACTCAAAATGAGGAGCAGTCTCACGATAAGAACTAGACTCAGTGACTGAGAGAACATGAGCTATCAGAGCAAATCCAAGACGATTAGGAGGTCGAAGGGATGTCCGGTCACGAAGAACATAACGAGGAGCATCATCAGGAGGATCAGATGTGGGTGTCGGCAAGATACCAGGAGAGGAGACTGGTAAAGAACAAGGACATCTGGAGTAGTGAATACCAGAGAAACGAGACTGTGGTGGTGCAGAACAAGAGCGCGTGCCGCAGGAGGCAAGTCTTCGAGGCGAGGTACTGAAGGAACCACCGGGGGATGCACTGGGAAGACTGTGATAGTGGAGAAATGGGTGAAGAGTCAGAAAGAGACAACCACGAAATCGACTCAACGGTGGAAACAGAGGCCGAATCTCGATAGAAGAAAGGTCGAGATTCGTCAAAGACAACGCCTCGTGAAACCCTGATCCGTCAAGCGTATGATCCCAGCAGCGATAACCCTTATGCTCAGAACTATAACCAAGAAACACACACTCAACCGACTGGCCGACAGTTTAGTGCGCTCACGAGGTCGCAATGTAACAAAACAAGTACAACCAAAACACGAAGGTGAGTGTCTTGGGGCTCGAGTAGAGGCGCCTATAGGATCGACACCCTTAAGAGCAATGGAAGGTCGCATATTGATGAGATATGCAACAGAGAAACAAATTTCACCAGTAATCGTGGTGGAACGTGAGAGGCAAGGAGAAGAGTGTGGCGGTCTCAATGAGATGACGATGTTTGCGCCAAGAACCCATTCGAGCATGAGCACCGTGATAAGAAGACTGTAAAGAGTGCCTCGCTCGTAAAGAAACCGTCTAAAAGCGCCAGAACGCATTTCACGGCAGTAATCACAAATAAAAGTACGGATGGGAGAATCAAATCGAGTACGAACCATCGTTGCAAAGCTACGATAGATTGCAAGAAATCGACTACGATTAGACATAGGAAAATCCATGTAAAGCGGAATAATCATTAATAAAGATCACATAAAGTTTATACCCGCTTTAGAGATAATAGCGCAGTCCCCATACATCCGAATGAACTAAGTCAAAAGGGCGAGAAGACAAGGACTCACTAGAATGATAAGGAAATCAGAGTCGCTGCCCGACACAACCCCGACAAAACATGGTCGTGTCAAAGAATACGCCCAAGAACACCCTTACGAACTAATAAAGAAAGACGGATCCACACAAGTGACCTAACGGTGATACCACCGCGCAAAAACTCCGGAGGTGGTAGCAGCAGATGGCGGTGGAAGTAGTCGAAGGTGACAGAGCAGCAAGCGAAGTGGACGGAAGGTGGAGACGATCAGGATGTAGAGACCCGACGATCCCACGCACGGCCAATCCCAAGTACCGCCCCTCTCGGTGGCCCCGAACAAAACAGCGTGAGAGTCAAACCAACCCTACGGTAGAGATCGGTGAGTGACCCACCGAGAGAAGCCGCATGGTAAGTCGGAGAACATGAGAAACAAGCAGAATGTAAAAATCGATGGACAAAGAGTGCCTCGACGGTGTGGAGACAAAGGAGTACCGCCACCGCCTCAACAGAGATAGGAAAACCGAGGTCCGATCGACGCGAGAGATGAGGAGTTCGGTGTCATGTGGAAAGAGGCACCGTAATCCGTAACCCAAGAAGTACGGAGGAGACGCTCGAGCTAAACCGCGTAACTCGAGCGAGCTATGAGAGCCGTTGAAGTAGAGCCCGCGTAATCGCCAACAAAATCACCCGCTGAGAAGGTCTCGCATGCCGGTTCTGCTCCTCCGCTGAGGAAGGGCCTCTACCCCTCTGGGTCGCCCACGTGCCTTGTTCTCTTTTGCACCGCACAACGCCGTAGTCGTGTCGAAGTTCTTGCAATAATTGCACCAACCCCGATTGGTGCAAAAGCAGAGCGTAAATGCATAACCGAGAAGATCCTGTAGTCGGCGAAACCGCGGTGTAGTCGAAGAAGAAGGTAGCAAGCACGCCGAACAAATCGGCCGCTAACCCGCGCGCGCAAGCTCCTCAAGACGGCATCGAAAGAGCCTCAGAATCGCTTGGCCGTGGTGGCGGCTGGCAAGAAATGAGCCCCGGCGAGCTCAAACTCGGCGCAGACGGCAGACGGTCATAAAGGCGGCGATCACGATCCGCCGCACTTTATGACACTCGACAAAGCGAGAAGCGAGCTCGTCCAATCGGGCGCCAGACCGCCGTGGCTCGAAAAAGTCGCCGACGAGGAGTCGCCCCGGCGGCGTGCTCCAACTCACGCCGAGCGAAAAGAATCGAGCATCGCCGCTCTGCCGGTATCGCCGCGCAAGTACTCCCAGATCCGACGAGTGGCACGCACCAACGATATGTCCGTTGATGGAGTCGCCGACGCCGACCACCGTGATAGCTCGAACACGGCCTCGCCAAGACACCGCCAAAAGCGTCTATGGCATACCGAAAAGCCTCATCAAAAGATCGCCAGCCGCGGCGGCGATCTCCGCCTCGCTGGCGACCTCATCTTCAGAAAGTGCGTAGTAGGTCGTTCGGGAGAGGTCAACCGCGACGCGCGACAAGGTCGAGCACTGACATGTCCCCGAGGCGAGACCATCGAGGTGATCTCCATGAGCGAAGATCACAACTCGTAGTTCGCCCCATTAAGCTTGGTTCCCGAGAATGGGATCGCGGTGATGGAACGGAAGCCATCGGAGGCGGCGCCGACGGGCGGCGACAAGGCAACGAAGTCTAACAGGCGGCGTTGGACGACGCGGCGGTTAGAGCAACGCTTTTTATTATTATTATTATTTTTTGTCGGGCCGGCCACTAAAAGGCCTTCGGCCTTTAACCGACGCCAACCGACGCGCGCGGGGGGAACTAGGTTTCCCGCCGCTGAGCGGCGCGGCGGACGGCGGCGACGCTAACGGTGGCTCTCCGACGACGCGACGTGATCCGGCCGCGCGCGCGAGATCGGGCAAATGGCGCGCCGAGAGGTGTGGCGCGTCGGGGCCTCGAGGATCCAGCGGAGAAGCGCCAGCGACGCGAGGGCCTCGAGGCGGCGTCGGCGCCCGATCCAGCGAGGCGCCGATCCGGCGAGAGCACGCGAGGCGCCAGCGACGGCGAGAGGCCTCGAGGCGGCGTCGCTGGCGCGGATCAGCGAGGCGCTGATGATCGAAGGGCCTCGAGGCGCAGCGGCGCGGATCCAGCGAGGCTTTGATCCGGCGAGAGAAGCGCGCGAGGCGCCAGCGACGGCGAGGCCTCGAGGCGGTGTCGGGCGCCGGATCCAGCGGAGGCGCTGATGACCGGAACACGGCGTGGCGACGGCAATGGAGCGAAAGCGAGCTAGGTTAGAACCCGCGCTCTGATACCATGTTGTGAATAATGTGTTCATCTATTCAAGGGGCCCAATGGGCAATATATATAGGGAGTACAACAGGGGGTTGCCATATACAGATAAGGAAAATACAAGAGTCCTATTCTAACACAAACCACTGCAAACAGCAAACAAATTGATTTTCTTAAGTAAAAGGTTCAAATTAAAGCAACTTACAGAAGTGGTGAATTATAGTGGCAACCTAGTTGCTGATATCTTATTCCAATTGCTTAAGGAGGTCAATGAGGGTTTTGTTGAGATCCTACTCTCATGTTATCCCGATGGTTGGTTATCCGAT
This sequence comes from Ampelocalamus luodianensis, assembly GCA_036346255.1. NCBI lineage: Eukaryota > Viridiplantae > Streptophyta > Magnoliopsida > Poales > Poaceae > Ampelocalamus > Ampelocalamus luodianensis. Next base: position 95,969,744 of record CM070634.1, on the reverse strand, counting down.
GTACGAAGGTGAAGCTGTCTTGTTCTTAATGAGTGATGAGTAATAACAGGTTGAAGTGTGTATGTCCTGCTCTGAGCAAATTACTATTTTGGGAATAAAATTAGAGAAACATTTTGTTGTCGAAAGGCCTGAAAAAGGAGGAAGAATAACGTACAAACTACAAAGCTCTCAAGTGCAAGACTGAGATGTCAACCTTGGTTTGCCAATTGTTATGAAAGAGTTAAACATATCAGATTGGCAGATAGTGGATAAAAGAAGTATAAAGTGGTATGCTGGTGGCTTGGAAGGGGAAATAACAATATCTTTCTTGAGTACTGGTGTCTACTGGATGTGATCCAAGCTTGTTTATTCTGTGTTTCTCTCTATTATATTTTCTCATATAGAGCTCTAGGTTATGCAAAAAAAAAGGGATAAAATTTGAGCTTGGTTTCCTGGCAATGTTATGAGTTGAGTGGTCCTAGTATTGGCAGGACCTTATCAATACCGAAGGGATGATTACTTCTAATTCAAAAGGAGCTATGTGAATGGAGAAAATATTCTCTCCAGGATTGATTAGTCAATGGTTAAGTGCCCTTTCTCTTAGTTCTATATGCAGTGCAATGACCTGTTCTGGAATAGGTGCATTTCTGTGACTGAATTGAAAATGCAGGCAGGGGCAGAACCTTGTGGAGGCCATACTGGGTCATGCCCCCCTCTTTTCCATTTTGATGTCTCCATGTGATTAACTAGTAAGGCAACTACTTGTACTATATATTAAGCTTAAAACCCCTCTGTAAACCGTCACATTTCATGTTTAAAACTAGGTTTCTCGGTTTTGGTGTTTCATCTTTATAATTGTCCCCCTCTTACTACGTTCTTTTTTAGATATCTTTCTAGCTCTCGACATAAAGAACAATGCACTACTTAATGCTTCATCTTGTGAGTTTAGTTAGAGTAATGACACTCATACCTACCTACTTTTAATCGGGGTTCTTTGGGAAAAACACTACCTAGAAAACCTAAAACGACATCTATTTGAGAACAAAGACAAGTTTCTAAAACATCTAAAAGAGAACAGAGGGAGTAATTTTCTGTCTAGCTCTGCTAATCAATGAAGGAATGATGCAATTGGTTGAGTTCTACTGTGGTTTCCACTTTCAAGCATTTTTAGGGAAGACACCAAAGATCCGTTACAATCTGGCAAACAGCACAAACTGAAAGATCATCTGGCTGAGGAGTTATCAATTGGTTTACAGAAACTCAACAGAATTAATTTGTGCTCTGAGTTCCCTCTGTCTATTCCTAAGTACACTACTTTCTTGCAAAAAAGTTAAAATGATGTCTCACCACCTCTGAACTTCGCATAGATCTATATTTGCAGATGGTTGTTCCGTTGCCGATTTTATCAATATGATTAAATGACCAAGCTTGCTTAGTGAATGAAATAGAAGATGACATACGAATCAAATTGATCCACCACATTATCTTACCTACTCCCTCCTCCCTCCAGTCATAAATACATATCATTTTGGGACAAGTGCAGTCAAACATTCGAAACTTTAACTATTGATATCTTCTTAAATATTTAGATTAGATACATGGAAATCGTATGTCCAGATTTGTCTCAAAAATTACTTTTGTAATATTACAATTTTATTAGGTTTTATAAATATATTACAATATAAATTAGTGGTTAAAGTTGTGTTTCAGGACGTGTCAATGATTGACATGTAAACCTAAGACGCAAAACACAATGATAGATAAAAGAATTCAAGAAATGAAGAAAAAGAAGCAGCACAGGAGCATCTGACGGCGCATTACCTCAAACACCTGTTGCGCATCCAGAACCGGAGCTCCACTCCCAGCAGCGAGATCCCATAGGCAAATCTTCTTGTCATACGAACCGCTCAGCAGCCAACCCTCCTTCATTGGGCTCCACGCCAGACCATACCCCTCCGCGCCATGCCCCCTAAGCACGACATCGGCGCCACTCTTCTCGCCGCCGTCGCCAAGGTGGTACACGTGCACCTCGTCCACGCAGGTCTTGGTGGCTACGGTATACGGCCGCTGCGGCATGCATCGGGCGCGGTTGACCTCGCCCCGGTGCGGCACCGAGCGGCAGATGGACACAGTCGGGGTCGGGACGGCACCGCCCGCGGAGGCCGCGGCCGCGGCGAGGCGGGGCGGGAGCGGGAGAACGACGTCGGCGAGCATGAGGTGGTTGGGGGACTCGTCGGAGGTGTGGGTGCCGAGGACGAGCCGGTGGGAGCGGGTGGAGGAGTCCGGGGAAGGGAGCCACTGGACGGTGAGCGAAGGCCACTCGAGCGGGCGGGAGATGACGAGGTCGTAGAGCACTGGCGAGTTCTTCTTCCAGTTCTGGTACTCCTCCAGCTCCGTTGCGGCCGCGGCGGCCGGCGGAGGGCTCGCCGGCGAGGAGGAGCCGCCGTCCATGGCTGCTTTTGCTTTGCGCGGGAACTGGAGGCGGCGAACTGCTGGTCTCCCGCCAATTTGCCAAAGGTTTGGTAAGGAACCAGTGGGTAAGGTTGGGGTTTTAAAGCGGATTTGATGGGCTTTTTTGGGCCAAATAGTCCAACATCGCAAAAAGCCGAGCCCACACAAACTTACGCCTCTTAGCCAAATAAGAGAATAAGATGGCCTTCACGCCTAATAGCTTGGCTAGTACGAGCTTCTCGACCTCGCGTCCGATTCCTGCATCCGCCGCCGCCGCGATGATGCAGTCGCACCTGCCGTCCCCGGCGCGGCTGGGGCTGACCGCCTCGTCGCCGTCGCTTCCGCCCAACCCGGCTCCCGTCAACCCCACCTCCTCGCCGCCGCACGCCAACCCTACCGCGAACGCTGCCGCTGCCGCTGCCACCGCCGCCGCGACAGCCCCAACCCTAACTACCTCGCCGTCGTTGCTGCCTCTCCTGCCGCCGCTCCCGCGCGCGCAGTCTCTGCTCCACCTCATCTCCTCCCTTGCCTCCAACCTCTTCGAGCACTCGCCCAACCGCACCGCCTGGATCTCCGCGTATCGGGGGTCCCTCCCCACCTTCCTCCCGTCGTCGTCGGCCTCCGCGACGCCTCCGCCGCTCCCGTCCCCGATCTCCTCCACCAAGGACGCGCTGTCGATGCTCACCTCTCTCCAGACGCAGCTCTTCGAGGCCGTCGCCGAGCAGCAGGAGACCCTCGACCTGCAGGACGCGCGCGCGCGCCTCGCCCGCGAGGCGGGCGCGAAGGACGCCTCGCTTCTCGCCTTCGCGAAGAAGCTGCGCGAGGCCCACCACGTGCTCGACCGCCTCGTCGACGACTACGCCGACTACCGCCGCGACCCCAAGCGCCCTCGCGGCGCCGCCGCGGCCGATGACCCCGAGCCAGTGTCGGACGGCGACTTCGGCGCATCCCTCCACTCCAAGCTCAACCTGAACGATGTCCTAACCTACGCGCATCGCATAAGCTACACAACCTTCGCGCCGCCGGAGCATGGCGCCGGGCTGCCTCTGCGTGGGGCTTTGCCACCTGCGCCACAGGAAAACGAGATGCGGATGTCGCAGCTGTATCAGTTTGCGGATTTGGATGTTGGGGTGCCCAAGAAGCCCCTGGAGGCGAAGGAGCGAAGCACAGCGGAGGCGGAGGCCACGCCGCTGTTCGAGCCTACACCACCACTGGAGGAGCCGCCGGTGCCACCGATGCTACCAATCACTGTGCCACCTGGGTGGAGGAAAGGGATGTTCGAGCTGCCTGCTGATATTCCATTGCCGCCGCCTGGATGGAAGCCTGGGGACCCCATCACACTGCCGCTGGATGGGATTCCGGCTGGTGTCAAGGGTGAGGAGGCACGATCCAGTGTGCCACAGATGCCTGTTGGGATGCAGCCAATGGCGGCGAAGCTTCAAGAGCCAATACAGGTCCAACGTGTTGAGCTTGACATTAACAATAGTTCTAGTAGTGATGAGTATAGTAGTGACGTCGGGAGCTCAGAAGAAGATGATGAGGATTAGTGCTGTGGTAAGCTCGACCATTTAATCGTTCTTGTGTTTTAATGCCCGGTGTAGCCCATGCAATGGCAAGAATACATAGTGCAAACTTTAGCTAATATTGTTGGTGCATGTCTGTTCAAGGTGTTGCAAAACTAAATCTAATATTGAATATATTTGGCTGAAATCTGTGCTGGTTTAGTATAATTTTCTTGACATTTGTAGTTCAAGATGTATCTAAGCTGTATTAACCAGAAACCTGGCTTCTTTTATGGATGGTGAATGTCATGAGTTTAATGTTTGGTGCCCCTCTTTATTGGTTTCAGTTGTAATTGCCTGCTAGCATAGCCCTGGGTTTTTTTTGGGAAAATGTCTTCCATCTTCATGATGTGTCTGCTCAAATCTTCATACTCGGTACACTATGGAGCTGATTTGCAGTTCGATTTAACGGTGCTTTTCCCAAACTTCATAAGCCATTGTATTGTACCATGAGTGCACTAATGGTATGCCTAATATCATCCTTTTACCTGATTTCGTTCTATACCCCTGATTGCTGTAATAGAGTGATAAACCATTGCACTATTAGTTCCACAAATTGTTTCTTTTCTTAGTAAAGATTGATAGCTGAGATTGTTCTTTGTATAAGCTAGAGAATGACAAGGTTGTGGTTTCAACTCGTAAGTTTGCACTTGGCTATCTATATGAACATGATTTTTTTTCCTGGGAGCACTGTGTGCTCTTCGTATTACAAAATGACTGTACTGTAGGTCTTCATTTTCTACGTTTACAAGCTTATCTCGCACACCATAAAGTAGGAATAGACCCAAGTAGGTTAGAACAACCAAAGCAGCATGCAGGAGTCTTTCTCCATTTATAATTTTGACGGTGTCAATATCTTGTTTATTTCGGTTGTAATCTTTATAGTTTAAATAACTGAGTAGTTAGATTAATATGATTGTTTTTCTTTCTTCTGCATGTTTACAAATAGAGGCATACATTATACTGAGTTGATTTTGGTCCATTGAAAGTCTGAAACTCAGAGTATTACGTCTCAGCGTGCCGTTTTTTACTCTATTACCATACTTTATAACTATTCAAGAGCTGCATGCTAATCAAAGTGATTCCATCAACAATATGTTTCAATTGACTTAGCGGGGTGTCGATCATAAAATATTATGTATCCCAGTGATTAACTCTCTTTTGTGAATTAAGGTATCCCATCTATTTCTTGTCAATGAGTATGTATTCTGGAAGATCAGTCTAGGGGGTGGTATGGATAACCTGCTTTGGATTTTCTTCTTATATACAAGATTTGTGGGATCTTTTTTGCTGCAGGGTCTTTTTTGCAGTCTCATCCTGGAGTTTAGCTGCTAAAGGAGTGTAGACTGTAGAGTTGCCATTTCTATCAGCAAAAGTTCCTTCTTGTCATGTGCACGGTTGTGCATATTGGGTCAGCAGTCTGCAGCACGTCAGGAGGCCCTGCGGCTGGCCGGCATGTCAGGAGGCTCATGCACACAAGGAGGAGGCAGCAGCCAGCACGTCCGGAGGGGATGGCGCTACCTTCATTATGTTAACTATCCTATGGCCTATCACTAGTTGTTATCTATTTGTTTGAGAGGGTCTTATATTTAGTTAATTAGTTAGACAAGTTGTTAGGGCCGTGCCTATATAAGGCATACCGCGGATTGATTGGAGGCAGGCAAGAACAATGAAAGTTTGATCTCATCTAAGTCTTCGTCTCTCTCATCTATAGTCCACCCTCTCATCCTGAGCAGCCAACGCCCCGGGCGATCCTTCCGGTGGTGTTTACCCCCATAATGATCTAGGATCGTCACACTTCTAACTTCTAGACCGTATGGTTCATCAAATCTGCATTATAATGTTGATATTGTTGGCCAGTTAAACATGGGTTTGTGAGAGTGATGGTATCTGCGTATTATGTTTCATCAAATCTGAATTATATGGTTGATATTGTTGGCCAGTTAAACATGGGTTTGTGGGAATGATGGTATCTGCATATTTTCTTCGATAGTCTATGTGTTTAGGTTTGTCACTGAATATTCTTGAAAAGACTTCCTCTGGATATTGTTTCTTCGTATTTTAACTATCTTGTGTTATACCGACCTTATTTTAATTTACAAACTGATATTGTAGAATGTGGTTTGTGGTTTATCATAAAATCAGCATATGTGCTTCGTTTTAGTTGAATAAAATCAACACAATTTTGAAACCATGATTCAAAACAAAGACCGGTGGAACCCTTATGATCTTTATGCACTCGCCTAACAGTACAATGTACTCCTAACTAGCTGTTTTGAGGTTCATGGTTATCTTTAGGTTAAAGTATCTTCATTATCGTCATCTTGAACCATGGCCGATTTTGCTTTTAGTGGTATGCTCAGGTTGTTTTGATCCGGGCGCTGGAACAGGATGTTTCTTGGCCAGAGATGGATGTATGCAACCACAGAAAGTTTGGCATATCTGACCCGTGACTTGAACATGACTCTGTATGGATGACTCTGCAAACCTGCTTGGAGGTAATAGCTGCCGCCAACCTTCCATGTGGTCACTGTACCATTATTGGAGTTGGAGCATGTCACAGGCTGTGTACAATTGCACGAAGCCGTTGGTCCAGTCAGACTTCGTTTCTGGCTACCAAATCCCAATTCAGCTGCCTCGCTGCTTCTGATGTGTATTTGCGTAGTTTGTTCTACTGTCCCTTCATCTCGGCTTCACAAGCAGAGTTGAACCTTCAGAGTGATGCTTGTACAATAACGAAAGTGGTAACGCTGCATCTTCATAGGATGCCCCCATTTCAAGACATCTGTAATCTTTTGTGGCTCCGTTTACAACTTTTTTTCAAAGTCACGTAGGAATTGAACCATTTTTCTAACTATTACCGCGTTCCCAACGGCCGTGATATATTGTCCCATGAATACGTCTCAAGTTTGTGCAATGCTGCACCACATCTGCACGTAGGTTGTAGCTATTCCACGCAGATCGAAACAAAGATGGTCAGGATCGATCAGTGGTTGGAGTTCATCGAAGGGCTATAACGACCAGCCCGGTAAATTCCCGTGCTGTGCTGCTGCCGACGCCCACTTGTCGTATCTTACGAGCTTTTGTCATGCACACACCGAAAGGCATCTCATATCCTAACTACAATCAATCGACCACAGTGGCGAGAAGAGAATGGAGGCCAAAGAATGCTGCGACGGATGGGGGTGGTTAGCTAGGATACAGGCACAGCTCGTGGCCATGGAGCATGGCGGCGCCACGAAGTTGATGCTGCTGCTCGTGCTCTGTGTCTCGTCATGGCAGGTCGGCGCGAGGGACGCGGCGGCCAGCGGGGGCGGGAGGCCGCGGGTGCCGGCCATTCTGGTGTTCGGCGACTCCATCGTCGACACGGGCAACAACAACGCCGTCCTCACGCTCACCAAGTCAGACTTCAGGCCCTACGGCAAGGACCTCAACGGCGGCGTCCCCACCGGCCGCTTCTCCAACGGCCGGGTCCCCTCGGACTTCGTAGGTGCGTTTCCCCAACCGTGGAGTCACCGGGTCAATGCCTATGATTTCAGCGGTCTTGACGATGGATTCCACTCTGTGTGCATGCAGCGTCACGGGTCGGCTTGAAAGACCTGGTTCCCGCGTATCTCGGCACCGACCTCACCGACGACGACCTCCTCACCGGCGTCAGCTTCGCTTCGGGGGGCACTGGGTACGACCCCCTCACCTCCACCCTCGTGGTAACGACTCATCTATCGCCGTAACATAATCCTCGTCTCGTGTCAGGCTTCCACGATATTGAAATGCTCAAGACTGACAAGCAGTTTTGCAAATGTTGTGCCGTGTTTTTTCCGTTTCAGGCGGTTCTGCCGATGCAGGAGGAGCTGAACATGTTTGCCGAGTACAAGGAGAAGCTCGTCGGGATCGCCGGAGAGGAGGCCGCTGCGAAGATCGTAGCCGACAGCCTGTTCCTAGTCTGCGCTGGATCTGACGACATTGCCAACAACTACTACCTTGCCCCCGTCAGACCGCTGCAGTATGACATCTCGGCGTATGTGGATTTCCTTATCCAACAGGCTTCTGATTTCATGATGGTGAGAATTATACTTCACACGCTCATTCAATCTCAAGTTCGCTCAACAAGTTCTTGATTATTATAGACTTGGATTTTGTGAGCCTGTGACTGTGGTTACTACAAACACTGAACAATTAAAGCTACTGAAATAATAGAACCATGTCTGTTCATGCTTGTTGTTTGTGATGCAGAGACTGTACCAGCAAGGTGCCAGGAGGATTGCAATCCTGGGTCTGCCGCCGATCGGGTGCGTGCCGTCGCAGCGGACCATCGCCGGTGGAATCGGGAGGAAATGCGACCCGACTCGCAACCGCGCAGCGCAGCTTTTCAACTCCAAGCTGAAGGAGGAGATCATTCAGCTTCAGAAGGAGCTGAAGTGCCAAAGAATCGGCTATGTCGACATCTACGACGTCCTGCAGGACATGATCACGAACCCCTGCAAATACGGTGCCCCAAACTTCTCACACAACTTTGCTTGCCATTGTGCACGAACACACATGTGATGTGATTGATGCTTAGCAGCTACCTGCAAATGTGCTTCACTCGTTGCAGGATTCGATGTCTCAGCGAAGGGATGCTGCGGCACCGGAGAATTCGAGGTATCGATCCTGTGCAACCGGGTGACGGCAACGACGTGCCCGGATGACCGGAAATATGTCTTCTGGGACAGCTTTCATCCTACTGAGAGAGCTTACAGCATAATGGTGGACTATCTGTACCCAAGATACGTAGAGAAGCTGCTATGAGGGGTCGCTGCTTATCATCTTGCTGATTTATTGTCCCAATTGGCTAGGTTGCCCTTGTCTCTGACATTTTCGTCACAGCTACTGTCTCTTCAATTGATACTAGTCAAGTACCCGTGTGTTGCAACGGATATCAAATAGACAATACCATAAGTTCTTGACTCTGAAAAACAAAATAACCTGAGCTTAGAACTTGTGCAATTGCTTATATGAGAGTTTAGAACTTGTGCAATTGCTTATCTGACATCTGCTGCAACACACGGACACTCAAGACTGCCATATAGTAGATACTTTGATACTTATTAGCACAACTATAACCTCTTTGCACAGGCATTGTACCACCATGATTTGATAGTTCTTAATATGGGCATATAGTCAGTGGGCAATCTCTATGAAAACTGTACATTCTCCAAAAGACACATTAGCTTAAATTTTGCATGTTAATGAATAACCCACTATCCTAATTTACATATATAGCCAGGGTACTAATAGAAACAATATCTTGCAGAGAGGAAGTTTATAGTGATCCCTCTGCTTAGCACTAACCATTACATTCAGATGAACAACCACATATAGAGTTGCTTTGTAGAAATCTGGACTCTGCAGCTGTATTGTTGGTTCAACACATAGAATAACCATCTCGAGACGAAACTCTCATTTGCGGTCCTAAATACCATATACAAAATAAAATAATAAACCACTTGTAATGTTCTGAAAAGAACAAAAAAGAAGAACTTCTTACATCGTGTAAAACTTCCATACAAAATCACTTCATTTGTCTCTGTAGTAGTAGTGGCAGAGTTCGAAGAAAAACATATATGTTATTCCATATAGTATTTTTAATCCATCAAGTACCTCAGAATAATATGAGCTCGATAAAAAACTGAAGAATAAGAGAAACTTAATGAATAGGTGAATCTACTCCTTAAAGAATTCTATTTGAATTCTAATGATAGTTCTATACTACCTAATAGCGGGCCGTTGTTTGTTGTTAGGTTCAAACGAGGAGAGGGAGATCGACCCAAGAGGAGGAAACAAGATCAATTAAGTTTCAATCAACATGTTGCTCACTGTTCTGTCCATAAAGTTCATAAAGCTTTCTGCAGCAATTCTGAGGTTGACATTGCGCACAAAGTTTATATTTGGGAAGCTTATCAAGTCAACTTCCTAATGGGTCAAACTGTATGTGATTTGGAGCTTTTACACAAAGTTATGGCAAGTTGATTGAATGTTGCATAGGCTGGCCGAATTCAAAATTAGGGAGGATTCTGAATCCAAATTTGGGGAGGACTTTTTTGTTCGAAATAGAGAGGGAGTAGGCCTCCCTTGGCTGGGCACTAGGGTGAGAGGAGCACTATATATTGAGGGGTAGGCTCCCATTGTAAACATCAGACTACGATTAAAGATTTTGATTACTTTTGTATCAATAGCGTTCAACGCTTGATTCTTCCAAGAAGTTTGGTGAAGGCCGACGACTTGAAGGGGAATATGGTGTTTTCTTCCAAAAGATCATTTTTTCTTTTCCGCTGGGGATTGAGGAATCGGTAAAACTCCACTTAGTGGTCGGGTAGAGTACATGTGAGATTGGACGAATTAAAGAGTTGTAAGTTCATGGATTGGCATCGGGTGAGCAATTACGATTTGTTAAGTCAAACGTGCAAGTTATCTTCGATCCTACATCGAGAAGATTGGGTTCCCTGTATCAAAGGGTCAAGCATTTTTTGTACAAGTGGTGAAAATAATACCTTCTTTGCGCTAACAATTTCTCTCAAAAATATCATAATCAAAACGATCATGTGGAAAAGGACGTAACATATCAAAAATCTCAGAATCAAAACAAACATTTTGAAAAAAGAATGCGTTAGAAAATCTTGTAACATCACCGTAAACAGGATGCAATATTTTTTTCGACAGCTGTAACATTTTTTTCAATGAGTTGCAACATTTTTTTTCAACGGGTCACAACATCAGAATCAGAAAACAACAGATGATGACTTGCTGAGTTTTTCCGTGGCGGCGACCTGGTCCGATGAGGGCAGTGGAAGCTTGGGAGCAGCGGCCTTTTTTTATTACTTGCCCTTCGGAGGTTAATTGTTTTCTTGTTTTTCGTCGCTCAACCTTTTTTTATTACTTTCCACCAAAGGCAGGTAATTTGTCGGATACTTTTGCCGTTATTACCGTAGTTGTAATTAACCAGTCTAGTCAGCTAGTCATAATTAGTTAGTTTAGGGGTAATTAATTAGTCATAATTAGTTAGTTCACTAGTAATGAATTAGTTTAGTTGTAATTAATTAGTCGTAATTAGTTTATTAGTCATCATTACAACATATTAAATCAGTAGAAATGAAGTACTGATATTTTTTTAGTGGTAGTTAATCAATCATAATTCGTTAGTTTAGAGATAATTAATTAGTCATAATTAGTTAGTTCACTAGAAATGAATTAGTTTAGTGGTAATTAATTAGTTGTGATTAGTTTAGTAGTCATCATTATGGCATATTAAATAAGTGGAAATAAAGTATTGATAATTTTTTAGTGGTAATTAATCAATCGTAATTAGCTTATCTAGACTTTGGTATACCCCGTCCTCCTTCTTCTTGGTTCATGCACAAGCTTATCTAGGCTTTGGTATATCCCATGTTATATGATTATGTTTAGGTATATTTGTATTCATATTTTGTTTTGCTACATTTGTACGCGTATTTTGGTTGTTATGTGTGTACTATTACACCATATTGTATATCGACATCTTAAATGGAGTTGTAATGCAGTTTTTTTCATACATTCTAAGTCACATGAAATCATGAAACCCTAATTTTTGAAATCTAAAATCCAAATTTTCGCGACCTAAATCCTAAATTTCCAAGACAATTCTAGAACACATATCAAATTGTCCAAATAGTACACAATCAAGTCCACTGCGTGACGAGCCTCCAAAATAAAATTCATAATTTTTGAAACTCAATTTCTACATTTATAAATTCGTACAAACAATACATTTATATGCAATTACGAAAAAAAAATCTGGCAAATTTACACCGTATATTACACTCTGTGAGCCTCCACATAATTTTTTTTAATTCATTTACTATATTTTAAAATTTCTACAAACATCTACGAAATCCTAATTTCCCAAACCCTAGTGGCATAGGAGCCGTTGCCGCATGATGGCCGTGCGGCAACGGTTGAGTTGGTGGCGGCCCGGGAGGGAAGGACCATGTGGCGGCGTGTGAGCCGTTGTCGCACGGTGGCCGTGCGGCAACGGTTGAGCTGGCGGCGGCCCAGGCGGGGAGGGTTACGTGGCGGCACATGAGCCATTGCCGCACGGTGATCATGCGGCAACAGTGCCATATTTGCAAAAACGTGTTCGCAATAGTCAATACTGCAAATATGGCTTGCAAAAATGTCATATCTACCAAAAATTCTAACAAATTCTATATGTCCACAGCTGTAGTATAAGTAAAACAACAAATTGAGAACATGGAACCAAAACATATGCATGATACTATAACAACTCAAACAGATTGGCAAGGCTACAATTATTTTACTGCAAGCAATAAATATGCAACGTCACTTAGCAAACATGAAGAATTTCATTAAAATCCAGCCACTCTCCTGTTTCTCCGTGCCCAGCGGGAAGAGAAAAAACGGAATAAGTTCGCCCTTTCTTTTTTAAGGAAAAATTTCTTTTTTGTGAAGGGAAGGGAAGTTCAGCCTTTCACAGAAGTCATTGCACGGAGAGAGGAACCATCATCGATATCACGCACATTAATTTGCTAGTAGCAATTAGAGTAGCAATTCATGGCGCACCTTAAAGTCGCACACGCACCACCGTGCGGTCATACACCAGCGGAGAAGAGCGGCACACGCAACCTCGGTCGGTTTGTTACATCCCAATTGATGAACTCGAATCACACCGAATAGTTTGTCTCACACAGGAATGAATGTCTCAACTCAACTCAGATACAAGTACTTTGGATACAAATTAGGGGAAATAGATACAAGAACTACGAGTAGCAAATCAGGTTGGGAAGGAGAAGCAATTTGAGCTGGGAAAATAAGAGAGAATCATAGGGACCCTGTTGTCTTGTTGCTACTACCTTTTTGTACTGCATGATCAGACCGGAACAGTTTCTTCCACGGCCTATGACCCATGTCGACCAAGTCTTCAAGGAGGTGTATATGACACGGTCCTGGCAGGTGGCCCCAGCGGGGCGGAGGCAGCGAAACTTGGGGCGCGTCACGGGCTGGGCCTCGTGAGCTCCGCCCGCCGTCGATACGCCCGATGCCACGTTGCGTGGCCCCAGCCCGCTATAAGAACGCTCGCCACCCTCCCCACCCACCCGCCTCTCTACTCATTTACCTCTGTCGACGCGCTCTTGCTGCCGTGTTGTGTTGTTGCCCGCCCGCCGCCGCCGCCGCCTCTCCCTCTACGAGCGCAAGCTCCCAATCCCGCCCCCGTCCGCCTCTCCCCCTCCCTCCTCATGGCCGCCATCGCCGGATCCGCCGTCTCCTTCGCGAGGCCCGTCAAGGTACCGCGTCAGACTCCCCCCCCCCCTCGTCCTTTCATCCGCGTGCTGCTCCCACTAGGGTTTTAGCAGCGGGGGTTTTGGAGACCGCCTTGTGTGATTTCTCTCTTTTATGTTTATGTATGATCTGCAGGGGTTTGGTCGTTGCTGTGTTTGTGCGGCTGTAGAGTCCCCTTCTAGTGCGGATTTGGGAGCCTTTTCGGCGATCGAATCGTTTGTAAAGTAGATTTCGATAGATATGCTCTTTAGATCGGTCGGATTAGTGCTAGTGTTCGTAGTGCATAGCTGCGTATATGCGTACGTAAGTTAATCGGTCGGATTAGAGATCCGGGATTTTGGACATTGGAGTTCTCTGTGTCTCCCATGACCGAAAGATTGTAGTGGAGTTGGTTATAACTTACTAATCTTTTTAGTTTTTCCATCCTTCGTGCTTACCTGTAGCTCTTAACCAGGCAAAATAAAAAATAAAAAATACTGAACTTGCATCGTAAGACACGTTCATCTTTTAATGCAACTGTTTATGCATCCATGATGTATAACACACCCCCTTTTTGTGTGAGGTGTTGTCTTCATTGCTTGATGCTAGCATGTCTTAAGTATTGCCCATTTCTGGAATCTTATTGTAGGCCGAAAGAGTCGTAAGATTGATACACGGAATCTCAAATTTTGCTTCACACTGAACATCAATAATTTTGTAGCTGTGCCAGAACATACAAATAAAGAAAATAGTTAAACATGTGAATCGCTTGATGAAACTGATGCCGAATGCAATAAAATATGTTGTAGGTTTAAATCAAGTAGCATGTTCTTGTGCTTTCGCACAAAAAACTTGAAAATTATCAACGTACCATTGACATCTAATTCTAATTTACTCACACGGTTGAATATAAATGCAAAGTTTCTTATCAGACATAAAAAAAACCCAGGAAAATTAGTGTGTGCAGAGGATCAAGTGAGTGTTTTCTTGTTGTAATTTGGTGCATATGAGCTTGCCATGTTGGGATTTACAGAAATTAAAGGGTCCAAGGATTCAACTAAGCCAAAAAATTGGGGGGAAGAGGCCCTGATTGGCAGTTTTGGAGAAGAACCTAATTGAATAACATGCGAAGAGCCCAAGATAAATGGGCTGAGTTTTGTTTTAGTTTTCCATAATTCAAATGATATTGGTAATTTTATAATATGAATTCATAGAAGTTCTGAAGATAAGTAATACATGGGAAATGTTATAGAATAAGCTTGTAACAATTTCATCGTCAAGCTGTTAATTTCGTAATAGAATAAGCCCGGGGCTATATTTGATAGTCAAGCTGTTGGTTTGGTTTATGCGGTTTGACCATGTTTCTGCTGCAAAAGGGTGTTTCACATAATTTTTGCATATCTTAAGAATTATGTTTGGTGATTCACAGGCAATCAATGTCAACTCGGTCTCCTTCTCTGGTGTAAGGAAGTATAATGTAGCCTTCCATCTGCAGCCCGTGCCACTAAGATTTTCAGTTTGCTGTGCGGTAAGTATGACCCCCCTTCTCTGGAATTGCAATCATGTAATTAACCATTGCATGATGCTGAAGTTATGCATCTCAATTTATTTTCCATTATATTTGATATGCTAGTTCTTTCATGTCGAAGTCAACAAACTACTCCTTTCTTGGGCATCCTAAAAGAGACTATTTGCATTTCGTCACAACAGTGGTTCCATGATATACATTAGTCGTGCATATATCTCTGGTGAAAGTAATTTCGAGATAATTCCATCAAAAGTAGTTTGTTTTGGGTATCTTTCATTTTGCATGCCTGGACTAGGATTTGACATAAGTTAGCTGCTGGTGTAGTTGTAGCATATTGCTTTAATCATTATTTTCTCTGTCAATGCGGCTTTTGATAAGCAGGTTTTTTTATTACCATGCAATCTCCCTTTAAATGCTACTTTGCATCATAGGGTTTTGTTGCTACGATTCTAACTCATTGCTATTGGTGCTGTAAAATCTGCGGTTGAACAGGCCAAAAAGGAGACGGTTGACAAGGTTTGTGATATTGTAAAGAATCAGCTTGTGCTTCCTGAAGGCACTGAAGTTTGTGGCTCCTCTAAGTTTACTGATCTTGGTGCTGATTCGTTGGATACAGTAAGTCAACTCGATACCATGGGTCCTTTTAAAGTTTATCACCATGTGGCATTCATCTTAGTACATAACTCAAATTTCCTTTACTAAGTTTACTGATCTTGGTGCTGATTTGTTGGATACGGTAAGTCAACTTGATACCATGGGTCCTTTAAAAGTTTCTAACAATGTGGCGTTCATCTTAGTACATAGCTCAAAATTCCTTAAAGGGACATTTGGCGGTAGTTTCTTGTTCATTCTATATCAATTGTTATTCTTTTGGAGGATGACTTACTAGGAATGCAGTCCTCTGGGACTCTGTATTCTATATACTATAGTTGGGGGATTCACAGCAAAATTGGCACGCCACGTCACCCGGTCATCGACGATTGTCCGATCTTGCCCCTAGCTCATATAAACCATCGGATCCCATCAATGCAAAATATCATCCTGGTCCTTCAAGGACCTTTGAATCTATCCTCCCCACTCGCAACTTTTATAACTAGGTCCTCTCATCTTTTTTTTCCGATCCCTCCTCTGTCTCTCTTACCCTTCGCACCCAATGCACATGTCGCGAGCTCCCCAACCCCGAGCGATGCCGCCACATCCCCTTCCTACCACCACGACGTTCTACTCTTCGACCCCTCCCCCACCGCCTTCTCATCGTAGCCTACCTACCCTACGCCGCCGCCGCCTTTGCACCTCCCCTGTGCCTGATGGGTGCTGAGGCGGCAGCCACCCCAGCCGTTGCCTCGTTCTCTCCTCCCCCACTCATCTTGTGGTCACCCCCCATTCTGCCTCCCACCTCGCCAGTCGGCGCTACCTCAGAGCCGCATATTCCTCGCCTCTAGTCGGTGAGAACGGTTGTCTTCGGCGGGGTTGTGGCCAGGGACGGTTAGATCGAGCATCACCATGGACGGGGACAACGAGATGCAGCAGAGATGTGGCGACGACGTGCACGAAGATGGGTGGATCCGGCGGCATCGTATCCATCCTGTGTCGCGCGTCCGTCTCCCCCCTCGCCGAGTCACCTCCTGATCGGTGTTTAGTGCGCTCATCCGGAATGCTGCGCTGTGCGCAATGCGGATCCGTGGCCTCCTGCCATGGTGTGCTAACGCAGCCACGTCGTGTGTTCACTGCGTTGTGCATACCTGGTCCGCCTCACCGTGCGTCTGCAGCCGCCTCCACCTCGTCGGGGCTGCACGAAATCACACGACCTCCTTCAGATGTTGCCTTCAACCATCCATCCCTCACTGCGATGAGCTCTTTCCCCTCTGATCTTCCTCTCGATTGCTAATATATTTTCAGTCCTGCATACATAGCTTCAATTTCTACACGATAGATATGCCAGTATATGATAAGTTGAAATAATAGTGTTAAAGCTCTTTAGGTTAATAGCAATCTGAATTTTGTTACCTCTGCTGGTCAAATTGCGTCCATCTACAGCCTATTACTGAATGAACATAGTGTATTGTGATTCATTGCAGTTTTTTTAATGAATTTATTTACTTTTTTTGGTGTTTTGAGCTTCTAGGCTGGCTCTATTTCTGTAGGGATATGGAGAGGTTAGAGAGAATTCCTGCTTGAGTCGCTTTAGGCTGATCCATTAATAGAGGGTAGAGCATAGTTATAAAGAAACTAATGCAATAAGAACACATTAATTGACAAGAATCTAAACATCTTTGATTGGATTATTCTTAAAGAATTGAGTTAAGGAGAGGTTAGAGAGAATTCCTGCTTCAGTCGCTTTAGGCTGATCCATTAAGAGAGGGTAGAGCATAGTCATATAGAAACTAATGCAATAAGAATATATTAATTGAAAAGAGCCTAAACATCTTTGATTGGATTATTCTTAAAAGAATTGAGTTATTGATAGAAGTATGTCTCGATCAAAACGTAACATTTAAAGGCTTTTTGCTTTTTGTTTCTTTTCTAAGAAGATGAAGGGGGCCACACGCAACGGTACCACACGATGTCGCACGAATTTCTAGTTGATACTTGTACACAAGGGAGGGGAAACATGATTCGTTTTCCCTCCTAAATACTGCATTTTTTTGAAATTTCGGCCAAATTTCCATGTCAGAAACCTCCCGCACTTCCCCTCCAAGAATTTCACAAGGTGTGGTCGATACACTCCTAAAACAATAGGAGTGAAATCCTCCGGGCCTTGTGCGTGTAGTACGAGTACAGCATTAACACTAAAATTGAAAATGCAAGAGGCATTAACACTAAAATTGAAAATGCAAGAGGATGAAGGATGCAGTTGCTTGCTAAGCTGGTACATGTAAGCTGATTATTTGAATAATCGTAGTCGTCACGAGAATATTAATCCAATTACTAAGAAGAGAGACAATAGATGGCGACACTCGGACAATGTAGAGGAACCTCATTCTTCATTGCTATTAATCTTTCCGTGTAAAAGGGAAATTCTATTTAAAGATTAAACCCGTCAGGGATACTTTCGGTATTTTGTCTATAAAGTCATTTGATCAAGGATTTCTTCACACTCCCCCTTGGCGAATACCACATGCACATATCTCTAAAAAATCCAATAAGCAGTGGTCAACCATTAAACCCTAATTAGCTATTTAATCTAATAGCAAAAAATAGGGATAAGAAAGGAGGGAATCCCCACGACATATTGATTCGGTCGTGTAGAGCAATTCATGGTGCTTATAACGTATTCACCCAAGGGGTGTTAAGAAACCCTTGACCAAAGGGTTTTATGAGCAAAATACCAAAAATATCCCTGATGGGTTTAGTCTTTAAATAGAACCTCTTATGTACACGGAAAGATGGATAACAATAAAGAAAGATGTTCCTTTATAATGTCTCAATCTATTGTCCCTCTTCTTCGTGATTGGATTGGTATTCTCCCGCGACGAATAAGATTATTCAACATGTTAAATTTGTCCAATACCTTCTTGGTATAAGTAGACTAGTGTACTAGGATTCCTTCAGAGAAGTGCTCTAGCTGTTGGCCTAAGTAATACTTAGTTTTACCCAATCTTTTCTCTCAAACTCCGTCATAAGGTAAGAACCTACTTCCTTTATACCCTTCGCGGTTCCGACGATATTTAGATTATCGATATAAACTGAGACAAACTGAGATGATATAGAATCTATTCCAAGACTTCTTTATAAACATGCAGGAACGATCATCATTATTTTAGTAACCTTTCTTCAAGAGAAAGTCACTTAGTCGGTCACTCAGTTATAGCATATTCTTCGTGACTGTTTCAATCCGTACAACGATCTCTGTAGTTTGACGCTATACATGTTGTAACTAGTTTTATTAGGATTCGGAATTTTAACTTCTTTAGGGACCCTCGTAGATATATGTATCCAATGACTCATATAAATATTCGGCCACTACATCCATCAACTGCATAGTTAAATTCATGCTAGCTGCTATTGATATTAAGTATCGGAACATGATTCCACTTATCATAGGAGAGTAGGTCCCATCATAATCAATGCTTGGTTTTTGCATGGATCTTTTTGCTACATGCGTTGTTTTGTATCTTATCATCTAGTTGTTCGCATTGCTCTTCTGGATGAAAGCCGATTTAGATTCTACAGGAAACACTTTAGGAGGTGTTCGGGCGGTAGGACCGAATACTTTTCTTTTTATTAAGTGGGTGTAATTTTGTCTCGATTGCTTCATTCCATTTGACCCAATCTGACCGTTTGAAGCACTGCCATGGACTTAGTTTTGGATCCAGTTTAAGAGTTTTAACAATTTTAGAGGCAAAATATATGTCGACAAATGTAGTTTTTCTTTTATACGACTCCTAAGTCGCATAATTTGTGAAATTTTCTTCATTTATTTCTTCTAGCTCCTTGTGATGTTCCGATTCCCCAGTATCAGATTGTGGGTGCAAAGTTTCACTGGAGTTACCATCCTTTGGATTGTTCACTTAAGGATTTTCTTAATATCATGTTGAGTTTCTTCTACTGTCTTATGGAGCGATTTGTCTTGTTCAGTTCTTTGTTTCTGCGGACGTCTCCACGGAATTAAGTTCCGTGCGACCAAAGGTCTCATCTTTTTCGTATGAGGGGTATGAGTGGATTCAGTATCTATCTGGGGTACTCCACTCTCTTTGGTGTGTTTACTGTATGTATTTGTGATTTTGTCACTCCTTTAAGACTAGTGATCTTAAGGCTTCTGGTAGATTATTAGTTATTTGTTGTAAGTCTATTATTCTTTGAACTTTTAGTTCTAAGTCTTCAGTGTATGAGCCTAAGGACTGAATGTAAGTAACTTTTCAATCTATTTCTCATTATTCTTTAGTAGTACTTTCGTGCCGATAATAACATGTTGAATAATTGTAGCCAGGAGAATATCAATCCAATCACAAAAAAAAAAAAGAGACAATAGATGGAGCTACAGTGTAGATGAGTTTTTTTCTTTATTGCTATCAATTTTTTTTGTGTAAAAAGAGATTCTATTTAAAAACTAAACACATATGATATTTTTGGTATTTTGCCCATAAATCCCGTCAACAGAATCAACTATACAGCAAAAGTCGCCGATATTAATGTACGAGTAGACTGGCTGCAGCCAACGTTAAAGAAACCTAAGAGTTACTCGCTAGAGTGGAGCGTGCGTACGGTGGTACAGGGAGCGTAGGGTGGCACAAGTAACGCGATTAAGATTTTGCTGGCAGGCATATCTCTGAGTAGCGGCGATGTGACAACACAGTGATGATGGGGTGAGATGGATTAGGACCTCTTGTAATTATTCAATAAACATGCCAAAACGGTAGTTACATCCATTGTGGATAATTTTATCATCAAAATTCGGTCGTTTCACAGTGTCAATGCTCAACCGCTGCGTTTTCAAGTTGAAGATGAAGGGGGCCACACGCAGCGGTACCACACGATGTCGCGCGGGTTATTTCTAGTAGTATTGAAGTTATGTTTTCTTCTAGTAATAATTCCAGGTTGTTTTGGAGATCCACAATGTTCTGTGTGTTGATCCTTTGGAGCAGTTTTTCATAGCAGTACTTTTGGACTGTAGTTTATGCTTCTATTGTCAAACATGTGATCACTAAACAGGATTTTGCAGTCTCATGCTCTGCACCTTTTATATGTATATTTGTACATAGGTCGTCTTCATTTTCCAAGATATCAAACTTTCTGTTGATCTGTTTTGTAGGTTGAGATTGTTATGGGTCTTGAGGAGGCTTTCGATATCAATGTGGAGGAGTCAAGCGCGCAGTCAATTGCGACGGTGGAAGATGCTGCTGAGCTCATCGACAAGCTTGTTGCTGCAAAGTAAACCTAAATTCGTGGCAATAATGCGCAGGAGCTTAAACTACCGCTGCCCATGGCAGTCCTTGTTCCATGTCCATTTTCTTTGCTAGATTTTACTCTGGAGAGTTGGTGTTGGTGACTTCCTATGACTTGCAATATTTATGACATTTAAGCTATTGTGCAAGGAAGATTTTGTTGCAGTTGTGTTTGAAAGTGATTTCAGGGTCCGAGTAGGGGTAGTGGAGCTTTTCTAGTGCAATCATTTAGAACTTCTCAGGGTCGTTTTGGCAGGGCTGAAACCTTGACAAGCCCGGCTTATACCTCTCTCTCTCTCTCTCTCTCTCTCTCTCTCTAACCTTGACAAGTCCGGCTTATACTTCTCTCTCGCTCTTTCTCTCTCTCTCTCTCGTTCCTGCGGTCAGAATCTAAGCCTGGCCACCGGCACCCTATCTATCCCCATGAAGGTGAGAGCAAATGTTCCTAGTTCTGACTTCTGATACGTGGCCTTATCATATAAGCATTCTGCTAATATTTGTTGCTGCGTGTTTTGATCCTTTGGAAGGTCTCATGTATGAGCACCTTCAGAACCTATCTGTGGGGGAGAAAGACCGTAGTTTGTCCTAGTGAGATCGAAGAGACTATGAGGTTTGCTACGTTGCATTGACGGTGGATGGATGTATCTTGTATGATAGCTGTCCATTTGACTCCGATCGGTGAAACAGGCAGATCCCTTCGAGTATGGTAAGCGTAGTAACAAAAAAAGTCGAAAAACATCATGTAGAGTACTAGTTAGTATAGTACAATTCCTTGTAGTTTACTGAGTACGAGGGGCATTATAGTTTGTGCTCTACTTTCTGGTAACATGATTTACTCATTGCAAGTTTGTGCAACCCAGGAAAATTCATCATTCTGTCCATAAGCACGCGAACGGGACAGACGAAAACGCACGAGCCTCAGGCGTGCTTCCCTAGCTTTTTACTCATGGGTAACACAAAACTAAACACCCCTGACAAATGTCTCCATGCTAGATTAGCATAACCAATGCATGTAGGTCAGTGGGAATCGCGTCACTACAAAGCTAAAACGATTCTTCACTAAGCCTGATCATTTCCCTTGAACTATCTCTTAATCCAAAAATCTCCCTTACATCTACAATGTTTTACCACCAACAGGCAAAATCCCGTGAGAGTTTGGCAATTGGCCGTTCCATCCTGGACTCCATTTCCCCCATCTCGAATGGTTCTGCGGTGTGCAGGACTGCAGGCCATGGCCATCAGCGTCAGGTCGAGTGGTTCTGCGGAAACGAAAATATTCTGCCTGCCATTGTCGGAGGAAATTCCACCGACAGCCACTCGCACGGGCTGCATGGCTGTCGGCACGGCAGGCGCGACACCCCCTGCGACCATCGATTAGTTTGAGCCTTTTGGCGCCTGGCTACTCTGCTAGCACCTATACATTTAGCTCCACCGCGGCGCAAAGCCGAGCAGAGGCAGAGGAAAGCGGTGGAAAGAAGCGGCGGATGGCAGAGGAGAAGATGGCCCGGAGGGAGGAGGAGCTCCTGGGGGCCGCGCTGGCCGCGGCTGCGGCGGCGCTGTTCGTTTCCGGGGTCAAGAAGCTGATGCCGGTCGTGTTCGTGGCGCAGTGGCCCGCGGCTCTGCTCGCCACGGCGCCGTCGCCCGTCCTGTTCCTGGTCCTCAACGTCATCATCGCGTCCATCGTCGCGGTGTCCGTGCAGCCGAGGCGAGCGGCGGCGGGCGTCGTCCAGGCGGCGCCAGGCGAAGGCGTGAAGAAGGTGAAGAGGAGGAGGAGCAAGAGGCGGGGGGACGGAGCGGAGCCGGTGGCGGCCGGTGCGGCTGACTGCTGCATGGCGCTGGTCGTGAAGGACGGGGTGGAGATGGCGGCGGCGGAGCAGGAGGAGGAAGTGGTCAGCAATGCGGCTGAGGAGGTGAACAAGCGGGCGGAGGAGTTCATCTCGGCGTTTCGGCACCACCTCAGGGTCGACTCCTCGTCGGGAAGCCGGCGAGGCAGCGCTAGGAATGCACCCTGCTTTTGACTTGAGTTGCAGCTTGCAAACCATGCGTCTTTCTTTTTGCATAATTTCTCTCACTTTGTTGTTGTTGTTGTTTCTTTAATCTGAGCTGTAGTTACTCTTTTGACATCAGTTTGATGAAACTTAAAGCACGCTTGGTGTTGTCAGAACTGAGAAATATACTTGAGAATCTGCCATCTTTTCTTCTGGTTGGTGCACAATTGGAACTGAATGATAGGAAAGATATAACAATTAACAATAATACTTGGGCAAGAAAGCGCATCGTTGGAGCCATTGCTTTAAGAAACATGGAGTTATCACATTATTTGATTTGAACCCATTTGAACAACCCAAATTCCTCCGAATTACATTCCCCACCAAGGGGATCCTTCAAATTACTTGGGTAAAACGATATTAGAAGTAAAATATCAAAATATCCTAGAGAAAGAAAAGGCCAAAAAGGAGTAGAAGGGGGAATCGGAGAATAATAACAAGAACGGAAATTTAGATATATACCACGTAAAGTTCATACTTTTGAGATATTGCAAAGTGACGCCTTTGAAATATACCAATGCAAAACCAACCTCACTCTCGAAAATGCCATCGCCATACATATTTAGAACACACTGAACCAAATTACCCCTACCTTCTTCCTCCTTGGTCCTAAGTGTTCATCTCCTGCGTGCCACTTTTCTGAAAGCAATAGAGGGAAGTAGAAGAGAGGAAGAGCTCGAGCGCGGCAGTCTCGAAGCGGCGCGGCCACTGCGGCAGGCCAGAGCAGCCGCTGCTCATGCGCCTGGGACGAAGGGGCTGCCACGACGTGGAACCGCGGTGAGGTGAGCAGCGGCGCCATTGCGAATGGGTCCTTGGTGAGCGGCCGCAACAGCAGCCACATGGACCAAATTGTTTCGATCTCTTAGCTTTGCTGGATGCTCTGCCATGGGGATTGATGCCAAATCAATCTGATTTCTGGATGGTGGATGAATAAATGAATAAATTTTTTATTTTTGGGGGATTTCGGTTTCAAGAGAACTTTATTTGATTCTATCAACGGTTTTTGGATTTGAAGGAAAGAGAGAGGCATTATGGTGTCCGACAGTGACCGGCGGGATTGGCGAATTTTTTTAAAAAATATTATTATTTTTAAAGATATTTACAAAAACAAATAGTCGTTTAAAAAAATTACAAAAATGTATCTCTGTCGTCAGTTCAACTAGCGACAGGAACCTATCGCCAGTTGAACTGGCGACAGGGAACCTGTCGCCACTCACGGCGGTCGCTACATTGTCGCGATTCAGCGGCGGCATGTGAAGTTGGGCGTTTCGTCGCCGATTGAATCGGCGATAGGTTCACCGCTGAACCGGCGATAGGTTCGCACCAATCAAGCGGCATGTATGCGACTATAAAATCCCCGAAAAATCAATCCATAATTCATTTTAATTCCAGAAAAAAACAAGAGAGAGTTGGAGAGGGAGAGAAGAAATTGCGGCGAAGCCCTGTCGGTTTGTCGCGGTGGAGAGAGATTGATAAAGCATCAGTTTCGATCGATCATCTCGTGTTGCAGGTAAATTTTTCAAAGCTGTATGTTACGTCCAAACCTTGTATGTTAGCAAACGACAATAGCGACATAGAATTGAGTAGGTCACATAAATTTAGTCGAACTGTGCAGTACATATTTTGAGTTGTGTAGCGACATAGAATTGCGACTATAGCGACATAGAATTGCGTAGGTCACATAAATTTAGTCGAACTGTGCAGTACATATTTTGAGTTGTGTAGCGACATAGAATTGCGACTATAGCGACATAGAATCGAGTAGGTTACATAAATGTAGTCGAACTGTGTAGTACATATTTTGAGTTGGACATGGAATTGCGGCAATATCGACATAGAATTGAGTATGGTATTGGTTGATCGGTGTAGTAACATAATTAATGCACGATACATTTCTGTTTTAAAATAGGAGAATTGCATGATACATTTTTGAATTGTGAGAAAAACACGGAGTAGCTGTGTAGGTCTAAAAAACAATGAGAATATTTGTGCGCGGTTATTATTTTGTTAGTACGCTGTTATTAGTTGTGTTAGTGCGCGGTCAATATCTTGTTAGTGCTAAAAACACCGTTTAACTAGAAAAGTAGCATGACATGTATTACATTTGTAAAGAAAATTCGTAGTTACTACATAGGCTATGTAAAGATGCATGAAAAAAAATATGAACTTTCTCTCTTGTTGCATTTTCAGGTATGGCAGACGCGAGTCAGTACGAGTTGCTTGACCCAGTGATTGACCAGCGTCACCGTAGCCGCCTCAGTACCGTGCTCCCTCCGGAGGGCGAGGCGCCGATAGAGCTTGGGGCGTTTCGGCTACGCACCCCCATCAGGGCATGGAGGCTGCACCGAGACTGGATTCCGAGGTACGTGAAGTTCTGACCTTGATGCACTCAATCGCGGTCTGTTTATGTGGCGTTGACTAATGTTTGTTCTGAATCGTTTCGACACGGGTTGAGAGCGGCAGGCCTCCTTCCACTAGCGAGGATGGTGGAGGCGACGACGAGGGCGACGGGACCACCCGTGCGGCCGTACGTCTAGGCGGTTTCCATACGACCGGGCCCTCCTGACGGCGCTGGTTGACCGCTGGAGGCCAGAGACCCATACGTTCCATCTCCCGTGCGGGGAGATGACGCCGACGCTGCAGGATGTGAGCTACCTGACTGGGTTGCCCTGCGCAGGCGCTCCGATGGTGGCGCACGACGTCCCCGCCACGTGGCGCACGGACCTCCTAGCCAGGTTCCGCGATATCCTGCCGCCAGGCAGCGCGTACGTGGAGTTCAGCAGCCCGCACGGGCCCACGCTGAAGTGGATCTGCCAGTTCTACGTAAGTGTTTTCCTAACTATTTTTCTCTCGTAACAATTCGTTTGTGAACCCTGCTGACGTTTACGTGTCTTCTTGCAGCCCGAGCGTATGGCTGCGGACGCAGCGCCCGTCGCTGTTACGAGGCACTTGGAGGCCTACCTGCTGTGGTTGTTCGGGTGGGTGATGTTCCTGAGCTCCCACGGCGACAGCGTGGACAAGCATTACATCCAGTACGCGCATGAGGTGGCGGTGTCACCGATCGAGCGGATCCCGCGAAGACGCGTGGGTCCGGCCGTCTTTGTCGCGCGACGCATCACGCGCGCGTTTGCGCGCGCGCGGCGGCGTTGTGTGACGGCTCCATCCTCTCGGGATGCCCGCTCCTACTGCAGCTGTGGTCGTTGGAGCGTTTCCAGATCGGACGACCACAGGTGGACTTGACAGCGTACGGGGACGGCTTGTACGTCCCGCAGGACGACCTGGACCGGCCGACCATGGGCACTTTGTGGTGCCGCCGACGGGTTAATTTCGTAATCATTTATTATTTTCATTTTGCAATCATTATTTTTTGTGTTCTTAGTTTGCAGTGTTGTATTGCACAGATCACCTTCACGCCGATCACCTCGCA
The DNA here is from genome assembly GCA_036346255.1 of Ampelocalamus luodianensis. Taxonomy (NCBI): domain Eukaryota; kingdom Viridiplantae; phylum Streptophyta; class Magnoliopsida; order Poales; family Poaceae; genus Ampelocalamus; species Ampelocalamus luodianensis. The sequence goes on along the minus strand of CM070634.1, from coordinate 95,943,573 downwards.
GGGCTCCTACCCGGAGTACGTTGCGATGTTTGATCAGCTGACCGATGACCGCGTCATCTGGACCCCGTACAGTGACGACAAGGTGATCGCGCGCGCCCCCAACGGTCTGTCGGTGCTGTGCACGCGAGACTACCTGCACTGGTACACGCGGAGTGCCTTGGTGCATGACATCTTCGTGGAGGAGTACCAGATACAGAGGGTCATGCGCCAGTTCGGTCTGCGGCAGGAGGTCCCAGCCCCTTGGGGGGAGGCGGGTGCCGGCGCACGTACACGCGTAAGTTCACTGTTGACTTTTATGTCCGTACAATATGTGTTATATCGCAACCAAATATTTTTCTTGCCGTCCACAGGTACACTAGGAAGGGAGTTCGTGGCACGATGTCCTGGTCGGACAGGATGGCCCCTTGGGTGGACGGTTGGAGTGCCGCGCACGAGACCCTCATCGAGGTTGGGGACGAGGCCTACGACCCCGAGACGTACGAGCACTACATGGAGTGGTACTCAGCTCGGACGAGGCTCCGTTGCGTCCGGGTCGTGGTCGACCCTGGTCGACATGTGGCCGCGACGTCGGACACGTACCCCACCCAGCCGGACTCCGCTTTCCACCGCAGCGTACGTACTCAATATTACATATTTCATATTTAATTTGACATACTTACGTGTACAACTTGTTGATTACCTGTGCAGGTGGATCTTCACCGGGAGGTCGTCCAGATGGTAGACTCCGCGCAGCACATGGCAATGCCGGGGGAGATCAGAGGGCTCCTGCACAGGATCAGGGAGGCAGCAGTACGCGGAGTGCGGACCGCGACTGGTCGCACGCCGACCGACCCGGTGGACCGAGCTGTCCGAGGACGAGGTGGTAGGACACAGCCTCCTGCTCCGCACGTGGTGGGCAGTTGAGGTCGTGGATAACCTAGATTTTGAGCCACGATCCATCATTCGGACCATTGAGGCAAGGTTCCAGTACACTATCAGCTATGCCAAGGCTTGGAAGGCAAAACAGAAGGCATTGGAATCAAGGTTCGGCACGTTCGAGGATTCCTACCACAACCTCCCCGGGCAACTCCGAGTCATACAAGACAGGAATCCCGGCACTCATGTCGACATTCAAGACGCCACGCATCCGGTGGCCTAATAAGAGGGTACTACAATGAGCATTCTTCGCGTTTGGTCCATGCATCAATGCATTAAAGATCGTCGCCCGATCTTGTGTATCGATGGCACATTCTCGATGGCGGTACAAGGGCGATCATCGACCGCAATAGCGACGGACGGAACAATCAAGTTCTTCCGTGGCATTCGCTTCGTTGAAAGCGAGAACACGGATATGGGCCGTGGTTCTGAAGAATGTGAAGATTTACATGCAGACCGTCCCAACGTATGCCTCATACATGACCGGCACGCGGGCCTGCTGCGTGCAATAACACAGCTACAACGAGGAGAGAACGTTCCACTTCCATGGCCGGATCTACAGAGCAGGTGGTGCATGAGGCACTTGGGTGCAAACTTCTATAAGCAGTTCCACAACAAGGACTTGATGAACATGTTCAAGCGCCTGTGCAACCAGAACCAGCAGCGTAAGTTCGACACACTCTAGAAGATTCTGGACGACCGGACCCAAACCCACAGAAGGGAGGCATCGACTAGGGCCGCCCCAAGCGCCGACCAGGCCCCCCAAGCATTGCCACAGCTACCCACAGACGCTCCTAGTGTCACGAGGAAGACAGGGCACAGTCAAATTCTTCTCGGTGGATTGAGCACGAGCCTAAGGAGAAGTGGTCGCTGCTGCATGACAGGGGTGGTGCTCGATATGGTATCATGACAACCAACCTAGCTGAGGTCTACAACTGGGTCATGCGCGGCGCCAGGTGCCTCCCTTTGGTTGGTATTGTCGAGGCAATTCTCCGCGGTACCACAAACTACTTTGTTAACAGATGCAGCAATGCGTCGCTCACCATGGCAAATGACAGAGTACTCTACTCCACCATGATCACCGCATACATGGAGGAGAAGATCAAGAAGGGTGAGATGCACTGGGCATTCAAGATGGGCACGAGGGAGCTTCGCTTTGAGATAATGTGCAGGGATAAAGGGCGTCACGGGACTAACCGCGAGAGGATCACCCATGAGTGCACGCTACGCCGTGATAGTTGCGTATGCACTTGTAACAAGCCCCTTCTTCTGCATAGGCCCTGCTCCCATGTCATGGTCGCCTGTTCGACGGTGGCGAAGCATCCCGGTCAGTACCTCTCTCACTATTTCACCAAGGAAGCGGTGATGCAAACATAGAGTGGAGAGATGTATGGTTACGCCGTTGTTGGCCATTTCACTGGCCATCCATCCTGGGAACAACTAATCTGGGCCGCGGACATTGGTAGGCTCAAGGAAAGGTTGGCGGCGGCAGTGCACGACGATCGAGAACGATATGGACGAGGCAGAAGCCGGACGTCGCACGAAGAAGTGCTCCATTTGCAGGGAGTCTGGGCACACCTTCAAGACATGCCCCACGCGAAATGCTCAGGACCAAGGAGACATCGGCATTCCGGACGTCACCACGGGGACCTCATCCGGTGCCCCGACTAGAGGCAGTGCACATGGGAGACGTTGACGTCGCGACCACGACAAAAATATTATTATCAATGTTGTCAATTATCATTTTAGTTAAGTGTTATGACGTTCTTCTGCAAGTTCTGTAATATCAGAGTGTATGAATTCCCGATCGAATGACAATATCACTTATCTTCCTTTTTACGAATCGTTCATACCTCAAACATCCTCGCTAAATTCTCCGAAAATTAACTGTAGTACAACAACATACGATGATGATAAAATGTTATTACAAGTCTAACAGATTTCGTACCGTTCAAAATTTATGAAAATCACAAACTGCCTAAGTGAAATAGGGAAAATAAGGGTTGGGGAATGGCAATATCACTTATCTTCCTTTTTACGAATCGTTCATACCTCAAACGTCCTCGCTAAATTCTTCAAAAATTAACCGTACTAGAACAACATATGACGATGATAAAATGTTATTACGAGTCTAACAGATTTTGTACCGTTTAAAATTTATGAAAATCACAAACTGCCTAAGTGAAATAGGGAAAATAAGGGTTGGGAATGAATCGCGATTCAATCGGCGATAGGTCTGTCGCCGATTCAATGGCGATTCATTCTGTCGCCGATTGAACGGCAATTCATTCTCGCTACCAGTTCAATCGGCGATAAATACCTCAATCGCGCGGCAGTCGGGACAGGTCCTCGTCGCGAGTTGAATCGGCGATTCATTTTTCGCCGATTGAGCGGCAGAGAGATACATTTTTGTAATTTTTTTAATCGACTATTTATTTTTGTAAATATCTTTAAAAATAATAATATTTAAAAAATCCGGGATTGGCGGCCACAGATGGGGATGGGAGGTGGAGATGTGAAGAGGACAAGGGCGATATTGTCAAATACATGTGTAATAAGTAGAGGAGTGGTATTTTTCTTCCAAAATTATTGATGATTTGCCGATGCAAAGATGTGCATTTCATAATTTATCATTGGTATCTCACTGATATACAGTCTTGGGATCCACATGTCAATGAGATAACCATGTGTCAATGAGACATCAGCAGCAAATCATGAAATACACATCTAAATACAGTGGTGAGTATGCAGACATATTTCATAGGCGTCACTTTGCAATGACATATCTCCTCAAAAGTGTGAACTTCTAAATTTCCCTAACAAGAATGAAAAATATCAAGCTACACAGGATAAAAGAACAGAGTAAAAGGTAAAAGGCCCATCATGTCCTACTGCCTCTCAATGAAGCAGCCAGTTTCCTAAAGCCAGGAACTAAAACAATTTACGGCCCATAAAATCCCACTATTCAACCTGTGCGAGGCCCAAAACCTACGGCCCAGATATCCCAACCGTCCACCGCTTCCTACTTCCTGCAATAAAATCGCCCACTTCCTCATCTCTGCCACACCACCGCCCCCCGCCTCTCTCCTAGGGTTTGTAGCCTCCCCAATCGCGCACCACTCCCTCCTCCCCTTCCCGGCGATCGGATCGATGGCGGACACGGCGGCGGCGGCGGATATGAAGGTGCTCACGCTGCGGAGCTGCGACGGCGAGGAGTTCGAGGTGGAGGAGATTGTGGCGATGGAATCGCAGACCATAAAGCACATGATCGAGGACAACTGCGCCGACAGCGGCATCCCGCTCCCCAACGTCTCCTCCCGCATCCTTTCCAGGGTCATCGAGTACTGCAGGAAGCACGTCCAGGCGCGCGGCTCCGCCTCCGCCGCCGGCGCCGACGGGGCCGCCGCCCCCGAGCCCGCCGCCGGAGTCTCCAAGGCCGCCGAGGAGGAGCTCAAGTCCTTCGACTCCGAGTTCGTCAAGGTCGACCAGGCCACCCTCTTCGACCTCATCCTGGTGAGACTTCCCCGTGGCCCGTGCGCTCCTCCCAGTCCCCGTCTCAGCTGTATGATCTGTGTGATTGTTGTTTAGATGTGCTCTCTCGTGATTATATGCCTCTATTGAACGGTGATGGCGTGATTCGTGGTTGGTTATTGAGAACGAGGGATGATTATGCGTAGAGGTTGGCTTGTGCTGCGAGTTAGTGCAAAATTATGCTGTTTTGCTGTGTTGTTACTGGTGTTGCAGTTTTGTAGTGTGGTTTGGAGTCAGATTCGGTTTGTTAGGGTTTCAATCTGGTCGTCTTGATGGGATATGGACTGGAATTGGATGTGGTCGGTTCACTGCAGATATATTTGTGTTGTATTGGTGTGGTAAATTAGAGCTATCAAGTATGATTGTGTGCCAAGGTTTGGTTTCGGTGTTATTCGTGTCCTTTGGCGCTTGCTTTATCTGATGCTTATGTTTGTCAAATGTCAAATGTGTTTATATTTGTAGGCTCAAAATAGTCTGGTGGTTCTAATCTGTTTTGCTTATGATTCTGGGTTCAAATTGCCAGCTTGGTGAGGTCTAAACTCTAAAATTTAGTTTCATATCTTAGTTTTGTCTTAGAAGCAGCCAATTTGCTGCCTGTATTACTATTGCAGGCTGTAAGTAGGTAGCACAGAGAGTTTTGTGCATCTATGGAGGATTGATTTGAGATGCATGAAGGACTTAGGACATGCTTATTCCTTTTGTTATGATGGGTTGTTGTGATGTGCTTAGTAATATAAAGGTGTGAGTATGAAGTAAGTTGCATCTGTGTCTACATTTTAGCATTTTTTTAAATGAGGGCAATATCCCTGTTTGTGTCCTTGAAAACAAGAATGTTCAGGTTTTGGTACAAATTTAACCCTGTTAATGTTGAGTGTTGAATATATAACAACAAATGATCTGTTTTTTCTGGTACGATTAGTTGTTTAAATTTGGCGCAGAACGGTTGCTGTGGAACTGATAATTATTTATTAATGCTGCATTATGAGTTTGGGATAATCTTCTGTGAGATCCCTAAGATATTTGAAATGGTTTAGTTGGTACTTAAGATATTTGAAATGGTTTAGTTGGTACTTACGATATTTGAAATGGGTAATGATTAGTTAAACTTGATATTTTTAATGGTTTAGTTGATGGTTTGTGTGGCCTCTAATGGAGCTGTTATTCTGCCATGCTTGTCACAATTCAACCTTGTTGGTTGGGCTGTTCAGATGTTTTGTAGTGAAACAAGTCGAATATGAACTTGTGTGTTTCCACATTATCTTCTTGTATGACTGATGCGACAACTGTGTCCATTTAGTTCGTTGTTAATCACTCATGTCTCAAGTCAAATTATTTACCTGCCCTTCAATCCTTCATACACCTATTTGGTTTGACAGGCTGCAAACTACCTGAACATCAAGGGACTGCTGGATCTGACCTGCCAGACCGTCGCCGACATGATCAAGGGGAAGACTCCGGAGGAGATCCGCAAGACTTTCAACATCAAGAACGACTTCACCCCCGAGGAAGAGGAGGAAGTGAGGAGGGAGAACCAGTGGGCCTTCGAATGAAAGCTCTAAGAAGATGTGAATGACCAGCAGGAAACCGTGATGTGTCGAGATGTTAAGCCCGGAGCAGCTGTGGAACTGTCTCTGGTACTTCTGAACTATGCTAAGAAGTTGTAATTAAGTGTCGGTGGGGTTTGGAGCGCGGACTATTTGCTGACTCCGTCATCTTTTGGTTGGTTTACTGCACTCTGGAATGGGAAGAAGCTGGTTATTCTGCATTCTAGTTCGGTCGTGTGCGTGCGTTTCATGTGCGAGATCCATACATATTGTTGCCTTGTGAGCATATGCTGAACGAGGCGACGCTCCTAGTCAGCTGCAGGCGATGTTTCTTGGTTTCATGGATGAGCTGCGGTTTATCACGGGAGCTCTCCGTGCTTTCTACCTTGAAGATGTCGCGAGAGTGGATGTGACGCGCGAATTAGCATCTGTTTAGGGCGTGCGCTTGCGCTCCGGTGTTTTCCACTGGACCGTGCACCAACTGTGCTAGCGCTCTGCGTTGGGCTAGCGGCGCTGGCGCTGGCGCGGCGACCTCGTTTGTTCGGCCGCGTAGTATCAGATACCACCACTAGAGATTTGGCTGGTCGCCGCTGAGGTGCGCCACGGCCATCCGTGGGGCACGGCAGCTATGGCCAGTGCTGCATACGGAAGGCGGAAGCTGAATTCAGGTTCGATCATGTCCTCAGCTAGTAGCAAAACACGAATTCAGGCACTGCGGATCTCACATCACTTCTTTTTTCCTCACCGTGCAGTCGCCGGTCTCGACAAGACCCCGAAGGCACTGAACCTGAGCGAATTTCACCTCATTGAACTGCAAAATACACGCTGCAAAATTTTCGCCTCATAGTATTTGGATTCCTAAATAAGGAATCAAGTATACATAGACCTCAGGTGCATCCATGTTGTAAAAGGATGGCCACACAATGACACGGCTATCCTAAATACAGAGAAGCTGGTGACAACTGACAACAGAGGCTATAAGAGGCCTGTGTACTCGCTTTGGGTACAATTACAACTAGCGGGATGCACAGTTGTCACTTGACCATGAAGCTAGGCCATCAGCGTCGCAATACTATATTGATCTCATCGTCTGAGCTGACTGCATCGAGCTCAACTACATTCTCTGAAGGATGGTTCACCTTTCTTCTCTTGGTATCTTGCTCTTGCTTCTGCAATCCCGGTTTGGTTAGTACTTTGGTGCCACACGATGCCGACCTACACGTAAGGTTGTTCACTTTAATATCATTGACTGATAGAGAAGTAAAAACCCATTGTAAGCAAACCTGGGGCATATTCTCACTCACCTGTTGATTGAGCTGAACTTTGATTTCTGTAGATTGGTGGAACCATTGCTCGAGAAATTTGATCCCATATTACCTGATCAATGCAGAAGAAAATCAATCGCCAATGTTAGCCAACATCATTTTTTTCATTAAGCAGGTGCTACTTTCGTTCAACTATTACAACTACAAATGAAAGGGGGGAAATAGGTTTGTACCTGTAACATGGGAAAGGAATCTTATACCCTGAGACTGGTTCTTAGTAGTCACTCTATCTGCTGTACTGCAAAGTAAAAACAGAATTAAGAAAAAAACTATTTAGCATGGCAACTGCCATAATTTTATACTATTCCAAGGGTTAATGAGTTTGTAATCATAAGCCTGTCATCATTCATTTGAGGATCCAGGGGAGCGGTCTGCTCCCGGGATGCAGGTGTCCTCACAGTCAGCCAGAAAAGCTTTGAATAGCTCTTCCAAGTTAGTCTGGATGTCACAGCTCAAGGCAAAAGTTCTTTTTTGGAGCAATCGTAATGTCATGAACCTTAGTTCATCAGGATAAATACCATACAGAGGAGGGCTAGCACGGCTTGGCTGAAGGAGAATGGGTCTTAGAAGAAAGGAGGGACTATGGACTGAGATAATGAATCTTGCGAGAGACTTAGATTATTTCTTCTTGCTTAATGAGAATAGATGATTCTTGCTTAATGAGAATAGATGATAATGCTTAGCCTTGTATAGCCGGCATAAGCAGTTTGGAAACAAATAACTAATTCCATCTATAAGAGATTGGAATCTAATCAAATCATAACTTCCTATCCTTAAGGGGTTGATATCTAATCAAATCATAACGAACAATATCTCTTAACTAATCTGGCTGCTGCCCTTTCCTTGTGCGCCAGTGCAGCTGACCCACGCCCATGACATTACACCCTCCCGAACATGTAGCCTCACGTTGAGGAGAGATCGCAATGACGCCGTCGTGCTGCGTTAGAACACTACAAGTCGTTGAAGACCGTTGCCGCCACGCGCAGGTGCAACACACTCGATGGTCATCGCAGCAAGTATGGTGGCAGTTGCAGCAAACTTGTTCGGCTTCATGGTAGTCACGGTATGCATGACCAGCCCCATGAAACACGTGACAGCCCTTGCAGCCGGCACCACAATGGTTGCACTTCATGCCGCTTCAGAAGTACCAGGCTCCGCAGCACGTGTGGCAGCACTGCAGCAGTCTGCGACATTGCCAGTCACCTCTAGTGGTGGCATCAGTTGCGGAGGTGGTGGTGGCCTTGATAGCGCAACGAGTAGCTACGCCTCCTACTCCTCTTCCCTGACCAATCCTGTCGATATGTTCTCCAATGTGGCCTGGACATCGGAGAGAGCGGACTTGAGCTTGTTGTTGGCCTTCCAATCAGCCATGGTAAATGCGACAGCAGAAGCTATGGTGTTGGCTCTTATACCAAATGTCATGAACCTTAGTTCATCGGAGTAAATACCGTACAAAAGAGGGCTAGCACGGCTTGGCAGAAGGAGAAGGGGTCTTAAGAGAAAGGAGAGACCATGGACTGGGATGATGAACCTTAGGAGGAACTAGATTATTTCTTCTTGCTTAATGAGAATAAATGACAATGCTTAGCCTTATATAGCCGACATAAGCAAATTGGAAACAAATAATTAATTCCATCTAAAAGAGATTGGAATATAATCAAATCATAACTTTCTATCCTTAAGGGACTGATATCTAATCAAACCATAGCTAACAATATCTCATAACTAATCTGGTTGCTGCCCTTTCCTTGTGCGCCATTGCAGCTAACCCGCTCTGATACTAAGTTGTTGTGATCTTTAGATCATAGGAGTAAACACCGCCGAAAGGATAGTCCGGCTGCGTCAGCTTATTTGGGGAGAGGGATGACTAGAGGCTGAGAGGAGATGAAGGGGAGTGAGACTTAGATTATTGTATTATCATTGCTTGATTATGAATGGTGCGGCTCCTCTCTTTATATAGATGAGGTTAACCCCTAGCAATATGGAAAGTAACATGATCTAATGCAACCAATCACTAAAGATAAGATAATATCTATACTATCCAAATATACTGATATGGATCTAACTATTCCTAATATGAAGATATGCATGCATGCTATGGGTTCCATGCTGATGCCCCTCCTTGTGCGCAGCCCCTAATGGGTCTTGGCCCCCTAACCCACGTCTTCAACACATATTCATCAACCATTATATAACAATAACATACATAATCTCCGAAAGGTGTAGCTGCAAATTTGAAGTGTGCGATTACTTCCTCTAGAATTACAATTTAAAAACACATAGTGGAACTGTAACAGGAACAGTGCGAAATCTTTTTTTTAAACAACACCAAACAAATATTAATAGAACAGTAAGTTCAGACTGATCAGATGATGGTGTATGGAGTAAAAATCACATAATCATATGCATATTTGACACGGTTGTTTCATTCACCGTCGACGTATATTTTTCTCAGGAAAGAGAAGGAAAAAATGGTGAACAAATGGAACATTATGCAAAGTTAGAAGCTGGGATCAAATAGTATTTTATTATACCTTAAAGCCCTTTTTAGCCCATCAATTGACATTACTTTCACTGGTTGTAATGGGTTTCTTGGATTGGATCGCTCTGAGGAAGGATTGACCATGTAAATCCCTTCTGAACGAAGTTTGGAAGCAAACTGGAAGTTTCTGAAAAAAATGTACAGAATCATGCATGGCCCAAAAAAGGAATTATAGAATTAAACAAAACAGGAGCAACAAAAGCAGATAGGATATGAAACTGTTAATGAATAAATTTTGGGGTTCACTACTACACTTACCCACCCTTAAGCTCCCCTCTACCAGTAGAGTACTTCTGTGATGTTTTCTGCCAATAGGAAACAAGTATAATGAATCATATTGCATGTCCATCCGTCTCAGCTGCAAAAATGTTGACAGTTATCATATCCTTACCGATGAATGGAATTTGCAGTATGATCCTTTACGCCTGAAAAAGGACAAGACATAGTCAGTGCCAGAACTACATCTATGAAAACCACACATGTGCATCCATTCTTGTGGTTTACACATAATACACAAGAAATGCTATAAAATTAGTTCTCCAACTGAACATAACACGTAAGGGCAAATCAAGGATAAGAAAAGGGTGTTCAATTACAATTTGTTTCTGTTGTTGAAAACTTCAGGGCTAAAATTAACACTTGTCACGGAACAATGATGCTATCTGAAATAGGTGCTCAATTACAATTTGCTTCCATTGTTGAATATCAGGCCTAAAAGAAAACCTATCATGCGACAATTATGTTATTTGAAATAGCCAGAATAGTCTCTAAATCTCCGAGGCAAGGGTCTGACCGTGCATACCAGTGTCAGTGTATTTTGTACATCCTGTTAATATCTCCGAGGAGATGTGGAGACCACACAAATTTCCGCGGTTTTTTATGCACACTGTAAGGTCTATAGTCTCTAAATCTCCCTGAAATTACTGGCAAAATGGCAACGTAGCTACAAGCCTACAAGTTCAATTTTTCAAACATGTTCTCAATTTCTCGTCAACGTGGAGGAAATACATACTTGTTTATGGCCATAGTGCAAGCCATCCCATCCTTCCTCTTCCCTTTGCAGACCCCGAATTCCACTGAGACACCCATCTTCATCATCTGCCCCACTGAGGCAACACTCAAGGAGAACCCTCTCCCCTGCGCGACATCATCAACATTCAAGCAACTCAGCGTCACTTTGAGCACAAATCACTCAAACGATCAAGAATCAAAATGCCAGTCCAAGCATAGTACCCCATTATCCATGCGGACATTGCCGTTGAACAGCGCGAACACCTCGCCGACGGCTGCGCCGGAGTAGTGGGCGTGCGCGTCCCCGAACAGGAACACCGACACCTCGGACTCATCCAGCGCGCTCATCTTCCAGATGCTGTAGTCCTTCCCCTGCGCGCTCACCCGCGTCACGCCCTTGTCCAGCACCACCCCCACCGTCGCCCAGCATCCCGAGAAACTGTCGCTCCCCACCAAGTTCCTGCCCACCATGAACGCCCCCCAACAAAAAAAATAATCGATGAGTCAAATACCCCGTACCGAGAAAAAAAAAAAAAGCGGAATGATCTGGAGCAAAGATATGTACTTGATAGCGGAGATGCGCACGAATCGGATGTCGGCGAAGCGGTTGGTGATCTCCAGCGGTGAGACCGTCAGGTTCTTGATGCGGAGGCCGGAGTAGTTGTCAACGATGGTTTGGGTGGATTTGGGGGGCTTCGGGCGCTTGGGAACCGGGGAAGTGTTGGAGGCGGGGGTGGCCTCTAGGTAGTCCTTGACGGCTTCGCGGAAGACGGACATGTCGGTGCCTCCGCGGCGTAAGATCCGCGGAGGGGTGATGGCGCCGTCGGCGGGGTGCGGGGAGGAGGGAGGGGTCTCGAGGACGGCCTCGCCGCCGTCCTCGTCCAGGGAGAGGAGGAGGTCCAGGTCGGCTGCGGCGCCCGCCATGGATGCGGCGAGGTGTGTAGGGCACTGGAATCTGCGTGTGTGCAGAGAGAGAGAGAGAGAGAGAGAGAGAGAGATGCGATTATGCGATATAGAGGTAGCGAGGAGGGAAACGAAGAATTCGGGAGGGGAAGTGGGGAATTTCGGAGGGAAAGAATTGGGAAATTCTGTGGTGATATCGAGGATATAAATGTTCCCCCCCTTAACCATCTGAGGGCGTTTGGTCTAGTGGTATGATTCTCGCTTTGGGTGCGAGAGGTCGCGAGTTCGATTCTCGCAACGCCCCTGTTTTTTTAGCTATTCCATCTTTTTTTGGGCTCCCTTATTGTTTGATTTTGTACATAACCATCTCTCTTTTGCTTCGTTTTGTATGCAAACACAAGTGTTATTCTTATCCCTTAGCTGAGTCTAATTAAATGAACTGTACAAATCAAGGTTTGAAGATGCCCCATGAACATGAAGCTGGAGATAGAGAAAATCGAACAACTCGTACAAACACACACACACACACACACACGTACGGGACATGTCCATTGAATTATTGTTCTATCCATCTCCATGCTGCACTAAACTATCCATCGTCATTATTCAACATCTACTGTGATGGCTAGCGTGAAACAGTACAGGAGAACAAAGAAGAAAAAGTGAGAGAAATAAAGACGTCTTCCGAGACGATCAGCAGCTACCTTCACATTGCATGTTAGTTCCCCATGATCCCGATCAAGCACGCCTCAACCAAATTTTTAATCACAACAGGCGCACAACGCATCAATGCGAGTTCCGAACCAAACGAGAGAACCAACAGATTAGTGGAGCCCAGAGAAGGCGTCAATTAGCAGCACCTGCCTTGTTATGCTGAAGCACTCGTCTTCCCTGGTCTCTCGCATCTCACCTGCACCGCCAGCGTGGCCGTCGTCGCGGGGCAGTCAATGTCCGCGCCGTACACTGTGTGCACCACCGGCAGCACGCAAGACTTCTTGCCGAGGCATTCCTGTTCATTCGGTTCCAGAGATCAATCACCAATGTAGCCAAGAACAAGCAAAATGTGATCCATGATAAGTTAGCAATCTTATAGATGATGTACGTTGGCATAGGGAAGTGTGTGTGTGTGTGTGTGTGTGTGTGTGTGTGTGTACCTTCTCAACGATCCCCTTTGCATTAGGAGTGTGGCAGGTGCCGACAGTGAAGTTGCCGCACGCGCCTTCCGGGTTGCCGAAGCTGGCGAAGACGACCTCCTTGATGGTCTTCTTCGGGGGGCAGGTCAAGGTGCCCCGGGTGCTGTGATCTTCGGCTATGAGCTTGATCTGGTCTCCCTCAGTGTCCCACGTCTTGATCTGCGCCGGGTTGTGCTCCGAGATGAGCACGCAGATGTCGTCTCTCCTCACTGTCTGGATGAGGATGCCGTCCGGCTTGCCAAGCTCCTCCTCGAATATAACCAAGAGGTTGTTCTTCGGTTTCAAGAATGGGCGTGGAATATGGTATCTAAAAGGAGATGGAAAAGCAAAATGGAATGAGTTTGGGTGTGCAAGTTTGTAGGCCAAGAACAAAACGTCGTCTTCAGCAGTGCTGAACTTGATTACAGTGATTGAGAAGGCTGTCCGGCAAGAGTTCTGAATGAGGTCCAGTAGCGACCCATGCCTTCGCCATTCACAAATATCATGCCCTTGCTCATAGAGCTCATGTCAAGAACAACGGGGTCATCTCCGTCTGGCTCGTCAAAGTATCTCTGACATGACATTGAACAGACAGTGGCACTGAGATTTGGAGGCAAAGATTGAAATGCATGTATGACGTTTCTAAACTCTCAAGCGTTCCTTTTTGTGGTCCAACTTACCTTGTACCAGGTGGCTGCCCGGTCATTCTCGGCCGGTTTCCACTGAACACTGCCCATGCCTTGCTCCGTGTAAATCTTCTTGTCCTCACCTTCCAATCCGGTCTGTTTGAAAGCAAATGCACGTGATCAGCTCTTAGTGTATGAGCGCATTATGCCTCAGGCATATCTTTTTCTCAAATCTTAAGGGTAATAGCCTGTACCTTATGGCCCCAGCCATTGCCTTGTAAGTCCAACGTCCCAGTGTTGAGACCCTGTATTCTGCATTCCTGAATGCCACCCTTTACTTCAACTAGTTCACCACCACTGTCCTGCAAACGATAGAGGCATGAAAATTTAGAGCTAACATTCATCAAGACTCTGCATCCACCACTCCACCAGTTAAGATCTAAAACTATATTTGCCGTATTGACTGAATTTAATTATCTCATGCTTCATACACATTGCACAGCCTGACAGATTTTTACCTTCATTCCCATCGATGATGACAGCATTGTGAGATGGTTGACACCTATTTTCAGATCAATGGGCTTTTCGAACATGAAACCCTTGTCTCTCTTGCTTCCACGCCCACTTCCTACGTAGATAGTTTATTTAAGGCCTCTTTTTGGTACAAATCTTAGTGCTTGCAATTGGTGAGTGTATTTGGATAAACAAGATCTTTGTTACAGAGTTGGTCCAAGTTACCTACGAAGACATCATTGGCAAATCCCATCACTGCGTGTGCACTGCTTTTGACCTGAACCACAGGCCGGATGTCACGTCTAAAGGGCAAATCGTCTGATTCCAAGCGAAAGCTGCACATCGTTATAAATAACAACAACTAGTTAAGCGATTTGCTGCTTGTGAAAAGGAGCAAGCAGAAAAGCTGGAGCAATGGTGTGATATACGAAACAATACCTTGTGGTGTACCACAAGTAGTCACTAGCGTCCTTGGTCTGGTTATATTGCTCCAGGGGTTCCTTTGTCCTGACTGTAGTTTTGCGAAACCTTGGAATCGTCTCTGAGTACATCTCCCATGCATTATTCTTCCTCGTCTCATCAGCGGTATGGAATGACCTTTCACTGTGTTGTACAAACACCTAGCACAACATAAATATCACAAGTCAGTAAGGCATGTTCTTTATCACCACTGAAGGTAGGTCCTAACTAGTTTGCATTTAACTGCATGCAATACACGTACTCTCTTTGTATTGTACACCACGTTCTTGCAATCTGCAAGTATGGAGACGGAGCGGCTAGGCACATAGTACTTCTCCCCTCGGAAGATCACAGTTCCATCTTCCCCGGTGTTGTTGTTGGAGAGGAAAGACAGGCACAACTTTTCTTCAGGCAATTCATAGTTGTGTGCCTGCAGGTGCAGAAAACTAATCAAACCCGGAAGAAGATTGATTGTTAAGTTACAGAACAGTGTCACACGAATATCTCAAGTATTTAGGTGCAAAAATGATGGAAGCAGTTGTTCCCAACCTCATACCCATGACCCAATATCTCGAATGATTGTTTCCCCCAGAGGAAAGCTTTGTGGTACGACTTGATTAGATTGTGCAAGTCCCTGAGATGCCCAAATTTGGGCTCCTTGTACATACCTGAATAAGTACATGGACCGCGCAACATGATTGTCAGAGTCAATAGAAGCATAGATGCAACAGATAAAAGCTGAAAATTCTAGAAATATAATGAGGGACACAATTGAGCCAAGTTAACCGTATTCATCAATGGGAGCTTCATCATAGTATCCAGTCAACACATAGGAAGCACCTGTCCTTCCAAAATTTGTTCCACCGTAGTACTGTTCACAACAAGTTAACATGTAATTCCATGAGATATTGTATTATCTTAAGATGTAATTCCATGAGAAATTGTATTATCTTCTATGTGATTTTTTAACGTATACCACTGAAAAAAAGAAAATTAGTATATGCATACCATGTAGTAGTTCACCAATGTCCCACCCTTCGCAAAAAACCGTAGCACAGCATATGCAATGTCCTCAGCTGAGCGCTGAGCTACCTGATCGCCGAATGCTCTGTATCTGTGTATCCCAAGAAATTACTTTTTAAAAAAAAATATTAATGTTGAGAAAATACATGATGATAAAAAAAAAACAAAGTGTCTCCTCTGGAACCAAAAGGCAAAGGCTTTTTAATCTTTGAATATCCACATCCAATTACCATACGATTCACGGTTAGGATGTTGCAAGAATAAATATATTTTGTAACCACACACTAGAAATATTTAATAACATGCTTGGATCATCATAAGTTAATCAAAGTAGTAAATTTCTTATTACCAGTGTTACATATTCCATTCCATTCTCAATACTGTGCATTTCCATAAGTAGCAATGCAAGCAAAAAATTTGGCAAACAAGTAGAATGTTGAGTACGATTGCTTGAACTTACTGTGCAGTCCAATTCTCAGTCCACAGCCGAGGCTTATTTTTGTCACGTAGCGTCCATGTGTCCCCACAGTGCCTTCCGTTGCAAGTAGGGATCTAATGAGAGCAAGGCACAAATTAAAAAATATATACCGAACCAAAGTAATACAACTCTTTTTAGAACATGGAGCCTTTTATCATTTATAAGAGATTTGATGTTCTTTCAATTTCGAACAACATTTTATTGCTGGTTTTGTGATAGCACTGAGATTAAAAAAAACTTACAAGCTATTTAGCAACTTATGTATAGGTTTTCACCACAAGTGTGGTCAGAAAGTTACCACATCACCAGGAGCTGAAGATTGCTTGCACATAATCCACGGAACTCCGATTTCTGTGCTAACGGCCATTTGAGCCGCCCATTCGAGGTACTTATCACCATCGGTTACATGATCCTTTTTTATATTCCCATACTCATTCTCGATCTGTAACATTTGCGCAAAGCATGAATCGCCGACATGTGTTTTATGCGTATGTAAGTACATAGCCCCTAAACAGATTTAGTAAATGGCATCATGCAGGTAGAATTTAATTGACCTGGGCTAGAATGATGGGTCCTCCTTGAGACGCAAACATCTCCGCATCCTTCAACTTTTGCACTATGAATCTCACAAATTTCTCCATTTCTCTCTGCGTGAGAAAACCAATGGTCATCAGTCTGAAACTCTTTTAACACAAAAAATGCATACCAGACTTACAAATCTGTAGTTACCTTGTAAGGCTCATTGTTCGCCCGAAATATTATGTGGCCAATCTCCCTAAGCCAATAAGGCAAGCCACTGGGGACAGAACAGAGAAAAATAGAAGAAGCATGAAGCAATCAGATGAGCTAAGCATATCAGAATTGCGAAGCACAAAATTAGTTTTGTCACACGAACCCATGGTTCCATTCTGCCTGGACGAAGGGCCCAATGCGCACAATCGCGTACATATCGTTGTCCTGTATCAGCTTGAGGAACTTGATCAGGTCGAACCTGCCTTCGAAATTGTACTGCAATGCAACAGGTGAGCCGAAATTAAGGACGACATGCTCCAAATTTTTGCCGTGGTGGAGTACCAATGAAGGATGTACATGATGGTTTACCTTCCCGGGCTCGGGCTCGTGGCCGTTCCAGAAGACGTAGGTCTCGATGGTGTTGAGGCCGCCTTCCTTGGCCAGCTTCATGAGCTTGGGCCACATCTCGGGCGGGCTCCTGGGGTAGTGGATGGCGCCGGAGAAGAAGAGATCCCTCTTGCCGTCGATCATGAGGGAGCGGTCGTCGTAGGAGACGACGGTGCCCTTCTTGGTGAGGCTCCACTCCGCCGCCGCGCCCGGGAGGAGCGCGGCGGCGACCACGAGCACCGCCGCGGCCGCGACCCGGACGGCCATGTGAGCCGACGCAGAACCGAGAAACTGGGGGACAGGAAGGAAGGTAAAGGGGGGATGGGGTGTGGCGACACTAGCGAGGGGTCGGAGGAGGCGGCCGCTTTGAAGGTGGCGAGGGGCGTTGCGGGGAGTGGCCGCGCGGAAATGGAGGGGTCGCGAGTGGACACGCGGCGCGGCCGCTGGAACGGGCGTCGCGGCAAAAAAAGCTTTCATTACGACGACTCGTTCGTGCAACTGCGGGAGGCGACGGTGGCGGTGTTTTCTCGATCCGTATGTCGATGTTGCCGAGTAGTACTGGCAGGCTTGGGTTAATCCGGCCCGTCATGGTCCATCCGCACCTGAGCTCATTGGAGTCCGGTAGGATAGCCAAATTGGGCCGCGTCTGTCCAGATCAACCGAAACAGTCCAGCCCAGCAGATTATACGTAGTACCAAGGCAGAAATTTCGCAGAAAACAGTATGATTCTCGCGAATCGGAGAAAATTACGTGTTCCAAACGAAGCAGTCCACATGTGGACCACACATAATAGGTGCCATGTAAAAAATCCCCTAGTATTTCGGTTAACATCAACTCAAGCAATGAGGCGATGGTATAGAGGCAAGATACTGAAAGGCAATTTATAAGAGGGAGATCGAATTATTCAGCGGCATATATGTAAGAATAAGTGATCAATAGTTAGCGTATAAGGGCACATACAGTATAAGATGTTTTTATGTATATGAGTGTTTAAAGAGAGAATATAGTTACGTCATCAAGCAATCATTAAAAGTCATTTCCTCCGATTCAGACATATCTTTGTGGGTGCTTGGATTTTATATTATCTACTAATTAGATATAGTTATACTTAGAAGCACATGTTAAGCTCTGGTGCCTACTTAAGCATCAATGCTACAAAATAAATACCTTATCTATTCTGTGTGACAAGAAAAATCAGTTTTTTTATTGCTAAACGTCTCTCTAAGCCCTGCATTACACATGCTTTAAGGAATTCTTGTAATATCCCATTTTTAATTAAAAGAATTGGGCAAGGAGAATTAGATTTCAGAATTTAAACCCAAGCGGAAGAGGTGGGGGAGAGAGTGAATAGGCAAGCCAACCAAGGCCCAGGGCCCAACCACTAGCCGAGTCCAATGTGGTCTCGGTCAGGAGGGGCGACGCCCCAAGTAAGAGGGCAAAGGGGGCCAACTGCCCAACCCTAGCCGCCCTTACCCTATGTGCCTCATTTCACCGCCCTCCTCCATCGCCTAGCTCGCCTCCACCGACGCCTAGCCTCGCCTCTCGCGCTGCATGCAAAGGGCCTGTTTGGCATGACTGTGGCTTTCTGGCGGCTGGCGGTTGATCGCATTTACGAACGATCAGATTTGAGCGGTGAGCTTTTAGGTAGACTAGCTGCAGCTTCTGGGATGATAAATGTCTGAAATGCCCCTGAGGCAAGTAATGACTTGTTTGATGTCGTTTAACTGCAATTAATGGTAATTAATGACAAATGACGACAACTAACGGTAGTTAACGATAAGTGACGATAACTAACGACAACTAACAACATTTGACAACAACTAACTGTAGTTAACGATAAGTGACAGTAACTAACGATAACTGACGACATTTGACAACAACTAACGGTATTTAACGACAAGTGATGATAACTAGCGACAACTAATGGTATTTAACGACAAGTGACGATAACTAACGACACTTGACGACAACTAACAGTATTTAACGACAAATTGATCTTGTCGGCGTTTTGAATCGATCTTACGTATGATTGTTTGATTCGGGGGTCTCTAAAATTGATCACGCAAAGAGAAAGACACAGAGATTTTATACAGGTTCATACCTTCTCCGGAGAGAATAACAACCCTACTCATGTGTGTATTGTATTGAGTATGCTCGTTACAACCAAGAGGAAGACTAAGGCTTGTGCTCTTGATTGCGCTTCTCTCTCCCCCTTCTGTCCCCTGACTGTATCCCTTATATAGCGTACGTAGAGGTGGCCGTTTCTCCAGGTCAAGAGGTGCCTCATCATTTCGTATAACGAACATATTGATGGTAGTTATAGCTGGAGAAGTAACCCCTCCACATCGCCTAACAGTTACTTATCAGAGATAGAGGTGTATTACGTGTAGTTATTATAGGGAATAACAACGTATATTAACTGCTTAGATTTCCTAATCGATTGGGCCTACTTGTCTGCAAACTTAATCAATTATAAGGGTGGGCATAGCTGACCTGGTCATAGAAGAACTTATGATCATGAGATAATCGTAGAAAAGCTTACGACTAGGTACTAGTCGTAGAAGAACTTACGATCAAGGGATGATCGTAGAAGAACTTATGATCATAAAGTAGTCGTATGACTTATGACTATGAGGGTGGTCGTAGACGAACTTACAACCACTTGACCAGTTTCTCCCTTATGAGTAATAAAGGGTATACTTAAGAACCATATGATGGTAGTATTATCCATAATAAGAATTATAGATAAATAATTAAATGAATATTATTAGATCCTCATCATCTAGCTCCCCAACTTCAAGCGAAAGTAACTTACTTGGAGGAAAGAGTTGTAGATGATCTTACGACCACAAAGTGGTTGTGAAATAATGGTCGAAGAAAAGATTTTTTGACTGGTATTTCTTTTGACCAGAAATAGACTTGGTCAAGAAGATTGTAGGAAATCTTACAACTACAAGGTGGTCGTAGTATGGTAGTCGGAAGTAAAACCTTCCCGATTGATATTTCTTTTGACCAGAAAAGGACTTGATCAAGTAGATGATCTCACGACCATAAGATGGTCGTAGAATGATGGTCGAAAGAAAGACTTTTTGACTGGTATTTTATTTGACCAGAAATAGACTTGGTCAAGAAGTTAATTTCGTTTGAGATGTAAAGACAGTCTCGGTTTTCTCGGATATGCAAATTAAAGAATCTCAATCGACTTTCACAAACCTGTTCGTTGGAGCTGTTCTCGAAGAGGTGGCTACTATTGAGTTTCCACGACCTTTCATCTCAAGTGTGGGTTCTTTACTTTTTCCCAAATCGTTTCAACTGTTCATCAAGCTTTTGCGTTCTCCGCCGCCAACCAAATCGTACTCTCTCTGAAGACCTTCCCAAATCCAATTCTCTCTCTCCTGAGAAAGATGGCTGGAATCGCTTTCCAGTGGGCCAAATCGGAAACGGACGCGGCGAAGATGAAAGCATTGGTCATCGCCAAAAAGATCCCGGAGAAAGTACTCGTGAAGTGGATAGAAGCTGCTGGGCAACATTGGCCATCGGGGAGATCGAGCAGATCCCCGTCTTCTAGACGTACTGCGAGTGCGGCCTTCGATTGCCTGTTCACCCCTTCCTCACACTCGTACTCAAGCACTTTGGGGTGAAATTGGTGAATCTCGTTCCCAATTCCATCACGATGCTCAGCGTGTTCGTGTACATGTGTGAGGCCTACCTGGGGATTCCAGCGGGCCTCGAGCTCTTCCAGTACTACTATGGGATGAGCCAACAAGCTGGAATCACTGGAAGTTGTGGTCTGAAGCTCCACGATGGGAAGTCGAGGGAGTACATTCAGATGGCTGGAATGGAAGAAGAGGTGGTTTTACTGGGGAATCACCAGTGAAGACAGCCTTTCTTTCATTGGGAGTCCTGCCGAGAAGATTTCCTCTTGGGATTCAACTCCCAAGGATCTTGGCCGGATCACCCCCTACATTCAAATCATCAAGGACTTAAAGAAAGAGGGGCTCATCGGATGGCACGCGGTGAAGGATTTCATCACGAGCCGCATTAATCCTCTGAAGAAACGAGTACCTCCCATGCGGAGGTACTCGAGGCAAAAAGACTCGACCAGAGATTACGAGAAGGGTAAGTAAATTTCTACTTTTGGCTCTCATTTTGGTTAATCTCAAACTGGTTTATTGAATGTCTTATCTGTTTGCATAGATCTTTCACTAGCGGAGATTGACATCCGAGTCAAGCTCATTTGTGAGAAAGCTCCACCAAGATAGGATTTGTTCCTCTATGCAACGGGAGAGATATCTTTGGGGCTCTCGAGTGATCGGACTCCAGAAATGCATGGTCATACTACTTGCGATTAAATAATTAACCATAGTCGAGGAATTTGAGCCACGTGATCGAGAAAGAGTGGTCGAGCTAACCAACAAGGATGGCACGTACTCGCCTTGAGTTTGACCGATATCGTGAGGCAAAAGGAAATACATATGATATTTGTTGAGGTTCGTCCGATGTGATCTTTACGTATATTCAGGAGTCGGCATATCCTCCTAGGGGCCACTACCGATTAGTGGACGAGTAGGAGTACTCGGGCCATGTCCAAGTGTACGTGAACCTATAGGGTCGCACGCTTAAAGGGTTGGGACACTTTTTGGATGGTGATCCAAATTCTTATGGGCCTCGAGCTCCTAATGGGCCTTAAAGTTTGAGACCCATCTTAGATGCTTATAAATAGAGGGGCGGTGGCATAAGGTTAAGAGTGATTTTTTGAAATTCCCAAAATCCTAGCCACCACACCTCCCTCGTCCGAAACCGCACAGTCGGTGCTAGCACTCCGGCGCGTGGTGTCCCTGCCCCGTACGTGTGGATACCTTAGAGACGTTGCTGCGAGACTTCAACGCTAGGACGATCTGCAAATTGTGACGGTCACGATGAGCACTTGGAGGAGGCGCGAGGCTAGTACGACTACAACCGCACCAACACACTACATTGACTCTTCTTCTGCTGCGAGTTTGCACGTCAAGTGGTCATCCCGTGTTTATTACTAGCGGAGGTTTCTTAATTATGCGGTAAATTTTTGAAATTGCGCTAGTGTAGCCTACTCGTGTTCATTCACCCATTGCACAAATTAGCTCACCATCAGTTGGACCTTTGAAGAAACAACCATCCAAACCTATCACTTTCCTACACTCAGCTAGGAAACCTTTTCTGGAAGCATCCAAACATATGTACATCATTTAAATACTGCTTATGTTGCATCTGGATGAAGCGTAACTACCACTGTGTTGCTTGGATTGCTCCTAAGAAACTCTATTTGGTAGTCAAAAATCCTACCATACTCTCCCTTCTTAGAGTCTAACATTTTCTACATGACAAGGGACTTAGCTCTTTTGCACTTACCAATGCTTACATCAGTATACATTTGTTCCTGAACTATTTGCTTCATGTGCTCAAACTTTTAGGTTGGGTTTGCCATGATAGTACTCTCAAACTTTTCAGATATTCTCCTAGAAGTGACAAGCTTGTTGTCTCTTCTTGGAGGCATGTGTGCTCATCCTTGAAATTATTGACTTGCCAGTCATCCGTCCTACTGTTATTTGAAATAGGATGACCCCAATGACACTTTGGCCACCACCATTTAGCCATAGCCTTTAAGTTGTCATTATTGGGAAATTTAATAAAATGCCTCCTAACTAGTCTATAATGCCTAACTGCTTGAATGAAAAGGTCCTTGCAGCTAAAGGTCATGCCCAAGCTAAATGTAGGGAGATTTGCTTTTGGATCATACCTAGGGTACTTGGGTTTTTTTCCTCAGGAGCTCACCATCACTACCTCTTTCCTCATAGCTGTCCTCTACTTCACTCTCAGAAAAATAAAAAGTGTCACTGTCCTTTTGTCCTTTTCCCAATTTGTCTACTTTTGACTTATCAATAGCCACTAATTGCCTAGCCTATACAAAAAAGTCTCCTGACTTCAACTTCTTGTTGAATTCTTTATATCTCATTTTGTTCTCAGTAACTTTTTCATCATCCTCTGAGGTCGCGACAACTCTAGGAAGATAGTCACTGCCTGAACTGGAGTGATCGTTATTTCCTCCATCTTTAGGGGCTGCTTCAACTGTGCCAACTTTTCCCTTCCCCTTCCTATCAGGCAATGCACTGTAGAACTTAATTCTTACAGGCAATATCCTTTTCAGTTTTAACTAGTGGCATTGGTATCACCTCCACATCTTTGCTAACATTATCTAACACAATCTCATCATCATCTATATGTAGCCAAGTTTCAACCTCGTCTTCCCAATCATTGCATTCATCTTCTTTGTCACCCACACCATCTAACGCAGCATCAACTCTCACTGCCTCAACAAAGATACCCACAACACCCTCATCAGTGATACAGTAAGCCATGATCTGGCAGTCCTTGTCATCTATCAGCACCCTCGATCCATTATTCAAAACTTTGCCAGGAAAAAACCAATGCATGAGTACCAATTCAACTTCCTCACAGTCCTTCAAATGGCCTTTCACCTCGGGCAGCGACAACTTATCACGATCTATGTAAGACATGCCATTTCTTCCTCCGCAATAATGCAATCCCTTCCCATCATCAAAGAAATCACCACTATAATGGAACCTAACTGCTAGTTTGTCCAAATTATCCATTGCTAAATTAAATGATACCTACACGCAAATTAACAACCAGCTATTACTATACTATCGTATCCAAAACACTAAATGAACTTGGCGACCACAAAACACCCTAACTAATCACGCAAGACAAACCCAAATCATGCCAGATCTAAAATTGAAGAACTCACCAGGGTTCATGGCCAATCCTTGCGCGTCACTGATGTCGCTAGTACAGTCCGTCCACTAGCCCGAGGTCTATCCTCTCCAGCGAGGGGGGATCTACGCGTAGGGAGCTCAGGACGGGGAAGGACTTTGGGGAATCCTTATTGTCGGGAGAGAGTGAGGTGTTCACAGGAGCGCGACCTCTTTTAGTCAGCGACCGAGTAAATAAATGATTGTTTTTACATGGTATTAACACTTGGAGTACGGTTTAATCCGGTACTACAACTGAGGGAAGAACATTAAACTAGGTTGAGAGTTGAAGGACGAACAATGTACTATATATATATATATATATATATATATATATATATATATATATATATATATATATACATATACATATATAGAGAGAACATATCTAGTGCTAATGCTGATTTAGGTGCTAAGGTGCTAATGTCAATCTTGATCGTTGGATCTGGATTGAAAACCTTGGAAGTGGGAGCATGCATGGTGTTTAATGAAGATGAATTGGAGGTGGGAGCATGCAGGGTATTTAATGCTAATCTTGATCATTGGATCTACATTGAACAATCAAGATTAATGCGAGTTCATTAATAAAGGTGGGAGCATGCATGGTGTTTAATGAAGACGCATTGGAGGTGAAAGTATGTAGGATGTTTAGGTGGATTAGAGGTGAGAGCCAGCATTAATCTTGGTTGTTCAATGCAAATCCAACGACTAAGATTGTCATTAGCACTTTAAAACCCATTAGCACTATATATATATATATATGAAAAATACTTTCTACTCCCGGGAGTAGTTACTCCCACATTTGATATACCACCTAAAAGAACTTGACATACTCCATTATCACTTTGGGTATACTCATATACTAATTATAAGATACTCCAATTTGAATCACGCGAAAAATTTACAAGAGAGTCCATAGTTTTTAGCATATTTTGTAAATACCTTCATATTTGCATATAAAAAGGAGTATGTCACAACGTAGGGAGTATCTCGCGCAACCGAGAGTATGTATGTGTAGTATACGAGTATGTAAGACCATATAGGTGATATTTACACATTTTCAGAGGTGGTATGTACAATTGTTAGACATACTCATTTTTATGTGCGAATATGAAGGTATTTACAAAATATACTAAAAACTATGGACTCTCTTGCAATTTTTTTGTGTGATTCACATTGGAGTATCTTATAATTAGTATATGAGTATAGATTAATACTTTCTACTCCCGGGTGTAGTTACTCCCACCTCTGATATACCACCTAAAATAACTTGGCATACTCCTTTATCACTTTTGGTATACTCATATACTAATTATAAGATACTCCAATGCGAATCACAAAAAAAAATTGCAGGAGAGTCCATAGTTTTTAGCATACTTTGTAAATACCTTCATATTCGCACATAAAAGGAGCATGTCTAAAAAATTATACATACTACCCTTGAAAATGTGTAAATACCACCTAGGTGGTTTTATATACTCGTATACTACATATACATACTCTCGGTTGCGCAAGATACTCCCTACGTTGTGAGATACGGAATAGAGAGTAACTACTCCTAGGAGTAGGAAAAAGGCTATATATATATATATATATATATATAGAAGTTACTCCTTCTCCATCCACCTAATCATTAATGAGATCTGTGCGTCGTTCCGAGCCTAACGGGCCTGTAAATAACAGATGGGGGAGAGACCGATCCAATACTTGTATTTGGCATTTAAGCACTGGCCAACAAATTTGTAAACCAACCAGTTGGCTTGGAGATCTTTTCGGGAGTTTGGATTTTTTTATATTTGCATTCAACCGACCAAATCTCCAATCGAGGATTAATCTCTGGCTAACTAGCCATCTCAACCGACTAGCATCGTGGAGTTCTGCTAGCAAGTGGAGTTTTGCAAGCAAGTGGAGCAGCGTAGGTATACATACTACCTAAGTATATGTACTAAAATACTCCCTTAGTTATACATACTACCTAATTAAGTACATGTACTAAAATACTCCCTTAGGTATATACATACTACCTAAGTACATGTACTAAAATACTCCCTCAGGTATACATACTACCTAATTAAGTACATGTACTAAAATACTCCCTTAGATATATACTTACTATACCTAAGTATATGATTAAAATACCACCTCTCTAGGGTATGGAATATACTACATTTGTTAGGTATGGAATATACTACACATTTTAGGTATGAATGCCGTCCGTGACGTTCATTCAAGCACTAGGCAGGAAGGTTGCCATATTTATGGGCACGTTAGCTTACCAACATCAGAAATCAATTCCATAGTATACGGGATCTCCATATTAAATTTGATTATATTTTGAAAGGCAATAAATTACATAGAATGTTAGCGGGTTGCTAGCAACTGTTATAGAGTGGTATCCGGCCCAATAATCCAATCAAGTATGTGGTATCCGAGACAGATGAACGATGGATACAATAGGAGTAACTACACCCGGGAGTAGCAAATAGGCTTTATATATATATATATATATATATATATATATATAGGAAAATTGTATAGAACTCCTGGGAGTACGTACTCCCACCTCTCATATACCACTTAAATTGTATGATGATACCTCTTTATCAATTTGAGTATACTCTAATAATGATTATAAGATACCCCAAAGTGAGTTCCATGAAAAATTTCATGAAAATCCATTTTTTATACCAAAATCCGTGTACATGCTTCTTTTATGTATGAAAAATGGTATATAGCAAAAATAAAGGGCTCCAATGAAAATTTTCCGATCAAGTCGCATTGGAGTATCTCACAATTGGTATTCAAGTATACTAAAAGTGGTAAAGAAGTATAATATATTCGTTTAAGTGGTATATTGGAAGTGGGAGTACATACTCCTGTGAGTACTAAACTGACGCCCTATATATATATATATATATATATATATATATATATATATATATATATATATATATATATATATATATATATATATATATATATATATACATAAAATGGTATGGTACTACTGGGAGTGCGTACTCACACTTCTCATATACCACTTACGATGATACCTCTTTATCTATTTGAGCATACTCTAATAATGATTATAAGATACCATAAAGTGAGTTTTATAAAAAATTTCATTAAAATCCACTTTTTATAGCAAAATTTGTGTATATACTTCTTTTATATATGAAAAAGGGTATATAGCAAAAAACAAAGGACTCCAATGAAAATTTTCAATCAAGTCGCATTGGAGTATCTTATAATTGGTATTTAAATATACTAAAAATGATAAATAAGTATAATATACGCATTTAAGTGATATATTAGAAGTAGGAGTATATACTTTAGAGTACGAAACATGTGTTATATATATATATATATATGTATGTATATATGTATGTGTGTATATATCAGTCTTGCTATTTCTAAGTTATCT
Organism: Ampelocalamus luodianensis; assembly: GCA_036346255.1. Classification (NCBI taxonomy): domain Eukaryota; kingdom Viridiplantae; phylum Streptophyta; class Magnoliopsida; order Poales; family Poaceae; genus Ampelocalamus; species Ampelocalamus luodianensis. Next base: position 95,916,179 of record CM070634.1, on the reverse strand, counting down.
GAATTTTTCTTATAAGTCACTTATTGTGACCATTAGATTTATGTAGAGATTAATGTGTCATATGATTGGATATTGATCCAACGAATAAAAAAGATGACTTATGCTTAAGAAAATTTCAGCCACCTTATGAATAGACAATATATATATAGAAAAATGGTATGGTACTCCTATGAGTATATACTCCCGCTTATCATATACCACTTAAATCGTATGGTAATACCTCTTTATCTATTTGAGTATACTCCAATAATGATTATAAGATACCCTAAAATAAGTTCCATAACAAAATTCATTAAAGTCCACCTTTTATTGCAATATTTGTACATACTTATTTTATATATGAAAAATGGTATATAACAAAAATAAAAAGCTCCAATGAATTTTTTTTAATCAAGTCGCGTTGAAGTATATTATAATTGGTATTTAAGTATACTGAGAGTGATAAAAAAAATATAATATATTCGTTTAAGTGGTATAAGTGAGTTTTATATTATAGTAGATATATATATATATATATATATATATATCGAAAATGGTATATACTCTCTGGGATGGTATGGTACTCTCCCACCTCTCATATACCTTTTAAATTGTATGATGATACCTTTTCATCAATTTGAGTATACTCCAATAATGATTATAAGATACCCCAAAGTGAGTTCCATGAAAAATTTCATGAAAATCCACTTTTTATATCAAAATCCGTGTATATACTTCTTTTATGTATGAAAAAGGGTATATAGTAAAAATAAAGGACTATAATGAAAATTTTCCGATTAAGTCACATTGAAATATCTTATAATTGGTATTCAAGTATACTGAAAGTGATAAAGAAGTATAATATATTCGTTTAAGTGGTATATTGGAAGTGGGAGTACATACTCTCGGGAGTACAAAACAGATATCCTCTCTCTCTCTCTCTATATATATATATATATATATATATATATATAAGGTTGTATTTCCGCGACACTGACCGACCCCACTTTCCAAGCCGCCATCCCCGAGCCGGTACCTCCGCCAACCATCCCGCCACGTCAACCCACCTTCGCCCATGGCCGCGCCACCCCCCACCTACCAACTCCAGTTACATCCCAACCGTCCAACCCCTCCAACCAACGGTCCAGATCGACCCCTCTCACTCCTCCCGGGCTCCTGTTCCACCCACCCCGTTCCGCCCCCCTCAAATCCCGGCTCCATCGGACATCACACAACCACAAGTCACCACCCTCCGCCGCCGCCGTCTCCGTTTCCCAACTCCACCACCCCATGGCGGCCTCCTCTTCCTCCCTTCTCGCCGCTGCTGCGTCCTCCTCCTGCGCAGCTATCTCCACTCGCCGCCCCCGCGCAGCTCCGGCCGCTGCAGCCTCTCTCCCCTGGCCGTCTCGCTCCTCGTGCCCTCCTGTCCGCGCTTCCCCCGCGAGGGCCCTCCGGATCCGCGTCGTCGCCAACGCTGCCCCCGCTATGCAGCCACCGCCGGCGTCCAGGGTCTCCACGGTGGTCGACGTCGACCTCGGCGACCGGAGCTACCCGATCTACGTCGGCTCCGGCCTCCTCGACGAGCCCGACCTGCTGCAGAGGTACTCAAAATCGACAAGCTTTTGCTCGATCGGTGACTTGGGTGTGGCCATTTTTTGTGATCCTGATGTCTTGTCTGCGCAGGCATGTTCACGGAAAGAGGGTTCTGGTGGTGACCAACACGACCGTCGCGCCGCTCTACTTGGAGAAGGTGACCTGGGCACTCACGCACGACAACCCGAACGTTTCGGTGGAGAGCGTGATCCTGCCCGATGGCGAGAAGTACAAGGACATGGTGTGCGATTCAGCGTTCTGAGAGACAGTTGTGTTTCAGTTCATTTGGATGTGATTAACTGGTCATTTGCAGGACACGCTTATGAAGGTGTTTGACAAGGCGGTTGAGTCCCGGCTGGACCGCCGATGCACATTCGTTGCGCTAGGGGGTGGTGTCATTGGGGATATGTGCGGGTTTGCGGCTGCCGCATTCCTCCGTGGTGTCAATTTCATACAGATACCCACTACTCTGATGGCCCAGGTACAAGCTTGATTTAGAGTTTATACTAAGAGTTGGGTTACTACATCTGCTCTGGTGCTAATGGTGGGCTGGATGGACTACTTTAGGTGGATTCCTCTGTTGGAGGGAAGACTGGTATTAACCATCCGCTGGGGAAGAACTTAATTGGGGCATTCTACCAGCCACAATGCGTATTGATAGACACCTACACACTGAATACGTTGCCTGACAGGGAGCTGGCGTCAGGCATAGCTGAGGTGGTGAAGTATGGGCTCATAAGAGATGCACCATTCTTTGAGTGGCAAGAAAAGAATATGCCGGCATTGTTAGCAAGGTATCCAGCAGGTTTCAAAGTTGATGTTCACATTCTGTACTATCTAATTTTATCATCTTCTTTTGATTCAGTAACTAGCGGATAGCAGCTTGCAATGGCATTAGACTTTGGTTGCTGTAGGCAAATTTTAGTTATTAGGGTGTAAGGACTGTGTAGTCAGTTCAAGATTTAATTAGATGTGCATTCTAATATTGTTTGGAGTTTTAGACCATATAGTTTGTTAAGTTTTCTCTATATATTCTCAGCATCCTGGCTGTTTGAAACATGATCATTTTTGTTTGTGCTTGCTGAAATGGCTAATTGAGTGGCATGGCCATATGAAAGAACTTGACTTTATCCAATTGCCAGGTAGTTCTTCAATGGCTGAATAGCCATTATCCGAGATGATTGCCATCTTGTTTAGTTTGACTGAATAGTGACAAAAATATCGCGTTACCCAGCTAACTTAGAATGGACATTGCTGTACATGGTATTCTTAGCTCATCGGTTTACTGTTCCTGTTGGTGGATTTACTTGTATTTCGTAACAGGAAATCATAGAGCCATAGAAACTGTTCCATTCTTCTAGTGTTCTTGTTAGTTGAGTGAGTTGTGGAGCTTGTGCTATAAACTGTAATTAGGAAGAAGTTTTGCAAACCCCACTTTAGCTTTTACAATATTACGTATGGTAGCATTACTGTTGATTTTTTTCCTTTTGAAATATGTTGAATACCTTTCTTCCACAAATTGAGCGTAATCTTAGCATGTCATGTTGCTGTTAACCTTTAATTTGAATCACATGTTTGTAGAGAACCGAATGCTTTGGCCTATGCTATTAAGAGATCATGTGAAAACAAAGCTGAAGTGGTTGCACAAGATGAGAAGGAAAGTGGTCTTCGAGCGACGCTAAACCTGGGTCATACATTTGGCCATGTACGTATATCATTAATTATTGTTAGTTTTTATGTTGATGTAATTTAGATTAACATTATAATACTATGGATTTACTTAGATAATTTGCTAAGCTGATACTAAACCTCTTTATTTTTGGTGCTGCTTAAATAAGGTATTTGATGGGGCTACTCCTGTATTCCATCTTTCTAACAGGTTAAAACTGGAAAAAGAAAATCCTTGAATCATATTTGCTGCTTAAGTCAGTAAAATGGTTGGTCAATGTAACCTGTATCTGTTTTCGTTATTATATGGATGTTTTGGTAGCATTCTATTTAGAAATTCACTTTAACATCTGAAACACAGATGTGGAAATGAATATATTTTTTTCTCTTCATGCTAGTTTAACGTAGTATGTTGTGGTCGTTGGTTGGGTATGGGTCCGAGGACCGAGGGTAGGGTACTCGCCCTCATCTAACCGCCGTCATAGCTCTTCCCTGTCGAGGTAGCGAGGCTCTGAGGCTTAGTTGAATTTTTGATTTCTTATTGCTTGATTGATAATTGATACATGCTATCCCTTTTATAGGGACGACCCGACTTGACTCCTAAGAAATAATCTATAAGGAAAGTTATCTCTAACAATTCAATCTAATAATAACTTGCCTAACTAATAGATAATACCAACCATCTAACAGATAGATTCCTAAATAACAATGCTGGCCTAATATTTGTGGTGCTACTACAGTGTATGCACTACAATATCCCAGCTGAGCTACTGTTAACACGTCTGTTGGAATGCCCCACGCCTTTCTCCATAACATAGTACCTCTTCAGTCTATATGATAGATATATTCTGGAAAACTGGCATTCAAAATTCTTTAGTTGGTGGTGAGGGATATATTTGTGTCATGGGCAAGATGTCTCTATCCTGAATCCATTTCTCAAGAGACACCATCTTGTAAAGAGGTGTTTTTTCCGTGCTTCTCGTCCTATCCTCCCTGTTCATGCAAATATAGGGCCAAATGAGGCCTGAAACCCGGGCTGCAAATACCTTTCCTTTCATTGTTAGTACTTTAGGAATTAGGATTATTTTGAGAATGTATCAGTATGACTCACAATTTGACTATTCAGGTATCAAAAACTAAATTATCTTACCTCGGATTGTCATAGCAACCTTCTGTTTTGCAAGCACCTATTATGCACTGATCACTGTATTCAATTGCCAGGCTATAGAAACAGGGACTGGTTATGGAGCATGGTTCCATGGGGAGGCTGTTGCAGCTGGAACAGTAAGATCACTTCGAATATTTTGATACCACCTCTTAGTAATGATTTTATCTCGTTGTCTTATCTTTGCTTTCGTTTTTGAATGCCATAATCCTAGGTTATGGCAGCTGACATGTCTCACCGCCTAGGCTGGATAGACGAGTCAATAAAAAAAAGGGTAATTGACATACTAGAGAAAGCCAAACTTCCCATTGCACCACCAGAGACCATGACGGTGGAGAAGTTCAAAAATATTATTGCTGTAAGTACCTTGAGATTGGCAGAAGCACCTGAGTTAGAATCGAATCTGCTTTTGTCATTGCACAAATTATTGTTGTTCTTGCAAGACTTGTAGATTGTGTTATCCTGTGCTTATTTCAATGCATTGCTATAGCATACCTGTACACTTGGATATCTCAGGTTGCTTCGTTTGTATTAAAAGGCAGTCTTACTGAATTCTTGAATGACATCAGGTCGACAAGAAGGTTGCTGATGGATTGCTGAGGCTCATCCTCCTGAAAGGACCTCTGGGAAGCTGTGTTTTCACCGGCGATTATGACAGGAAAGCCCTGGACGAAACCCTTCATGCGTTCTGCAACAACTGATACTTCTCAGTTGGAACTACAGTGCTTCTGTTGTATACTAGCAGGCTACATATCGTTTTCAGAGAAGAGAGTGCATTGTATATTATCCTTATTGATATTTTTTTGTTGTTGAAAATAACGGGATATGGTCAGGGATTGGTTTCAGGTTGTAGGTTGTAGGGATATTTGAATAATAGAATTCTTCTGCATTGTTACTGTCTTCTCGCTGCTGAATTCTTGACACGAGCTTTACCTTATCTTAATAAAGCTGTTGCTGTTTATGACAAGTGTACACGTTTCTTTCAGCACATACTTTGTAGTCGCATGCTATGAGAATTCAGGAATGGCGCAACTCTGTAAACTGTTGTTGATCTTGAGGAGGATATCATGTGTTATGCTTTCGTGCAGTGTAGTTTGGTACTTTGCTTATACTTTGCCTACAGTTAGTAGCGGATCCAAAAAATTAGGTTACCGGTGTCATCGTATATTAATCTCACTTGGTAATTAGGTTCGCCTCCTGTGCTAATGTCGCAATCTCACTTAGCAATTAGGCATATATATATATATATATATATATATATATATATATATATATATATATAGAAAAAATACTTTCTACTCCCAGATGTAGTTACTCTCACTTTTGATATACCACCTAAAAGAACTTGACATACTCCTTTATCACTTTGGGTATACTTATATACTAATTATAAGATACTTCAATGTAAACCATACGAAAAAATTGCAAGAGAATCTATAGTTTTTAGCATATTTTGTAAATACCTTCATATTTACACATAAAAAGGAGTATATCACATAAAAAGAAGTATATCTAAAAAATTGTATATACCACCCCTGAAAAGGTGTGAATATCACCTAGGTGGTCTTATATATTCGTATACTACACATACATACTCTCGGTTGCACAAGATATTCCATACGTTGTGAAATACATAATAAGGAGTAACTACATCCGGAAGTAGAAAAAACTTCATATATATATATATATATATATATATATATATATATATATATATATATATATATATATATATATATATATATATGAAAAATACTTTATACTCTAGGTGTAGTTACTCCCACTTTTGATATACCACCTAAAAGAACTTGACATACTCCATTATCACTTTGGGTATACTCATATACTAATTATAAGACACTCCAATGTGAACCACATGAAAATTTTGTAAGAGAGTCCATAGTTTTTAGCATATTTTATAAATAACTTCATATTCGCACATAAAAAGGAGTATGTCTAAAAAATTGTACATACCACCGTTGAAAATGTGTAAATACCACCTATGTGATCTTATATACTCGTATACTACACATATATACTCTCGGTTGCGCAAGATACTCCTTACGTTGTGAGATATATGAGATACGGAATAGAGAGTAACTACTCCCGGGAGTAGGAAAAGTCTTCCTACTTTGAATGTGCCAATATCGCTAGGTTCACATGAATGAAGTAAATGTATCGGGATCCGCCCCTGCCTACAATTCTGTATGTTGCCTTCCATAAGGATTGAGATTGTCCTGTTGCTTGCTGCAAACTCGCAGTATTCTAACGACTGCTGCGGTGGTTGCCTGGCTGGTGGGATATGCTTGTCTTGGGCCGGCCCGGCACGGCATAAAAAATGCTGGCTGAGCACTTGAGCTCAATGATAAGCTATTTGCAGGAAGTAATCAAGTACGAGAACAGGAGACGGAATAAAGAAGCTGATACAATCCATGCATTGCACGGCTCGTAACACAACGTAAGGAACTATATTGAACTAGCAAATTAGCACAACTTGGAACAAACTTACCACGATTTATTTCGGGCACGATAAACTACACGCATCAACAGTAAAACAAGAACAAACGCCAATAGGAGGAGTATGTCATAGCCGGAGCAGCCGCCGGAGCTCGTCAGTGGCGCCGACATTCACACCCCCGCCGCTGCCGGCCACCTCCACGGAGCACGCGCGCGCGGTCGGCACCTTCCTCCCGGCCGTGACCAGTAGCGACGTCGGCATAGGCACGCTGCTCGGCGACGGCGATGCAGAGTACATAGAGTCCATCGTCCATTCCACCTGTTCTTCAGTCGCCGCCATCCTTTTCTTGGACGGCGCCGCAACAACGATCGGCGCCGATGCCCCGTTCGCCAGCGCCGGCTTCTTGGGGCTCGAAGTGGCGCGGCGCGGCTTCCTGGCACGCGGGATCGGGCGGGTTGCCGGCCAGGAGGGGTACTGCGGCGAAGCCTGGAGGTGCACGGGCAGGGGCAGGAGTGGAGGCTGCGGTGCAGCCGGCGGTTGTGGAAGTGGAGGTGTTTTGGTAGGGTGACGGTTGGTGCTGTAACACGGCTTGCAAGCCATCAACGAAGGTGATTTTGCGGAAAAGCACAAGGATTTAAAGGTACTCTCCACTGATTATCGATATCGCTTTCAAAATTCAAATCTAGTTGGTTTCTCGGTTTTGGTTTGGGGAGCTGAAACAAAAGATCTAGATCTAGAAACAAGTTCTTGGACGAAACAGGCTAGCTGATCCGAGCAGTGACAGATCAGAATTCAGAAAAGGTTGAAGAGTTAATCGAAATTTGAGGCCTATCAAACAAAGAAATTAAACTCCAACCAGCAAAAATACGTGGAGTTGTATAAAAGGAAATGAAGATGGCAGCAGCTCGTATTCTACACCGAAAAGGGAAAGGTTAGTTGAAGAAAAAGATGAACAAAGCTGAGGCTAGCTATAGTATCATGTCAAGTAGTGCATATAAACAGCTTGTGTATACTCTCGGCCGTGTGTCGATAAACGCAAGAAGCCGTTGTGTTCGTGTCCTGGCCCGGGACCCCGGCCATTTTATAGCTGCCGCAGCAGCATCATGACTCATGAGCAAACCGGCCGGTACCACCCGCTCTGCTGATCTGCTCCCAACGGATACTACTTGCGTGCGTCCGTAGGCGCGGGCTTGCAGTTTCCGTTGCCTTTCCTCGGCTGACGAGCAATGATTTGTTTTTTTGGCGCGGCGCATATGGGAGGTCGCGTGCAGTGCCGACAGGGGTGCGCGGGTGTCGCGACGCCCGAGGTGGGCGGCGGCCGGCCGGGCCGTCAGATCGGCGCGGCCGTTGGGATGGCGGACGTGGGGCCGGCACGTGGAAAGCCGCCCCTGCCGAATTTTCATTGCTGCGCCTGCGCACCGCGGCACGCCTGTACCGTGCCGCGCGGTCGAACGAAGAACGTGGTGGTCGTGGCGTGTGGGTTGGGTTGAGTTGGATGCGCGGTGGTACGTGTGATCCACGGGCGGATTTAGTCGTTCGGCACGGCACGTTTTTGCGTTTTCTTGGGTGGTTTGCTCGTGCGGCGTGCTGCCAGTCCCGGCGATTCTTTTAAGTCGGACGGTTACCTGCCCGGGTTAGGACGTCGAAGACGTACGATGCGATTCTCTGACGGACTAGGATGTCGCAACCCACCAAGGAAGGAGCCATTGCTGCTGCTGCTGAAACGGACTTCAGAGAAAGAGGAGAATGGGCCTTGAGCCGAAGAATTAGCAGCGTTGCCAGTTGGAAGAACGGCAATGCACGGCCTACTAAGCCGCTATGAGCAAACAGGTGGGCTAGATGGAATTTTAAACGTCCCACCTCACAATTTTTAAGCCCACTCGCCGTTCTAACATATATGTGTGGCCGGGTTCAGTCTAGGTTCCATCGCGAGTGTCCTTTAGGTTTGTTTAGATAGAAAGGGATTAAAATTAATCAGATTGACTTGGATTACAATGTATGAAAACGTACGTTTGAGTTTTATGAAGTTGCGGATTCGTCTCTAATCTTCGTAATTTCAAGCATGTATAAGTGCGCGCACTCGGTGTGCGTACCTTGTGGAGATGTACCGTGAGGTGAGGTGTGTGTGCATCAGTGACGGAGCCAGAATTAAATTTTAGCTAGGGCAGCGTCGTAGCGCCGTGACCGTCTTCTCCGGCGTCGACCTCATCCAAAGTATTGATCCCATCCATGTTGACGATCCAACTCTTCTTGACTCCTTCCCCGTATTGGCTCGAAATAAACATAAAAATCCGAACAAACCTAGCATTATATGATTCGAAAATTGAGTGAGAAGTTGGAGAGAAAGAGCGGTACCGCCCCCACCGCCTCGCACGCCCCCTCGGCCTCGCTTTCGCCGCAGACGCCGCGTGGAACCATGCCTTCACCTGCCGCCTGCCTGCGCAGCCTTATTGCTCCATTTCTACCAAATCAAACAAGTAACGACAACACATTTCAAGAGTCAATACCGTATTTGATTTCAACGTGTGAATGGTAAAGAGTAAAACTTATCACCTAGATACTTACTATTGGAGCTTTTCCCATCTTATTCTTGTCTTACTTGCTCATCTTAACTTAACACAAATTCACACAATCATGGAATCAATCAATCATTGAATCACAGTATCACACAAAATCACAAATCACAATGTTCAACACTTCAATAGTTCAACTTAACACTTGATTACTTGAAGAGTTGAAGTCTTGAACGGTCACAAAATCACAGTTGAACACTTCATTACTTGAAGTCTGATTGGATCACCGAGTATCGGAGTAATTGTACCGCAGTGGACGCGGCCGAGTGGGAGAGCGCAGACACCGGAGGCCCAGAGCGCGAGCCGAGCAAACCGCGCGCTTCTTGCCCTGCGCCTTGCTGCCGGCTGCCGCTGGCGGTGGCTGCCGCGCCGGCGCGCGCGCTGCCGCTTTTGCGCTGCCGCCGTGGCGCCGCTACCGTGCACCTCGCCGCCGCCAGCGGCCACGATCGTGCCTCACCGCCACGGCCTCGCGGTCGCGGCCTCGCCGCCGCCGCCGCACCGCGCGCGCTTGCCCGCCGGCCGTCGCCACTCGCCCGCGCTCCCTCACGGCCTCACCCTCTCCCCTCGCCCGCCGCCGCGCGCCTCACGTCGTGGGCTCGTGGCCGCTAGGGTTGGCGCCTGCCTTGGCCGGGAGGAGGAAGGACCGAAGGAGCTCCATCGCATCTCCTTGAGTGAGTTGAGTGGGATGTTGGGCAGTTGGGCCCTTTTCTTCGGCTGGGCCGCTGGGAAGGAGGGGTTTCACGCCGGATGGGAGCTCGAGCAACCGCCCGAGTTGGCCCGAAGGGTGGGTCCGCCCCTGGTGTGCATATGTTTTTTTTTTTGAAACTGGATGTGTGCATACGTTAATATTACGTTTTAGCAAGGCCTCTTATGATGCTATCAACTGAAATATAATTGATGAAATCTTGCAAGCATAGGGCTGCCAAACTCGTGTAAAGTGTGTAACATACACGAAAGACAGCTGATGCATAATTTTTGCGAACAGCCGTTCGTTTCCGGTTGCCCGACAAGGTCGGTCAGGTCATATACTCGTACCGCTATAAGCACATCTACCGAACGTTCAGATGCTTATATCTTCCAGCACACGAGATATGCTCAACCCTTTATCCTATCAGACAATTCGAATCCGGCGTCGTTTTGAGAGAAGGGCACGTACGCTCGTCCAACTACTATTCGAGACCTTATCCAACATTGCCGACACTAGACCGCTCGAACTGTTTACATGATTTCAACGGGGGAGATAGCGAGAGCCATTTTGATTTTGTCCAGCATGAGCTGATGCCCTGATGCAGACATGCAAGCATCTGAGAATCCGAGAAAATTATGCATGGCAAGAAGCAATCTAGGTCAAAAGAGTGATAATTTGGCTGGGAAATCTCAGGGCATTAGAAGCATCCACGTTGTGATTGCCCTGTTGCACGAAGTGACACGACGGACCGTGCGTTGTCAGTAGTCAGATGACGAAATAACGCCTTGATTTGTCTGTTTGGATGAATGCCCACATGTTAATCCATTATGTCGGCAGCTAAGGTCATGTACAATGGTATAAACGATTATTGCTTGTAATATTTTTATATTATTTATAGATAAAATTAAAAATAACTCATATAATGAGTTGTTTTTAAGCTATGTAAGTATGACTTCACAAACTGTCCAGACAGTATGATACAATAGCGAAAAAGCCGTCTATAAATGTCTTATAGACTGTCTGTTGCATATCAGACAGCTTCATTCTCCCTCGTCCAGATCATTAAAAATCTTACATGGCAAAGATTATAGACTGCTGATATCACCATACTGTACATGCCCTAAGCCATGCAATATTAGACTGTTTGGAAACGTAGGAAAAGAAAAATACAGAAATGGGAAAACTGCAAGAGTAATAATAATAACGGATTTGCTATTTCTAAGCCGCTTGATTTTTTTTTAAGTTTTAGTCAATTGTTGTGACCATTGAATTTGTGTAGAGATTGATGTATCATATGATTGGATATTGATCAAGTGAATAAAACATGTGATTTATACTTAATAAAATTTCAGTCACCTTACGAATAGACAATCCCGGTAGGTCGCCACGCGCCCTTTCCCTGTGCTGCTTCCACGCGGAAACCGGCCAGCCCGTAGCGCTTTTGGTTTCCCGGTTGCCCGCGCTTCTATAGGTTCCTCACTTCGCCTTCACGTTGCTTCCATTCCTTCGTCTCGTCCCCTTGCTTGCTTCGCCTCCGCCGCTTTCTCCGTCGCCCTGCTCCCTTGAGGTGAGTCTGTCCTGTTCTGCTCCGTTCTCGGTACGACTGTTTCTTGCTCGGTGCTCATACGTCCTGATGCGTTGGAATCAGCGAGACCTCAGCGCGTCGACATCCCTTGTTCACGATTTTAGCCCAATCGCGCGTAGACGCGTGTAGAGTCGCTCGCGAGCTGTCCGATCGCGGTGCGCGGCTCACATGCTTCGGAGGTCTCCGCACCAGAAGGCACGTCACCTCCTCTCGATCTCTCCCTCCCTCGAGCGGTCGAGTCCCACGTCGCTCACTTCTTCCTCTTTCTCTCTCGATTTATCCCACCGGGAGGTGACGCCGCCAGAGGGTTCTACCCGCGTCTTCCCCTTCGGTCGCGTCGTCCTCGTAGTCCCCTCGCCCTCCCATTCACCGTGCCGCCCTCGCCGCCCACCTCCTCACCTTCGGCCACGCCGTCCTCGCCTCCCCTTTCTCCCCGCTGCTGACGGTGCTGAGGAATCAGGTTTTGGACGGCCGTCGTCCAGTTTGGGGATATTTTTTTGTGTTGTCGTGGTTCCCCTGCCCAAATCCGTGCCATCCCAGTGGGGCTACGCCGGTCTCGACGCTATCGGGGTGAGTTTGGGGATTCTTTTTCGGGGGTTTGGTTTTTGGTGGATTGGAGAAGCCTCACCTTCAGCCGCGCCATCCCGCCGCCGGTGTTGAGGAATCAGGTTTTGGACGGCCGCCGTCCGGTTTGGGGACATGGTTCCCCTGTCCAGATCTGTGCCATTCCGATGGGGCTACGCTGGTCTCAACACTATTGGGGTGAGTTTGGGGATTCTTTTTTAGGGGTTTGGTTTTGGGTGGATTGGGGAAGCTATTGGTCGCCGGACGGGTGTGATATGGTGTCTTGGATCTTGTTGAAATTCGGTTAATTTGTATTAGCTGCTTTCATCCACCAGTAGAAACTCTTATGTTTGAAGCCTTAGATGTAGATCTGTTGATGATATAAGTTCTTTTTCTAGAGTTGTCTTTAACGCAGTTCATTTGTATCATATTATTTTTCATAGCCCAGCATTATATAATTGTTCACAACAAATACTGCCATGCTCAGATGAATACAACAATATAATTTCATTTTCTTTGGTTTGTTCCTTTTAGCATCACCAGCCTTGAATATTTAATTGTGTTTTCACTGATTATTTTCTACTGGTATCCTTATGCCCATTCGGTTAACCACGCTTTAATCTTTTCAGAGCCTAGCAGCTGCTGATTGGTTTACAGCTCGAACCGCCGACAATGTCACTTTCCTTGATATTTGTTCTAAACGGTGCAAAATGATCTGAGACAATAGTAAAGGCAAACAAATTTTGCCTCATTTGAGTGATTCACGATGCTAATGATTTTTTTTAAAATTAAATGATGGTTGTATGGACTTCAAGATACATTTGATAGCAACCAAATAAAGATACCTGCCTATTAGAGCAAGTTTGTTCTCTCAAATTCAATAGGACACATATTGACTGGTACATGGCAAACGACACATATTTTGGGTAGCTAGAGCTTGTTTATCATACTATCTATAGGCATAGACACCTTAATTACCATTGGCGAAAAGGATATCAATTTTCTTTTGTTCTGTGACCAAATTTCTTATTAGTTCTGCTTATATACTATTTTGGATAAAATAAGCTTGCAATAGCTATGATTGAATCAAGAGAAACACTACCTAAAATTGATTTGAGCCCGCTCATTCTTTCACTTAGAGTTTCTTTAAAACTAGTGCTCATGTTCATTGAGAATATATTCGAATTTTGTCACATACTCGCATTTGTTACTGCTCTATAACGATGTTGAGATTTTTTTCCCTAGGAAGTGAAATCAACATACTTCAATGCTGATCAAGCTGGTAGTGAGAGATTGAAAGAGCATGCATCTTCTTTGAGAAAGGTATTACCTTGAGAATGAATCTTATTGCTGTGAAAGTTAGTGAATCGTTTATGAGTTTGAAAAGGTGCTATCTTGAGAAAGTGTTTAAGAAAAATAGTTGGTCAAATATTGCTATGCAAAACATTATTTGATATTCCAAGACATCATATAATAAATCCTTTTTTAATTTGAATGTGATATCATGCATGGTGAATTCTCGTAGGAATTGAGAATACAGGAAATAAGTAAAAACAGATGTGTTGGATGCTTCACTGGAAAAAATACATGAATTTTAGGAAGACATCTCTTTGAAGAGAGAGAGAGAGAGAGAGAGAGAGAGAGAGGAGAGAAAAACAGAGATTACCTTGGAATTTTCAAAGGAAAATTTCCATTAGCTTTGAGCAAATATTTGTTTTCCTCCAAAATGTGTAGGAAAGAGGAGATTTCAATTGGCTTTTTGGGAGCCATTCTTTTGTTCCAAAGGGACATGCAAGAAATTTCCTATATGATTGAAATCCTACAAAATTACTTTACTCCCACCGTTTGCATTTACTTGACAATTTTGACAAGACACGTTTACCTAGTCAATCATTTGTTTTTATATGATATGACTAAAACACCCTTGATAGATGACAACTAAACTAATATACTATGGGACGACAAAGTGTGTGGTGGAGAAGGGATGATAATAAGCACAAAGTAGAAAATTATGTACCAAGAATCGTGGAGTGAAGCATTTGTGAACAAATAAAGTGGTCAAAAGTGACTCGATAATTACCATAAAAAAGTGACTCGTGAACGAAGGAGTACTTTTTCTTCATCGCAAATGGGTCCTAAGATGAAATGGCAGGGAAAAACAAATGTTGTTGGGCTGTTGAGTTGGGCCTACGTGGCTACGTGCTCTTATTTCTTGGCATTTGGTAACTTGGCACAAAGCCTTGCCGTTACACTTAGGTCAATTCAATGCTTGTTGCAACAATGTGGACGGACGACGGTCTCAACTCATCATCAACCGTCCAGGTGTCCAGCTATTCGTCGGAAGTCGAAAAGTTTTCCTACGTGAGTTCTGTATGAATCCTACAAATTTCATGTTGTCGATGGTTTAGTATCGATCTTATGAGTGAATGCTGAGGGCTCTTCTGGAGTGAAACCACATAGAAAAAGACACGAAAATTTTATACAGGTTCAAGGCTTCTCATGAGAGAATAATAACAATACTCCTGCGTTTGTTGTATTGATTGTGTTTACAAGAAGTCACTAAAGCTAGGGCTTAATCTTTTGTCTCTCACTTCTCGTTTGTTCCTTCCTTTGTCCACAGACTTTACTCTTTATATAGTGTATGAAGGGGTGCTAGTTGTTTACATCAAGAGATGTTTTGTCGTTTGATGCAATGCACACGTTTAAGGATAGTTATTGTCAGAGATGCATCCCTCACGTCACCTTGCGGTTATGTCGAGACAGATGTTTAATACGTGTAAATATCTCAGGAGTAACGACACATATTAACTACTATGTGTATTAAACACAACGCACAAATGTCCTTAGTCGATTGAGCCCACATGTCTGTAGGCTAAATCGACCATAGGGTGGTCGTAGATGACCTGGTCGTAGTAAGACTTATGACCATGGGGTAATCATAATAGGACTTACGATTAATAGATAGTAGTAGAAAAACTTACGACTATATAGGGTGATTGTAGTAGAATTTACAATCAATATGTGTTCGTAGAAGGACTTACGACCATATAAAATAATTGTAGTAGAACTTACAATCAATAAATAGTTGTAGAAGGACTTGCGACCATATATGGTGGTCGTAAAATAACTAATGACCACTATATGTGTATGATTTTTCTCATTGTTAATAGTGAGGGGTATCTTTGAAGATTATATAAAATACATTATTATCTATAAACGTTATAGATAAATAACTTAATTAATTGAGGGTTATTAGATTCTCGTCACATGTTTTTTCAAAGTGTAGGAACTAGGTATGCAATGGTCTACAAACTTGAGCCTTCTCTCGTGAGAAACCGAGTTTTTGGCTAATTTAACACTGTTTACAACATCAATAGCAAATCTGGCTCTCCGTCCACCAAAACTGCAAAAATAGCATCAAGTCTGTGCCGCAGGGGCACGAACATCTCCTCCATGCGCCATGTTGTAACAGCCCTAACTTAGGGTTTGTAGTTCAAATGTAAAATTTTGAGGAGAAATAAAAACTTTTGTTGTCTCTTCAAATCATTTGAAAGTTTCTACAATTTTCCCTAGCAATTTCCAATTTTTAGAATTTAATTCTTGTGATTGGAAATTGTTGTTATCAGATTCTTAGCTTTCAAACTTGTGATCATCCTCTGAAATTATTTTTTCTGTCGTCTTGATCATCCTATCTACCTCCCTGAATTATTTCACAATTTTTAGATTTTATTTGCTATTTCAAATGGCCAAGTCAAACTAGTTGAAAATCTGGTCAAATCCTAGGTCAGCATGTTTGTGAATTTTCTGTAGAACTTTTTAGTGCATAAAAAGTTCTGGAAAATTTATGCAATGTTGTTCTCTGTCTCAAGTAGCTACCATAAAAATTTAGAAATTTTTGGAGCTCGGGATCTATCTCTAAAAATTCCCTAAACTCTCTCAGCTTTTAAAATCAAAAATCGAAAACATCGCTTGTCGGCTCGAACCCGAGCCCGACTCAAATCCGACCGCGCCAATTGACTCGGTCGCGTCAACTAGCTGCACCGCGCGCGAGACCAATCGATCGTGACCGTCCGATGCAAATCGAACGATCCACGTGCGCGCATGCAACCGACCTGTCCGAATGCATACATCAATCTCGACCGTCCATCTCAGATCCAACGGTCGACACATTCACGATCGAGTCAAACCACCTAATCGCACCGTGCCAGTCTCTGGTCCGCATCGCTTCGCTGCTGTCGCTGACAGTCGGGCCCCACATGTCAGGTCGTCACCTACCTTGCGCCGAGGAGCTGAGTGCCGGCGGTGGCGCGCATGAACGCCACCTCAGCTCCGCTGTCTCGTCACCGCTTTCCGATTTTCTCGCGCGCATTTCCTCGGCCGCATCTTCCGCTGAGAGACCATGCCCTGAGCAGCGTCAATCATCCACTTTTCCGTTTGCTCGCTTTGTCGGCACCGTTCTTGAGCTCCACGGTGCCAAAACGCCGCCGCTCATTTTCCTCCGCCCGCCCCTACTTAAGCTCACCCAAGGCTCCCTCTTCCTTCTTTAGACACCAGTAAGCAATCCCCTATCACCCATTGCTCCTTCTGAGCTCAATTCATAGTTGCGCTCGAGCTCTGGTGCACGATCGTGCCGCCACCGCCGTGTCAACACCACAACCAGTGAAGATCATCCCTTCTTTTGCGCGTCACATCGTGTTCCAGATCCCTATCGTATTTTCCCCTCAGCTAATTTGAAGTTTTATTCACAGGAGCCGTTGAATTTCAATTTCCCTCTTCCTCGGCCGAAAGTTCAAACCTTCGTCCTCTTCTCCGGTGAGTTGGTTCTTAGAGCAATTGCTTGCGCTAGCACCATCTAGTGCACTCACTCGAGCTACCCCCATCTCTCTTTTTCTCTATTTTTGCTCAGGTTGCTCCCTCCTCGGTGACCCCTTGATCGCCGCCGCTGGTTGTCGTCGCCGGGCCATCTCCGGCAGCCTCTTGAGCTCCGCGTCATCCCGGTGAGTCCCTGGTAGCTCACTGATGCTCATGCGCGCGCTAGTTTTCCTCATAATCCCGTATGGCGCCGTCGCCCCTTGTCACCTCCACGACCGGCCGCCGCGGGCTCGCCGCCGCCTCGGTGCCGCTCTAGCCACACCACTGCCACCCCTAGTTCCCATTCACTCTGGGTGACCCATTTTTCAGCTCACCTTCGCCGCGCCACCACTCCACCGCCGGCGACCACCACCGCTCCTGATCGGCCAGAGCCTCCCCTGTTCTTCCTTGAGCTCCTGTTTGTTGTTGTGACCGATGTGGGCCCATCTCTCAAGCTTTGTAGTTAGTCGCTTATCATGTTTATGATTGTTCGTTAGTTCACTCTCATTGCATGATCAAAATTGGGTATTGGAAGTTTGAAAGTATTTTAGTGTGTTCTCTGAAATTGTCTCCTGTTGTCGGTTCTGTTGTCAGTGGCTAAACTCTAGTTTCATGCTTATGCTTTGAATTCTTGTTTAGTGCTAGTTGGCTCTCTTTTGTTGTGGTGGTTAGCATGAAATCATTTAGTTGGTATCTTTAAGTTCCTAAGCCCTTGTTGTCATGTTTGATCTTTGGGATAGTTAACTGATCATGTTATTATCTCTGTACTTTTGATTTATCTGTGCTGTAAGATCTGGTGTAGTAGCATGCTGAATTGTGATAACCTTTCAATATGTTGGCATGTTGCTTAGGTGTGTAAGTAGCTGAATGTTATTAAAGCCCAAACTTAATTAGAATTTTGTTTAACATCTCAATAGTTGGATACTTGACTAGTTAGTGTTTTCAATAGCTTCTTACAGGTTCTGTTCTCTCAACTGTTAATGGTTGTTTTAGAGTAGTTAGCTGCTTTTGATATATTAACTTGATGATTAAATAATAGATGTGCACACAATCACCATCAAAGTCTGTAGAAAGATTAAAACATATAAGAGGATGGATTTTGTGGTTATCTTGGTAAATCAAGTGAGTGGATAGATCTATCATGAAAGCATGTCTATTTGAATCATCTCTGTAGCAGTATCTTTCATTCTTTTGTGATAGTCTAGCCTCTGTGTATAAATTGGTGTTTGTGTTTGATTATTTGATTTTTGCCGGTGTTATTCGTTCTTATTCGCTGTTTTGTTCAATCGTTAGGATTCGATATTTGCGGCCACCCCGAGAACGATCCTCCGCAACATATTGAACAACAGCAGCCAGGCAAGCAGTTTGATCATGATAATCCCAGTATTTTAAAGTCTAATATTTTGTTTCAGCTGTATGTATGCATCGCTTAATTTGTGTTAAATTGATTAGTTAAATCCGTAGCTGCATATCCTGTAGACAAAATATTGACCTCTACTACCGAGCCTAGGTTATTTCTTTGTGATCGAGGTCGCTGGATGATCTCTTATCACTTAGTAGATCCGGGTCAACTTGCTTAGACATGCTTAGCTATCGGTAGAACTGGGCGGTTATCGACTTAGTCGGTAACCCTGATCACACAAAATTTTCAATAACTTTATGTTTCAGCATTTCTGCTATGTCTAATTGCAAAACTAAAAATGAAAACAAAAATGATTTAGACGCGGCACAATGGTAAGATTGGTGTGATCTTTTGGGTGTGATCGAAAGGTGCCCGGTCAATTAAGGACCGAACATCTTGTGAGTGAATTTTTATCCAGCATTTGGCGTGCTAACCACACTAGAGTATATGGGACCTCTCTTGACCTAGTACTTTGGCGTGTATTGGCTCCGGTCGCAGGAGGTCGCAGGAGGGATGGTGTTGGGAGCATGGTAGTTGTCCAAAAGCTTTATCCCGAGTGGGTAGTTGTCTTTTCGGCTTTACCATGTAAGCATATGGGTTTCTATCCATACGAGCGGCTCGGAGTTAATACACAATATTGGAAAAGTCTCGAGGACTTAGTTGTGCAAAGATACCTTCTAAGTGTGCTTTGGCTTAAAGGCGGTCTCAAGTGTGGGTACATTGGTACACCCTGCAGGTTAAAACTATTCGAATAGCCTCGCCCTAGGTGATGGACACGCTTGGGTAAGCTTTTCAAGAGTTAGACTACAACATTTAAATTAAAACTTGATGGGTGGTACGAACGGGATTCGTGCTATTGTTGTGGTGACTATTGGGATAGTCACTTCTAGGTTGTTTATCTTTCGCTTTTGTTATTATCATCCTTATCTTGTTATTTCAATCTTAAAAATGAATTGCAAACTTGCCTTTAAAATCAGATACCTTATTGCAAATGAAAATTGGCTTTATGCAAATGAAACATATGGCCTCCACCAAATAAGCCTCGCATGTAGCATATGAACAGTCCGCTAGTTCACACGTCGATCTTGCGGGTACAAAGACAATCTTTGTACTCAGTGCTTTGCTTAATGTTTTTGTTGCAGAGGAGGAAGGTGAGCCCCAAGGGCCTCATACGTGAACCGTGTTGCCGTTTCGTGGACGACTAGGCTTGGCGGTCCGGTCAGATGCCTTGTGGGTTGGAGGCACGCTGATTGGCTTTGTTTATAGCCATCTTATGGCACTTTTGCTTCCGCTGTCGTTCTTGTTTATTTGTGTATCTTGGCCTGTCGGCCTTTGTCTGTAATAATCTCTACTATTTGTTTATCTTCCGTTTGGTAGTGTAGTGTTTGGACTCTATGTTTGGAATGGAGTTGATGTCTAATTTTGTACCGAGGTGTGTATACTGCTTTCTGGGAAGTATACATATCTCGAGGATCGCTTATTTGATTTGTCTTTGCTAGGACTAGGTGGTTGGTTAAGCATTACAAGCCAAATAAACTGGGTCCTCACAAAGTTGGTATCGAGCCATTCGACCGTAGTAACCAAGCATAGTCGTCCTTAGGATATTTTGAAAGCCTCATTTTCAAATCATAAAAGGTTTATGAAAACCTAGGCGGATTCTCGATTTTATTCCTTACCTATCTTAGCTTTCTACTCTCATCTTACTCTAATTTAAGTTTTGAAACTTGGTTTCTCTCTTCACCTTTCAAAAGATAGTTACTACGGTGGAATTAGTTTGGGAGAACCATGAAGTTTAATCCAACTAAAACTTGTGGGGATAATAGGTAAGATGTAAAGGGAGTAGTTATGTGTCCGATTTTTCTTGGTTGGACTTTATCTTGCCTTGTGTTTGTTTCTCGACCTTTCATGAATTTGGGCTTTCTTGCTCTTAAATTTGTTGCTAACTTGTCTTAGTAAAACAGATGGCCGGAGAACGCGTGGCGCCAGCAGGTGGTCATGATGAGGAGCTTCCCCTCCTCCGACCATGGTCGAGGTGCTCGCCGATCGAGCGAACCGCATGGACCGTGACGCGATCTTGGAGGTTATTGCTAGGAATACCTCCACTCGCCGGTGGTGGCGCCACCGGACTCGCGGAGGACTTGCGAGTTCCTCCGCACGCACCGCCGACTTACTCCCGCTCCGAGGACCCTCTCGATGCGGATGATTGTCGCGCATGGTTGAGCGGAAGCTCAACATAGCTCGATGCCAGCGCAGATAAGACACTCTTCGCGCCCCACCACCTGAGGGCGCAACACTCTCATGGTGGGAGAACTATCTCGCGATGCACCCGCGCCATGTGGTCGCGTGGGAGGAGTTCGATCGACTTTTGTCGGGCCCACATCCCGACGGCCGATGAAGTCAAGAAGAAGGAGTTCCTCGCGCTCAAGCAAGGGCGCAAATGCGTGACGGAGTACTTGTACGAGTTCAATCATCCGCTCGTTATGCTCGGAGAGGTGGCCTCGGATGAGGCTAGCAGAGAAGTTTATGGATGGCTTGTCCGAGGAGCCGCAGACAAGCTATCTATTGTGGACTTCTCGACTTTCGTGCCTTGGTAGATAAGGCCATTGTTGCAGAGCATAAGGCAAAGGGCGTGGCGAGTCCCGCAAGCGCAAATGGGAGGCACATCGCCTACTCACACCAGCCTCACTGCCTCGGTGGGCGGCCACCGATGGCCCGTTCTTTGGCTCCACCGCGCCGAGGCCATCTCGCACGCCTCGCCCACCGCAGCCGTGAGCCACCACGTGCGCCGCGATCCAAGACAGCGGCCTCCGCAATCCGCGGCCGAGGTTACTTGTTTTCGCCGCCACAACAAGGGCCATTATGCGAATGCTCGCCTCGAGTGTTGCAGCAGCCCTCGTCCTAATGGAGGACGCGGCAGGGAGTGGTCACCACCGACGTAAGATGATCCGAAGACCTGAGGTGCGAGCAATGGTCGAGTCAACCACCTTCACCGAGGAGGCTCGGAGGCGCCGATGTCGTGATTGGTACACTTCTTGTTAATTCTCGCCCGCCGCAGATTATTTGATTCTCGAGCATCGCATTCTTTATTTCAAGATCATTTGCTGCGCTAGTGGTCTTCACGTGTTCCTTTGGGAGTTCCTTTGCTCATCCGCTCCGGGTCGGAAATGAGAGCCGATTCTGATGTCGGGATGTTCCTATCATAGTCAAAGGAGTGGGATTTTTGGCAAATCTTATTCTGCTCAGTTCAGCGAGTCTGGATGTGATTCTTGGCATGGATTGGTTGTCCCAACACTTGGGGCAAATCGATTGTGCCAGGAAGATTGTTTATCTCACCAGCCCTTCAGGCGAACAGGTCGGATTCTCGCCGCAGCTTCAGGGGCCACATCTTTGTGTATTAGAAGCGAAGCCAGCCTTACAGATTCAGGATGTTCCCATAGTATCTGACTTTGGGGATGTCTTTCCGAAGACTTGCCCGGATGCCTCCGCTCGAGACTGAGTTTGTCATCGAGTTGTCGCCCTGGCATCGCCCGATTTCAAGGCGCCGTGATCGAATGCCTCCCAATGAGCTAGAAGAATTGAAGAAGCGACTTGGTGAGCTCCAAGCGAAGGGTTTCATCCGCCCCGCCATCTCCTTGGGGTTGTCCGGTGATCTTTGTGAAGAAGAAGGACAAGACTTTGCGCATGTGTGTTGATTACCGTCCTCTCAATGAGGTGACGGTGAAGAACAAATATCCTTTGCCCCGCATCGATGATCTGTTCGATCACTTGATCGGAGCCTGTGTGTTCTCAAAGATTGATTTGAGAATGGGGTATCATCAGTCGATCGATCGAGGATATTCAAGACGGCCTTCACTACTCGTTATGGTCGCATTTAGTACACCGTCATGTCTTTTGGCTTAACCAATGCTCCAGCTTTGTTCATGAACTTAATGAATTCAGTATTCATGGAGTTTTGGACCAATTTGTGGTGGTCTTCATTGATGATATTCTTATCTATTCCAAGATCAAGCGAGCATGCCGAGCATCCAAGATTGTTTTGGGCAAATTGCGGAGCACCACCGTATGCGGTTCAAGAAATGCGAGTTCGTTGAAGGAAGTGGCATTCTTGGGTCATGTTCTTTCATTTAGAGGCATAGTGTGGATCCCAAAGCAAGGTCACGACGTTCTATCTTGGGGCAGCCCAAGTCGGCCACCGATGTGCGGAGTTTTCGGTTTAGCGGGCTACTACCGCCGCTTTATCGAGAACTTCTCCAAAATCGCAAAGCCAATGACCGAATTGCTCAAAAAGGACAAGAAGTTTGTGTGGACCTCACGCTTGTGATGAGAGCTTTGAGCTCAAACGGTTGACTTCACTCCAGTCCTCACTCTTCCCGATATCCACAAGAGCTTCGATATTTATTGCGATGCCTCTCGTCGTGGACTTGATGTGTTCTTATGCAGAAGGCAAGGCGGTTGCCTATGCATCCAGCGATTGAGACCTCACGAGCTCAATTATCCCACCCATGATTTAGAGTTGGTCGTTGTGGTTCATGCACTCAAGATTTGGCGGCATTATCCGACGCAGAATCACGTGAGGTGTATTCGACCACAAGAGTTTGAAATACTTGTTCACCCAAACAGATCCAACCTCAGCAGAGGAGATGGCTAGAATTGATCAAAGATTATGACATGGGTATTCAGATCATCTCGGCAAGGCCAATGTAGTTGCCGATGCACTTAGCCGAAAGGTGTATTGCAATACTGATGATCCATGAGCAAAGAACTCGCACTTCTTGCAGAGTTTGCGTCTCAACTTGGGTTTGGTTGAACATGGTTCCTTGTCGCCTTGGTTGTGCAACCGACCTTGGTGGATCAAATCAAGGCAAGACAACAATCGATGATGGTGTGGGTAAAATCAGCGTAACATCAAGAATGGATCACCAAGTGTTTCACGTAAGATGAGCACGGTGTTGTATGGTTTGGGCAGCGGCTTGTGGTCCCAAAGGTCCCGAGTTGCGGGATTTGATTCTTCAGAGGCCCATGATTCGCCTTTGTCCATCCATCCCGGGCCACCAAAATGTACCAAGATCTGCGCCGAGATTCTCGTGGACTCGCATGAAGCGCGAGATTGCGTGTTCGTGGCCGATGTGACATATGTTGTCGCGTCAAGGCCGAGCATCAAGATCCAAGCAGTCTCCTCCACCCTTGCCTATACCGAGTGGAAGTGGGATTCAGAGGCATGGATTTTATTACCGGTCCGCCTGCATTTCTTCGTGGAAGGATGCTATCCAGGTTGTTATCGATCGATTGACGGAAGGTAGCGCACTTCCCGCCAAGATTTACCACTCTCGGTGTTAGTCGATTGGCGATCTCTATATCTCCCGCATTGTGAGCTTGCATGGTGTGCCACGAACGATTGTGTCGATCGTGGCTCTCTTTTCACTTCTGGCTATGGCACGCTTTACAGAAGCCATGGGGACCCGTCTTTCTTTCACTCCGCCTATCATCCTCGGATCGATGGTCGACGGAGCGCGCCAATCAGTGCTTGAAGATATGTTCGTGCTTGTGTTCTTTCCTATGGAAAGAATTGGGAGAAGTGCCTACCGCTTGCCGAAGTTCTCCTACAACAACAAAGCTTCCAGCTAGTCTCGTGATGGCACCGCTTGAGGCTTTGTATGGGAGGCGATGCAGAACCCCATTGAACTGGTCGAGATCGGGAGAGACAGTTCTTTGGTCCGATTCCATCAATGAGGCCGAAAGTCAAGTGCGCTTGATTCGTGAGCACTTGCGCGTGGCTTAGTCCAAGCGTAAGAGCTATGCGATCGGCGCCGCCGTGAGTTGAGTTTCCACCAATGACTTTGTGTATCTCAAAGTCTCGCCTCGAAGGGACATCGCTGCTTTGTCAAGGGCAACCGCTTCTCGATATGTCGGGCCAGACGCATCATCAAGAAAGTGGAGCCGTTGCATACAAGTTGGAGTTGCCGGCTACACTCGCGGGTGCATGATGTTTTCCATGTGTCACAATTGAAGAAGTGCCTCGTATTCCAATTGAGGAAACACCATTGGAAAATATCGATGTGCAGAAGATCCGTCTTATCGTGAGCGCCCGCTCGATCCTCGAAGAAGTCGAACGCAGAACAAGGAACCGTGTGATCAAGTTCCTTAAAGTTCAGTGGTCAAACCACTCCGAGGATGAAGCCACTTGGGAGCGGGAAGATCGCCTCCGAGCAGACACCCGCCCTTCTTCTCTCAGTGATCGAATCTGGGGCAGATTCCTGTAAGGGGGGGAGATTTGTAACAACCCTAACTTAGGGTTTGTAGTTCAAATGTAAAATTTTGAGGAGAAATAAAAACTTTTGTTGTCTCTTCAAATCATTTGAAAGTTTCTACAATTTTCCCTAGCAATTTCCAATTTTTAGAATTTAATTCTTGTGATTGGAAATTGTTGTTATCAGATTCTTAGCTTTCAAACTTGTGATCATCCTATGAAATTATTTTTCCTGTCATCTTGATCATCCTATCTACCTCCCTGAATTATTTCACAATTTTTAGATTTTATTTGCTATTTCAAATGGCCAAGTCAAACTAGTTGAAAATCTGGTCAAATCCTAGGTCAGCATGTTTGTGAATTTTCTGTAGAACTTTTCATTGCATAAAAAGTTCTGGAAAATTTATGCAATGTTGTTCTCTGTCTCAAGTAGCTACCATAAAAATTTTGAAATTTTTGGAGCTCGGGATCTATCTCTAAAAATTCCCTAAACTCTCTCAGCTTTTAAAATCAAAAATCAGAAAACACTGTTTGTCGGGCTCGAACCCGAGCCCGACTCAAATCCGACCGCGCCAATTGACTCGGTCGCGTCAACTAGCTGCACCGCACGCGAGACCAATCGATCGTGACCGTCCGATGCAAATCGAACGATCCACGTGCGCGCATGCAACCGACCTGTCCGAATGCATACATCAATCTCGACCGCCCATCTCGGATCCAACGGCCAACACATTCACGATCGAGTCAAACCACCTAATCGCACTGCGCGGTCTCTCGTCCGCATCGCATTGGCTGCCGCCGCCGATCGGGCCCCACATGTCGTCGTCACTTACCTTGCGCCGAGGAGCCGAGTGTGGCGCGGTGGCGCGCATGAACGCCACTCGCCTCCATTGCCTCGCCACCGCTTCCGATTTTCTCGCGCATTTCTCGCCGCATCTTCCGCCGAGAGACCATGCCCGAGCAGCGCCAATCATCCACTTTTCCGCTTGCCGCTTGTCGGCACCGTTCTTGAGCTCCACGGTGCCAAAACGCCGCCGCCATTTTCCTCCGCCGCCTACTTAAGCTCACCCAAGGCTCCTCTTCCTTCTTTAGACACCAGAAGCAATCCCCTATCACCCATTGCTCCTTCCGAGCTCAATTCATAGTTGCGCTCGAGCTCGTGCACGATCGTGCCGCCACCGCCGTGTCAACACCACAACCAAGTGAAGATCATCCCTTCTTTTGCACGCCACATCGTGTTCCGATCCCTATCGATTTTCCTCGCCTAATTTGAAGTTTTATTCACAGGAGCCGTTGAATTTCAATTTCCTCTTCCTCGGCCGAAAGTTCAAACCTTCGCCCTCTTCTCCGTGAGTTGGTTCTTAGAGTAATTGATCGCGCTAGCACCATCTAGTGCACTCACCGAGCTACCCCATCTCTCTTTTTCTATTTTTGCTCAGTTGCTCCTCCTGTGACCCCTTGATCGCCTGGTTGTCGCCGCCGCCATCTCCGCAGCCTCTTGAGCTCCGCGTCATCCGGTGAGTCCTCGTAGCTCATCGATGCTCATGCGCGCGCTAGTTTTCCTCATAATCCCGTATGGCGCCGCCGCCCTTGTCACCTCCACGACCGCCGCGCCGCCGCCGCCGCCGCCGCCCGGTGCCGCTCTAGCCACACCACCGCCACCCCTAGTTCTCATTCACTCTGGTGACCCATTTTTGAGCTCACCTTCGCGCGCCACCACTCCACCGCCGCGACCACCACCGCTCCCGACGGCCGAGCCTCCTCGTTCTTCCTTGAGCTCCCCTGTTCTTTGTTGTGGATGCAGTGGGGCCCATCTCTCAAGCTTTGTAGTTAGTCGCTTATCATGTTTATGATTGTTCGTTAGTTCACTCTCATTGCATGATCAAAATTGGGTATTGGAAGTTTGAAAGTATTTTAGTGTGTTCTCTGAAATTGTCTCCTGTTGTCGGTTCTGTTGTCAGTGGCTAAACTCTAGTTTCATGCTTATGCTTTGAATTCTTGTTTAGTGCTAGTTGGCTCTCTTTTGTTGTGGTGGTTAGCATGAAATCATTTAGTTGGTATCTTTAAGTTCCTAAGCCCTTGTTGTCATGTTTGATCTTTGGGATAGTTAACTGATCATGTTATTATCTCTGTACTTTTGATTTATCTGTGCTGTAAGATCTGGTGTAGTAGCATGCTGAATTGTGATAACCTTTCAATATGTTGGCATGTTGCTTAGGTGTAAGTAGTGAATGTTATTAAAGCCCAAACTTAATTAGAATTTTGTTTAGCATCTCAATAGTTGGATACTTGACTAGTTAGTGTTTTCAATAGCTTCTTACAGTCTCGTTCTCTCAATCTGTTAATGGTTGTTTTAGAGTAGTTAATGTTTTTGATATATTAACTTGATGATTAAATAATAGATGTGCACACAATCACCATCAAAGTCAGAGAAAGATTAAAACATATAAGAGGATGGATTTTGTGGTTATCTTGGTAAATCAAGTGAGTGGATAGATCTATCATGAAAGCATGTCTATTTGAATCATCTCTCAGCAAAGATCTTTCATTCTTTTGTGATAATCTAGCCTCTGTGTATAAATTGGTGTTTGTGTTTGATTATTTGATTTTTGCGGTGTTATTCGCTCTTATTCGCTGTTTTGTTCAATCGTTAGGATTCGATATTTGCGCCATCCCGAGAACGATCCTCCGCAACATATTGAACAACAATGCAGAACAAAAAGCGCTTGATCATGATAATCCCGTATTTTAAAGTCTAATATTTTGTTTCAATTTGTATGTATGCATCGCTTAATTTGTGTTAAATTGATTAGTTAAATCCGTAGTTGCATATCCTGTAGACAAAATATTGACCTCTACTACCGAGCCTAGGTTATTTGTCGTGATCGAGGAGGTCGGATGATCTCTTATCACTTAGTAGATCCGGTCAACTTGCTTAGACATGCTTAGCTATCGGTAGAATGGCGGTTATCGACTTAGTCAGAACCCCGATCACACAAAATTTTCAATAACTTTATATTTCAAAGACATTTTGCTATGTCTAATTGCAAAACTAAAAATGAAAACAAAAATGATTTAGACGCGCACAATGGTAAGATTGGTGTGATCTTTTGGGTGTGATCGAAAGGTGCCCGTCAATTAAGGACCGAACATCTTGTGAGTGAATTTTTATCCAGCATTTCGCGTGCTAACCACACTAGAGTATATAGGACCTTTCTTGACTTAGTACTTTGGCGTGTATTGGCTCCGGTCGCAGGAGGTCGCAGGAGGGATGGTGTTGGGAGCATGGTAGTTGTCCAAAAGCTTTATCCCGAGTGGGTAGTTGTCTTTTCGGCTTTACCATGTAAGCGTATGGGTTTCTATCCATACGAGCGGCTCGAGTTAATACACAATATTGGAAAAGTCTCGTAGGACTTAGTGTGCAAAGATACCTTCTAAGTGTGCTTTGGCTTAAAGGCGGTCAAGTGTGGGTACATTGGTACACCCCGCAGGTTAAAACTATTCGAATAGCCTCGCCCTAGGTGATGGACACGCTTGGGTAAGCTTTTCAAGAGTTAGACTACAACATTTAAATTAAAACTTGATGGGTGGTACGAATCGGGATTCGTGCTATTGTTGTGGTGACTATTGGGATAGTCACTTCTAGGTTGTTTATCTTTCGCTTTGTTATTATCATCCTCACTGTTATTTCAATCTTAAAAATGAATTGCAAACTTGCCTTTAAAATCAGATACCTTATTGCAAATGAAAATTGGCTTTATGCAAATGAAACATATGGCCTCCACCAAATAAGCTCGCATGTAGCATATGAACAGTCCGCTAGTTCACACGCTGTCTTGCGGGTACAAAGACAATCTTTGTACTCAGTGCTTTGCTTAATGTTTTGTTGCAGAGGAGGAAGGTGAGCCCCAAGGGCCTCACGTGAGTCGTGTTGCCGCTTCGTGGGACGACTAGGCTTGGCGGTCCTGGCCGATGCCTTGTGGGTTGGAGGCACGATTGGCTTTGTTTATAGCCATCTTATGGCACTTTTGCTTCATTGTCGTTCTTGTTTATTTGTGTATCTTGGCCGGCGGCCTTTGTCCGTAATAATCTCTACTATTTGTTTATCTTCCGCTTGGTAGTGTAGTGTTTGGACTCTATGTTTGGAATGGAGTTGATGTCTAATTTTGTACCGAGGTGTGTATATCGCTTCTGGGAAGTATACATATCTGAGGATCGCTTTATTTGATTTGTGCTGCTAGGACCAGGTGGTTGGTTAAGCATTACAAGCCAAATAAACTGGGGTCCTCACACATGTGTCCCGAGTCCGTGCCCTAGGCGCACTAAGTCGATGGGCTCGCAGTCAGTGGGAGAGAGGGAGGAACAGAAGAGGAAAACAGAGGAGGGGCGATGACGCGGAAGCGGCCGGCAAGGGACAAAATGGAACGACAGCGTCTCGGGGTTCCTCCAGGTGGTGGTGGCGCAGGTGGAGCAGCACAGTGGAGGCGGCGGCAGCTCGAGCACAGGTGGAGGCGGCGGCAGCTCGAGCGCACGAGAGGACAGCAGCGGTGGCGGCTCAGCGGCGTTCGCCAAAAATTGGCGCGAGCATTGGCTCGGCGTCGATGAGGGGGTCGTGCTGGGTGACTCGGGGAGTCCAAAGAGGAACCGAGGTGGCGTGGCGGCGGCGTAGTGGCCAAATGGAGAGGGGGAAAGTGGATGACACAGGGGACACGAGATGACGTGCATAACAAGGCTTGGGGCTCACTAGCGAGGGCGATCAAAGGCACGACGCGGTCGAGCGGCGGGTCAGTGCGCATAGGGCACGGACGAGGCTCGTCCGTGCGCCTGGGGCACAGATTCGGGCCACGTGGCACGCGGAAGCTTGTCCGTGCCCCTAGGACACGGACTCGAGACATGTGGTGCACGAAGGACAAGGGCAGGGGCACAGACTTAATGCTATTTTTGCAATTTTGACAAGTTAAGACCAGATTTGCTATAGATCGTAAACAGTATGCCGTATGCCGTGACTCGAGACAGACACGATGTTGCATGCTTTCCACACACGAAGCGGACATGACGTGCCCTGGCCCACACGTCAGAGGCACCGAGTACAGATCCACTTCCCCACCATCACACACTGACACACCCATCTCGCAGCACTAAAAGGGGGAGAAGAATCACTTGCTTAATGACCTTTAATTAGGCACTCGCTTCCCCAAGAATTACTGTTAACCCCACCTTAGATCGCGGCCACGTGCGCAGCAACGTGCCGACCCTGAGGAAGAGGCCCCCTCCCCTCCGCTTCCCTCCAAACCCATTCGATTCCTCCGCCCCGTCGAATCCAACTCCAAAAAATTTCTCCACCGCAGAGAGAGTGGGAGCCCTTAGCCTTCCATGGGCGCCTCGCCTCCTGAATCGAGAGATTAGCCAAGGAACGTGTGCCCTCGCGACCGCGCCACGCCTCTCTGGTTCGTCGTCTCCTTTCCCCCGCGTAGTGTCCCTCTCGCGTTCAGGCGATCTAGGCTTCTCCGTTGCTCTGGATGGGTCCGTAACTTTTGAATTTGCAGTTTTTTTCTTCCGTGGATTTGTCTAGGTTTCCGTGCGCTAGTGATTTTCACCCGCTTCGTCTCGCGACAACAACTCGTGGGGGAACCTCCTGTCCTTTGGCTTGAGCTGATCCGGTAGTGTTTAAATGTAGCCTGTGATTCGTCAGTTTAGCAGTGCATTCCTCTGTTATGTTTGAAAATTTTCCGGTGATGCGTCGTAATGTGATTTTTTACACAATGATAAAATCGTGTTTAGCCCGGACAGACATGGTCAGTAAATAAATGCGACACCCCTATTTTTTTTTTCTCCATTTGAATGATTTTTTTCTTAACAGTACGGATTTGCTGTTTGGGCAGTGCATGAACCCTGTAATTTGTGAGTCTAGCCTCTTTAAAATGGTGTAATTTGGTTCATCAATTCGATCCAATCT
Organism: Ampelocalamus luodianensis; assembly: GCA_036346255.1. Classification (NCBI taxonomy): domain Eukaryota; kingdom Viridiplantae; phylum Streptophyta; class Magnoliopsida; order Poales; family Poaceae; genus Ampelocalamus; species Ampelocalamus luodianensis. The sequence goes on along the minus strand of CM070634.1, from coordinate 95,885,450 downwards.
AACATTTTTTTTAACAAAATATAGCATTTTGGTTAAACCTAAGATTACCCTTTTTTGATTTTTTTTCTTTGGCAGTTTCCACCTTTTTATTTCGTGAAATCTTCAGTTTACCATTCCTGATTCGATCCTCAATCCGAAACCCACTTCAAAAGCAAATATTAAAGCACCAGCCCGACCCCCAAACAAGAACAGTCTGCAAAGGTGCCATTCTTTTCCTCCACCATTTGATCCACTTTTTGTATTCGCATGTAATTATTTAATAATAACAAACGATAACTTGAGTGGTGCCACCGTATATTATTCTGAAATCCGCGTGATCAACTCGAAAGTTACAAGTATGCTCCTTGCCCTAAACTCTTATCTTTGTGCTATCAAACCATTTGGCATTAGCTGTGCTAAGCTTTGTTATTATCGGTTTCTTGCCTGTCGTTTTCACTAAAATTTTAAAATCTTGATCTGTGATCTGTGGGCTGAAGCATTACTTTCATACTGTGGGGGAATGTTGATTGATGGCCCCCTCCTGTTTCTAATGTGGGAAATTGGTTTATGTTGCCCCACAAATCGATATAAATCTGTTTGCAATGAAATTTTCTAATATCGGGGGCATTTTCATGCCCTCTCACGCAACAAGTTGAATAGGAATAGGATATTTGTAGAAAAGGTCTACTAGCCAGTGCTAGGTGCCTAGGAGGTTAGCTCACTCTGTTTGTTCCCTCACAATTTAGCAGAGTGAAGTGTTTTTTATTGATTAATTTACCTGAGGGTAATTTTTTTATTTGATCTTTGGTTTTGCAACTTTTGGTAGAAAGCTGGGACATTTTTGGAGGTTTTAGAAGGAATCTAAGATGGGCGTAGTCAGCATAGTGCTTGGTTTCTCCGGGTTTGGCTTTGGATTCTCTGCTGGTATTGTTATCGGGTACTATCTCTTCATCTACTTCCAGCCAACCGATGTCAAGGTGGGGACTTTTCTTACTGTATGTAATTTCATTGTGTTGTATACTGAATACTTGTGTTATGCCATAGCTGCATTGCTAATAAATGTCTAATTATTTTAACCAAAGCGAACTGGCAACAGTTTTAGGCTTTTAGCTCTTGCCGTTAAGGAGAAACACAGAGGCATGGAGTCACCAATGAACACATTAACTCTTTTGCACATCACATCATAATTCAGTTCCTTTTGACCACACATTGACACATTGTTGACATACCTGTGTTGAGTATTCTGTATTTTTGGGGTTTGAAATTTATCTTTCCTTATGATGTATGATCACCTGTTTAAACTTTATATATGCATGCATGTTGTGCATTTAATGCCTATGTACTGGAATAAACACTTTGAATGTTGCTTGGTGGTGTACTGGTGTCACATGGATTAGTTGCATCCCCCAGGAAAGGGTCATTTCATGCAGGATATACAGACCTACAGAAAAGTACCAATACTATAGCAGTTACTGATGTATACCATGTATTACATGGGGTAATTTCCCCCCTTGATCACCTTTCAGGATGTCAAAGTTCGCCCACTTGTGGAATATGACTCAAAATCTTTGGATGGCATCCTTCCTGAAATTCCTTTGTGGGTCAAGAATCCCGACTACGATAGAGTATGCTCCCCCATTTTTTAAGCTTGCAACTACTTGTTGAAGAAAACTCATGCACTCAAACAATAGCAGTGCTAGACTGCTAGTTATTTTTAGATCCTCATTTTTCTCCTCGTTATTAGATTGATTGGCTGAACAGGTTTTTGGAGATGATGTGGCCTTACCTTAACAAGGTACTCTATCTCGTAGATTACTCTGGAGCATGAGAGTATGAGACGGTTATCTCTGATTGACATTAAAACTTACTGTGCTATATTGTTTATTTATCCTGTAGGCTATCTGCAGAACTGCACAGGAAATTGCAAAGCCAATTATTGCAGAGAACACTGCAAAGTATAAGATAGACTCTGTTGAATTTGAATCACTTACTTTGGGTAGCTTACCACCCACCTTTCAAGGTTAGTAGTGGCACATTCTGATTTTTCTTGACATGCAGGCATCTGTATTTCACATGGTTTTAAACCTTTCTTTGAAATAGAAGCAACGTATTTTGCATGACTTTTCTGCAAACTGTTGTACACTCCTTATATGGTGCCTGTTGTGTTCTGTATCTTGAGTTTCAGTTGTATAATTTTATAGGTTGATGCAAGGATTAGAAAACCGTTACCGGCTCAAATCCCGCCGGTCGGCCGGTAACCGGAGTTCCCGGAAAAAACTCGGTCAAAATTCATCCAAATAAATTTGAATTTGGGATGTTTCCGCTGGAATTTTGAATCTGAATCTGAATTTGAATTTGAAGTTTTCCGGTCGGTATTTGGAATCCCGGTTCCCACCGGTAAGTCCGGTAATCGGCAGTAACCGGCCGGGTTTTTCATCCCTGGGTTGATGTGTAGCCAAATTATCCCCTTTTTATAAAGTATTTATGGTTTGAAATTTTGTATCACTGCAGATATAGAATATGGTGACATTGCTAATACTTTGTTCCAGTTAAGCTGCTATATATTATGTTTAGCATTGGAAATTCCATTTACAGTGATAGGGTCACGACATCTTCTGATTGACTATGGAGAGTTAATGACATTTCTACATCACCATACCCATGTCTAGCTGATAACAATGCACTATGAACTCTTTTCATATCTAGCCATTACACTAGATTGATTATATGCGATGCAAATTGTTTTACACTTGATTGTGCAAAAATTTGTATTGAAACAACGCATGCTTTCCCCCTTAGGAATGAAAGTCTATGTCACAGAAGAGCAAGAGTTGATAATGGAACCATCTCTTAAGTGGGCTGCAAATCCCAATGTCACTGTTGTTGTTAAGGCTTACGGGTTGAAAGCAACTATCCAGGTATTAAATTTTTATGTCATGAGCTGAAATAGTAAATTCATGCTCATTTTATGACATGTAGAATTCAGCCAAGTGAAATCTTTATTTGTTCATGAGATATTTCAGATTATGGATTTGCAAGTCTTTGCTTCGCCTCGTATTACGCTGAAGCCGTTGGTGCCTACTTTTCCTTGCTTTGCAAAAATCCTTGTCTCTCTCATGGAGAAGGTCTGGCAACTTATTACTGATTACTTGTATTTTTACTGCCCTTCTGATCCACATTTTTACTAGTTATGATTGGTTTTGCAGCCACATGTTGACTTTGGGCTAAAACTTCTTGGAGCAGATGTAATGGCTATTCCTGGTCTTTACAGATTTGTTCAGGTATTCCTAACTCCTAATACGAACCTTCTCATGTGAAAGTTTTTTTCGTTTAGCACCAGTGTTGAAAGTTTCATTAAATTTGCTAAACACAGTGAATTAGTGATATTTTAAGTGGCTTTATCATGAATAAATTATTACAACTTATTTTGACACTCACAGCAAACTTGTAGACCTGTTGGCCTACATGTGTCTACATGCCTGTACAAAATATTCTTGTGTACCCAACGTAAGGTTTTTCTGCTACATTATAATTTGTTGGTTGCCTGTATTTGTTTTTTTTTCCCGGTATCTAGCTCACTATTACAGTGGATGTATCTATCACACCCCTTTCAGTAAAATTAGTTCCTTTTTAAACTACTATCTTTTGTGCATTTGCAGGAGACCATCAAGAAGCAAGTTGCGAGTATGTATTTATGGCCAAAGACACTAGAAGTGCCTATAATGGATCCCTCAAAGTAAATTATTTATCACTTACTCTATTTTGGTTCTTATACTGTGTTTGAAGTGACTTTTGCTAATGGTTTCCACATTCCCAGAGCATCAAAGAAGCCTGTTGGAATTCTACTTGTGAAGGTTTTAAGAGCTCAAAATCTGCGAAAGAAGGATCTGCTGGGTAAATCAGACCCATATATTAAACTTAAGATGTCAGATGACAAGCTTCCATCCAAAAAAACTACAGTAAAGCGCAGCAATCTCAATCCAGAATGGAATGAAGATTTCAAATTTGTCGTGACAGATCCAGAAACTCAGGCACTGGAAATTAATGTCTTTGACTGGGAACAGGCACGGCTTTCTTTGTTCATGAAATCTTTTGTTTTTTTCCTGCTTATATGTTACCAAAGAATACATAGTTATTTTTTTTAATATATATATATATATATAGGTTGGAAAACATGAGAAGATGGGCATGAACAGGGTTCTGCTGAAAGAACTTCCCCCAGAGGAGACTAAAATCACAACTCTTAACTTGCTTAAGACCATGGATCCAAATGACATACAAAATGAGAAGTCTCGTGGTCAGATTACTCTGGAGCTGACATATAAGCCTTTCAAGGAAGTTGAAACAGAGAAAGAAGGCATTGATGGTACTAATGTGGTAGAGAAAGCTCCAGATGGTACTCCAGCTGGTGGCGGGCTGCTTTATCTTCTTGTTCATGAAGCTCAAGATCTTGAAGGGAAGCATCACACAAACCCATACGCAAAAATAATTTTCAAAGGAGAAGAGAAGAAAACAAAGGTATTTATCTATGTAACATTATGCACTTTAACATCACAATTTGAAATGTTTATGATACGGACTCCCAAATTTCAATCTCTACTAGGTTGTCAAGAAGAACAGGGATCCACGCTGGGAGGACGAATTTGAGTTTGTATGTGAGGAACCACCTACAAACGATAAACTACATGTTGAAGTCCTAAGTAAACCCCCAAAGAAAGGGCTGATACATGGCAAGGTATGATTTTCTACATGAAATGCTGGCCCTTATTTGACGTGGTAATCTATTGAGAACATTTTTGTTGCTCTACAATTAGATAGCAGATGTTTTATGACCGCACCGGTTGGCGGTTGCATTGCTTCTTTTGGAACATCTGTCTTCCACTATTTTGTTGATATGCTTAGGAAAATTTTACAATCTGTTTGTCATGATTCATACTTGCTTGAATTTTTATGATCGATTATTTGAAGAGACCACTGCAAATGTTTTATCCTGATGCCTGTATTATGTTTATTCAGGAAACCTTAGGGTACATTGATATAAGCCTTGCGGACGTGATCAGCAACAAGAGGATAAATGAAAAGTACCATCTCATCGACTCAAAGAACGGGCAGATTCAAATTGAGTTGCAGTGGAGAACTTCATAGAAACAGTGAGGGAAGAGCTAAAATGCTTGAACATCGCAAGGTACAGGAGGATACATTTGAATATTGCTATAAAGCAGTTTGCGAATACATGTAATTGAGTCCTGTAGATATTTCCTTTGTTTCTTGACATCTGTTTTATCTTGTTGAGATATTTCGTTAATTGGTTAAATTTGTCTTCAGAACAATGTAGCCATGTTATTGACACCGAAAATGGAATTAGAACTTCTGTGTAATGACAGGTTTTAGTCCTTGTATACGGATCATAGTTATTGAAACCGGCGGCCAAAACGGTCCGACCGCGGTTCAAAAAACAAATATTTTAATATTTTCTTTGAAATATTTGACTAAGCTGACATGCATGTGGCATAATATAAAGCACAAATATTAGTCCAGTTTCCTTCTAAACAAGTAAACAACACCAACGGCCTAGCCCAGAAGGTTTATGCCTCTTAGCGCGCGTGGGGCAGTCTGGATATTCGATCCCCTGACCTAGTGGTGGCCAAACGGGCCTGTATTGGCGCGGCCCGATAAGGTCCAATAGCTAATTGGACCGGCAGTAGGCTAGGCATGGCACGTCGGCATCTTAGGCCATGCCAGGTTGGCCCGCTGAATTAAGCTAGTCGTGTGTGTGCGCCCGTGCGATCGTGCTCGACTACCAAGCTCCTAGCCCGCCGTGTCGCACCCAGCCATGCCATGTTTGTGCCGCGTTGGGCACGACACTGTGTCGTGGCTGGGGTGTGGACTCAAGAACGGTACGAGTGATCGTGCGTGGCAGTCCGGCCCATCTATAGTGCGGGCGCGTGCTGTTCCCGGGCTGGATTAACAGTGTCGTGCTTTGAGTCGGCTCGACTGGCATGGACCATATGGTCATCACTACACTGACCTCAAAAGTATTATTTTTCTAGACAAAACGATCTTTAAGGGTGTGTTTGGTTGGTGGGATGAGAATAAATGGGATACGATGGTCTTGTACTATATGGTTTCATTGTTTTCGGTGGATGAGATGATTCAATATTTGGAGAGAATATTTCTTAAATTTGTATCTCACTATTCAAAATAGAATGATTTAGTTCAAGCAATCAAACACATGGATAATTTTTTTCTTGAACCATCTCATACATTAACATGTGGTACAAGCAACCAAAACTAAGAGAATTGGACCAAACATTAAAATTTGAAAATATGCTCCAAAAGTATCTAGTTTTTCATGGAATTTACTAGAAGCATTGGTGATATGGGAGTTGCTGTTCATAGGCAGCCGACTCGATTTTTGGGCTCGGGCCTTCGGTCCAAAGCCTGAAAAAGCCTGATGGCAATTATAAAATAATAAATATTTTATTATGGGAATGAATTAAATAGTAACATTTTATTCCCAGCAAAAAAAAAAACATCTTCCCCAAAAATAGGAATTTTGGGCTTTTTCCGAGCTTCAAGCTTGGGCTATTCGGGCTTTTCCAAGCTCTTCACGAAGCCCGTCCCGTCCAGGGACTTGAACATATCTAGGCAGTGGGTGAACAACTACAGTTGTTAGGTCACACGAGCTATCATCGATCCTACGTCGAGAAGATTGCCCCGTATTGTTGATAGTCTAGTATCGATCTTATGAATGAATGTTGGGGCTCTCCTAGGGCGAAATCATACAGAAAAGGACACAAGAATTTTATACAGATTCAAGCATTCTCTTGAGAGAATAATAACTCTACTTCTATGTATGTTGTATTGATTGTGTTTATAACAAAAAGTCACTAAAGTTAGGGCTTAATCTTCTTGTCTTTCACCTATCATCTGTCCCTTCCTCTGTCCACCGACTTTACTTGTTATATAGTGCATGAAGGGGTGACAGTTGTTTACGTCAAGAGACACCTTGTCGTTTGATATAATGCACACGTTTAAGGGTAGTTATTGTCAGAGACGCATCCCCCACGTCGCCTTGTGGTTATGTAGAAACAGAGGTTTAATACGTGCAGTTATCTCAGGAATAACAACACATATTAACTAATGCGTGTATTAAGCACATCACACAAATATCCCTAGTCGATTGTGCCCACATGTCTGTAGGTTTATCGACAATAGGGTAGTCGTAGTAAGACTTACAATCATAAGGTGATTGTAGTAGGACTTACAATCAATAGGTGGTTGTAGAAGGACATACGATCATATAGGATTCTACTAGACCCTAACCAAAGGAGACAGTCTCCACTTCGAATGGAAGCCTGAGGAGAAGAAGAAGTCTTGGGACTTAGGTTAGAGAACTTCGATCGCTTAGCCCCCTAAATCCGAGCAATTAAGGATTTGAGAGAAGGAGGGCTGACCGGATGGCATGTGGTGAAAGATTTCATCATACGCCATATTAGCCCTTTGAAAGATTGAGCACATCCTATGTGGAAGTACTCGGGGGGTTAATGATCCGACCAATGACTACACAGAAGGTAATGATATAACCAATATGCTTTTGTCAATTTGTGATTTAAGCACATCCGTTAATCATATTCTTCTGCTCGTAAATTTTCCATAGAAAGAGGTTGACGCTCGGGACAAACTTATCTACGAGAAGGCCCCTATGACCATAGAGGGAGCTCCTCAGATTTTGGCAGTTGTATCCAAAGAGGAGACAACAAAACGTCTAAAGGTAACCAATATTTGTATTGGTTTTATCTTTAGGGAGTAGTATTTGTAGTTTTGACTATTGTTGATTCTTGTTTGGTGATCTTTTGTAGCAAGTCAGCGTTCCTAACCCTAAGGATGTCCCCGAGATGGACTTGGGGTCTGCTGAGGAGAGCTCATAGGAAGATAGAGTTCCTCTGAGCAAGAGACGCCATCTTGTGAAGGCAGTTGACAAGAAAAAGAAGGATATCGAGAGTTCAAGCGCAACTTCTTGACCGACCACCGCCATCAGTCGTTTCTTGGCAGATTTAACTGTCAAGGACACACAAGAGGTGGTCGTAGACCTCAAGCATAAGGTGCATAAGGCCAAGGTACCCTTGTATTAGGATGGTAAGACATTCTCAATTTCTCCTTCTCTTGCTTTTGTTAAACGAATTGAAAAGGAAAACAGGAAGAGTTACATTTTTTGTGAAGGCTACTGTTGGTTCAGCAGAGCCTGTGGTCGAAATAAATGACAACCTCCAGGTGGTCGAAGCTAGTTTCGACCACCCAGAAGAAGCTCCGACCACCCCTCAATGTACGACCAGCTGGGGTCGTACAGGACGTGGTCGTTCAAAGCGGCAATGCGGGGGGAGCCTTCCAGAGGCTGATACCGCAGAGCCAATGAGAACGGCCGAAGAGGAGGAAAAGAAGAAGGAGAAGAAGATCAAATCTTCTCTCGAAAAAGTTTCTTCAGGCTTTAAGATTATACTTAGGAAGCCTAGGTATGTATGTAAAATTTTAAAGAATAAATAGTTGTATTTACTCTTTTATCCTACCTTTTGATGTATTAACATCTGTCTTGTTTCAGTCCTATCTCTCTAGTCCCCCAAGGATGTCCCTATAGAAAAAGAAGCCATTGTCATTGCTATGACCATGGGAATGTTGGTTTCCCCTCCGATCGTAGAGGCAGAAACAATAGTGGTTGAGTCTTTGACCACTATTCTTGAGGTAGCAAGAGAAGAGGCGCTCGCTAACGAGCCCTCCGCACAAATTGAGTTGTCGAACCACCTGTGGTCGCGGAAGTAGATGTGAAGGCTCTTGAAGGCGAAGCAATGAAGATGATCGAGTCAACTGTCGAGGATATTAATGTTCGGACAGGAGACTTGTCCTTACAATCGCCAAGAGCAGCCGATCCGGTGGTTGTAGAGAGTTCCGACCACCGTACTGGGAAAGAGGTTGTGGAGGATGTTCCTCCAGGTCCCCAAGGTGGAGTCATTTCTTCTGCTAACAACGAAGAAGAAGACTCTTTCGACCTCTTCCTCGGGTTCTTTGGACCACCAACCATTGGGTCCTCTTCATTTAGATCCCGTGATCGAGTCCCACGCCCTAAGGATATTCCTAACATGGGACATATCTTTGACGACGAGCGTCTTCAAATAATATGGTGGGACAAAGTCGACATGTTCTGTAAACTAGAGGATTCCGAGATGGTGTATACCCATTTAGCTCGGTCAACCATCGATGTAAGTGCTCGATACCAAATATTTATATATATTGGGTTTTTCTTTTCCTCATTGTGTATTTATTTTTAGAGAGTTCTTGAACAAGTTGGTATTGTTTGGTGAATACCACAGGCAACTGGTGTTGCTGAGAAATAGAAGGCGAACTCTGCGAACAAGCAGTGAGATGGTAAGACCTCTTAATGAGTAGTTTGACTACTTGTTAATTACTCATATCACTTTTTCCCTGTAGGTTTAAAAGTGATGAAAGGACTTTAGCCAATGCAATTGGCTATGTAAAAGTCGAGGTGCAAACGCTAAAGAACGAGAAAGAAGGCCTGTTGAAGAATCTTCAAGAGATAAATTCTGTAGCTTGCGAGCTGTGGAATGAAATAAAAAGTAAGTTTTTCGCTTAACATTGTCTATTTCAACAACTTTCTTTTATTTTTCTGACTATTTTTCTTGTTTAGAAAAAGAGGTTGATATGGATAAGCTTCACACTAAGGTCGTTTCGAAGATCTTGGTGATTAACGAGCTTGTTCGTATCTCCAAAGAAAAAGATAAAGATCATAAAAGAATGGGAGGAGCAGTGCATAAGAGATGCTGCCTCCCACGATAATGAAATCAAGAAGCTTGACTCTCGCTTAGTAGGTAAGGATTCTTTACATATGACTAGTCTTATTTACTGATCTTTGAGAAGTGTTTTTCTAGCTGGTCGTGCTCTATTTTCAAAGCAAGTAGTCGAAATAAAGCGACTTTAGGAAGCTTCGACCTGTAGTTAGGAGGAAATGAAGGCTACAAAGATCAATTTTTAAGACACATTTCTTTCCTAAACAATATGCTCGGTGGATTAGGTGTTGAGAAGGTCACTCCTCTTAAAGACAACATGGTCGGTCATACAAGCATTATTGGACAATAGGTCGGGATACTACAGGAGTTGATAATTACCTTGAAGACTAATCAAGCCGATTCGATTAGACAAGCGGTCAAGAGCGCCATAAGTTATGCTCTTGCAAAATTTAAGGCTCATGACCGAAGTCTTAACCTTCAACCAGTCGAAGTCCCTGAAGCAGAGGTAGCACAACTGATCGAAGAAGTGCAACCGGTCCGTAAGAAGGTCACGAAGGAGATGCAAATCGGATCTCCTTCATTAGAGTAGTTTGTAATATGATCTTCCTTGTAAAACAATTTCTTATTTATATAAATAAAGCTTTATTTTTCGCAATTTATCTTTTCGAGTAGTTAGTAACTCATAAGACAAAATAAAAATGAGAATTGAAATATTTAAGACTAAGAATTAAAATCATAATTATAACTTTATCCTAGTCCTCGATTATTTGCTCAGTTTAATTAGATAAATTAAGTCAATAGTGGAAAAAGAGCTTGCTTAAACAAGTCGTTCGACCTTTGTTGTTGATCTTGGTTTTCATGTACTGATAGCAAGAGTTAGTAACAGATCGATGCTAACAAGTTCCTTCTAGCATGCAAGACCACATGTAGAAAGGAAAGACCTCAACTAAGTGATGCTACTTTCTCCAACCAGGTTAATCAAATCAAGTGTATTAACAGTAGTCGAACAAACTATAAATGCCCAACTGATTTAGAAATTTCTTTGTAAGATGAAGTAAAGAAACTAAGTAAATGGTAAAAAAGAGCTTGCTTAGAATTATTTTGACCACACTTTGTTGAACTCATTTCTCTTGTATTGGTAGCTAAAGTTAGGAATAAATCGACGCTAGGAAGTTCATTCTAGTGGGCAGGACTACGTGCAGAGAGGAAAGACTTCAACTAGGTGATGTTACCTTCATTCAACCCATGTAAGGGAAAACAAGTGTTGTAAAGGTGATCAAAAAAATTATCGAAGCGTTGCTCCATGGATATTTTTAAGATAATAAAAATTGACGAAAACATAAACTTTATTGAGAATATAGGATGTTACACATAGAATTTCCGTAATTGGTCGATATTCCTTGAATTAGAAAGAACTCTACCATCTTTCATTGCTAGTCGTACCAAACCTGGTTGCGTCACTTTGACCACTGTGTATAGACCTTCCCATTTAGGGGAAAGTTTGTTCTGATTAGGCTTGGATTGATTCTTTTTCAATACCAAGTCACCTACAACAAGGCTGCGATGTTCGACCTTACGATTGTAATATTTACGTAGGGCTTGTTGGTAGACTACCGAACATATTAAGGCTTGGTTCTTCTTTTTTTTAGTAGATTGATGTCATCAGCTCAGAGTTGTTCTTGGCCAGAGTCGTTATAGGTTTCGACTCTTGTCGACTTAATCTTTAATTCAGTTGGAAGCATAGCTTCAGCACCAAAAACTAAGAAAAATAGGGTTTCGCCTGTAACCCGACTAGTGGTAGTGCGAATTACCCATAATACTGAGGGTAATTCTTTTACCCAAACCCCCAAGCGCTTTATAAGCTGGTCGAAAACTCGAGATTTAATTCCCTACATGATTTGACCATTTACTCTTTCGACTGCCCCCATTGTTTTGTGGATGGGCCACAAAGTCATAACATAGTTTAGTACCCAATTCTTCGCAAAAATTTTAGAACTTTGCACTAAAAATTTGTGTACCATTATCTGTTATGATCCGACTTGGCACACCAAATTGAATGATTATATTTTTTTATTAAATTTCTTGGTTACTTCCGTTGTTATCATAGTCACAGGTTTGACTTTAATCCATTTTGTGAACGTGTGAATAACCACAAAAAAAGAACTCGAAGCTTCTTGTTGCTTTTGGGAACGCCCTAAGATATTGAGATCACAGGCCGCAAAATGCCAAGAAAGAGGTAGGGATGGCAATGGGGCCCTATTTCGCATTTCCGACGAGGAATTCACCCATTAGGGGACGTGGATAGAGCTATTCCCCCCACGGGGTTGCTAATGTGCAAATACAATTCCCTATCGGTGAAGCGGGGATGGGGTCATTCCCCTACTCCCTATCTCCGCTACCCACATAGGCCCTCGATAAGACATGTAGGTCACTAGCCTACTACCACAACCCGATAAGGCGATAGCCTGATAATCTCTTTTGTATTATTTACTTTCTAGATACTAATTAATCAAAAAAATATTATCATTTTAGCATTGTATGTGAATGTTTATACTCATTTTATAACATTATAGATCTTATTTTCTCTTCTTTCGGGATCTAACTTTCGGGTATGGGTCCCCGCGGGGCCCTCATAACCCAGTGGGGATGGGGAACGGGGGAGAATAGCACCCGAGGACGGAGATGGGGATGGGGACGGAGAATTTTTCGTCTCTCGGGGATGGGGATGTTCGACCACTCTCCGACGGGGAATTGCCCTGTTGCCATCCCTAGAAAGAGGTATGGTTTGTAATACTTGACCTGGTTGGTGTATTTGTCTGCTATGAAATTGACATTGTATATACTTTTTAATAAGCTTTTAGCGTCATGAAGAGCTGTTGGCTAGTAGAAATCTTATCAAAAGTCTTTTTTGACTATAGTTCTGTAGAAAACATGAGTCCCACAAATACCTCTGTATATTTTTTAAAAAAGATTTAATTCTTCTTACTGATATGCATGGCATGAGTACCGAAAGGCGAGAGCTATCGCGGAGCACGTCGCGCATTAAATAGCGCACAATAACCAAGCGACACAGCGCATGGGGACTCAGTGAAGGCGCACCCGAACGCAACACCCGTCTCAAATCGCACGGACAACAACCGAGCCAAAAAATCAGACGGTGCGAACCGAAACATCCCAGGCGCAAAAACCCAACACAAAACCAAAGCGACGTGAGCGCAGAGAAAAAATAGACCGAAATCAACGAGCATTAAATGCAGTCCAACAAACGAAGGAGCGGACAACATGGAAAGCCCGCAAAGCAGCACCCAGGAGACGGCTCTGTGCATTCCGATCAAACGGCCAGGAACAATAGCACATCATCGAACGGCGCAACAACCGGGAACCGATACACGCGAAGAAAACACAAAGCAAAATCGAACCACGGGAATCAAAAGCGAACGCAATCGAACGGTCGACAAAAAAAACGACATGGACGCTGGCTGGCTCCCAATCGAGCTCCCTTTTGTATGGAAGGATTGGACGTTCTTTTACCGAAGATCGTTTTATCTTTCAGTTTTACTAGTTTTAAGTTGTCTGAAATTTTCTTAAGTTTAAGTCACTTGTTGTGACTATTGGATTTATGTAGAGATTGATGTGTCATATGATCCAATGGATATCATATGATTGGATATTGATCCAATAGTCACAATAAGTAACTTAAACTTAAAAAAATTTCAGATAACTTATGAATAGACAGTCCCTTATAAAGCTGCAAAAGCCTATTGCGTTGGCAGCGGGTGATCAGGTACGCCCAACCCCCACCACCGGCGCGCGTATTAGTCACATTCGCCAGCCAAAATTCGTTACTACGGTGTCTGAAATCTGAATGCTGTTCTGCAACGAAGTGTTTATTACAAGCTGGAGGGGAAAGGCAGCAGCATGGAAGCTGGCGCAGTTGCAGGAGCGGAAGGGATGTCTGAATCCTAGATTACGCAAATACCGCTGTCATCCGTCTCTAACATCCAAAATAACCTCCAAACATAAAGTGCGAAACATTCTGATTGCACTCTTGGACAAGGCCAGATTTCGAATACGAAAACCTCCAACCTGCCAGATTTCGAATCCAACAATGGATTCACACCTCATCGCTACCCAAAAAGAAAGGAAGAACAAGGCCTCAAGTTCGTTCACAGCAAGTAAATGAGCTCGAGGCATTTCTGTGCCTACAACCTGATAACAGCCAAAGATGGTTGTAAATTCAACTCTCTTCCACCCTACTATTATACTTTAAGTCCAGAACTGTATACATTTTATACAGTGGCATACCAACTTGAGGCTATGTCACTCTCAGGTCAGTAGCCTCTTCATGTCAATGATCCGGTCTGAGCTCCTCTTGTTGAAGTTGTACACCGACTCAAACGCCTCCATGCAGACACTGGCGAAGCCCGTCATTGCCTGGAAAACGTTGGGAAAGCCTGTCTGAAGGTTGTTCAAGGTCATTGCTCTTGTGACCCCAGTGCTCTTCTCGTACTTGCTCTTCTCCTCGTCCGCCCTACTCCTCAAAGCTTCCACCTTCGCCCGCTTGTCTGATACCGGGGACTTCCGTGTCATTTCTCCGTAACCTTCAGCACCAGAATATGGCCCATATTTGGACTCTAGAGATCTCAGTTCTTCTGCCTTCTTCTCCAGCTCCTTGAATGCAGACTCTGACCTCTTCTTCTGCTTTTGCTCCTCCGCCTGTTGAACTACAACGGCATGGATCACTGTTAGGAGAGTTTTGATCCCTTCCGAGGCCACCTTATCAGGGATTCGGTCAATGGCTAGCTGCCATTCCTCACACATGCCGTAGATATCAGAGTTCTGATGAGTTTTGGTGAGTGGATCGTGATGGCATTGGAACAGGGAGAGGCGAAGCCAGCCGGTCAATGAGTAGACATAATCTCTCTGGGACTTAACCAGACTACAGAATGCTGAGTACCACCTGTCGACCTCTATCTCAAGCTGGAGAGCTGCTTGCCGGTGGACATTGGAAGTTGGGTTAGTACTCAAGGAATTGTTGAGGTACTCCAGCTGCTGCACCATGTGGGTCTGTACTTGATGACACTCATACATGCCCCTCCACATGCTCATCAAGCTGGAATTCATTCATAAAAGGAAATATGTATGAGAATGGAAAAACAAAGACATATTGCTGAAGAAAGGGAAGGACCTGCCAGATAAATAAAATAGTGCATCTGACTGTATACTCAGTGAGTACTGATAATTCATATAGGGAGGCCCCTTTAAACTGCAACAGGGGACAGCTGGTATTCTAGTATACTAGTAATTGAAGTAAAGTGCAGTAACAAAGCTGGGCAATGGATATTTCAACCAGAGTTTCTGTAGCTGGAACAAGCAAAACGTTGTGAAATGGATATGTAGTTGGATTTAATAATATCAAAGTACCTCTTCCATTTAGACACATGATGTTAAACAATGAAAGAGTGCAACAATTTTAGCCCGTCATACATTGTCAAAGAACTATACGAGAAAATGTTCCAACATTTAAATGCACATTCCCTATTGAGATAATGTAATTATACTAAGTACAGAAACCCCCTGTGAGGAATGGAGATCTAAAGCACAAGTGCAAATGTGCAATGAACAAGGAACTCAAAGATCTTTTCTCTTTCTCCTTTCCGGGTGTAAAGTTCTTCAAAAAAACAATGAACTAGCCACCTAAGAGTTCCAAAACTTCCTAAAGACAGTTCCAAACTTCCAATCGCAACAAACACCACAACTACTCATCATCAAACAGCACCACCACATGACAAACAAACAACACAACTAGCACTTCAAAAGCGTGATGTAAAGTAACTTACGTCACCATTGCCCAACGATGTCAGCTGTGTCGGGCAATGATGCCTGGGAGAACTCAGACAGGCCTAGTCGGACCAAATCAATGAACAGGAGATTCAGTCAGAACGGTCAAAGCTTGGAGATTCCACCAGCACTACACTACACTACTACATTGCTTCCTCCAAACTCCACTACTTCAAAGCTCACCCAAATCAGTGTAAGGTGACTTGTAAAGTGGCAAAGGTACCTTTACATGAATAGTAGAATGAAAAACAGCAACATGGTGTGAAGCAATGGTTAGTTGAAGCAAAGAATAAAGAACCAATGCCACTACAGTCAAGTATGGGAAAGCCGTACTTTGGCCCATATGTCCAGCCTATACAATCAAGCTCATTTGCAAGTATGCAAAACGACAGGTACAAGGGGATGTAGAGAACATGTGAAGCGTCCTAGACTACTACAGTACTAGATGCATATGGTACGGCAGATAGAGGGATGAAGGGATCATTGTACTAACCCAGCAACCAACTCAAGAAGCTGAGGAAATAGCTCGGATTCTCTCAGCCTGATTATCTCAGAAGTGGTGGTCTCGATGGACTGGGTGGCAACCAGCATCTTGGACTCCAGGCTCTCCATCTCCATCTTGTTCTTCTCCATCTTCAAGTAGTCCACACCCTTCACCTCCTGCTTCCTCAGTAGCCCCACCTTCTTATCATGCTCCTGCTTAAACCCCTCGTAACTCTGCCCAATTGTGCAGTTAAAAGAAAGTGCACAGAAATATCTGCTAAGTTAAATCCTATCAAAAGGAGCATAAGGATTCTTTAAAGTTGTAGATAAAGCTGGCATTTCATGATTACTTACCAAAGACGATCAAAGGATCATAAAAATCATATCTTCACCATGGCAAAGAAAATTAAACAGTCACAACTTAATTGACCAAGGATTATTGTCAGTTACAACAATATTTAGAAAACATACTTGCATAGAAAATCCAATCTGTACATCTCCATTCAGACTAAGCCTTTCATCTTTCTACTTGGAAGAATCCAAAAGCATGGCACGTATCATATTTACAGAAGCCCCTGACAGAGAGGGCAAAAAAATTACTGCCAAATGAACAAACAAAGCAACCAGTATCCATGTGAATTACGCACTACTCATCCTTGTGTCCACTAGCTACTTTTCTTCAGACAGAACCAATTGCCACTGAATCTTTGTTAGTATCTCCCATAACAGCATAATAATTAAACTACGAACAACACAACAAAAGACTACTCCTTCAAAAGCACCAAACTACTCACTCACTCCTCCATCTTGAGATCTAGCCAAGCAGTACATTTCGACCATTCTGTCTGTTCTTGCTACAGCTAAGTGAGAATGCAAAGTTCAAGAAACTGTTAATAAAGTTAAAGATCAAAGCACTACTCACCTTGACCTCAAGAAACAGCTTCTTCTCCCAGGCGTAGAGCCTCTCCACAGTGGAGGAGTGGCTAAGGATCCCACTGCCTCCGCCATTGCCCATCCCTTCGTCTCCTCGCCCAAACCTTGAAAATCCATTGCTACCTTTCCCATACCCTCCTCCGCCCCATGACCATCCCATTGGCTTCAAGTTCTTGCTGTAATTCAGTACTTTTCCTGCAACATTAGTTGATTGCATTGCATGTAACAAATAATTCATCAGAAATAACTGAAATGTGAGCAGGATGAAAGAATTAATCGATCAAGTGATTTGCTGATTGTATTGCCTGGGAGGCTGTGGTTCGTCTCGGGAGGCTCGCAGATGGGGGCCTCGAGCAGCGCGGCGACGCGGGCGCCGGCGTCGGCGGCCTTGAGGAAGTACTCGTCGAGCTCGGTGGTGATCTCGGCGAGGTCCTTCTTCCCCGCGGTGCCGCGGGGCACCGCAACGACGGTGATCTCGCTGGGCGTGGAGGTGGTGGCGGTGACGACGGACGGGGGCGGGGCCGCCGCCGCCGCCGCCGTGACCACGGGCGCGGCGTTGGGGGCGTCCATGGTGGCGGCGGCAGCGTCCCAGTCGGCGTCCTCGGTGGCGGAGCGGGAGGAGGAGGGGGCGAAGGGGTCCCAGAAGTCCCAGCTCGACGGCATTGGCGGCGGCGGAGGGGGCAAGATCGGGGATGCGCTGATCGAGGAGGAGTTGGTGGTCCAGGAAGTGGTGGTCGGGGTGGGGCTGAGCGGCGGTGGTGGCGGCGGGGGCGGGGGAGGCGGTGGGGGCGGGGAGGGCGGCGGCTGGGGAGCGGAGACGTGGGGGTGGGGGTGGGGGTGGTCGGCCTCGGCGCTGGCGAAGTGAAACAGCGCGGCGCCCGTGTCCCGGAGCGCGCGGAGGTAGAGCGCGTGCGCGGCCGCCATGTCCCGGCGCGCCTGCACGAGCTGCTTCGTGTACCGCCTCCGCGCCTTGCACCGCGACACCGCCTCCAGCCGCTCCAGCCGCGACTGGCAGCAACCCATCGCTCGCTCGCCCGCCGATCACCACCACACTCGCCTCCTTTTTGTTCTCTCTCGCTCCAAACACCACCCAACCTATGCTAGCTAGTAACCGTTTGTTTCACTGCACACACCCCTCTTCACATCACACACACACACTCCTTGCTCTTTTTATCCCCTTGCCTATATTTTTGCAGCGAGAGCGAGAGCGAGAGCGTGTCGAGTAAAACAGGTGACAGCAAAGTAACCGGCTCGCAACAGCACAGCAGTAGCAAACAGCGAAGTGGAGCGCAGAGAGAAAAAGACCGCGTGGCGACTGAAACAGGGGCATGAGATTTCGGGCAGTGTGCATGGGATTAAACCTTTCTCGGGCTCCCCGAACCCCAAACTGCCCCCCACCTCTGCCTCCGCCTCTACACGGCTCGGCGATTAGCACGAGGGCAGCGTGGGAAACCCGCGGCTCCAACGGTCCTGCTGCCGTGTGCGCCGCGCTGGGGATTTCGGGCGGTTGGGAGGGGAAGAGGAGTGCAGAGGATCTGATCCGCGACAAGTGTTCAGTACCTGATGGTACTTACGTTACCGTAGCAAAATACTGTAAAAGCAATAAATTATTTATCGTATTTGAAAAATACTGTAACAAAACATGGCAGTTTCGGGCATCCTGATACGTGAATCCTCTCCGTTGCACCGCGGTTTCGGGCATTCGATCGGCTCGGCGTTTGGTTTTTTCGCGCTTTTGGAGCGGGCCGCACCGTGCCCGGCTCGTTGAGCGTTTTCGGCTGGTTGGGTGGGCGGCGGAGGCGTTTTTTTTGTGTTGCTGTTTTGGAGCCCCGGCTCGCGTCTTTTGCAGAAAGCGTTTCGAAAGGAACGTTGCGCAGGGTGCCTCGGATGGACGGAGACGGAGTGGAGTAGTGCATGGATCGGCTCGCTAGATATTTGAATGCTCTCCACCGATTGCGATTCGCAATTACTTGCGGTGGGTGGCCGTGTGTGTCATGCACGTCTGAGTATGTCTGACCGGCTTGGTGGTCGGGGGGTTGAATTCGCGGATGCGCCGTTGATTCGTGGCTCAGTTCGAGAAGAGTTTGTGGCGTCGCCGCGTCGGCGTAAATGCGTTGGATTTCAGCGCGCGTACCCGTGCAGACGTAGCCGTGCATGCACGGTTCGATTTTTTTTAAAAAAATATTTCGATTGCTTTTTCCAAAGATGGCTGGCTGACTGAACCCACTGCTCTCCTTTGCTTGCTTTTTTAGAAATGTATTTGCTTGCTTTTCCAGAGAAGTGATGTACGCCTACTACTATGTTCAATCCTCCCTAGCTAGAACTATATTTACTTGCTTTTATCGATTGAACCGACAGTGTGGAGTACTAGCTCAGATTGCCCGAATTATCGTACTACTCTAGAAAGGTGCAGCGCAACTCAGAAAAACATGATGCAAAGCGAGGCTCAGCACGGAGGAGTTTAGATCACAAAAACATGATGCAAAAGCACAGTACGTCCTGCATGAATCATGGCGCCGCTTTTTAAATGGAGTAATTGTAAAGGCTGTCTGCATTCCGGATGTTTGTTTTTTTGAGAGGAAGGCTCGTAGATCTACACCGATTGGGCCTGCGAAAATATCTCTTAAGAAAAATGGAGAAAAATACGTTGCAAACAAAATACCTATAGTTCTTGTCGGTCAGCGCAAAATAGCAATCTGGGCTTTGCATTTGAGCCCTAGCTCGGTTGATTTGGATTCTCTGTATTATTATAAACAGTGTTATGTGAGTGCTGTAGCTATTGATATTTCTACATTCGATTTTTGATCGATTAGTGGAGATCGTTCCTTGTACCATACAATCGTAGATCTAATGGAGAGGATCCCAGTCCTAAACCAAAGCCAATCGTCGCACATGTTATCTCGTTGTCGTCGCCTCTCCTCGGATGCCACGCCCCTTCACTTGTCTTTAGCGATCACGACCACTCTTCGCTCCGAATTGGCATCTTGTGCCATTCCATTGCTAATGGTAGATCTGAGCCGTCCGCTTCGGGAATAATGGCTCATGTCATCTGCTACAGTTGTGAACGCGATCTCAGTCCTCTGTTTCTGATCCAACAGCTGCTACGCAATATCGTGGTACTATAGCACCACGATATTGCTACATGATGTAAGAGGATACGTTTCCCCTTCGCTCCACTCCGCCCGGCGGCCATGGTGGCTCCGGTGGTGGACGTCGAGTACCTGCGGCAGGTCGACAAGGCGCGTCGCGACCTCCGCGCACTCGTCGCATCCAAGGGCTGCGCCCCCATCATGCTCCACCTCGCGTCCGTACCGATCCTCAGCCTCTCGTTACTCTCTGAACGGTTTTTGCTTCTGACTCGGTTGATTTACTCGTCGGAGTCTCTGAGGTCATGCTGGTCGAGCTGGATGGGGAGATTGTGAGTGCTATTGCATTTCTAGGTAGTAGCCGGGGTTTAGTTTTTTGCGTCATTCTATTCGTCGAACACCTCACGGGCGCACTTCATATGTGGCCTTCTTAGTTCTTACATGATGACGGACGATAGCATCTAATTTTAGCTAGGGATATATGGGCATGGAATTGGAAGGAGAACTATGGCAAGCATGTGTACCCAAACTAGGGGCAGAGTTGGGCTTTGGGCCGCTGGGGCAATGCCCTAAGGCCTAGGATCTAAAGCCCATGAAAAATAGTACCAATCCATACATGCATGATGCGTTCAGCCCAAGAACATTTAGCCCAGTCTGAGGCTTAGACCATAGATGGAGAACAGTTAGCCCGATCTGAGGCTTAGACCATGGACAGTTCCGCCTCTGAATCTAACACAACTTGCCTCTTAATACTCTAGTGATAGTGGTTTTGGCAATACGAACCATGCCCTGTACTTCGATGTGCATGTGGAAGTGATGAGGGATCTGTGTTGTTACTTTGTGCTTATGCCCAGTTCATAGGAACAGATCCCATGCACAATTGCTTCTTACGCATTTTATAAAGGAAGAAGTCTATATAATATCCTAAACTTTGTTCGAAAGTCCATCTAGCACCCTAATTATTGAAACCGTTCAAATCACTCCCTCACCCTAATCCACCCCGATTTTGGATAATGTGGCATCCACATATACATGTTTTGCTAATGTAGCATATTCATGCCCTTCTTCTTTGGCCAGAGGAGGTGGATGAGCAGAGGAAGTGGCGACGGTGAGACTCGGTGAAGGAATTGTAGCAACAACGCCGTCTTGGCATGTTCCCATAGATGGCGAATCAGATGGAGGAGTTCTACATCACGAAAGTGGATGAAGGCAACTAGAATGAGGCGGCGACGGGGTCACCAGGCATGGAGAAGATGAATAGTGCATCAGCGGATTCCGGTGAGAAACATAGGCGAGAGTGTGCACATAGCATGTTCTAGGACACGGAGAAGCAATCTATGGCGACATGCTGAGTGATGATGGTATTGAACATACCAGCGACGACGGCGGTCATGGGGAAGCAATGGAGTTCGGTGGAGGCGGTCCACGACGACAGTCCTGCTTGGGCGTGTGGAAGGGGAAGGGAGGTGGAGGTGGAGAGGGAGGCAGAGAGGAAGGAGGTGGTGGTGGTGACGTTGGAGATGACGAGGATGGCACAGACGACGACCGAGGATGGAAGCTGGCGGGTCAGATCTAGAGGCGGTGCCTCCGTCGTCGAGAACCGTCTCGTCCCGCCACTCTAGATCACTAGCCACCGTGCCGCTGTCTTGTTTCCTAGGCTCGAGAGCCACCTCGATTCATCCTCTTAGCGGCAGAGAGAGATATGGATGGTGGAGAGACTAGAGAGAGAATGAGGGAGAGGGAGGGGGGGGGGGAGAATAGAGAGGGACTAGAGAGGGGCATAAGGAGTGGTGGCGCTAGGGTGGCAGGGCACGGTGGTCGCCGCCGGCAGTACTTGGTGGTGAACCTCTCCTGAATCGGGCACAACAGAGAAGAAATAGAATGGGAGAGGAGGAGGAATGAAGAAAGAGATGAGGCTGACATGAGGGACCCATGTATAAAATTTACTTCTTTTTATCTAATATAGCTGATTCAGATGTCATGTAAACCAAAACCAGTGACGTGGTTGCCAACATGGCTAAAACCACCAATGAAACCAACCTAGAGTGTAATTTGATCTGATTTTGACAATTTAAAGATGTAAAGTAAACGATTTTGTAGTTCAGGATGTTTTTCGGACTCGGACCATAGTTTAGAGGTAAAGTGGACTTAGCATCCAAGGATTACATCTGCTGATCTTTATCAGGTAGTCCGGGATTCCTCCATTGTATTTTTTTTTTAATTTCTGTATAGTCCCAACGGAGTAATAAGATATCTGAAAATGTTTCATGTTTGAGCTTTTGCATGGTTTTGAATAATCTGGGTTCTTCCCTTGTACTTTTAGTTCTATATACTCCCAAGGGTACTTGGATGGGTATACGTGAGATCGTTTCATGTTTGAGCTTTTGCATGGTATCAAATGGTGAAAATCAAATGAACTAACTGGGATTTTACTCCTCAGCTTGCTGGAGTGGTTGCAGACTTGCAGTTGAAGTTACTGGAGGTCCGACAATTGACTTTGTTCCTGGAAGACGGGTAAATGAAATGACATTTATTTGTGCATGGATGCATCATTGCCTTATGGACACTATGTTACCGATTTTGAATGTAATCTGGACTCATCAATTTGCCCCCGAGAAGGGCGCCTTCCTGATGGTAAGAAAGGTTATTGCTAAACACTTTTCCTTGAACTGAATATAGATATATTCTTGTTGGAAGTTATCCACAAGCAGCATATGTGTTCTTGCTGAATTACAGTAGGGGTTCGTTTAAATGAGCCATTCAACGTACACATTTGTTTGGGAACACTTTTTCTTAATGCAGAGATTTAATTCTTTATGCCGCACTTTGATCATGATGTATTGATGTGAGGTGATCTACTTGTAGAATCCTGGGTTAACTGTGACTACATTGGCCATTTCGCATCCTCTGCAGAAAGCTTTCTCCCAACTGTTGAATATACCCAACAGCATATTAGCTGGGATAAGTTTTGTTAGTTATAGTAGTTTGTAAGAATACATTAAATGCAGCGGCTACGAGGGTGTTGCTGTCATGTTTTATCACAGAATTTTCACGTGATTTATAATTTACTGCTATGTTCAGTGCTAGACTGCTAGGCCTATTTATTGCTTAGGTATATATTTTGATTGCTCTTTCTTCTTTTGTTGGTTAGGCGCATCACATTAAGGGACATCTTTCATCGGATGGGCTTGACGGACTAAGATATTGTAGCTCTATCTGGTGGTCACACAGCACACTGGTAACTGTTGTGTTGTTCTTTTGAACCATAAGCACCAATTCTTTCAACATTATAAATCACAGCCAGGAATTGTTTTGTAGGGAAGGGCTCAGGGAAAAAACCGGCGGTTACCGATGGGAACCGGGAGGAAAAAAATTGCCTGAATTTTGTCAAATTTAAATTTAAATTTATAATTACATAATGCACTTTCTAGGTTAGTTTAGATCTTTTTGTGCTAGATTACCTATTGTATGAGTGATAGTAGCTCTTCGTCGTCCGATGATAGTGCTGATGGTGGGACAACTCATGATGTAGTGTCAATCGTTGGAATTCACCTGCGAGAAAAAAATTCACGCATGCTACCCAGGATGAAGACTATGGTTGTCGTACTTCAAGAACAATCAATAAGACCTACAGGAGGGTTAAGGATCGCCAACAAGATCATTCTCGGTCACAAAATTCTTCTTTCTATGACTCTCATGCTAGCTCAAGGTTTATTCAGACTTATGAACGTCGAGATACCAACCTATTACTTTCGGGTGATGATTTTCATTCGTCAGACATTATGGAAATCAAGCAAATACAAAATTGTTTACCAGTGGATACAACCCGCATATTACCAATTAATTTATAATCATTGGATAGAATATACCTATCAAACATACACTTGAGATCAATACAAAGTCTACCTAGCTCAATCTGAAGGACTTCTCCTAATTGATAACAATGAGTATATTACACAACCTCGCGTTTCTCGACAATGTATTGGTACGAATTGCTTCTCCATTATTATTTTTAGTATGCTAGTCAAATTATCATTTATTACTATTAACTTATGTTTTTATTATTTTAGATGCTTTAGAAGACTTAGAGGAGAGGGCTTCTCTAGATAGTCAAGCTAGCAAGGAGAACTTTTTATGTACAACATCATGACATCAAGCTCTTTATGTATCAGGGTTGTTACTTCATTAAACACTTTCTAATTAATATTTGCACTATTCTAATTGCTAATTACCCATAACCAGCTTTCTTTTTTTTTCCCCGGTTTTGGTAGCGGGTTTTCCGTTTTTGGGCGATAACCGTTCCGGTACCGGGTTTAAAACATCCCCAATTCAATTTTTGGTATTCGAATTTTAACCGGTTACCGGCCGCCGGACGGGTTTTTCTCCGGTTATGAGATTTGGGCTCATCCTGAAAGATCTGGATTTGAGGGTGCATGGACTAGGAACCACTTAAGTTTGACAACTCGTACTTTCTGTAAGTTCAACGTTAAGCCAACCTGTCATCTAGTTATTTTGGAAAGTAGTGATGAGAAAGTGAGAACATTTTCTATATTTATGTAGTGAACTCCTGAAGGAGGAATCAGGGGGGCTTTTGAAACTTCCAACTGACAAGGCTCCCTTGGAAGATCCTGAATTCAGACGCTGTGTGGAGCTCTCTGCGAAGGTACAGAATAGATGCTGTATTCTTGAATCCAGTTTAGTGATATTGGATCTTCCAGAACATATGTGTTCAATACCTTTTATTCAAGTGGCAGGATGAGGACGCCTTCTTCAAGGACTACGCTGAATCACACAAGAAGCTTTCTGAACTTGGTTGGGTTCACTCCGCGGAGTGGTTGCACAGCATCATCCACAAAATCAGACGCTCCAGCAGTTGGGTTTGCCTTTGGGGTGGCAGTTGCTGCAGCTGTAGTTATCCTGGGGATTGCTTGGGTTTTTCAACATGGCCATCCTTATTTAGATTGATTTACAATTAACTAGCACCACAGATTATAGCAAACTTGTGTGGCAGAAAAAAAAGTGGCCTTTAGTCATAATAGTGGGGTTCTTATTGCTTTATTGTGGAAGCATTTTGATTTACAATCATGTTGATCGATTAACTAGCAATTCTGTGAGGAGTTTGTAGCTGGGGCAATTCTTTATTTGCCACCCAAAGTAACTCATTGTGTGGCTGACGTGTGGGGTCTAAGGAATTAACTCTTTGTAGTTTGAAAAGGCAAAACAAACCAGCCACAGATGGTACAGCTGTACACAATACAAGCCGGCAGAGAATGAACACACGAGCGCAGGAAACGAGGTAAAAAAGATGGGCCGAGATATATAAATAAGACACTTTGTTATTCAAGTGTTTAACAACCGAAATTAGAACAAGGAGAGAGCCTTTCTGGCACAGAAGCAGGAAACACACACTTGCCAAGTGTCAAGCTGAAGAACCGAACAAATGATCAGCTGTTATTTGGGTGTGTTAAATTAAATTAAGAATTAGCAGCAAATTAAATCAAACCCAATCGAATCGAATCAACTTAACGGCGAGGCAGAAACTCCCAGGAGAACAAGCCCATCTCCTTCGCGGCGTCACCACCACCTCTGTTGTGAGTAGCAAAGAAAAAGAAAACCAAAACGGATCAGAAAGTGTTAAGTGCCTGTGTTATGTCCTGGAAGATCCTCAGTCTCTTCCCCATCTTCTCCTTCACCGCCGGGCTCGTGTCGCAGCTCGCCGGCGCTGGCTTGCCACTGCCGTTGCCTTCGGTGGCTGCTGCCTCGTCGTCGAGGACCGGGGCAAGAACCGCCGCGACAAGGGCCTCGTCGAACGCGCTGTGGTCCGGCAGCTCTGGCCATCTTTCCTCGGCGGAGAGTGACTTCCTCCTGCCGCCGTTCTGGTTGTCGTTGCTCTGCTCATTCTCCCCTCCTCCTACCTTGTCCATGGCGTTGCCGGACCGTGTCCTCTTCAGGTTGCCCATCGGATCGTGCACCTGAGGCGGCTTCTGCTGCTGCTGCTGTTGATGCAGCGTGTTCTGTGTCTTCGTCGCCAGCGGCGGCATCCGCAGCGAGTAGAACGGCTGCGCGTCCACATTGAGGATGTTGGGCTGCTGCAGCGAGGGCGTGGCCACCTTCTTGTTTACGCTGGCGTTCTCATCGGCGAAGCGGTCGCGCGGCAGCGGGGGCAGCAAGTGATCGATGCACGGCTGTGGCTGCCAGATGCTGGAGGACGAGCCCAGCAGCAGTGCGTCGAAGAGCCAGCTCTTGTCGAGCTGGTCGCCAGCGCGCGGGCGGCCAACGAGCTTGACGTCGAGGTCCCGGAGCATCTCCTGCGCCCGCTCGTAGGCCTTGAGGTGCGAGTCCGCGCCGCGCAGGCCGTCTACGGCCGCTGGGCGCACCTGCTTGAGCACGTCCTTGGCCTCCAGCACGCGGCCTTGCTTCATGAGGCAGATGCCCAGGTTGCACATCTTGTTGTTGTCCGGCCCGATGAGCAGCGCCCGCCGGTACGCGCCCTCCGCCTCCGTGTAGTTCTCCTTCTGCATCAGCGCCCACCCAAGATTACCCTGCACAACAATGGCAAGATCAGCAACACTGGCTTGAGTTGAGAAGGGGATGAATTGAATCTTTGAGCCACAATTAATGCGTGTGCACTCACAAGGAGCCTGGTTGCTTCTTGTTCCAGGGTGACCTGGAACTTGCGGCCCTGCGACCTCGCCGTCTTGGTGCGCTTGCCGTTGAAGGCGGCGCCCTGGTGGATCAGCTGCAGCTTGTGCTTGAGCAGCGAGATCTGGTCGTCCAACCGCCCGCATCTCTGCTCATTGCAATAGCAAGAATTCGCTTAAAATCAGTACGTACTGCATCGGCATGATGCACCAGCCGAACACATTGATTGAGGCGAGGCGAGGCAAGGAAAGGGTTGGCGAACCTTGTAGAGGTCGAGGAGGATGTTGTCGAGTGACTCCTGCGCCTGGTCGGAGCAGCGGCTGCGCAGCGACTTGATGGCCTCGATGGCCTCATCGGCGCGGTTCTGCTGCTTCATCACGATGGCCATGTCCTTGAGCGCGCTGTCCACCCGGTCGCCCGCGTTGATCGCTGCCCAGAACAGCGCGATCGCCTTCTCCGGGTCCTTGTCCACCAGCTGCGCCGCCGCCGCCGCCGCAATCACAACAGATCCATCATCAGCCCAACGAATCCAAACACAACCCAGAAAGCTCTCGTACACCCAAGGACTGAAGGACACGACGCGTACCTGGACGCGCTTGGCGCGCACGTACGGCGTGTCGCCGACGGGGACCTTGTGGGCGACGTGGAAGGAGTCGGAGTGGGTCCGGAGCATGGTCGCCGCCGGCTTGATGGGCGAGCAGGGGGCGGACTTGGTCGGCCGGAGTCCCACAGCGCCGGCGACGTGCCACGGCTCCTGCTGCTGCATCATCGCCTCAGTCTCCTCCCTCGTCGCAAGGATTCCGATCCAAGAACGAGCGAGCGAGCGAGCGAGAGAGAGAGAGAGAGGAGGAAGAAGCGGAGCAGTAGTAGTGCACTAGGCATTGGATTCCATTCCACGGGAGATATATGAATCCATTCGGGGGTCCGACCGTTGGAGAATTAGCCGTTTGCGAAACTAGCCGTTGGGACTTCCTGGGCCGGGCCGCATAGCCGTACCCGCCTCGACTCGTCTACTTGTCTAACTACTGGCTTAACCTAAGCCAAGCCCACTTGGCCTAGCCCAACCCGGTAATAGACCGCGGTTTTTTATCGTTTCGTGAGTTCGCGTCTGATCGTCTCTCGTCTCGTCGGCGCCAGAGTCGTGGCTCACTCGGAGAAACCGCCGCCTCCGCCGCGCGCCGGTGGGCGCGGCTGGCGGAGTCGTTGGTAAGCGCGCCATGCTCCGCGCCGGGGTTTCGACAGTGTGGCGGCTGCGGATGTATCGTCAGGGTGTGACAGCTTTTCTGTCGTGTGGGGCAGCTGGCGCGATGGCCCGCGAGTTGTTCGACGAAATGCCGAAGCGTGGCAAGGCGAGACGGTTGCAGTTCTGGATCCCGAGCTATGGTGTAGTGGAAAACGAATGCGTCATTGCATGGGCATTGACGCCGAAAGGGACCGCACACTCGTGCTCTGCAAATGTGAGTTGGTTATATGCAAGGTCTAGGAGAATGACTGAGCTGATGTGATGATGCACTGGATTGTTATGTCTATCAACTCTTTGGTTATTTTGTTTGTAGGGCGTGCGAATGATGGGTGCAAAATTGGAGCGGGACGATTGGCAAAGGAAAATTTTAATTTTCCTCCAAGGAAGGTCGCAAAGGCATTAGCTTTGCAGCATGTAAGTGGTTCAAATTTGAATTCCAGTAATGCTGTTCCATTAAACTGCTGTTATTACCCTGTTTTCCTGTGGTCATAAGACATAACATGTTGTCATGTCCGATGATGTGGTTGTCTACCTATTTTTTGCATCATTTTATTTCCCTCCTCATTGCTGAATATGCTAATGTTACATCTGCTGGCCTAACGTATGATGGATCCCCATCATGCTCTTTTGTAGCCATGTATAAGAATGCCACAGTTCTATAGCAGCTCGGTTCATGATACAGTGGTAGCTCTAGAGTCATGTCTGTGCACCAAAATCTCTGAGCAAGTTGCATGTGTTGTGGCTACAAACCAAACAGTAGAAAATGGAAGGCCTCGGGGTCACTACCCGCTGTGACGGGTAGGGGTCCCAAGGTCCCTGAAGTGTGGGAAAAGTACAGAGGACGAATGATATCTTTATTTGTGTTAATTTCACAAAAAAAGTCGTCCGCTCTTGATACGCAAGAGGGCATATTTATAGCATTACAAGTTAGAAGGTAGGAGATTACAACAGTACCCCTATAAAGGCCCTACGACTATAGAGGCTTCATTGTTTTTTCTCCTTCGCTGGTAGCTTCGGTGCACGGTGGACTCTTGTGGGCAGTGTCCACCACGTCGCTTTCCTTGGTCCATTGCGGGGCCTCGACCTCCCCCATCGTCCTTCACCCGAAGACCCCCTTTGGGCAAAGGCCGACGTGGTGGGCCGATTGGTGAAGGTATCGAGGTGGCGTCCTTTCCCCTTCGTGTACGCCGAAGTGGCTAATTCCTTTGGCTCTTCGCCGGGCCGGTGGGATGTTCCTACAACAGCATGTATTGTGGTTTTCTTGGATTTATATGGCGACATGACCCATCTGATGTAGATGAGATGACTACCCAGATGCGATGCTAAATAGCTTAGACAGCTAATGGCTAAATACACATTAAAAGTTAAATCCAGCGTGTATTTTTTTAACTTTGTATGGTGGCACTTGCTGGTATTCTATACGATAGCGATACGTTACTCTGCCTTTTGACCTTTTGTGGATGTGGGTACCGAATATTGCAAAGAAGGAACAAATTTTTTTATATTCTATTTCATAATCCTCCTTATATGTTTAAAAAACTTGCTTATTGTTTCCCCGTTAAACTTTTTCCCCTGGATTGCTACCAGATATACAAGTTCTTAAAACATGATGTTACTACAACAAATCTAACTCTCAGACTCATTGTCATCATCCCTGAAAGAAATTATTAGAAAGATGCCTTACATGAATTTCTGACATTTGCAAGGCCCTAAACATCCAGCAAATTGCTATTTTAGATACACTAAATCCTCAGACACAACCCTACCAATATTGAGATTACCTGTAACTTCTGACCTTATGGACTATTTCCCTAGATTCTGCGTATTTTTTGACATCTGACAAGGATTTTCAGTGAAAGGCTGAACAGAAGTGTTTTGGGGCTATAAGCATTGTTTGTTAGCTCTCTTAGGTCCATAAAGTACTGGTATGCAGACCTTAGACCAAATTATGCTTTTGTAGATTGATACGGGTTCAAGTAACCACCTGTGCCCTCCTCTTAATAGTATGGCCAGACAAGAATAAAGATTTATACTCGCCTTTGGTTTTAAACGAGATAATAAAGGTTGGGAGAAGCTGCATGCACAGGAAGTCTAGGATCGGCTATAGCTGAACCTGAGAAGGTTGTTCAGGAATGGCATTTGTAAACTTGATCATGGTTCTTTGCCTCTTCATCTTGTTGTTAGTATAGATAAATTGTTTTATAAAAATAATACTGAGGGAGAACCTGTTCAAGAAGATATGAAAAGAAAAATAAACATATGTTTCTTGGAGGCTCTTCTTAGGCAATTATATTAGATGTTATGCCAAGCAAATCCTGATTGCCCCTCATGTTGGCTAGATCAGTATAATGACTAATGAGGGTATTCTATTCAAGTTGGATAATTAATCATTTATATATTAAGGAAAATTATGTATATGCCACTGAAAAGTGTGAAAAGTCAAAACCTTTGGTCTCACAAATGATAAATTTTCGAATTTTTCAGTGGCATAAATAAAATTTCCCCTTTATATTATCTGCTTGTGCATTCCCTGGGGTTTCCTTTGGGTATTCTGGGGCCACTCCATTATTCAACTACCAATCATACCATGCAGCTGAAAGAAATACAATGTATTTTATTTTTAAGAATATCCACCTGTACTCAACTGAAAATGAGTTGGTCTAGTAGTTGTTAAAAAAGGACAACTGACACACAGGCAAGGGAATGTTATCTGTTATTTGTATTAGCTTGCAGATGGATCGACCTGACCAAACATCCATACGTACCTAATTTTGTAGATTGGGGATATTAGTTTATTGCTGTTACAGTTTCGGTTGGTTATACTACTCTGTTCAAGTCTAAATTGTGGTTGTAAAATTTGGCCTTCTGCTACAATTTACCATTCAATTTCGCGATTTTTTTAAATAATATTAATTTAAAAGATAATTACAAAAAATAGTCATTTTTTTTACAAAAGTATGCAACTATCACCATTTAGAATGACAAAATTTTCCTGTCGTCATTCCAATTGACGACAGTATCCACGTCACCAATTGGAACAGTACGGAGAGGTTCTTGTCACCAATTGAACCGGCGATAGAAAAATTTCGCCATTCCAAATGGCGACAGGACCTGTCGCCAGTTCAATTAGCGATAGGGATACTGTCGTCAATTGGAATGGCGGCAGGGCCATTTATATATATTTTTAATTTATGTGTAGAGAATTCAACCTAAAAATTTAGTGTATTTCACAAAGTTTTTTGGTAATATCTTGAAGTGTCCGCGTAGTTCGAAATCCGAAATTGGAGAAGATAACGAAATGTGAAGTAGAGAATGCGAGATCGGCGGTGCAATTTGGAACACGAGTTTGGCGGCGTAATAACACAAATAGCCCCTCTTCGGAGCGAAATGAAAAAAATATTTGGGTTTAGAGTTGCCATATACGTTATTGTCCTGATTGTATTGTTTCTGGAACCGATTCCTTGGGGAAAACATCATGTAATGTTTAATAGTCGAAATATTTGAGAAAAGAGATGTAAGTTCGAAAGACTTCATAATTTAATTGTGAAATACATGGCGCGCTGGGTTTGGTTACGTACATTAGAAACGCCAACATGAACGAATCAACAAACCGAAATACACCTACAATACACGTGCGCCTTTTTGGAATCCAAAAAAAGGGTTGATTGGAATGAAATCGATAAGTCCTGGTGGCCCCTGAGTCTCGTCCCCTTGTCTCTGGACTGCCCGCAATGGTTGCTAGTCTCGAAGTCAGGTATGTTCTGTGAGATGGATTAGACGATTGAATGATATTAGGATAGCACAACGTAGGGCCAAATTAATAATCAGGATGCAAACTGAACATAATTTACCTCTTCGATCCGGACTGCGCTCGGGTGACGGGGAGCGCCAGGACGACCGCCAGTCTCATTAGCAGGAGCCTTCCCCTTGTGCGCCGCGCGCTCGGCCCGGTCGTACCCAGCTTCCTGTTCGGGATCCTCCACCACCACCCTGCTTTCCTGGGCTCCTCCGATGCCTTTTCAGTAGGGTCGGTACGTAAGGTTTCCAGCATTTGAAGGTCTCGACTCGCATCGCATAGTTCAACATGTACTTCTTCTGTTTGATGAACGCCCTAGCGTACATGTCCGGGCCGTTTATCCATTGGAAAAAGTTGCATCGCATCTCCGGCTGCCATTATACGCGGATGTAGCAAGGGAATTGTAGAATGGAATGTAAAATGTAAAAAATCTATGTGTGTGCAAGATTTGCTTACGAGGATGTTCCCGCGCGTGTAGTATGGCGGGCCGTTGCCGGGTGTGTAGACTGGATGATCTTAGCCGGTTCTTCGTACATACATTGCGGGCGTGAGAACTCCGGTGGTACCAACGCATTCTTCATAGAACAATCCGGGTAGGTTTTAGCCCTCTTGGCAAGCCACTTGCGCTTTCGCAACATCTTCGCATAGAAGTTCGCCGACGAGTCCAACATCCCCTTCCTCTCATTTGTGTGAAGCAAGCTTTGGTGAAGTATTGGGTGTGGTGGTGTAGTGTTCTCCTCCAGCTCTCTTTTCCTCCAGTTCTCTTCTCCCTCCTTTTATAATGGGTCTTTTCAGTCTGAAAAGGTGGTGCGGCGAAGTATGGTATTTTCGGTCTGCAAAGGTAACGTTGTAGTGTGTTGTCATCTCGGTCTTTAAAAGTGGCAGTTTGTGGCGTGTCGTGATGCGTTCTTTTCTGTTTGAAAAGGTGGCGTGGCAGAGTGTAGCCTTTTCGGTCTAAAAAGTTAGCATCGCAGTGTGTTGTCAACTCGATATGCAAAAGTGGCAGCGTATAACGTGATAGGATGCAGTCTTTTTGGTCTAAAAAAGGTGCATGTCGGAGTGTGGTCTTTTCGGTGTGGAAAGGTAGTGTTGAAGTGTGTTGTCATCTCGGTCTGCAAAAGTGGCACTGTGTGGTGTGACCGGGTGCGGTTTTTCGGTCTGAAAAGGGGCGTGGCGGAGTATGGTCTTTTCGGTGTAGAAAGGTAGCATCGAAGTGTGTTGTCATCTCGGTCTGCAAAAGTGACAGTGTGTGGCGTAACCTAGTGCGGTCTTGAAGGTCTGAAAAGGTGGGGTGTCGCGATGCTGACTCCCTCACATAATTACCTGTACGCACAAGAACAAACAGTATCGAAACACGAGACTAGTATAATGTAAGTTGTATAGAAATTTATATTTACATGGCATGATTAATATTTACAAGAACAAATATCTACTCGCGGGCCTCTTGGGGCGTACCCCACGTGTGGCTCCTGGCCTCTTCTAGGGCAGCTGCGGGCGCTAGTACAAGTAGGTTAAAGGCTCAAGCGGCCAAGGCACCCTACCGGCGCGAGTAACCCGAGGGGGTGTCACAAGAGGGTGCTGCGTCGGCTGGCTCGCTCCGAGCGCACCATGCAGCTGTGAAGCCCCCACGGAGACCTGACTACTCTCGCCGTGCGAAGGCCCACTGCCACCCTGGTCGAAATCGAAGTCCCCGAGCGTGACTCGTGCGACACCGGCTCCTCATCCCAAGTGGCGTACGAGTTATGAAACAGTACGTTATGCATGTAAATATGGCGAAAATGATGAAATAGTACATTGTGCATGCAAACAAGATAGACATGCCTCATTGCACGAAGGTAGCGGACCGCTCCGCGTACTCCTGCCCTGTGTACAGGTGGAACTCAAGACCTGTCAAAGAAAATTGCCGTTAGTAACTAGTGGAGTTTGGAACAACCAGATGTGAGTGTTTCATGCTGACCTACGAACTGTGCTGGGGTACTCCCAGCACGGTGCCACGAGGACTCGCCCGCCACGTCCGGGTGAGGAGCCGTGGGGCATGACGTACCGTGGCTCACCCCCCGGTCCATGCAGGTGGGTCCACCAGCTCCTTTAGCCTAGGACAAGACGCAATCTGGATCCTCGTCTCGTCTTCTCGACGAACTGGTCTATGATCGCTCTGATCTTCTGCGCTGTCATGCTGAAGCACTCCCCGAGTGTCATACGACGCACGGAGGTCACCAACTCGTGAAGCGTCGGTGCCATCTCCCCGCATGGGAGATGGAACGTGTGCGTCTCTGGCCTCCACCGGTCAACCAGTGTCGTCAGGAAGCACCGGTCGTACGGAAAGCGCCTCGATGTACGACCACTGCCCGCACAATCCTGGTCGTCCTCCCACGTCGCTCCCATCATCCTCGCTAGTAGAAGGAGGCCTACTGCTCTCAACCTGTGTCGAAAGGATTAAGAACAAACGTGAGTCCACCGAAAGTAGTCAGACTGCAATTGAGTACACGAAAGTCACAATTACACGTACCTCGGAACCCAACATGGGTCCACTCTCCATGCCCTCATGGGCGTGCGCAGCCGCAACGCTCCAAGCTTAATCGCTGCCTCACCCTCCTGGGGGAGGATAGTACTGAGGCAGCTACGGTGATGCGCGTTAATGGTCGGGTCAAGCAACTCGTACAACCACTACGCAGCGTCTCCTGGGTCCGCCATACCTGAAAATTCAGTGCATATATTGTAAATACTACGAAACATATACAAAATAATAATAAGAAGCAACATATCTAATTAATTCAATTATTGCACGATTAGCGACACATAGAAAACTGGTCTGCACACAGCTGTATCGACATATAAATTTTTAGAGGTATCTTGCAGTGTACATAGATGGAAAGTAAAATTAAGTTCACAATATTTTAATTAACGTCTACATTCCCTATGTACCTACTCTGGATTTCTTAAAGAATTTTTAGTGGTGTCTTGCTATTTTCCTAGTTTAAAAAGTATTTTCAGTATTAACAGAATATTTACCATGCACAAATGGAAACCAAAATTAAGTTGGGATTATTTTGATTAAGCTCTACATACCCTATTTAGCAACTTTGGAATTTTCATAGATTTTTAATATGTATCTTGCTACTTTCCTTATTTAAAAAGTGTCTCCAGCATTTATGAAATATTTACCGTGTACAAATGAAAATAAAAATTAAGTTCACAATATTTTAACTCGGCTCTACATACCCTATGTACATACTCTGGATTTCTTAGAGAATATTTAGAGGTGTTTTGCTACTTTCCTAGTATAAAAAGTATTTTCGGCATTAACAGAATATTTACCGTGCACAAATAGAAACAAAAATTAAGTTAGGATTATTTTGATTAAACTCGACGTACCTTATTTAGCTACTCTGTAATTTTTACAGATTTTTAATAGGTATCTTGCTATTTTTAGAGGTGTTTTCCTATTTTTTTGGTTTAAAAAGTATTTCGGTATTAACAAAATATTTACCATGTAAAAGTGAAAACCTACAAAGTTTTCTTAGTATTTTTGCGAAGTTATTCTAAATCGTTCGAGTACTGCAACATAAATAATATCTATACGATGAACTAAACTATACACAGTTAAAATGGTGTACTACATCAAAAAGCAATATAACTAAAATTATCTAATTCTATATTACTATTTTTATTTACTAACCTACAAGAATTCGAATTTATGTACAAAATTGCAAGAACATTTACCAACAAACTAGGTGAGCAGATCTGCTGCTCTGTCTCTCTCTCCTCCGCTAGGAACCTACAAGGTTTCGCTACGTATCTTCTCCCCTCTCTTCTCTCTGCTATTTTTTTTGTAATTATCTTTTAATTAATATTATTTTTTAAAAATTCTCAATTTCACATTCCATTAGTCAGCATCAGCAAAGAGTGATATATAAGTAGAAATTATGTCCCGTGGGCAGAGACTTGTGACCACTGGCAGGAGACACACTGCTTGTTCTTTTTCATTTGAAACTTGTTTTTTAAGAGCTAGATGGAATTAAGATACATGGAGTTATAATTTCTTCTTTCTCTGCAGAAAGCCATTGCTTCAGTCACAATCAAAGGAAGCTAGAGAGAGCTTTGACGTTAGCTTTTGTGATGGA
Source organism: Ampelocalamus luodianensis (assembly GCA_036346255.1). Taxonomy (NCBI): domain Eukaryota; kingdom Viridiplantae; phylum Streptophyta; class Magnoliopsida; order Poales; family Poaceae; genus Ampelocalamus; species Ampelocalamus luodianensis. Next base: position 95,849,523 of record CM070634.1, on the reverse strand, counting down.
AGCACTGAAAAAACAACAACTCCGAAACCACGGTAAGCATGATGTTATGTTGAATGTAAGTGCTACAATAACTTGAGAGACCTTGTGCCCTAATGCTGGTTATGTAGATTTGTACATGAAATGCTTTTAATAGTGGAAAGTAGAAATGGTTAGTTAACAAGAGCAACTTTTGACATCTAGGATGCTTGTCCACCTTTGCTCAACAACTTGTGCTTTTGAGTGAACTTGTTGCATGGAAGTTGGAACTAAGCAGTTACTATGGGAAAACATGCTTGAAAATTGAGTCATGGACTCATGGTGAACTTCGTGGTTTCTTTCGTGAGTCCAAGTTCATGTAGCATTTGATCCCTTTATGTCTTCATTTCTGTGACAAATGATTGTGTGTGTACTGACTTTTGTTTGACCTGTGATTTGGAATTATGAACATAGGTCTAGGACAGTATTTTTCTACCCCATGTTGTTCCACTCGTTCCAAGACAGTCAAGTCTTTGCTAGACTGGTGGTGTACTAGCGTCGAAGGTTTTCTAGTCAGTTAAGCAGCCAATCATCCACGTGAAGGCTGAAACATTGTTTGTTGCAGCCCAAGTGCACAAATTTAATGATTCTGGGGCCAAAATGTAGATCTAGCCACTAAATTCGTCAAATTGTAACTGCCCAACCCGATTCTTGCGTTTAGTATTCTCAAATTTACATTAGTCGAAAAGCAACATTAGGACTCAGTAAAATCTGAGTTCATGGTCAGCGATTGGAAACTGCTAGCTAAGGGTGAAAACGGATCGGATAGTTTCCGACCGATCCGGATGAAAACGGATTCGGAATATCTCGGGTCGGATTTTTCTCGGATAATTTTTGGATCGGAAACGAATCCGTGTTTTTTTTGTCGGAAATGGAAACGAATACGGTAGGCATGCTATCCGCGGATTCGGAAACGAATACGGATTATCCGGATTTTGGCCCAAAAGAGGATTTCAGCCCAAAAGAGAAAAGGAGATTTTAATTGATTTTCGAATTTCAGAAAATACAACAAATCAAATGGTCTTTTAGAAAATAGCAAATAGAATTCAAAAATCATAAAAATTCCTTGAATTATTTTTAACTTAATAAAATTAATTCCAACTTAAAGTTGTTTTTTATTTTTTGTATATAAATTATTTTATTTTTCTAAAAATAGGAAAAACCTTTTAAAAATCTAGAAAATTCAATAAATTAATTAAAATTTTCTTTTTCACTTTAAATCCAATAAAATCTCAGAAAACTCAATAATTTTTATTTTTTACATTAAAAACTAGGAAATTAAATAATTAACTTTATTTTATTATTTTTCCTTTTTAACCAGGAAAACTTTTTTAAATCTCAGAAAATCCAATAAAATAATAACTTTATTAATTTTATTTTTGGTAACATACTTTGGGATGTTACAGTTATTTGCGTATAGATTAACCATCCAGTCTAATCGATGTTAGTATGAACTAAATTTTATGTATGTGATGAACTAAGTGTGAATGTGTGATGACTTTGTGAGTTATGAATTATGAGCTAAATATGGTAAACTAAGTGTTATGTTTGTGATGAACTAGTTAATGCAAATTGCTAGTGCCAATGTTATGTGTGGTTGCTGAAAATATGAACAATTCATTAATGTTTACATCAAATAAATTAGTTATATGTTTTCGTTAATTTCTGGCATACAGTTTAAGGGGTTTACATGTTCCGAAAAATATCTGTGACCGTATTCGTTTCGTATTCGATATTATTCGTATTCGTATCCGGATCCAGGGAAAAAAATATGGTAGAGTCATTATCCGTCCGTATCCGATCCGTTTTCACCCCTATTGCTGGCTGATGAATTGTGTTGAAGTCCTGGAGACCAACACCACACCTAACCCAGTAATGGCCAATTGCATGGAAGAATACAAGGACTGGTAGGTAGAGAGAAGATTATGGGTGAAAAGGAGGATGCCACAAGTTTGGAGCTTTATGCAGGCATATAAGGGGCATGTAGTTAGGGGGAAACAAAGAGGGAGTTGGGGGAGAGGAGTTATGGATAAGTGTTGTTTGTGCTTGTGTCATGTGGTGGGGATGGCTAATTGCCCATTCCTCCCTTGACGGGATAACAACAAAAGGGCGACTAGACCTACCTCTCTCCTTACCTTGTTTCCGCCCCAACCCAAAACAAAACAGGCCAGCTTGCACAAGGAGGCTTCCACCACAAGTGTGTGGCTAAGAAGTGGAAGGTAGAACTACTGCATATAACCGACACCACACCTCAACTACGAACCATTTCCCTACCCTCCTCCTGCTAGCCTTCATGCTTTCTAGAACTAGTGCCTACCATTTAACAACACAACTAAAGGGGCTGAGGCTAGTGCGTTTTGTTCAGGGATTGTACTCCTTTTGCTAGTGAGGTGGTGATTAGGGTACAACTGAAATGGTTTACTTGATTATTCAATGCACCAAACAGGGAGCTATTTATGAGTGTATTAAATCAATGGATAACAAATTGACAGGACCCCAAACTTGATTTATGGCCAACTAGCTTATTGCTAGTTACTACAGAAACCATAATGAGGACTAGTTATTGATAGCTATGCAATAAAGCAGTTTGGTGTCTAATACTCTTGACTTGCTTTCTGGTGTGCATATATGGTAGGCAAACTGGTGGATGCACCATAACTGCACTTTGTTGGGATGCTTTGATTTTCAAATAAACCTCTTGTTATAGATTAGGCATTAGGCATTTAGCCTTGTACTTCAAAGTGATACGAACCATTCATTAAGATGCTGTGAAATATTCGTTAGTTTTGCCTGGGTAAACACATCTTATCTTGAATTAGCAGAAAATCTCAGGTAACTCGTATGCTGAAAAGAACAAAATTTGGAGTTAGATCTGGAGTTGTATTCAGCCTATGCCTACAACAAAGGAATTAAGGGGGTGATATCAGAAACTTAAAACATTTCATATCAAGGGCCATTGTGGAGTGTGGAGTCCCAATCATTCTGGCCCCAACTGAAGCTAATGGTTTGGGATATTTCCTCTCCTTACACCCAACCAACTATGGTCCATAGTTTGGTAATCATCCCAAAAGAATATATTAGGTAGACAAATATTATGTAAGCCCATGTGGATTTTGTCATGGATATGTAAGTTCCTCCTAACAAGTAACAATTAATGGTCCACCGTCCACGTCACCAAGCATAATTTCATCTGCTTCCTCACAATGTGATCCCCACAGCCTTTAGCACTGCAGAGTAGATCGTAATTTGCAGAAAATTCTGTACACTGATAAATTTAATATTCATATTAATCTTCTTTCTCGATGAGCAACAGAAAAAAACACTTTTAAAATAAGTGGAAGAGGGCCTAATCATAGTTGATGTTCTTATTAAGGATCACAGATAATGTTTATCTAACGCCATGTGGATTTGCCTATATAAATATGATATCCACAAGATCTGCATTGTTACGGAAAGAAATACGAAGCAGGCGCAGGACTAATGAGTTTGGTGAATTTTTAATTTAGGGTTGACCAAACATATGAACTAACATATATTAGTGTATAAAACAGAAATGCTCCACATGGAAGTAGTTTGATAAGAGTATTACAGTATCTATGATTCTGCAAACAAAATTAAAGAAAAAATATGGTGGGTGGCAAATAATATCCATGTAGGCAGTGCCAGATACCTATTCCGATTCATCCTATTTTATTTAGGAATAAACAAGGAAAAAAGTCCATGATCAGGGCTTCCCTTGTTTAGGACCTCATCCTGTTTTAAATATGCATACGGGTTTGTACCGCTTCACCAAAACATTTGCCTTGTTAAAGGAAGTAATGTTAAGATGACTAGATCAGGTGAGATCAGGGTGTTTTTTAAAACGGACTTGCTATTTTTCAGTTGCTGAAATTTTTTTATCTATCATTCACATACAGTTACACACTATTAAGTCTAAAATTACAGTACTAAGTGATGTGTAATTTTAGTACAACTCTACTGTAATTTTTAGTTCTGTTTATTTTTGTATTTTTTGTATTTGTTTTTACATTTTTTTTTTGTATTTGTATGGTTCACTTACATTTATTTTTGTTTAGTTTAGATTTTTTTTTTGTATTTTTTTATAACGTTTTTCTCGTGTCGTTAGATGAAAATCTAAAAGTAGGAACAAATGATCGAAAAATAACAAATTTTCCGACAACTTACACATAGATAGTCCATTTTTAAAATACATGAATGACTCGTATACAACTACTACTCTGCCGTAGTATACAGCCCGTATCATTTTCATGTCGACATAATTGTGTCGGAGAATAAAAACGACAACCTCCGTGGACTCCATCTGATCTGATCATGTAGGACACACAGATTGCACTGAATCAAAAGAGGTCAGGCAAAATGGCTTAGCCCTGTTTGAACCTAATCCATGCCCCGTAACCAAATTAGAGACAGGGAGGCATCAAGGGTGGTGGAGATGCCGTTAGTTAGCTGTTAAAACCGAGAGCGGCAAGTGGTAGGCATCAGCCATCAGGCAGGCAATACAATACCCCACAGTTGGCGCAGGCTTACCTCACTTTACACCTACCTTGGCTTGAGGATTATCAGGCAGCCACCACGGCTGCGTCTGTGTGTCCTGCGCCCTGCGGCTGTGCCTGTGCCTGTGCCTGTGCCTGTGCCTTTCCTCTGTAAACTGGTAAACCGGTGATGAGGTCATGACCTGGGGGAGAGGGAGGCCTACCGGCCTAACCTTTTTCTCACCAACTCGGCCACTCGAAAACCTCCCCAATCGAGTCAAGTGCCTATAAAAATCCAGCTCCTTCGCCCACCCTTTGCAGCCCAACAACAACTTCCACTGCAATCCCCACCGAGAGACAAGAAAGCAGTGGCAAAAGTGGAGGAGGAGGAGCAGAAGAAAAGAATCAAGATTCAAGAAAGAATCGGCGGTTCAGTATCTGTCATCGGCGTCGATCGCTCATGGGGAGGTCGCCGTGCTGCGAGAAGGCGCACACCAACAAGGGTGCATGGACAAAGGAGGAGGACGACCGGCTCATTGCCTACATCAAGGCGCACGGCGAGGGGTGCTGGCGCTCGCTCCCCAAGGCCGCCGGCCTCCTCCGCTGCGGCAAGAGCTGCCGCCTTCGGTGGATCAACTACCTACGGCCCGACCTCAAGCGCGGCAACTTCGCCGAGGAGGAGGACGAGTTGATCATCAAGCTCCATAGCCTCCTAGGCAACAAGTATGTTTCCCCCAATATCATAGTATCAATGGTATTCACATGCATGATGCATGCGCATGACAAACCAAAAAAAATCGCTTTGATACTGTTTGCTAAACGGTTATTGTTATTCCTGTTTGATACAGATGGTCCCTGATAGCTGGGAGGTTGCCGGGGAGGACAGACAACGAGATCAAGAACTACTGGAATACGCACATCAGAAGGAAGCTGCTGAGCCGGGGGATCGATCCGGTGACCCACCGGCCGATCAACGAGCACGCGTCCAACATAACCATATCGTTCGAGGCGGCGCGGGAGGAGAAGGGCGCCGTGTTCCGGCGGGAGGAGCCCAAGCCCAAGGTGGCGATCAGCCACGACCAGGACCCCGCTGATTGGTGCCAGGGGAAGCCGCTCAAGTGCCCAGACCTCAACCTCGACCTCTGCATCAGCCCCCCGTTCCAAGAGGCCGAGCCCATGAAGCCCGTGAAGAGGGAGGCCGGCGTCTGCTTCAGCTGCAGCCTGGGGCTCCCCAAGAGCACAGAGTGCAAGTGCAGCAACTTCCTGGCGCTCCGGACCGCCATGCTAGACTTCAGAAGCCTTGAAATGAAATGACTCACGAGCATCCCCCGCTTCCTCCTCTCTAGCTCCTCCGTTTTGTCACTTGGTTATTGGTTAGCCTCTAGGTGAAAGAAAATAGTGGGTGAAAGAGAGAGAAGGAAAAAAAAAGTGAGGATCTGTGCCCTGTTTTGCCAGGATCTTCCCTGCTCTCTTGTTGCTCCATTTTGTCTCTGTGTAATTACTATTAACTAATCATGACCAATAATATTTGATGCTAGGTCTGCTTCACTTGGTTCTCCTGTTCCCGGGAGACTAGATGCAGTGTCTCGTGTGGGTATTTTCAAAGCTGGGCCATTGAACCAGATCTTATGGCGACTTGCCCGCATGTGACCATCGCCTAATCCTGCAGTTTTTGATAAAGCGCCTCGTGAGTTAGACCGCGCTTTTATGACCTGCTTTGCATGCCCTGTACTACATAAGATTGGGTGAATGTTGATGCCTTCGTTTTCTGGTATGTACTGTAATATAGTGTTCCTATTCTATAAAACAGAGAAGAAAAGTTATACACCTATTCACCTGTTCCCTTATTGGGCGTCGTTTGTAACACACGAATTTGATACTAATCCTTCAGAACTGTACTGATTCCAGTCTTTTACCTTTTTTCCATTCTTATATAGAAAGGATTTACCACTGTTGGTAATGGATGAGCAACTAAGCCCAGCATAGAAGAAAGGAAGCCAGGGAGGAGGTGAAAAGAAGACAAGGAAACTATTTTAACGTGGGGCTTGTTAGGTTAGAGTTTTTGGCATATTCGGTCTCTTTTTGAAATGCTGCACACCGCGATCGAAATGACAAAAATAACATTGCAGCAGACAACCTGATGCGCTTGCCTACTGTGGATGGGAAGCACGGTAGGGGGTGTGCATACGGGAAGCAGGATAGGAGGGATGCTACATACGGAGGGCACGGTAGAAGTGTCATTTTTATTATTTTAGACATAATAGAATTATATTTGCTATTTCGTTTCAAAAAAATCAAGTGAGCCAATAACTCGTTAGGTAAGGTCATGACGCATTTTGGAGTGGCTCTGGTCAGCAGCCAACTGGATAGTCGTCCGTCTCTCGGCGAGGCGATGGGGGCGGCAGAGCAGGCTGTGGTGTGGCCTAAAGGAGGATTTGGCCGAAATGGCACTGTTGCGGGTGTTTTGACGCAAGTAGTGTCTTTCGCGATGTATTGACAAAAATGGCAACTTGACCGCATGCCCATAGCACGGACACGCGATGTGCCGATATGTAGCGAAGTTCGCATGGCCACTGCCCGAACTTAGCCAAGTCCGCACGGTCACTGCCCAGAACCGAGTCCGCATGGCCACCGCCTGTACTCGGTTCCGCGGAGGTTTCCCCAACCCGAGGGTGAGTAGAGCCGGTGGCCGGGGGTGAGCTCCGGCCGATGGCTGTGCGGACGAGGTGAAGTCCGTATGGTGACCGTGCGGACAAGGCGGCTAGCACGTGGTGATTGTGCAGGCCTCAAGTCTAGGTGGTGGCCGTGCGGACGAGGTGAAGTCCGCACAGCCTGCGTGGTGGCTGTGCAGGCCCCGAGTTTGAATAGTGGTCGTACGGCGCATGCCGCTGTGAGGCTCGTCTGAACGGCTATTTTTGATAATTTGTCGTGACAGCTACTTTCGTCGTAAACGTCCGTAACAGTATCGTTTCTAGAAAAATAAACTCTACGAAAGACAGCGGTTTTTGGATGGATTCTGGGCAACTTGCTCGGGCGCGCCGCTTTGCTGCGCTCGGCATCATAAATGCCATCTCGATAGCAACGGTGGTAGCAGTAGCTCGATCAGTTGGTTGCCGTGCTCGATCGATCCATCGATCGTTTCGATCGGTTTTGCTGTTCTACGTGATAAGATTGCGGGCGGTGGGTGATGCAACTTAATTCTATCTGCTGCTCCTGCTGCTTTTGTCGTCGTCTGGTAGAAAAGTTGTTATTGTGACGTCCACTGATGATAACCATGGAGCGTACAGTGTTTCTCTGGTAGAAAGTGGTGGTCTCATACCTTTTATTAAAAAAAAAGAGTAATGCTTTACATCCTATGTTCGGACGATTTCGCATCGAACAAACAATCCACCGCCTAATAGCTATCCAACGACTCGTAATCCTCATCATCGAGTGTAATGTCACATCCTCAGACGCGAAGGCTCCTTCTGCCACATACATTCCATTCGAACTCACGCCCGTGGATATGGATAAGGTCACCGAGTCGCCATAGTCTTTATGGACTCTACCTCCACCGCTCAGCAAGCTTCGTGAACTTCGCCTCCCCGTGAGCTTCGCCTCCCTCCTTCCCCGCAGGCATGGTGCTCGAGGTCCGTATGCCTCCCTTCCTTCCCTCCCCACTCCCAAGTCTGCTGCCTGCTTCGATCCCGTGACGATTCGATGTTCTTTTTTTGGTCGAATCGCAGACGACGATGATATGCGTGGACAACTCAGAGCGGATGCAGAACGAGACTACCCGCTGTCCCGGTTTCAAGCGCAGGCCGATGCAATCAACCTCATATACGGTGCCAAGACGTAGGTTGGTGATTGGTTTCCCCACCAACCGCCACCTTCAATTCCATCGGGTGATCCGAAACTCACTTTCTGCCTAGCTTCTTGACCGAGCGCCACCACCATGGTGTAGATGTCTTTTCAATTTGTTGCTAAATTTATTGTAACAGTTGGTTTAAAATGTTACATGGAGTGTTTTTTATTGTTGCGATGTTGTGGCATCAAATATTACGGTAAGATGTATTTTTTGTTGCAATGGTGTTTTTGATTTGTTGCACAAGAGACCCTTCACCATTTAATTATTACATGTATTCTCTCACATTGTTACAACAGTTTTTCTCCATTGTTGCAGAAGGTGATTTAGCTTGTTGCAATACATCTTTCTAAAATTTTGTAGGAAAATAATTTTGTTATGACTATTGTCGCCGATTGTTGCACACATGAAATCAAAATATTTTATAAGTAACTTTTAAATGTTATAAATTTCTTTGATGTTGCAACAATTATGTTCGGATGTTTCCACTGTTATATTCAACTGTTGCAACGTTGTAACATCGAAATTTGTTTGTGTTGGGATTTGAACTAGTTTTTGAAAGCACGGCCATGTTCTATACTGATGGTTTCATGCATTTCGGTGAGAATTTGATATTTTTCCTAATATTTTTTCTTAGCATTGTATTTATCATTTAAGTATTTTGTTGCACACATGAATTATTTTTGTTGCAATCGTTGTGTCCGAATGTTACATCGGAGCGTACAACGAGTGCATCCGAACGCTAGTTGCGTCCTTAAAAAAACATAACCGAGGTTTTTCATACTGTCAAGAATAGCAAGTTAGAGATTTTAAAGCCCTCGGATTGGCATAGACGATTGAACTTTATGTGATTTTGATCTAATCACACATGTCAATTTACGATTGGATGTCAGAGAGAAGGGCCGGGCATGCATGTCCTTGTTTCTCTACGGGGAGGATGAAAATCCGCCCACTGCTGAGGTCAATACGCCACACCTAGTGCTTGCTCATGAAGGTAGACTTGCAAATCTTACAGAATTAATCGAGAAGAAATAAATTAGATTGGAAGTGTGCGTCATGGTATTGTAACACTACTAGTACCGTAGTTAATTACTGGAGCATTTGGTTTAAATATCATTACTTTGGCAGGTAAGCTAGTTTCCACTTATTACACATCACAGTCCAGATAAATATTAAATTACCTTTAGTAAAATTAGGATTTTCCCCCCTGTCTAGCTACCTAATCTATCGACGCTAGCATCTAATCGCTATCACTTCCCACCGAAAGCAAACTGACGATGCCTATATCAAAGATAAAACTCGTTAGTTTATGCGGTTTTATGTGGCTGTGTTCTCGTTCTCTTGCTGCTGCTACCTGCCAAGCAAGAGTAATCTACAGTACTACTCAGTTGAAAAAAATGCAGAGTTGTGAGAGACATGGAACAGTAAGTGCGCTGTTTGAATTAATGAAATGGAGATGGGGGTGGATAACACCCTGTTTCTTAAAAAAAAAATGCACAGTTGTCTTGTCATTAAGGTTCCTTTGCCCGGTATCAGATGCCCATCGAATCCTAATATTGTAGTCTTGCAGCTGATACGACGTGCAAAAGAGAGAGAAAAAACCCCTTAAGATTAAGCTCGAAACAATGATCCACTGTTACTAAGTATAAGTTGTTTTAAGCATCGACACCGTAACCAAATATCATATCCCATTATAAGCCGCGCAACTGATATGACGCAGAAAACCCTAATGTACAGCAGCAGCAGCGGAGCTTAAACAAAAAACTCAAGAGGGCCAATGGCTAATGTAAATGTATACCATTGAAGTGCTAAATTATATCTTTGGGAGATTTAGGGGTGACCATCTAATGGAGTAAGCAGGGGTGGGTTGGTAGCCAATCCCCATTTATTAATTGCCGACATGGATGCATCTTCGTGAGCGAAGCAGGGGTGGGTTGGTAGCCAATCCCCATTTATTAATTGCCGACATGGATGCATCTTCGTGATTAGGAGAGGCATAAGCATAACATAAACTGCACTACTACTGCTGCTACTCTACGTTTTAATTAATCGATCGTCCTGAGTTGTAAGGCTGGGGACAGTCTTTATTAGATTAGATTAGTTCCACATTAAACAAGGACTCGAATTGGGGCCCTCAGGATTAATGAAGATCCAATTCGGCAACTTCCCACAACCCAGATTGATGATATCTTGAATGCTAGCTACCAGTTTCTTTTGGCTTCTTGTTTTTGGTTGACAACTTGATTGACATTTAGATGATGACTTGATGATTGCTCATCGCCGTTGTATACTGTTACCACTCCTCTTTCCCCTGTTTGAAAAAGGGGTATGTTCGGAACTTCGGATACAATCCCTCTCATCCAAATAAGAGCTAACAGGCAAGCCATTAGACAACGCATTATTCAAAGAAACCCACTACTTAGGAACAAGGGTGTCAAAATCTCAATTCTAGTCATACGTCTTATGTTTCTCCGACCTAGATTGACTGAACCGATTCGATCCTATAGTAGTCTTAATTTGGTAAAATCTTAATACTATTATGATTCTAACAAATTTTTTTTGTAGAATCGCGATCAAAATTTCCGATGATTCTCCGATCGAGTGTTTTTTGTTTGTGAGTACTCAAGTTTTTATTCATGTTATGCTTGGTGATTCTACCGATTTATTATAAATAACTATTCCCTTTCATTGTATTTCTTATGTAAAATTCAGTGTCTAAAAATAGAGTACTCCCATATAAAATTTTTTCTTTATATCCATTATAATTTGCATAAATAACAAATGATCTTTCATTTGCACTACATTTTGGTAAATAAAAGTTCTAAAAGTATAGTTTTAAAAATATATAAGTGTTAAAATACAAGGTAGATTTTTAAAAATATTTCTTTGGTAGAATTAGATAGAATCATAGATTCTAGGTCGATCCAACGATTCGTGGTCCTGCTGAACAAACTTTGATCCGATTTAGGATCGTGAACAAAGATAGCATCTTAATTTTCGTTCTCACTTGGGCAGTAGAGCTATTGAGCGGCAAGTTGATTCGCTTCGTTCCACCAGTTTCTTGCCGATCCGGTGCACAACTCGGCAGTTCTTAAAGCACGAGGTGCCAATCTGGATTATCTGATTGAGCACAACAACTCGCAAGTTTTCTGCGCGCGCGCGTGACGAAATCGCCGCAGTTTTTGGACTTAGTTTTTTGCGAATGAGTTTGCATAGGTGTAAACAGAGCGGATAATTCCTGATCGATTAAAGACTTACGGAGCGAATACGGGATAAAGAAATGAGTATCCAACACTATTTATGTCCAACTCCGACTCCAATGGAAAATACGGAATATGATACAGGATGAGCGATATCAGTTCGCATGTCAGGTGGTATGAGGAAAGTCTGTTGTGACTTCACTTAGGAACAAGATAACAGATAGATGGGTTGCTGCATCTAAGTAGGCATGAGATACTGCGTGTTTTTCCTTCGACATCTCAGCGATTAGTCTCTCCGTGTTCACTCTAATTGCACTTCTATTGTCTAATGTTCTGTGTAGGGATGCAAAAGAAGCGGATAATTTATGTCCAACCAACCGACCGACCGAAGGATCGCAGGCGAATACAAGATGGAGAAATAGGTATCCGACTTCGACTCTGAAAAATAGTTCGAAATATAATATATGATGAGCGATATCCGTCTGTATCGGCTCTGATTGCACCTATAAGTTCATGGGCTTGTGTTGCTATCTCTAATCAAAGGAAGAGTCCCCTCAAAAAAAGAAAAGAAAAGAGAGAGACGCCAATATTATCCTCCATCCAATTATATTACTATGACCTCGAAGCAGTGGACAAACAAAGTCGTATGTATTGATTGATGATATGAATGAAAGGGAGGAAAAAGAAGCTATTGTATAGTTGCATAATATGCTCTGAAAATTAGAGATGATTGGCAAGTACACCAGCTAAAACCTTTCACTATTAGTGGGTCTTAGTTTGTAGTACTAGTACTTGACCATATCATTTCTTCGTGTACTGTTCTTTTAGTGACCGGTATTTGTCATTTCTTTGATCCAAAGCATGCCATTGCTATTCGTAGCTGGCGACTGTCGTTGCTTCCACGAGTACTACCGCTTGAAGACGTGCACTCTAGTACTACAAAATGTTTTGAAGAATCTTCCTAGCTTTGTCAATACTAATTTGTTATCTTTTGCAGTACAACAGCTTAACTAAAATACATGTACACATACGTCATATAGTATACTCGGTACGTAGTTATGGATTTTTTTGGCTAATATAGCACCGTTTGAACCCGTATTTGCAAGATTGATCACCGTCGCGGCGTATTTGCACATTTGGCACCGTTGCCGCACGACCACCGTGCGGTGGCCTCTCCCCACCTGCCACGCAGCCGTTGCTGCACAGTCAATGTGCGACAACCGTTGTCGCACAACCATCGCCGCCCGCCGCCACATCGCCCCGCCCGCCACCTCGCCCATTGCCACGCGCCGATCAGCCATTGCCGCACGATCACTGTATGGCAACGCTCCTCGGGCCGCCACGTGTCTAGGTTAGGAGAGGTTAGGGTTAGTTTGGGTTCGGCCAATTAGGGTTTGATGTTTGTACGAATTTTAAAATATAACAAATGAGTTCAAAAAATTATAAATTTTTTTGTGGAGCGTCCTGACACAATGTACTTGCTTGTGTAAATTTGCTATAATTTTATTCGTTCAGAATTTTTCTCGCTATTTCGTATAAGTGTCCTGTTTGTGCGTGAGAACAAAAAATTAATAGAAAATCTTGCCATGTCGTGAAAATTTCGATTTTAGGTTTCAGAAATCAGGGTTTCATGATTTCATGTGACTTTGAATGTATGAAAAAAAAAGCTGCATTACAACTCCATTGGAGATGTCGATATACAATATGGCGTAGGAGTACATACATAACAACCAAAATACGCGTATAAATATAGCAAAACAAAATCGCATACACACACGATACTATATGGCTCACTTGTCTGAGCCAGTACTCTCTGCCTGCTGCGGCTGTGTCCGCGTGCGCAACCTTGTTTTGCGCCGAGCATGACCCGTGGAATACGTCCACCGGTCCGGAGAGCGCATGTCGGTTCGGAAAGGGGTACGGAGACCGTTGAGGCGGAGGTGGACCAGTAGGCCGACTCTGGAGCAGAGTCTGGTAGGTGTACATATTATCGTGATGAGGTATGCCGACCTAGGGGACACCTTTGAAGAATTCATCCACGACGGAGTCTATAAAATCACTCCGGGGGTACGATGCATGCAACTCCAGTTGCGCAGATGAGCTCTGCCCTTGGAGGTACGGGGTGCCAGCCAACCCGAAGGAGCTCTGCCCTTGAACGTATGGTGGTACAGTGAACCCAGAGGAGCTCTGCCCTTGAACGTACGGTAGGACAGCGAACCCAGAGGAGCTCTGCCCTACGTACGCTCCAAACCCTGGCTGCCATTGTCCGTACCCTAGAGCCGTGTACTGCAAGGTAGTCAGAGTCTAGATCCTGAGTCGGATCGATTTGCCCTCGGTAGGATCGAATCGTAGTATCGAATCGTAGAATCGGCGATTCTACGGATTTGTAAAAATACACATATTTACCATCTATACTATAAGTTTTATGATTCTTATAAAGTTTACCACTTACTTATTACCAAAAAGGGCAAAACACTTCTTATCACACATGTAAAAGCATAATGGTTCGACATGATGGGTGATATAGTTCGAACTCTGAGAACAAAGATTACCACATCGATATAATATTTTGCACGCTCCTTGTTTATTTATAGTTTCATTCTCATAAATTAATATCAACAAATTTTGCTCTAAAACAAAATATCGCAAAGCCTGCCTCTAAAAAAATTGCCCTAAGTCTCTACGAGTAGGATCGATAAGTCGTCGTGGGTTCAGAGAACCGTAAGACTCTAAGAGTAGGATCGCGATCCTAACTACCTTGAGTAGGATCGGATCGACAGTGAGACTCGGATCGACAGGCTGTCGTGGGTTCGTAGAATCGTAAGACTCTAAGAGTAGGATCGCGATCCTAACTACCATGGTGTACTGCTCTCTGGGAGGATTTGGGAGGCCCGTATCGTTGTCATGAGTCGACAGGAACTGGCCATCACCCCCATGGCCGTAAGCCCCACGGCCAACTGAAGGATGCAAGACGGAACGATGTTAGTATAAATAAACACTCTGGATGTAAACTGAGAACCTCGTACCTCCGAGATATGTAGTGCAGTTGACCAAGGAGAAGTGTCAATCTGTGTACCGAGTGCGGACGGCAGAAGTGATTCATCCCAACAGACCTACGGTGGGAGAACGACATGATGTTAGTGGAACGTAAGGCATAACCAAAAAAACTAAACGTAGATTTGTACAAAGTGACTTACCTCCGCGCTGACCTAGCCCGCGGACGACCGACAGGGAACGCTACGATGCCTATCGGACTCGCTAGGCCATGGTGACCTAGCGGGTGAGCACGTCCCCCCCACTTGGTGCCTTATGCGCAGGACGTCGTCTGTCGAACGACTGCAACTCAAGTTCTTTATCAGCTTCTTCGATTGCACCGAGATGTACTTCAAATTTTTTTGATAGCCCACTAGTGTTGTGTCTGGTCGACTGATGGCGTCCTTTGATGCACTGTAGATGCACTGCGCCCGCTCTAACTGTAGTGACATACATAACAAGTTCATTAACGAAGAGTACAAATATCATCAACGACCAAACCAGAGGTTGTAAGTATCTTACGGCATCGCCACGCCACGAAGCATTGTGAGGATCAAACGAGCGGCGAAGGCTCTGGTCGTGCGTCTCCTCTATCACCGGCTCCGGGCACTCTGGTGGAGGAATGGTGAGTCTTGCGAGCATCCGTGGCACGTACCATTCCATGTACGCACCGTACGTCTCAGGGTCGTATGGACGTAGGGCATGCAAGACATCCAAGTGCATCCTCTCCGTCTATGCCGTAGTCCACTCGTGCTGGACCGGGGCCAGTCCTGAGTATGCCCACCCTGTCTCGATCGCCTGCATATTTCCGGAAGGATTGGTGTTAGAAAAGAAGATGTAAGAACTGTAAGCATTACTCGAATGAAGTTTGACTCATAGGTGTACATCTCATGGTAAGGGCTTGCCGTCCGGGGGGCATGACCTGGTGTGCACCAATCTGTCGCATTACGCGCTGCACCGTGTAAGGCTCCACCATATGTGTGAACACCAGGTGGTAGTCCGTCGTCCATAGCGAAACGTCCTAGATGCATTGCACAGACAGTCTGTGCGACACTACCGTGCGCACGAACTGTGAATACCATGGATTCCATATGATGCCACTCTCGTGCAACGACTCGAACTCGTTATGGTACAACGAGTAGCACCTACCGATCTTTCACTGGGCCAGCGTAGACAGCCAACAGTCCACCGTAAGCCCATGGTCCCGTCTATCTGGTCATGCGGAACAGGGTACGGGTGCACTGCTATCTCGATGATCAGCCGCCAACAGGGAAGTGCTCCCAATTCCACAGTTGTAGGAGCACATAGCAGGCGGCCAGGTTGGTACCAGCGGTGCCGCATCGCGAAGCGTCACACAACCCCCGGTATGTGACACAAAGGATGGCTGATCCCCAGCTGTACTGAGACATCGGCCCAGCCCCGCGTCAACCAAAGACTCGGTGACGCAAATGAAGCTGGGGTAACAAAAATTACCCTATGTGGTTGGAAACAGGACCCAACCAAAGAGCTGGAGAATGTAAGCAACGAGGTGCGTCCTAACGACCTCGCGAGGTGCACCCTGCGGGCATTGACTGAACTGTCTTGGCCAAGCCTGGGAGACACCACGTATACGCTCCAAGAGAGGTTGGCCGAACTGCTGCTCCAGTTCGGTCTTCCAGTTCGCACCCAGAGGGCCCGGAACAAGCGGCTCACCCCGAATCGAGAGACCGGTCAAGAGCGAGACATCCTGTAGGGTGACCCTCATCTCACCCCACCGAAAGTGGAAGGTGTGCATCTCGGGCCTCCACCTGTCAACAAGTACCGACAGCAGGCTGGCGTCTAGGTAAATGGCGTCCGACGGAGACCATCCTTGCAAGGGGTAACAAGCCTGTGTCCCCGAGGATTGAGACGTAGCGATCGTCCGGCGCCCAGCAGTCCCTCCCCTCCCGAAGCACCAGGGGCGGAGGGCCATCCGCGTCAGTGGTGAGCCACAGCTTGCACCGGTGGTTCTCATCGTAGAAATGTTCCAGAAATGCCCGTAGAGACATGGCTTGCAACACACGGAATAGAGGGAATATTAGTAAGAAGGTGGCTAATGACCATGAAAGATTGTAAATTAAACATGCTAGCTTTTTAATTGCAGAGTAGTTTTTCTGTGTTGATAAGCTAGCTTAATTAGATTATGCTCCTCTGTTCTTCGGTGAATGCATTTCTTATTATTTGATTTTGCTTTATGACCAAACTAACACTACAAATTAATGTACACTAATTTATTAATTAATTACTAATAATTATTTCGTAACTAATAAACATTGTAAATTAAAAACTATGGTCAAACTACCTGCGAACGACGGTGGTTAATAACACTGAAATGTCCTAAAAAATATAATAGACAGACCAAAAGAGCGAGCGACTGTGAAATGAACAAGCGGAAGAGCGAGCGACCGTGAAATGAAATTGTGCTCGTTCGCTCTAATTTATAGCCGTTGTGGGAGAGAATTCTTATCCGCACGCGCTAATTAAGTTTGTCATGCATTACGGGGGAGACAAGGATTGGATGGAATAGATGAAGGTGACATTGCTTGTGCTTTCAGTGGAAAAGAAAGCCAGATGGATGGAGGGAGGGAGGGCTTGCATGTTTGTGCAAACAACACATGGCAAGATTTTCTATTAATTTTTTTGTCCTCACACAAACAGGACACTTATACGAAATAGCGATAAAAAGTCTGAACGAATAAGATTATGACAAATTTACACAAGCAAGTAGAAGTACATGGCGTCGGGAGGCTCAAAAAAAAATTCATAATTTTTTAAACTCATTTGCTATATTTTAAAATTCTTACCAATTCAGCCGAACCCTAACTAACCCTAACCCTAACCTAACTGCTAACCCTAACCTGTTTGGACACGTGGCAGGCCGAGGGCCGTTGCCACACGGTGGCCATGCGGCAACGGCTGAGGTGGTGGCACGTGGCGGCGGCTTCGACATTGCCACAGTGCGACAACGGTTGCCGCATGCCATGCGACAACAGATGCCATATTTGCAAATACCGTTCGCGCATGATCAATATTGCAACAATGTTGTCAGAAGGTGCTGTATTAGCAAAAAATTCCGTAGTTATGATCCGTAAGAAACTCTACATGGATAGATATACAGATATGCGTAGCTGTCGTTGGAATCGCTATCGTGACACATAACGGTGAAATAATCAAGTGTTCATATGTTTCCTTCAAAACAGAAAACTAAAAAGAAGTGTTCATATGTGTGCCTTCGTGTCAGGTAGTACTCTGTTAGGAGAAGAATAAGTGAGCTAGAACCGTCACCAATTTATACTAAAATTCTGCTCTCAGTAGGATTATACTATAATTGTGTTTATTTTTTCCCATGCATGAGCATGATGCATCCCTGTGCATTGTATTTTGCCAGTTGCAAAGATTAATGGAGACAATAATAATTCAGCGGCCGACCTGTGTGCAAGTGTACGTGGATGGTGACACAATCAGGTACCAGCAAAGCTCCCAACATACGTCGAGTACGATTCCCTCCATTTGATTGCTATGTTTGTTATTTGGTGTTTGTTGTTGGAGTTATTCCCCCCCCCCCCTTGTCCATTGCAACGCTGGTGCAGCAGATGTGTTCCTGTTCAATTCTACTGGTGTTGAATGAGGGTGTGACAATTGAGACCAGGCCGTCCTGATTCTATTAGTTCGATTTTGACCAATAGCACAATACAATAGAAAAAAATTATTACGTCAAAAAAATTTAAAAATTTATGTAAAAAAAAAAACAATAGGAGCTACCGAGAGACGTAAGATAAATCACGAATTAGGCATGTTTGAAACCACCAGAAATCCTGCCTGACTTATATCAATCCCCATGGGCTTAAATTTTTGTATTCTAAACATGCCTTCAAAAGTCTTATCGATTTTTCTTGCAAGAAAACATAGCATTGCCGTACTGTATAATTGCAGGGAGAACATTGTGTTGTCACAAAATACAAAAAATGTGTAAAGATGCACAACACGCAGTTAACTCATACAACAACCATACAAATGAAGTGGCAAAACAAGAAGAAAGCTGCTACATATAAAAAAGTGCAGGGTGGAGCCATCCAATGGGAAACGGGTAGGCAGGTAGCCTCAGCTGGGGGCCATGGCCATGGTTGCAGCTGTTTGGAGTCTTGGAGATGGCAGAGTCCAGGTCACATGGCCTTCAGTTCTGGGAGGGGAGACAATGACATTTTCACTGTTCCTTTGTCAGAGGTAGCACTGTTCCTATCACACTGTGCTCTCTGGACTCTGGAGTGCGATGGATCCCGGATGGATGGAATTGGCAGATCCTCTCTCTCTCTCATTGGTGTGGTCGAGATTGGCCTTGTTGGCTGCCAATCATTCACTCATCCATCACTCCCGGGTGGATGGGGGACAGCTTGGGCACGGCATGTGTTGAACTTGAATGCTTTGCTCCCTCTTGCAGAAACTTTGCCTGCTAAAATCTATCACACATTCACACCGAGTATATATGGCGTGCAAAGTATAGTTCCTTCCGTCTGTGCAGCGTCTGCAGTTAAGAATTAAGATTCAGCGGCAACAGGTAAAGCACGAGAGATATTTTCAGATAAGAGTGGAGTACTGGAGTGCCGTGTGATCTGCTAGTTTCTGAAAACCACATGTACAATATTGGGGTGAAAACTGACTTGACCATGCATGGTTATAAATTCAACTATCAGAGCTATCGATCTCGACTGCCAACCTTCTGATCCAAGGTCGCTAACACCCCCTTCCTTCTCACCAAGAAACCTTGCATTCAGTGTTCATACCGTCAGGGAGTTGAGGGCTACACGGACACTAGTACAAAAACCAACAAATTGCCGGTACAAATCTACATCAAATTGCCGGTACAAAT
Organism: Ampelocalamus luodianensis; assembly: GCA_036346255.1. Lineage (NCBI taxonomy): Eukaryota > Viridiplantae > Streptophyta > Magnoliopsida > Poales > Poaceae > Ampelocalamus > Ampelocalamus luodianensis. The sequence continues at coordinate 95,830,053 of CM070634.1, read as the reverse complement.
CTGCATCACGACTACTGCGTACACCAGTGCAAATGTACAGAAGATTCTCACCCGTGGACCGGGTAACCTGACTCTGAAAAATATCTACCTACCTTTCCAAAGAAAAGTTCACTAGTGATGAGTGCATGGCACCACTTTGTCCTTTATTGCCATAAATATCTCATCTACAGCAACTTAAAATCTTAACACTAGTGCCAGTAGTAGTCTACTACCACCACCTCTCTTTCCCAGTGCTGTGCAGTGTATACCAACCTGGAGAGTGACTGACAAAAAACAACGCAAGCAAATGAAGTAACGGTTAGAGCATGTTTCTAGTAAAGGGTATGTATGTGCTGTATACGTAAGTTAATTTTCCCTTTCCTTTTTTTAATTGACGTTTTTGGTTTTTCGCGGTATCTGAGATGCAATATTGATTATTACTTTTTATAACTTTACATTAAAATATACTAATAAAATTATAATATTACAAAAGTATTTAACGACAAATCTAATGATATAATTTTCATATGGTCAATCTAGATACTCCCTCCAGTCATAAAAAAAAATATCATTTTGGGTTGCGTGCGATCAAACTTTCTAAACGTTTTGATATAAATATATTTTAAATATTCAGTTGAACACGTAAAAACGATATGTATGGATTTGTCTCGAAAAGTACTTTGATAATAGTATAATGTTATTATCCTTTATAAATCAATTAAAAAATTAACAGTTAAAGTTGCGCTTTAAAGACCCTGTCAATGTCCAAAACTGTATCTTCTGTAACAGGAGCGAGTAGTTTCAAAGCTAGTTCAATAGCACGGATTCTAGGACGACGGAGGGTGTATTTTGTTACTAACAAAACAGATACTATCCGCTTGTAAGTAATCACTGGCCTTTTTAAAATAAAAATCGGAGCAACCATCTGAATCTCCAACTGCAACAAGCAGTATAATCCAAGGTCTCGATCTGTATTGGGGTTTGGGAAGAGGAGGATGGAGTGGTGTCAAGTTGTGCGCGCACGTCGGGAGCTGCCTGCCTCCCTTATCCTTTTCTACATGGAACGGCCGGGCCGCGTAGACGCGGGCGCGCAGCTGCCCTTTTCCGTTGTTTTCCGCTGTGCAATGATGCGCGCTGCAAAGGAACGACGTCCTGCCTGGTAGCGACTCGTTGGGAATCTTGGACGAAGTCTTGAGATACAGTGCGATATTTGGCTGCTAGGTGTTAACTAGATGCATGTGGCACACGTAATGTTTGTGCTAATTAGATGATACTTTTCTTTGCGAGTAAATTCAGTAAAACCACGCTATTTTTGACGGAACTAATATAAAACCACGCTTTTAAATATCAATTTCGTAAAACCATACTTACTTCTGCGTAATGTTTCACAAAACCACACTTTGAAGCAATGTTGTCATATGCAACGTGCTAAACATCTTGGTCCCACCTGTCAGGGTAATAAGGTCATCCCGTTGCATATAACGCCATTTCTTAAAAGTGAGGTTTTGTGCAGCGTTATACAGAAGTAAGTGTGGTTCTATGAAACTGATTCTTAAAAGTATGGTTTTGTGCAGCGTTACGAAGAATTAAGCGTGGTTCTGTGAAACTTATGCTTAAAAGTGTGGTCTAGTTTGTGATAGTTTTATCAAATGTGGTGTTGTTTTTATAAATTTACTCTTTCTTTGCTTTTACATTCTATTTTCATCCAATCCAATCGTATGTATTCGTAGAGTAGGGACTTGATGGTTGCTTCAAGATTAGATCTCTCATTGGTACGGGGGGTGAATGGAATGTGACAGGCTAGGAAAATTGTGCATTCAGATTTCGGTCTGCAAGTAGATAGGGATATGATTTGCCCCCCTCCAAAGCATAGCATGGAACGACTATGCAAAAGATTGAATTAGTGGAACAAAATAATCATGTCATGTGAGTTGTACAGGCAAGCGTTGCAGTATCAGCACCAAGCCACAAATCTCGGTCATCGATCAAGATTACTGTCAATTAGGACATGTACAACATTGTCTCTAATATGTGCCACATCATCTTTAGAAAACAATATCTTCAATACATAATATCTAGCACATTCTCTAACATTTATATTTTATAATTTTCTTTGAAGCGGACTCACATATCAATTTTTCTTTAACCTACCCCTCTTTCTACTTCCCTGTTGCCCACAGCCCACTCCCTCCCTACACAACTCCCGCCTCCCCCCCCACCACCTCTCTCTTTCCCCCTCTGCGATGACATTTCTCTCCCTCCTCATCGCCCACTCCCTCCCTTCCTGATCGCCCTCTCCTGCACTGCCGTCGGCCACCGCCTTCCCCAAGCTCACCATTGGTAACCCAGTTAGATTCGGCTAGCTGATGCCTGGATCCAGCCAAATCTAGACTACAGTAGGTCGAATCCAGCTACCACCGGTGGTCCTCGTGTTTGTCGCCATCACCAAGCCGATTGTTCCATCCACCGGTCTCTGTCGCCGTTGCCGAGCCGGTCGTCGCTGGTCTCTGTCCTGTTTTGGAAGTCCGGCATGTAGATCCGACCGAATCCTTCCTGTTGGCTTGCAAATCCAGCGGATCTGAGCTGTGGTCATGGGATCTAATCATGGCGATGTCGTCGCCTTGGTCTTCTCTGCCGTTGTGGTCGAGGTTGTGGTGAGGTCACCGTCATTTTCTCCATCGACGCCAGCGCCATGGATGGAGGTCGCCATCTTCAACGCTTGGACAAGCGACGCTGCGACAGCAACCCTCCAACAGTGCGTGAGGTTGTCGCTTCGCGCTTGGAGTCTGTGCCCAGGTCGTCCGTTCGATAAGGGAGAGAGTTTCTCTGCCTATTCAATCTCTCTCCCTACACCTTAGTAAAAATCCAACGTGGCATCTCTCAGAGACAGCTGAAGTAGACTAATGCATATACCCTTAGGTTAAGTTTGTCAAGCTAACCATATAGATTGTATTATTTTCTGCGAAATTCCTGGGTTCTAAACCTTACAATTCACTTGATAGACTGGTCGGTAACTTCTGATATCATATCATTCTTTTTCCTAGGCAGCTGATCGCAAGGCGCCATTGGAGGAGCTAGATTAGGTAGTCGGTACTGCGACCGGCACTTTCCCTTTCTGTCCCGTGTCCTGTTCTCGGTACACTGGGCACAACGTGACATGGAACACGGCAGCGGTTGGTTGGATGAATGGATGCCACGCGAGCGTGGGGCCCCGCCCTACTCCCTCAGTCCTATCCGAAACCAGGAGCTTTTTCCTGATTTGGCAAAGCTGGCAATTAGTCGCCATGGAATGGAGCGGAAGCGATTAATTAAGGGTAATATAAAATGCGTCACACCTCCTTCCTTCCTTCCATGGCCGGCTCCGGTCAACTCTAGTTGCTTCCAACGTGTTAAGAGTACTGTACTGGCAGTAACATGTGTATCTTTTCCTTGGTGCCTTTTGAGCCAATGGGCCAGGGTAACCATTAGTAGCATGCCACACCGGCAAAAAAAATGTCACCAAGTTGCCCAGTGTGTTGATCTTTTGCTCATCTGTTTCTATAAAAGCAGAGCGTGCATGGTGATTGTGGGTAGGTCACAGTGCAAGAGGATCGGAGCCGGAGCCGGAGCCGGAGCCGGTGCCGGTCAAGTCGATATGATTGTGCAACTTCCGAGTGCCCCCAGCAGATAGCCACCCTGACCCTCCATACCTCGCCAACCGGCCTAGTGAAAAAATGCATGCCAGGTTGCTTTGTGAATGCGCTAATCTAGTCGCTCACCGCCTAAGTTTTCATGATTGCCGATTTGACCATCATGCACATGTGCATCTCGCGCCGGTCACCTCTGGCTCTCACGACAGCAGAATCGGAAGCGATATCACCACTGAAACATCGTCCTACGAAGCGCGGGGGTTCACCTGTCATCTGCAGACAAGACCACAATTCAGAAGACATCATGTACTAATTCCAGTCTCTGCTCTGCTGCTTCAGGGAGCTGACGAGCTGATTGGTGATTTGAGTGAGCTAATTAATTAGCTAGCACACCAGGGAGTTTCAGATGTTCATCGTACACTGGATGGGCAGGCGGCTCTGAAGAAACGTCTGTGGCCAAGCCCACAGAAACGAGGTTAGAATTGTGTGTACACGGCTGTCGCCTTGCTAGTGTTTGTGTGCACGCTTGGTGTATGGACGTGTGTTTGCATGCTGGTTTTCAGAAAACGTCAGGTTGGTGTTCTTTTCAATTACGCCGGCCACATTTAACAGCAAGCAAAAAATTAAGGCGGGTGGTGATGGCGCCAGATATGCTCAATAAAGAAAGTCGATTGCCTGACGAAGCATACTAGTAGTATAGTTCTAGTTCTGTTAGTTGCTTCCAAGATCTTAACCAGTAGGGAATTGTTTTGCAAAGTTGGTTCTTGTTTTCTGGAATCAACACTTTCAGCAGCAATATATACTGAAGGGAGATTATCGGGATAGGCCGGTCGGTGACGTGTAGCAGAGCACCTAGCCAGTAATTTCTCTCTTTGGTGTGATTTGCGACTAGCACATTGACTCAGTGAAGAAATGACGACAGGTAGAAAGCACTAGCACCGACAGATGAGATTATTATGAACCAAAGTGACATACCAAGAAAGCACCAGCATTATCTTTTTTTATTTAAGGAAAAAAGAACCAGCATTATCAGGTGAGATTATTATGAACCCAAGTGACAACATAGCAAGGACCACTACGGAAACAATGATATGTCGGCATGTTTTAATATTTGGCAGATACGTAAGGCCTATAGACTATAGATGAAAAAATCCGTGCGAATTCAAACCATGAAATCACAGCACCGCTGAAAAAGCACAAAGAAATCCCCAGACCACAAGGCACCTATAAACCAAGACAATTCAATTACGAAGGACTTGCGCTGCCTTATGCCTTAAACCGATAAACAACCACCGAACACAGTGTGGCAACAACGTCAGTCATTACCAATAATTGCTCAACAATAACAGAATCCAAATGCTTCTGAACAAACGAGGATTCAAGCCCATAGTAATCTCGCACATTTGTTTGTTAGACGGTACAAAGCAGAAACTCACCCTAACACTTCGGTCCAACATTGAACCCGGAATGCCACCTAAATCATTCTCACTATCAATTTAAACTATAATTATCAATAATTCCCACAAGCAATGCATAGAATAAAAACCCACAACAAGTTATCTTTCAACAATCATAACAATATAAATGCATAAATGATTAATATTCACAGCTTAGAACCACGCACTCAATAACGCTCGGGGCCTCGCGCCCGAGAAAGTCCGAAATCATACGCCCAGGTACATTGATGAGCAACAACTAAATAAGCAAACCATAATTAAGTCAACCAAGTTCCAAAGTCATTAAGCTAATAATAATCATTACCACTAATCAAATCTAGGTGAAAATACCAAGCTTCTAGATTGAATGCTAGCAACTAATTAATAATGTCTGTGTGAATGATAATATGCGATGCATATGTGCTACTTTCATCCTATGCATGTCGTTTTCATTGATCACCTAACAATAACAACAACAACAAAGCAAGGGTGAGTCCAAGCTCAGTAAATACATAATAGAATAATAAACAAACAGTTTATCATTCAATTTAATCATTATCATCACCATTCACATACTCAAATAACATCATCATCTTTCATGTAATCATTTAACTTCATTATCTTTTTATGTATGCAATGCTCAAGTATGCTTTATGTCTATATGCAACTTCATCAGCTGATACCGGTATAACGGAGTGATCACCCGCCGGTGAACCACTCTATCCTCTACTCCTTTGGAGTCCTACCTCTGTAGGATTTTATCTATAGCTCTCTGGGCTAGCCATATAACATTACTCACCGACCTCACTAGAATAGTTACATGACTTTCTCACCGACATGCCTTGTGCAATCCTATCATGATGAATGCAAATGATGTAATATTTTTCCTTTATCTACCATCATCATTACTATGTCATCACCATATCATGTCATATCATCATTATTATCATGACATTTAAATAAGCATAAATAAATATCATAAAAAATTAATTATAAAGACAAGTGACAAACAAACCGATGTCTATCGTTCTACCATGCACTTGCCTTTCAGCCACGGAGACTGAAATGATGCAAATGCAGCACCGAACTCGAATCAACAAGCCCAAGACAAAAACAATAATCCACCTCAAAAATATGCAACAACAGTACATGAATATAACACAACTCAACATCGCTCCTATGCGCAAACCCGACACAATTAACCCCTTTACACTAGACAACCCACCCACTGTCCCGGTGATAAACATCTATAACTTTTACTCCTTGAATCCAAACATAGCAAACTCTATGTTTTCTGGAATCTACATATAATTTTCTATACTTTTCTAGTTATAAAAATTCTCTGATCACGCCATCTAAATCCCCGTTTTCAATCCTAAAAGTCAATTTGGAACATTACAGAACAACAGGCTTGACAATTTTACATCTATTTTCTACCACATGAAAAATAGCAAACTCTACAACTTTTGGAACTATGGAAATTATATATTTAATCCTAGTTATGACTATAATTTAATTTGACCATCTATTGTATGAAATAAAGCAATCTACACGATTGTTGTTAACGACGATGGAATTCTGGACAGCAACGCTTTAGAAGTCATAACTTTTACAGCACTTAACCAAATCCAGTGATCTTTCACTCTATAAAAATCTTAGACAACAACCTACAACTTTTCTACCATGACAAAGTTATGAAACAAGATATAGAGATCCGAAAACTCTCTCGCAAGGCTCATCAACACAATTAACCGAAACAAGGCATCACCAAATTACCAATTCCTGCTATTGATCTAAACTAATCTTTGATTAATCATCAATCTAATAGCAAATCTAGTATTTACAGATCATTACCCTTCGAAATTAGATGACGAACGGGGTTGGATCACGAAACCCTAGCTTTTTCCTCTTCTTCTCCTTCCTGGCCTTCTCTTGGTTTTCCCCTTGCACCATCTCGGTTAGCAGAAGCACCAGCAGTAGCCCGACAACACAACACAACACAACACAACACCACGATGCGTCACAGCTGATCGGTAGGGGCGGTAGGGCTAGCGCGGCAATGGCCGGAGGTGGCGAGGCAGGGTGGCAAGCAACGCGGCAGTGGTGCGATAGGCAGCTAGCGGCGGCAAGTGGCTAGGGCAAGGCAGTAGCGCGAGGCGGCTTCGTCTAGGGCAGAGAGCAGCAAGGGGTGCGGCTAGGGCTTTGGGGCTAGGGCCAACCGCCACCCCCTCCTCCCCTTAAGTAGGGTGCACAGGACCCCCTTGCCTAGTCCAACATGGACTCGGCTTGGGCCCTGGCCCGGCCCACACCCCTTATTTCTTTCCCTCTTTCCTCTAATTCCTTTTATAATTTTTTAATTAAACAGGATATTACACTCACCTGCACCTAGTTACACTTGCAACACAAACCCCGTCACAGCCTGTACGTAGTAAGTCGATATGGCTTTCTTATTTAACGTAGCAAGGTGCAGAACAATGCCATGATCTGCTCCTCTTATTATGAGCACTGAATTCAAGGTGCATTCAGCCGCACCATCTTTGGCTGTACGATGTAGCCGCATTGCCCTTTGAAGCCACCCTCGGCGATGCAGTGGCTGTTGCACTTCTTATCCACGCAGAAGACGAATTTGTAAGTCTTGCAGCTGAACTTGCATCTTCTTCGGTGCAGAATCTGAGCAATGGCACCTTCTTTCTGTAAATGGAAACAATAGCCGAAAAAACATGTAATACGCTATGGACCAAAATTCCCCATATTCTTAATACGGTCGGTTTTTGTTCACTGAAATGGAGTTACCTGAAACTAAGATGATTGGCATGAGCAGCAGGAAGCACAGGACTGATACCCTGACGTCTGAAGATCACCATGTTGTCTGAAGGAAGAAATCTTCAGAACTCAGGTGAGTGCAGAGAGAGAAGAGGGCATAAGAACCTGAATTGGGAAGTTCTTGCATATAGTAAATACTTTACTGAACTTGGCTGAGATTGTTATATACATTGGTTGCAGTATTAGAATATTATAATTTGGCATGCAGAGGGGCTGAGTTTGGACTTTCAGATAACCCTTGTCTTCCAATACTTATACAACAAGGAAAGCAGAAAGAGCTGATTGATGAACAATGCAAAATACAGAATTTATAGCAGTCCCTAGAACTTTGTTGAGCTTGCATGAAAACCAAGGCACCCAAGCAGGATTGTATGTGTTCGTTACATGAAGCAATTTTAAAATAACTATGTTATCCATCTCAGCAAGAAAACAATATACACTTATCAGATGCTGTCTCAAGGAAAAGTAGGTAGCTAGATTGCATAGAAAAAAATGATGAATTAACTAACCTAGATTGCACATTGTCATGTACTTAGAAGGAAACTGCTTTCATCACTTGCTGAAAACTGAGGAATTTCATTATATTTTAGTTGTTTGCACATTGCCATGCACATAAAAGTGAGTTTAGTGTAGATACCATTGTTTCAGGATCTTGTAATGTTTAGGTTTGCACATGCTTCAGTTTACTTTTCAGATTGCAAGTTGTATGCTCGTATCCTTATTGTTATTTCCAGAATCAGTATGAATGTGATTTCTCCTTATGCTTTCTGAATCATATATAGAGGATTTTATATTACTATTTACTAATTTGTATTCTTTTTTGTATATATTAAGATGCTTAGGTCAAATTGCTTTAGTAATTTGTATCCTTTTTGTATATCCTTGCTTCTTAATGGTTGCTCTTTTTCTCTTTTTTTTTTTCATTTGTTACTTCTTTATTTTTGGGGTATGTGTGAGGGTGAGGATGTCTAACACTGCCAATGCCGGTCCCAAGCCCGGGAAAAAGTGGAGGGAGCATGAATTGTCACTTTGTTGTACTGAACTAACTAATCCAAACATTATTACTTTATCACTAATTCTGTATATTGCATTAATCAATCCAAACGTTGACGGTTCTTAGTATGGCAATTGCAATGGCAATGGCAATGGAACTTATTGATCTCCTTGATTCACATGGTGGAGAAATTCGTGCAATATACTTCAATTTGGTGCTTGATCTCAAGTAGTTTACAATGGCATGGATTTGTTTTTAATAATGGAATAAGTCCAGTTTACTCCCTCGAACTATCAGAAAAGTCTGATTTCCCCCCTGAACTACAAAACCGGTTATTTAACCCATCAAACTTGTCAAATCCGTTATTTAACCCCTTAGACCGGTTTTGATGGCGGTTTTATCGATGTGACAGTGATTGTCAGTCGGCATCCATATTTATGATCTAATTGAGGTTGGGAGGTGTACTTGATATTTAGAGGATCACCGGTTCACCGTGTGGTCATGCGGAAACTTGCTCGTCGGGTGGTGGCGAAGCGCCGTCTTTGCCGCACGTGGAAGTAGTTTACAATGGCATGGATTTGTTTTTAATAATTATTTATTGTAATATTTATTCATTGTAATAATTGTTTTAGTTGTATTCATTATTCAATGTAATAATTATTTGTTGTAATAAATATTTATTGTAATAATTGTCCTTAAATACGCTATTATGGTTTATTCGGGAGCGCCACGTATCCGTATTTTATACGGTCGTCCATCCAAATATTATCGTTAATCGTTTAAATAACCGATTTTGATCGGAGAGGAACCGGATCGATAGTTCTCATTAATTGTAATATTTATTCATTGTAATAATTGTTTTAGTTGTATTCATTATTCAATGTAATAATCGTCGTTAAGTATTGTTAAATGTTATTAAATATTGTTAATTACGTTAAACGGCATCAAACAAACTATTACTATCATCGAGGGCATTTTAGACATTTCATATCTCGAAAGCTAGAGCCAGGATCCAAAATCCGTTCCCGGATGGAATCCCGATGGCTGGCCGAAAATGGTAACCGACCGATCACCGGTTTTCCGAAAATAAATCGAATGAAATTCGATCGAATTTCATTAAAAACCATCCAAAATTCAAAAACTAATATTTGAATTTGCAAAACCCAAAAACAACAGCCGAAATTTTGAATCTTGGACCCCAACCGATAACCGGGTTTTTTTCCCTGGCTGCAGCTAGACTCCTTAAAAGCCAGACAGCCAAACATCAAATCAGAAAAACTCAGCCGTTCAGTCTACAGCCAGAAAACCCTACAGCACAATCAGAAGCCGTTTTTCAGAAAAGTACAACCAAAACAAACAAGCCCTGACATTCTCAAAGAAGCCATATGAAGTGTTCACATATAGTCAAATTGCCCCTCATTTTAGCACCGATTACGAATGGAACCATCTTTAGTGGAAACCCTGTGCTGCCATGCAACTCATGAAGCCTGCATTCACCGGGGCGTCCATTCACAGCTTATGTTATGAAGCCTGCCTTCAAAAGAAGGTATATAGAAAAGCATATTACAAAGCATTTGAGTCTATGGTATCTAGATGTGCAGCAAGGCATACAAGCATCCACTTCCACCGAACAATCTAGCATTCTTCTAAAACAGTTGAAATAGTGCTATGGAACACAGCAACTGGCACGCTGAAAGTGTTGATGGAATGAGGGCATAGCAGAGCAAAGATTTAGGTGTCCTTCGGGGCACCCTTCTTTGCAGCCTCAGCTGCAGCCTTCTCTGCCTCAATCTCAGCAACATATTCATCAATTTCAGCCTCCTCTAGTTGACGAAGACCATCCTTCTGTGTCATCACTGCAACCTCGATGTTCTTCCCACCACTCTCAACAACCTAAAAGTTTCGTCAGTCTATTAGAGATTGCCGAACAAAAACTAAATTAAAAGGATAAACTGAAGATACAAGTCACAGGATAACATCTTGCAAACAAAAAAAGATAAGCATAATGGCAAGGATGCAAGAGAAAGCAAAACAAATGTAGAAGAAAGATCAAGCACTTCCCCATCTGGATGCTGCAACTGAGTACCATCCTAGTAGAGAATTTGGAATTTTGGATGCTAACAATTAAGCTGCAACTAACTACTGTGCCAGTAAAGAATTTAGATAGTGAAAGTTATGTTCTTGTGGAACACCAAAATCAATCAGGATGTATGCTGGTATAAGTTGCAGACCCATGAAGATGAATTGGTGAATAATTGGCCACCTCCCACCTGCCAGGCTGCCATTAACACTACAGTGACTACACGATGACAAAACACGACAATAGAGAACTGCAAAACTTTTGAGAAATGTTGCAGAAGTTTAGTTTCAGATGTGACCTACGTTGGAGATAAATATAAGGAATAAAACAAACATGTCTGATCCACTCAGAAAAAAAAAACTGAAGAGAGAAAGCACCAGTTGTATTTTCAAAGTGCAAGTAGAAAGACATGTTGTTAGATCATAGAATTCCCCAAGAGTCTACTATCAAAGTAGTTGAAACAAACATTTGCAAAATCTGGGGTTATGGTCATATATTCTGATATTCTCTAAGTCAGAGTCAGAGCAGAAGCCGGAGGATGGGCACAGACATCTAACAATTGCACGATAGACCCAGTGTTGTGCACAACATCCAGGAGACAGGAATAAATAGCAAAGCCCCCATGATTGCTCAATTATAAACTGCGTATGATTTGTAATTTTCTTAATAGAATGGAGTGAATCAGACAACAATAAATTCGTATTTCACAAAGGCCTAAACAAGCTTCTCGGCACAACTAAAAGAAAGCTGCACCAGGAGTACCTATGTAAATGCCTCATCATAAGTACCTGTTACAATTCATCATTTTCATCTCCATTCCGCTACATGTAAGATAGCTAGGACCAAAAAAAAAACACCACATCTATGAGTGGCAACTGGCAAGTAAGAGTGTAAGTCCTTTCAGTTTGTCCAACACACCCATTCAGTTGCGATTTATTTTGAAGACATACTCCGAAAGCACTAAGTCATGACAAAGACTAAGTAACTCCTTGGATGAGTATATAAAAGAACAAAATGTTCCATACAAGGTACAGACTGTCATATTCCCAGAGGCACCTCAAATACTTTGTGCTTATTTAATCACTCAAGTTAGTTGGTCGCAAATTATCGCTGGACAAACTACTGCTCCTAGAGCTTGCTAGGATTGTCGTCAAGCATAAACAAAGTAACCATGACATCACCTGACGACAGATGAGCAGAGGTCCAAGGGTATGTTTCTCGTGAACTGCTATTTAGGTCACTCAGCCTTTGGCTATTCCTGGATCATATTAACTATGCTGCTCTACAGTTGTCATTAAACAGGAAAGATTCACCTTTATAATGTATCAAGCAATTGACAATTTGGCATAACCTGTATTAAATCAGGTCTAATCTGCTGCTTAAGCTAAACAGAAAGCAAGGGCAACATATATACCTCTAGGAGCGCGCGGATGGCGAGCTTGATGGTCTCCTTGCCAGAGGTCTCCTTGTAGTTCTTCTCCAGGAACTCCCGCATGGAGTTGGAGTTCCTCCCCGTGGCGTTGGCCTTCCACGCCGAAAAAGTGCCGGACGGGTCGGTCTGGTACAGGGCGGGCTTGTCGGTGTAGGGATCGAACCCGACGATGAGGGTCGAGAGGCCGAAGGGGCGGACGCCGCCGCTCTGGGTGTACTTCTGCTGCAGGCCGGCGATGTAGCGCGTGATGTACTCAACGGTGACGGGGTCCTCGACGGTGAGGCGGTGGCTCTGGCACTCGATCCGCGCGCGGTTGATGAGCACGCGCGCGTCAGCCTTGAGCCCCGCGCACGCCAGCGCGATGTGCGTGTCCAGGCTCGCGATCTTCCGCACCGACCTGCGCGAGCAGAAGCCGGCGAGATGAAATCTGCGGATTGGAAGGGGAGGGCGCGTCGCGCGTGGGGAAGGGGAGGGGAGGTGGGGTCTTTGGCTGCGTAGTACCTCGAGTCCTGCAGCTTGGGGGTGGACTTCTTCTCGACGCCGAGGACGGCGGTGTCGGTGCCGCGGACGCCGACGGCGGCGTTGCCCTTGCGGACGGCCTCGAGGGCGTACTCGACCTGGAAGAGGTGGCCGTCGGGGGAGAAGACGGTGATGGCGCGGTCGTAGCGGGCCATCGTCGCCGGCGGTCTGATCGGCTTAGGGTTTCGGGCTTCCCGGCCGGCGGTGTTGGTCGTGTAACTCGCGTTCTGGTTGGCTGTTCGAACGTGTGTTCTAGTTGGGCTTCGCTTTTCTGGGTCGCGCTCGTTTTGTTTTCTTGGGAGAGAAGAAGGCTCGTTTTGTTTTCTTGGGAGAGAAGAAGGCTCGTTTTGTTTTCTTGGGAGAGAAGAAGACGGCGACGCGGGCTTGATCCAGTGGGTTGGGCCGGTTTCGCCGCAGAGTACACAAGGTCATCGCCGTTCCGTCTTTCGAAAGGGCGGAGCCTTCCGGAGCACTTGCAGCCTCACTGGAAAGAACGTGAGAAACAGCTCGGATCATGTAGGAAGCAGCTCTCAGGCCCAATCTTCAAGTTGTCTCGACACGCCGAGCAAGACGAGGGCCCGTTTACCAAGCCCCGCATGCCGCAGGCGCGAGGCGTCGGACGAACGGAACACCCACGGCGCGGACGCGGCCGCGCGCGTCGTTTCGCGCACGTTTCCGACTGGCCGGTGGCACGTCGTTGCGTCGCGGTACAATGATTTCGTCCGCACGGTGGTGGTAGGTGGTGCCCAGGTGGTGGATGCACAAGAGTCGAGACACGAGACAGACAAGCGACCAACAAACGCAATGCTAGGTTGCATATCGATTAACATATCTTTTTTCCAAAGCTGGTTATTATATATATATATTAAAGCCGAGAGGTTTCGCCGCTCTCAGCCCTGACCACGTCAACCATGCTACGCCTGATGTCCGTCCGTGGGATACGCCGCTCGCGGCCGCCTGATACCGTCGCGGTGCGTGTGGTTGAGGGTGTGTCACGTCGTCGGGAGGCGCTGGCCGCTAGATCGCGCGCCTGTGACCGCCCGATTCGGCTCGCACCTGCGCTTGGACGAGAGCGCGCCACGTCGTCGGTGAGGCGCCGGCCGCTCGATCGCGTGCTCGTGACCGCCCGATCCGGCTTGCGCCTGCACTTGGACGAAACCACGCCACGTCGTCAAGAAGACGGAGCCCGTCCATTCGCATGCCACGTCGCTTGTGACCGCCCGATTCCGCCCGATGCATTTGTTGCCAGCGTTGCGGCCCACGGCGGCCCGCAACGCGAAACATCAGGTGCTCCTCTAGCGTATGTTTCTCAACACTAGGTACTCAACCAGTGCATGTGCATCCATTTAATTCGTTGCTACAATAGAATAGATCTCCATTTTCTGACTTAACGCATCTTCAATAGTTTAAGATAACTTTGTTTTTAACATATGCTACATTATTTTTAAAGTAACATCTTCAATAGATAGTCTTGCACATTCTCTAACATTTATATTTTATAATTTTCCTTGAAACGGGTCTACATGTTGCTATAGTATATTAATATATCATATCTTATTTCGCGTGCACCATAGTCTCTTCAGAAAGAGACACCTGTGCTTTTTTCTCTCCCTCTCTATTCTTTATGTAGAATTTTCTTGAGGTGACGTAACTAAGAAAAGACGATAAATATACGATTGGCACATGCCTTGCAAGACGTCGGTACGTGTCATGTTAAACGTGGCGTTACGTTCCTCGTGCTTGCGTTTGCCTGCCGTGACAGTGAGACGCACATGTCGGCGCCTTTTATTCTGAGACATGGTATACGTTCCTCTGCATCCATATTATCGCAATCTGGTACAAGCCACGCATTTGTCGCAATGTGCAGTGAGTGAGTAGGCCTGCAGACTGTACGTCCTGCAATAAAAAAACGTTATCTCCTCCCGTTCCTTCGTCTTGATGCAATTGCAATTACATGCTGCAATATAGTGCAATCATACAGCTAGCTATTCATGGGCCAACATATAATTAACACATCGATCGAAAATGCTAGAAATCTTCCGCATGATTTCTAGATTGCGACAAATGCGTGGCTTGTATTGTACCCAGCCGAGCTGAGCTGGTCCGGAATTATTTCGCCTGCTGCTACATGCAATGCTGCATGCACAGCATGGGACAGACCAGATGAGATAATTATATCGGGTCGGGTCGGGTCGGGTCGGATCACATTGCGATAATATCGATGCAGAGGAACGTATACCATGTCTCAGAATAAAAGGCGCCGACATGTGCGTCTCACTCTCACGGCAGGCAAACGCAAGCACGAGGAACGTAACGCTAAAAAAAAATCACTCGATAGTCGATTGTCTGGCCTTGCAATCCGCTTAGAGATTCGTGCTCCGGAGGCGTCTTCCTCGTCTGACGAGCGCGTCTACACTGGCGAAGCCAGATCCGAGCGCGTGGTAACACTACCATCACCGGAGAAGCCTCGTCATCGCCGTCGCTGCGAGCGCCCCTCCGCCGCATGCCTCTTCGATAAATGCATGCACCGCCGAATAAACCCCTCCTCTTTTTCATTATATTAAGGAGATGCGCCAAAAACGCCGCCACCCATCGTTGGACAACGGAAAGAGAAGGAGCGGTGGAGGAGGAGGCGGCGGAGCTCTGACGAGGCAGCAAAGGAAGCAACAATGTTATGGTGGCGACGCTAGAGGAGCGTGTCCAGCGATGGGGGCGTCTTTGGCGCATCTGTGGAAGGGGAGATTTACTTGTATGTATACAATTCCAGAACTTTTAGTTGTATGTATACGAACGTTTACTCTTACAAATATGTGTGGTTCTGTTTAAATTTTTACCGATCGGTGGGATGTTTAAACGTCGCTTCCGATTGCAATAGAAGGGGGTATTATCACATGTACCCCTCAAATAATTCACTTTATTTGCTTCCATCTAAAATAATCCACCAATTTTTAGGGGGTATTATCACATGTGAAATTTCACTTTATTTGCTTCAATCAGTCAAAAATTTCACACGTCAATCTATCAATATGTGAAATAAAGTTAAAGCAAATAAAGTGAACTATTTGACATATTGAAGCAAATAAAGTGAACTATTTCACATGTGATAATACTATTTGACTTTATTTGCCATTTATTTGCTTTAATAGGTCAAATCGCTACTCTATTTCACATGAGGTAGTTCACTTTTCAACACAAGCCCCCATCTTCCCTACTTAAAAACTCCAAGCCACACACTCCACCGCCCCTATTGATCTCCATCCCAACACGTTCCCAACCCAAAAACAAAAGAAAATATCTTCGAACTCTTCTTCTGCTTCAGAGCCAACTACTCCCCTTCCACATATAGTTCTAGCCTATCTCACCCCTATCTCGCCCTAATATACAAGCACCTCTCTAGCAGGACCTAGGCCAGGCTGCGGACGATGATTATGTCCACGATCTCCTTCGTGCTCCGCCATCATGTCTACCGGAGAGTGTAGCTACGATCATCAGCCCGCTGTGTCTCCTACTCTATCGGACCAATGTCATGGTCTTCGACGTTCGACAGGTCAACCTCGTCATCGAGATCGTACTCTCTAACTACGTGGAGTGGGTCAAAGCATCGGTGAGGAAGCTCAATGACTACATCGACAGGCAAAGCACGATGGTCAACCTCGCCGAGACCATGGAAGAGGCTAATGACATCCTATGGCACCTCCAAGACTTGTTTCCTCAGTACCAACGGCTCCAAGCACGACTCGACAACGCGAAGAAGCAGGTGGAGGAGTTTCTCCATATCTTCGCTGATCCCGCCTCCACCAAAGTACACGAGAAGGCTTACGAACGCTTGAAGATTACGACAGGGTCATTCCTTGGTCACTAAGACCTTCTTTTACCTGGAATCTGGAATCTGTGTGCAGGCTGGATGGAAGTGATCGATGGTTTAAACGGTTGAGGGGACGAGGAGGTGATGGATTAGATGGGTAGGATGTTTAAATCCGTCGCTTCCATCTAGGGGTGAAAACGGATCGGAAACGGACGGATAATGGCTTTGCTATATTTGTTTTCATATTTTTTGGATCCGGATACGAATACAAATACCCCGGATACGAATACGAATACAAATAGTACCGAATACGAATATGGAGCGAATACGAATCGAAACGAATACAGTAACATATATTTTTCGGAACATGAAAACCCCTTAAATTATATGCCAGAAATTAACGAAAACATATAACTAATTTATTTGATGTAAACATTCATGAATTGTTCATATTTTCAGCAACCACACATAACATTGGCACTAGTAAGTTACATTAACTAGTTCATCACAAATATAACACTTAGTTTACCATATTTAGCTCATAAGTCCTAACTCACAGAGTCATTACGCATTCACACTTAGTTCATCATATACATAAAATTTAGTTAACACTAATATCGATTAGACTGGATGGTTAATCTATACGTAAATGACTGTAACATTCCAAAGTATGTTACCAAAAATAAAATTAATAAAGTTATTATTTTATTGGATTTTCTGAGATTTAAAAGAGTTTTCCTGGTTAAAAAGGAAAATAATAATAAAATAAAGTTAATTATTTAATTTCCTAGTTTTTAATGTAAAAAATAAAATTTATTGAGTTTTTTGGGATTTTATTGGATTTAAAGTGATTTTTTAAAATTAATTTATTGAATTTTCTGGGTTTTAAAAAGATTTTTTCCTATTTTTTAGAAATTTAAAATAATTTATATACAAAAATAAAAACCAACTTTAAGTTGTAATTAATTTTATTAAGTTAAAAATAATTCAATGAATTTCTCTAATTTTTTTAGGATTTTTGAACTCTATTTGCTATTTTCTAAAAGACTATTTGATTTGTTGCATTTTCTGAAATTCGGAAATCAATTAAAATCCCCTTTTCTCTTTTGGGCTGAAATCCGGATATCCGGACTCCGTCTTATCCGGATAATCCGTATTCGTTTCCGTATCCGTCGGATAGCATGCCTACCGTATTCGCTTCCGTTTTCGACAAAAAAAAAATCCGAATTCGTTTCCGATCCGAAAACTATTCGAGAAAAATCCGATTCGAGACATTCCGAATCCGTTTTTGTCCGGATCGGTCGGAAACTATCTGATCCGTTTTCACCCCTACTTCCATCACATCTTTCTATCAGCAATGTCTTTTTGGTAACTCCATTAGAAACGTGGACACTCATTGTATCTTTTTCTATCTTAGTATCTTTTTATGAACTATTAATTTATGGAAGTGAAATAAGAAACGACATAGGTATAGCAATGGAAAGGAAATGAGAGACGGCGTAAAATTGTGAGAAAAAATCTATAAAAATTACACAATCAAGTCCACTGTGTAAGGAGCCTTAAAAAATTCATAATTTTTGGAGCTCATTTTCTATATTAAAAAAATTCTTGCAAAAAGTATACTTAAATGAATTTTTGACAAAAATTCAGAATGAATAAAATTATGAAAACATTATACAAGCAAGTACACTATGTTAGGAGGCGCCACAAAAACTTTTATAATTTTTTGAGCTCATATGTTATATTTATAATTTCTTACAAACAGCACAAAATTTAACTAATTAATTACCAATTAATTAAACTAATTAACTACTAACTAATCACAAGCTAGCCCATGACTAGCCGGATGAGGGCATGCTGGAGGCGTCCGCCCGACACCGACCGAACGAGGCCGCATGTCAGATGGAGATGGCGTCCGTATGGTCACCGGCCGAACAAGATGTCAATTCTGCAAATTCGTCGTGACGGCTGCTGCTTCGTAATTTCTCCTCACAAACGTGCTATTTGCGGTAAAAATTCACATTCATATATAATAACCAAGCTTTGGGAAAAATATATGTTAATCGATCTGCAACCTGTGTCGATCAATTCTGGTGGTGCATACAGAATTGATCGACCGGGCGGGCGGGCGCGAGCGGCAGCGTCGCATGCATTTCCCGGCACTCGTATGCCACCGTGCAGGTGCAGCGCCGCGCGTTTGATGCGTAGGACGTGCCCAAACACGCGTCCTTTTGTGCGAACATCTCCAATTCGTACGTGATTTAAAGCGTAGCTAGAATCGATCAATGGTATCCTTTGCTGAAGTGCTGTATATGTATGTCGTGATGATTTAAAAAAAAATCGAAGAGGCAACGGAGAGCATTTAGGCCCTCCTATGTCGTGATGAGCAACAAGCTAAATACATGCATGGCACAGTCTTAAAACGATTAAAGTTTGTATTTCGTATTAAAAAAAACATATTGTTTACTGTTACACTACGAATGCATTGTAATGTTTCATCACAAGAAAAAAATGTTTTGCTGATATAAAAGTAGTGATACTAGTTAGAGTGTAGGATAATTTTTTCCGAAAGTAAGGACTGTAGGCTAATTAGTCGGACATACTAGGTAGCAAAAGTTATTATTACACACTACTATATAAACAGTCATCACAGACAGTTAGGAACCGTCATCACAAACGGTTTTCGAACCTGCAAACCGTGAATATTACAGACGGTCCGTGCAGCGAATGCGATATCACGAGCGGTTACGTGTAAAACCGTCTGGATTCGAGTATCACGCGGTTACGTGTAGAAACCGTATGTGATACTCATAGACATCTTTCCCTCTAAAAGCTCTTGAAGCTGAATCGTCCTCCTTATTTTTGTCGAATTGTTTCTTCATCTTGCGGTATAGGTGACTCCTGGGAAGGAACCTACGGTGACGCATATACACAATTTTGCGCGAGTTGTTTAGCCATACACTCTCCGTAGCATCTAAGTAGTGCGGACAAGCTTTGGCTCCTTTTGTACTGAAGCCCGACAGGTTACCAAGGGCAGAAAAATTATTGATGGTGCAGAACAACATGGCGTGTAAAGTGAAGTTCTCTCGTTTGTACGCATCCCATACCTATACTCCTTCGTTCCACAGTGTCACAAGATCTTCCAGCAATGGTTCTAGGTACACATCAATATCATTCCCAGGTTGTTTCGGCTCTTGGATAAGTAGTGATATCAAAATGTACTTTCGTTTCTTATACAGCCAAAGAGGAAGGTTGTACATGCATAGATTCACAGACCATGTGCTATGTCGGCTGCTCATGTTACCGAAAGGATTAATTCCATCTGTACTCAACTCTAACTTTATGTTTCTCGGTTCTGCACCGAACTCTTCGAAGCTCCGATCGAAGTTTCTCCACTGAGCAGAATCAGTAGGGTGTCTTAGCTTTCCATCTTTCTTACGGTCCTCCGAGTGCCAACGCACTAATCTTGTCTCCTTTGGGTTCGCAAATAAACGCTTCAAACGTGGGATCAGAGACAGATACCACAACATCTTAGCATGAGGTCTTTACTTCAACCTAGTAGTATTCTGACGCTTGTATCAGGATGCTTTGCACATAGGACATACATGCATGTCTGCATACTCTTTGCGATAGAGGATACAATTATTCGGACATGCATGTATTCTTTCTACTTCTATTCCCAATGGACAAAGAACCTTCTTTGCTTGATAGGTAGTGTTAGGCAACACGTTTCCCTCCGGAAGAATGTCCGCTAGGAGACCTAACAACGTCGTGAAACTCTTATCGAACCAACCATTGCTTGCCTTTAATTTAAGCAATTTAATCACGGTTGACAACCTTGTGTATTCTGGCTTACAGCTAGAGAACAAAGGTCTCATCGAGTCCTCCATTAAGTGCTCGAATTTACAAAACTCTCTCTCACTGTAGTTCTCTTCTGCATCGCGTAGCATCTGATCCAGATTGTCATCGTGTGACCTATCCTCATCAAAAGCACAATCTACATCCGGCATATCATTGACTTTCTCGGCGATGTCATCATTACTAACTTCTTGTCTAATCTGCTCTTCACCGTGACTGGTCCAACATGTATACCTTTTTTTTTTGAAACCCCTTCGAATCAAGTGTGCTTCTATCTGCGTCTGGTTGGTAAACATCTTCAGATTACCGCAATCAATGCATGGACAGTACATAAATTTTATCCTCTTCTTCAACATATCCTGCTCGGCGGCTCTTCTAAAAGCAACCACGCCATTAATGTACTCTTGACCCACACGGTTCATACCATACATCCAGTTTCGGTCCATCTACGCTACACATGTAACAAAATATATAGTGTCAAATTAGATTAATAAAATATCTCTCAACCGCTCTCTCTCACCATTTCCTTCCCCCTCACAGAACTTAATGCATATGCCAACCACCCAATGAAAAATATTATTCTATTTCACTTGCATCCGGATGCAAAAGTTTGCATCGGTTTCTAGAGTTTTGCTACGGAATAGACAACTTTCACGTGTGGAATCAGTTCCTAGCATCAAATCTAGCAATTTGAACCGACTAATTAAGCATGTGAATTTCAGATGCTCTAAAGGGTTATAGATTGTTACCCTCGGAGCTCATGACGAAAATACCAAATCTCTTGAGATTTCTCTCCTTCTCCCTCCCTTTCTCCTCTCCTTCTCCTCCCCCTCTCTCGCCGTGCGCATGGGCGTTTACACAGTGGCGGCTCAAATGGGAATGGGCAGGGGGTACTCCAGGAATTTATAGTGCGAGGATATCACAGACGGATTAAAATATGAACCGTCTGTGATATACAAATATCACCGACGGTTTTTAAATAGAACCGTCCGTGATATTTCACGTACGGTTCTATTTATAAACCGTATGTGATACGGGAGATTATCACAGACGGTTTTTAAATAGAACCGTCTGTGATACGTGAGATTATCACAGACGATTTTTAAATAAAACCGTATGTGATATTTCACATACGGTTCTATTGATAAACCGTCTGTGATACGGGAGATTATCACAGACGGTTTAGGAATAGAACCGTATGTGATATTTCACAGACGGTTCTATTTATGAATCGTCTGTGATATATGCCTATCACAGACGGTTACTAACAAGAACTGTCTGTGATAGGCCGGCAGTACAAATGCCCAGACCCAACACAGACGGTTCCAAATGAACCGTCTGTGATGGGGTGTCTACTATAGCCTGTTTTGTAGTAGTAACACCATATAGTGGGATTACCATTCTCATTACTGAAAGAAACATACTATTTTCATCAATAATTGTACTTGTGTGTATGCGTGTGTGGGTGAGAACGGAGCACAATATATGCACACAAAAATGTAAAATGGAGAAGAAAAAAAATCAGCACGCGATAAGCATGCCCGGCCCGTTGGCCTATAAGTACCCGTGCTCCCCAGTGCCATTCGCCCATTCCTCACCAGTGACCATTTCGTGAATCGCGAGCCGTTCCTCGGTGTCCAAAACAATAGCGAGCGAGCGTTCGATATGGCTTCCTGCAGGACAGCACTGTTGTGCCTTCTTGGCTTGCTAGTAGCCTCACCTGCCTTCGCCGATTCTGACTCTGGTATCTACTACCAGATTGCTTTTGTGGTATGGACATGCAAAGCTAGCCTAGCATGAATGTTTTGACGATTGATTCAATTTTGTATTTAATTACCTCGTTCTAATTTCCATGCTGGACTAATTAACATGCATAAGTTGTTCACTATATAGGTATGTATGAAGTCGTTTCATTCTTTAAATATTTGTACGTAGTATCTATGCTTGTGGCTTGTAATATATGTTTCCTTAACTTTTCCTTCAATTCGTAGGAAGAGGAAACATGCGCTATCTAGTTAAGATAGAGCTATAATAATATGTAATATGAGCAAGTCGATAGAGGGATCGATGTGGACAAATACGGATATTGAACACGTGGTTTCATGGACCACCGGTTTGTCGAGGCAATTGATCCAAGCAAATAATATGGCACCATGGCAGTGATCTTGTCCAGAGCTCAGACAGACGTACGGCTTATGAGAACGACCACTTTTGTCTTGCATGAACTCGATTGTTTACGTTATTTCATGGTTAATCAGAGTCACTCGATCGATCATCAATTAATATCCTTCAAAAAATATAATTACTCGCTCATCACTCACTTTTTTATTTGAAGACTGGCCGCTCATCACTCACTATAGCATGCATGCAAAGAGATTCTTACAAAGTTTTTTTTAAATAATATATTTAAAAAATAATTACAGAAATAAATAGTAAAAAAAAGAAAAACTACAAATATAGACTTCTGTCGCTGATTCAATTAGCGATAGTAGTCATGTCGCCAACAGAAAAGGAAGTCAAGCCTATGTCGTCAATTGAAATGACGACACAGGGACTGTCAGCGTGCAAGACTACAGATCTCTAGTGGCATGTGCCACTTTCAGACAAGAGTAATTCAGGGATTCAGTCTCTGTCGCCAATTGAATTGAATTGGCGGCAAGGAGTTGAATTGGCGACAGAGTCCTGTTCCATGGACGATAGGGTTCTGTCGCCAATTAAAATGGCGACAGAGGTCTAGTTTTGTAAAAAAATAAAATTGATTATTTATTTCTGTAATTATTTCTTTAAAATGTATTGTTTAAAAATATTCTTCTTACATACATACGCATGTGCTTGATGTAATTCGTGGATACAGTGGCCGGGAGCATACTGCGAGCAGACCAACGCTGGATGCTGCATGCCGATGAGCCCAGTCCAGCCGGCGGCCGACTTCTACGTGTCGGGCTTTACGGTCTACAATGCGACGACCGACGCTCCCAAGACCCGCTGCAGCGACACTCCTTTCAACTTTAACGAAGTACGTAATTGATGCATGGTTCACCATATATATTTCCTAGAGGCCAGAGCACTAGAATTAATTAATGTAAGGGCGCGTGCATGTAAACTGCAGGTTATCAAAGTCGATAACATTTGGAAGTACTGGAGCAGCATCAAGTGCCCCAGCAACAACGGCAAGAGCAGCTGGAAGAGCGCGTGGAAGACGTCCGGCGTCTGCTCCGGCCTCAGTCAGGCCGCCTACTTCCAAGCTGCTCTCGCCCTCCGTGACAAGATCAACCCCCTCGCTCGCCTCGTTTCCAAAAGTACGTGACATGCATGCATATATAGCACACCGCCGCCGCGTTTCTTTCGGGCAATCGATCGTGCATCACCATTGAGTTTAATTTATGTGCCGATCGACCAGTCGAAATGAACACGGGCATATTGTATGGTATATAATGCTATTACAGAGATCCAGCCGGACTTTGGGCTGTACAGCGTGGAGAAGATCAAGAAGGTGATCAAGGCGGGCATCGACGTGACACCGGTGATCCAGTGCAGCAAGGGGCCGTTCGACAAGTTCCAGCTGTACCAGATCTTCATCTGCGTGGCGGGTGACGCCAAGACGCCCATCGAGTGTCCCAAGCCGCAGAAGTTCACGTGCACGGACGAGATCCTCTTCCACCCCTTCAAGAAGTGGATGCTCAAGCAGGGCAAGTCCAGCGTCTCCTACGCCGAAGCCTTCGAGCTCTTCGGCGACGCCATGGATCTCTGAGCGAGCTCGTCTTGTGACGAATTTGCGTTTCAGTAAATAATTAAGCGATGCGTGCATGGAATAATGTGTTCTTGCCTTCCAGGTGTGTACCTCTCGCGCGTGGTGCAATCTGGGAGCAACGCGGTATTCATCCGTAGTGCTTTCATCAGTGAATAATGGTGGCCTTGTTTCCGTTTGTATTTTTCAAGTGTACTTGGAGTTAACTAACGTACGTGCAAGTCTTTCGAGATTTCGAGTGTACTTTGATCTTTGCATATATATATATATATATATATATATGTCTTTCGTGAGTTCGAATGTTCATTTTTTTTCTGAGATCTTTGGTATACCAGCTAATAGCCAAGCAAAATGCCTTACTGGATTTTGGCACCACGCTACCATAAGCTTAACTAGAGACTAGTCAGTAAAGCACGAGAAACAAGACCGTACGTGCAGTTGAATTGTGGTGGTACCATAGAAAACAATCCTGCACCTTCACCCGTTGTGCTAAACTCCTAATTACAGTAACTAGCTAGTAGTACGTTGAGATCGGCGAGATCTTTGGTGTGGTATCTCTGCTGTTTCGGATCTGTGCTTTGGCGCTGGATCTGGATGATCGGAGGCAGACCCGGGTGGGTTTTGGTGGTGATGTGGCGCGTGGCCACGGTGGCCGTCTGCCTCCTTTCCGTGGAGGCTGCATGTGACCGTGGCTTTGTGGATGTGCTAGGATGTGGTTCATGGCTACATTGGACAGTGGTGGCGATCTAATCTTCATTGGTTGGATCTGGCGACGAGGAAGTATTGCGGTGTTGTCTTGGAGCACCGGTACCTACTCTCCTATGTGAAAACTCTCGATCTGCCTTAGTGGTTGGATCCGGCGATGACGACATATTGAGCATTGATCTGGCATTCACTGATTGGGTCAGACGATGAGCATAATGTCCTTCTTGAAGGCATTGTCTTGTAGCACCGATGTCTGCTCACTGGGGTGAATACCTTTGATCTGGCCTTTAGTGGTTGGATTCGGTGACGATGACGTACTGAGCATTGATTTGACCTTCATTGGTTGGGTCAGACGATGAGCGTCGTGTCCTTCTTGAAGGCGTTATCTTAGAGCACCGATATCTGCTCCCCGGGGTGAAAACCCTTGATTTGGTCTTCAGTGGTTAGATCCGGCGATGACGACGTACTGAGCATTGATTTGGCCATCACTGGTTGGGTCAGACGACAAACGTTGTGTCCTTCTTCAAGGCGTTGTCTTGGAGCACCGATATCTGCTCACCGGGGTGAAAACCCTAGATCTGGCCTTCATTGGTTGGATCCGACGACGTTTTCTGTGTCGTTTCCCTCCTTGGAGGCGTCGCTTTGGTGACTTGACCCTCAAGCACCTTGTTGCACAGCTACTGGTCGGATGTGTTGGATGGAGGTGAAGCAAGCTGTCGCTGGCGGCGGGCTGTTCCCGATGCTGGCCACATAATGATAATTTGTTTATCATAAAGTTCTTGATCTATCTTTTGTAAGTCGATTTGTTCGTTTGTAATAAATTATGGTTGTGTGCATCGTATGATGCAAAGGCCAGAAGGCTTGCCCTTCCATTATCTAAAAAAAGCTTGTACGATCATGTGCCCGTGCAACCCTTCTTACTAAACTCCTTACAGTAACTAGTTCAATTAATCATGCTTTATTATTATGCTTCTTAGGCTTATAATCTCTCACGACTTTATTAATCTCTATATAAACATGGTGGACTTAATATCTTGAAATGACCCTGCTTTTCAAACATGGTGTACCCGGTTTGTGCAATCTTCCAGAATTTCAATTGCAGACAGAAATGGCACCAAACTTGCTTACGAACATTTAAAAAGCATTAATTTGTTTAAATTGTGGCCTAATAGCTATTTTACAGCAACAGAATGGATATCTCAAGCCCAAAACTTTAACTTACATTCAGAAGAACCAAATAGCTTCCACAGGAAAGCTTCAGTGCGGTCGCAGCCCTAACACGATCTCCAAAGTGTCTTTCAATCCTGATACACATTCTGATGAAAATTAAGCAAGATTAAGTACACAACGTACTCAGCAAACCACATGGGAAAGCTATTTAAATACATGTTAGGAGTTCAATTGATTGTTGAGGGTTTACCATATCAGGGGTATATGTGGATGCAACTTTTGAGTTTAAACAGCTTGCCTTTAAAACAATAAAACCATACTAATATAACATCAGAGGTTTCTTAACATTTGTAATTACCATCTAACATCTCAAAATCTGTACTTATGCCTCATACATTGGAATCACCCATGAACACAACTTCATTAACTAGAAGCACGACGCGTATCCGAATACCGTCGATTATACTCTACAGAGTTACCTAACTTTACCCATAAAATACATCAAACTCATATTGTCATGCAATATACATGCAACATGATAATGTGCAACTGAGTTGAGATAATAAGCCATCAACCTTTCTAGCCTCTACCCAGTAGATTCTTCGACAATACAGCCATCGGGAAACCATCGACCAACAGTGAAATACATGGTCTGATACTGATTGCACCTACCATTGTGTAGATCAGCGAGTGTCCCTTCGGACCTACTCATGTCCCACCCCCAATCTGCGGCTGCCTTATGCAACAGGAGCAAGTGATATCCTATAGATATTCAATTGGAAGAGCAATGTACTAAAGCATGTTGGATATACCAAACCCGTGGTTGGGTGAGTTATGTGTCTATTATTTAACACAAGGTTCTAGTCCTTATCTGTCTCTAGTGTGGAGGTGAACTAACAACCAACTTGTGGTTGTCTACCCTCTTGGCCCCATCTTCAACGCATTTTATCAAGTCTATTGGGTTGTCCAACCTCTTAGTCTCAACCCTCAACTCTCCACCAAATCTATTGGCACACAACCAATCTTCCTTATTAATATTTGTAAACACGTTGTATGACAATACCGAACCATTAAATAGTAGTATATTATATTTTACTTGTCAAGGTAAATTTGACCTACAAGAGAATAGGTGGGCTTGTATGTGGGAGTGATATGAACTAATTAACTATTTATAATGACATTCTAAAGTATTATTTCATTAAAGAAGTAATTGTCATCAATACTGTAAATGAAAGTAATAATAATAAATAATTGAAATGTGGACTCAACATGATCAAATAATGCAACTTGCCTCCTTGGTCGCAGTCTTTGACTGGATTTACTCCTCCTGCGTCTTGATCAACAAATTTCGGTTCTAACGTAGAAGAAAATCAAATAAATAAGTCCAGGTTTAACAAGAAGCGAGCTGGGAACAAAATGAAATAAATAAATTCAAAAAGAATTGGAAAGAAAGGTGGTATGGGTTGTTGGGGTTTATTGGGAGTTTGGTTAGGTCAAACAAATTCAAAAATAGGTTTCATGGGTATGAAACGGTCGAAATGGGTGTGTGTGTGTGTGTGTGTATAACGAGTCTGGAATGAACAGTGTTGGGTCGGGGTTGCACAGTACCGAGTTGGTACTATTTGCTATCGAGTTCAGGTTGAATACTAACGGGTTGATACTATTTATAGTAGGTTGGGTTGAGTGAACAATAGCGGGTTCAGGCCGTGTGCAATTGGGCGGCACAGCAATGGGCATCGATGAATAGTGTTGGGCTTCTATGGTGTTGGGCTTTAAATAGTATCGGTGCATAGGAGGAATAGTGTTAGACCGGTTTGGCACTTGGGTTGACTTTGCGGCCCACGTGGGCATTCGGTCCATTACGGATTTCCAGCCGAAGGGAGCCCATCTCCCTTTTTCTCTCTTTCTTGTTGGCTCTCTCTGCTCTCCTCCCCCCTCTCTGCCTGATGGTAGCGGTGGCGGCGGTGGTCAGCGGCACGAGGGGAGGTGCGGGGAGCACCTACATAGCATGGGGGTTCCATTTTTTGGCTCGGGCAAGGCTAGAGGTGATTCGAGGTGGGCCCACAGCGGCGGTGGCGCATGGCCAAGGTAGGGAGCAGTAGCGCAGCGGTGCTCCAAACTTGCTTTGGCCAAATTGGCCAGGGCTTGAGCACTAGCATGGCGAGGGGGTCACAGAGATGGGGTTGATGAAGCTCGAGGAGGTCGGATGCGGCTTGGCGACGGTGTCCGTGAGTGGCGTGGCGGCGGAGCATGGCGGCGGCGACCTAGTGGCAGGGAGAGTGAGCTTGGAGGTTGGGATGGGTTCATGGGTTCATAGCAAAGCTCATGGAAGGTTTAATTTGACAGGGGCGCAGACGGGGAAGGTGAATTGGGAAAGGGGCTAACCTGGTGGTTCTCGGATGCGACGGCGATTGGCGGCAATGGCCGTCGTTGGGGAAGAAGAGGGGTGTCGGTGGGGTTGTGAGGAGGTTGAGGATGAAGATGGAGCTGCGGTTGGTGGCTTTTATAGCCCGTGGAGGTGGTGGCGCTAGTGCCCGAGCCAGGACGGGTGTGATGGCGAGGTGGACGGCGGGGCGAGATCAGCGTTGCGTGGGGCAAGGTGGTGGCGAGGTGGCGCCACAAAAGAGGCGTGGTCTTACTGGCGCGGGCGCATGAGTTGCTGAGGGCTGCGAGGGCATTTGCTGAGCGTCGAACAGGTGGCGGTGGTGACGCGGGACGTGCCACAAACGGGTTATCGGAGCGGTGCGGTGCGGTGCTAGCACGGCGGTGTCAATGCGTGGAGGCAAGGTGGCGAGGAGAGGTGGCGAGTGCTGGCGTAGTTTGGCGCAGGCGAAGCTGACGGGGACGAAGGCGGTGCGTGCGGGAGCGAACAACGGCGCGACACGGAGTGGAAGAAGACAGGTGTGGAGGCGGCTACGCACGAGGCGCGTTCGGGTTTGGAATGTGGAAAATCAAAAAAGGAAAGCGGGAAATGGGCCAGACTTTCCAAATTTGGCAAGAAAACCAACTTTGAACCAAACTTCAAACAAGTTTTTAAAAACTTAAATTTTTGGGCCTTTTCATATCTTAAACCCAAATTTAATCTAAAGTATATCTTAATGAGCTATAGTAGTTGTTCAAATTATTCCTCTAAAAAAATAGTTGTTTAAATTATGATTCAAAACTCCTTTTTATCTTTTGAGTTTGTTCTAGATCAGAAATAATTATTGCGGCTCAGCCTTAATTAATTAGGATCCCTGAATTGAGGGGGTTTTTTGGAATTTCTAGTGTGCGTTTTTTCTCAGCATATGTAAATCACACGGTGTCATTGGTTATTATTATATGTGTGTAATATGGTAAATGAGTTACATCTTATATGCTGGTCTCTCACCAAAATGATATAGAAAGATAAAAAGAAATAAATAACCCTACACTTTCGTGACACACTACCTCTTCAATTCTTGGCAGTTACTGTTAGGAAAGGTTGGTCTTGTACATTTTCCAAATGGTTTTTGGTTGATGGGCAAATGTGTTTTCTGGTTATATAACCTTGCCAACAATGTACAACCTTCGAGCCTCAAAGTATCACCCCGCATCGGAGCACGGGCAGTGTTTTTTGGGTTGGCGGCTATCCGTTTCTACCGTTTCTATTTCCATGGCCACACAGGAGTGTTGGACCAAGCCGATGTGAGTATAGGGGGTCACATATGCAATTTCAGCCTTCACAAAGGTGATTTGTGCTATGATTCTATCGATCCGGGCTGCTGCTGTGTGTGGAATCCACACTTTGCAATTCAACCTACCTAATTGAAATCCTCCGGTCCTCTCTATGAACATATGTGAAATATATATTTGTTGGTGCCTTTTTCCCCAAACAGTTCCAGATATGCATGTAATTTAGAGGGTTCCCACTACTACAAAAAGACTAATACTGGACGCTTCATCACAGATGGTTTACCAAAACCGTCTGTATTACATAGAATAATAGACGATTTTGGTTTAGAGACCCTCTGTATTACTGGCTGCGCTAAAAACCGTCTCTGAAGAAGTAATATCACAGTCTTCACAGACGGTTCATATTGAAAACCGTCTGTGAAGTATGACAGACGGTTCTAAACACGAACCGTCTGTGATAATTAGACTTCACAGATGGTTCATATTTAAAACCGTCTATGATATTATCTCTTCACAGATGGCTTCAGCCGATGAGTTTCTTCGTCACTAGTTCAATGCCGCTTCGGCTCCTCGATGCGTCTTTTCGTCTCACACGCCGAATTTATTTCTTGTTTTATAAAAAGAATCATCCACCATCAAAGACATCATCATCCCCACATATAACCGATCTACTGTATGTACTTCTAAAGAGAAGAAATATATATAGTATCCTCTGTTTCCTTGTCGCCAGCATTGATGTTGTACTCGCCATATCAGACGAGCACCTCGCCACCGATGTTATAGATCTGGCGGAAGGACACTGTTCCAACAGTGTCCTCCCTCCTATGTCCGAGGATTTGCCAGAGCAGGTGGCGGCCACCTTCCGCCGTCTTGACATCCTCCTCCGCCGTGTCTTCCGAGTGATCTCCCACTTCCGACGAGTTTACCACGTCATCAACGTGGTCCTCCACAACGACGTTGCACGTCTCCAGGAGGCTCGCCGTCACTTGGACTGCTTAATAGAGGCGGCAGGCGACCGAGTCGACCATGCCGAGACCCCTCAAGTAAGGGAAGAGAGCCTATGGATTCAATTATTCTTGATTCAATTGTCCGAGGGTCTTCGGGAGATACTCGAACGAGTGCATCAGCGGGTGGACGCATTTCGAGCTGATGGTCACGAACCGTCCGATGCTGACGCCACCGCCTACGAAGTTTTGAAGATGGAGATAGCCTACCTCCGCCACTAGAAAAACTTTTTTAATCTTTGTAAGAAGCGACTGGCCACGTTGTTTGGCCATATATATGTAAATTCCAAAAATAAAAAAATCTAGTTTGGAGGTGATCGAATTACTATATTATATGTTGAACTATATATATATATATATATATATATATATATATATATATATATATATATATATATATATATATATATATATATATATATGTATACGTATATCTATGTATATATATATATATCAAACCGCGGTTCATCGAAACCGTCTGTATTAAAAACAATCACATACGGTTTTTGTGTAGCGACCGTCTGTGTTACTTTCCGCGCCAAAAATTGAAGAGGTAATATCAGAGATGGTTCATTATGAAAACCGTTTGTGAAGTATCACAGATGGTTAGTAAAAATAATCGTCTGTGATACTTAGAACTATCACACAGACAGTTTTCAACAAACAACCGTCTGTGATATTGTATAGCTGTCCGATTTTAAATCAACCCTCCAGATCAAGCGGAAACACAAGGTCCGGACAGGGCTATCACAAATGGATATTTTAAAGAACCGTCTGTGATATTCCTTTATTAATAACAGCCCGCGCGCTAGGGTTTGTGCCCTTACTCTCCCCATCGCGCGCTAGGGTTCGGGACTTTAGTCCCCCGCATCGCGCCTCCCCCGCCGCCGATTCGAGCTCGCCCCGCCATGTCCCCCGTCGAATCGAGCTCGCCCCGCCATCTCCCCCATCGAATCGAGCTCGTCCCGCCATCTCCTGCGCCGAATCGAGGTACGCCGCTCCCCTCTGCTCCCTCCCGCGCCGCCGCCCTCTCCTCTGTCCTTTGTGATTTGTGATCAATTGATGAACTGAATTGATTTGCTTGTTGATCTATTGTGCCTAATGCCTACATTGAACTATTGCTGAATACTATTGTTGTTGTGATGTGCCTGCTTTGTGCTATTGCTAAATACTATTGCTGTTGTGATGAACTGAACTATTTGTTGATTTGCTTTGTGATGTGCCTGCTTTGTGCTATTGCTAAATACTATTGATGTTGTGATGAACTGAACTATTTGTTGATTTGCTTTGTGATGTGTCTGCTATTGCTGAATACTGAATATTGAACTGAACTGAATATACTGCTTGCTGAATACTGAATATTGGCGTATTGCTGAATACTGAATATTGAATATACTCCCTCGACGATATGGATGAGCCCTTTCCCTTCCCCTTGTTTAGTGATAAATCTTGAGAGCTATCGACGATGCTTCCGTGATGTTCCCTGAGGGCTAATATTTTGTGATTTTGGAGGATAATGATATGGATGTGGGTTATGGGATGAGTTGAGCTCTCTGTGAAATATCTAGTTCATGTGGCGGTCCCTTTGGAACAAGAAAAACAATAGGGGAAAAGGTATGAGTAGGGTTAATCTTGTGCGGTCCACTGGTCTGAATATATTAGCAAGTTCTAATCTTGTGCAATTAGCCTTCTGAGAGCAATAATCAATCTTCATTTCACCTCTGTCAGGTACGTTCTACCATTCCATTTCTGATCTCTTCTCTATAGAGTCTCCAAGTAGTGGCTGCTTGTGCCTTTAAAATCGGCAATTAGTCGTCGATATATAATTACCTGAGCGTAAGCCCATGGCTGCCCGTGGCTGCGTGGACGACCCATCGAAAGTGACTGAGAGACTACAAACAATATATATATATATATATATATATATATATATATATATATATATATATATATATATATATATGATGCCGTTTAAAAGCGACAAAAAGCCACTGCTTTGAGATTCTATAGAGAAAAGTCATCACAGACGGTTTCACCTACAAACCGTCTATAGAGAAAAGTCATCACAAACGGTTTCATATACAAACCGTCGGTGATATATGCATCATCACAGACGGTTTCATATGAAACCCGTCTGTGATATATCATTCATCACAGACGGTTTGAAAACCGTATGTGATGACCTCATCATCACTAACTCATAGACTCAGACGGCTCACGAAACCGTCTATAATGACGTTTTTGAACCGTTTATGAAGATTTTTCTGCAGTAGTGTCCAGTGGTCTATCCCCTGGGAAAACTGTAACGAATGATCAGCATCAAAGTCATACCCCTGCGATATGTACACGGACAATTGCAGGCTAGAGCGGTAGAACTACTGGGCTATTCGAGCTAGGTAAAAGATTAAAGGTTGCGTTGTAGAGGTTGACTTCACTGTTTTTTTTAGCACGTACGTATAGATAGACACACAGTTGATCAATCGTTACTCCCTGATCCGCCACTGTCTTTGCATGAGTATTGAAGGCTGAAGGTTACGTATATCAGAACGGATCCAAGGTATATATTCTCGGATATGGTCTGCTAGCTAGCTTGTTTTGCAGCCACACCTGCCAGGATATGATCTATGCATAATACTTGAGAACCAAGTATTACTCGTGTGGTTATTAGAGGTGGTTCTATCTTCAGTCTATCAGAGTTTAAACTCCAAGTTTAGCCCTGCATGTCTTATTTAGGAAGTTATTCTTTCACTGGGAGACGACGTGTCCGTCGCAAACGAGGTGTCGGTGGTGACTTCGTTATTTCTTCATCTAGCTCTACTCGTCCAGTCTTCCGTAGACGTCGTGTGTGTGAGTATGTACGTATAGTGGTGTGCATGTATATAAACATCTATGTGTTGTACCGAGTGTTTCTCGGAAAAAAAATTATGCACAAATACTTGTCCCTTCCGCCCCGCCAGATCTACCGCTGCTACTCGAGTCGCGTGCGTCCCTTCGCTTGCACAGTGGTCTTCCGCGCGCGTGACCACACCCCGGCCGGCCGTACACAAGGTGCATGCACAGTAGACAGGGCCACCGAGTTGACACTAACGCGCATCGCCAACGAGCTAATAATAACGTGCATCGCCAACGACGACGACACTGCTGGCCGGATCCACCGACACAGCGACATCTATCATCTTCTCTTACGAGCAGCCGCGCACCTGTCCGCACGAAAACGAGGCGATGTATATCGAGTTTTTTTAGTTGGAATGTAGTCGCGGATTTTTTTTAGTTGGAATGCGCAGGTCCCTTCGCATGCACAGTAGTCTTCCGCGCGCGTGACCACACTCCCCCGGCCGGCCCCGCCGGCACGGCGACATGTTTCATCTTCTCTTACGAGCAGCCGCGCACCTGTGCGCACGAAACGAGGCGATATATATCCGCTGAAATGTAGTGGTGGCTAGTACTAGCCACCAGCCCACCACCGTAATTTGGCACTTCTCTATCTATCCGATTCTTTGTGTGCACGAGGGTATCTTCAATAATGTATTTATTATCGTCTCTTAGCTATATCACGTCAACAAAATCTTAGGTGAAGAGAGAGAGAGAGAAGAGAGAGAACAGTCGTCTCTTCTTGAAGAGACGATCGTGCACGTGAAACAAGACATAATACATTTATTTACTCTAGTTGACATGTAGATCTGTTTTAAAGAAAAATTATAAAATATAAGTGTTGGAAAGTGTACTAAAGACTGTCTATTGAAGATGTTGTCTCTAAAAATGATATAACATATGTTAGAGATAAGATTATCTCTAACTATTGGAGATACCTTGACGGTGCTTGAATGCAGGCGTTGGCACGAGTGTTGTCACCTTAGTCATGCAATTACTACATGTTGGGGAGTTGGGAATATCGGTCCCTATATGCTATTACCTTAACTCAAGAGTATATAACGTTTTTGATATTGATAAGGTATCTTATAATTCAAGAGTATATAATGATTTGGATATTGATAAGGTATTTAACATGTAACTTTCACTATTATTTTTTTATGAATATATTCATAAAGTAAAATAAAATAATTATATTATGAAAATATTTTTCATGACTAATCTAATAATATCACTTCCGCACAACCAATATAAATACATTTTTAATAATAGTGGTCAAAGTTAATAAAGTTTAACTATGCACTTTCAATGTTATATATTTCTAAACAAAAGGAGTATCACACATGTGACGGCCCGGGTCATCTTTATCGTAAAATCCGGCTCTCCAGTGACCATATATATTCCTACATGCATACATACGATAGAGTATGACACGGTCTGTGTATAGTTTTTTTTTTGTAATAAAGTATAACGATAACTTAACTAATAGAGTATATCTCTTTTTCTTTTTTGATTGGGGCAATAGAGTACATCTCGACCGTTCCTTTTATCCAACATCGAATAAAAGCATCGCATCTCATGCACACAGTAACAGGAGTGCTCTCAGAAAAGTGGAAATTATAATTTTTAAGGCATATTATGAAGGCTTGATTCACAACTACAGACTATACTTCATGCCGACACTACTTTAAGATCTATATACATGCAGTTTAGTTTCGGGAGAGCATAGATCCTAAGTACTACGTACGTATTCAATTACAAGCGATCATTAATGTACAGATAAGGTCGATAGGCCTTTCTGAGATCACATGATTATCACTCCAGAGAATTCCAAGGATGACACACAACGGTGGAGCCGACCTGAAAACCGGTCATTTCAAATTTCAAAATCAACCCCAACGACGAAATGCTGCCCGAAAAAATTGTTGAATTAGAAGCGAATGGATAGTATCGAACAGATCGTCCACATCATATCAAGACAGGACAACGAGTTGACAATACCGTGCATCGCCAACGACGACGACACTCCTGGCCGGACCCACCGACACAGCGACATCTATCATCTTCTCTTACGAGCAGCCGCGCACCTGTCCACACGAAAACGAGCCGATATATATCGATTGGGAAATGATCCCAGGCATACGTCCGATTAGGACGTTACGTACCAATTGCATACCATATCTAGCCACGTATCGATTAGTAAAGAAAGTAAAACAAGTGGATGTGGATGATGAGCAGAGAGGATCCGTAGTCCAGCCATGTATGAGCTTAGTAAGGAGAACCTATCCATCCATTCTTCCTTCTTCGAGTTCCTTCTTCTCGGTGTACTTGCATACCATATCTGGCATTTCATCAGTATAGCATGTGAACCATCGTTTTGACTCTTTGTATATGTAGAAAAAAAATATTTTATCGGTAAAAAAAATATTACATCTGTAGGAAAAAAAATATTGCATCCTGTTCACGGCGATGTTATAATTTTTTTAACGTGTTTTTTTCTAGATGTTTTGTTTTTGATTTGTGATGTTACAACTGTTGTCCGGGGATGTTACAGCCATCGTTGTCTAAGGATGTTGCAAGTGTCGTATCTTGTAAAAAAAATATTGCATACTGTTCACGACGATGTTGCAATTTTTTTCAACGTGTTTTGTTTCTTCAGATGCTTAGTTTTTTTATTTGTGATGTTGCAATCGTTGTCCGAAGATGTTGCAACCGTTGTCTGAGGATGTTACAAATGTTGCATCTGTTGAAAAAAAATTATATCTGTAAAAAAAAATTACATACTATTCACGATGATATTACAATTTTTTCCCTATGAAGAACGACCGTGGCACACCCAAATACGTGTTGATGTACATCACGCTACTTGTTAACCAAAACTAGTGGCGTGCACGGAATCAATATATCAACTATCTAGTGATTAAGTAGCTGCTAATCAACCAGGTTATTTTGTGAAGACTGAGTGATATCGTGCGCCCTCACCTTGTGGGTTCGAACCGTACGTTAAAAATCTCGGCATCGAACGTACAAGCCTAGTAGCGTCGATTTTTTTAGTTGGAATATAACGTAGTGGTGGATTTGGCACCTCTCAATCTATCCGATCGCTGTGTGCATGATGGTGCATGAATGCAGGTGTTGGCGCGTTGCTGTACGTGGTGCCGTAGCTATGTCTGGTGCATGTCACCTTAGTCATGCAATTACAACACGTTAGGGAGTGGGGAATATTATATCTCGTGTTATACGATTATGTTTTGGTATATTTGTATTTATATTTGTATTTTACTATATTTGTCACGTATTTTAGTTGTTATGTGTACTGTCGTGTCATATTGTATATCGACATCTCCAATAGAATTGCAATACAGTTTTTTCCCATACATTCCAAATCATATGAAATTTTGAAATCATAATTTCTGAAACCTAAAATCTAAATTTTTGAGACATAAATCCTTAATTTTTAGGTAATTTTAGAACACATATAAATTTATCGAAATATTACACAGTCAATTCCATTGTGTGAGAAACCTTTAAAACAAAATTCATAATTTTTGAAGCTCATTTTCTACATTTATAAATTCCTACAAACAGTGCACTTATATGAAATTGTGAAAAATTCAGAAAAAATAAGATTATAAAAAATTTACACAAGTAAATACACTATATTGGGAGGTTCCACATAAAATTTTATAAATTTTTAAACTCATTTGCTATATTTTAAAATTCCTACAAACAACGCTGAAACCACACCGAAACCCTAATTTCCCCGCGTTGAAACCTTTATTTTGGGAGGAGAGAGGAGGCGATGACCCACCACACGGTGGCCGTGCGGCAGGAGGGCAGGTGGCGGGTGGAGAGCGCATGCTGCATGGTGGTCGTGCGGTAGGGGCATTTTTGAAAGAAAAAAAAAAAAAACAGGCGATGATTATTCTTGTAAATACGGGACGGAATTGCGCTAATACAACCAAAATTCGTTTAGTTTCGGGAGAGCATAGACCATGGATCCTAAGTACTACGTACGTATTCAATTACAAGCGAGTATTAATGTACAGATCATGTGATCTGAAAACAACCTATCGACCGTAGAGAGTAACTTCATAGAATTCGAAGGATGACACACAACAACGGTGTAGCAGACCTGATCGAACCGGTCATTTCAAAATCAACCCCGACAACGAAATGCTACCCGAAAAAAATCATTGAATTAGAAGCGAATGGGTAGTATCGAACAGATCGACCACATCATACCAAGAGTACACCAAGAGTATAACTCTGATGGTTTCCAATCCTGAATAATACGCGCATCGACAACGACAACTACAAATATTGAGTCGCCCTATTCCTATTAAAGAGACCCAGGGCATCAACTTGGCAAACAGTAGCCACAACCTCTCGAGGTGCACCTTTCAGTTTCGCCTTCTATAATATTCGGGAAGATTACATGACAAGTTCATAATGAACATGTGCGCGTATTTCTTGGTTGAATTGAATGAGTAGCCCTGGCCCATGCATTCATACATGAAGCGACAGTTTTAGAAAGGGTAGTTTCGTGAACTTTTTTTTATATAATTTAATCTATTTTTAAAAATATTTTAAAGATAACATCTCTAAAACTTTATTTCCAATTCCGACCCCTTTCGTCACGCGACAACGCAAGCATGTTGTCACGCCACGGATCTCAGCGTGGCAAATGAGTGCTGTCACGCCGCCCCTCTTGACGTGACTGCACTTAGCCCCAAAAACAGACGTGCGCTAGCTCGGAGGGCTATCGTTGCAACTTTGATCACATCGTGGTACATGGCGTGACAGAGTGTTTTTGTCACACGTTGTGGCCCGACTAAAGTCGTCAGAATTGGAAATAAAGTTATGGAGATGCTATATTTAATTTTTTTAAAAAATTGATTAAATTATTTTTTAAAAGGCTCTAATTTCATCTCTCTTCGATCGTATTGTGCATGGACTATTTCATGCATACATGTATGAATATACGTGAGAAGAATCTTTAATTTTGTACATTGATTGACTGATTGTGGCGTTGTACATTGATTGACTGATTGTGGCGTTAATTTTGTGTCTTATTGGGAAAATGTAACTCAACAACTCAAGGTCTTGTTGAGCTACAAAACTTGCCATGCGTCTAGCTAGATCCTTCTTTAGGCAAAACGTGCATGCGAGTCTTACCACCGTTGTTGGTTGCAAGGTTTCTATACAGTGTAATAGTCCTTATAGC
This sequence comes from Ampelocalamus luodianensis, assembly GCA_036346255.1. Taxonomy (NCBI): domain Eukaryota; kingdom Viridiplantae; phylum Streptophyta; class Magnoliopsida; order Poales; family Poaceae; genus Ampelocalamus; species Ampelocalamus luodianensis. The sequence goes on along the minus strand of CM070634.1, from coordinate 95,791,119 downwards.
TGTTTCCCTTTGTATTTTGGTTGTGCTGTTCGAGCGGCGCTAGGCTTGCTAGTTGTATCAGAACATGTTTTCATCCTCTTAATGCAAAGGTTAAAAAAAATCCTTAGTTTAAGATGCATGATTGATACTTCTTAGCCAGGTTTTCATCCTCTTAATGCAAAGGTAAAAAAAAAATCCTTAGTTTAAGATGATTGATACTTCTTAGCCAGGTGGAGTACTAAATGAAATCCCTCATCGCAATTTCGACACGATTTCAGTAGTGCCACTGTATAGTTTGGTAAAAGCAAGCCTGAATCGATCCTTTTTTTTTAAGATAATGAAAGTACAACTCCCAACATCTGCATCAACTAGGGATACACACAGCTATTACACCACCATCAGCTAAAAGATTAAAACAAAAAACGATCAAAACCAACAATAATAAACAAATTATCATGCAAAGGCTAGCATAAAAAAACCACCTAGCCCCGCCTTCGAGACCAACCAGAAGATCGTCCACACGCGAACAGCAACTGCGCAACAAAGAGGTGATGATAGACCAATCTCCGTAGCGACGCCTCTAAAAAAAGATACGACTCACGTCGTCGTCGCTGGATCCAAACAGCGAAGATCAGATCAGGAGTTTTCACTTCGGAGCCCAGGTACCGGTGCTCCAAAGCAACACCTTCGAGAAGGTAACGCTGCTCAGATCGACGTCATTGCTAGATCCAACCAGCGAATGCCAGATCAAGAGTTTTCACCCCGGATTGAAGGTACCAGCGCTCCAAAATCACGCCACAGCACGACCTCGTCACTGGATCCAACTAATAAAGGCCAGATTGCGAATACAATGTCTGTAACATCCCCAACGGCCAATCGCCATCAGCACCACTGTGAAGGCGTCGACCGGTTAACAACCGTTCACCGGGGAGGAGCCAAACGCCGCACAAGGAAGAAGATAATCTTTTTACCACTAAGCTAAGCACTATCTGTAAATCTGCACTTGTCTCTTTGGCTGAATCGATCTTGCTATATGATATTTTTTAGATGGAGGGTGATATCATTTCTGTTAGTGTCAGATAAGAAACTTGAACCTCTATCGTCGGCGTAATATAGCCATAGGTGACCTAGAAAGCGTCTCAAATAACACAAAATCGTTTGATTGGAGTCTCCTTTACAGCACACTACGAAATTTTGTTACATATTAGCATGTTAATATACTAGTATATATGAGTCTGTAACATCTTCTTCTTTTTTTGCGTCAGTACGTGGGTCACCCTGCCTCCATGAAAACACATGCCTATGCCGCGCGGGGCCGCCCTCCCGCCTATAAATACCCACACGATCACCTGGACAGGCAACCTGCAGCAAACAGTCATTTCTCCTTGAAAAAACTAGCAGAGGAGATATGGCACGGAGAACACTACTTTTGTTGTGCCTAAGTCTTGGCTTACTAGTCGCTGCAGTACCTGCCAAAACTGCCAATGAGTCGTCCTTCGATTTCTATTACCTTATCCTCATGGTATGAGACATCGAATGCTTTCCTGTGCAGGGATTACTATTTACTACCTAGCTTAATGTATGTGATTATACATGGCACGAGGGCTCTATACATGAAATATCTTCTTTACTTTTTCTTGCAGGAATCATTCTCTCTAATCATAGTATTTTCTTATTTAAATGTTTGCTACTTGCTACTTTATGTACTTGTATATCACAAGGAAACATGCACATGCTACATATAGATATCCATTAATTGTATGTCTTAAGTTCTCGGACACTGCACATTAAACAACATTATGCATTGTATGTTTTAAAAAGTTTGATAATACGGATTCTAAAACATCATCTGGAAAGAACGAGTGAGTAAATACTGTTCCAGGATGGGTATGGTATTCTCTGTGTCATAGTACATGCATAATGCAACAAGTAACGTGTCTCGCTTCTAAAAATTAAAGTTCCTTAACAAACTAGTGTGATGATCTTTTTGAAATAAGTAACTGTTTCAAATACTAATACAGTATGCATGTCTCTTAAAAAAAAGTACAGTGAGCATGTTCACGTACGTCCAGACGCAGCAGCAGACCGATATACGTACTCAATTTTGGTCTGCAATGATATTGTACTAATTCTTGCTATTGGTATACTCACTGGCCCAAAACCAGTATATCAGCACATGATGTTATTTAGACTTTCAATTGGGTAACTTAACTTGCTTCTATACAGGGTGTCCTTACTCAGTTTTTGTCTTGAATCCGCCCTGTCCAGATGTAGCTACACTAAGGTGTACAATTTCAACAAAATCCTGTCTTGTATGGATATATATTATCCCGACAATATTTCAACAAACATTAAAGCGCACGGACTCCGGATTATTGCCTCACCGACTTCGTAAGAAACCAAGGACCATTTCTTTTCCCGTTGCTATCAGGCGTTAATTTAGCTAGCTTTTTTTTAAAAAAAAAGGAACTTAGCTAGCTTGAAGTGAAAGAAACTGTCCTAGCTAGGAGGAATCAGGCCAAAACCTGCAAAAATATAATCGATCGGGACAGAGAAAGCAAGCCTGCCAGCTAGCCTTCTTTGCGCATACGCTAAACCGATTCGTTTGCAGTGGCCCGGAGCATACTGTCAGGACAGCAAATACGGATGCTGCGTGCCGAAGTACGGCTACCCGGCGGAGGATTTCTTCGTCCAGAGCTTCATGACCTTCGACTCGGCGGAGAACCAAGCCGTCGTCCGGTGCAACAGTGACAAGCCGCCTTTCGACATTAACAAGGTCAATTAACATATCTACAAACACCTCATTAATTCAACATCTTCCTCTGATGTGCGCTGAAATAATCCTATAATTAATCATGTGCCGATGTGTAATACGCGTACGTATATGCATGTATCGACGGAGCAGCTCGACCCAATCGAGAACAACCTGAACCACTACTGGAGCAACATCAAGTGCCCGCGCACCGACGGCGTGAACACGTGGAAGAGCGCGTGGAACAGCTACGGCGTCTGCTCGGGCCTCAAGCAGGTGGACTACTTCAGGGCCGCTCTCAACCTCAGGAAGAACGCAGATGTCCTCGGTGCTCTCGCCGAGCAAGGTACATCTTTTTCGAGGACTGCACGTCTTTGTATTAAATAGAAGGGAAGATACAACGGGCTAAACCACAACAATCAAAACAAAATACAAACTACAAGAGAACTAAGAAAATAACTTACCTAGACAACTAGCTAGCTCCAATATCCGAGCAAGTTACATTATACTCCCTCCATTCTAAATTACTTGACGTCGTCAAATCATTCCACAGGCAAAAAAAAGCTTGTGAGTCCGGTCGAAAACGTCAGACATACAAAAACGGAGGGAGTATGTGGAAGCGTACATGCGTTATACTTGATACGTGCGAATTGAATTACTAATGCTTCTTCTGTGGCGCACGGGTAGGTATCAACCCGGACTACAAGCTGTACAACACGGAGTTCCTCAAGTGGGCGGTGAACCAGAAGCTGGGCGTGACGCCGGGGGTGCAGTGCAGGGACGGGCCGTTCGGCAAGAAGCAGCTGTACCAGCTCTTCCTCTGCGTCGACAAGGACGCCAAGACCTTCGTCGAGTGCCCCACGCTGCCCGAGCTGCACTGCCCCGCCGAGGTCGTCTTCCACCCGTTCCACACCTGGATGCTCAACTCCACGTCGGCCGCCAAGATCATGTTGCCCACTCAGACGATATGAGAGCCGGCGCCTGCACATGCATATGTGCATGCGCGCGCATCGGTTCAACCGCCGCCGGGAGCATCATGCTTGTTGCTTCCGGTGAATAAATCGCTGCTTGCATATACGCGACGCGAGCACGCTTTCGTGTGGAAGCGTACGTGGTGAAGCTTTTTAATTTACTCAGTTCGAGTTCGACCCTGGCGAGAGCATCGTGCTTGTTACTTTCGGCGAACAAAGCGCTGTTGCCTCCCTAAATAAATAAATCTGTGGGCGTGGGTGTTTCGTATGATCTTCAGATCGCACGTGTGCTACATATGACTGTACTTAAAAGAAGAATTTGGTAATCGTGTGTCCTCTCTTCTCCCACCCATCAAGTTCGTATGCTCAGTGCATCCCGTGCTCTCCCAGAGAAAACCAACCCTTAATAAATACAATCTCTTGTTCGGCAACCACTAAAAAGATACGCCCTCCCGAGAAAACCACTCCCCTCCACGATTCTACTAAAAAAGATACTATTTCTTTCTCTCCTCAATCTCTTCTCTCTCTCTCTGTTTCTTCATCTTCACTGTCCACCCCGACCCTGTGAACGGCAGCGACAACCCTGAGCTTAAGCCACCCCGACCCCGACCATGGCGCAACTGGATCCATCTGCTTTTGCCGTCTTACTCTCCAGCTGCTCGTTGGGCTTGGCACCGTGGGATCTGACCATCCCCAGGCATCCCGCCGCTATCGTCTTCCTCTCTCGCCTTTCGCGTTGCCCAGGTTGTCCTTCATTCCTCCCGCCATTAGTTTTTCTTCCTCCGTGGTAGAATCTTTTATGGATACAAACGTATGTTGTGGACAAGAGGTTAGATACTTGGGCTATGGAGGCCCCGACCGTTGTTGCTCTATGATATAACGGATCATATGACATAACCAATCCCCGCCCTACATTGTGTGGTTTAGTATCCTGTTTAGTATTTATGTATCACTGTCTTTTAGAATTATGTGACAACACACGACACCCTACTAGTATGACTATGTGCCGTACACTCATATGTGAGGTGAATGAATAAGTCCTTGGTCCGTTTCATGGAATTAGTTGGGGGCGCCTTAGTTGGGTGTCTTCACATCTCTTCTATGCGCAAAAAATAAAAAAAGTCTCTATACTACGTGCTACGTGGCGTGCATACAATACTTTTGCGAGCGTACCAGGAACATTTGGTCGTTGATTTCTCAGGTGAGGGCTCCAATATCCATTGTCCCGTGCAGCGTAGGTGACAGCACGCACCCATGGATGAAGAATCGATGTTATGGCGGATCGTGTAGCATCTGGCCGTCTACTCGTGCATCCGCCCGGGTTGGTATCCTGCTGTTGGCTTGGGCTTGTGATTCGCTGCGTGGGCGGTGGCCTCAGCCTGTTTGGGCCGATTGCGCGACCTGGTGCAGGGTTATGCGCCTAGACTCGCGCTTACTAAGGCTGTTCTCGGTGTTTCATCCTAACCAGTATCTTAAGAGTGTTATGTAAGCAAAGTGCTAAAATGATAGTAGATTAAATGAGACGAGAGATTGTTGCAGTATCTAAATAAGAAGCTCGAATTCATAGACAAGAAAATTAACCATTTTCCATTTTGTACACACTATTTTCTTGAGATTCTACATCTAATTAATTAAAAGGACCTAAGATACGACACCATAAAAAATCATGCATTGGAAAGATAGTATCCTAACACTTCTCGTACACTAAAAAAACTACACTAAAATTCTGCCTAACGTCCACCCCGGGATGGACACGGCTTGCCTACTCCTCCTCCATACTCCTATCTGTGCTCCCTCACACGTGGCGCCCATCGGTTGGTTTTAGGTGGCATACTGGCATGTCCCCCTCTCGGCGTCGTGCAAGGTCGTTGCATTCCCCTTGAGAGTCTGGTGGGGGCCTAGACCAAATATTGAACGAACGCGTGGACATCACGTGGGTGGGAGAACGGATGGGAGCACGGAGGGGGAGCAGGCAAGCCGCATCCGTCTAGGACGGCACGACAGGGCGCATCGTGGTGCGCGCGGGCAGCAGCCGCGTCGCGCAACGGCGCCCCGGGTGCGCATGGACACTTGGGTTGTGGTGAGCGCGGTTGGTGAGTGAGAGTTGAGAGGCTGCGTTGCGAACAGGCCCGAGGGAGCACGACGCATGCACCGCTCAAAGACTTGGCTGGTGCCTCGGCCTGGCGGAGCGAGCCGCGCCGAGATTTGGTCTGTTTCTTTGGACTCGGCGGAACCAGAGGAAGACAGGCGGGGAACGGCCGAGCTGGACGGCGCCGAGCCGAGCACAGCAGGCCGCGCGGCGCGTGCGTGCGATTGGACCGAGGTGCGGTCGGTCGATGGGAATCAGGGCCTCCTCACGCAAAGGCCCAGCAAGGGGCGTATCGGCGTGTGTGCGACTTCGACGGTTATATATGTCCGGTATTTGGTTGGGTGGATATGGTACATGATGGATGATGAATTTTTTGTTGATACGATCATTTTTTTAAGTGTAATTACACGTATAATAACTTTCAAAACGTATTTACAAAATAGCACGTCGGGCGACGGTGACCGCGCTCGCGCTCTCGCAGTGACACGTGCGCGTGGCGCAGACCACCCCGCCGCCACCACCTCGGCCGTGGCGCAGCTCACCCCGCCCCGCGCCGCCACTCAGCTCCGAAGCGCTGCTCACGCCGCGAGCCCGCCACCACCGCCCGCCACGTCGGCCTCCGCGCAGCTCACCGCGCCCAACCCCATAAAAAAAAAAAAACATGCGCCAAAAAAATACTATTATGGGAGCGTTGTCACCCCGCTCCCCCGCAATAGTGCCTCTAGGTTAGCCGGCCGGTTAGGTTAGGTTTAGGGTTAGGTTAGGTTTAGTAATTAGATTAGGTTAATTAGATAGTTAGATTCTGAAATTTAAAAGAATTTTAAAATATAGGAAATGAGTTCAAAAAATTATGAAATTTTTTATGTAGCCTGCTGACATCGTGTACTTGTTTGTGTAATTTTTTTTTGTAATTTTATCCATTTAGAATTATTATCGCTACTTCGTATGAATTGTTATCCGTATACTCGCTTGTTTCGGCGATTAAGGTTTCATAATTTGATGTGATTTTTAGAACTCATTTCCTACATTTTAAAATTCTTTTAAATTTCAGAATCTAACTATCTAATTAACCTAATCTAATTACTAAACCTAACCTAACCCTAAACCTAACCTAACCGGCCGGCTAACCTAGGGGCACTATTGCGGGGGAGCGGGGTGACAACGCTCCCCCGCAATAGTGTTTTCTTTTTTTTTTTGGTGCACGCTATTTTTTTTCTCTTTTATCGCTGGGGTTGGTCGCAGTCGAGCTCATACGGAGGCCGACGTATGGCGGGCGGTGAGTCGTGGCTCGCGGCGTGAGAGAAGCTGCATGAGTCGAAAGGCGGGCGCGCGGTGAGCTCGCGCCACGGCCGAGGTGGCGGCGGCGCGCGGTGAGCTCGCGCCACGGCGCACGTGTCACGCTGAGAGCGCGCGCGGGTCACCGGCGCTGACGACGCTATTTTTGTAAATACATTTGAAAGTTGTCATACGTGTAATTACGCTTCAAAAAATAACCGTATCGGCAAAAAATTCGATGGATGATATGATTATGAATAGTACGGTATAACTTATGTATTTAATTAGTGGGATAAGATAATTTAAGATTTTATTTGGTTGTATGAATGAGATGGTACTGATGGTTCAAGATGATGTTTGGTTTGAAGGATGAAGTTGAATGAGTTGTATACACATATGAGTATTAGCATGATTAATTATTAAATATTAGCATAATTATTAAATTTTCCTTAATTACAAAAGGAGTATTTAACTAAATTAATTATTTTAACTATCCATTAATTGACATAGCCTACTGGTCAGTGACGTACACACAGAGGGAGAAAGGGTAACAGAGGGGATGCGCTCGTCCTGTACCGCGTGATTTGTCTATTTTTATCAAAATCGTTCAATACAACATATTTAAATAATATTCTCATAATCTATATGACCGAAGATTCACTGAACTAAACACAACCTAAACGGACCTGTAAAGTTTGCCAGTAAAACTACTACTACAAACCTACAGCACCGTACACCTTTGCAGTACTACTATTAGTAGGTGGGAACAGCTAGCTGGCTGATGCTACTACTTTGGTAGCGTATGCATGATGCATCCACACAATTGGATAGCTCGTCACATAGTCATACGAATTTGGTTTCCCTTTTTTCTAGATCAATAGATGAAGAATTTGGTTTCCCTTTTTCTAGATCAATAGATGAATTTTAGTAATTGAGAGCCTGTACAATGCGTATAGCCCCATCTATGTGTCCCGCGGGTAGAGGGTGCCTCGTAGGGTGTCAGAGCAGCGTAGGTGCTTGAGGAGAAAAGTTGTGGTCCTGGTAGAGAAAAGAAGGGAGAGAGGTAGAGTGGCCCGGGGAGAAAGTGAGGGAGAGAGAATGACACTGAGAACGATGGTCGACTACGTATTCGCTATTCATGTGGAAGATGACGTTTGGATCCAGTCGACGGGGAGTAGCCTATGATCTCCGGCATCGGGCGGCATCGGCGCCTAAGATGTGCTCGCAGCGGCAACGTCTAGGATGTGGTCGATGACGACTAGATCTAGCTGGATCTCTCGGCAGAGTCCAGATCCAGCAGGATTTGGGCATCGATGACCTCTGGGACGGCGAGCAACAATGGCTAGCTTCACGGGGCGGCGACAACGGCAATGTACAGCAAGAAGTAGGACGATGGTGAATCACGGTGAGGCGATACAGAGCAGGAAGTGGGGTGGCGGAGGCGACAACGAATCTCGGTGGGGTGGTGGCTAGACGACGGGGGAGGGTGTGGAAAGTGGGACGAGAGTGAGAGGAGGGAGATGAATCGGGAAGGGGAAACATGAAAGTAAAGTAACAAGAGAGGGGGTAGAAGAAATGGTGAGGGGGGTGTACCTGACCGGTGGGCCAGTGGCCTAGTTTGTAGTAATAGGTTTTCTTACTCTAGAGTTATTTTATGTAACATTTTGAACTAAAGTAATAAATAGAAAAAGAATGGGGCTGAAATGAAAAAAAACTAATTAAAAGGCTGAAACACAAAGTTGTTTGTAGGTCCATTTAGAGCTACAATGCATTGGTTGAGTGGGAGCTTCCATGGCGTCTCGAGTCATCTCATTTGCGCCTAAGTGGAGAATGAAATCACCACTTAGGGCTATCATGTATTGTGGATGCCTTGAGTTTGGGATTTTGTTTCTCCTTACAAACACTTCCTAACGAAGATTGATTCCTGACCTCTTTTCCTCTCTCTTCCAATTTGTTCTGCTTAACCAGCTAATCTGACCAAAGCTTACAATACTTTAATCGAGGAGGCCTCTGAAACTTGTAAAGTATCTTCGATTTTTCATTCTTTCTAGTATTGTAAACTTTGGTCAGACTAGTTAGCTAAGGAACATCGACAGCCGGCTCTGTACTGCGCCTCACGTCCTCTTGATTTTTTTCCCTCAGAACCTGTGACCCCACGTGTCTATCCTCCCACAGTCTCTGTACTGCACCTCACGTCCTCTTGTTTTTTTCCCTTACTCACCGTGTCAATCCTCCCACAATTGGTCATCTTGTCATCCTACGTGGCAAAATATGTCAGTCATCATGTCATGCGGGCAAAACCATCCAGCAAAACTGAGTTATGGGGTTATATGGACGGGATTGAAAATTTGAGGATGTTAAATACTCGGTTTTAAAGTTGGAGATCAATGTTCGACGGACTTTCGAGCAAAGTTCGGAGGTTATATAGATTTTTTCCTAATACAAATGACTTATGATCATCTAAATTCAAGAAGAAGCACAAATATCAGCTATTGTGCATCTTGCATATGCACAGTAAGAAACAAGTTCAAATGTTCAAGACTAGTACCATCATCATAATCATCATATACACCCATGTAGCCAGAACTACACTTTGCTCTTTTCTAGGGGCTTATAAGGTAAAAGACCTCTTGTATACAAAAAGCTGAGTGAGTTCCTCCGTCGTTTCTAGAAGGGGGTATCTTTTTGCCAGATTTTTTCATTTAGTTTTCAGTAAAAACACATTTATACTGCTAGTCTTATTTCCGTTTTGGACCGGGGGCGGCGCGTGAGTCACGGCGCGAGGTCCCGAACCCTAGCCACGGGCAGCCGGCGTGGCCACCGGGCAGGAGTTGGGACCTCGGCGCCATGACTCACGGCGCCGAAGCTGTTAGCTCGGCGCCGTGACTCACTGGCGCCGACCTCCTGGGTCCAAAACTGGAAATAAGACTAGCAGGGGTATAAATGTGCGTTTTTTACGAAAAAAGGGCTAAATTGAAAAAAAATTCGGTCTTTTTGCTGCTTCACAAATAGATTGCAACTAATAATGGGTTTCTCTGAACAAAATTTCAGTTGATTCTTGTTCGTGTACAGGAGGCCCCATGTTCCCCAGCCTCTGCCTATATATAAACTCCACTTGATCGATCGAAGCGCCCATCGCAAATGCAGAACTTAGATCCTTACGACATTTGTCAAAGAACAAGGTAATAGAGAGTGGGATATGGCACCGAGAACAGCCTTGCTGTGCCTAATGCTTGGTTTGCTATTCGCTTCAGCAATTGCCAAAACCAGTGTTCGTGGCCCGTCCTTCGATTTCTAGTCTTATTCTCGGGCGCAGATTGTCTGCAGCAGAGGAGCTACTGCACGTGCTACAGTACATGCAATAGCTTCAATAGCCATCGGGTGAGGAACAGGAGACCAAGATTGTTTGTATGTTGTAGCAATCGGTGCTGTATCAACTCGGGCTGCTATAGCAGATCGGTACTGTACCGAACCGGAGAACTGTAGCACACGATGAAGACTGTTGATTTCCAATCGCACGGTCTGAGATGGTGCAAACTGCACGGTGCTGTAGCTCTTTGCATTAACAGTTGGTAATACAGATGATCTGTTTCCCTTATTCTCATGGTACGAGCCATCAACTGGATGCAAGATCTATGAAATAATTTCTTTTCTTTTTCTCTAGTGTTTGTATGTTAAGGATACTTTTCCAACCTAAATTTCTGTGCTCACATACGTATCATAGAAATAAGCAAACAACTCAAGAATTGATACTTGTATGCATGGGTCACTGTCATTAACATGAGTTTGAACCATAGTCATAGGGATCGCGGGTGATGCCGCGTTCCACGTATCGGATTCATCGATCTGGGTACGATTCGATATGATATATCATTTTCTATGTAATTTAGAATGAAAAGTGGCATTCCTCAATCCGCAATCCTGTTCCTTAACTTAGTCGACCCACGTTCCTAGTGACCATGAGTTTGAACTACTGTTTTCGTTCTTCTGAATTTTTTATTTCTAATTCTTGCTCTTTGGAAAGAAACATGTACTATGTAAAGCCTGAAAGTTAAGATTGCTTGTAGATCGAAAGGGATAAAACTAATGGTGATATCTTGTTGCGCGCAGTGGCCGGGGTCGTACTGTGCGCAGAGCGAAAATGGATGCTGCTGACCGACGGACGGCATCCCGGTCCATGGCTTCCACATAAAGCGCTTCATGTCGTACGACTTGGCGAAAGACAGGCCCGTCGCCAGATACCGAAACGACGATCATTTCTTGATCGAGCTAGCTAGCTACTGATCTCACATATTCTGGGCGATCACGTCGATCGATCGCGAACGATGATCAGATGGACTACCTGCTCCCCGAGCTCGAGCTGTACGGGTTTTGGAGCGACGTCCGGTGCCCCAGCCCAAGTACTTCCAGGCAGCTCTCTCGCTCGCCATGAGCATCGGTCCTCTCGAGTTTCTCCAGTCACAAGGTAGGTACACGTCGTTTCTTGGCCAGACGCGGCCGGCCGGCGATATGATATGATGCGCGTTATGCTACACTTGTGTAGGCATCAACGACGACGGGAAGACGTACAGCGTGGGAAGCATCAAGGCGGCGGCGAGGCGATCCGTCGGGCTGACGCTGGGGGTGCAGTGCAAAGGCGGGCTGAGAGGACGCGACTACGCGAGGAAAGGACGTTTTTGTTGGTGTTGATCCAGGCGCTTGCGCTACTGATGACTACTGATGAGTGAGCTTCCATGCATGGTGACTCTCTCGTCCACCGCGTCCAGAACTTCCTACTTCGATTTTCCATGGTTGCTTTGACGGGATACTGCACACTGCACAAGAAACGGAAATCACACCCCAAAATGATCTCCGGAGTAGTTGGTTTGAGGCAAATTGCAATGGAGCATGCTGACTAGCGACGATCGTCAGTCTGGTAAATTCAGGGTAGATTTAACAAGTCCATACACAAGTTGGCAAATTCATGTAAGAAAAGCTGGAAGAAAACCAACTTCCTAAACAATTATCAGAAGATGTGCTTCTTCGTCGCAGTACATCATTCACAAACTTGAGTAATCAGTGCCAACAAGTGGGATTCGACTGACTACAAACTGGCTATAATGTACAACATTTTAGACGTCTTGCCTGAAGTGTGCGGCACATGAAGACAGGTCAAAAAAGCATGTGGTGGAAAAATGCATTGCTGCCCAGGAGGAACAGAGCAAACCAATCAGCCTACATTTCCTCACCCCATTTCTCCTTGGGTATCTCACCAGAGTCAGTGATCACAACCTTCTTCCTTGGCTTGCCGTTGTAAGTACCAGCACCCCCTTCAATGGCATACACATTATCCATTCCCTGAATCACCCTACCAAAGACAACATGCTCCCCATCCAACCTGCAGCGTTTACCATTTCAGGAGTTGTATCTTCTAGATTGATCACTGCTCACCGCTGACATATGGTGTAATGGAACTTACCAGCTTGTCTTGATTGTGGTTATGTAAAACTGGGATCCATTGGAATCAGGTCCAGAATTTGCCATAGCAACAACGCCTGCAAGATCGCAAGGTAGACACAGAGTAACATTTGGCCACTCCAATTTCAGAAACAGGGTATTCACATTATAGGGTAATTACAAAAGTCAGAACGTACCAAAAGAATATGTAAAAGATCTAAATACCATATAACAGAGAATAGTGAGGTGTGTAATCATATTCCTACATGCTTTATGGTGGACCATGGACACAAATAATTTCCAACCCAATTTTCAGTACTCAACCAGGTAAGAATGGAACTTTTGAGGTCATGCCAACACTTAGAAATGTTATTCAGTGTATTTTGTATATTTTCAATTATCTACTATAGCCTGTGGATTATGGCCAATTTTGCCACATGAGAGCTGGAACTTTAGGAGCAGAAGAGCTTGTTTTGTGGGTGACTGTTAACCAATTACCAGCAACGTAGCTTCATTAGTTCACTGTTGCTTGGCTAGGTTGAGGCTGAGAAGTCACCTCAGATAAGGAAAAAGTCCTTTCTTTTCCTTTGTAACATTTATTTTAAAATTGTTTAGATGAGCTTTAAAAAAAATACTAATCTGAGACAAGCTGAAACAAATGTTTCAGTTTGACCTCATTCACTGAAACCATCTAGTGCAGTAGTGCCTATGGAGGTCAGGATGAAAAAAACACAGCTTTAAGTAAAAAAAACTGCAGTAGGGACAGCTGGTGTTCACAAAATAGATGGCATGCTTGCTGTTACAGAAAGTGCCGGATGTTATCCTTGAAGATAAATGTGTAACTTAGTTGATATATAACTCATAAATAAAGGCAAAGCGGAAAATATGAATCACTTGTTGAACATTCTGACCTGGATGTGTATGTTTCACAGTGAAATTCTCATCTGGGAAGTTGCCTCCGTATATAGACTCACTTCCTTTCCCATCACCTCTAACTATGTCACCACCCTGAATCATGAAACCTGGGATAATTCGATGAAATGGTGTTCCTTTATAGTGAAGAGATTTACCCTTAGGCCCAACACCCTTTTCACCTGTAATAATGAACAGTGTGCAACATGAATAATAACTTCAAGGAATTTAAGGAAGACAACATGAAAAAAAATTCAAGGAAGAAGAATACCTGTACAAAGGACCCTAAAATTTTCTGCAAAATGTAGGAATGAAAAAAAAAAATCAGTGCCTAGAATAAAACTCATAGGAAAGATATTCTTCCTATCTATTACTAAAAAGTTTCTTTTGACAGGACAGATCGAAGTTGAAGCAGTGAGGTTGGTCGGTGTCCCTTTTTCATCAGACATTTCTTAACAAAATGGTGAAAAAGGAAAGATGTGCTAACTAGTAGAAATTCATCGAATTTGCAGAACAGTATTGCAAACAGGCCTACAAGTTGGAAGGTGACGAGGACATCGCTAAGGACATTGCTTCTACACATATAACACCAGCATCAAATATTTCTACTAAAGAGCCAATGACACAAGCACGTGCACGTCGTCTTGGGCAACAGGTGAACTCGTTCCTTGGACTAATTAATTATTTAATTATGGAACAAATGATATTGCCTAATGATTGTTGTTTGCTTGTTTCTACTTGCGAGAGAACTGACGGAGAAGTGTTGATCAAGCCCGACCAACTCCGTCGACCAGTCCCTGTGATGACCAGCTCTAGTGACCAGTCCCTGTGTCGACAGCTGCTGATCAAGCCCGTCCCTGTGTCGACCAGCTCTGCCAACCAGTCACCGTGACGACCAGTTTCTTCGACTATAATTATTTAAGGAGTCCTGTTTGGATACAACTTAGAGTCCAGTTTGGAGAATCTACTTAGGTACGATTTCAAATGGATAACGACCCGTATAGGATTAGAGTTCTAGTTAGTTACGAGTTAGGGTCCTAGCATCGACTTAAGCTACTATAAATATTAAATAATAAGGGTGTTGCGCCACCAATCACAGACTTCAATTATTGATTTAGCTATTGACATTGTAAGGTCTCTCGCCGTAATTGAAGTCTCAACTTAATCATTCAATTTCAAGTGATTCATCTTCTGTTGTTGCTCTTGTGTTTCTCTAAATTTGCTTGGGCGGTTCTTCGTGAACAAACCAATTGTGTTGGACACGGTTGGTAACCAATCGAGGAGCGGTGTAGCGATTGCGAGGTTTCCTAGTCTCAACTGGATCGTGCTTAGCCACCCCTCTGTCAATGTCACAATTCAAGTTATCGGCTTTCTCCTACGACGAAAGATCGGGACAAACTTACATGCACACATCTTAAGTCGAGGCTTGTGCATATCAGAAGGCATATCAGCCTTCCTCCACTAAACTACTGAGAACTATGAACATCCAATCAATCTCCTATTCTTGTTATTTTATAGTATCTAACAAGGGGTGCAAGGTTAAAGTCAAAACAACTTCTTCTAAGGAAGATTCAACGTCGTAGCAAACATAACAGAAACATTTCACAATCTGTGACTATGCCATTGTCTCCAATCAATAAATAAACATGAGGAAAAAGAGAAAGGGCGTAAGATACCAACTGTTTTTGGCACAACTTCTCCATAAAGACCAATAACAATTCTACCTGCAATGAGGAGCCCATACAAGAATTAGGGCAACCAGACAATTATGCTTAAGTAGAGTGACATGTGTAGTAACAATACAAGTGACAATGGAACATAAAGAAATGTTGTAATGAAGATATACCTATATGTTGGCCATCAATTTCTACATCCAGGTATACCCTGTGAGTAACCGCTGGTAACTGAACCTCTGCAGTGCTCTGTACAACATGACAAAGAAGAACGGATAAATCTTTTGTAATCCTGAATCATCATCTCACCAACCACTACTACCGTAGCTGCAGCCGCAATGCATGTCCCAGATCTTGTGCAAAAGGAGCCTAAAAGGGCTATATATTGTTCAAGATCTTACACAACATGCTCTAACCACGCTACGGCCACGGACGCTCCTAGTTACTAATAAACTCCGGCCTCACTTGACTATACACCAAAGCTACTTGCATCATCAAAACAGAACATGATCACCAAAAGATGCCAACATCTCACATATATTCTTTGCTTAGCCTTCACTGAAACTATTGATGGGGAAAGGTGTTGCATAATTTTGGTTAGTAACATCATATAGCTCGCAGACTGACCAACAAGGCAACAAGTATAGTAATTGCGCACATCACATTGCAACATGTTACTACGAGCAGCTAAAACTCGATAGAGTGAAGAATAAATCGACACGGGAACAGAAAGATCCAGTCTAATTCCGCATTATTACAACAAACAACGACCCAGCCAACACAGCAATCAGTCCGCAACTAACTTACAAAGCCAAGAATGGCTGCACCAGACTTTACCTGTTTACTACTCAATCCAATCAAATAAAGCCTCCAAGATTCCCCAATGGAGCGTGAAAAAAGCCATACCTCGCGACGGGAGTAGGAGGAGAAGGCGAGGTAGAGAGCGGCGCAGGCGAGGAATGCGACGGTCACCTTCCGCAGCATCGCGAACCCGAGGTAGTTAAGACTTTATCTCATCAAATCGCCGCGGGCTCGGTGCGAATCTGCACAAAAGTTGCTCGCGTTTGGGGGGATTCGCGGCGGAGACGAGATCGGCGACGAAGCAGACGCCCACCTGTTCGGTGGAACGGGCCTGGATGCAGATTCGGTTGGTGCGAGCGGCGTCAGCGTGTCGCATTACTTACATGGGCTTATGGGCCAAAAATTCGGCTCGATACATCAAACACAAGGAGAGAGGATACGGGCCCATTAAAGGAGGCCCAGTACGATAAAAATCTCCTCCCGCTTCGCTCAGATCCGCATCGGTGAAGTGGACAAGGTAGAAGCTAATGAATATGGTGATGCTTCGGAACCTTTTTTGAGGGTAAGGGTTGCAGTACCAGTGGAGAAACCCTTGAGGAGAGGAGTTCTGATTCAATCGGCTCGTAGAGGCCCAGATGAGTGGTACAAGATTTAGTATGAGAAACTTCCTTGCTTCTGTTTTTCTTGTGGTGTCATGTGACATTCTAAATTGGAATGTGAGAACCCTGCAACTCAGGATGCAAACGGCCTTCATCTTTACGATAACAGCATAAGGGCGCCTAAAGCAAACAGAAGGAAGAAGATTCAGGGATTTGTCGATGCGGCGGCCTCTGGGTCCTTCAGGCTTTAGTCGAGGTGGGTCTAGGCAGAAGTCGATGCTAACAAAAGCTGGGGTCGCTAGCTACAAGAAATCTACTGCTCCAGTTCGTCAGTCCATGGTTGCAGTTGATGATGACGTGAGCTCACCAACCAGAATGCTGGTTTCTGAAACACGCTTACAGGAGAAATTGCTTTCTGGTACTGCTAAGAATTTATTTCCGTCGGCTAGTGAGATGATGCTCAGGCAGTCAATGAGCAAGATGATCAGCTGCAGGATAGCCTGGCCCTGGTTCCAGTTGTAAAGGGTAAGGCTGCATCAAAGGTATCTTCTTTTGGGGGTTCAGAGGGGGCAGAAGTTGGCGATTTGGAGTCGGCAAAACAACAGGAAAAGGATACCTTCGCTTTCTCAGCAGGATCGGCGGAGGCTGTGATGCAGCCCCACCAGGCGCAATGAATATCTTAAGTTTGGACTGTCGGGGCTGTGGGAGGCCCAAGGCAGTTCAAGAGGTCCGCAATTTTGTGGATCTTCATAATCCGGAGGTGGTCTTTCTTTCAGAGACCGAAATGCATGCAACGAAAGTTCAAGAATTGAGATGGAAACTAGGCTTCCCAAATGCTGTCGGAGTGAGTTGCAATGGCCTCAGTGGGGGACTTGTGCTTTTCTGGCGAGGAGACATCAATGTTTGACTGAAATCATTTTCGAGGTCGCACATCGATGTTTGGGTGTCTAGCGAAGGGACCGATGGAACCGATTGGCGGTTCACTAGGTTTATGGAGAGGCGCGGTGTGAGCTACGTGGTATTTCTTGGTACCTCATGAAGTACTTGAGGCGTTAATCTGACGCCTCGTGGGTTTGTGCAGGTGACTTTAATGAGGTCTTGTGTGATTCAGAACAATTTGGGGGCAATGAACGAGAGGAATGGAAGATGGTTGGGTTCCGGGAAGCTGTGGATTCACTGATCTTGGCTTTGTCGGTTTACCCTATTCATGGGATAACCGGCAAGAGGGCAGGTGTAATATAAAAGTTCGCCTCGATCGGGCGGCTGGCGGGTGAGAGTTTCTCGCAAGGCTTTGGTGGAACTATTGCATCACACCTTCAAACACCAGTCTGACCACTGTGCATTATTGATTTCGATGGCTGGTGTGGGGACTCGAACTTCAGTTACTAGTGGAAAGCCGTTTTTTTTAGAACATGTGGAGGCGGCATGAAGGCTACAATTTGTTGATTCAAGAAGCTTGGCAACCTGGCCAGTCATATCTAGCTGGTACTCGAGTTAAATTGCAGCAGTTGCAAA
The DNA here is from genome assembly GCA_036346255.1 of Ampelocalamus luodianensis. Classification (NCBI taxonomy): domain Eukaryota; kingdom Viridiplantae; phylum Streptophyta; class Magnoliopsida; order Poales; family Poaceae; genus Ampelocalamus; species Ampelocalamus luodianensis. Next base: position 95,773,117 of record CM070634.1, on the reverse strand, counting down.
ATTCGTTGCAGACTTGGGATCGAGAGACTTTTGGGTCGGTCAAGATTCAAGAAACAACTGAAGAAAATGCGGTGCAGACTGGAACAAGTTAGGGGAAATTCTCTCCGTTCTGGCCCGACTTGGGAGGAGCGTGAGCTCATGCAACGCATTTCAGAGCTGCTGGCAAGGGAGGAGGCTATGGCCAGGCAGTGTTCGCGGATACAATGGCTTACTGAAGGAGATCGCAATACGGTTTTTTTTTCAAGCGAAAGCAAGAGAGAGAAGCCGACGAAATAGAATTTATTCCCTCAAAAGAGAAGATGTTTCATTCTGTACAAACCAACCAAGGTGAAATTGAAACTTTGGCTGCTGACTTTTTTACGTCCATGTTTACAACTCAGGATATTACTGTACCGGATGTTGTAGTGCAGTATGTACCATCAAAAGTTACCGAAACTATGACCGACCGACTTTGTGAACCTTTCTCTGAAGAGGAAGTTCAGAAAGCACTTTTTATGATGGGTCCAAATAAAAGTCCAGGACGAGATGGCTTTACTGCTGGTTTCTACCAAAAGCACTAGGACTTTATTGGAGGAGATGTTTGTAGTTCGGTGCTGCAATTCCTGAATGGAGGTGAGATGCCAAGGGAAGTCAACAACACAGTTCTTGTTCTTATTCCAAAAGTAAAAAAATCCTCAAGAACGTACTCAATTCAGACGGATTTCTTTGTGTAATGTGTTGTACAAAATCTGCTCAAAAGTGCTTGCAAATAGACTTCGCTTGATTTTGGAGGAAATCATCTCTAAAGAACATAGTGCTTTTGTTCCAGGGAGGCTGGTTACGGATAATGTTCTCACGACTTATGAATGTAGTCAGACGGCTTAGGCGCTGTCGGATGGAGGAGGAGGAGATGTGTGTGGACGATGGGTTGATTCCTGGGCGGCTCAGTCATGTATGAATTTAGATTGCACAAAGTACGAGCCTATATTTATCATGTTTATCTTAGTTTAGCTTAGTCTTTGAGCCCACACTTTATTTTTATCCTGGCACATGTTCGTAGACCATTTTCTCATGGACTGCTTATATTCGACCTTGCGATTGTACACATCACATCGGTGAGGGCGATTGAACAACGATGCCTTGCTGCTGCTGCTGCAATTTGCATAGCAACCGGAACAGCGTCGAAATCCTGCGGTTTGAACGAAAACAATGCTGCAATTTTTTTAAAAGAACACGTGAGATCCTAGCTAGCATTAGACTCAACAAATTGAATTAGAATTTGATCGGAACTTTTGGGTGCCATGAGACATTACTGTTTTGAAGGATTTGGGGACTTTTGGTGGCAGGGGGCGGGACGTGATCACCACTCATGGGGGACGTTGTTATTGCTACTTCGTCTGTCTCGGACAAAGTTATACCGTGACAATAAACTTTCTGCGTGCTGGATAAATATCTTGGGCTCTCGGCCTCGCTTTTGCCGCGGGACAACGGTGGAGATCGGGGAGCCAATGAGGTCGACGAGGGCGAAAACTAAGCCGAAAAGCACAGGGCCGATCTGATCTGACGAGTAGAGAGCAGTGCAGTTCGAGAGGGGTTCCATCGGTGAAACGACAGTATGGCTATCCGTTTGTTTGATCTCCAGCCACGGTCCAACCAGACATACATTGATTGTTTTGGACGGACCAGCCGTGCAGGCGTTTGAATCTTTACAAGTAGTACTACTACTCCGTGAGTTTTTTACTAAAATGTCTGCCGCACTCTGGGTGCACGGCAGGACACGTGGCGAGCTCGCAGTCATCGGCAGGTGGCTTGCCGCGCATTCAGAGAGCTGCAGGTCGCCTGTGCAAGGTCTCTGTCGTAGTCTTTTTGCGTGGCAAGGGTGCCATTATTATCATTTCGTTTTTTGGAAGCTATTTTTGATATTTCGCTTAAAAAACAAACCCAAAACTCCTCCATAAGTCAACATCAGGGGTAATTTTTACAGTTTTCTTACGAAAAACTCGGGTCCTAACGACACCTCAAACAAATTTGAACTTGAGTTTTCCAGCACACTCGAGTACACATCAGCGGTGTCTAGCACAAGAGAAATTGAAGTTTGCTTATCACGAAACAGACGGGTCACACGCATTAAGTTTTCAGGTCTCGGCTGCCTTTAGAAAACACCACTGATTCTGTCCTGTGGGAGCTGGACTTGTTAGTTCCAGCCATGCCAGGATAGTCCTTATCGTCGGCTACAGACTGAAGTACAGACAGCTACAGAGAGACGAGAATTGTCTATCGAAAATTCAGGCGGCTTATCAGTACATGTCCCGGTCGATCTGATAAGGCCTGCAAGCTGCAGCTAAGCACCGATGCTGATAGAGTGATAGCTAGCCGTTCGTACCGTCAAACCCTGCGGCTTTACAATAATCAGTAGTTCTTGACTGACAAAAACTAGCATAGGATTCTCTCGTTCAGGAGTAGATTAGTAACTTCCTATGGGCTCTTCATGTGGTTCTTTTTGGCTGCGACAGGCAAGTTTTGTCAGACAGTGGAGTACATAGGAATCTCTAGCTAGTGTATGTTCCAAGCCTAATGTGTGGTGAGTGTTGACCTCACAGACGAGCAAACACAAATATACAATTGTAGAGAGCCACATGACTTGTACAAATCAAACTAGTGAGTTTCTGAATTCTGATGCAATATCGCATACGAAAAAATATATATGCCGTAACGTGTTAGGAGCTGTTTGCAGTGCACAGGAAGGGAACGAAGATGAAGGTAGACCGAGGGGGCGGTGGGCCGAGGCGGCAGCTGGGTTGGGAGACCGAAAGGGCGGGTGGGAGGAAGGGGGAGGGAGGGAGGGGACGGCGGCTGGGGAGGGAGGAAAGGGGGATGTGCGGGAAGAAGAGGGAAGGACTGACGGTGCTGGTGAAGATGTGCGGCAGAGGAGGGAGAGGGTGGGGACAGGAGGAGAAGGAGTTGGCGAGGAGGCGTGTGGGAAGGAGACAGCCAGCCGCGAGGCAGAGCGAGGGTCGTGAGAGAGGAGGCGAAGCGGCAACAGGGAGGAGGAGGAGACGAAGGTAGATCGAGGGGGCGGCAGGGGGAGGAAGGTGAAGAATACGAAGGTGGCTCGCGAAGAATACGGAGGTGGCTCACGACGCAGCCGCTTCTGGGGCGACGTGGACACGTGAGCGCCGCTCGTTCCCACCGAGCACTCCGGCTCAAATCGTGCGGCCCAGAGCCGATCGTTGCGCGATCCAACGGTGCACGCATTCTTGCTGACGTAGCCCGCGCGGGTTACGCCCATTTCTTGCATCCTTTAATGTTAGTAAGAGCATCTACAATAGTCCATATCATTTGTTACTAAGGGGTACACATCAGCACATCAACATTTAGGTAATGTGGAGAAGAGAATGTGAGCTTGTTTCTACATGAAGAAATAAGCAAGTTGTTGATACCAAGACACAGGAAACAACAAAATAGTTATTGAAGACTTGCTTGTTACCTAAAAATATATTTTGTGTATAGGAATTAAAATCTTAGATACAAGCTCAAGAAACAATTCATTAGAATGCTTGTTTTTTTTTATTAGATTGAGTACCCTCTCTCTCCTCTTAGTAATAAGCTAAGAAATAAACTATTGTAGATGCTTTAATACCACTACCAAAGGCCCAATGAATTGTACGGTCAAGGATGAGGAAATCATGCTGGACTACTGGAGTGCAGAGCACAAACCATACAACTGGACCAGAACGTTTTCAACCGGCCGACCAAGGACAAAATATCATAACCCCGGCAGGAAAACGTATTAGTCTCTTTCACTGCATCATCCTCTCCCGAAAGAAAAACACGATAGGATCAACTGGATCCAGAAAAAAATCACCGCAGAATCCTTACGAATTCGTAACACTTGTTAGAGATATGTTAGAGATAGAATAGGGAGTCTTTTATATTTCCTTATATGTACCCTTGTACACCCTATATATATTGCCCATTGGGCCTCTTCAATATACACATAATATTCATAGCATGGTATCAGAGCCAAGATTAAGGTTAGGGTTTACCGTGACCACCGCCTCCTAGCCTCCGCTCGTTCTTCTGGCCGCCGCCCTCGGGAGGAGCGATCTTCACTCTCGGGGGTGGCTTCCTTCTCCGGGGATCTCTGCGTCAAGTACCGCCGGCTCATCGACCGACGCCTCGTCACGGCGGCCTCTCGTCATCGCCCGTGCTCTCCTGCCGGGCCTCCCGAGCCGTCACCGCTCGGAACCGCTGGTTCTTCTTGTGGCATCGCCCCGATCGATCTGTCGGTCATCCGGCGCGCCAACCTCGTCTCCTTCCATGGAGTCTCTGCCCGACGTCCCCAGCGCTCGACCTCCTCATCAGCGCTGGATCAAGTCGACCTCATCGCCTCCGAAGCTTGCAGGGACCAGATCCTGTCGGATCCGGCCCTCCTTGTCGCTGCTCGGAGCCGCTGGTTCTTCTTGCCGCCGCAGCAGCATCCTCGTCGCGGCCTGCGCCGCCGTGCGCCTCGCGCTCTGGATCTACGATCTGCTGCACGCCGACTCCGAGCCTCTCCCGCTGCTCCCGGCGTCATCTTCTGCTACCCGACTACTGCTAGTCATGCTTTGCCGATTGGGATGCTCTCGATTGTGTGCCTGTTCTCAGTTGTGCTGCTAGTCGAGTTGTTGCTGTCGGTGGAAAGGCCTTTATGGGCTGTTATGCCTGTCGCGGGACCTTGGATGGGAGGAGATCTTTTATCAACATATTTTCCAAGAGCTGCATGCTACGACGACATTATCAAGATTCAGATTTTGGATTTTCCATATTTTAGTGTCCACCCTTTCCAAATGCAATGCTATTGCATATGCCTTGCATTTGCGGGGGGTGTTAGAGATATGTTAGAGATAGAATAGGGAGTCTTTTATATTTCCTTATCTGTACCCTTGTACACCCTATATATATTGCCCATTGAGTCTCTTCAATATACACACAATATTCATAACAACACTAACTTATAGTTTATAACAAGAAAGTCATGTAACTTTTTTTTTCTTTACACACATATTATCGTAAAGAGTGAAATCTCATGTGTGCATTTACATCCTCGATCTTCTAGTATTTACTAGAAAATTTGATCCGGTCTAATCTAATTGGTTGTAGGCTGACTTCCTTTCCTCTAAACTAGGTTCCATATGCCGAGCCGAAGGGCAGAACTTCGTGATCTCTCGTAACTGAAACTGCTTCATCCGGAGTTGATGTCTATACTCTCTTTCCCTGCTGCCAAACCAACTCCTGATTTTATTCAAGTCAAGGAATATACTTGTATACTAAGGGTATGTACAATAGTATAGACAACAATTATCTATAGTACCACTCTATATCATCTATAGACAGTGCTAAAGACAACTCCTATAATAAATTATCATTTTATATATTTTTATAGACAACTCCTTCATATATAATATATCATGTTTATCATGTTATAGTCAACAATTGCATAAAAAACGACTCAATTCTCTGTGCTCCTATGTTTCATCCAAACCATCTCATATCCTACGTGACAAAACTTAGAGCACGTGGCGAGCTCGCAGCCGTCGGTAGGTGGCCTGCCGTGCACTCAGAGAGCTGCAGGTCTCCTGTGCGAGGCCTCTGCCGTAGCGTTTTTTGCGCGGCTAAGGTATCATTATTGTCATTTCGTTTTTTGGAAGCTATTTTTGTTATTTCATTTCAAAAACGTGCTAAACAGACCCAAAACTCTTTCATAAGTCCCCTTTGTTGTACAACATCAGGGGTAATTTTTACAGTTTTCTTACGAAAACCTCGGGTCCTAACGACACCTCAAACAAATTTGGACTAACAGTAATGAGTTTTCCAGCACACACGAGTACACATCAGCGGTGTGCTAGTACAAGAGAAATTGAAGTTTGCTTATCACGAAACAGACGGGTCACACGCATCAAGTTTTCAGGTCTCGGCTGCCTTCAGAAAACACCACTGATTCTGTCCTGTGGGAGCTGAACTTGTTAGTTCCAGCCATGCCAGGATCGTCCTTATCGTCGGCTACAGACTGAAGTACAGACAGTCTGTGCAGAGAGACGAGAATTGTCTATCGAAAATTCAGGCGGCTTATCAGTACATGTCCCGGTCGATCTGATAAGGCCTGCAAGCTGCAGCTAAGCACCGATGCTGATAGCTTACCGGGACCATGTGCGCCGCACGTATCGGCATCTCCATGGTACAATGGATGGTCCCGTTCTAGCTGTCAAACCCTGCGGTTTTACACTAATCAGTAGTTCTTGACTGACAAACTAGCATAGGATTCTCTCGTTCAGGAGTAGATTAGTAACTTCCTATGGGCTCGACTCTTCATGTGGTTCTTTTTGGCTGCGATAGGCAAGTTTTGTCAGACAGTGGAGTACATAGGAATCTCTAGCTAGTGTATGTTCTAAGCCTAATGAGTGGTGAGTGGTGACCTCACAGACGAGCAAACACAAAATGCAATTGTAGAGAGCCGCATGACTTGTACAGATCAAACTAGCTAGTTTCTGAATTCTGATGCAATATCGCATTTGAAAAAATATATATATGCCGTAACGTGTTAGGGACTGTTTGCAGTGCACAGGAAGCAATGTAAATTTTCGAAAGCTTCTGACCAATTTCTGCATTTCAAACTGGCCTTAACTGCTATACGAAACAGCCCAACACACTGCTCTCTCTGTTTCGTTATATTTGTCTACGGTCCAACAGATAAGGAAACTCGAAATCTAAAAATTAGTTAATGAGAAATAATCATACACACCCCTACACAACCATTTAACATCTTTCAAAACATTTAACCATGGATAGATAATGAAAATAATACAATAACCATACTTTATTTTTTCTTAATAGACAAATACATTGAAACGGATACTTCCGATGCTATAAACAAATATAACGAAACGAAGGGATTATTTGTTAATTACTACCGTCTGAACCAGCTCGAGTTGTTCAGCTCACAATTTACTATTGCTGAAACTTGTAGTACTACCTTCGATGACGATACGTTTCGATCGTCCCGACTGTTCAAGTACCGAAAGGTCAGTGCTCTAACCCGGAAGGATGCCGTTTCTCGTCGCCGTCCGGTTGTCCGGACGTGCCGTGCCGGCTTCGCGTCCCTGTCACTCGCTTTCTCTCTTACTTGCTGTGACTCTCTGTATTAGAGCCTGACTGCCTGATTTGACGCTCGGACAGCGGGCTAGAAGACAACCTCCAGAGGGTAGCTTTCGGGCGGTCCTGGATGAGAGCCGCCACCAGCAAAAGATTCTTGTGCAACCATCAGATCAGATCTATCGAAACCTGAAGAGCAGCAGATGTCCCCCTTTGTGCTACTGCGTATGAAAGAATGGTCAGAAGTATACCCCTGTTCATCCGGACGCTCAAATCCTGTACTACCATGCAAAGTTTTCGGCCCTGTTTGGAATGATGATTTTTGGAGGAATTTTGGAGGAATTGTACTGATTCTTGCCAACTGAAGTTCGTGTGAATTTTGGAGGAATTACCTTGATTACTGCGAAATTCCTGATTTTGTGCGTGAAGTTCTTTGTCTCGATGTATGTGGTACGGGTATGAGGTAAGAATGATAGGGTGTGTCATCAAAACAGATATACTAATCCATTTGAAGCGCGTTATTATTTATAGAAAGAAAGGTCGACGTACGCAAGTTACATCCAGGCTCGCTCTCCGAGCACCAAACGGGAGGAGGAGCTGCCCCTTGCTTTGCATCGGCAGCTGGTTCGCCATCCAATCATGCCCGCCGCGCGGCGGCGGCGGCGGCGGCAGTACCGACCGCGCCGTGTTTTCCTCGAGAAACCGTGGCCGTCGTGGTATCGCCATGGTATCACGCAGAATTCACGCCTCATGAGTCATGGGTCTGACTTGGGCAATGATTAGTATTTGGTAACCTGGCTCGGTTGGTAGGAAGAAGACGAGGAGTCTTTGGCTTATTTTGCGTCTTTTGAAACGATTTAGCAAATATGATCTCAATGCGTTCGAAATAACAAAAATGACATCATAAGTTAAATAAACGCTATGTGTTTCTTACCATATTCCTGAACCACGGATGCATCCTACCGCACAACCGGACCGTTGCACGTCGTCTGCCGCGGTCTCTGTCCGCTCACCCCCTCCTGCCGCATTCTAAGTGCGCTGCAGGAGCCTGCCATGCTCCCGGTCTGCCCGGCCCAACCTCTCCTCACGCTGCCTGCTGTGGACCTGGTTCGCTGCAGTTGCTTAGTTCAATCTCCTACCACAGACTGATCCGCTGCAGGTGCCCATTTAACCCTACGCGGCTATGGTCCCGCCACGGTCCAATAGTGCGATAGGGATCCTCTTAACCTCATGTTATTTTTATCATTTCAGACACGCCAAGAGATGATACTACTAGCGACAGCTGTGCCGGGCCCAGACGTACAGTGCGGTGCAGACTATTGCACGTAGAGTTGTGACCTTCGGAGGCGTGCTTCATGCGGTTTCTTCTTCCTGTCCGTCCACGCCAGGAAGAGAAAAAAAGACGCGCGCAACAGTCGGACGGGGGAGACATGTGCACCGACCGGGCCATGCTCCGTTTCCGAGCCTTTTTTTTTGCACGGTGGGCCCTCCCCTTTTCCACGACCAAAGTCCGTCCGCCGCAGGATGAATCATGCCACAGTGCATCACTGTGTACGGTGTTTGAGTTTTTTCGTTTCTGAAAAAAAAAAGAGGTATTCCTCGCTTTTGTTAGATCTACCCCCTTTGTTCTTTCTCTCCGCAGCTGGTAACGGCTGTCGGCTACCCTCCGAGCAAAATTCCAGTGACAAGATGTGGCGGCATGCTCCTATAGATTAACAATGTTGTGATCTGTACTTTTTAGGCCTATTTTTAATGGAAAGTGAGAGAGAGTAAAGAGAGCGTTTATTCGACTCTTTTACCTAATAAAGCAACTCTGCTTTTTTTAGTTTGCCTCGAGTTTTTCTTTTTTTTTTTATGTTTTCCGAGCGAAATAGCAAAAATAACACACGCGAATGAAAGAGCAAAAATAACACGTTTACCACATGAAAACACCGCGGCAGACTGCCTACCACGCACCAGTGCGCAGTAGGACAGGTGGCGACGTATCATTTGGCAGCATGTCCCATATCACAGTGTTTTCATGTAGCAGGAATGCTTTTTTTATCATTTCGTTTATTGCGGTAGCGAGCTATTTTTACTATTTCACTTAAAAACATGCTAGCTAAGGGGGAAAAAACTCGTTTGCCGGATCCTGAGAAGAAAGCAACCAGTTTCGTGTTGCGAGTTGCAATAAGCCCACAACCCATGGCTTCACAATTTTAACTACTGTGGTAGCTGTCGACAGGCCGGCAGCAGTGGAAGGTAGGTTGATATGGATATCCATGTTGCTTATACGTAATTGCGTAGTTTCGTTGCAACGAACTTTGTCAGATTCATGCATTAATGAACATGCGAAGAAGAGGCGAAAAACTAGATAAGGCAGACAGTATCTTAGTGCAGTTTCTTAGTGCATAGGGAGTGTTAAGATACTATTTTTCCAATGCATTGTTTCTTATGGTTTAGTATCTTAAGTTGTTTCATTTAATTACATGCATGAGCTGTTTTGCGTTGGATTTCGAGCTGAACTAGTATCTAAATTAGATACTAGACTACCATCTCTCTTCATTAACTATGGTGCCACATCATTATTTTGCTTACATGACATATTAAGATACCAGTCAAGGTGGAGCACTGGGAGCAACCTAAGTACACGCGTTTCACTTCCCATCTCAATGTTAGTACGACTTTGCAAGCAAGAATACTCCTACGGGAACAGGTTCTGGAAGTTGAAGCGATCGCGAGCGTTCGGCCTATGCCAAACCAGGAAAGCGTGCAGAGCAGTCTAGGAGTAATTAGTTCCAAGAGAATAAACGTCTTTACACAGTCGTCGCCAGGTCCAACGCAGGGTCTTCTATGGCTGAATTGACGTATGTTTTATTTGTAATATTAAAAGTAACTTTCGTTTGTACAAAATTGCAAAAATAACATCACAGCATATACCTGACGTTAGATCTGTTCATGGACGGTCCAACCTGGCGGCCTGGCCCGGCTCGGAGTTCATGGGACAGCATATACCTATCGTTAGACCTGTTCATGGGCGGTCTGGCCCGGAGTTCATGGGCGGCCCGGCAAGGTGGCCTGGCCCGAGCCCGACGCTGTCCGGGTCGGGTTTGGGACTGAAAAGCCAGCCCGGCCCGGTGACCCGACCCGAGCCCGATGCTGTTCGGGCCGGCTTGGGACTGAAAAGTCGGCCCGAAAGAAGCCTGACCTGGCTCGAAATCCCGGTAAAAATAATTTAAAAAACATAAATCTATTTATATTTAATACTAGAAATGAATTAAATATTAGTTTTTTATTCAAAAAATGATTAAAATATTTTTTAACTGAAAATGTGATTTTCGAGCTGGGCCTGCTGATTTTTGACCGAGCTTTTCAAGCCCGACCTGGTATTTGAACAGGTCTACGTGTCGTGCTCTTAGTCTACATCACGAACGTGCCTGCCCACGGTGGGAACGTGCACATGTCATCCTACCGCGGATCGAGAGCACAATAGGTGGCTTCCGCGAACTAGGAGCATGATAGAGGACACGTGTAGTTTGTTTAGCCTACTGTTGTGCTAATTTTATCATTTTGGACGTGGGAGAGCAACATTTGCTATCTATTATGTTATTAAAGCAATAGAAAAAGAAGCAACCACGTTTGTTCTCAAGGACTAGAAATTTCCACGTTAATCAGTGGAAAAAGAGAAATATCTACACTATTGATTATGATGGGTTTAAATTATAACGATCTAGATTAAACGAAAGAGTTCATGTCAAGTACAGTATAGAAATAAGAGTCCATCTCAAATACAATGCAAAAATAACTGAAATTTGAAATAAAAAAAATAAAATAAGCAATTTAATTTTGATACGAATTACTACGTAAAATCTACTAGATAAACATAATTCAGAATATTTAAAAAAACAGTAATTGGATTAGTAGACGAATTCCAATAAAAAAATAACTGGAATTCATAATAAAAAATAAATTAAAATTAGCAAATTGATTTCGATACAAATTCCAAAGTAAAATAATTCTTTATATATATAGCAATTGGATTAGTATACAAATTCCAACAAAAAATAATTTTAAATAAGGATAAAAATAAAATAAAATTTACAATTTGATTTCCATATGAATTACAAAGTGAAATAAATAAATAAATTTTGGGGAAAAACATCATCAATTTGATCTCCATACGAATTCCTAAGTAAAATCCTAATAAATATAAATTGGAATAAAAATTAAACCAAAAATAGCAATTGGATTAGTATACAATTTTCAACAAAAATAAATAAATTGATTTATGAATAAAAATAAAATAAAAATTGCATTTTGATTTCGATACGAATTCCAAAGCAAAATTTATAAATAACTATAATTAGTCATAAAATTAAATAAAAATTAACAATTGGATTAGTTCACGAATTTCAATAAAAAAATAACTAATATTAGAGACAACAAATAAAAGAAAATTACACATTCATTTCCATATGAATTCCAAAATAAAATATCTTAATAACTAAAATTTTAAATAAATTAAATATAAGTTATAATAAGGATATCGTGAATGGTGTCGGATGAGACTACGAAAGAGTGCAATGACGTCGATTTGTCCTACAATAAGACATTGATTCACAAGAAAGCGAATAATCGAGGCAGCGACGACGAAGATGAGAACAATTTCATGCTGCTCACCTTAGGTGTTCGACAAGGACAATGTCGTGTTGTTCGCTCGAGCCGTTGAAGAGAAAGACCGGAGTCAAAGGAGTCAAGTGCTATGACGACAAATGGATGAGTATCAATGTTGTTGAATAAAACAATGAGCGTTGTTGAATAAGTCAATGACCAAAGAAACTCGATAATAGGAAAGACATAGAGAGAAGATGAAACTTTGGATTGAAGACGAGCTATCGACGATATGTGATCATCAGGTAGCTAGGAACATGCCATCGTTGGTGAGTGACATGGCATCACCGGCGACGGTGAGAAAATTCTTTTTATCATTAGACAACGACTAAGGCGGACATACCGACATCAGTGAAGATAGAAGGTTATCGTAGTTAGTGAGGAAACCACAACGTTGAGTTGGACAAACGTCGAAGAAAAGGAGCGACCGACACAGAAAAAGAAGACATCGGATATGTATAACATCGTGCATGTGTATATACATGTACGCATCCTACGAATAAAAGTATAGACATACAGAAACAAAGGAGCAAAGAACTCGAAGTAGAGATAGCGCAACAGTAAGGAATTGGCTTAGGGCAACTAGAGAGAGCGCGACGGGTGTCTCGGCAGGGATCTACGATATTTGCACGCATATACGTGTAAATGTTATAATGGTCATCATTAAGGAATAATTAGAGAGAAGTGGAAGATAACTATATAGTAGAGTATTGCATTGGAAGGGGTAGCAGCTAAGAGATATCGATCAAGAATTGAGCTTACTCTTGGAGGTTGAAGCAGAAAAATTATAGCGGGAAGAAGAGATAGAAGACACACGGTTCGGTGGTGCAACCGACGTAAAGGAAGATAAGTTCAAGGTAGGTCACCCATGGTGCATCGGTGTATATGTAGATAAGGTACTCCAATACCATATAAACTAATAAGACGATTTTGTTGCACACATAATCAATGTATTGCTTGAGATTAACAGAGGTACATATGCATGCAATTTTTTTTGAAAAGAGTTAAGAGCATGCAGCTACATGATGCATACGTAATGGAGAGTGGTTAACTTATTATACTCATGATTTTATTCCATTAAAACTCATTCTTCAATTATGTTACTCAAGTTGCATTTTCCTTCATCTTAAAATTTTAAATAGCTACAAGATAGGTAAATATATTCTGAAGCGTATAAGTTATATCTTTTATCACTACAAACTCTAAAACAAATCTAACCGCGCAAATACGCGGGCCAACCTGCTAGTTTTCTTTTAAAAAGGGGCTAAATAAGCCAAAAACTCGTCAACACGTTGACCAACCGCCGTTGGTAAAAAAAAGTCATTTACTAGACGACTTTGCACATGATCGTGTCCCTGGCTCGGCTTGTTTGGAAAACGAGCTCGAGAGCCAGCTCGGCTCGAAAAAAAGCTCGAGCCGGCTCGAAAAGCTCGTTCAAGCCAGTGGCCCCCCTAAGTCCAGAAATAGAGGTAGAATATGATTATGTGAACCATTCATCTTAAATTTATAATCCAATCATCATAAACAATAAAACAAAATCAGAAACACAGTCAACGGGGGTTCATTGTCAGTTGCCTAAAGTGAGCTTAACACCAGCAAAGAATCCATTTAAGTGGCCAAGTTTCGGTTGTTCATTAACATGCTATTGTCAATCAATTCTCCATGTCAAGTTCCTCGCCAATGTTTCCTTTACTAGCAATAATACTCATCTGGTTTCTAAAGAAGCCTTCGAATATACACTCATCACACCAATAAAACTGAACTGTATGAGTACGACATGACGAAGTGGGTGGAGCTGGACGAGGGGGAGGCGGAGGTGGCGGGTGGAGATGGGGGAGGGGGAGGGCGGGAGGCGGCGGGTGGAGCTGGGGGAGGCGGAGGCGATGAGTGGAGGAGGTGGAGGCAGCGAGTGGACTCCTAAAGCATGTTCGACCGGTGGTCTGTGGATAAAACAAGGGAAGAGATTGGGAGTGGATGAGGGATGGAAGAATAAATGGAATGGGGAAGAACTAATAGAGGGAGGCAACGAAATGGAATAGGGAAGAATTAGAAGTCAAGGACTCGAGAGAAATAACAGAGGGAGGCAACGAGCCAAGCGAGCCGCTCGAGCTTGGCTTGAAAAAATTGCGAGCCAGAAGCAAGGCTTGGCTTGACTTGAACAATTGCGAGCCCGAGCCGAGTCGAGTCGAGCTGGCTCGCGAGTCTCGAGCTATTTTTCCAGCCCTAAGTGCAGAGCGCAAACCTTACAACTGGATCCAGAATGTTTTCAACCTGCTGACCTGGACAAAATATCATAAACCCAGCAGGAAAACGTATTATTCTCTCACTCCTTCATCCTCTCTTGAAAGAAAAACACTCCCCCGAAAGAAAAACACGACAGGATCAGCCGGATCCAGAAAAAAAAAAGTCTCCGCGGGATCTTACGAAGTAACACCAACTTGTAGCTTATAATAACGAGGCCAAATACTTTTATACTAAAGTCATGTACAATAGTATAGACAACTATCTCTACTATAAAAGCACCAGTACCAAATTTCTCTACAGCTACATCAACTCTTCAACCACACAGTCAAGAGTTCTCCTACATGCACCAAAAAAACTGTACCCACAGAAAACACATCTTTGAAACTAACGCCCCAGATCAACTCTAGCCTCTCTTTCCTCTTACTCACTCAAATCCAACGATCCAGGTTCTTTGGATCAAACCTCCTGAATCAACATCATTCAATCATCCCTCGCATCCGCTGCGACGACTCCGCTCACCCGACTCCTCGACTCCTCCTCCGTCTCTCCCACCCACAATCTCGGGACGCTCTCAGGCGCCGCGCCAGATGCCGCCGCCGCCGCCGCCGCCGCGCGACGCCAAGACGCCGCTGCTTGGCCGCCGCGGCCTCAAGCTCCGGCGCCTCGCCGCAACGCCCGCCGCCGCGCTCATCATTCCGCCGCGCGCTCGACAAGGCCGCCGCGCTCAGTCGCCGCCGCCAGCCAGCCGTCGCGCCGCCGGCTCGTCGCCGCCCTGGGCCGCTGCTGCCGGTCGTCAAGGACGCCGAAGCCTCGCGCAACGCGCGCCGCGCTGCGCCTTGATCTGGCTGCCGCCGCTGCTCGCAAGGCCGCGCGCTCAGTCGCCGCCGCCCAGCCGAGCCCCGCCGCCCCGCCGGCTTCGCCGCCGCCGCTACGCGGCGCTGCTGCCGGCTCGTCAGGACGCGAGCCTCGCCGCAACGGCCGCCGCGCCGCCTTGATCCTTGCCGCCGCGCGCCAGTCGCCGCGCCGCCCGAGCCGCGCGAGCGCTCGGCTCGCCGCCGGCCACCCGTGGCGCTCGCTGCGGCCTCGCCCAGTGATGCAGGCGCTCTTTCGGGCCGGCGATTAAGAGGAGAGGACCAGCGGTTTGGTGTCTTGTTCGTCTTCATCTTGCGATGCGCCGTCAAGGGTAACGACCGGTTCGCGTTGGTTGTAGGTCCCTTGGTGCGTTGGCAACTATAATTGGTTGGTTCATGTCATTTTTATCGATGCTATTCGTCCCAGAATGTTGCGGGGTATGTTTCATCTTTTTATGCGGATTCGAGGAGTTGGCCTCCTAGAGATATCTAGGCCTCGTTCTTAAGTTTCAGTGGCCACCGAGTTCACTAGATTCCGAGGTTTGAGTCAAAAGTTATGGTCGTTTTAGTTTCACGCTGTAAACTTGACGAGAGTAAAATTGTCCGGATATTTCCTATATTTTGAAAGGAAAATTGTTGAATCTGAAGGTTCACCCAACTAGGTTAAGGTATAGGATTCGATAACCTTTTAGATTGATAAAGAACGTTCAATTTGGAGTTAACTATTAAAAGTTATGATCTTTTAAATTTTCTTTGCTCGCTCGGGCGATTCTCAGATCAAAGTTCAAACAACTGTTAGCCTTTTAAATTGGCCGAGTTTGTTTATCATGTCAACTAGAGTATTGTAGTTTAGTCAGTTAAGTCTCTACTATAAAAGCACCAGTACCAAATTTCCCTACAGCTACACCAACCCCTCAACCACGCGATCAAGAGTTCTCCTACATGCACCAAAAACTGCACCCACAGAAAACACACATTTGAAACTAACGCGACAGATCAACTCTAGCCTCTCTTTCCTCTTACTCACTCAAATCCAACGGTCCGTGTTCTTTGGATCAAACCTCACGAATCATCATTCAATCATCCCTCGCATCCGCGCAAGCGGCTTTGTCTACGGCTCCTCGACTCCTCCTCCGTCTCTCCACCCACAATCTCGGGACGTCTCGCAAGGCGGCGGCGGCGCCGCGCGCCGCCGCTGGAGACGCCCCGAGATTGTGGGGGGGGAGAGACGAGGAGGAGTCGAGAGTCGGGTAGACGCGCCGCCGCCGCCCGCCGCCGCCTTCGCCGCCCGCGGCCTCAAGCTCCGGCGCCTCGCCTCGTCGCGCACCGCCTCGCCCGCTGCAAGACGCGCTCGAGCCTCCGCTGAACGCCGCCGCCGCCTTCATCGCTGCCGCGCGCCGACAAGGCCGCCGCGTGTCGTCGCCCGCCCGGCCAGCCCCGCCGCCGCCAACTCGCCGCCGCCACCCGCCGTCGCGCTGCTGCCGGTCTCAGGACGCCGAGCCTCGCCGCAACGCGCCGCCGCCGCTTGATCTGGCTGCCGCCGCTGCTCGACAGGCCGCCGCGCCTCAGTCACAGCCGCCCAGCCTCGCCCGCGCCCCTCCGCTACCCCGCCGCTTGCCGCGCTTCGCTAAGGACGCCGAGCCGCGCAACGCGCCGCCGCCGCTTGCTTGATCTGCTGCCGCCGCCGAGAAGGCGAGAATGTGACAATGACATAATGAGGAGGTCGAGAAGAACTTTCGGTGGGGTCGATCAGAACATTTGGATATAACAGGGTCTTAACAAGGAACAACGTCTTTGGATTTGATGAGATTATGCATCATGTACCAATAAAAAAGCCAAGTGTTCTTTGTTGATGGTCCAGAGGAACAGAAAGACATTCCTATACAAGGCAATTCTTGCTAGAGTGCTCGAGGATTGATAGCCATTGCAACCGCAACCTCTCCGTATAGCAACGTCGATCATCGCTGGAGGACGCACAACACACTCAAGGTTCAAAATCCCAATAAAGATTGCGAGCAATAGCATGTGCAACTTCTCAAAGCAAAGTGCGACTGCAGAGTTACTCCGTAGGGCATCGTTGCTAATCTGGGATGAGGTTGCTATGACAAATCGTCAAGCGGTTGAGTGTCTTGATAGGTCGCTGCAAGATATTATGAATTGTGAGTTGCCATTTGGGGGAAAGGTCATGGTATTTGGTGGAGATTTTAGACAGTTCTTAGGTGGTAACACGTGGGACTAGAGCACGATAATGATGCTACATTGCAGAGATCTTATTTGTGGAATAGTATCAGAAAGCTACGATTGACACGTAACATGAGGGCTCAATCTGACCCATGGTTCTCAGATTACCTCCTTCGAATTGGGAATGAAACTGAAGAGACAATTGACGATGATTATATTCACTTGCCATAAGATATTGTGATTGGTTATACGATACAGAGGATTGTGTAAACAAACTAATCCAAGATGTGTTCCCATCGCTGAGGACAATGCAAGATCAATACTTATATGAGCACACGTGCCATTCTTTCTACCAAAATGAACATGTGGATCAACTAAATGAAAAGATGATTGATGAGTTTCAGTGAGAAAAAGTTTACCATAGCTTTTACTCATCGATGATGATTCAACAAACAACTACACTATTGACTTTCTAAACTCCATCACTCCAAATGGTCTCCCACCGCATGTCCTCAAAGTAAAAATCAATCGCCTCGTGATCCTTCTCCGCAATCTTGATCCAAACAAGGGATTGTGTAATGGAACAAGGTTAATGGTTATAGCCTTGCGAGACAACGCAATTGATGCTAAAATTGTTGGTGGCAAGATGCGTGCAAGAGGGTGTTCCTACCTAGGATTCCAATGTCTCTCGGATGATATTTCACCGCCTTTCAAGATGAGAAGGAAACAATTCCCGATTCGCCTAAGTTTTGCAATGACCATAAACAAAGCGCAGGGCAAACCATCCCAAATGTTGGGATCTACCTCCCGAACTCGTGTTATCACATGGACAACTTTATGTCGCTTTGTCAAGAGGAGTTTCAAGGCAAACAACTGAATTTTGTCAAAACCAAACAAGGAAATAGATACTACAGGAAGACCACCAAAAATATTGTATATACAGATGTATTGAACTGTGATGAGTGAATTCAAAAAGGGGTTCCAAAACTGAAAATGGTAAAACATATAACTGTTTCATCTTTCTTATCAAATAGTCATTTGATTTATCTACAACAAATAAACACTTGCTCTTCTTCTCCAGAAATTGGCAAGCTTCCTTGTATACAACTTCCTAAAGTCGTGGAATGGCGAAAGATTGTCGTTTATCAACACTGTGAGCATATATATTCTCTATGTATATTTTGTAGACTACATAGCAAATTAATAAGTTAACTTATTATCTGCCATCCACAGATATCACATTCACTGAGGACGGAATTCTTGGTGGACATTTTGAAGAGCAGTGCAAATGAATGTACAGATATTATTCCTGGAGAACTCCAAGATCTACTTAAGCAATTCATGAATTATTTGTAGTATGCGAGACATGACTTTATTATGTCTTGTTATGCATGAGTGTTTTCCGGATTATATACATGGTCATATACAATTGCGTGAGACTTAAACTATAGAAAAATATTGTCGTTTGGTTGTTTTCATGCGCATCCCTGAAATGAAGCAGTGGCGTTAGCACGAGTTTCGTGTGCATCCCTGAAATGAAGCCGATGCGTTAGCACGAGCACTATACTATTATTTGTAGTATGCGAGACATGACTTGATTATGCCTTGTTATGCATGAGTGTTTTCCGGATTATATACATGGTCATATACAATTGTATGAGACTTAAACTATGAAAAAATGCCGTCGTTTGGTTATTTTCATGTGCATCCCTCAAATAAAACCGTGACGTTAGCACGAGCACTATACTAGTTGTTTATAGTACCACTCTATATTATCTATAGACAACTCATTCAATGGATTGACTTTTAAATATCTTTATAGACAGTTCAATATACAATATATTTTGTTTTTGTGTTATCGTCAACTACTACACAACAGATGACGGCTGGCGACAAACTTATAGATAACTGTTCACACACACTCTAATCCCGACTAAATTATCCCAAAGCAACCATTTGCTCGACCCCGCCCACCGTCCCAGGCAGAAGCAGCCTCCCTTTCAGTCGCCTATAAAGACGACCCCTCGCTTTTGCTTACACCACTCATAAACCCCTCGGTTCCAACCAACAACGCGCACGCCGACGGACGCAACACGCGCAGAAAGCAACGCGCCTCCACCGCCCCCGCTTCCACCCTCCTCCCATACCGCCTCCCGAGGCCGAGACAAACGCGGCCAAGCAACCAAGAAACCCCGCGCGAGCGGCGCGAGCGATGCGTACGTGCAACTGAGGGTGCGAGGCGATGGTGGCGGCGGCGCTGGACGCAATGGCGGGGACGCGGTGGGGGCGGTGGCTGGGCCTGGTGACGGCGGTGTGGGTGCAGTGCATCTCCGGCAACAACTACACCTTCTCCAACTACTCCGACTCCATCAAGACGCTCATGGGCCTCACGCAGCTGCAGCTCAACGGGCTCTCCGTCGCCAAAGACGTCGGCAAGGCGTTCGGCCTCCTCGCCGGCCTCGCCTCCGACCGCGTCCCCACCTGGCTCCTCCTCGCCATCGGTTCCCTCGAGGGGCTCCTCGGCTACGGCGCGCAGTGGCTCGTCGTCTCCAGGACCGTCGCGCCGCTGCCCTACTGGCAGATGTGCGTCTTCCTCTGCCTCGGAGGGAACAGCACCACCTGGATGAACACTGCCGTGCTCGTCACCTGCATCCGAAACTTCCGCCGGAGCAGGGGACCCATCTCCGGGGTGCTCAAGGGCTACGTCGGCCTCAGCACCGCCATCTTCACCGACGTCTGCTCCGCGCTCTTCGCCGACGATCCCGCGTCCTTCCTCGTCATGCTCGCCGTCGTGCCGGCCGCGGTGTGCGCGGTCGCCATGGTGTTCCTCCGCGAGGGGCAGGCCGGCGACGCGTCGGGCGGGCTGGAGGAGGAGGACGACGCGCGGTGCTTCGCCGCAATCAACACACTCGCCGTGACCATCGCGCTGTACCTCCTCGCCGCCGACCTCACCGGAGTCGGCGGCGGGGGCGGTTTCGTCTCGGCCATCTTCGTGGCAGTTCTCCTAGTCCTAATAGCGTCCCCGGCCGTCGTGCCGGCGCACGTGGCGTGGAAATCATGGATAAAGGCACGGAAGGCGGCTAACGCCGACATCGAGGAGGTCGACTCAACCGCCCCTCTGCTCGCGGCGAAGGCGGCGGCGCAGAGGAAGGAGACGGAGGCGGTGGCGCGGGGCCCCGGCGAGAGGCCGCGGCTCGGGGAGGAGCACACGATCGCGCAGGCGCTGGTGTCGCTGGACTTCTGGCTGCTGTTCGCGTCCTTCCTGATGGGCGTCGGCACGGGGCTGGCCGTGATGAACAACCTGGGGCAGATGGGCGTCGCCATGGGCTACTCCGACGTCTCCATCTTCGTCTCCATGACCAGCATCTGGGGCTTCTTCGGCCGCATCGCCTCCGGCACCATCTCCGAGCACTTCATCAAGTACGTTGCTTTCTCCCCTTCCCTCCCATGCATCTCCATTGATTTCCGTTCGTCGTAGCTCCGTAGTACGGACTTGGTGTCCTATCTTTATCAGATATTCAGATTTGAAGCCCACCATTAGACATATCGGATGAACGGTGCAAATGTGTTGTTCCTTTCCGTTTTTGGTAGTGTCGGCTCGTGCGAGAAATCCAAGATCTAGATGGGGTCGGCATTCCATAGTGGTGTGGAGTCCATGAAAAGGTTGGGACTTGGGACGACGGGCATGCATAATTAAAGTTAAAGTTAACGTGTTTTTTTTCTTCTAATTTAGCCCTTTTTAAAACATAATAGCAAAATTAGCCTTCTCATAAACAACAGTTGGCAAACTTCAGCCTGCGGCAGCAAGCATCACCGCAGAAACGTGGGGGAATATACTGTCATACTGTACCGCAGCCCGTTGGTGTATTGATATGGAGTGAAAATAAGGAAACATCGTACTGGGTCACCTGCAAATAGTACCGTCTCTATCGAAAAAAAAATAAAATACTGCCTCAGTGCAGTGGTCACTGCCAAATTTTTTAAAAAAAGAAAAAGAAAAGAAGAAGTGCATGTCCTTTCCCTGTAATAGTGACACAGTGATCACGTGTAGCTCGACCCTTTTCCTGTGGGGGTACTTATTGGCAGAGCATTGCCTTAATGCACGTTCCAGATAGATTTTAAGCCTGATAGCTAAGGCGAATTGTATTTATAAATTCTAATGGATTCAGACATTCAGTATTGGGTGAGATAATGAACAGATCGTGATGGTTTTTCGGCAGTAAGAAAGCGTGCAACCTTTAATCAGTATCAGATTTCGACAAAACTCTAAAAATTCATATTACTATGGTACTGTCAATTTCTTTTCATTTTCGATCATCCTATTTTGTACTGTCTAAGTCATCAACATATAATGAAGTGAATGTTTGCTACAACTGAATCTTTTCATTCCATTTCTCATATGTCTGACCTTGTAAACATCACAAAATTTTCAGGACAAGAGCAATGCCACGTCCACTGTGGAACGCGGCCTCACAAATCCTGATGGCCGTGGGCTACGTCGTGATGGCCCTGGCCATGCCAGGCTCCCTCTTCATCGGTTCGGTCGTCGTCGGCGTCTGCTACGGCGTCCGCGTGGCGGTCACCGTGCCGACAGCGTCCGAGCTGTTCGGGCTCAAGCACTACGGCCTCATCTACAACATCCTCATCCTCAACCTACCCCTCGGCTCCTTCCTCTTCTCCGGCCTGCTCGCCGGACTCCTCTACGACGCGCAGGCCACCAAGGTGCCCGGCGGCGGCAACACCTGCGTCGGCGCGCACTGCTATCGCCTCGTATTCGTGATCATGGCGCTCGCCTGCGTCGTCGGATTCGGCCTCGACGTCTTGCTGTGCTTCAGGACCAAGAGGGTGTACGCCAAGATCCATGAGAGCAAGAGGTCGAGCAGGTCGGCAGTGGTGCAGAGGGTAAGTTAGTCACTGCTCGATGAAAACGGGAGCAGATCGCGCCATTAGCATTGAGATTGGGCAATAGCATTCTGGAAGAACAGTGTCAGCAAAATTTGTGAAATAAGGGGATTCATGTCTTGATTCTTTCGACAAGATGGATGGATCGATTCAATTGGTATAGTGTACTGCCTCGGAAGGTTCTAATGGCCGATTCGATGGAAATGTTGTCTTGTAAACTGTAGTACTACCGACTGAGAGGGCTGCAGATTGTGTGGCTTCTTCAGTTTAGTATGTACTCAGAAGAGAAGGTTGTAATAGTAGTATTTGTACGATAGCCTGCCTATACGTATGTCCTGAGGAGAACGGTGTAATGGTTGTACAATTAGCCTGTATGGCATACGAGTTTGCATCAATTGAAGTCCATTTTTTAACACTTTTCTGTTTGGTCTTTCTGAGCACTGCTGAGTAGCACAACACAATGTCAGAGCACCGCCACTCAATAAAATAAAATAAAATGTCAGAGCACCGCAGGAGGCAACCATTACACCCTTGTTCTGCAACAAGGGAGTTCCTGCAACGATTGCACATGGTTTCCCCAGGGTATTGATTATTGATTAAATGTTATGCTGCTTTTAGTTCACATGGAACATCAGAAATTCCATCTCGTTTGTCGTGCATATTGCTAAAGTTCTCAGAAAGAAAGAAGGGATGCAATAGTTTCAAGACTATATAGTGCTGTTTTTGAACTGCAGTACTGACTGAGGGCTTCAGGTTGCGTGCCACTCCAGTTTATTGTGTATCCTGAAGAGAACGTTGTAATGGTTGTACAACAGCAAACATGTGTACCCTGAAGCTGAAGAGAAGTAGACAACGTTGCAATTGTTTTACCATTAGCCTGTATGGTGTATAGCATACGAATATACGATACGAGTTCGGATCAATTCCAGTCCATTTTTCTGATCAGTTTTCTCTCTTGCTTTCAGCTTTCTGTCTTGTTGTATAGAACAAAGCACGAAGTCAGAACAAGACTGCTGTAAGAGAGGAGAAAAGCAAGAGTTACTCCCGTGTCGCTCGGTTGGGTGACCCGGGAGGCGACGCCGAACCTCTCGAGAGCCCCCGCCTCCAACCCCCCTCGCCGGCCGCCGCCGCTGCTCCGGCACCGACGGTGGCCCCCCTTCCACCCTCCCGCGCCTCCCCTCCTCCTTCCCCCCTCCCTCCCCCTCTTCTGGTTCTCGCTGAGGTTTGCGCCGCCGCCGCCGCCGCCGCCGGCCCGGCCGAGGTGGCGGCGAGCCTCGTGGAGCGCCGGACGCGCGCGCTTCTTCTCCGGTGGAGCCCACGTTGCCGGCGCACATCTTGGTGGCCAGATCCAGTTCCAGCAGATCTGGATCTGGATCCGCACCCCCCTTCCACCGGAGCTTAGGGGCGGCAGCCTCCCTCCTCGTCCCGCCTGGGCGCCTGCCGTGGCCTGCTCGTGGTTGGGCGGCGGCGGGAACACCGCCTCGGCGGCGGCGGGAGCCGGAGCGCTTCAACGCCACGGCTTGAAGCCGCGGGCCCGACGAAGACGATGGCCGCGGGGCATGATCCCGCCAGCCGCGCCACGGGTGCCGGTGCGACCGGCGCCCGGCCGCGCGCCTAACGCGTTGCTCGCCACGGGTGCCGCCGCCGAGGAGTTTGCGGGCGGGAGACGTCGTCTTCACTCGCGCGGAGGAGTTCTTCGCTCAAGGGGCGCCGCCGTCCTCGGGCCGTCGTCGCCGTCTTCACAAGCTCTGGGGAGGCCTCGGTGCTCCACACCGGGGAGCTCTCCCCCATTGCCGACGACCACAGCCGGGTCGGTGCGTGTCGTCGGTGCGTGGCGTCGGTTCCGGCCGTCCTGGGCCAGGCTCTGCGGCGTGTTGGTGGCCGACGGCGTCAGGCGCCCCTCTTCCCGCGGGCTCCGTCGAGGGCACAGCTGTGCGTGTGGGGCGGCTGTGGTGCTTGCTGCGTTAGCTCGGCCGCGCGGCGGCGGCGTGGCTAGTGCTTGCTGCGTTGGCTCTGCGATCGCCCCGCGCGGCGACGGCCGGCGCGCGACGCAGGTGCTGTGGGGCTAGCAGACGCGGGCGGCCAAGCCCGGGAGGATGGCCGGGGACCAGTCGCGTGGTGTTTCGCCGGTGCCAGTGTTGGGCGTGGGTCGCTTGGCCCGTACCTCTTTTGTGCAGGTTTCTGGGTTGGGGAGCCGCGAGCTAAAGTCGTTCGCGCTGACCTCGGCGCCATTCCTCCCCGAGGCGACATTTCGCGTCTCCCCCACCCTGGTAGCTTCTCCGGGTGAAAACCCTGTCCGGAAGTCCGGACAGGCGACGACGGCATTGATGTCGTCACCTTCCTAAAGGCGTCGCTTCGAGAAGCCCCTGCTCTCTTTGGTTTCAATCACCGGCTTCTTCTGTAGGTTTACCCCAATATCCTCGATTCACGGCGGCTCCTCGTTCTGGTTTGGCGCTTCTCGACAGTGATTCGGTCCAATGCGTGCTCCTCCGAAGCTAACTTGTGTGGCAGAGAGTTGCGGCGTGGGAGTAGGGCTCCGTCGTTTAGAGTGACAGCAAGGTGCGGCGTGGGAGCAGGGCTCCGCCGGCTCGAGTGTAGAGAGGTGCGGCGTGGGAGCTGGGCTCCGTCGACTGAGTTGTGAGGGGCTAGTTGTTTGGTTGGTTAGCGCGAGTTGAGTTGGGTTGGTCTGGCCTGTTGTCTGGTCATGCCTTCTGGCGTGAATGTCGTTCTGTTCGAGTTGTGGTCGTTTTGTCGTCTCGGGGTTTGGTTGCCGGTTTTCCTCTCTGAAACCGTGCACCTGTTAAGGTTTTCGGGCCCGGTTTCCCTTATAATCTAGGTCAATTCTCTTCTGCTTTATATATATGCTCGGTAGGGATCCTGTCGGTTCATTCAAAAAAAAAAGAACAAGACTGCTTGCCTGCATTCTTTGCAAATTGGAGGCCCGCACTGGTTCAGTCTCAATGCTATCGCTGTGTGAAAAGGGGAAAAGATTGCGCCTTCAGTCAATTCTCATAGGTATTGTGTCGAAAAGAAGTATCATACAACGCCCAGATTGGAGAAGCGTAGCAGCCGTCGGCCGCTGCCAATCGGGGCTTCAGAGGGGAGATGGGTGGTTGCATACGTCGTGAGGTCTCCAGGAACAAGGGGAAGGATGCCAAGGACGGTCAGGATGCGGCGGAGCTTCGGCGAACGACCGTGGCGGCGTCGGCGGGGTGGGGGAGGAGGAGTCGCCATTCTTGGTTGTTCTTTGCCACGCCGACAAGTGGGCCATGAGTGACGTAGAGCCACGTATCAGCGAGGCAAATTTGTTGACTACGCGTCTACGCCATAGCGGCAAGTCGCTGGGCCGCGATCCAAACCTGGGTCTCCCTGTAACTGTTGGATCGATGTTACGCGGCCCAGATCGCATCTCGAACAGCAGCACACAAATATTTTACTAACGAGAAAAACTGCTAAACGGTATAGTGTTGGAAGCCGATCCAACAGGATAGCAATCTACCGTTGGATCTCCATATATGTTAATGTCCGCCGCAACCTTATCCACTCTACACCTGAGGCTGATACTAATACGAGTGAACCACTTCTTCTTCCTCCTCCTCTCCTCTCGCCTCACTCAACTATGCCATTCTTTATCGAGCCACCTTGCAGCGGTGGCAAGTAGCGACAGCCGGGCACGATGGCGGTGGGCAGGGGCGATGACAGCCATCCAATGGAATCATCCAAATCTATCCACGTTCTAGCCTTCTCTGTGTTCTCGTTCCTTCTTCTAGACTATTCCCCTTCAAATAGAATCCACTTGCTCCCCTATGACTGCGGCTCGTGGGACTGTCCAAGCATCATCGCCGCCATCCTCAATCGACTCAACATCTCAACTCTTAGTTTGGCGCTTGTTGGGGCAACGAAATTTGTGGCTGTATACAAAGGTCAGTAGGTGTTTGGTTTGGTTCTACTCGACCGTCCCCAACGCTCCTACAGACAGACTTGTGTCCTCATTTTAGATGTGTTTCATGAAGTTTCAATAGTGACATCGTGTCTCATCAAGTTTTAACTAGTTTTCGTCAGTTATTTTAGGACATGTTTTATCATGTATCATTGTTTTCTCATATTTTGTAGAGCAAATTTCACCCAATTTTATGAAGTTTCATTAAATTTTATGAAGTTCGATCCCAAGTCTTATGAAGTTTAATTTTTTTTTTGTCTAAGATAAGTTTTTAACAATGACATCGTGTTTCATCAAGTTTTATATAGTTTTATGAAGTTTTAATCCCAAATAACTAGATAAAACTAATTCATATGTGTTTCATGAAGTTTCATCTCAAGTCTCATGGATTTTTATTTATTTTTGTATAAAATAAGTTTTCAATAGTGATATCGTATTTCATCAAGTTTCATATAGTTTTATCAAATTTCATTTAGTTTTATCACAAGTTTTATGAAGTTTTATAAAGTTTTATCTTTTTGTATATGGCAACTTTTCAATAGTAACATCGTGTCTCATCAAGTTTAATTAAGTTTCATGAATATTCATAAAGTTTTAATCCCAAACAACTGGATGAAACTAATTCATATGTGTTCATGAAGTTTCACTTTAAGTCTCATGTAGTTTCATCTTTTTTGTATAAGATAAGTTTTCGATAGTGACATCGTGTTTCATAAGTTTCATCAAGTTTTCATTTAGTTTTATCACAAGTCTCGTGAAGCTATAGTGTTCCATCCTGTATCGATGTACACCATCTAACCGTTCGCTTGCACGTATCTAAAAGCAAGCCTAGACAACTGATTTTGCTCCCTCTTATTCGTTCGGAAACACAGTAGAAGGACGGCGATGCCAAAACGAGAGAGCTGCGCTCTAATCACGATTTACAAGATGTGAATCATACGGTGGGATGCTATCCCGTCGGAAACTGAACTTGGCGCTATAGCGCGGCGTGGCCTCATCCTGGACTATTCTGTACTATTACTTGCGGTCTCTTGATTCACTTTGACCGTTCGATCAACTTGAGCGTGTTGGATTAAGCCTGAGAAGAAAAAATATGATCCATGTGTATTTGCAAAACAACCCCTCGTACAAGTTCATATTTCCAGTTCATATGACACCTTTTTAACCTCCCCAGATTTCGGCAGGGAGGAGGAGGACACCGATGGTCCGAGGACGGCGGAACCCCGGCGAGAGGCTGCGGCGTGGGAGAATGATGCCCATTTGCCTTTTTCGTCGATAATTTCATCGGAACCATCATTCTCATTCCCATTCGAGGCAGCCATGGGAGGATCGCTTGGTGGTGGATTGGTGGGAGCTTCAGATCAGGTCACGCGCGGGCAATTCGACAGTAGACGCCTAGAAGGTATTAATGCCTCGATGATTGATTGATTGATTGAGCCAAATATTCATGTGTCTCTGGCTGTAGACGTATAGGATCGCTTTCTGTATGTTCTCAATTAGGGAGCTTATTTATCTTAATTACATGAGAAAGTTCAGAATCCTTAGTGCTCTGTCCTTGTTCGTAGTACAAATTGATCAGAAGTGTGTAACTTACTCAATCTTTGTTCTGAGGATTTGCTTTTGTCAGCTATTTGATTTATGCATAGCCCATACCAAGCTTGAAGAGGCTATTTTGTAATCCAGATTAGCACCTTATTTATGCACTGAATTCCCCTCTGCAGCTCTGAATATCGTCCGTATTTGAGGTGGGACAGAGAATGGGAGAAGTGTTAACTGAGTAGCCGTGCTTCTGAAACTACATGAATCCCCATAAGACCAATCATATGTGCCTGGTTACGCAAGCAGCATCAGTCTGAGGTTGGTGATTTGATTTTGACTTGATGAAGGCAAAGTATCTGAAGTGTTTCAGGTATATTTGATGCTTAAACGACTTTTCCTACGTTCATAACACTTCTTTCCTGATATCTTATTATGAGGATTTGTGCTGCTTCTGCATGTCGAAGTAGAATAACAGTAAAACACATTTGGCTTTCATAGTACCAAATTCCATTTTTCTGATGGATTGGCTTGTATTTGTTCCTCAGTTTAACTAACCACTCTGAATTTCATTGCAAGGAGAAAATATCTTGTCTCTCCAGTTGGATATTAACATGGCTTGTCGTTGAAACTGTGTAGGGCTGATTTGACACACAATCGGTTAAGTCTGTGACGCCCCGTGTTATTACCTAATAACATTTAGGCACACGGATTACTATTCGTTTGCTCGATAGAACACTGCTCCAACGAATAGTAAGCTTTTACCAGAGTTACGCAACAAAACAATAAGATAGAAACTGTACTTTTGTTTCCGTTAGCCACGCGAGACTATGGTTCTTACTGAGTACTTTACAACTGCAACAATGGGACCAAGTCCCTTTGCTGGTCTTTCTGGCTCCATCGATCTTCTACTCGCCCTGTTCGTTGAATCAGTTGCCCGTCTCACCATGGTCTTCGTAGTCGATGCCCTTGCCTCACGTTGCCTCTTCGGTACCTGCATGCCCTTCGTCCCACTCGGGATAATTCCCGGCCGGACTAAGGTCTACAAAGGAGAATACTAACAAGGTTGAGTACAAATTAATGTACTCAGCAAGCATTATTAGCAAAAGATGCACTGCATGACTTATCTCTGTTCATTATCACATTTTCTAAATCATCTCTTTTCCGAAAATAACTCATTAAAACATTAGGTGGCAAATTTTAATACTAAAAACACTACTTGTCACTCGGAGAGAAGATAGACCCCCAGTGGTTCTCGTAGACTCCAATCCAAGAGACTGACATGAATTCATGATTTAATATAGCACTGCGCAGGCTTTGTACCACTTTACCCATAGCTACTCTGAACTCTCTTTGAACTGGGTCCACCGCATTTCCTTTGATGCGACTTCGAGTCCAGAATACAGAACGTTTTCCAGGTTACGTGAATTAATTTCTCCACCTATCACCTTCCGTCGGTGCAGATTTAGTCACGGTGCTGACCTCATCATCTACCGAGTTCTGGTGAGGTTGGTTGAGGCAGCTTCTATCCTGCACTCAACACTCCACCTTAGCGCTATAACGCCTTGGATCCCCCACTTCCGGACTTCCCCCACCGGTCCTGGGTTCCTCCATCACATTCACTCACACCTATTACTTACCCAATGTGGAGAGCATAGTCACGTAACAAGGTAGCATTTTCTGCCCGTCGAAACGAGAAAATGGTTGGCACTGAATTTACGGCATGTGACCGAGCAAGAGTTTTGTTGGTCCTTATATTGTAACCATATGTAAAAAGGGTTCCACCACTTACCACATCATCATCGTCGTCGTCGCTTTCCCCTGCCAGAGCCCCCTTTTACTCACCTAGTAAGTCTCAATTCTCTTTCAATCATCTTAATCATCTCATCTCAATCATTTGTTTAAATTTTGATAAAACAATTTTGATGCAATAGATATATAGTAAAGCAGTATACAGTTTACGTTTAATATAACTATATTTATGATCAAGAGAATCACTTGCCTTCAAAATTGTTGAAAAGGTTGGCGTCGACGAATCTCTAACCAGTTGCTCCTGTCGGCGTTGGTTCGTCTTCTGTAGCAAAGCAAGCACGAGCAATAATATAAATAAATACATAGTTGAGTTTTGAGTGATATTATGGATATATAAGTTAGTACAAGTTAGTACAAGTTAATTTAAAATAACACCTTTCGGTTCCGCCGCTAGGTTAGCACTCCCTTAACTGCGATCGTTCTATCATCTACCGGATTGCACTAAACGTTGGTCTAATAATTACAAAATACGGACAATTAACAATTCTATGGCTAACTTTTAATGCTACAGACAATAATTAACTGAATTTATGGAATTAATACCCTTACCCTAACACTTATTTAACACTAATCCTAATTAAACTCTCCTAATCTCACCTACCCCTTTCTCTCTCTCTCTCTCTCTCCTAATCCTCCTAAACCCAGCCGACACTCCCCTCACTCAGCCCCCTTCTCCCCTATTCCCCATTTGCCAACTCCTAAGTCCCCACCCCCCTCTTTCTCCTGCGCCATGGCGCCGCCTCCCTCGGGCATCACCTCCCGACCACCGGCGTGCCTCCCTCGC
Organism: Ampelocalamus luodianensis; assembly: GCA_036346255.1. Classification (NCBI taxonomy): domain Eukaryota; kingdom Viridiplantae; phylum Streptophyta; class Magnoliopsida; order Poales; family Poaceae; genus Ampelocalamus; species Ampelocalamus luodianensis. The sequence goes on along the minus strand of CM070634.1, from coordinate 95,743,107 downwards.
TCGGCCCGCTCTGGCTAACAGCTGCGCCACTCCCTCCTGCCGCCCTTGGCTCCCTGTGCCAACTCCCTACGCTCGGCCACCGCCGCCTCTGGCCCCTCCTCCGACTCGGCCCGGCGCCCCGCGCCACCACTCGGGTCTTCTCCGGCTCCGGCTTGCTCTCCGCGCTGGCCTCCGCCCGCTGCTCGACACGCCCGGCCTCTCACGCCTCGGCCTCCTACGCCTAACCCTTTTGCTTTGCTCTCAAAACCCGTATGGCTTTACTTTAGTTACTCTTTGATTTTAAGTTGAGCATGATTTAGCTTTTGATGTCTTACTGATCTCAGATTTGTGAGTGTAGATGCTGATGGATGAGTGTTGCAATGGAGAAGGCTACTGAGGGTACTGGATCATGGCACACGGAGGTACTACTCCCCCTCTCAACCCCTATCTCTACTCCTCCTTTCTCTCGCGCTCGTGATGCATACCGATGATGGATGTGCCACTGTGTGGGTTTGGCTTTGGGCAGAAAAGTCAGTGGGGATAGATGGTTGTTTACCTTGTTTGGCCGGGTTGGGTTGAGGATGGTGGCAGTGGTGTGTTGGTGAGGTAGGCCGGTTGGTCATGGAGCTCCTTGGTGCCTTTGATCCTCCTGGTTTGTCTCTGTCGGCGCGGTCCTGGTGGCCGTCGATGGTTCCACGCCTGTAGCCGCTGCCGCCCTTGCTCTCCGGTCTTCCTCCTTCTCCCTGGTTCCCTGGCTCCCCTTCCTCCTTGCTCCTCCGACCAAATGCAAGCTGGGCAAAGCTTTGTGAGAGCGATGAAATGGGTCTTGTGAAGGGGGAAATGGATGTGGGTGAGGAAGCCTCTGGATGGGGAGGGGCTGTGCTTTGAGTGTGTGCTGGATGCAGCGAATGGTCAGGGGGGATGGCTTCGGCTGTGCTGGGCTGTGCTCCTCTGTGTCCGGGGGGTAAGAATGTGCTGAGGGAAATGAATGTGGGATTTTGTGAGGGGGAATAGCTTGGGCTGCAAAGGTGCTGATGGTGCCGGTTTCGCTATGCCCAAAGATGCTTTAGCTGAGGGTAGGGTGTACTGAGATGTGCATTGTGGGATTACATTGTGGCTGTTGCAATTGCAAACCGTGGGTGCTGGTTGTTAATCACGTCGGATGAGGAGACCCACGGAAGTGATAGGTACCGAAGGACCTCGGGTGGTCCGGATATCTTGACGATCGAGGGGCCGACTAACTCAGGTTGGTATGGGTATCTTGATGGTCTAGGGACCGACTGCCCAAGTTGCTCCGGGTATCCTACTGCACTTTGGGGAAAATCTGACGGCCACTTCCTTTATTCTACTACTCTCAAATATTGCTTTCAACTTGGTTCGCTAATTGTCTTCTGCATTTCTTGGCGAGCGATGGGAATGGATCGAGGGATGGTTCGATAGACTGGTGATCAATGGATGAGGACACAAGGAGGACTTCGACAGAATGCATGCAACATTTTATTATTGAATGCAAACTACTATGAGTTGTAATTATTTATACAACCAAAGATGCCAATGAGATGATGTGGATGCACTGCTATTGTAATGCTTCATGCAAACAAATGCCCTAATGATATGCTTAATGCGACAGAGGTTATGCTTTGATATTAATTAATGGATTTTTAATTATGCTAATTACCGATTTCTGCTACGAGATTAGGACTTAAAAACGCGGGTCCTTACAAGTGGATGCTGATATGATGAAGGGCATAATTTTTAGGGTGGTCCATGGTGCTTAATATCATGTCCCCGTCATAATCTTTCAGAATTTTTAATGGTTCGCAATTGGTTTATATGTAATTCTAATATCTACTTAGCATCATCTTTGTTTCCCTTTATTCCAAAGAAGGTACATCAATGGCACTTCACCATAAAGCACACGTTAAAAAATAGTGCATCGTCGAAATGTCCTACCAATACTTTCGGCAGATTTAACATTGAGACGATGATACATTGATTGTTGAATTGACAATGACATATTTGCAAATATACAGCACTTTTGCTTAACTTAATCTCTGTTTTTCCGCGGAATAGCTGTTTTCTGTAGTTGGATACTATACTTGCAACATTTCTCTATATGAGGGCGCTGAAGAATCTAATATTATAGACACATCAGGGAGGGATCCTAATTCTCTCCAGTCTGCTGCATAATGCTCCTCTTACGGAATCCAATGTATCGAGAACATCTTTACAGAATCTCATGTTTTTCTTTGAAAAAAAGTAAGTGAATATTGTAGCAAATTCTTTATTATGTCACTTTTATGTTGAGTTAGACTTAGTTTTCATTGAATTAATACATGTATTTTTGTTGCATTCTTGACTTATTCATATACAACAATATATTTTTTTTCTAATAGGGAAGAAGCCAGGTGCCATCTACTGTGACATCAACTTAGCAGGCATATTCCTACTAATTTTACCTAAGATATTTTGGAGCAACTAAAAAAAAGAAGTAAAACCAGAATCATACCGGTAGGGTTTTTTTTCTAGCGTGTAACGCCCCCTTTTCTCCTTCTTCTCCGGGTCAACCCGCGGACCCCTCCCATCAACCCCCGCCGGACCCCCCTCCTTTTCTCCCCGCTCGTGTGCTCTGCGTCTTCGCCGCGCACACGCCACCTCCCCGGCGCCCTCGACATGTCACCTCCACCCGCACGCTACCCCCGCCGCCATCATCACCTCCGTACGCACGCGCGCACCAGAGTCGCGCTGCTCGCCGGACCCCCCCTCCCCGCTCCTCCCTCGGCTTCAAAAGCCCGAGCCCCCTTCCTCTCCTCCTTCCCCCTTTCATTCACAGAGCAAGAAGAAGGCCGAGGAAGAAGAGAGAAGAAAGAAGAGGGAGTGGGAGCCGAGGCCTTACCTCCACCCGCCGCCGCCGCCGCCGTGGTGAGCTCCGCCGCCGCCCGCTTCCTTGTTGTCGCCATCGCCGCCGCCATCTCCTCCTTCTCCGCCGCGCCCCGCCTCCTTTCCTCTCCCCTCCCCGTTGTCGTCCCCGTCGCCGTCGCCGTTGCGCCGCCGCGCCCGAGCCTTCCTCCACCTCCCAACGCGCCGCCACTGCCCCTCTTCTCCCCTCCTCGCGCGTCGCCGCCACCGCCCCGTTCCCCTCCCCTCTTCGGCCTCAGCCCGAGCAGCCCCCCTTCCTTTAGCCGTCGCCCGTGGGCCGCGCGCCCCGTGCCCCCTTTGGGCCGTGCCCGCCCGCACGCGTCGTTTTCGGCCCAGGCCGTGGGCCGGGCCGATTTGTGTTTGTGGGCCGCGCCAGTTTTTCAATTTTTTGTTGATTTTATTTTCCTTTTTTTGTTCAAAAGTGAGACTTCAAAAATTAGTATCTCCCTCATTTTAGCTCCAAAAATTATAAAGTAAATTTCTAAAAATTGGTTAATTCAAGATCTTGCTAATGGCATAGGTCTTGTTCAATTTGGAGTTTATTATTTGTTTATTTGTATTTAATTGCTCTTTTTGCTTGTTTATGCCTTTTTCCGGTACGTTCGTCCGACTAGGATTTGAAGACACGGGGATCCCCAAGTTGATCAAGTCCAAGATTATCAAGACCCTCTTATCTATATCCCAGGCGAGTCAATACTTTGATCATATTGAGCCTACATTTTATGCAAATTATATTCTTTTAAAATAGCAAATTGCATGCTTTAATTCTTTAATCAAATGTATGTTAAAGCTTAAGGTAGTTAATACCCATTTGATGATTAATTAATTATTACGCCATCCTTGACAACTTGAATCCCTTAACCATTGTCACCCTAGTAACTATGTGGTAATACTAGTTATAGGTTGTACTTAAGCGACATGCTAGTCTTGCTTAAGTCTAGGGACATTAAAATGTTCCAATCATCATCTCTTTAAACATAAAATGATTTGGGCAATCATTGGTGGTCCATGAGTGAGATAAATGTGGTGATTTGGTTTACTCCTCAAAACCCTAATATTGTTGTTATTCTTGTCAATGATTTGTGTGATGAAGAGTATGTTGATGGGTGCCGATGCAGCCCAAAGAATGTTGATGTGTGAAATGATCCGCCTAGACAACCCTAAGGACTTAATCTTGTCATGACCTCCGTGTAAAACAAGTACAACCACAAGTGCAAAGCGCAACTTGGCTTAGTAGATTTATTGAACCTTGAAAGTCGGTCTCACGGAAGGAACAAGAAAGGGTGCAAGTGTGAGCTTGATCACGTTTGAATGGGACACCGATGGTGAAGTGCCTTCTACAAAGAAGATGTAGAGGGTGACATCTCGCACCAACATATGGGCGTAAACCCATATAGGTGAGATGACGGAAGGCGAGATATTTTGAAAGGTTCTGTGATTTGTCGCTCAACTACATGACTAAGGAATCATGTGGGGTAACGAGTATGACTATCTCTTGTGGGTAAAGTGTACAATCTCTGCAGAGTCTAAACTATTTAAAACAGCGCCTACTGGTCAAAGCGGACATGGGAATCTTTACTCGAGTTAGTTCTATTTCAAAAACCTTGTGATTGGGATGAAAAATGTGGTGGGCTCACCTAGCCTTGAGATTGGATTTTGCCTGAGTGCTTGAACTCAGTGATGTTGGTAATTGGGGACGGACCCAATCAAAAGTAAGCATAAGGTAGAGTTTCCACTGAGGAACTCTCTTTGTTATAAATTATTGCACAATTACTCTATTTAACAAAAATACAATTTATTAAAAATGCTAAGTAATAGGACTTTGTATTTATGATAATTGAAAATATTGCTTTAGCAAATAAAAGAACCCGAGCCATCCTTGTTAAGCCTTGCATGTATATTATTGCATTGTGTATTGGCTCGCGAGCACGGAAGTTGTGCTCATTCTCGCTCTCTCCCCAAAACCCTCGGGAGCAGAAATCACGGAGATTACGACTATTACGAGGATCCGGTTGGAGGCCCGGAGATAATGAAGCGTAGTGTAGTCTTTAGATGTTCTAGTCTCGCCTCATCCGATTGACTCGTCGGTACTTGCGTGCATCCAATATTACCCAAGCCATGGTTAATATCAGTCGCACACGGGTTTCCCCAGTCGCTTGCCTGTGGAGAGATGAGCTCTCACCCCTTTTTGCTTCCGTTGTCGCTTCCGCTTTTGTAATGTAATCAATTTGGCCTGATCGGCCCCTATTGTAAAACTTGACCCGACGCGGTCTATGTAAACTCTGTTGTGTTAATTAATGAATGGTATGGTTTTACGCCATGTATGAATTGAATCAGTGATGTATCTGTGAGTGCTAGCTACTGATCCAGAGAATAGCACAGTGTTTCACAGAGGATTCTGGATTAGAAATCCGATCCGACGTAACGAAACTACAAAAGCAAGAAAGGTACACAGATTCCCACAAGAACATTGTAGCTGAAGCTTTTTTTTTTTTTTTTTTTTTTTTTTTGCATGGAGATTGGATTCAGGCATCAACATGCCAATTGCCAAGCTGAGGCTCATTGAAAGAAAGCAGAAAAGGAAGGCTCGAATATTTGTAGACGGGCAATATTGTCTGTCTATCTACCGTTGGTTCAATCTTTTTAGGTAACATTAATATTGTCTGTCTATAATTGACTTCAGAGGCTTCTTGTAATTGTTCACAATACTGAACGGTCACTAAGAAATAACGCAGGCGATAGCTTGACTTGCTCTGTTGGCATCTTCTCAGGAAAAAGAAAAAATCTAATCATTTATCGGGCATCTACTTTTAGAACGAATGTTACTATAATCTCTTGCATAATGCAAGTAGTTTTGTGAAAAGTATGAGATAATACGATTCGGTAATACTCGTAGTGAAGAGGAAGAGAGAGATATCTAGTCACATTTCACAGCGTATCAGCTATTGCTCTTTTTCAGTTGAGTAGATCTGTTGTCAATATTACTGTAACTTACTTTGTTAGAATTTGGAATGAGAATTTTATTGGATTCACCTTTCAATGACATCGCATAGGATCCAACATTTATCTATATTAGCCAGGAGTATACTATGAAACATGCAACAAATTTTGCCTTAAAGATGAAAAAAGAACAGAAACAAGGTATTGTACTCGCATTATATTTATCTTGAGGGGTAACTCCCTATTTTATGTCGTGACATTAGAATGACTCTGTAAACAACTGTTCGTTTTCTTTCTTTGTTGTCAAAATTATTAATGGGAGCGTTACAACGAAGTTGATTAGGGTTGGCTCGAATGCACCAGCAAGAAATATATCCAAAAGAACTTACCGTGGACGATACGAGGTTAGTAAAATTTCCAGACCAAGTCTGCCCATTTGCTTCCTACTGATTACCTCCGTAAAATTCGTAAAGAATTTCTTTTTAAGTTGCTGTACTTTACTAATCTATCCTTAATTCTGTTAACTTCTCTCTTTGCATCTCGTTCTCTTCATGTCATATCCATTATGTATGCCTAGCAATAGCTTCCTAGTGAGGTCTAACTGATTTTGTTCAATCTACCATACTTATTTGTCAGTATTCTATCAAACATTGCTTACTTCACTGAGCCATCTAAAACTTAACCTTGTGGGTCATCAGTAGGTGATTATTCTCCTTTTCTTCTGATGACCATATCTTCGTGTGGGGAAACCGCCTGCCTCTTGAGCCGCTCCCCGGGTGACTCAGGGTCAGGGCGAGCACACCTCATCGCCGACAGCTCTCCCCACCACCGTGTCTCCCCCTCGCCGCTGTAGCCACCTAGAGCGGCGATGGCAGCCCTTCTCGCTGCAGCTCCCTCTTACCCTCCTCTCCCTCCCCCTTCTCCCAGGTCTCGCCCTCGGGCCGTCATGTGCCTCGCCACCGTTTGAGCCGGTGGGAGCCAGGGCGTGGTGGTGGACGGCGCAAGTGCGGCGTGGCGCGGGCCAGCACGATGGGTGCGTGTCGGTGTGGCGCTCGCTGACGAAGCGGGGCCAGCGTCCCTCGCCCAGATATAGCTTCTCCTCATCAGATCCGGATGGATCTGGCCTCCTCCTAGGCGTTGTTCAGGCAGGTGCTCAGATCTGGCGTCGACGTCGGAGTTTGTCCCCGCCGACCCCAGGAGCCCCCCCGTGTTTCCCCTGTGTTCCTTCCTGGCTCGAGTAGGGTCACGACGTGCGTGTGGCTGGCCGGACCTGGTCGCGGCCGCGCGTGGAGGAGCGCGGCAGATGGCACATCGGCGATTGCGGCGATACGAGCAGCGTTGCAGCGGGCACGTGGCTGGCCGAGCGTGGTCGCGACAGGGTGTAGGTGAGCAGCTCGGCGGGCAAAGCGTCGATGGCTGCGATAGCTCGAGTGGGGTTGCAGCGGGCGCATGGCTGTACGGGCCTAGCCACGGCCCCGCGTTGTGGTTCTTTCGGTGCTGCGTGTCGTGGTGAAGTCGGAGTTGTCGCGTGGCGGGTGTGCGACAGATGGCGACGACGACACACGACATGCGTCGCGGTGGGGGTGTTGGGGTGCATAGGCGGCGGCTTCAATGGTTTGGTGGTCTTGGGTGATCGTCGGCTCAATTGAGGCATTGCTTCAAACATTGCTTTCGACGCTTCGGCGATGCTTGTTGCGGCGAAGTTGTTTGTCACGTCACGGTTGTGCGACTGGCGGCGATGAGCTTTGTGGTGGGGCATTGGGACGAGCTCAGGCCTGGGCACAGGGTTGGGCGTTACTTTGGAAGCTTCAGCGATGTTTATCGCAGCGAAGTTGGATCTACCTCGTTGTGGGTGTGCGACAGGCGGCGACGATGACATGCGACGAGCGTCGTGGTGGGGCACCGGGCGCATAGGTGGCGACGACTTCAGTGGCTAGGGGCGAGCTCAGGTGGTGTGTCTCGTGCATCGGCATCACGGATCATGGTGGAGTCGGAGCTGCTACGTCTGCGACATGACTTGTGACATGTCGCATCAGTGGATGGAGCGCGTCAGGTGGCGTATGGTGGTGCTTGATGCGGTAGTGGGTCGTCAGTGGTATGAGCGGAGGAATCGCCCTTCTCCCTTTTCAATCATTGTTGTTGCTCCACAAGATGCTTATCTTATGGACGTAGTAGGTGTTTGGTAGGCATTTTTTGGGGATTTTTTGTCCAGTGTTGATGCCCTCCTCTCTTGGGTCCGCCGGTGTTGGTGTCTCCACGTCTGGAACTTGTGTATTTCCCTTCTTTTTGAAATGAATGGTAGAACTCCCGCGCTTGGTTTTAAAATAACCATATCTTCGTGGGCCATCCAAAACCTTTGCAAATTAAGATCTGTCCCCCATTTTCTTTTAGTCTGACTCACCATATCTTCAATTTTCCTTTCGGAGAGAACTGTTCTCCCATCATAAGAATGAATTTGTGGTGTTCACTCAAGTAACAGTATCGATAAAATCTCGTCCTTTTCGAAGAGGAGATTTTTATGTTTATACACATGATCTTGGTAGAAACTTTTCAGAGCCCCTCAGTACAACTTGTTTAAGAGTTCAAAGCACTCAGTAGGACGGTCATGAGAAGGGAGAACAAATGTCATAGCTTAAGTGGGAAGTGCATTCTGGGGACAACATGGGTTAAGACATGGATTGTTTCATGGAAAACGCTTAAGGAATGTCAAAATAGCTGTTATCATTTAGATCTCAAACTTTCAAAAAAGTAAAAGTAAGACATGACTAAGAGGAGGTGAAAAAAAAATCTTACTATACTTCACTTAGAATACTGCGTGTGTCAAGAAGAGAAATAAATAAAAAGAAAAAAAGAAAAGAAACAATCTATACACAAAAATGAACTGGGGTAACAAGTTTTTCTGAAAGGCAAATAAACTAATGCAGAGCGTACTTGTTGACCGATACCATCACAATAGCACTAGACCTATCGTCGCCACCTTGTCAAACCCTCTATCCTCAAGCAAAAGGCTAAAGAACATGCTTCACGTCCTCATCCTACTGCCCCAATCTTCTTTTAAAAATCCGAAAGCAACTCCGGTCACCCCCACCGATCAAGAATCGCCATCTTGCCACATCAGGGCTCCTAGCCAAGTTGGTCTTAGCTAGTGTGATACAAGCAAGGCCATGACTGCTACTGCTAATGCGGCTTGGAGCAGTAACGATGCTGCCGTCGACCCCGTCGTCGCGGCGTCGATCTCGCCGGTGGCCAAGCTCGCCAGCCATGAGTCGTCCTCGAGCTGTGCGTCGTTCAGCCTCGGCGACGGGTCCTTGGTCGCTTTCTGACTGCAGAAATGTTAACATGACTGATCAGAGAACAAAGATGAATGCCATTATGCAACCATGCCAAGCATTGTGGATGTGGTTAGTTAACGCAATGAAGCGTGAGAGATTCCAAGCTTTTCTTGAGTTTTCGATGCCTTTTTTTTTTCCAACTAGACATGGGCAGCTTTTAACTCAACAACCACTAGCTAGGGGAGGGGACTGGTGACCATACATGGCGGGGAAGGAGCAAAGACGAAGGCGGCAAAAGAAGCGAGGAGAACAATTTAAAGCAGCTCCCTTTTCTCGCTCTCAGCTTATCCTTCTCCCTCTCACCGATCACCCCCTCTCCTTTCTCCATCTCAGTTTGATTCTCCTTTTGTCAAAAATATATTTTCTAAGTAATCTGGATTCTGGAAGATGCTCATATTCTCCAGCCATTATACCTCTGGGCTTTTGCCACGGCACTGGGCACACTCACTGCAATGGAGGGAGACTCCCAAACTGTTCTCCGCTGTAGTGCAGCTTAACTAATCTACCATCAGGTGCAGGAAGGGTAAACTCGACCAAGTTAGTCTGTTTAATTGGAAATCAATGCTCGCGATGACAACGGGCGAACAACCTGAGATGTCTCTCGCAAGGCTTATATTAGGTTAGTATTTTTTTTTACTTCGTTTACGCGGCTCGATTGGTTGGAAGCTAAAGGTTGGAGTTAGTGGCGAAACAAATTTTCAATCTTCATGAGTGACGGTTTAGTCACAGAATTAATAATGATTGAGTTTAATTTTCTATCATCTTTTAGTTATAAGGTTTAAAGCCACTTTTAACAGCTTTGCCTCTTCTGTTACTTTAAACTTTTTAATAAATTGAACTGTGTGCATTTTTGATACAGCATCCGGAGGAGATGTTTTCTCTTTTATTATCTTTAAAAAATTTACGCTGCTCGATTTTCGATCGGATGGATGACGATGCACGGGCAAAACATCCACGTGGGTACTTAGTAGTACCTGTTGGGGGTGCCAGCGCGGGGGCAGAAGGTGATGGAGTAGTCGGTGCCGGACGTGCAGGTGAAGGTGGAGGTGGCGTCGTCGTAGGCGTAGCTGTAGGAGCGCGGGCACGCCGTCTTGAACATCTGCGAGTAGACGGAGGGGTGGCACGTGTCGGGGTTGCCGAACTGCCCGCTGCAGCAGTACTCGGGGCGGCCGAACGCCTCGCACGCGCTCCGGCACGCCTGCCCCTGCCCGGCCTTCAGCTCGGCGGGGCACCGCTCGTTGAGGTCGACGAGGCAGCCCGTCGCGGGGCACCCCGGCGCCGCCGCCTCCACCACCATGGGCAGGTTGTACCCGTCCACGAGGCTCACGTCGTAGTAGTCCTTGCCGCCGCTGCCGTTGAGCGTGAACTCCACCAGTGTGGCGGGCGGCGCGGCCCCCGCGCCGTGGCACTCCACCTCGCCCGAGCCGCAGTCGCCCGTCGCGCACGCGCCCTTGCCCGACCCGTCGAACGCGCACCCCGTGCGCGCCCAGAACCGCCCCGACCACCCCGCCGGCGCCGTCAGCGACCGCGTCTCTCCCGCGCCGAGCGCGAACCCCGTCGTCTGCAGCGGCGAGGTGCCCGAGTTCGACAGCAGCCCCGGCCACACCGTGCCGCCGCACCGGTTCGTGAACGTGAACGTTATGCCGGCCACCACCCCTGCATGCACGCAAATACACCATCCGTAAGCCTTAACCCCCCCAAAAAAACACCCACTCCCAAAAATAAACCAACATGCCCCCCCAATAATACAAGAAACCAAGATTCACCATTGTCAATTACAATACCTTGAAAGAATGATAGAATGACGAATGAGAGACTGATAATCGAGGCAGACAAAGCGATCAAAGAAGCCATCGCACACTGGTATATAAATGAAACCGACTCCAATTTGCACCAACCAATTTTAAGTGTGTGTTATGTATTCTTGGAGCTAGTGACCATCAGGAGATGATCAATAATGGCAAGAGCGGCCAAGATGGTTCTTGAAATGGCAGTGCTAGCTAACTATTTAAGGTAAGATGCGGTGGTTAGGGAGGAGAGGTTAGAGGAGGAAGTGGTCACTACCACCACCCATGACCATGAGCCGAGCAGAGCGGGAGTAGGGTTGGTTAGGCTTAGGCGTGCTAGATTTGTGTGCAGTTGTGTAGGCTCACTCGCTCGCACACCTTGCCTGTTTTATAACTAGCCATGACGTCAGCAGCCAGGCCTCCTGCTCCAGCATTTTCCACCTCTTTTCCTCTGTTCTTTCCCTCCTCATGCTGAGCAATGGTACGGATATCGGGAAGGGAATTACTACTGCTTTCCCTTCTTTTTTACTTATTCTGTTGCTTTTGGAGGCGAGATTTTTTTTTTCAAAAGAAGAAAGAGAGAGAGAGATGACTTGGGGATGGACATGCTTTGTGGGAAAGGAAGCAGAAGAAGCAGCAGCAGCAGCAGAGCATGGGGAGAAGACGACCCTGCGATTTATTTCTGTGGGGGCCTTGCGTTTTCTGGCAACATTGATCCATCGTTTTCTCGGCGCAACACTGACGACTCTCAGTGTTGGTAGTAGACAGGTGAACACTCGCCGTCTTGGAGGTGACCTCGCGGGGTCCGTGCGTGCGTGTGCTGCCTTGTCCATTCGGGCGTGGCGTTCGCGTCGCTTTTGCCTTGGCGTGTACAGTATATGCTTGCGTTTTTGTGTTGTGGGCGTGTGCGCGCGATTCGTCAGTTCGTACACGGCAAACGGCCAAACGCGACCAAACAAAAATCTAGTAAGAAGGGAATCAAGTGATGCCATGCTTCAGTTTTCCTTGCAGCAGAAAATGAGGAGAAAGGATCGATTAGGTGTCCGGTTTGTAACTCTAGTTCAGAAGCAGTTAGTGCCGAAGAATCAAGCGATTCCGCAAAAAAACTGCCATGGAAATTATGGCTCTACACGCGAGATAAGGTAATTGAGACGAGCTGCAAGGTTCGAGCGATGGGTTGCAGCACGAAATTAACATGAGACCGGTAGATATCATTTTCACGACGAGTCGGCATTGCTCTCGATCACTCACATCGTGCAGTGCAGTCCAGCAGGCCAGCGGGAACGCGGCGAGATTGCTCTAGCGATCGAAAGCTACTTGCGGCTTTCCACCGTGTATGCTAGCTAAGCAGCATTAAAGCTCATATTAAAGCTCATGCTAGACATTATTCAGCGGTGCACTGTTCTTACCTAGTTACCTTTCACGTGACAGGGATATGTTCCCAACTCGCAGATCAACTTACATGTTGCTCCGATGTGTTCATGGCGGTTACAGCCAGCTTCAGTTATAGGCTCTAACAATTACCTACTTCCCACTGATCCTTTCTTTGTAGCATTACATGGCTCATAAGATGGGTGGTAAACTGGTAATGGGCTCGGGAATATTCTAAAATCCAATTTTAGGCCCCGTTTGGATTGAAGGAATTTCACAGGAAAAGTACAGGATTCTCATTCCTATAGGAAAATGGTACAGTAAAGCAGTTTGGAACGCAGGAACGGGGCGTAGGAAAAGTGGAGGAATTTTTCCTTTGCTGTAGGTTTCTCGGGAAAATCACAGGGAAAAAACCATCCAATCTGACCTTTCTTTTTTTCAATCCTCTGCGGAGGATCGAGGAAAATCAAGCGTGATGCTACTGATATGAGCACCATCAGACTCGAGCAGCTCCGTCGTCGTACTCAACGATGCTATCGAAGCACCAGCCGCATCGAAATCAAGCATCAAATCGAGACGCTCGTCGCCGAACCAAGCGCCACCGCAGGCCGACATCGTGAGTTGCAGCCGCCGCTCGTCGCCAAATCGCATCGCCGCCACAGCTAGCTGGACTCGAGTACCACCATTGCTGCCGAAAAACGTCGGCCTGTGTTGCTGCCCCACTCATGGAATAAGCCAAAAATGGTCCGTGTTGCAGCCAAAAATAGAAATACCAAAGTAATATCCGTAAATAACTAAACTTCAGAATAAATTAAATAAATTTAGCAAATTGATTTTTATATAAACTCCAATAAAAATAAAATGTATAATGAGGATAGCACGAATGGTGTTGTAGGAGACACAAAAGAAAACCATCATATTCTCTCTCAAAGGTTATAAATTCTGATGTTAATCGGAGAAAAAGAGAAAGATCTACAACGTTAATCGTGGTGAGTCCAGATTATAATGCTCTAGATAAAAAAAAGAGTGTGTCAAGTACAATAAAACTAAAATTCGTAATAATGAAATAAAGTAAAATGTGCAATTTGATTTTTCATATGAATTTCTAAGTAAAATATCTAAGTAATTATAATTCATAATAAAATTTAAACAAAAATTGTCAATTAGATTTGAATACAAAATCCAACCCAAAATCAACTAAAATTTAGAATAAAAAAATTAGCAATTTAATTTGCATACAAATTCCAAGGTAAACATCCTTAAATAACTGTAATTCAGAATAAAAAATTAGCAATTGGATTTGTATACGAATTCCAAATAAAACTGAAATTTGGAATAAAAATAAATAAAATTTGCAATTTCATTTCCATACGAATTTGAAAGTAAAATCCATGGATAACTAAAATTTGGAATAAATTAAATACAATTAGCAATTTGATATGTACACGAACTCTAATAAAAAATTACTAAAATTTGAATTAAAATAAAAGTTATAACGAGAATAGAACGAATGATGTCGGATGAGACTACGAAAGAGTGTAATGGCATCGATCTATCTTGCAAGAAGATGTTGACCCATGGGGAAGCGAAGAGTCGAGGCAGCGATGATGAAGATAAGGGCAATGTCGTGTCGTTGCTCACCTTAGCCATTCAACAAGGATAATTTTGTGCCGCCATTAAAGAGAGTCCAGAGTTGAAGGAGCCAAAGGTCGCGTTGACAAATAGTGAGTGTCGGCGTTGTTGAGGAAGTTAGTGACCAAGCAAGCTTGATGACATGGAAGACCTGATAGAGAGGAGCTAAAGCTTTGCATTGAAGATGAGTTATGGACGATATGAGGCTATCGATGGGCTAGGAGTGCCATCACTGGCAAAGGGCACGACGTCATCGGTGATGGTGAAAAGATTTTCAATATCGTTAGGCAACGACTAAAGTAGGCAAGTGTAACAACCCTAACTTAGGGTTTGTATTTCAAATGTAAATTATGAGGAGGAATAAAAACTTTTGATGCCTCATGAAATCATTTGAGAGTTTCTACAATTTTCCCTAGCAATTTCCAATTTTTAGAATTTAATTCTTGTGATTGGAAGTTGTTGTTATCAGATTCTTAGCTTTCAAACTTGTGATCATCCTCTGAAATTATTTTTCCTATCATCTGGATCATCCTATCTACCTCCCTGAATTATTTCACAATTTTTAGATTTTATTTGCTATTTCAAATGGCCAAGTCAAACTAGTTGAAAATCTGGTCAAATCCTAGGTCAGCATGCTTGTGAATTTTCTGCAGAACTTCTCAGTGCATAAAAAGTTCTGGACAATTTATGAAATGTTTCCCTCTGTCTCAAGTAGCTACCATAAAAATTTCGGAATTTTTGGAGCTCAGGAGCTATCTCTAAAAATTCCTAAAACTCTCTCGACTTTTAAACTCAAAATCGAAATCACTTGTTTGTCGGGCTCGAACCAGTCCGACCAAACCGAACCGCACCACTTGACTCGGCCGCACCGCCTAGCTGCTGCTGCGCGAGTCCAATCGATCGTGACCGTCCGATGCCGTCGAACAATCCACGTTGCGTCGCGCCAACCGACTGTCGAATGCATACACGGATCTCGGCCGTCGTTTGGATCCAACGGTCGATACATTCTTGATCGAGTCTAAGTATCATTCGCGCGCATTGTCTGTCGACATATGGGTCCCACTGTCGGGTTCTTCCTCGCCGACTCACGCGCCTCACCGGAGCTCGGGCGATCGCGCATGCGTGCCGCGCGGCTCGTCGGCGCCGCCAGGGGGCGCGTGTACGCCTCGGGGATCGCTGAAGTCCATCTACCTCCTAGGGTCGTCCATTCCTTCTCGCAGACCATTCTTACGCCCTCCGCCCATTTCTTAGCTTGGGAGAAAAACCGAGAGCGGCGCCGCCGTGTTCACGCCGCCCTTGAGCCAGCGACGCACTGATGATCCACGTTTGGCGCCGCCTCCATTTTGCCCATCCGGGTTCTTGGCGTCCGATGAATCACGGGGTGGTATCGTCGTCTCCACCTCCGCGCTCGGCTCCGTGAGCTCGTTTGCGTTCGGTGAGTCTCAAGCCTCGGGTTGATCTCACTTGATCGCCATGCTTCACCGATGCTCACGGTGGGCTCGTTCTGTCTTTGATGCATTGTGGAGGTGTGCGACTTCTTCTTCTCCGAGCGGTATTTCGCGCGCGGTGATTCCAGCGCCTCGAACCTTCTTCGTCGGCATTGTCCGGGCGTATCCTTCACGGCCGAGGCGATTCCGTGGCGCACCTTCCGGTCTTCGAAGCTCACGGCGTCTTCTCGCGAGCACCGCACCTTCTTCTCCGCCTCCGCCGTCGTGAGCCCATCTCCGTCGACCATCGGGCTCGCGTCACCGTCACGGGTTCGTGAGATCTTTGCGAACCTTAAGGTACCACTCACTCGCCCTAAGACCTCACGGTTGCGAGAAACGATCGTGCCGCACCACCGTCCTTGTGGTCGCGGTAAGCGGCCGGCGGCGTTAAGGTCTAACTCTACTTTTAGTGATAACCATCTTTAGTCAAGCATCACCGATTTGTGGGCCCTCTTTGGTTGTCGCGTTTAGAAATCCTTTAATCCGCCCGTTATTTGTTCTACGAGTCAACGCCATGTGGGTCCATGTTGTCGATTAGGTTTGTGTAGCTCGTAATCGTTTCCTCTGTTGGGAAGCGTATTTCTCTGTGAGTATGTATGTATGCAATTTGTATGTATGCATCGCTTAATTTGTGTTAAATTGATTAGTTAAATCCGTATTGCATATCCTGTAGACAAAATATTGACCTCTACTACCGAGCCTAGGTTATTTCTTTGTGATTAGAGGTCGCTGGATGATCTCTTGTCACTTAGTAGATCCGAGTCAAATTGCTTAGACATGCTTAGTATCGGTAGAAATGGGCGGTTATCGACTTAGTCGGTAACCTTGATCACACAAAATTTACTACAACTTTATGTTTCAGCATTTCTGCTTTGTTTAATTGCAAAACTAAAAATGAAAACAAAAATGATTTGGACGCGGGCACAATGGTAAGATTGGTGTGATCTTTTGGGTGTATTGGAAAGGTGCCGGGTCAATTAAGGACCGAACATCTTGTGAGTGAATTTTTATCCAGCATTTCGCGTGCTAATCACACTAGAGTATATGGGACCTCTCTTGACCTAGTACTTTGGCGTGTATTGGCTCGGTCGCAGGAGGTCGCGGGAGGGATGGAGGTGGGAGCATGGTAGTTGTCCAAAGCTTTATCACGAGTGGGTAGTTGTCTTTCGGCTTTACCATGTAAGCGTATGGGTTTCTATCCATACGAGCGGCTCGTAGTTAATACACAATATTGGAACAAGTCTCGTAGGACTTAGTTGTGCAAACATACCTTGGAAGTGTGCTTTGGCTTAAAGGCGATGCGAAGTGTGGGTGCTGATGGTACACCTGCAGGGTTAAAAACTATTCGAATAGCCTCGTCCTAGGTGATGGACACGCTTGGGTAAGCTTTTCAAGAGTTAGACTACAACATTTAAATTAAAACTTGATGGGTGGTACGAATGCGGGATTCGTGCTATTGTTGTGGTGACTATTGGGATAGTCACTTCTAGGTTGTTTATCTTTCGCTTTTGGTTATTATTATCTTTCTTGTTATTTCAATCTTAAAAATGAATTGCAAACTTGCCTTTAAAGCTGTATTACCTTATTGCAAATGAAAATCGGCTTTATGCAAATGAAACATATGGCCTCCACTAAGTAAGCTGCATGTAGCTTATGAGCAGTGCGCTAGTTCACACGTCGGTCTTGCGGGTACAAAGACAATCTTTGTACTCGGTGCTTTGCTTAATGTTTTTGTTGCGAGAGGAAGAAGGTGAGCCTCGGGGCCTCATACGTGAGTGTCTTTGTCGCCGTGGGTGGCGACTAGGCTTGGCGGTCGGTCGGATGCCTTGTGGGTTGAAGGCACACCGATTGGCTTTGTTTATAGCCATCTTATGGCACTTTTGCTTCATTGTCGTTCTTGTTATTTGTGTATCTTTTGGGCGGTCGGCACTGTATGCATAATAACCTCTTCTATTTGTTTATCTTCCGTTTGGTAGTGTTGTGTTTGGACTCTATGTGTGGAATGGAGTTGATGTCTAATTTTGTACCGAGGTGTGTATCTTGCTTTCTCGGAGTATACATATCTCGAGGATCGATTTATTTGATTTGTGATGCTAGGACCAGGTGGTTGGTTAAGCATTACAAACCAAATAAATTGGGGTCCTCTCAGCAAGTCAACATTAATGAAGATGGGAGGTCGCCGCGGTTAGTGAGGAAGCCACGGCGTTGAGTTGGCCAACGTCGAAGAAGGAGAGCAACCGACACGAGAAAAGAGGATGTCGAGCATGTATAACATCATGCATGTGTATGTACATACGTGCATAAGTAAAAATAGAAGTACGGGCGTACAGAGGCAGAGGAACAAAAAGTTTGGAGTAAAGATGATGCAAGCATAGGGAATAGGCTTGGGGTCACCGAAGAGAGTGTGACACATGTCCCCAACAGGGATTGATGTCAGTTGCATGTGTATGCATGTTGATGTCGCAACGGTTGGCATTAAGAAATAATTGGAGAGAAGTAGAAGATAATTATGTGGTCAAGTATTGCATTAGAAGGGTTAGTAGCTGAGAGGGATCGATCAAGTTTTAGCCTTGTTGTTGGAGGTTGAAGCAAAAAAAAAATGATGACGAGAAGAGATGGAAGACACATGGTTCAGTGGGGTAGCTGTGTGTGAAGGAAGATAAGTTCAAGGTAGGTCGCTCATGGTGCATCGGTGCATGCATAAGTAAAGTACTCTAATACCATATAAACTTATAAGATAATTTTCCGTATACATAATCAACGTATTGCTTGAGATTAAATAGAGGCACATACGCATTCATAAAATTTGGGAAAAAGTAACTAATAGAGTAAGAATAGGGGCATGCAGTTATATGATGTATGCATGATGAAGAGTGGTTATGTTTCTAAGAACCCTAACAAATTATTATGGTCACTGGTTTTCTTCCATCGAAGCTCATACTTAAATTGCTTTCCTAGGGTTGTATTTTCCTTCGAAATTCTATTGTCATTTTCAATGTTTAGAATATCTTAAAAAACTAAATAGTCTAGAAAATACGTAAATATATTATGAAGCATTCACACAAACTGCAAAACAAGTCTAGCCACGCAAATGCGCGTGCCACCTGCTAGTTATAAATAAGTCAATGACTAGAAAACTATAAATGATATTAAAGGGTATTTATGTTTATCGGATATCTATTTTGTTGATTTATCGGATATCCTATAAATACGGATATGGATCGGATAATGCTCTTCCCCATATCCTAACCCATATTCCATGAGATTTTTCAGATACAGATGTGGACCGGGACTAAAAGTGGTAGCCTGGGTGGATTTTCTAGATACGGCATCGGATCGGGCAGGAATTATCCACCCCATTTTCACCCAGGGAGAGGACAAGGACGATGGTTTCATTGGCCCACCTGTAAGTGTCTTTTTTTATTTGAAGGAACAAATCAAGATTATATATGTCTGTTGGTTTCCATCACTAATATAGTAGCAGTATCGAAATTTATATTCCTGTTTTTTCCGACACCTATCCAAACGCTTCGTATTTTCCTATTAATGCGTTGTCCAAACCTCTATTTTTCATCTGAATTCCTTTTCTCTTCCTGTGTTTTTTTCCTATTCCAGTGTTTTCTATTTATGCGTTCCAAACGGGCCTAGATGTCAATCTAGCAATCTAGCATTGCCTCAAATCTTTTTGAAGTCAAGCTCAAATCTAGTGATGTAACTAGGCAGCTCAAGTGCTAGCCAAGTCGGCTGAAAGCCTGAAACATGTGCTGGATTGGCCTGAACAAATGAGGAGCCAAACCGGATGAAAGGTACGTACGTAGTTCCTCTTTAAGTATTTTCATCGTTACATGAGTCGGATGTCGCTCCGTCTTGTGTACTAATCGATTCAGTTAAATAAAACGCTTCCCATTTCGTCTTAAAAGAACTTAGATAACGTGAAGATTAGTACGTACTAATTAAGCGTAGGGCCGGTGAATAATGCCTTGCTCCAGTTCATTTTTGTACCCAGTTAATCCACGGATAAACTAAGAATTGACTAGCACGCGTCCGGGCGATCTGAAGCTGAATAACGCTCGTTTCACTTACATTCTCTGATCAATTGCTGACGAGCGAATGCCAAACGGAGAGTAGCTCGACCGGTCCGACGATTCTTCAGGCGGAAGCGAAAGGAACGATGAGCGCACCAACCTCGGCGAACAAGCGCGCACACCGCGCGCTGCCGTGTAAAGCGTACAAGGTGATCTACATATCGGATAAGTGATTAGGCACTACCATCTCTCTCTCTCTCATTGATCCCCCACCTCTTTTCATCACCATGTGGTACTTTGAAGCTTTTCTTCTTCGTCGTTCTCTGTCACATGGGGAAAAGAGAGAAAAAAAATTCTATAGGATCTGGTCCATAATTCTATTAATGTAGATCAACTCTACTGTGTGACATGTGTCTTTTCACGAATCTCAAAGCGTGATATGTTAGCCTTCAGTGTTCAATTCGTGAAAATTTACATCAGTGATTTATAGGGTTGCGCGCTTTGAGATCCGTAAAAAAACACGTGTCACACAATGAAGTTGGTCTACATTGATGGAGTTGTGGACCAGATCTTGTAGGATTTTTTTTTTCCGAAAAAGAGAGGAAAAAAGAGAGCTAGTTCCAGCGCGAGCGTCACTCCCCACTGTTCTCGTACTGCATTGGCATCGGCAAAGCCCTGGCAGGAGTCCAGGCACCATGGCGAGAGAAACAGGCAACTTCAATTCCAACTTTGCATTCGCCTATCCGACCATCGATCTCTGCATATAGCTGCTTTTATGTCCCTTGAGACTTGGTGTGCCCGGACTAAACACTACAGTGGTATCCTTTGCTTGTCGAGGAGGAGAAACGGCGAACAGTGGTACGCTGCTGTTGCTACGATGGATTCCTGTGTTCTTGGACGCATGGCCGGGAAAAGGATCAGATATTCAGATCATCAGAAAGAGGTGAAAGCTAGCAGCTGAAAGGAGGCTTTTTTATTCTTTAATCTTTTTTAAAAAATATTTTAAAGATAGTCTTTTCATAACTTTATTTCTAATTTTGATCTATTTGGTCACGTCATGACCCGTGCTGTGACTAAATTGTGCTGTCACGCCGCCGATCCCTTTGAACGTGTCCGTTTTAGGCTAAATCCTATCACGTCAAGAGGAGTGGCGTAAAGCACAGTTTGATCACGCCGCGGTTGGTGGCGTAACAACACAGGTTGGTCACGCTATGAGGCAGAATTAAAAATAAAATTAGGAAGAATCTATCTTTAAAATAACTTTAAAAATTAAATAATAAAAAGAATACGATGAAAGGAGGCTGGCTACCTGCAGCTAGCTTCTCATCGCCAACATGTGTTCATGCTTTGTCTGCACGTACGTACACATGTTTGTTTGCCCTGCTACTGCTTCTGCTACTATTTCACTTGACTTTTCACGTAACCCTAGTCAATGTCTAAGTGCTGCTGAGGTGGACTCCATGCAGTGCCAAGTCGATCTCGACGTGACCGCAAGCACGTAGCAAACTAGCACTCGGCAACGAAGTAATCAATTAAGGGCATGTTTGGCCCGGGGGATTTGGATTAAAATTCTTACGATTCAATTCGAATTTGAGCTAAACTTCTTAAAGAAATCCATTCATCCAAACAACCCCCGAAATCTCTATTAGAGAATGGCGCCCAATGTACGTAGGTGGCCACTATTAGTATAAGGACAACCTAATGATATAGATCGCAATGTTATAGTAGTTGTTTGGTTGAGTTGTTGGTTCGAAACCTTATTTTTTTCTTCTTAAAAGTAAACACACGCAACTCCTTCCTTCTATGTATTCTCGTTTTTATATACCAATATTACGGTTGTATTAGGTACGAAGAACACCATGACTGTCTAATTCTAGAACTAACTACAGGTTCTAATGTGTGTGTTGTGTCATGTCGTACAATGGAACTAGGAGTTTTTTTTTGTGCTCATTTAGTCTTTTTTAAACGAAATAGTAAATATAGTCCTCCATATTCGAAATTACAAAATTGGTATCCTTACTGCGCTCCGCTACCCACGGTGGGACAGTGCGCATACCATCTTACCACAGATTGGGAGCGCGGCAGGTGGCTTGCCACGAACTTAGAGCATGGTATGTGGTTTCCGTGGATTGAGAGCGTGATAGGTGCATGTCATAGTATTACTTTTGTAATTTTATACGAACGAAAACTACTTTTGATATTATAAATAAAAAACGTGTTAATTCAGCCAAATACTTTGTAACCAGCCAGGCGATGGATGCGTCATGTCAATGCCACGTGAAGCAAAGGAGAAAGAGGTCAAGTTGTATGCTAAAGAAAGGAAAGGTGGTGTATGCATGCATGGACCGGGCGAAAGGATGGAAGATATGGGGAAACGCTTTTCGCCAAGATATGAAGCGATTAAGTTTGCCATGTCGGCATTGCACATTTGCAGCCGCTTTGGCGTCGCCCTTCACCCGTCCGGCCGGGCCTCGTTGGTCGTGGCCATTTTTAGCTGATGGTGTGGTGGGGGCTACGACGATATCAGCATGTTAATTTTAGTTATCTGCTCTCCAATCCGTCTCTCTCCCTTTTGCTAATATTGCAATGGGTAGATCGTAGATAGATGCTGGCAAGAGATAACTTTACTTAATAGATGCACAGATGCTACCTGAGTGCTCGCCTCTTTTCTATCCTCCTTTGTCTGATCCGAGATTTGTCATGGAGCAGTTTTAGCAGTTTTAGGTAAAAGCATGTTTGGTATAGTCATAGGATTCATGGGATCTTTCAGGGATTGTTTGGTTGCCAACCCGAGACAAAATTTTCCTAGCTGGGGACAATCCGGATCTTGTTTGATTGGTGTTCTGAGCTTCCTTCTCCCTCGCCTGGCTTAAGCAGTCCCGGCACTCTGTCAGCCTGAGCCATCAACCAAAATCGTGGAGTTTTTTTTATTTTTTTTGCTTCCTAAAATAGCAGTGTGACATGCGAAATAACAAATATAGCCTTCTTCGCACATTAAACATAAAAATAACACCGTATAATCGCGGACGCGACACCTGACCTCTCGTCCGTACCTGGAGCGGAACTCCTAGCCGTGCCCCAGGGCCCGGTCCCTCTCGCTGTCTCGCATATGCAGTGCTAACTAGTTGCACAAAATTTATTAGGACTTTTTGCATCGTGCCGATCGATGGAGCGGAGCCCACACAACGTGCACATATGGAGTATGATGCATGCCTTGGGACACGTACCACAGAAAACAAAGTAGACGAATTGAAGTCTCCAGCTAATTAGAGAATTAATGCACGTACAGTTACCGTGGAAAACTGCTGTGCAAAGCTCATACTTAAACAGTTCATGCATGATCGATCTGACAGTAGATGCAAGTACAACAGTTTAATTACACCAGTTCACAAGAACATTCATCTGCTGCATCCATGCATGTGCATCTAAGGTGGAAAAAAAAAGCTCGAAATTCACAAGCCAGTCAGCTCGTTAAAGGACTAGGCTCGAATCTGGGCTATGCACGAGCCGAGCCGAGCTGGCATTTATGCTCGTTATCTTAACTAGCCAAGTTCAAACCAGTTCACGAGCAACTCATTAAGCTTGTTTATATTAGAACCCAACCCAATAAGTGAATCTTTGATAGTATTGGTACTTTTTCACGTCGTAATTGCATAAATGACCGGCTCCAAATAGTATTTGAAAAAATAGCACTATTCGTTGTGCGGGAACCCCTCCCTGCCCACCACGTCGCCGTTTCCTCACGGCCGTCGTGCAGAAAGCTACTGTAGCACCGGACGCATGAGAACACTGTAGCAACTTTTTTTAAACCATTTATGCATACTTTTGTATAAATTTTTAAATATAAAAAAATAGCTCTAAAAGTTATGAATTTTTTTGTTGAGACTCCTCACATAGTGCACTTGCTTGTGTAATTTTTTAAAATTTTATCCATTCTTAATTTTTCTAAAAAATCCCTACAAATAGTATAATTAAATGAATTTTTTTTAGAAAACATCAGAATGGATAAAATTTTAAAAACATTACACAAGCAAGTACACTATATTAGAAGTCTCAACAAAAAAATTTCATAATTTTTGGAGCTAATTTTAGATATTTCAAAATTCCTACAAAAAGTTTGCATAAATGATTTTTTATAAAGAAAAAAAAGAAAAAAAGGGTTGCTACACTGTTCCGTCGTGCGTTGTCGAAAGAAGAGCGCTATGGAGGGCAGGGAGGGGTTCCCGCACGGCCATGCAGGAAGGGCGATGTGGCGGGCGGGGAGGGATTCCTACATGGCGACCGTGCGGGAACGGTGCTATTTTTGCAAATTTGGTTTGGAGCTTGTCATTTCTACAATTACAACGTAAAAAAGTGCCAATACTACCAAAAATTCGCAAAAAGTCATAGCCCAACTAGAACAGGCCCAACCTAAACCTACCAATTTAGCCCAACAAGCTGCAACCCTATCCTATCCACATAGCATCTAGCCTCTGCCTGGCGCGCTCTCCTTCCGCGTTTGGCCCGGTACCCTCTCGCGGTCCCGAGCCAAACGAGCCAACTCGCGAGTTCATAATGAGTCGAGCCGAGCTCAGTTCCTTAATGAGCTCGACTGAGCTGAGCCGAGTTAGCTCGTTATCCACCCCCTATGTGCATGTGTGGACCTAGGTCCAAGCAAACCGAGAATGTACAGTGCAACTCTGTATGTACTCCATGCATCTTGTAGCTAGGTCTAAAGTGAGCCATCGTTTATGACGCGTGATTAATCACATACATCATAATTTAATTATGACTAAATTAATAATACATCGTATGATTTCATGCGTCCTAATTTCAGCGTGTAATAATTAATTTATAGTGTATGTGATAATACATCGCATGATTTCATGTGACAATAATTTTTTTGAAAAGTGCGATAATGCATAGGAAGTCAGGCATACAAGGAAAGCGTGTGATTTTATACGACCGATTTGATACGCCCTATTTGGAATAATTTGTCGTAATAAACTTGGTAATCCTGTTTATTCTTGGTAATAATTTGTAATAAACTTGGTATTCTTTGACTAGTAATATTTTTCTAAATATTTATAATTCCACATGTTTATAACCAATTTATTTACAATATCTTTAAAACTGGTTAGAATTAGTAGTAAAATGACACTAATGACAAATGATTATATGATAAACCATAGGCATGGAACACAACATCAGGTGGAGCCTAGCTGAATTATTCTGCTTAAGTATAAGCTTCGCCATGAAAAAATGCATGTACAGTACTGTACCGTGAAAAAAATGCACATACAGTAACTGCACGTACGACTGAATTTTCAGGGCAAAGCCGAGGACATCTTCAATAGTACAATATCAGCCATCGGTTAGCTATTTTATGTCATTAAAATCTTAGATGGAAGAGAGAAGCATGAGAGAGAAGGGAAACTGTCTCTTCCTCAAACAACCATCTCTACATATGAATCAAGACAAATCAACTAGTGCATGTGAGAGAGGGGTAAAGGAGTGAAAATATTATAAATTTGGTATGAATTTTAGAGACAACTTGCTAGAGACAGTTTATTGAAGGTGTTGTCTTTAAATATGTCTTTTGATGTTGTGAAGTTGATATAGCAAAATTAGAAACAATATTATTAGAGATGAACTGGGTCACTGTACGTGCATTAATTCTCTAATTAGTTGGAGACTTCAATTCATCGCTTACTTTGTTTTCTATGGTACGCGTCCCAAGGCATGCATCATACTCCATATGTGCACATTGTGTGGGCTCCGCTCCATCGATTGACACGACGCAAAAACTCCAAATTAATTTTGTGCAGCTAACTAGCACTGCATATGCGAGAGGGATGGGCCCTGGGGACACGGACGAGCCTCTCCATGGGCACGGAGGCGCTCTAGCCTGCAGCGCGGACGAGTAAAGTGGTGTCTCGCGGTTTCATAGTGTTATTTTTGTCTTTATATGTGAAGAGGATTAGATTTGTTATTCTGCATATTAACAGTGCTATTTTAGCAAAACACAAAATCGCACGTCAGAGCAACAGGCAGCAGCAAGAAAACACAATTAATGAGTCAATGAAGCGTATCAATTTTAACCCGTTGTGTTGTCGCCGGCTGCTCCATACGACGGTTGTCGACATCGCCGGCTACTCGCCCAGACCTCGCCAGATCCCGCGCCACACCATTGGACCCGCCGCCGCCGCCACGCTAGACCTCGCCGGATTCCCACGTCCCTTGAACTCCGCCGCCGCCTAGACGTGAAATCTTGGGAACCCGTCGCCGTCGTGACCCAGTCGTGCGTCACCTCGATGTCTCCCACAATCGATCAATTGGATCAGCCATGTGGCCCATGGTGGTTATGGTAAAATTGGGGATGGTTTTGTTGGGCCGGATTGTATTCTAATTAAAGGTACGGTAAAATTGGGGATGGTTTGTTGGGTCGGATTGCATTCTAATTAAAGGCACATTCCAAGCTTTACGCTTCCTCGTTCACATTTAGGTTTTGTGTTTTTACTCACACGCTGGTCTCCAACCGAACAAGGTAACCCTAGTCATGCCTGAGCAAGCAAAAATTATTTGAATTTCAGGCTACCTTCTGGCATCACATTTTCTCATACATGTCACGTCACCTAGGCCTCCAACCAAACAAGCTCTCAGACTTTCTCTTCAGGTAGTGTGGATTCTTTAGGATTCACAGCCTGGAGGATGAATTTTAGAGAGGGTATATGCCGATGTTTTAATATCGAATTTATGAAATGAATGCTAAAGGGGTTCCTTGATCGAGACTACATAAGAATGAGACACATAGATTTAGACATGTTCGTGCCTTCTCCTGAGAGAATAACAACCCTAATCCTGTGTTCTGTATTGATTATGTTTACAACAAGAGAGAAGTCAGCCAATGTTAGAACTAATGACTTATGTCTTATTTGTTGCTTGCGTCCTCTTCTTCTCTGTCCACCGGCGTTATCCCTTATATAGCGTATGAGGATGGTAATTGCACATGCCAAGAGGCATCCTAACAGTTGATGAATTACACACGTTGATGGCAGTTATTATCAGAGAGACAACGCTTCCCATGTTCGCCTTGCGGTTATGACAAAAGACAGAGATTGATACATATAGTTAAACCAAGCACATATCTACTACTGTGTGTAACTAAACACAACGTATAAAGTCTCTAGTCGATTGGGCCCATATGCCTGTGGTCCTTATCAACCATATAGTGATCGTGATTGACTTTGTTATAGTAGAGCTTACGACCATAAGGTAGTCGTAGTAGAACTTACAGTCAGTAGGTGGTCGTAGAAGATCTTACGATCACTAGATGACACTAGAAATACTTACAACCATAGTAGAAAATCCACACGAATTACCCATCTAACCGAGAGTCAGTGGGAATCGAATTATGACAATTAACCAGAAAAACCAAAGTACCAGAAACAGACTATGCAACGACTGACCTCCTTAATCTTCTCCAAGACTTGAATTTTAAGGTTAAGCTAATGAATCTTCTGCCAAAAGAACCCAATCCACTAAAATGTCTGGATCCTAAATGAACTCCCCTACTCACCAACTTCAGTATACAGTCCCTCTTGCTGAGGCTATGTTTGGAAAAAGGAATTTCCAGAGGAATTAACCTATTTCCTGTGTCGAAATGGGCCTGAAAGGGTTAGCATGCGGGAGGTCCATTAGCATTTGGGCCACCCCCCACACATAACTACAGTAGGCCTCAACCTGTGTGACCCCCATTAGTACTTGGGACAGTCAGATTACATGATTCCATCACACAGTGAATATTACTAGTTCTTGTAACTAGATACTAACCTTACTAGAATCTGAAATTTTTGCGTTCTCAAACTAGATGAGACTTTGTGAATGTTTCATCACTTTAATACCAAGTCCTGCTAAGGTAGCAGTAACCTGCACGAGCCTAGCTTGATTCCACTCGCGGTAAATATCTTCACACCTGCTGTGCAACAGTGCAAGAGGCAAAGGAATCAGCATCTGCCATGCATGCTCAAGTGATCAGGTGGACCACCACCGCTGTCCTAACTGCCTAACTTTTCACCATTCAGGCAGCGAGAGCAGAACAGTGGCCACTCAACACTGACAGTGCAGCTGTGCGAGCAGATCTCACAAATTGGCACCGGACAAGACATGCAGTAACCAACAAGATCCGGCCCTGCATGCACTTGTTTACTGATCCGTCGTGCCAGGATTCAGATATCATGTCGATCATCGAAACGGAGAAGAAAGCATGAAGTTAACTCGGGATTCAGGAGAGAGACCATGTTGCGCACAAAAGAAACTAAACTCATGTGATCAGTTCATCGACCCATCCGCACTACCTTGGTTGCAAAATCATACTACTTTGATATACATATAGTACTACGGCCCGAGGTCAGTGTCGGGGATGGCACATGGCGGGTGCATGGGCGCCTGCACGGCTGCACGAGGGATGCCTCCGGGCGGTGCTGCGCATGCCGCCCGGAGACAGCAGCGTACGCGAGCCGCGAGCGATCGCGCGCGCGGCCGGTGCCGTGGGCTCGCTCTACGACGACAGCCAGTGGCGCCGGGCGCTGCAGAGCCACGTGAGAACGACGGCCGCGAGATGAGCGAGGGGACTCGGCGCCGACAGCGAGGCGCGGCTCGACGCGTACCCGCCGAGGAAGGAAACCGTGTCGTTGGTCGGAGGCAGGCCCGGCGACGGGTTCGTGCCGCCGACGGATGACTTGAGGCTGCAGCAGATCAGAGTTTTCAAAGGAAGCTAGTTGATTGGCAACGTTAGTACGTGTACGTAGGTAATGAGTTGGGACACTCGACGTCACAAGATTATGATTTGCTATTTTTAAATTGTTTGAAATTTTTTTATGTTTAAATTAATTGTTACGATCGATGTAGAGATTCATACGCTATATATGATTGGATTTTAATCTAATAGATAAAAAATATAATTTATGCTAAAAAAAATTCAACCACCTTACAAATAAACAATCCCAACAAGATTTGTTGATGCGACCAACCACATTTTAAGGAAAGCTTTGGCGGGACAGAACGTTAAGCCCATAATTAATCGTGTGCCACGTCGATGCATGCATGATCATTGATCAACCATCCATTCGTGCATGCAGCGATTCACGTCCAGGTCAATGATTTGCGTTTGCATGAACAGAACTATCCTGAAGCATGCAGTGCTTGGTACACCGGACTAGATGCATTAGACGGACGGAACCGACTCAATTACCTGGAGATGCTAGGGCAGAAGACGACGAGGTAATTGGCGGTGCCGGACGTGCAGGTGAAGGTGGAGGTGGCGTCGTCGTAGGCGTAGCTGTAGGCCCGCGGGCACGCGTTCTTGAAGAACTGCGAGTAGGCCGACGGCTGGCAGGTCGTCGGGCTGCTGTAGGCGCCGCTGCAGCAGTCCTCGGGGCGCCCGAACGCCTCGCACGCGCTCTTGCAGGCGATGCCGGCGCCGTCGGTACCCGCCACCTTCAGGTCGGCGGGGCACGGCCCGTTCAGGTCCACCAGGCAGCCCGTGGCGCCGCAGCTCGCGCCGGCGCCGCCCTGCGGCACCACGACCATCGGCAGGTTCGAGCCGTCCACGAGGCTCACGTCGTAGAAGTCGTTGCCGCCCGCGCCAGCGAGGGTGAACTCCGCGAGCGTGGTGGGCGGCACCGCGCCGCCGCCCGCGCACTCGACGGTCCCCGAGCCGCAGTCGCCGGTGGCGCAGGTGAACCGGCCGGACGCCTGGTCGGCGGCGCAGAGCGTCCGCCCCCAGATGCGGCCGGACCACGCCCCGGGCGCGTCCACGGCGCGCGACTCCCCCGGCGCCAGCGCGAAGCCCGTGGTGGCCAGCGGCGGCGTACCGGCGCTCGACAGGAGCCCCGGCCACACCGTGTAGGCACAGGAGTTGGTCAGCGTGAACGTCGTGCACAATGCCCCTGCGCAGCAAATCAACACATCGTAAATACGCTACATTGCACATTCAAAGGCAACTGATCGACCGACGACGTAGGTACCTGAGAAGAGTGAGCTCAGAAGGAGAGAGATGGAAAGCAGCAGGTGAGTTGCCATTGCAGAAAGCTAGATCAGAAGTGACGGTTGCTCAGCGTAAGCGTTTCTTGACGATTTTGGTTGGAGTTTGGGGAGACGCGATGCGATGCGCGCAATCATGTGCCGACTTATAAGAGTGGAGAACAGGAGGGCCTGGGCTTGCAGCCAGGCTCGTGATGGGCGGCGGTGCTTGCAGTCAACAGGTTGTCCTGTACTCCTGTGCCAACCTCACGAGAGAGACGAAGAGAGGCTTTTTTAGAGTGCACGACGGACATACTCATGTATATACACCATATGTACGCTCACACGCCACACATACACACGCACACGTGAGTGTGTACTTTTTTATAATAATTTTTTTTTGATAATACGTGGGTGCATAATTAACACACGTCTAATATAGAGTGGAGGTTAACATCTTATAGAGCGTGGGCACACGTTTTGACCACTGAACACAACCACGTGTGCGTATACTATTTCTAAAGTCACCCGAAAAATAAAACGTGCGAATTCGATCCCAAAGATCGAACCCGAATAGGCTGCCTGCTCGACGGCGGAGAGAGCCACCTGGGGTACGCTCGGTCCTCACAAAGAGAGGCTTTTGCATCGGACAGTGCCGATGCCGTTTTAAATTATACAGCGAGTCCATGGCGCCTCTGGCGCTGGCGTTGATGCAGCTAGCTCAACGTTCGAGTTTGCAGAGAGGGGCAAGAGCCCATCAGAGGCCGCCACGTGGTGCGCTATGAGTTGCCACAAAGCGAACGATATCTTACTCGTGTGCTGCGGCACACCCGTCCCATTTTGCAATGGGCGATTGGAGAAAGATAAACCTGGTACCAAGGACCAAGCAACGCAAGGGCTTTCCGTGAACTCTAAACCAAAAATTACCAAGCAGCAGTCACTCTAAACAATATGGAGTACTCCAGTTCTGCAGCCTAATTTTGACCACTTGCAGTTTTTTTAGGGCGATCACTTGCAGTTTTACTATCTTCACTTTACGTTTCTGCTCGTCTAGTCGTCTTTACAGTAGCTTGAAGCAAATGCTCTGAACCAAAAAAGTGAATCTAGAGGAGAGAGATGCGTGCGTTCTGTTGTTGTGGTCGGGTTGCAGAGACATTCGTCATCCTTCCCAGGACTGACGGACGACAAGCGGGATTCGCGGTGAAGAATCTCACTGATCTCCCTGAGTTCGCTGCCAACTGTGCGTCTCCATATGCATGCTCAGGCCAGAATTTGACCCCATCTCTGCCTGCCATCACGGTCTGTTCTTCAGGTGTGGAACTAGAATAAAAATGATCAGGCTTCACTATTTTATCATATATAACAACATATATAATTTTGAAATAACAATATACTAAATAGTAATTTATGCGGTAAATATTGACAAAATGCATCATCCGACCGGATGTTGGGTTGAAACAGGGTGTACAACTTTTGAATCGTCTCTCTAGTATATATAGACTAATCTTATTTTAACTTTTTTTGCCTGGTTCCTCTTCGCGTCGTCCTTCCTTCGACGCCTCTGTTCCTTACATTTGTGTGCATATTAATCCTCTTGTTCAGAAGGAACTTCGGCATGAGTTTGATACTATGGTGATTTTGATTGTTTGGCAAATACGGAAGAAGCGCAACACACGAGTCTTCAACAATATGTATCAGTTATATCAATCAATCCTCAATAGTTGCTGTCAAGAAGGCCAGCTCTAGAGATGCAGCCATAATAAGTCTCATTGTCTCTAGGTGGTGGGGTGTATATCACACTTTTGGCTACATGGGTAGTGAGTGAGTTTTGAAGTGTCATCTTCCTGTAGCGTAGTGTTTGGTAGTGTTTCTTTGTTCGGTTGTTTTGTTGTTTGTCTTCTTTTTTATGTCTGTGTTGATTGGCGGTGATTGCTTATTGACACCGTGTTGTTAAACTTTGCGGTCGTATTTCTACAAACGTCTTGTTTTCTTTTCCCGCTTAATGAATAGCACACAAAGCTTTTGCGTCTTGTCGATAAAAGAAATACTCTGGTCCGGCCAGCAGGTTCTTCCTCCAACCCTAATTTCGGTATTTCCCCGTTCCTCTCCTCTCTCCTCTTCGGTTCTTCCTCTAGGCTCAGTGAAGATCGGGCGCGAAAAAAGGCGCACGGAGGCGAGGCGTGATGCGCGCGACGGGGTTGCGGCCGTGCGGCATCGTGCATGAGATATCCACGGTCCACCGAGGTATTTTTTATAATACAAGCTCGCACCGGATTTTTTGAATTCCTGGTTGGACCATTTTTTTGGCTCAGTAGCTAGGTTCATGTGATATTAGGTTACATCTACGGACTGGTCATTACATGGAAGAGATGAATTGTACCACCGCCTGATTGGTTATTCACATGAGTTACTGTATATATGAATACAGGGAGATTCATAGTGTTGTGCATTAACACGTGATCTCCACTGTCTAATAAAAACTACTAGCATTGATGGCCTCAAGTAGTACTAATACTTGTTTAATCGGCCGCACAAATTTGTCTGGTTACCCTTGAGTTCAGATGGACGGCTCACCTCCCCTGGTTACGAGGGTAGTGTGTGTCGATCCAATGGATGGGGATATGTGCCGTCGACAGAGTGAACCAACCGTACAAATTTATCAGCAGCATGCTGCTTAGTGCTAACCACTGCCTGACAGGATAGATAGACAATTGTGAGATTCTGCTGCTATGCTCAGAATTTTCTGTAGTCGACTGTGTGTTCCCATCAATTGGATCGTTTGTTTTTGTCTCTGAATCTTAACACTCCTTAACGTCAAACTCGACGTGTGATAACTCTGCATACGTAATCCCACCCCCGGAATTCCACTGTTTGTAACAGTAAATAATTTAACTCGAATCAGAATTTTTTTTTCTCGCGTTACAAAAGGGACTTACGAACTGTGAAACCCCTGGGCCTAGCCTAACATTTCGAACAAGGAAACAGCTACGAATTCGCACGGGCGCATCTAAGCGGCCCAAAGATCAGAGCCTCTTCTGCAGCATCTTGATCTAGACTTAAGCTAGGCCCATTTCATCTCTCAAAGATCCAAAAAGAAAATGGGCCCGGTAGTGCCTACTAGAGACTGGACATCTTGGGGTGCAATTTTGGGTCATTGGCAAACCCAGTTGTTACCCAGACCTCTCACTCTCTCTGCGTAAAATAATCAAACTGATTCATCTGATAAAAACTTACTTTGGTACCAAGACGAGTTAGAATAAAAAAGAGGCATTGTATCTGTATGACCACAGTTGTGTGGCCCGGCAAAATTACCACAGTTTGTGTGCCTACCTCCTCCCAAGTACAAGAACCGGGCTTACATTACAGGCCTTACAGCCACTTTAAAACAGAATATTGGCACTACTGGAAAACATGGTTAAAATCGTTGTAGGCACACATTTATTCAACGCACTGAAGAATCAAATGCAGACAGACTAAACTACCAGCTTAACACACCATGCCAATCAATTCATCGGCACCAACTAATCCGCGCAAGAGATTGATTCTAAAAGCAAATCCGCAAGAGAAACGTGTTGTTTCTGTTAAGAAATTGGGCCCAGGACCGGGAGTCCTGGCCCAAGGTGGGCTCCTCATCCCAAACCCTAGAAGGGTCGTAGCCTATAAATAGGGGGTGCTATTCATTGTAAAGGATTGATCGTTTGATGAAGGAATAAAGAGAAGCAAGAAGTCCCCCTACATCTCTGTGTTCTATCTCTTATTCTGTTCTTGTTGTTCATGCATTGTTCTTACGATTCTATGCATGTCTACGAGGTAATCGCTCGGACTGGACTCGCCAGCGACGGTTCCTCAACACGTTATCAGCACGATCGACTCTCCTCGTATCGAAAAGGTAACCGTCGATGAACGACACTCGTAGATTGAATTGTTTTTCTAGATTGCTTTCAATTCTGCAAATTTGGCTTTCTAGATTGGTTTCCTACGGTGCAAATCCGCTCTAATCTACCGCGAGCCGACTTGAAGTCGCCGGCCAAGCCGATCGGTGGGTTGCATGAAAGAGTAGATGATGATTGTACCGTAGGTTGTAGATGCAATCGCATGAAAGGCACCATGTGTATGGCACCGCATGCAAGCGGCTGTCGCTACCTCCGCGATACGTTACCGGTCGGCATAGTCCGCCATCACGTATCGCCATAGAGGCAACGACAGTGCCACGCCGCTAACACGCTGCAAGCACGCACACGACGGCATGAAGCCACGCCTCAATTGCAATCTTGCACTACATTACAATGCATAACTTCGCATGAATAGTACATCGCATGTATGAACAGTAATTGCATATGAACAGTAATTACATATGAAAAAAAAATGTCGATGGCCTGAAGCCTTCACAGCACGGTTACACCATCCCCCGGCCGGCTTGAAGCCGACGCGCATCGCAAGACGGCACCGCCTCCGCCACCTTGAAGTGCGCGCACTTCACCCACGCCGCCGCGACGCGGCCCGCCCACGACCGTAGCCACCTAGTGCACGCCGTCGGCGCCGCCGCGGAAGCTCGCCGTATTTGCCTTGCACGACGTCGCCGGAGCCGCCTTGGCTTCGCCGCCATCCCGCTCGCGCCACGGTCACCAGCCCCTCCCACGCGCTCGAAGCGCCGCCCGGCGTCACCCCGCCCGGCATGGAACGACCGGCCATGCGTCACCCAAACAAGCAAGAAAGGGGAAAGGCGCGCGCGGCAACAAGGAAAAGGGCGTCACCGTGTCGCCGTCCGCCCTGGCCGGCGCCGTCGTCGTCTGCACGGCCCGCGGCAATCTTGCCGCGCGCGCCGCCGCGCCACGCCGCCGCCGCCGCGCGCGCGCGCCGCGCCATGCCGACGCCGCCGCCAGCCCACCGAGCCGCGCCTCCCTCCCCCGGCCGGCGCTGGCACCAACACCACTCCGCCGCCGCGGCCGCCGAGCAACATCGCTCCCGCGCCCCGCGCAGCCGCCGAAGCTTAAGCGCCAAAGCGCCGCCAGCGGCGCTCGCCAGACGTGGGCGCGCGCCGAGCCGCCGCCGCCGCCGCCGCCGAAGCGCGCGGAGCGGTTGCCGCCTCGAGCTCCGCGGCGCCCCATAGAAGCCGCCGCCATGACAGCACAGGGGTAGGGGAAACCCTACCCCGTCGGTCTCTTTTGGAACGGCCAAGTGGGCCGGCCCTTTATGGGCCAGGGAAAGGTAAATGGGCCAGGAGAAAGGGGGCCCGGTCGGAATTCCGGGAAAAAAGAAAAAAACGGAGGGGGCGAATGAAAAAAACAAGAAGGGGGGAATTGAAAAATCCCGATATTTGCAAGAAAGTCCTTCGAAATTCTGAAAATTGCGAGAAATTTTGCGAATAAGGAATTTTACGAAAAAAAACCTCGGAATTACTGAAAATTACGCGAATTTTCTCTCAGAACTGAGATTTCGTGTTTTAACCCCTTGGAATTGCAGAATTCACCGAAAATACTTTTTCCAGCAGAAAAGGACCTCGGGAATTCAATTTTGAATCAGTTTTTGCATATGAAGCATGTTTAATTTTGTTATTATTATTTCTATGCAATTTATTTACTGAATTTACTGTTTTGATTATCTGTGATTGTTTATATTACTTTTAATCACTGAAAATAGCAGTAAATCATGAAAATGCATAGAAAAATACGGGATCACGAACCGGAAGTTCGAATAGCATTATGAGAATTTTGCAACCATCTTACACAAATTACCAGCAGTAATCTTATGAATTTGGCATGAATGTGAAGATGACTGGCATCATGAATCAGGAATTCGAAGAACCGACCCAGCATGGCCAGATTTTGTATAAAAATTTGTATCATTCTTCAATTCTGTGGTAATGTAATCACAGATGAGCAGAAGATTAAGACGACTTTCTACCTTTCACCCAAACGCGGTGTAATCTGCACACAACTATCGTCATTACGACTACATGAAGTTTGCCGAATTAATTGACATCATGCAAGTTGCAGAAGCTCAAGATGATGTTCTAAGAAAGAACTTCATCTCGCAGCCACCTAATGGCAATGTTGGCCATGAAGCCACTACTAGTAGCTACAAGGTGATGAAGCCTCTCACGAATGAGAGGAGCAAGAAGGGTAAGGTAGTGCGTCGCACATTATTGATGCTTTCCAGTCTAAGAAAAAGGGCAAATGATAGCATGAGGCACACCTCGCCATTGCAGGCACAGAGGATTCGCATCCATTAGTTGCACTTATGAATGTGGACAGCCCAGTAGCAGCCCCCATCATCCCTCCTTTGAACATCGCAGCGGCCACAGATGTAGCTGCCCAAAAGGAGAAGATCGCGCATGGAGCCAATTGAGGCATAAGTTCTTGAATACTTCGTCTATTAGATCTAGTGCACGCATTGCACTCGAATCTTTTATAGTAACTGCGATTTGTAATTAAAGCAGAATTTTGAATTATTGAATAATGGTTGCAAGCTCTAGCAGAGCAAAGCATTAAATTCTTATTATGAGTCCCGCAAGGCTTATTTTTCCCGTTTTTATAATAGCAAGTTACGTTCTGATATCTGAAGTATTTTATTTATGTGTTGCTTGCTTTCTGCTACATATTAATAAAGTACATTATATTAGAACACGTGTGGCGCCCTATGGAGGAAGTGTGCTTAGCATGTAGCGGCACAATGAATACCATCCTGAGATAAACGGAAATTTTTCCAGTCGATCAGCAAAAATACTGGTAGTTTTACGACAATCGCAGACAGTGATACTTGTATAATAGGCTCATGAAGGGCCATATTTATACTACCAATGGGCACAATTTTGGTCATTGAAGAAGACTTGTTGTACCCAGAATCGACTAGAACTCTCAAGGATATTTGCGCTAACAGTTTCCATGTAGAGACTGATGAAGAGTATGGTACAGAATACCTGCTCACTACAAAGCATAAAGAAAGTAAAAAATGGCATTAGAATGTCTTCCTTCATATGAAACTGGGCTATACTACACTAATATTAAGGCATTTGCAGCCTGTACTGCCCTGAAAACTGTATTTAGAAGCTCTGAACTTATCTATCTCTGGTATGATAGATTATGCCGCATAGGTCTTAGGATAATGAGAGATATAATTAACAATTCACAGGGACATAATATGAATATAAAGAATTTCCCGAATCTGGAAGATTTTGTGTGCCCCGCATGTGCCACCGGGAAATTAATTATTAGACTTTTTGCTCTGAAAGCGAAGGATGAAGTCCCTGCATTCCTGACCGTATCCAGGGAGACGTTTTGCGGTCCTATACAGCCCCTGTAAGGGTCAATTAGGTATTTTATAGTGCTCATCGATGCTTCCTCGGAATGGTCGCACGTATGTTTATTGTCTACGAGAAACCATGCTTTTGCAAAGCCAATCTCGCAGATAATTAAATTAGAAATATTTTCCCTGATCATCATATGAAGTCCACCTGAATGGACAACGCCGGAGAATTTACTTTGAAAGCATTTGATGATTATTGCATGAAAATGGGAATTAAAAGTTGAGCATTCTGTACCGCATATCCACACCCAGAATGGACTAGCAGAACTTTGAAGAATTGTAATTTACCAACTATATGTTGGGGACTCATGATCTGCTCGTAGCAGCTCTCATCAATTTTAGACCATCGGCCTATAACATCCATCCAACTATGCAACTAGCGCAAGGGTCAGCACTGAAAACTTCTCATCTTCGCAGGTTGGTTTGCAAGGGTTATATACCTATACCACCACCGCAGCGAACTGCAATGGGTTTTTCTCTGAAAGTCTGGGATATACGTTGGTTATGAGACATCATCCATAATCAAGTATTTGGACCATATGACTGGAGATCTGTATAATGCCCGATTCGCTGATAGTACATTAGATGAGATTAGTTCCCCGTCATTAGGGGGAGGAAATCAACCCTTGATAATAATGCCGGGAAATAATTGAAGTCTAGAAGACAATTGAAGTCCAGAAGATAATTGAAATCTATGCATATGACCCGCACACTAGTAAAGCAAATAGAGAAGTCTAGAAGATAATTGCAATCTAGAAGATATTTGAATTGAAGTCTAGAAGACAATTGAAGTCCAGAAGATAATTGATTTGCAAGCATTAGCGAATCAACTGCCTGACCACTTTAGTGATTTGAAGTGCGTGATCAAGTCGCATTTGCCTGTATGCAATGCACCGGAGAGGGGTGAAATACCAATGAAGGTATCCCTAATCCCGCCCGAGGCCTCGAATAAAGGGCGAGAACTCCGGTCCCTCGAATCCGGCAACCGGGGCGCTGGTGAAAAAGGATAAGAAGGACTTGACACACCGATCACCGAAGTGCCGAACGAAGGGTAGCGTTGAGACACGGCATCGATGCGGAACCTTCGAAAAGGCATACGAATTGAACATCCCCATGAAGGAGACATCGGCATGGATGTGTGCGCACACATCGGAGCTGAAAAACTAAAGGACTTGCCCGCAATGAAGCGGCGGTGAGCAAGTAGAAGCATTAAAAGAATCGCCCTTGAAGAAATAGCTATAAGCTTTATGACCTCGGAGAATCTTTGAATATGACAACGACCAATGTCGACATTTATTTTACAAAGAAAATTGCCACAATCAACGATCTTGATTCAGAGCCTGCATTGCTCGCTGAATGAGAGAAAAGATCAGATTGAGAAGATTGGAAGAAGGCAATAGAAACTGAATTATTCTCTCTGAATAAAAGAAAGACGTTTGGGCCTGTAAGCCGCATGCACTCCTCTTGTGCACCCCGCAGGGCATAAGTGGGTATTTGTTTGAAAGGGAAATAAAAAGAAGCAAGGCTTGTTGCACAAGGTTTCACTGCACGTCCAGAAGATGATTATGAAGAAACCTATTCCCCGGTCATGGGCGGAACTCCCTTTTAAATATTTATCTCAATGGCAGTGAACTTGAAGTTAGAAGTGAAATTGATGGATAGGGTACCAGCATACCTTTTTGAAATATTGGATTCGGACATTTATATGAAGATACCTGAATGTATCCCTGTCCCGAACCAAAACAGAGCAAATAGAAATATGTACAGTATGAAACTCAGAAAGTCATTGTACAAACTTAAGCAATCAGGCAGAATGTAGTATAATCGCTTGAAGCGACTTTCTATGCATGAAATGCTACACGAACAATGAGAATAATCTCTGTGTATTTATACGACGATCCCAGAATGGATTTTGTATACGACGATCCCAGAATGGATTTTGTATAATCTCAGTGTATGAAGATGACCTGAATATCATCGGAACCCTGAAGGATATTAAGAAAGCAAGCTCTTACCTGGAGTCGGAGTCCGAAATGAAAGGTTTGGGTAAAACCAAATATTGCTTAGGCTTGCAGCTTGAGCATGCCCCTGAAGGGATATTAGTGCATCAGTTAGCCTACACTCAGAAGGTGTTAGAAAGGTTCGACTTTGCAAAGGCATACCCTTTGAAAATGCCAATGGTCGGAAGACCTTTGCAGCAAGACAAAGACCCGTACAAACCTAAAGAAGAGGGGGAGGAAGTCCTGGGACCAGAATTCCCACACTGAAGTGCAATAGAAGCACTAATGTATTTAGCAAACTGTACTAGAACGGACATTGTATTTGCCGTGATCCTACTAGCAAGGTATAGTGCAGAACCTACCAAAGGCATTGGCAGGGAATAAAGGGCATCTTCCGATACCTCCAAAGAAGCAAAGAATTTAGTCTGTTCTACAGAAAGAACAAAGACTTAACTATGAATGACAATGCAGATAACGGGTACTTGTAGGACCCGTATACAGCCAAATAGCAAACATGCTATGTATCCCTATGTGGTGGAACCGTAATTCCATGAAAATCGTCTAAGCAGAGTCTTGTGCCGACTTCGACGAACCACTCGGAAACAATAGCGTTGTACGAGGCCTCACAAGAATGTGTTTGGCTTCGGCGGATGATTCACCACATCCAGCAGTCATGTGGATTGAATGTCGCACTAACCCCCACTATTATCTATGAAGATAAATGCAGCTTATGTTGCACAAGTACAGATGGGTTATGTGAAGAATCCTCTCACAAAGCATATCAACCCCAAGTTCTTCTATGCTCATGAATTGCAAAAGATGAATGTTTTTAAAGTACTGCATACTAAGTCATGTGAAAATCTTGCAGATTTATTCACTAAGTCACTTCCAGCGTCTAACTTTGAAAGATGCATACGTGAATTGGAATGATGAGACTTAGAAGTGCAGAATTCAGGGGGAGAACCTTCACGAACTCATTATTAAAGCTTGATCATGAAGATCGAGTACCCAAAGAATAAATCCAGGAGATTAAATGAAATTGGGTGGATTGTACTCTTTTTCCCTTGACGAGTTTTCCTGAAGTTTCTCGACTAAGGTTTTTAATGAGGCAATTCGTGCATCACAGCGGAACGTGTATCATGTACTCTTTCTCCAAATTTTTCCCACTGGGTTTTTATGGAGTTTTGATGAGACATGGACATGAAGGATGAGTGCCCAAGGGGGAGTGTTAAGCTGGGCCGGGACCGGAGTCTGGCCCAAGGTGGGCTCCTCATCCCAAACCCTAGAAGGGTCGTAGCCTATAAATAGGGGGTGCTATTCATTGTAAAGGATTGATCGTTTGATGAAGGAATAAAGAGAAGCAAGAAGTCCCCCTACATCTCTGTGTTCTATCTCTTATTCTGTTATTGTTGTTCATGCATTGTTCTTACGATTCTATGCATGTCTACGAAGTAATCGCTCGAACTGGACTCGCCAGCGACGGTTCCTCAACAGTTTCCAACCGCAACAGCCATACGCCCATTTGCAAGTAGCACTCGACAAGAAAAGATAAGAAAAACAAAAGCTTCAGTGACGCAGGCTGACAGACTACACACAAGGGATGAGACTGAAATTACACCAGGAACCTATTCAACCATGTTCAGATAATTTTTACAAGTGGACCACATCAACATCACTGGACGGTGACAGTTCTAGTGGTACCGCGAAATGACGAAACATACCACGTATCTGCCCTGCAAAGAAAGTTAAAAGAACTACACATGGGGATCACAGATCATCACACCACCTGCACATTCAGTTCCTAAGTCACTCGTATATAGGAAGGACACATTCGTATATAGGAAGGACACATCAGCTGTCATTACGAACAGACGGGAACCTGACCTGCCTGGTAAGAAAAGGGTAGAAGGGCTAAATTATGGAACCAGATTGAGATCCAAATAGGGTGCATGCACCAAAAGGTTATCAAAATTCTGCATACCTGAACATGGTTCATACACCAAACAGTTCCATGATAGGAAAACTACAAAGATCAGCTGCCCTTGTTGTGACTTGTGAGGCTTTGGTCAAGGTGATAATTGATGAACTCATGTCACATCACAAGAGAATTGAGTATGTTTTGTTTGAACTGAAGAAATGGACTGTGTTGAAGTTTACAACATTAGCTAGGTGCTTAGCTATGTTACAATACATCCAGATGGGTTCTGAAGCAAATTTGCTGTTATGGAACTGCAAATGGAAAGCACAAGTGTATTACACTCGCAAATCACAAAAACAGCATCACAAGTCCTTGTGTACCTGAAATAATGCGGAGGATGTGAAACATGCAGGGACGCTGCAAGACTTTCTGAACCAAAGGCCACTTCTGCAAAAGATTCATTCAGCATTGCCTCCACAATGCCAGAGTTACTCCAACAATTAGCATATTCACAGAAACATGCTGGCTACAGACCTATAGGCTATTGAAATCAGATTAACCACCTCAGACAGAGTATATACAGAGGTTAAAAAGGATACATTACTAAAATATGCTCAAAGAAGATAAGTGGATCAAGCATGTACCTGGGATGTTGAATATTTATCTAGTAGAAGGTTAACCTCTGTTGCAATTGGCTGGTGACATGATTAGAACCTGTAATTGCACCTCAAGCATAAAAAATAATTGATGAAGTACGCAGTCATCGACTGAACAACGGAACATAATTTGCAAACTTCAGTGCTACTGACAAACAACAGTCAAGCAAACCATGAGGCCATGTGAAGAAAGAAAGTAAGGCTTTTGAATTTAACAAATTTTCTCTCATAGATGAGTGAAATGTAATATACACGATACATCGTTAGGCCAAAGAGAGAACAAGATGCTAATCTCCCCAAACTATACCACCAACAAGAGCAACTCAAGTTCTGAACATCCAAGTCTACAAACCCCCCAGGACACCTGAAACAAAATTACCTCCCAATATCAAGAACCCAACCAAAGATGTAACTTAAACAACTTTCGCCTATGTTGGGGATCAAAAAGGTTTAACCAGAGTATAAATAGAAGCCACTCGATGTATATACAGTACTTGGCCATTGTAAAGAAGAACGACTTGATATTCTCCTTCCATGCCTTTCCGCAAACAGATGTGGGCTAATGGTAGCCTTTTGCGCCTCTGGATTGGTACAGTTCCAACCTGATCTTCGCCTCTGGCAACAAGTTCTCAATTATTGGGTCTTGCATCATGTGCGCTTGTTTGGAGGCCCATTCAAGCACCGTGAGGATCTCTGCTTGTGCCAACTCCTCACTATCTGGGACATTGTGCGCAATGTAACACACAAGGATGAGTGCTGCAAGCTGAACCACCTGCTCACTGAAGTAGACAAGCTGAACAAGATGCCTTGCGCCACCCGCATCGATGATCAATTTAGAATGGTCAACGTGCAGGTAATTCTCTGTGCACGCAAACTTGGTCAGGGAAATTGCAGCCTCGCGAGAGACATCTGCTTCCCTCTCATCAAGAAGCTTCACCAATGGCCCAATGATCCGAGTCTCTGTTGCACGGAAGGTTCTGGACAAGCAGCCTAATGAGATGATGCAGGGAATTAGGAGATCATCATACTCAGCCTTCTCGACAACACGTAGGAGCTGGTCAACAACAGCACGGGCAGCAGGTGAGGTTGGCTTAAATGCTGACCGTCGTAGGTCGGAATTCTGCTCGGCAACACTGCAGATCTCCATGAGAGCCATCGCAGAATTGTATTGCACGTCACCTTCACCTTTCTCAAGAAGAACTGCAAAGCAGAGAAGAGCCCTTGACTCTGTGATGCTCTTACAGATAGCTGCATTGCCCTTGGCAAGCTGCCACAATGCCTTAGCAGCATTGGCTTTCATGTATGACTTTATCTCAGGGTCC
Source organism: Ampelocalamus luodianensis (assembly GCA_036346255.1). Classification (NCBI taxonomy): domain Eukaryota; kingdom Viridiplantae; phylum Streptophyta; class Magnoliopsida; order Poales; family Poaceae; genus Ampelocalamus; species Ampelocalamus luodianensis. Next base: position 95,700,432 of record CM070634.1, on the reverse strand, counting down.
TCAAACTCCCTGCCCCTGGTACTCGTTCCTGACAATGACGCATTGTGCTGCTTCGTTGCAACGACACCTCCATTACTGCTTATGCCCTTACCGCTGCCCCCATTAGATTTTGCGGCAATGGTGGACTGAACCAAATTGTGCATCTCGTTCTTGCTCTGGGGAACGTGTCCATTTGGGTAACTCACGGAGCTATGCTCCCCGGCATCCAGCAAGTCTGGGATCATCGCCGCACTGGCGCTGTTCTTTTTGTCCATCACCACGGAATGTATGGACATCTTTGACGTCACGGCGTACTTGGAGTGCTCCTGCACCGTCTCAAAGGCTAGGTGCCCGACAAGCAGCCGGATCACGTTGTGCTGCGCGAACGCGTCCTGGCACTTGGGGTGGTTCGCGGCCAGCTCCGAGACGGCCCAGGCCACCATGGCCTGCACCTTCATGGGTCCCTCCTTGAGCACCTTGGCGAAGGCCGAGCACGCCCCGGCGAGAACCATCTGCTCGACGCACTCCGGGTCGCGGCCAAGGAGCCCGATGGCGAGCGCGGCGTTCTCCTGCCCCTCGAGCCGGCCCTCCTTGACTAGCCTGAGAAGCGGCGGGACGCCATCCTCCTCTATGATGAGCTTGGAGTACCTGTCATTGTCGCGCGCGAGGGAGACAAGGCTGGCGGCTGCGTCGGCGCGGGCGTCGAGGTTGCCGGTGTAGAGCACGGCGATCTGCTCCCAGATTAGGAAGAGGATGGGCTCGTTCTGCGCGATGGGGGGCAGGCCGATGTGAGCGTCGAAGTCGTCGTCGTCGGTGGCGGAGGAGGAGACGCGGAGGAGCCATAAGAGGTCTCCGATGGAGTTGTCGAGCTGGTTGGTCATCTTCTTGAAGGACCCGGCGGGGATGATGGTGAAGACGCGACGGACGAGGCCGTGCGCGCGGCACTTGTCAACGAGCGCGATGGCCTTGTCGAGCGCCTTCTCGGTGTCGTCGAAGATGCGGCGGGCCGGGCGCTCGTAGAGGTCGGCGCGCGCGGCCTGGCGGAGCAGCGCGGCGAGGCGCTCGACCTTGGCCTTGAGCTCCATGCACTCCTGCCGGAACGTGTAGGCCTCTTCCGACCACTTGATCACCTGCTCCGCGAGCTGGATCGGCCGCGCCAGGATCTGCTTGAGGTCGTCCATCTCGCCCTCGCCGCCGCCGCCCCCCTCCCCTCGCCGCGCCGGCGCGGTTAACCGAATGGCGGCCGGCCCAAGCCGCAATGGGTGGACTATCCCGTCCGGCCTTCCTCCCTGCCTCCTCCGCAGGGTGGGAAATGGGGGAGAATTGGAGGAGGAGGGGCGGAGGGTAGTGGTGGGTGGGGACTAAATTTGGTATTGGTTTTGGTTTTTTTGGGGTACTTAGGCTGGGTCAGGGCGTGGCGGTGTGCCTACGCGTGCGTGAGCTGGAAGGCGGAGGGAGCCGAGGACGGCAGCGTTTCGGTGCGTTTCCGTGTGTTTTTGCGGTGTTTTGCGCTATATTTGCGGTGTTTTTCCGGCTTTCCGCTGTGCGGTGCGGTGCGGGGTCAATGCTCGGACGTTTTGGGCATGGGCTGGGCTGGCTGGGTCTAGCTAGCGGCGACGTGCCGGGCGAGATTGTTAGGTGCGGCACCACGTGGATGAAGCAGTGGATGAAGCCGTGCTGCCCTGCCCCGTGGCCCGTGGGGATCTACTGGGTGTCCGCATTGCATCGCACCAAAACCAGCTCTCGGTAGTTTGTGATTCATATGCATGTTTGTAGACTACTTCGATATTCTTCTTTAGAAATGCTTGTTAATAAGTTTGGTGTACAGTGGCGGATCTAGTATTTTCAGAATAGATGTTCGAAATTACAAAAATATTGATTAGTATAGTACATAATATAAAGATCCAAAATAGTAATAATGGAAGTACTAATTGTTAATGCCGGAGTCTGAAGATAGCATCTCAATTCTCAGATAATTCAAAGAAACTCAGTCTCTGGTTCATCCTCATCACTTGTTCAAAACTCAAATCCTCCTGTTCCCAGACAAGAAACAACTAAACTTTATAAGGTTCACTGTATGCACATTTTATATCCAGGTATTCGGCATACTCCGAGATATTCCGTAGCATTGTTCTTTTGTTTCTCTATTTCTCCTATGTTTCGCATAATAATTGGACCTCTGTGGCAAAGCAAAAGAAAAATAGTGTTGACTCTTTCTCTGTTCATGACAAGAACTATTTTGCAGTGAGAAATCATCATCTCTTGTGAATCATCGGCTATCACACCCACCCTTCTAACTAGACAAAAGGCCAAAAAATACAAAAACTTAAGCGGGCTGGCCAGGCAAACAGGCTAAACAAAACAAAATGTTTTGACATCAACGAAAAACAATCATACTTTGGAAAGCAGACGACCTTGTTTAGTGTCCTTGTATAGGACTATCGGAGGATCATTCGAGCAGTGGAAGTATATGGATGGGAAAGATCATTCAATGTTCTGATGATCTGATCACGTAACCAGACCATTGCAAGGGCTTTTTTTTAATCAAGATGGGTGTACTCTAGTAGTAATCGTCTCCTGCTGACTTGTATATATCGGCCTGACTTGATCCAGGTGGCATTTCTTAACGCATTTTAATTTTCATGCGTTCTTTTTGTAGGAGATTTTGGGTCATCAGTACGTGTGGTATTGTAATGCTTCAAATCTTCCAAAATTAATGCAATCGGATTCGTACCAATAAATAGCATATCCAAACTTTCTGATGTGGGGTAACCCAACCATGCAATGCTGGTTGAGGTTGGATTTGAAAATTTTAAAATATTGGTAGACCACACCAATTATTGTCTCTGCAATTGTTTAAAAAATTTCGTGTTGATTTAATACTCAAACACAAATTCAAATGGTATGCGTGATTACAATGAATGAATTGTCTGCTTTTGATATGACCTTTTGTTTATTAAACTGCCTTTTTACTTTAAGTTTCATGGAATACCATTCAGGGTACAACAACCCCATATGCTCCTTCAATTATCAAGTGGAGAAAATGACGTCTTTCACATCAAATACCTGGAAGAAAAGCTGATTTCTATCAACAAAATTAAAGTTCTTGAAAAGGAACGGAGGGAGTACCCTGTTGATGATCCAATGCCAGCAATAATCTTCTTTGACTACTAATAGTCATTTCAATTCACTCACAAAAGAAAACCGCCACAAACATTTTGACAGACTATAAATCCCAGTAACAAGTGTATTCCGTAGATAAATCGCACGGGAGCAAAAGGATCAGAAAACTGATAAAAGAGATGAGAAGTAGCCAAGTGGAAACAAAGTAGGCATATAACTGAAACTGTCCTGGTCATTTCAGTATATATCCCCCCGTACTCCGTCATGGGTTAGCATCATCGATCTAGTATCTACTCTTGTTTATTCCCAAGTCCACATTGATGACAGTTTGCATCAGACGCTGTCCCTCAATTCAGCCAAAAAACGGCACAATATTTGGACGTATGGACGCGACAAAATGCCACCCTTTTGCGGTTTGCACGTACCAGCAAACAGCCGCATAATTTCAGAACTTTTATTCAGGCGCGAGAAGGAAAAGGATGCAAGTGTCGCGTTAGTGGCATGTCGAGCACCAAACGCTGAGACTTATCGGAGAGGGGGACAATGGAGACAGGGAGGCGGAGACCCACCAGCCCACCAGACGCATCCAACCGAACAGAACGGAGAACGGACGCTAGTGTTAAAAATGAAAGCCCCCCTGGTTAGTATAACTAATGTATTAAAGGATCAGGCTAATTCTTCTGACGTTTTTTTAACCACTTATTGGTGGGGTGGTTGAGTTGTCGGTGTACGACTCTATCCAACCCATCAGCGTTCAAATCCTGATGCGTACGTTTATGCATATGTGAGTGTGCTTTCAGTAGGAATTTTGTGCGGGTGCAGATTTATCTTCGATCTCCGTCTTTCTAGACGTGTGCTAAGGGGACGTACTCAAGTGTGTGCGCGTGATGGTGGTATGTGTGTGTGCGTCTTCTTTGTAATTGTAAAAAAATTATTGTGATGGTTTTACATACTTGGTCCATTATTGGCTCCTGTTCATATCACGTTCTCAAGCAGTTGTTGATTTGTTCCTGCGGTCCACTCCGGAGTTACAATTTCGTTTCAAAAAGAAGAAGAAAAACTTCGGAGTTACAATTATTGGAAGGAAAACAGCCAAAAGATTCATTATCGTTTACAAACACTTAAATTAACCCGTCATTGCGCTGTCAAGACTCAAGAGCGCGTTTGTTCAAAGGGTAGAAATAAAAACGCTTGAAAGCCCATCACGCGTGCCCATGGTCAATTCTGATAAGCAGGCAACGGTTGCGTACTTGTGATGTAGAAGGGACCAGGACTTGGTCCGTTCAAGATCAGATCATACATGCCGACGAACGACCGAGGCGAGCAACCAGCCACGCGGCTGATTGATTCTTTCTGCAGCTGCAAGCACCCATCGCCGCAGTAGAAACACACACAGCACCAGCCGTACGCTGACATTGGCCGATGAGCGGCGCGACGGTGGCAGCTCCGGTGCTGCACTACACCGCGCGCGTACTCGTCGGTTGCGCCTTTCTGCGCATGTAACTGCGTGACATGCATGACAACAGGCTGAATTGCACGATGGAATGGTCTCTTCAGTCGCTACTGCTCGCTGGTTCGGTAGCTGCCGTGTGAGCCATCGGTATCGAATCATGAAGGTTATGAACAACCTATACTCAGAGTACGTAGTAGCAAAACAAATCAAGAGATGTTATCGGAGCGGCGGATCAGCCGGTGGAGCAGTGGATTGACGGTGTCGGGGAGACGACGATTTCAAGGTGTTTGTGATATCGCATAGGGATAATTATAGAGATGATTGTATCACGTCTATATTTATAAGTTATAGAATAAATGTTATGGAATCGCTACCGTCCGGGCGTTCAATGCCTCCGGACGTTTCACTCACACGCCCTCATCCATCCACATCACCCAAGACCCAAACACCAATCACCCATTTCGAACTCTCTCTCACATGTGCTTCTAACTCCATGCCTCTTCTTCCCCCTCTGCTAAGCTCTCCTCATGGATCTCCCTGCCTACCAGAGCCGCCTCCACGCCCTCCTGCCACGGTGTCCGGCGACGCGCCACCACGACCTCTCCTGAGGTGTCCGGCTGGCCTCCCAGGTCCATGGTGAGCTCTCCCCTCTTCTCCTCATTCTGTTTTACTTCTCCCCCAGCTTGATATCTCTCCCTATTCTAGGGTTTTGGAGCTTGCCGCGTCCTCACCGCGCTACCCCGGTATCGCCGGCTTCCTCCTACACCGTCGGTCACGCTTTGACCGCGGCTGCCCTCACCCGTGGAGGAGGAGGTGCCGAGGGAGCAGTGATGCTGGTGCCGTTCATAGCGGTGCGGGAACACCATCGTTGAAAAAATGTTGCACACGTTATTCCTTTTGTTGTATCGAAACATACGATGAGAAGCCTCCCATCGTACATCCGAACGCTGGTTGCTCAAAATGTTATTATGTTCATTAGATAAATTATTATTTATAAATACTAACAAGTATGTGGCTTGTTGGTAAAGCTCTTTAAGTTATATGATGTCATTCTAAATGTGTTCTTAGTCGGATGTCACTGATCGGGATATTAGTGACTTATCGACTAATATATGTATTAATTGATGACCATGTTTCACCGGTCATGAATATAGAGATATCGAATCAATAATATGAACACATGTTAGAGAATATGGTGTTGGATTGATCCACCTTAAGACACTATTGAGATTGTTATAATTTTGTGTGTCATCAGTTGGTCTCAAACAATGATGATATATAATCCTTAAGCTTGAAACCAACATGATTTCTTACATGTGTAACAGTATATTTAGGGGTTGCTAGACTCTAATCCGTAACTGAGTAGTTATAAAGATAGTTTTTGGGTATACTATTAAACACGCGAAGGAATGTGACTAGTCGGATATAGAATTTACCCCTCTTAACATAACAGGAGAGATATCTCTGGGTCCCTCGATGTGGTCAGATAAAGAAAATGCATGACCGTACCACTAGTGGTCGAAGAGTCAACCATATAAAGTTATCTATTACTAAATCGAGAAAGTATTGAACAGTTCATGGATGATATTTTTATCTCACCTGGAGTTCAACCAGATATTATGAGGCGAAAAGAGAATACACGAGTAGATCGTTTAGTGGACCATATATGAACTGGTCGTGAGTTGGTCATACATGATCACTAACTGGTCGGCAAGCTGGCCGTAAGTTGTTACGAACCAGTCGTACTAAACATGAACTGGTCAAGTGATAAAGACCTGGTCGCAGATCATATCGCATATGGTTCGTCCGATATAATTTTTATGTGTATTCGAGAATCGTTATGTCTTGCTAGGAACCGCTAATAACTTGTGGTCGAAAAGAAGCTTTCGAGTTACAACCGATTATGCATGAACCTACAGGATCACACACTTAACGGGTTGGAACAAACGAATACGGATAGGATCTGTTATGGGCTCTTTTATAAGGGGATGTATGAGGCTGTTGGGACGTAAGAGTTGCTCCACGACGTTCCACCCCTGGATATGTGGATACCGTAGAGGCACTGCTGCGGTTGCTGCTGCGCTGATCGAGGATGATTCACGACCTACGCAAAGGACATGATATGTTGCTGGAGGAGACGATCGGTGTCAAGGATGTTGGACGATCGATTATGACAACTACATCGACGCGCTTGATGTTGGATCAAGCTGCGGATCAAGCTCCAACTCTTCTTCCACTGCACTGCGCGTCTAGTGGTAACGATATATGATCTTTTGCTTATATGACTTCCTGGTTTACGTGGTAAATTTTTTAAATTGCTAGCAAGTGTAGTCTACCCGTATCCCTACATAAGGGGCACACAAAGACAATCATCCTAGAGTTATTGGCTAAAATGACAATGTTGTGCGACGAAATAGCAAAAATAGTCCCATACGAGTGAATTGGCAAGAAATGTCACCGGTTCCGCACTCAAATGCCACGACAGAGAGCCTACCACGCCTTGGGCTCCCGTTCGACGGCAGGTGGCTTGCCATGCGCTCACCGGCCTGCCCTGTGGACCCGCAACAGGTGACTTGCCAATTGGTGGGCGCCACTTGTTGGGTGGTGGGGGCCACTTGTTGGGTGGTGGGGGTGTCGTAGGGGGATCTGAATGGTGGGGACTCAGCAGGGGGATCCGGACGACGGGGGCGCGGCAGGGAACACGTGTTGCCTGTCGGCACATCCGCGGTGTTATTTTTGCATTTTCGGCCTCGAAGGAGGAAAAGAGCTATTTTTGCTATTTCGTAGTACAACAGTGCAATTTAAACCCAACAAAAATCATCATCCTAGATCCTGTTGGCCTGCAGGCAGCCTCTCTGGGAATTCTTTTGCAGACAATGCCTCCCTGGAAATCGATGAACAGCGAGGAGAGAATTCAGTACGAGGAGAAGACGACGAGCGAGCAATCTCGCTCGGCCATGGCCCAGACGGTGGACAAGGCGACATGAGCTACAGAGGCTGTGCATGCCCGAACAACGGAACAACTGCTACTGGCTTTAGATTTGATGCTCCGATCAACCTACCCAAAAATGTTCAGCTGCAGGTTGGGAATGCAAATCTCGTAGTGTTGGGGTGTTTAATGCAAAAGCCGAGCAGCCTAAATCTCAGCCTTACCGCTCCCATCGGACGGTGCACGTGAGGAGTAAGCGTAAGCGGTGCACCGGATTCGCTTCGCCTGCCGGCGGCGGCTCGGGACTGGACATTTTCCCCCGTACGCCACATCGCACACACGCCGGCCAGCCACCACCGGGCACCGTCACGGCGGAACCGGCCGTGTCCCGCTCGAGGTCTGCGTCCGATCTGAGTGGTTGTCGAGAGCTTCCACCTCGCGCTGGCGGGGATGGTGAAGATAGTGACGTACAACGTGAACGGGCTGCGGCCGCGGGTGGCGCAGCACGGCTCACTCCGCCGCCTCCTCGACGCCCTCGACGCCGACATCATCTGCTTCCAGGTCCAGGCAATCGCTAATCCTTCCCTCCCCAGTCCCCGCCACCGATCTCATGCGCCCAATTAATCTCACCATTTATCGGAACCCTAGCTCTTAACTGCTCCACCCACTACAGTTCTTTCTGAACAATGCAATCGATCGCACTGTTTATGTTCCACGAAACGCAAATACGCCAAGTTCGCATTGTGTCGCTTGATTGCATAAAAGATCAGAATGTGACTTGCTTATTACTGTTTGTTTCTGAATTGATCAAACAATTTGTTTCGTGGTGAAAGCTGCACACCTGGTGTTCAATCGAGCACAGAGAGCTGCTAGATGAAGTGACGATTAAGGCTGCAACTCAGTTGGGCTGACTGTATCAATGTTTGATGTACTTCAGGAGACAAAATTGTCGAGGCAGGACTTGTCTGGGGATGTCATAATGGCTGAGGGATACGAGGCCTTTATTTCGTGCAATCGTACTTCGAAAGGGCGTGGAGCATACTCCGGTGAGTTGTTATGAACTCATGGTGATTAACTAGAGCATTCTGATCGGTTGACTTGTGGTCTTCTAGTGACGCATTGTTTGTTGGAGATGTTTTTTTTCTTCTATGCGCCACTTTGTTGGTTAAGTCATTCTGAATGTTTCGTCACAAATTGTTGATTAATTTATGTATTGTAGGTGTTGCGACGTTTTGCCGGGTAACATCAGCATTTTCCTGCCAGGAGGTTGCTTTGCCAGTAGCAGCTGAAGAAGGCTTTACTGGAGTACAGGACTTTGCAAAAGACAGTGAAATTATTGGGGATTTCGTTCTTGAAATGCCTGCGGAAGAAGAGGGTCTTGGTGAAATAGCAAGAGAGGAGCTGCTCAGGGTGGACAATGAGGGGCGGTGTATCATCACTGATCATGGACATTTTGGTAAGCCGCTTGTTGCCTCGAAAGGAAGACAAGATAACTGTCTTGCAATATGTCAATGTTTTTTGTTGCACATTTGATCTCTTCTCTGTATGTGATGATATGTACTGCGCCATTTGTGCAGTTCTTTTTAATATATATGGCCCAGCTGTGGAAGAAGATGATAAAGATCGAGTTCGTTTTAAGCTACTATTTTACAAAATATTGCAGGTATGTTATGTGCATCTCAGTTAGTATATATACTAGTCATCAACCCGTGTATCCGCACGATGCACATATTTTTCTGTAATATTTATTTGGTGCAAAAGAACTTATTTGAATTCCAGCCCAATGAAGATAAAACTTTGAGGACCTATCTTCTTTCTTTTAGTTTGAATGGGTAAAACTTCACATATTTTAGTTTTCATAGTTTCACAGTTACCTTTTACATCAATTTGGAAATAAGGTTTTGGGTTGGAATTTAATTAATAACTTTTATAGTTTAAGATTTGAAAATACAAATTTATATTCTTTTAATTTTGATAACACATACTTATATTCAAATTTCAACGTATATACTTTGGACTTAATTTTAAGACGATTTCAAATTAATATCGGGTTTATGGAATTCTTCATTTATTTAAAATTTGAATTTAGTACTAATTGGGTATTTGAATTTACATATATTATGAGCTTGAACTTACATATATTCTAAAGTAACTTTCAAATTTCTTGCTCGAGCACCTTCAAATATTCCAAACTTATCGAGTTCATTTCTAAATTTAATTTTTATGTATAATAAATTCTGTTTTCAAGTTTCTTATCTATTCGACTTCAATTCAATCTCAGACTTCAAACATAACACATCACACCCTTCAAACATAACACATCACACCTAGATTCCATGTTTTGAACATGCACATCCACAACAAATAAAATATTTTTCAAGCATTTTCAATTTTTTAATTTAAATTAAAAATTCAAGTTTCATCTGCCCACCATTTGTATTCGTAGCTGACTAATCAATCTCATAGGAGTACACGATAAATTATGCGCAACAGCTAATGTGCTTGAAAAGTTCATGTATGATAAGCATAATAGTGTAACTATGCTATTACAAATCAAGGAGTCCTTAATGCATCACACATGCACGATGAATCCGATTGGGCTTTTTCATTCGACGGCTTGGCATGCATTAATTCTTTCCTGTCCGATTTCAATTAGATTGCAAGTGCTGTGTTTATGTTTCGGTACAACATGATCATCCAGTCGTCGATTAACGATACAAAATTTTGATGGTTAGGATGTTTTCTTTTTCCGATTAATGTGGGAATTTCTAGCCTTTTTCTTTTTCTCCGATTAACATGGTAATTTCTAGCTTTGTCACCTCCAAGGATTAACGCAGGGGCTTCTAGGAGAGCCTCTAGTTAGTATAGATATAGATTTGGTGAAGAATAATTCCACAATCTGTTGATTTATCTCAATGTTAAATAGCTTAGTTAGGGGATTTTTCTTATACTGTCTTTATCTTTCCAATATCTTCTAGAAACGATGGGAATATCTATTGGCTCTTGGGAAGAGAGTTTTTGTTGTTGGAGATTTGAATATTGCTCCTGCTTCTATAGATAGGTGTGACGCCCCACCTGGATTCGAGAAGCAAATGTAAGCTCTTTTCCTTTTATTTTTTAGTGAGATTTGCTTGCACTATAATAAAATTCCGGGGCAAAGATTTTCTGAGCTTGCACGATTTCGAGAAATAAAAATAGCAATAATAATCTCAGCAGTATTACTAAAGATCAATCTGTTTCTTGAGAAAATGTCGTTTTATGCGCTCTGATGATATTTGTCTTTGCATAAGTGTATTTTTTTAAAAATATCTGTTGTTGGTGCTGTCCTAATGCACGATATGTCATAGGATAGGGTGAGACAATTGATTAACAGCATGAGAAGCATGGTCGGAATTGTGTCTAATAAAAGGAGACATTTCACGTGAAATCCCATCTGCATGATGCATGATACCTGACTTATATTTAGCTATACTTTCACCTATAATGAATCGATAAACCTTGCTGTATGAAGGCTTCAAGTTCAGTAGAAATTGTTAACAACAACCATTTATAGTGAAGCTTCAAAATAATGTTTTGGACTAAGCTTTTTATTGTGATAAATGCATTAGTTTGATATACTTGACACAAGTGATCAATTTTATGTCTGCTCTCTTTAAAGGAATTCTAGTCATGAAGTCACTCAGGAATAACAATATTTGGTTTATTATCCTTCCTTTCCCTAATTCAAGGTTTCGGAAATGGTTGAGATCCATGCTGAGAGAACATGGAGGTCCATTTTTTGATGCTTTCAGATCAAAACACCCTGAAAGGTATTGCAAGCCCTCTTTTTTGCTTGCCTACGTATGTGCTACTCCAACCTATTCTACTCTTGGCTTTGTTATAACTAGTTGATCCATGCCCACGGGGTAAGTGGATATTTCACTGTTGGTTAAACAATTTATTCAGAAATGTAAGAATTACTATGTATGCGCCCCATTATTCAGATTTAGAAAACAAGTCATATCTTCTTTTTTTTTTTTTGCAACAATTAGTTTCTGTCTTTGTAAGAATAACACCTATAGTGTACTCCTACACTAAAATTACTTGCTAACCCTGTACTTTGCTATTCTAACCTTGCTGCATTTCTTTTATGCAGGGCGGGAGCTTATACTTGCTTTAATCAAAAAGTTGGAGCTGAAGAATACAATTACGGTTCTAGAATAGATCACGTTCTCATTTCTGGTGCCTGCTTCCATTACTGCGATTCTGTGGAAGACCATACCATTTTTCACTGCCACGTGGAAGAATGTGACATAATGAATCATTTTAGAAGAGGGAATTCTGAAAATATGTCAAAGTAAAGAATGGTGGAAACATTTATTTTCTTAGAGCAAAGTGGATAGCGTACAGGGTTTGCCATGTTACATTAGAATGATTTACTCTATTACATTGTCCACAGGTGGAAAGGAGGGAGAAGTAGTAAGTTAGAAGGATCCGATCATATTCCAGTTTATATTATACTGAATGAAATACCTGAACTTCCAGTTCATAATGCCCCACGATCAGCCGCAAGATATCTTCCAGAGATCCGTGGGCGGCAACAAAGTATAGGTGAGCAAAATTTTGTGTTATGTAATCTTTTCCATGTCATAACTTGAATTTGCACCTTTCAGTATACATGCTGAAACTAGACTGTACTATATGGTCATTGTGCTAACATAGTTGCAGTTGTTTAACTATTGTGTATCTTAGCTTCCCATCAGATGTATGACTATTAGTTCTCCACTTTCTTACCTCGGAACACTCTCTTTAGTTGTTTTATTAGTGTACAAACCAATGACAAGATCTAAATTGCTTTCCTTAAAACTTCTGTTTTAAGCAGCTGCTTGTATTTTGTAACATTCATATGGAGGAATTCTCTCCTTGGTTGGTCTTACTAAACTTGTTCCAGGACTACGAGTTTCTTATTCACTTTAAGACAAGTACATATACCTTAACTATTTCAACAAAAAAGATGGGTTTCTGCAGAGTGAAAAAGTCTATATAACACACCGAACTTTGCTTGAAAGTCTGTCTAGCACCCTGAGCTATGAAACCAGACATTTAACCCCCCAAATTTTGCAATCCAATTCAAATAACACCCTAATCCGGTTTTGTATAGTGGTATTGCCCGCATGGCGCGATAAATGGGCGGTTTTGCTACGTAGGATGATATGCTGGCCAAGTTTAGATGTATGACAGGTGAAGCCCACAGAGAGGGAGGAAGCTACCGCCTACAGGGTGGCGACCATGGAAGTGCGGCTGGGAGCTCGGTGGGGGAGAAGCCCATATGGGCTCCACCTGTCATTGACCTAACTTGGCCATCGTGTCATCTTACGTGGTAAAACCGTCTACTCATCACGTCACACGGGCAATATCACCATGCGAAACTGGGTTATGGTGTTATTTGAACCAGATTGCAAAATTTGGAGGTTCAAATGTCTAATTTCATAGTTCGGGGTGCAGGATGGACTTTCGAGCAAAGTTCGGGGTGTTATATAGACTTCTTCCTTCTACAAATGAACATCACACTTTCCTAATTTCCACTGGTTGAATTTTCAGTTTTGTAGAATATGTTGCTTAGAGTTTCTACACTGTACCTGGTTCAGAAAACACTATTTCTTGTTATGTTTACTAGCAAGTTTTGCTGTGCATGGCATTTATTATAGTAGGCTGTGATGCGGCTACTTAGACGATAGATGGTTTTGAGTGTTCAGTTCAACATAGCTTATCACTTCGTAAGGCAACTACTCCTGGCCTTATGCATAGTTTGTTGAATAAACAGCTGCCTTAAGTTATACTTGCGTGCACTTTGAACTTTGAAGGAATACTGATTGTAATATATGCATTATACTGACCAATTATGTTACTCCAACGTGCAGTATCATTTCTCAGGAAAGGGAAAATTTATGAACTTGAAGATGCCACACATTTAAATATGTCCAATGATAGAGCAGGTGAAAGCTGTTGTAGTGATGTCCAGGAAAGCAAAAGTTTATCTATTTTAGAATTGCCAGCTGGTATAACCGAGTTTAAAGGTGGTAACCTTCCTAGTGTGATGTTTAAGCGGAGAAATCTTGATGAATGGGCATATGAAGTTTCAAGCGGCAACTCACATAATAGTAATGCAACATTACAGGCACCACAAAGTAAGAAAACTTCATTTCCTGGCAGCAAGTCTATGTCAAACAAGAAGAATAAACGTAACTTATCCTCCCAACCAACGATCAAGTCATTTTTTCGACAACCAGAGTCAAAGACAAGGGATGCCGAGATCAATGGCTTAGTTACTTCAGTAGATACAGTACCTGATTTTGATGGGTTATGTTATCCAAAAGATGATAGTGTGCCAGAGAATATCCAGTGTACAACTTCAGCTGCTGAAGACCAGGATAATTCAAATATGTCCTGTTCACTTTCAACGGATAAGTTTAAGGTTGCAACATTGGAGTGGCAAAGAATACAACAGAGAATGAAGATGACCCTACCACTTTGCAAAGGACATCGTGAACCTTGCATTTCAAGGTCTGTGAAGAAGGGATCCAATATCGGTCGCCTATTCTATGTCTGTGCCCGTGCCCAGGTACTTAACTTCAGAATTCGCTACTCAGTTCGCATCAGAGGAACAAGCCATAACAGGCTGTGCACGATGCAAAGTATTGATATTGTACTGTAACCACCATGTGTTCTGTATTGACAGGGACCTGCATCAAATCCAGAAGCAAATTGTGGTCACTTTCAGTGGGCATCTGTAAAATCTAAAGAGAAGCGTCAGTGACTCTTTACCGTGCAGGTGAAGAATTCTTTCAGCACTCATTGTAAGTGTTAGCAATTCCATACGATATGTGGTGATGCTTTTATTGGACAATCTAACTTAATTCTGTGCTAACTTCTGTTTTTTCCCTAGCCCTGGAAACTAGTTGTAACATCCCAAATTTTGGGCTTGTGTTTCAAATGTAAGAAAATGAGTAGAAATTAAAACTTTTTCTTACATCATGTATTTCCTTTGTGTACTGGACAAGTATTGTACAAGACTTATGGAAATGCAAAGTCACAAGTCGTTTGATCCAAATCTTGTTCCTTCAAAAACATTCTTGTCAAATGTTGTGATCATCTCCTGGGAATATTTTTCCTAAGTTCTTGGGATGGTATGTGACCCCTCTGAAAAATTTCACAATTTTTAGAAATTGTTTGAATATTTTAGAGGGCATCAAACCTGTTTGACTCTCAGTCAAACCTAAGACCAGTACCTTGTAGAATTTTCTGAGAAAAATACAATGCATAAAAACCTCTGAAAATTTTACACAAGGTCAATGTCTCATCAAGAAGCTCTGTAAAAATTTCAGAATTTTTGGAGTTGTTTTGCTACCCCAAATAAATCCTCAAAAGTCTCAAGATATTTAAAACCTAAAAACCAATTTCACTATTCACTGGTTCGAGTCGGGCTCGAGTCCGAGCCACTTGACTTGGTTGAACCACCTAATCGCACCGAGCCGCGTTTAAAACGCGCGCAATCTCACCGTTGATTCAATCGCCGCCCACGCTCATGTGAGCATTCGGACCCTCCGGTTGCATTAGCCAATTGGGACCGTTGGATCTCAATCCAACCGCCCGATCCCCGAGAGCAATCGGATCGCCCGGCGAACTCGCTTGATCGTGACCATCCATTTTCAATCCAACGCCACCGTTCTCTTTTCTCGCTTCTTCTTCCTCCTCTCGCTGAAGGCGCGCGCAATGGCGTAAAGAGAGTGATTGAGTGGGTGGCTTTGATGTGTCACCTCAAAATTGCTTTACAACGTCTCTCTGTGGAGCATTAAATGCGCCAGCTTTCTCCTCCATTGTCCCGAGTCTCACTTGCTCCCATCTTTCTTGGTCTACAACCGAGCATGAACCGAGCCCACCATGGACTCGGGTTCTTGCTCAAAACCCTAATTCTTTCCCTATAAATTGCCCCTCTAGGTCCTCCTGGTGTCCCTTTACACCACACTTGGCTCTTCTTAGTGTTGGAGCGGCTGGAGCTCTACGGCCAACAATGGTGCTTTGAGGGTGTGAGGTGGTTCATCTTCAACATCTCTTGCGCTCTTTGAACTCCTCGACCTCCTTTATATTTCCCTAACTTGATTTTGGGTTGCATTCACAGAATCACTCAATTTTAAGTTTGGAGATTTTCGGTTGGTTTCACCCCTTCTTCTCCAAACTCAGTAAGTGGTTCTTTTGCAATTATTTGCTTTTGGAGCCTCTTTGAGCTATAATGAAGCTGTGGTGGTGATTTGGTTCCACTCATTTTGCTCGTAACCTCATCTTCCACTTCATCTTCTTCGACCCGTGGACTTCATCGTGTTCAAGCCTTCCCGCCATCTTTGGAGCTCCTCTCGGCTAAGGTAGCTCCTATATAGCCCCTAGAAGTTATGGCACTCGCTTCCTTGGACCGCAATGAGCATCTTGCTATTTTCGTGTTTTGCCGTGTCGGCCTCTTTCTTTGTTTTCCGGCTCGCCGCTGCCTGCACTTCCACCGCCGACGAGGTCATCATCGTTGGTCCGCAACACCGCTGCGAACCCATTTTGATAGTTTGTGGCGCCGCCGCGACGAGTCGCCGCGACAAGCCGCAAAGCCACTCGGTTTTGTCGCTGAGAAGCTCCGTTTTGCCGATAATTAGGACACATTTAATGTTTAATGATTGCCAATCGCAGAGCGTTAATGGTGTCTTAATCGACCTAATGTCTCATCGACATGTGGGTCCACTTCTTAAATCACCCGCCGCTTTTATCCGTGCGCTTAGGCATCATTAATGCTAATCATGGGTTAATTAAAGTGTTCGCACTATTGGTCGTTCGGAAATAACCCCGTGTACACCGCCAAAGCGGGCCTATAAGCTCAAAACCGAAAACCGAAGTCATTAGGGTTGATGTTGGGTTATTTATTGCTAATCATTGTTAGCAATAAATGTGTCCAAAATTACCTTCTTGGGTCATCGACGTGTGGGCCTCTCGTCCCTAAATCACCTCGTTCAAAATCTTTAGGACACATTAATTGCTAATCATCACTAATCATTGGTCATTAGTAATTAATTAGTCGCCCTAAAAGCCTCCTTTAAGTCACCGATGGTGGGTCCACGTGCATCGTGCACATGTGTTAAGACTCGCATGTGTGACTCGCCATCGACACGCGCCCCACGTGTCGGCATTCTCGCTTGCACTTCAATCTTGGACCGCCGCCCATTACTTGATCTCGCGCCCCGATCGCGCTGCAATCGGACCATCCGATCAAGGCGTGATCGGAGCCGCCATTTTAGATCTGCGGTCGTGGATCGCCGAGGCAACCGCACCGTCCGGCTGCATCCTTCTCGTGAGCCGTTGGATCTTGATCCAACGCTGGCTCTCGCGTTATGAACGCGCGCGCGCGCTTTTCCGCGGCGGTGGCTCGTTGGATATTGCATCAACGCCCACGAGCGCCCACGCCATTTATCTCCGGTTGGGTTGGTTTTTATTTCGTAAGTATTTATTTATCAATCAAAATGTATCAAAACTTTAGAAATTCATAACTAATTCAAGATAAATCCTTTTACATGAAACCAACGTAATAAATTTGTAAATCACTAAAGTTTAATATAAAAATGCTTTTAGCTATGCTTCAGAGTAGAAAATTTGTAATCTTTTATAGCTTGTTTTCTCGCTATTTTTATATATTCCAATTGTATTAAAACTTGGAAAATGCATATCTTTTTCAGATATATCGATAATTGTATGATTTTAACTTTGATAAATTTGGTATTAACTAAACTTTAATCTAAAAATGGTGGTAGGCCTAAATCACACTTAAAAATATGTTAGTAGATTCAACCTTATTAGTAGCACTTAAAAATTCATTTAATGATGTAATAGACACCAGAATTCCTCAAATCCTAAAAATAGAAATTTGATGTTAGAAATCCTCTGTTATCATACTATAATGTGAAATAGGTTTGCACATGTTTATATTTCGAAAGTGCATTATGCTAGTTTTGCATCTTAGGAAAATCATAACTAAATCATGTTAACTCCAAATGACCTGAAATTTTATATGGGTTACCTCTATACCAAGAGGTAGCTACCATAAAATTTCAGCTTCAAAATCTTTCTAGAAAATATTTTTGCTACAAAGCTAATTATGGCCGAAAATGGGTTTTTAGGTAATATCTTTTGCACCACAAATCCAAATTAGGTTTTTCCAGCTTTCTATGTCTAGGTATATTTGTATTCTGCCTTATGTGTAAATTTTGTAGCATTTGGATAATTTTTGCTTGCTCGCTTGTTTAAGCTGCTCGTCTTATTGGTTGTTCTGGTTCTTTTGCCTTTTCGCTAGGATTCGACATTTGCATGTAATCCCGAGAGTGACCCTCCACAACAGCTTTGAGCAAATGCAAGAAGGCAAGCGCTTGATCATGTTAATCCCAGTATTTTAAGTATTTATGTTGATTACAAATTCTATGTATGCATTGCTACTTTGTGTTAATAGTTGGCCTAGTAGATGCATTTCCTTAGCAAATGATTATCCTCTACTACCATGAGCCTAGGTTACTTGTCGTGATTTAGAGTTCATGGATGGGCTCTTGTCACTTAGTAGTTTACTTAATTAATTGCTTAGCCATGCTTAGTTTGGTAGAATGGGCGGTTATCGACTTGTCGATAACCTTGATCACTTAAAACTTATTATGATTATGATTTCCACCTTGTGCTATGTCTACTTATGAAAACTAAAACCAAAACAAAATGATTTAGACTTGGGCACAATGGTATGATGGTGTGATTTTGGGTGGATCGAATGGTGCCCGGTCAACAAGGACCGAACATCTTGTTACACTAAACCAAGCATTTTAGCGCATAACCACATTAGAGGGTATGGGACCTCTCTTGACTTAGTACTTTGGCGTGTATTGGCTCCGAGTCGCAGGAGTCGCAGGAGGGATGGTGTTGGGAGACAGTGTCCGAAAGACTTCACCCGTGATGGGATTTGTTGTCTTTCGCTTGCAATGTAAGCATATGGGTTTCTATCCATATGAGCGGCTCGTAGTTAATACACAAGATTGGAAATGTCTCAGAGGACTTAGTGCTGCAGCATACCTTCTGTAGTGTGCTTGTGGCTTGAAGGCGATCCAAGTGTGGGTACATTGGTACACCCCCGCAGGTTAAAACTATTCGAATAGCCTCGCCCTAGGTTATGGACACGCTTGGCAAGGTCTTTCAAGAGTTAGACTACAACCTTTTAAATTAAAACTTGATGGGTGGTACGAATCGGGATTCGTGCTATGTTGTGGTGGCTATTGGGATAGTCACTTCCTGTGGTTACTTGTATGTATCCTTACTTATCATTACTTTGATAACAAAACAGATTTGCAAACTTGCTTTTAAAATGTATTACATTATTGCAAATAAAGTTGGCTTCATGCAAAATGAGACATACAACCTCCACCTAAATAAGCTTGCATGTAGTTTATGAATAGGTCTGCTATTCCACACGCCATCTTGCGGGTACAAAGACAATCTTTGTACTCGGCTGCTACGCTTAATTGTTCTCATGCAGAGGAATAAGGTGAGCTCGAGGGGCCTCACTTTTGTGAGTGTGTTGTGGTAGCTATGCGGGGCGACTAGCTTGGCGGCCCGGTCGGTTGCCTTGTGGGTGTATGACTAACCGGTCGACTTTTGTTCTAGCCATCTTATGGCACCTTTGCTTCATTGTCATTCTTGTATATTGTTCTATTTGGCCGGTCGGCTCTCTTTTGTAATAACTTTACTTTATGTATGTCGTTGTTAAACCTAGTGATGTATGTGTATGGAAATGATGTGTAATTTTGTGATGATGTGCATATGCTGCAATTCTGGGAAGCATATGACCATCGAGGCTTAGAATGTTTAATTAGTAACGCTAGAGCCATTTGAAGGTTAAGTGTTACTAGTTAAATATTCCGGGTCCTCACATTGTCAGTTTGGGCTTCCTTTGAATCTGATATATCACCTGCTTCCCATGTAGTGTTGAAGTGCTGATGTTCTTGTTGGGAGCAAGGTGGTCTTGATTCAGCGTTAATTTCTTTACTAACGCAGGTACATAGTTTAACCTTCTATTTAGATGGTTACTTTACCCTCCTTTGTTGTAATTTCGAAGTGAAACAAACAAAACGTGGCCTTTTGTTGGTTGGCTAACAATCAAATGCCACCTTGGAGCCCTCTTATAGTTTTGTTTGCTCGGTTCTGGCTACCTTATCTTTGCAACCACCATCAGGATAATTTTAATTGAAAAAAATACTTGCGTAGAAACCTGAAAAAATCAACTGAAGTTAATTATGTATTAATATGTTGTGTTGTAGCCAATGTGGGAATTATTGACCTGAATCGTGTCAGTATTTTATGGTCGTGCCGTTCCACATCTCTATCAAGAAGTAAGTGCCATTTGTGAAGGGAGACCGACTGATACAGTCTATTTCAGACATTTATGCATCAAAGAAAAAAAGTTTATTCATCTCCACGAGGAGGCATGCCAAGGCAGGTGTTATTGAGTTTCTTTTTACAAAAAGGATAACATAGGGGCATATATTAATAAAAGAAGTAACATGCAAACTACTCATCTGTATTACATGCCTGATATTTAGGTGTAACCACCATGTGGAATGAATTCATTGTTTTACATTTCCAATAGATGGACATGTTGGATAAATTTACCAGGGAATTTGATATGACCAAAAAGGATTTGACCGACCTTACCCAATTACAAGCGCCCTAGCATTCTCTTCGTCTTGTGAAGCGTAAATTTGGATAATTGGTAGCTGGTCCTTCTGTTCACTTTTGGCCTTTGCACTTTGCACCCACGTTATTCCGATAGTTTTTAGATAATTGATCGCATGATACAGTATCATAGCCACAGTACTGCTGCATGCTGCAGTGCTTTGCTACAAGAAAAAATCTCGTCCTTTGCCCCTTTTGATCCGACTGCTAAGAAGCAAAATCATGGTACTGTAGTGCCATGACTTAGCTTCACAATGTCAGAGGATCCGGGTCCCCTCGATTTGGCATTGGGCTTATGCCTTATAGTTCCTAGCAATGTGATGTTTACTTTGCTGACCACGACTAGGAAGCAAAATCATGGTACTGTAGTGCCATGACTTAGTTTCACAATGTCAGAGGATTCGGGCCCCCTCGATTTGGCATTGGGCTTATGCCTTATAGTTCCCGGCAATGTGATGTTTACTTTGCTTAGCCCACGTGGAAGACATGGTCAGCTAAATTACTCGAAATAGCATAGCACCGAGTAACCAACTACTGTTGCATGATTCATAAATTTATTTATTGTGTACATGCAATGTGTACCTCGTTTGGAGCAGTTGAATGGGGATACAAGCAAGCTCTGGTTGACTGAATGGGGATACAAGCAAGCTCTGGTTGACTTGGGTTTAAAACATGTCCATTGCATAACATGATGAAGTTCGTGAGGCTCACTGCGTGTCAGCCTAGTTTTTTTTCCTTGGTCCATTTGAGAGCTATTGATCGATCCATTACCAAAATGAGAGAGAAAAAATCCTCGTGTGTGTGTGTGTGTTTCCTGAAAATATCAATCTTTTCATTGGTTCCAATCACCTACAGGCAGCTGACAAAGAAAACCTAACTACAATCTCCCATTAGTTTGCAGTGTGATTCCCATGGTCATTTGTCTGGCAAGTTTCTGCTTATCTACATACAAACGCATCATGTGTAAAATATGCGAATTGAGATGCCCTTTCGGGTACATCCTGAGGCTGAGATACTACTGTCGAGTATCCCCATGCATGTCTGCCAGTAGACCACATGCCTACTGTACCATCCCTACTATGTGCCCTGTTGCTGGATGTAGGGGTGAGCGAATACGGATAGATATTGCTCGTCCTATATCATATTATGTATTTTTTTCTGAGTCAAAGTCGGATATGGATAGTATCAAATACATATTTTTCCATCTCGTATTCGTTCGTGAGCATTCGGTCGGTCGGACAGGATTATCCGCTTTTTGCACCCCTACACAGGACATTGGACAGTAAGGGTGTAATCAGAGTGAACATGGAGAGACTAATCGTTGAGATATCGAAGGAAAAATACTCAGTATCCTCTGCCTGCTTGGATGTATCAACCCACTTATCTGTTATTCTGTTCCTGAGTGAAGTTATAATATGTTTTCCTCATACCACCTGACATACAGACGGATATTGCTCATCCTGTATCATATTTCAAATTTTTTTTGTCAGAGTCGAATATGAATAGTGTTGGATACCCATTTATCCCTTCTGTATTCGCTCCACAAGCTTTCGCTAGGTCGGTCCGACAAATATTATATATTACCGTTTGCACCCCTAGCTGCATGCCTTGCCTGCAATCCATGGCTTAAATGTTAAATCTGAATCCAGAAAAGTTTCAACCATTTGCCCAACAAATTATTCCAAGAGCCTGGAACCTCGGGGCTGTTTGCTTTGCTCCCTGGGTCTGTTTGCCTGGCGCCAGCAGCTGCCGGGAGTTTACCTGTACGATGTTTGCTTAGCTTCCAGACTACTGCTGCCTATCAGGCAGGGAGCACTCCCAGGCGTTAAAATCAAACGACTGGCGCCAGGCAACTCCAATAGGCAGCTCCATCCACCACTGTATCTTCGATCCAACGGTCTATTTTTCATTCACCAATTTCAGGCACAGGTTTTCAACCAAACAACTCATCTTCAAGTTTGTCTGATCAGACAAAAATCATCTACTTTTCAAGTTATCTTTAAACACCAATTTTTTTCCCAACCATGAAAGCCAGGTCTCAATCCAAACAAGGCCCTCATCTCCAATCCTACGTAACACAATAATACATTAGCGTCCATAACGCATCAAATCGTTGTCCTTGTGGCCCCGATCCTATCACCATCTCGCCCATAAAACCATCGCTCCAAATGAGTAAAGAAACGAACCAAACCTCCTAAAAAAATATTGCCCGGCCGCCGGCCACTACCACCACACCTAACGCCAGTTGAACCAACCAACGAAACCGAACTCAGCATCGATCAAAACGCACAAGAGGTGAACACGCCTTGGCCTTGCTTCCTCCTCCCGATCGATCGATCGAGCGAGCTAAGCTCCAGCGAATCAACCGTATCTCCACATGTGTCCATAGCTGGATAATCCATGCACTGATATAGTGATATTTTGCTGCCATCAGTCTCGAGCTTACAACGACGTCCAGGTCAGAGATAGCGTGATGCTTTATTTATAGGATTGCATCGCCATGTCTTCCTCCAATAGCAATAGCAACAGCTCTGGCAAGAACGGCAGCAACCCCTTGGAAGCCATGGGCGCCTTCTTCTCGGCGCAGGTCAACCGCCGCAAGCTGGTCACCAGCGAGAAGCAGGCGCTGGCCACGCGGCTCTCGTCGTCCGGCGAGACGTTCCCGGGGTCCGAGCACCGGCCGGCCGACCGCAAGAAGTGGATGGCGGAGCTGGGGCCGGACAGGGTGCGCGTGCACCAGGTCGTGTGGCCGGGCACCCACGACTCGGCCACCAACAAGATCGGCATCCCCTTCGTGACCCGCCCCTTCGCGCAGTGCCAGTCGATGTCCGTCTACGAGCAGCTCGCCACGGGGGCCCGGGTCATCGACGTGCGCGTCCAGGAGGAGCGCCGCGTCTGCCACGGCGTGCTCGCCACCTACTCGGTCGACGTCGTGCTCGCCGACGTCAAGAGGTTCCTGGGCGAGACCGAGTCGGAGATCGTTACCCTCGAGATACGCACCGAGTTCGGGCGCGACGACCCACCGGAGTTCGACAAGTACCTCGTCGAGCAGCTCGGCGAGCACCTGATCCCGCAGGACGAGGCCGTGTTCCACAAGACCATCGCCGAGCTGCTCCCGCGGCGGGTCATCTGCGTGTGGAAGTCGCGCAAGTCGCCGGCTCCGAAGCCCGGCGAGCCGCTGTGGAGCGCGGGGTACCTCAGGGACAACTGGATCGACACGGACCTGCCGGACACCAAGTTCGAGAGCAACATCAAGTTCCTGGGGCAGCAGCCGCCGGTGGCCGACCGGAGGTACTTCTACCGGGTGGAGAACACGGTGACGCCGCAGGCCGACAACCCGGTGCTGTGCGTGAGGCCGGTGACGCGGCGGATCCACGGGTACGCGCGGCTCTTCATCGCCGAGGTCTTCGCCAAGGGCCTCGGCGACAAGCTGCAGGTCTTCTCCACCGACTTCATCGACGGGGACTTCGTCGACGCCTGCGCCGGCGTCACCAAGGCGCGCGTCGAAGGCGCCGCGTGAGGAACTTAATGGCGAGGTGACAACGTCAGATCGATGGATCAGGAGGAGGTGTGCGCGCGTCTCGTTCTTGGCCGGGTTCGCGCGCGCGGCCGGCGTGCATGGGCTTGTAGTAATTAGAGGGGTTGCCGCGATTAGAGGATTAGTAATTTGTTGGTTTCGTCGGTGTCCTAGTGTGCAGAGCAGCGCGTGTTCGTGTGGACATTGTTTCGCGGTTTGGTTAATTTCTAGGGATCGTGAAGAATTGTAGCATAAGCAACCCTCATGTATGATGTACGTACGTTTGTGTTGTGTGTAGTGTGCCGTCAGAAGGAAGGACACGTGATTTTATCAGGTGTTCGCGTCTCCGTGCGATGTGTCTGTAATTAATTATATAGTGATGAACTGTTCATAGAGCTAGCTGCATGTACAAAGGAATTAATAAACAAAAAGTGCTCGTTTGTTGTGAATTGTGACGAGTGCTTATGAACTTATATATGACAGCTGCGTTTCTTTTTGTGATATTAGATTAGTTCGTTACGGAAACTTTTGATAGGAAGATTTCGGTAGGACAATGTTGCTCAGCAAAATTGGTTGCAGGACGTTCAACTTTTGTGTCATTAGCTAATAGACAACTAAATTCGGTGGGGGTGTCCTTGGGCAGTGGCGCTTGGGGCTCCTGCGAGAAGGAACAGAGGGAGGAGGGGAGGGAGTAGTGGCGGCCGGACTACTTGGAGGGGAAGGCGGGGAAGAAAGGAAAGAATGAAGGAAGAAGAGGACACTAAAGTCATTTTGAGCTGTTTCTCTGTCCAACTAGCCAAATATGTTATTTTAATGGTATCAGTGTCTCACAGCAAAGCAACACAAAATTGTAATGTTCTGGAGCAAAGACACGATTTTTCGGTATCTCACAGCCAATGATATAAAAGTTGGATATCTTATAGGCGATTTCTTTATGTTACTAATGGTCTAATTAATTTATTAACGCTGTTACATTTGATTGACTAATGTTACTTATGAACAAGCGTTATGTTTTTTAGGACTAACCGTAGGCTAAAAAAGCTCCACATGAACATTTCGTATGGTCCGCAGACTACATGGGCTTGCCGCCCTTACAGACGCGGTTACAACCACACACACACAGGGAAGTTTACAAAGAAAGAGCAGAAAATACATAATAGAAAAGCAGAAGACTCTGAAGGCAAGGCTGTCGTCGATTCAAAATTTGAAATTTGAATGCTTGTCCCATGCCGACAATTGTACCGATGCACGCCGGCGACTGGCCCATGCCTCTTGCCAAGAGACTCAGCTTGCCGACTCATGCCGAACGGTTGTGGTCTTCTTCGCTCATCTTCATCTCACCAAAATACACCGAGTGAGAAAACAACGAACCGGCTCAAGGCCTGCCATGCTGCGTGGCTCGTCGCCTTGAGCCTCGACCGTCTGGTTGCCACTCCGTCGACGCCCCTCACTTTCAACATCCAGATCTGGAATTTTGTAAAAGAGAGGGAGTGTGGAAGGATTGAGGAAGTGTAGTGGGTCGGGGAGGGCGACCCTGACCTCTGGAGTTGGCGGAAATCGCAGCGGGGCGCGGATCCAATCCCAACCAAAGAACAGATTTGGATGCTTTCACAAGGAGGGAGAGAACGTGGGAGAGGGAGCGGGCGGCGGCGGCGAGGAGGGACGAGGTGGTGGGTGGCTCTCGCTGGGAGTTGAGTCGCCTCCTACGTCGTCCGAGGGAGCAACACCATGCACAAGCGTTATAATAAAGCATTTTATGTTGATGGCGAGCTTCTTTTTTGTTGGACCGGAAGGTGATTAGGGGGAGGGTTTGAATAAGAGCACTATTTTTTTTCCATTTTAATCGGATTCAATTCAACTCTTACTCCAATAGCTATGAAAGTTATGAAGATCAAAGTACAAATCAGAAGTCTTGTATTGAATTCAATCAAAACCTATGAGTGCAATCAGTTTTTGAATTGAACTTAGGTTTGGGAGCCATCGGGTCCCCCCCCCCTTGATTTGATGTTAATTCAGCACCCTTGATTTGATGTTAATTCAGCAGTTGATAGATATTCCCCGCAGATTAGTGGCCGTGCTCTGAGAGCCGCATGGTTATGTGTGAATTTTGTACCTTAGAAATAATTCTTTGAAATTATATATTTTTTTGTTGATAGTGCTTCTCAGAGTTAGTAGCAACCTTTCAATGAGATTCATCTGAATTATTTCTAAACATGTGTCACATTAGTAGAAGTTTTCATTAGTGTGGACGATCATTAGTCCAAGAAGCAACCTCTGTAGTAGCAGCTTTTCAATGAGAGCATGAACATTTGCATAAGAGTGGACGTCTTATGCAAATGTAAAAGATAAGAGCAATATGAAAGATACAAAAAGTACTTAATGCCCAAAAGTTGCAGGGATTTTCTATAAATATTACATTGTTGACTTGCCTGCAATTTCTATTTATTTGGACTGTTGTTTTAATTTTTAGTATGAAACTTATCTTATTATGTTATGTATGGGTTTATGTAGGGGTTCACCATGGTTAACATATTATTTGTTTAGCTTAGAAACTCTTTTTTTTGCTTGTATCTCTATCGAGATTATCCAAGCCTATGGCTGGTTTTGTACCTTATAATTAATTTTGTGCAGTTGTATTTTTTTTGGTAGTGCTTCTTAGAGTTAGTACTTACTTTTCAATGAGATTCATCCGAATTATTTCTAGAATATCTGTGGAGTTTGCATTAGAAAGGCACATTGTTACTTTCTTCTACTGATGTATAGCTCATTATCTATTTTGTCATTTTAGGGTGGAATATATACCCTTCCTAGCCATTTTATCAGGTTCAACAAGGGACTTGATTCCGAGAATGCTAGTTGTCGATCATATGAAGAGGATCACCATTCATGAAATCCGTGAACATCTATGGTTTGAAGCTCAACTCCCACGCTATTTGGTTGTGCCTCCTCCTGATACTGCACAACAAGTTAAAAAGGTATAATCTACATTTGTTCGTATGAAATGCTACTTTGTATTATTTGTCCTGAGAGTCTCAGACTCAACTGAACTATGTTTACAATGGTATTTATTTGGATGGTAGTTGTGCTAAATATTCCCCTTATCTTTTTAGACCGTTACGACAATGTTGTACTATCGATATCTTCTTCCTTTTTTTTTATATTAGCTTGGTTAATTCGATTAGTTAGATAAGATGTGGCTAACATTTCTCTTTATGTTTTCTGTTGTATTTTTTTATTTTAGTTGTTTTCTGGGGTTGTATGTACAATAGTTTTATGTGGTGTGTGATGCTATGCATAGGAATGCTCACTGCTTGTTTTGATGGTTATTTGGGATTGCAATCAATTTTGCAATCCAGGGTGCCCATATGGTAGGTCGGGGGGCTTTTTTTTTGGGTCATGTATTGCTTCATTTAATAATGCCAATATATATTGTTTACTAGCAGCCACTTGCAATTTCATGTCCCTGTATACACAAGATTTTAGTTGTTCACATATCCAGATAGCCTCTATTTAAATGATGGAATAGGCACAAATCTTGTACAATTGGAATCATACTTCTCATTGTTCATATTACACCCATTCCTCCTGTTTTCATACATTTGCTTATAAGATGTTAAAATCAGATGATCAATTATATCAAAGCTATGCCACAAATACATGAAACATGAGGATATGTGGACATTTTGCACTCTCTTTTAATTGTCATTGCTAGTCTATACAATGTGCAATTTATATATTTTTGTTAGTGTAATTTTTTTATTATGGCATAATTTTTACGTTTAGATGCCATGTGCTGGTTTCTTCTCTCCTATCTCTATGTAGGATGGTTCACCTAATTAATGATTTGGTTTATTAGGTTTGCATATCAATTTACCTAAACTTGTAGTTTTATTTATTATGCAATTTTAGTAATTGAAAGTTTCAATTATGATTTGAAGTGGTTTAGTTTTTTACTTTAATGTTTTATGTTAGGGTTCAATTGGTGAGGAACTTGTTGTTCTAGTTAGTTTTTTTTTCCTGATTTTTTAGTTTATATTATTTGATTTATGTTAGGGTTCACCTAGATGTAAATTTTTGTCCTCCTTGGAATTTTATTTATTTTTTTTCTTGTTGAAATTTCATTGAGATCCCAATTAAATTTAATTATGTCCTTCATAGTAAGTTTTTTTGCTAGGTGGTAGTATCTTACCGTAGGCAGCAGAACCATCCCACTGCTCTTTTTTGTTTGCTAGATGGTGTTTCTGCATGGCATAAACAATAAGATATTGGACGTGTACTGGTGTTTGAGCATTACTTGTCCTAGTTAGTTTAGTCGAGCTCTGTAATGCTATTTTTTGTTGTTCATTAGTGTGACATAGTAGAGCATCAATCTACTAATTGTCTCCAATGAAATGTTTTTCCTTTAAGTTGCAATATTTTCTAACTCCATGACCCTGAATCCATGTTGCCACTATTACCAAAACAATATGTCACAAATTATTGCTTGCTATTCTGGCTCTTATTTTGTTGCTCATTTCTGTTTCTGCTTGAAACATTCCTCCAAATTTGCTCCTCATTTTTTGGTACTATTATGGGTGTGGTTACTATTCATACATGCACTATTCATATGTATGAGCAGTACTTGGTACTGTAGCATCAGGATTGGGAAGGGATTGTCTTCCTCAATGAGAATATCTATTTACTTAAATAGTTGATTAGTTTCTTTGTATAGAGATTAATTAATTAGAAATGTTATCTATTAGTTAGGAAGATCATCTATTAGTTAGAAAAATCATCATTTAGATTGATTTATCCATGATTGATTTTATCCATAATTGTTAGAAGAACCTTCTATATAAGGAGGTATATTGTAATCGTTGGCATCAAGCAAGAAGAACAAAGAAACAATAGTTCATCCCCGTCTATGTCTATCTTCCTCCTCTAAAATCAATCTAAATGATGATCTTCCTAACTAATAGATGACCTTTCTAACTAATAGATAATCTTCCTAACTAATAGATAACATTTTCAATTAATTAATCTCTATACAAGGAAACTAATCAACTATTTAAGGAAATATATATTCTTATTGAGGAAGACAACCCCTTCTCAATCCTGATGCTACAGTACCAAGTACTGTTCATGTACGTGGATAGTGCATGTGCGAACAGTAACCACACCCATAACAATTGTAATGAACGATACCAACAAGGGGGGTAAACATCCGTCGGAGGGAGGTCGGAAGGCGACAACTTGACATAGAACGACGCTAGATGAAAGAGGGCACTGATTGGGGAGGAATAGATCTAGAATAGCCGATCAAAGAAACAACCACAACTGAACTTTAGGGACTAAGAACTTATTTATTCATCTTTGCTTGATTGATAATGCATATATGCTTTCCCTTTTATAGGGATAACTCGACTTGAGCTATAATAAATAATATTTATTTTTAAGAAAACATATCTCTAATAGCTGAAATATATCTCTAAAGAAGTAGATCAACTAACTATTCTTATCTCTATATACCTACTACGAATGCACCCGTGGCCCGAGCATGAACAGTGCACAGATGCTACAGTAACATGGGTACTATTCATGTATGTGAACACTAATTTCTGCCCGCGACAGGTATTAGCTTGGTTAATTCACTGCTTTATGCATGGATAATGTAGAAACTGCAGTACTGTGGCGGAAATGCCCGATGTGGCTAACTTCTAAATGCTAGTAGAGTTCATCTTTTACATCCTGGAGTTCCATGATTTGTGAAAGTACTGCTACCAACCAATTAAAACTATTTCAATGAATTGGTGGCAGAATCAGACTGCGCTTGCAATTTGCATTGGGATTTTCTTTCTCAGACTATTTGCAAGACATACCATTCACCTTTGCCGATAGTTTGGTTTCAGGATTGCAGCCTAAGGCACCAATTGTTTCTGAAAGAAAGCTTAAGCCTTTTAGTATGTGGATATGTGCAATTCCAGCAGCTAAGAAAGGTAAGGCGTCTGTTCATACTCATGCCTTTGACATGAACTTAACAATTCCATGTATGGATGATTAACTCAAGACATTATGCTTATGGATTCAGAGTAGGTGGTGTTTTGGATACAAAATAGAATGGTTTGTTTAGAAAACATAAGTATATACATAGTATTTGTTTGGTTATTGCTTGATAAAACAGTAACAGAACATTTCTGTTCTATATATGAAGGATTCAGCTTGTTAAACACGTTCTGAGATTAGACAGCCAATTGTTTTACTTCATCTAATCGTGGTTTTGCCCCCACCACTCCCCCATGAAATCGCACAAGCACCTAGTCCTTTAGTAGGAATAAGAAGTCAAATTTTCTGAGTTTTCATTGCCTAGAAGAGAGTGGTGGTAACACCTTTTGTCTTGAGCAACTTCCTCGTTGAACTCTTTAATTTTTTCAGTTTTTTGTTAAGTTTATTTGACTGCACACACTTTTTTCTTCACTTTCGCGACATGCACAAACCCTGCAATCTCGAAAGAGCTGAACTAAGACAGGTCCGATTTTATTACAGACACCTCTGCTCCTCTTAGGACATCGCGGTGGTGCTTGTGATGCCCGCTTTTTCCCAAGTCAACCTCGCGGGCCCCTTCGTTCCTTCTCGCGGACCGGACCCCCTTCGCGCGTCGCCGCGCCGCCCGGTCCCTTTTTCCCCTACGCCCCTCGCCGCGCCCTCGCTCTTTAGGCGACGCGCCGTGGGCGCGCCTGCCAGTGGGCGCGCCCGCGCCACAAGACGCTGCTTAGCCTGTGCCTTGGGCCGGGCCGGTTTTTCAACTGGGCCGAATTGTTTTTTTTCTTTTTCTGCTGATTTTCTTTTTCCTTTTCTATTTTATTTTAAAAGTGAGGCTTTAAATATTAATAACTCCCCCTTTTTAGCTCCAAAAATTATGAATTAAATTTCTAAAAATTTTTAAAATCAAGATCTTGCTAATGGCATAGGTCTTGTTCAATTTGGAGTTCATTTGTGTATTCTTGTGTATTTAATTGCTCTTGTTGCTTGTCGTTTATTTTTAGGTACTTAGCGCGTAGATTTTGAGACAGGAGACCTCCACGTCGATCAAGAACAAGACTACTCGGACTCTCTCCCTACAACCAAGGCGAGTCAATACTTTGATCATATTGAGCCTACATTTTATGCAAATTATATTCTTTTAAAATAGCAAATTGCATGCTTTAATTCTTTAATCAAATGTATGTTAAAGCTTAAGGTAGTTAATACCCATTTGTTGAATAATTAATTACTATGCCATCCTTGACAACTTGAATCCCTTAATTCCATTGTCACCCTAGTAATTATATGGTAATACTAGCTATAGGTTGTACTTAGGCGACATGCTAGACTTGCTTAAGTACGGGACATTAACGTGTCCTAATCATCATCATTTCAAACATAAAATGATTTGGCGGTCATTGCGGGTAAATGGCGAGATGGTTGAATTGTTGTATTTTACATCTCAAAACCCTAAATCGCTAATACCCCGCCGGACGGATGGTAAGATGGTGGAGTGCGGATGTAGCACGAGAATGGCGGGAATGTGGTTGAGCCGCCCGGACAACCCTAAGGACTTAATCTTGTCACGACCTCTGTGTATAACAAAGTACGACCACAAGTCCGCAACAAAGCTGCGACTTGGCTTAGTACATTTATCAAATCCCAAAATCATCTCATTGGAGGGTTAAAGGAGGCACAAGCTCGGGTATGTCGGGCTTGGATGGGACACCGAGTCAAGGGTGAAGTTCGCGATCGGCGAGGTGTAGCCACGCCACGCCGATCACGAGGTGGACATCCCGCGCAACGTATGGGCATAACCCCATATGGGTGAGACGAGGAAGGCGAGATATCTAGAAAGTTATTGTGACAACCTCTCGACTACACGACCACGGAATCGTGTAGGGCAATGAGTTAATTGTCTCTTGTGGGTAAAGTGTACAATCTCTGCAGAGTTATAAACTGTTTAAACAGCCGTGCCTACGGTCAAAGGCGGACATGGGAACTTAACTTGAGTTAGTTCTATTTCAAAAATCTTGTGGGTGGTATTAAAATTTTGGCGGGCTCACCTAGCCCTGAGATTGGTTATTCCTGGGTCTTTGTACCCAGTGTCGTTTAGTGGTGGATGTAACCACAATCAAAATAAACATGAAGGTGGAGGTAACCTCTGCTGATACAAATATTGCACAATTTCTCTCTTTAACTAAAAAGAAATTTGCTAAAGCGCTAAGTGCTAGGAATTTGTACTTATGATATTTAAAAGTATTGCTTTCGCAAATAAAAGAACCGAGCCATCCTTGTAAGCCTTGCATGTATATCATTGCATTGTGTATTGGCTCGCGAGCACGGTAGTTGTGCTCATCCTCGCTCTCCCCCAAACCCTTCAGATGACGCTGATGGAGGAGACTATGCTTACTACGAGGAACCAGAAGTTGATGGACAAGGAAACGATGAAGAGTAGTCTAGGATCGTAGTCTCAGGCCTCGACGCATCTAAGTTGACTCGTTGGTACTTGCGCATAAACCGATATTATCCGGTCCTTGGGTAATATCGATGCATACCTGAGTTGCCCGATCGCGTGCTGTGAAGAGATGAGCTCTACCCTTTGCTTCCGCCACCGTAATCGGTGTTACGTATTGTAATCAATTTGGCACGATCCCTCGTTGTAAAACTCGACCGACGTGGTCTATGTCACTCTGTTGATTGTAATAATGATACTTTAGTTCACGCCATGTATGAATGATTCAGCAATGCCTGTGAGTGCTATCTACTGATCCAGGGAATAGCACAGCGTTTTCACAGAGGATTCGGATTAGAAAATCCGGGTCCGACAGAGCTGGTATCAGAGCATACGACTGTAGAGTCTTAGTTAGATTGGTCGTTGCCTTAAGGACTTGGATCTTATTTTCGAAAACTAAGAAAAAGCTTTGCTAAAAATATAGAGTATTTATTGCTTCTACTCTTCACTCCTAGCCCAGTACTTATCTTTATTTCACTTGAGTTTTACCTGATCGACTCCTCTTGTTTTCAAAATTTGTAGATGGCTACCCCGTCGTCGGATGGCCCGTGGGACCTCCTCGTTCACGGAGAGAACGAGGGAGGCTTCGCGGACATACTTCGCCAGCTGATGCTGTACCTTGGTTTTCCCCGTCAGCCTACGTTCCGTGGTAGGATGACGAGGATCGAGACCCGCGAGTCCTGGACGATGGAGGTGTACCTCTCCGCCAGGGTTGGCGAGTTCACTTCCTACCTCTTCAGGGCCGAGGCACCCCGGCGTAGCCGTCATGACGCCATTCAGGACGCCGCACGCGTCGCTTCCACCCGCTTGTGTTGGAAGTACGAGGATCTCTTGCTGAGGTCACCCTTCTGCTTCTACCCGTACCTCCCGGATGAGAGCGTGTCCCGCCAGATTTCGACACGAGACGACGACCCCGCTTGACGCAAAGAGTCCGGCTTACGCAGCGATGATACCACCATCACCGCGCCATGGATGAGATCGAGCAACCGGACACTCCTCACCGGCAGCTATGCCCACTCCGACACCCTTCAAGCAACATGATCGGGAGTGATGAAGCTCACCCACCGCGATGAGAGAGGGATCTTTGCGGTGCAGAGAGGACGCCGCTCTTGCGAGTTGGCACGCCTCGAGCCGCCGCCACGGTCCTCGCCCGGCCCGGTTGCACCTCTCGCCGCCCGCCGTCCCGATGCGAGCCGACGTTCCCGTCCAGCGGACCGTCTCCGACTCATAGCACGCAAGAAGGTGCGCCCGCCGCCGTCCGGTCGTCGCCTAGGAGAGTCCAGCCGTGGACACAGCCCCAGTCCACCGCCTGGGTTTGACGAGTCCAGTCGTGGACGCCACCTCGGCCGTTCACGTTCTGCCCCGTTCGCCGAAGTTTCGATCGAGTCGTTCCGTTCGCTCCCGCAATCTGTATCGCCGTGGTCATCCCCGCAGAGCAATGTCATATTAGTTTAGGTTAGCTAGCAGTGCTTGCTGAGCAGTCTTTTGGGTTGCAAGCACTTTTGTTTCTTTCTTTTGTAGACGATGTGTTTGTATTCTGTGTCATGACTTAGCTTAGCCTATAAGCTTTGTTCGAGAGTCATGTAACACTTAACCCCCTTATTATAGTGTAGCCGCTCTAGGCTTTGTAGTGTACTTGCTTCGTTCTTTTGTTGGCTTTTGTTCTTGTCTGTGGGTGCCTTAGAGGGCTAGTGAACCCTCATATACTCCCTCTAGTTCTAAGCTTCAGTATTTCTTCAGGATGCCGCCAAGAAGAGCCGCTGCCCCAGTCCGTGGCGCCTTCGCCGCAGGCCGAGGAAGAGGTCGTGGCCGTGGTCGTGGCCAAGGCCGAGGACAGGAACTGCCTCCTCCACCACCAGCAAACCCAACAATGACTAAAGTCATGTTTCAGCAGACTCAGATTCTTCAGCGTTACTAAGCAATCAGCAGATCGACCACCATCGCAACTCCAAGTCGCGATTTTCTCAGACCCGACCCTCACCTTTGTCGCGCCAATGAACCTCTAGAAGTCAAGACCGCTCGGGGACACCGAGAAGAAACTTCGCCTTGCCCGCATTGCTCAAATGAAGACAAGGTGGATTTCGCCACCCATCGCCTAAAAAGCGCCGCCACTGCACAGTGGGAGAATTACCTCACCGCCCGAGGTGATGAGAATCTAGAGGAAGAAGAAGCGAGGAATAGCGAAGTCGTAGCATCTACGATTGGAGCCCCACAAGATCCCCGCCTCTGCGCGCAATAGAAGAAGTTGCGGAAATACAACAAGTGAAGTTGAACCCGCATGGCACCGATTCCATGGGAGGAATTCAAGGCGCTTTGGGGCCAACCGTGCATCAGTGGAACAATGAGATTGAAGAAGAATGAATTCGAGCTCTCAAGCGGTCGATGTCGATAAATGAGTATCTAACCAAGTTTAACCAGACTTGCTCGCACGCCCCAATGATGTAGCCGATGAAGAAGAGAAAATCGACCGCTTTGTGGAGGGAATGCGTGAAGACATGAGAGGACACTTATCCTCCATGATTACTCTAGCTTCCAAAGATTAGTTAATAAAGCCCTCATTTGTGAAAATGAGAAGAAGATCATGGAGATTAGCCGCAAAGGAAGATGTCATTTCAGAGGCCACAAGGTAGCTTTCCCAGTCTACATTCCAAGGCGCTCATCTTTCAGATCGTGCGGCCTCCTCTCGAAAACTCACGTTTCCACCCGCGTCCCCAAGGAAGTGGATTCGGTGCTCTCCGCCCGCCGGCAACCAGCAGCAGTCAACCCAGCAGCAAACCTCCACTGCTTCGCTTGTGGAGAAAGAGGACACTTCGCCAATCGTTGTCCTACCCGTCAAAATGCTCCAGCAAGACTCAACACAGGAGCAACGCCAGTTCAAGGCAGGACCCCAGCCCCAAGCAAGAGTCACCAGACTTCACAGGCATCAAGGTCTACACCAACGCGAAGCCATGGCCGTGTGAACCACGTCACAGCCGAGGAAGCTCAAGGTGCCTCAGGAGTGCTAATGGGTACGTTCCCTGTTAATTCAGTACCCGCACAAGTTTTGTTTGATTCTGGAGCTTCGCACTCTTTTATTTCAAGAAAGTTTGTCAAAAGGCTTAAGTTGCCAACCTATAAGTTAAAGAAACCCGTGGTACTTAGCTCACCCGGGGGATCCCTTTATGCTACCTCGGTCGGTCCAGGTAGAAATTGCTATGGAACATTAGGATTCCTAGCAAACCTTCGGTGCTAGAATCTCAAGCGCTGGATATCATCCTAGGATGGATTGGTTGGCCAAATATCAAGGATTGATAGATTGTGCCAACAGAAAAGTGGTGCTCACCAAGAACCCAGAGACCACAATAAGAGTTAGTGTGGATCGTTCCTCTCCTTTGAATAGAACAATCCACCACCTTGGAGAGTTGTCCCTAGAGACAACGCCTGTAGTTCAAGCTTACCCCGATGTCTTCCCAGAAGAATTACCAGGCATGCCACGCATGAGATGTTGAGTTTGTCATCAACTTGAAGCCGTGGACAGCCCCAATTGCTAAGAGACCATACAGAATGGCCGCTGACGAGCTTGAAGAGCTTAAGACACAAATTGAAGACTTGCAAGAAAAAGGTTTCATTAGACCTAGTTCTTCTCCCTGGGGTTCGCCAGTTCTCTTTGTGAAGAAGAAAGATGGCACCGCCAGATTGTGCGTGGACTACAGAGCACTCAATGATGTGACCATCAAGAACAAGTATCCCCTACTCGCATCGATGACTGCTCGATCAATTGACAGGAGCATCAGTTTTCTCCAAGATAGACCTAAGGTCAGGATACCATCAGCTTAAGATCAGGAATGAGGATATTCCTAAGACGGCTTTTACCACCCGGTATGGCCTGTATGAGTTCACTGTCATGCCGTTTGGCTTGACCAACGCGTCAGCCTACTTCATGAACCTCATGAACAAAGTATTCATGGAATACTTAGACAAGTTTGTTGTCGTGTTCATAGACGACATCTTGATCTATTCAAAGACCGATGAAGAACATTCTGAACACTTGCAATTGGTCTTAGAAAAGCTTAAAGAGAATCATCTTTATGCCAAGTACAGTAAATGTGAATTTTGGCTTCATGAAATCGTTTCTCGGACACATTGTATCCGTTGGAGGAATCG
Organism: Ampelocalamus luodianensis; assembly: GCA_036346255.1. Taxonomy (NCBI): domain Eukaryota; kingdom Viridiplantae; phylum Streptophyta; class Magnoliopsida; order Poales; family Poaceae; genus Ampelocalamus; species Ampelocalamus luodianensis. Next base: position 95,663,999 of record CM070634.1, on the reverse strand, counting down.
CAGATTGATCCATCCAAAGTAGCAGCTGTAATGGAATGGAAACAACCCACATCGGTGACGGAAGTGCGTAGTTTTCTCGGTTTGGCCGGGTACTACAGACGCTTCATTGAAGGATTCTCTAAGCTTTCCAAACCAATGACCCATCTGCTTAAAAAGGAAAAGAAGTATGATTGGACCGAAGCTTGTGAAAAGAGTTTCCAAGAATTGAAGAAGAAGTTAACTTCTGCACCAGTATTGATCCTGCCAGACATCCATCAAGACTTCGAAGTCTATTGTGATGCATCGCGCCAAGGTCTTGGTTGTGTGCTCATGCAAGGAGGAAAAGTTGTAGCTTATGCTTCAAGACAACTCCGTCCTCACGAAGACAACTATCCAACTCATGATTTGGAGTTAGCAGCAGTAGTGCATGCCTTAAAAATTTGGCGGCATTACTTGATTGGAAATCATTGTAATATCTACACAGACCACAAGAGTCTCAAGTACATTTTCACCCAATCAGACCTCAACCTCCGACAAAGAAGATGGTTAGAGTTAATAAAGGATTACAACTTGGATGTCCATTATCATCCTGGAAAGGCTAATGTAGTTGCTGATGCATTAAGCCGTAAATCCTACTGCAGTAATATCATGATTCAAGAACATCAACCTGAGCTCTGCAAGGAATTTGAAGCCCTCAACCTTGAGTTAATAGAGCAAGGCACACTAGCCACAATAGAAGCGTATCCAACTCTAGAAGAGCGAATCAAGACCGCTCAAGAAGGGCATCCTGGAGTCCAGAGATTCAAGCATCTCATGGCCAAAGGAAAGGCCCCTAAGATGTCAGAAGATCAGCAGGGAATCCTATGGTATGGGAAACGACTCTTTGTCCCCCACCAGAAGGAACTCAAAGATCTGATTCTAAAGGAAGCTCACAGTTCTGCTTACACCCTGCACCCAGGCAGCACCAAGATGTACCAAGACATGAAGATTTTGTATTGGTGGCCACGAATGAAAAGAGATATCGCCGAGTATGTAGCTTGTTGTGATGTATGTCGTGAATCAAGGCTGAACATCAAAGACCAGCCGGATTGCTACAACCCTTACAGATCCCTCAGTGGAAATGGGAAGAAATCGGAATGGATTTCATTACCGGTCTACCTCGAACTAAGTCCGGATGTGACTCAGTATGGGTTATAGTTGATAGATTGACTAAAGTCGCCCACTTCATCCCTGTGAAGATAACTTACAAGGGAGACAAGTTAGCCGAGTTATACATGGCTCGTATCGTGTGTTTGCATGGAGTACCCAAGAGAATAGTCTCCGATCGAGGTTCTCAATTTACCTCGCATTTCTGGGCTAGTTTGCACGATGCCCTTGGAACACACCTTACTTTCAGTACAGCATATCACCCTCAAACCGATGGTCAGACAGAAAGAACAAATCAGATTCTAGAAGACATGCTTCGAGCTTGTGCTTTGGAGTTTACCGTAGGCGGGGAAAATGTCTACCGTATGCCGAGTTTGCATACAATAATAGTTATCATCAAGTTTGAAAATGTCCCCATTTGAAGCACTCTATGGAAGAAAATGCGAACTCCTCTGCATTGGTCGAATCAGTGAAGGATATGTCTTGGACCGGATACTCTCAAGCAAGTCAAGAGAAAGTTCGACTAATCGAGATCGCCTTCAAGCACTCGGTCTAGACAGAAGAGTTATCGCGACAACCGTCGAAGAGACTTAACCTTCGAAGTTGGAGATGTTGTGTATCTCAGGTATCGCCACTCGTGGAACCCGAAGATTCAAAGTTAAAGGCAAGCTCGCACCAAGATACATAGGCCCGTTTCGATCACCGCTAAGCGTGGAGAAGTTGCCTATCGCCTAGAGCTACGAAAGTTTGTCGACGCCCACAACGTGTTCCATGTCTCTCAACTAAAGAAATGTCTCGAATACCCAAGAGCGGACTCGTCGAAGCCATCGCACTTGATAAGGATTTGACTTATCCGAGCACCGATCAAGATCCTCGACGCCGTCGAAGCGGACAAGACGTCAAGTCATCCGTCTTTGTAAGGTTCGATGGAGCCATCACTCACCAAAGAAGCCACCGGGAGCGAGAAGATCAACTTGCCGGATTTCCGCCCCCGTTCTCGGAGCGGCTCGAATCTCGGGTCGAGATTCCGTTTAAGGTGGTAGGTTTTGTGATGCCCGTTTTCCCCCGGTCAACCTCGCGGGCCCCCTTCGTTCCTTCTCGCGACCGGACTCCCCTTCCGCGTCGCGCCGCCCGGTCCCTTTTCCCCTTCGCCTCGCGCGCGCCTCTCGCTCTTTAGGCGACGCGCGCGTGGCCGCGCCGCCTGTGGTGCGCGCGCCACGCGCAAGACGTCTTGGCCTGTGCCTTGGGCGGGCCGTTTTTCAAGCGGGCGAATTGTTTTTTTTCTTTTTCTGCTGATTTTCTTTTTCCTTTTCTATTTTATTTTAAAAGTGAGGCTTTAAATATTAATAACTCCCCCTTTTTAGCTCCAAAAATTATGAATTAAATTTCTAAAAATTTCTAAAATCAAGATCTTGCTAATGGCATAGGTCTTGTTCAATTTGGAGTTCATTTGTGTATTCTTGTGTATTTAATTGCTCTTGTTGCTTGTCGTTTATTTTTTAGGTACTTAGCGCGTAGATTTGGAGACAGGAGACCTCCACGTCGATCAAGGACAAGACTACTGGACTCTCTCCCTACAACCAAGGCGAGTCAATACTTTGATCATATTGAGCCTACATTTTATGCAAATTATATTCTTTTAAAATAGCAAATTGCATGCTTTAATTCTTTAATCAAATGTATGTTAAAGCTTAAGGTAGTTAATACCCATTTGTTGAATAATTAATTACTATGCCATCCTTGACAACTTGAATCCCTTAATTCCATTGTCACCCTAGTAATTATATGGTAATACTAGCTATAGGTTGTACTTAGGCGACATGCTAGACTTGCTTAAGCACCGGACATTAACGTGTCCTAATCATCATCATTTCAAACATAAAATGATTTGGGCGGTCATTGCGGGTAAATGACCGAGATGGTTGAATTGTTGTATTTACATCTCAAAACCCTAAATCGCTAATACCCGTGCCGACGGATGGTAAGATGGTGGGTGCGGATGTAGCACGAGAATAGCGGAATGTGGTTGAGCCGCCCGCACAACCCTAAGGACTTAATCTTGTCACGACTCCTGTGTATAACAAGTACGACCACAAGTCCGCAACAAACCGCGACTTGGCTTAGTACATTTATCAAATCTCAAAATCATCTCACTGGAGGGTTAAAGGAGGCACAAGCTCGGGTATGTCGGGCTTGGATGGGACACCGAGTCAAGGGTGAAGTTCGCGATCACGAGGTGTAGCCACGCTACGCCAGTCGCTGAGGTGGACATCCCGCGCAACGTATGGGCATAACCCCATATGGGTGAGACGAGGGAAGGGGCGAGATATCTAGAAAAGTTATTGTGACAACCTCTCGACTACACGACCACGGAATCGTGTAGGGCAATGAGTTAATTGTCTCTTGTGGGTAAAGTGTACAATCTCTGCAGAGTTATAAACTGTTTAAACAGCCGTGCCTACGGTCAAAGGCGGACATGGGAACTTAACTTGAGTTAGTTCTATTTCAAAAATCTTGTGGGTGGTATTAAAATTTTGGCGGGCTCACCTAGCCCTGAGATTGGTTATTCCTGGGTCTTTGTACCCAGTGTCGTTTAGTGGTGGATGTAACCACAATCAAAATAAACATGAAGGTGGAGGTAACCTCTGCTGATACAAATATTGCACAATTTCTCTCTTTAACTAAAAAGAAATTTGCTAAAACTGCTAAGTGCTAGGAATTTGTACTTATGATATTTAAAAGTATTGCTTTCGCAAATAAAAGAACCGAGCCATCCTTGTAAGCCTTGCATGTATATCATTGCATTGTGTATTGGCTCGCGAGCACGGTAGTTGTGCTCATCCTCGCTCTCCCCCAAACCCTTCAGATGACGCTGATGGAGGAGACTATGCTTACTACGAGGAACCAGAAGTTGATGGACAAGGAAACGATGAAGAGTAGTCTAGGATCGTAGTTCAGGCCTCGACGCATCTAAGTTGACTCGTTGGTACTTGCGTACAACCGATATTATCCGGTCCTTGGGTAATATCGACATACCTGAGTTGCCCTGATCGCGTGCTCGTGAAGAGATGAGCTCTACCCTTTGCTTCCGCTACCGTAATCGGTGTTCGTATTGTAATCAATTTGGCCCGATCGCCTCGTTGTAAAACTCGACCCGACGTGGTCTATGTCACTCGTTGATTGTAATAATGATACTTTAGTTCACGCCATGTATGAATGATTCAGCAATGCCCGTGAGTGCTATCTCATCGATCCAGGAATAGCACGACGCCATTGAAGGATTCGGATTAGAAAATCCGGGTCCGACACTGCTTCTTTCATTGAATGAGAAGCTTCCTCAAACTGTGGTTGATTTACTGAGAGCTCACATCATCACTCTTCATCATTATTTGATGTTGTTTATCATGCTGGGGTTCTCGGCATTGTTTAACTGCATCAAAGGTCCTAGACTCGGAATAGCCACAAGGTATATGTTCACTATGGCAGTTGGACGTATGCTCCGGATCGTAACATTTCTTGCTACGATTCTTCCCTCTGCGAGGCCATGGTGTGCTGAAGCTTGATATCAAATACCTGACCATCCTCATCCTTGGGTGGTAGTTGTTTGATGCTCTTTAACGTGCAGGTCTTTTTTATATGGGATTGTCTATTCATAAGTTGTCTGAAATTTTCTTAAGTTTAATTCACTTGTTGTGACCATTAGATCAAGAAATAATTGGTTCTATAGCATCAAAAGGTACACGTTTTAGGAAAATACCATCAAAAGATTTCTGCTCAGTTTTTTACCACTGAAGTTTGCTCCGTTTGGTTTTTTACCATTCCGTCCATTCGGGTGTTAGTAGCGCGGGTGAAATGACGAAAATGCCCCCACCCTCAGTGCATTGCATCCTCTTTGAGGGTGAGGAGCACGAGCGGCGGCCGGCGGGTGGAGCTCCTGCCTCCTCGCTATTTTTCCTCAGCGCCTCCTTCTCTTGCTCTTGGGTTTCCCCACGGTGTCGCCTCTGGCTGGGACCGACTCCCTGTGCTCTCGTCGCCGCCAGCCCGGCCCCACTTGGCCCGGTGCTCGCCGCCGCCGCCCCGCCTGCGCGCCACCCGGTCTGCTCATTGCCGCCCTCATGCTCCTACCTGCCGCGCGCGCGCCACGCCTGGCTGGCCGGCTCGGTGTGGCCTCCGGCGTCCGGCCGCCGCCTCCTCCTAGGCACGCCCGGCCGCAGCGTCGTCGCCGCCCGGCCTCGGCCCGTGGCGCTCCTCCAGGCTCCAGCTTGCCCAGGCTTCAAAAAAATTCTGGCTCCGCCACTGTCCACGGCTGAAAAAAGTGACTGCGTTTTATGAAAATTTCAGTCGCATGTACTACAGTCAACCCCTTACTTATAAGTCATGCTCGCCAACATTTCAATTGCATTAAATCTATCATTTATTATTGCATATTGTAATTGTTGTATTGCCACCTAATGCTCCTTTTCTCATGCCCAAGTATTTGGGATTGTGAGGAAGGAGCAAAAGTCAAAAAGACTATTGCTACTAGCTACCTTTTGGGATACAGGAAGATGTATGTAGTGCTGATCTTTTGCGTATATGTACATATAATATTGATTAGATAGCTAACACTTAGACTATAAACTTTTGAATTTAAATTATTTGAGGGACTATACCTGTATTTTTAGAGTTTTGTTCCACACAAGATTAGGAGGGTCTAGAAATTTTTTGAATCACGGGGAGAGTCATGGCTCCCACTAGCTAGCCTCCCAGATAAAGCCGACCTAGAGATACACGCACCGCATTACCCCCGGCGCGCGCGCAGATCATCATCTGTACGCCGCCTCCTCTAACGAAAACGTAAACGCAGACGCAAATTGGATCGCGTTGGCTCGACCCATTGGCGGACAGCGCGGACGCAGCCATGCAGCCAATACGTACGCGCGCGCGCGCCAACGCGAGAACCAGCGCGAGCGGCACGGCAGAAACGCACATCTCCTGCGAGTTGCGTCGTCGCACGGCACACCGGAATCTTCCTCGGCTGCGCAACGAAACTTCCGCCCGCCTTCCACTTCCACACCTGGCCATGCACGGGGTACATCTAGCTAGCTAGCCCACTGCCTGCAGGGCTACGCCCCATTAAAACCCGCGTCGACCTGACACGCTGCCTTCGCATACAGGTACTAACAGAGCACCAGAGGCTGATCTGATCGGTGATCACCATGCAGTCATACGGCGGCTGCGCCCAAGAGCGCTACTCCTCTCACCGCCTCCTTGGCGGTCACCGCTTCGACGCCCCGGCACCGCCCGTGTCGGCTCCGTCGGTGGACGCGCAGCGCGCGCACCTGGAGAGGGCGCTGGGCGCGACCACGATCGTGCTCTTCGTCGCAAGCTTGTCGTACATCGCTTTCAGCACGCTCTACGGCTGCCTCCGGGGCGGCAGGCGGCGAGGGGGCCCGGCGGGGACGGCGACTCGGGCGCGGAGGAGACCAAGCGCGCGCTCGAAGAGAACCCCGTGCAGGTGGTGGTGCAGGTGCGCGGCGGCGGGGACCGGGACGGAGGAGGCGCTGAGGACGAGGAGGGGGAGGCGCCTGACTGCGCGGTGTGCCTGGAGGAGTACGCGGCCGGGGACGAGGTGCGCGTGCTGCCCGCGTGCCGGCACGGGTTCCACAGGGAGTGCGTCGACCGGTGGCTGCTCATGCGCGCGCCCACCTGCCCCGTCTGCCGCGCCCCGGTCGCGCGCGTGGAGGGGCCCGACGCCAAGGAGGACTGTGCGGGCGGACAAGGCAACGTCGGCCACGGCGGTATTAGCGGCGTGTCCTTCGCCGGGTCCCATGTGATTCCGGTGGCGTGGCTGTGAGCGTCGTGTAACGCACTAGAATGTAGTGACAGTCTTACTAGTAGTAATCCAGTAGTGTTTAGCTCCAATCTTGATGTCGAGAACATTTTATCAATAGGATGACCCGACTTGTTAGCCAGATTAATAATGATCCAGGTAGATGTGATAGCTTCAGATCTGTTCCTCTGAATGACTACTAGGATGATTGATGATAGCAAGATCGCCGAGGAAAGCTGGCCAACAGCAAGGCTTATGCAACCAACACGTCTGCCCCCTCACCAGCTAGTTCCTCAAGTTTGTTGCGTGCCTGCATTTTTTTATGAGTTGGCAAGCAAAATGCATTTGCCAGGCTCTTCGCGTTTACACAGTACCTTTAAAATTTCAGGAGACCAGGTATACTCTAGAATAGGAATAGCATAAAAGAAAATCAAACGAGCATTTTCATAGTTAAGGTACATATGGCAACAGATATCTATAATTTGCTGTTTAATTCATATTATTATGTTTGTCTTATATGATCATGAAATCATTAATATATTTTTGTATTTTAGTATATATCGCATATCATGTTGTTTTTAGAGATGACATCACGGTATCAAATTGATATTGGTGCGCTGTTGTTGCCGGATATGATCAATTAGTTGTTGTTGCATCCAAATGTTTGGTGTTTGCTACACTTTGTTTCCAGTAAATCCATCAACCAATGGTGGCCTGCAGGAAATCAACTACTGAATGTGCATCCAGCGTTCAGTCAAAAACGTTTTTTCTCCCTAACGGAAACACGCCACCATAACGAAATACTCGACATGTATGCTATACAATGTACCACGCATCTGAAATGCAATATCATCAAAGAATCCGGGTGCTCACACACCCAAAGAATCATCAAGAACATGGGAGTTGGGAAACATGGTTAACAAAAAAGTTCTTGCACTGGAGCCCAATATCAGATCGCTTGCAAAGAAATTTTACGCACTGGTATACGACTACAGTTGTAGTTGGAAATGTTCGTCAACAACACTTTGGAGGTAGGCGATACTAAAACCCACGGCTCTTTCAGCATCAAACTCAGCCACTCCTTGTAGATTCTGGTACCTCATATCAACAGCAAGCACCCATGCCTTTTGGTCCAGGTGACCAACCTTGGCCATGAGGTAGACAACTGCATCATCGTGCAAGCTCAGGGCAGGTAGACCCGTGTGGAGTTTTTGTCGCGAACATCGAGCTCCAAGTCCTCGGACAATTTCTCTGAAGAGAGCATCCTGCTATATGTGGCAACCTCCCAACCATTGGAGATTTGGAGATGAAGTCGCCGTCGATGGCCGAGCCCGGTCTGACATCCGTTTGCATCTCAAAGTACTTGATGCCAACCTTTGGTGGCGATGATGTCCCCAACAGACATTGGACAGCCAACGAGCTCCCTGTTGGGCATCAACGGTGCTGGCAGCGGGATGTAGCTAAGCACAGGGTCGTCATCAAGCACATCCCAGAGCAGGATACCCCGCCAGAGGTCGACCCAGCCCATCAATCCACCTTCTCCGAGAGTGATCACCTTGCTTGTGAAACAGTACGAGGAGATAAATGGCTGTGGCGAATCAACACACACCAACCTGGAGCTCCATGTGTCGGTATTGGAGTCGAACAGGTGCAGCTTGTACTTGCCAAGGTCGAGCGTGCTGCTAAGTGCGGCGACGCGGAAGCTACAGTCCGTGCAGCGCAGGAGACCCACTTGCTGGTCGGAAAATAAGAGGGGTGGGGATTGGTGAGCAGGCGAAGCGACCGCCCGTCGGCAAGGTAGAAGAAGTAGTCGTGACTCTTCTGAAAGTTGATGCGGGATAGAGGGCATATGGCGACGCGGAGGAGGACGAGGCCGTCCTCCGTTCTCAGGACGCTAGGCTCCTCGGCGAATTCGGTGGGTTTCAGGCCAGGGCAGTGGACGGTGAAATAGGAGACGCGCGGCGCGCGGGCCAACCAGAAGGTCACCTGGATGGGGTGCTTGGCACTTGTGAGGCCGTTGGCGGTGGTGTCGTTGCGGCGGTCGTCGATGTCGGCGTCGATGTCGAGGAGGACCGACTGGGGAGGGAAAACCGGATCATCGTTGGGGTGGTTAGGCGGACAGGAGGCGTCCAAGATGGTCTTACAGGCTATGGATACGTAGCTTCTCCTCCCTACATTTGCGATTGGAGATTGGAATTTGGAGTTGGAAGGAAATGGAGGGGATCAATGGAGCCGGCGTTGATCCACAATAGTGTGATGTTAGCTATCTGTAAATTTTGTCATGTAGGATACGACATGATCTGGATGAGAGAAAAGGAACATGAGAATTAGGCCGTCTCTCGTACGGTAGTCGACTGTAACACGAGAAATAAGACACATTGTACATAGATGAACTGTCTATAAAGATATGTAAAAAGACAACTCATTGTAAGAACTGTTTTTAGCGCTGTCTATAGATGATATGAGGGTACTATAGACAACAGTTGTCTATACCATTGTATATATCTTTATAGTATGTATAATAGTATGACATCAGTTGTCTGTAAAATTTGCCACGTAGAATACGAGATGACGTGGATGCGAGGATTAGAGTACAGAGAATTGGACCTGTCTCTCGTGCAATAATCGACTGTAACACAAGAAATAAGATACATTATATATGAAGGAGTTATCTATAAACATGTAAAAAGATATTTTATTGTAGGAGCTATCTTTAGCGTTATCTATATATAATATAGAGGGATATTATATACAGCAGCTATTCATACCATTATATGCACCCTTATCGTCACAGCCAGCTAGGATACACTGACAACTATAGGAAGAGATCAATTCAAACGCATGCAGTTGCAGTGCACGCTACTCTCCCACCTCCCATATTAAACCGGCTTAGATATACACGCACCACATTGCTCCCGTGCCCCGGCACGCACGCGGATTAACCTGTACGGCTGTACGCCGCCTCCTGCAAGCCTGCAACGCAAAACGCAGACGCAACTGGGATCGCGTTGTCTCGACACATCGGCGGACGGCGCGGACGCATGCTGCCACCATGCACCCAATACGAGCGAACGAGATAATTTTCCTCAGCTACGCAACGAAGCTTCCGCCCGCCTTCCATTTCCCCACCCGGCCATGCACGCCCTTAAAACCCGCGTCGATCTCACACGCTGTCTTCACATACAGGTACTACCATTGTACTAGAGTCTAGAGGCTGATTTGATCGGTGATCACGATACAGCCATGCGGTGGCTGCGCCCAAGAGTGCTACTCCTCTCGCCGCCTCCTTGGCGGCTACCCCTTCGACAGATCTGGGACTTAGACGATGGGTGCAAACACGAAAGTTCTAAGTACGTGGTACGAAAGTTCAATTGTAATAAATTACAAATACTTATTCACTAATTACACTTATGCCAAGAGAATCTGACCCTTGACGGTAACATGGGCCCAAAAAGGAATTCTCAATCCGGCAGAATGGAACACTTATGTGAAGATAAGTGACTGGTGGTTGCAAAGGGCACAATCCGAGGGGCCAGGAAAAAGACAGGGCAGACCACGTTGACCACTCTCGTTCTTTGGGAAATCTGGAAGGAGAGGAACAGGAGGATATTCTAACATCGAAGGAACAAGCCAATCGGAATGATATCAATCATAAAAGAAGTGTCCAGAGCCTGGATCCTCAGTGGAGCGACTAAGTTGGCATTATATCTGCTGGAGGGACCATCACTTGCCTGAGCACTAACCATGGCTGGGAAGATAAAGAGAGTCTATCCAGGACGTGCACCTCAGTACTTTCAAACTGAAAATGAAGATTGCTGGAAGGAGGCCCTAGGACTTAACCAAGCAGCGGATCATCGCCGCACAACTCAAGTCAAGCAAGTCTTCAGCTGGCAGCAGCGCCATTATCAACACACCATCAGTAATGGAGGGCGTAATCGGAGGGATGCTTGCATGGTGGGACAGTGCATGGCCCATCACCAGCACCGGCACGTCGCCTCTACACCCCTGCCATCCGGAAAGAGCGCGAACATCTGGGAGACTCAAAGCATCTGTACAAGCCCGGTTCTGCCGCGGGAGTGGTCGGGGCAACCACTTGACAAAGCAGCTTATGAAGGTACCGCATGCCTGGGAGAACTCCAGGCGTGACCACGATCGTGCTCTTCATCACGAGCGTGCCGTACATCGTTCTCAGCATGCTCTATGGCTGCCTCCGGGGTGGCACACGGCGAGAGGGATCCGTCGGCTCGCACGTGGCAAATTTCCATGTGTTCGTCTGCGCAATTTCCCCGCTTTCGCCGCTTGTACAGGAAAACTGCCCAAACAACCACCACTCGGGGAAAAGAGCGATGTGCGCGAGGAGGGTGACGACGGGGTTTAGGAAAATAAATTTTCTAGGGTCCGTTCCACGTGAGGTCTCATCCCATCTCCGTCCATTTCCACACTCCTGGTGGTGAGACCCCGCCCCATAGAATTCGTTTCCGGGGTCTAGCGGTAACTCGGTGGCGCCGTCTCACACATGTGGCAAATTTCCCGTGTTCGCCGCGTGATTTCCCCTTTTTCGCCGCTCGCGTGCGAAAACTGCCCCAAACGGCCACCACTTAGGGAAAATAGTGACGGGTGCGAGGAGGGGTCCAGCGGGCCACTCGCCTGTGGCATCGTGCGCGTGTGGAAAATTTTCGCGTGTTCAGCCGTGCGATTTCCACGTTTTCGCCGCTCGCGCGAAGACTGCCCAAACAGCGACGGGAAACATTTCATATACTATGTCCGGTGCTTCTCTTCTGTGACTATGTAAACATTTCATATACTCTGTAAATGATGGCTCATAGCCTCATAGTGCTATTTTCCGCCATTGCCAAGCCCTTCAGATAGACAGTTGCTTCATATCATCATATGCCCACAAGAAGGTCATAAAAGGCCTACGCGTGCAGGTTAATTGGCTGAACTCGGTCAAGGTCTCAAGGATGTTCAGTACCGTCGCCATACATATACATTGTGACGGCCCACGCCACCGCTGTTCTACGCTGCCACCACACCTGTCGATTGCCACCATGCAAATATCACCTGCTCTTTGCCACCACCGTAGCAAGATGCTGCAATGCCGAGTCGATAGTGTTGGAAATTGGCCCATAAGAGTGAGTCTATTTTCTATAATTTTAAAGTATTTATGGTTTAGTATCATATTCTTAAGGCAAGATGGAGGTGATCAACATATAAGATGGAGTCCTTGCTACTCTTTGAAACATATGACACGTGGAAGAGGGTGACACGAGAAGAGCTTTGGCTAAACACGCGCATGCGCGCATGCATTCGCGTATTTTTGCGTGAAAAATCGCCTTGATGTGGCGCGCCACTTGGCAGACCAAGTCCACCTTATTTTTGCTAAACCATACATCTTTCTCTTTCCGTTTGAATGAGATTCAAATGTTTGAATTTAAGGCTTTATTGGGTGATGATGACAGACAGTTACCAGTGGATAAATAGTTGGTTAAGTGTGTCAGTTACCAGTTGGTAAATTTAATTAGTCAATTCACAGTCTGCATCTCTATATATATGCCTGGAGGCATCCAGAGCATAGCCCGTAGAACTACTGCCTCCATTCCTTCTTTTCTTCCTTCTGAAAATATGTGTTGTTGTATTGCGTCGTCTGAATCTCGTCGACTCTTCTCGACGTGCACCGTGAAGAAGGGAAGCGGTATCTCCGAGTCGTTGCTGTCGTGAAGACCTGCATGGGGGGGCGACAATAAGTTTTCTGGGCAGCGCACATCTGCGTGACCGCTCGCTTCGCTGATTCATCTATGTTTCTGCACTGCATCGAGTCTGCGTCTGCGTTGCTTCCTGTTCTTCATCGAACTCACCAGTAAGTCTTTCATGTGATTGATTGACTTATTTACATTCTGTTTTTACATATATTGCAAAGTATAATGAGTTACTTGCTGTTAGTATTGATTTATGCATCATTAGTCATTTACGATATTTGCCTTCTATTAAAATCTGGAATTAAAATATTGCCCTCATTTTCGACACAGGGTGCAATCCGACTCCCACACGCTATTGCTGCCGTAGGCCCTGCTGGATTTGGACGTGGCACACGTCCTCGGCAGGGCCACTAGAGCTGTCCACGGCGCGGCGGAGGTATGCGGCATATGACCCGCAGGCAGGGGCAGATCTAGAGTAGCACACCAGGGTGCACAGGACACTGAGTCCAAAAATTATTTTTCTTTGGATATAACCATGTATATGTGATGTGGACACCCATAACCCAACATAAAGGGACACTCTAAGCCACATCCCAGCTGAGCGTGGTCTATCTTTCCTCAAGGATCCCCGTTCATTTTTGTTTTGAATCTGTCACTGTCCGCAGGGAGACGTGAGGAAGGGCTGCGCGCTCTGGCCGTCGGCGTCTGCAGCAACGGCGGGTGCAACGGTGGCGATGATCCGCTGCTCGGTGCTTCTTGAGATGTAGTTGGAAGAGATGGAAATGATGTAGTTGGAAGAGATGGAAATGGCACTGGAGAAGTGGAGAGCCGCATCAAGAGTAGAAAGATAGCAAGGGATGCCATGGTGACTTGGTGAGTTGTGAGGAGCTAGGCAATCAGAGGTATAGGGTTTTATGGGAGGTTGAGGAGGGTTTGGTGCAGCTTTGTGGGGCAACTCGACACTCGAGTGCAAGGTGTGCATTGCATGGAGTTGAGGGAATCTTACGCCCCGTTTGGGCTTCAGTTTGTTTTTAGACAGGGCTTCAGTTAGAGATGGACACATGATACATGGTACTGTAATGGATTGGCTGAGATGAAGGTCATGGTCTCATGTAATCATAGGCCTCATGGCATTCTTATTCTGTTCACCTGTTCCAATAGTTAGGTCATTAGGTGATACATAGATGAATTTGAGATCTCTACTTGCTTCCACTGTCGAGAAACCCAGCCATTTCAATATATTTCAATAATTCAGGATAGCATGTGCGCTGTCATAACTAGTATGATGGAGCATAACCAATGGAAACCTACTATGCCGTTAAGTGTCAACCTCAACAAATCTATCAACAAATGGTCCCAATCACCAATGGTGCATTGTCACAAGTGTCGTACGAAACAAATCTGCAAAAGAAAATTTTGATATAGTTCACCTCAAAGTTGAGAAAAAAGGACATCCCACTACTACTACTACATTCAAGCATTCCTCCCAATGGAAATATACCATAACGAAATGTTCCACATATCTGAAATGCGATCTCCTCAAAACCGGTTGCGCACACACCAAAAGCATCAAGAACATAAGGGGAACATGGTCGTCAACAAAAAATAAGTCAACCTACTTGATACAAGTATCTTTCAAGAAATTTCGTATTAACAAAATATTATACAATCACAGTTCAAGTAGGAAATGTTTGCAAACAACACTAATGATCTTTGGGATAAGCCATTAGTACAATTACTGTGCTAGTTGTTCATGAAATCCAAAGTAAAAACGCTTCGGTTCTCAATCTATGTTGTATCATGTTCTAAACTTTAATCACCGTGGATTGTGTAACGCTCCCACTTCTTAGTTGGGTCATAGATCTGCAAGACAATACATGTCGTTACTGAATGAACGAAATTGTTGCCAAAACCAAGCATAGTTTTCAACACATCATTTGAAAATGCATAAACAAATAAAAGGGTGAGTGTCAAACCTCCCATCTTGAGGCTGGGAATATATGCTTGTTTTTCTCATACCAATGCCTCTCTACAACCTTCCCCGCATGAGACTGCACATATCAAACATGATAATAGAATCTAGAATGCAACATGTAGGCACCACAAATAGAAGAAATGGCTAGACATTAGTCACCTCATCCTTTTCTATTGTTGCATCGGCAGTTGTACGCACATCATCATGAACATCAAAGTGGAAAAGCTGCGAAGAGAAACCAGTGTCAGTGAATGTTCAAACTCTGTAAGGGGAAAAACCTGGTATTAATAGTCTGATTAGTGTTCTGTGCTTTGATATTAGATTACAGTTTCGTCATCACCATTCTTAAATGAGTTCACTAGATCAAGACAGCACAAAAGATACTACTACTCACGATAGGCTATAGTAAAACAGTGAGCAGTTTTAAGAAGACAAGGATGAAGCAAGTTGGAAACACAAACATAGAGGAGATGCACATTGGTTTACATTTATAAATGTTCCAAAAGTTGGGGAAAGCTCCAGAACGATCAACATATTGGAGGAAAGAAAATTTTAACGAATACTAAGAGAACAAGCATTACCGGTCCACTCTTGCCCCTCGCTTTGTTGATAATTAACTCATGGAAGCTGTGTTGCTGTCAAATCAAAAAAAGGTACATGAACTAAGAACAGGGACAAACATACTTAAACGAAACAATGTAATTTACAGGAGAACAAACTTAAGCTTTGCATACATGAGGGATGATAAGATCTTCCTTCACATAAAGAAGGTTTTCAACCGATGTTGTCCGTACTTCACGGAATTCCGGGGCAAGCTGCTGCTGAACAGCCCTTAAGAATTCTCCAATAGCATCACCTTTACGGACCTGGCAATACAATAGGCTATGTTTGAATTGTACAGTCCACATGTTTAGAACAATCAAAAGAGGAGCACTTTTGTCAAAGGTTAGAAATTCACCTGGATAACTCGCCTGTGCCCAGTACCATCCCAGTAACTGTAAGTGATTGCAAGAGGTTCATCTGAAATATGGCATATATTTGGCTAATCAGTTAGGATGCCAAATTTATGCGGAAGGGAAATATGCACAGTAGATTGATTAAAGGTGATGAATGCTATCAGCATGTGGCAATACTTTTGATCAGTTCCTGCTCATGCAACCACTGCTTCTTCAAGCGTTCTCGCTCTGCTTGTTCCTCTGCCTCTCTCTCACTGATGGATCATTCTTAGCAAACAGCTTGCGGGTTAAATAAAGCTTGGAAACAAAAAATCAATCAACACTCCAAGTAATGATCATAAACTAAAAGATATACCTGTCAGGTAGAAAACTTGTCTCAACAGTGGGATCCTTTCCATGTTTGACAGGGCCATGTTTATTTTGAGTTTCTTCTGTAACGAATAGCAAGCATAATGTTCATATTGGCCCTAATGCAATATATTCTATTATTCTTGAGTAATTTTCAAGTAGCTCAAAGGATCCAAGCATAAAGAGACATTTCCAATTAGCCAATACATAATCTCAGGGCACTATGAGCATAAACAGTGAGATCATAACATAAAAAAGGATAGAATTATGTTTCATTATGAATTAAGCCCTGCGCAGGAACAAATCATTTGCTTTATGACTTTAAGCTGATTTAGTTTCGGTTATTTATAACTTTCTGTGCAAGGCCATCCACACACATCAAGTTCAAGTTTTCAAGACATGATAATAGCAAGGTAATATTGCAATCTATAGTGGAATCAATCAAATCTGTCTCATGATCTCATCAGCACTTGAAGCAAAGTTAATAGCAACGCAGCTCCCATAAAATTATGCCCTCAAATTCAGGACAGGCAACTGAAAAAAACATAACACAAGGATTATGTTTGACCTAAAACATCACCCAAGTTCTTCAGCAAAGAATTGTTGAATCGAAGGATAACTAGTCTAAATGAAAAGTATCACACAACATCTAATTGTGGAAAGAAGAAAACAAGTACAATACCAAGAAATAACAGATGTGCCATATACTAGTACATGAAATACAACAACAACAAAACCTTTGATCCCAAACAAGTTGTGGTAGGTTAGGAATGAAACCTCCTTAAAGTCAAAGAGACGAGAGCCTTGCAAATAAAATAAAATAAAATAATAATAAAAAAACCTACAAGGCTAAAACTCTAAGCCGTACATCCTGCCATCTGAGCTGAAAGCCTAAAACACAGCCCCTAAACCTTCTTATGGTTCCGGTACGTGAATCACTAACTTCCATGCGCTCCTATCCAAAGCTAATTTTTTAGCTACATTCCAATCCCTCAAATTTGTTTTAACTGTTTCCTCCCACGTTAGTCTTGGTCGATCTCTGCCTCTTCTTACGTTTTCAGTACGTCTTAAAATTCCACTACGTATCGGTGCCTCATAAGACCTCCGTTAGAGATGTTCAAACCATCTCAAGCGATGTTGGACAAGTTTCTTTTCAATTGGTGCTATCCTCACCCTATCACGTATATCCTTATTGTGGATTCGATCTCGCCTTGTGTGACCACATATCCACCACAGTATCATCATCTCCGCTACACTCATTTTCTGTATATGTTGTCTTTTAGTCGCCCAACATTCTGCTCTATATAGCATCACAGGTCTGATCGTCGTCCTATAGAACTAACCGCTAGTACATGAAATAAAGACAAAAATACGATTCCCATATTGCAAGAAATAATCTGATCACACAAGTAGGAAAACAGCAAAACAGGGAAAATCCATAGTCAATGCAACATGCAACAGATGAGCAGATGATACAATCTGAAAACATAAAAGACCATGAAAAGGTTAAGGATCATACTATTCTCAAACTCATCCTCATCACTTCCGTTCTCAATGTCGTCACAGAAAGACAAGCGTGGATCTCCCCTCACTCTCCTCTTTTTTCTTTTCTGCATTTGTAATTCTTCTTCCCTGAAACCAACAATACAGCATTTAAATTGGTATAACGCAGCGAATCCAAGAAAACTTAAGGTTCTGTCAGGCTAGGATTTCAAACTCACTCTTGTTGCAATTTTTGAAGCTTCTCTTTCTCTTCCTCCTCGATCTTGGTTCGTATGTTAACCCTCTGTTCAGGCACATGGGTGATAATTTAGATGACCAAATTTCACTTTTTCAAGGAATATGTAAGCAAAGACTGGTGTATGCAAATAGTTTGTCTATTACCTTCTCAACATACTGCTCTCTCGTAACTAGACCGACTGTTTCCTTCTTGAACGCAGTCTCAAGAATCTGAAAATCAGAACTCCTAGTGTTAGCTTGTAAACTATACAACTCAATGGTATATAGAATTATACCGTTCTTTCAAATATTGAAATAATTCAGTACCATGTTAAGAAGCCTACGTTGGAGATCTGATAAAATAAAATCCGGTGACAGTAAGAATACGTAGAATCCTATCATTTTATTTTCCTCAACATTTCGACAAAATTAGTTCCATGAAAAAGCTACTCCACACTGAAGCATACAAGTGTAGAAATTCAAGAGCACAAGTACCATACAAAGAAAAGAATAGCCACATCGATGGGGTTTATAACTCCTCAGTCCTCATCAAATCCAAGTGTCCAACAAAGCATAACCATAACAGAAATCAGAGGCATCAACCAGACGTGCTACTATATCTATAAGTTTCTCATAACACTACCTAGAGTGTTACTACATCTATACGTTCCCACAACCCCACTAGAGCAAGTAATTCAAGACTATACCTTCCCCTTTCTGAGTAAACTTGCTCAAGTAAAGCTAACTATGTGATAAAGAAGCGGACAATCATAACAGATAATTCTCGAACAATTTGAACGCTTATGTAATAACTTAAAAGGTATGCCAAATCCAGCAATCGAACTATTCATGCCAAAGCGCACCGACAGGTCTAGAGAATATATCTTTTTTTAACAAGTTTACCAGCTTTTATATCGATAAACGGAAAACACACATATTTAGAGATCAGCGGGTGCCCCACGAATGATTTTTCTCCCTCACGCATGTGGCCTAAAGCCTAAGAACGGCCAAATCCATCTACGAATACAGGCTACTCCGCGAATCAACAAGGGAAAAAATGGTAGTGAGACAGATGGGGAGGACCGCATAGATGCTGCGACGATGATACCTCGGAGGTGCTTGAGCCGAACTGGAGGAGGCCGGGCTGGCCGTCGGTGGACTTGTTCTTGAGCTCCTCGATCTTGCGGCGCTCCGCCTCGCGCTGCTTCTCCAGCCGCCGGATCTTCACCGCGTCCTGCGCCGTCCCCACGTACCCATCGCCGAACCCCGACATCCCTGTCTCTCCTCGGCTTCTTCCTCTCCTTCCTTTCTTCCGGTTAGAGAAGAGGCCGCCCGGCCGGTCGACGGTGCTGCGGCACGGACAGCAGACGCCAGCCGCGGTCGGAGATGGCAACCGGCGGGATGGATCGCGAACAGCGGCAGGAATAGGGATTTGGGGAACGCGTCGGATGGCCACTTGCAATGGCTAGCCGCCGGGGAGCTTAGCTGGGCTTGGCCTAACCGACTTACTCTTGGGCTTTCAGTAAGATGGGCCAAAATTTTAGTAATGCTTAGGCTGGCCCAATGAATAACCTGGCCTTGATTTCTCATATTCCAGAACAAGTTTAAGTGGGCCGAAACTAGCTCGCGTCGACCTGACACGACACAAATGGCCGATGAAGCGTGTTTAGGCTATCTCCCCCGACACATAGGGCGGTCCAGTATGACACAAATAGTTCACGGGTCAGAATGAACCGTGCCGACACGGGTCCATACCATGTCGGGCTAGGCCACCTGTTTGGCCAGCTCTGTATACACTTGTTGAACAATAAACTCATACAGACAGCACCAATGTTGAAAATTCATCTCAGAATTTTTTAAAAAACAACAGTTTAAGAGTCATCATACAAGTTGCTCTATATGTTTAAAACAAAAAAAAGAAGTTGCCCCAGAAATAGGTTCAAGAGCAACGAAAACACGAGTTCGATTGAGCAAAAGAAAACTCCCAAACATTGCAACCGACCGAACCGCAGCACAGCACCCAGCCACACTGTACCTACTGACTACTGAATTACACGAGCTCACGAGAGCAGAAACGGTGTCAATTCAGAATTTCGATGTCAATAGGCAACAAGCGTATACGAAGAAATCAGCTCCTTCACGGTTCAGATTGTCCCTGGTTGTCATCTGGACTTCCTCGGGCACCTGCAACACACAAAACGGCTATACAATCAATGTTCAGGTATCAATGTGTCAAAAAGTTGAGCAAAGTCAATGTTGTCGAGGAGCTAAAATGTGTATTATGGATCGGAATTTTATATAATTGTGATTTTGAAGGTGAGATGGTATAGAATCGGATAGGATTATTGGAATCGTAATTCTGATAATAAATTATATCAACATGTAGAATTTTATTTTACCGATTACTAATTTAGGCTACAATAATTTAATTTGATTTTATTCCTGATGTTCTAAGGTAAAAAATATTACTATTAATATATTGAATTTTAAATTATTAATTTACTAAAAAATAATTTAAGCTTAATTGCATATAAAATAAACGTGTACCAAATTTATGAAACCAAATTTAAAAATTCTAAACATAATTTAATTTTTATATAAAATATATATGTTTTTTAAAACCTAATATTACTGTGATTCTACTATTTAATCCTACTGTAAGAAAAAAAAAACAGACACACTCAGGATCGCGAACTCTTTTTTTATTTTGGCTCGCTCACGACAATCAATTGCAAATCTAGCATCCTTCCTTTTTTTTTTTTTTTTTTTTTGCGAATCTAGCCCCCTTTCTCTCCTTCTGCGCTTAGGGAGTGCGGAAAGGTACGAAAACCTAGCCCAGGCCACTTGCCGTGGTGCGTGAGCGCGGGAGATCCGTTTCCGCGGTGCCCAAGCGCGGAAGGAGAGGGATCCTGCGGTCGCCGTCCATTCCACGCACTTTCCGCGCTCAGAGAAGGAGGGGGCTAGATTAAAAAAAAAAAAGGAAAGGAACTAGATTTGCATTTGATTGATGTGAAGGAGCCAAAATAAAAAAGAATTTCAGGATCGCGATCCCGACGACCGTAGCACATGTACCTGTCAGTTTCTGCGCTCGAGCTCTTGCCGCGCTCTCCCTGTTCTTGGCCATCCTCCTCCTGCGCCGCTCTTTTGCCTCCTCCCCCGCCCGGCCGCGGCCGCCCAGTGCGCCAGCGCCCGACGCCTCCGAGCCGCGTACCGTGCTGAGCCCCATCTGCCCTCCGCTCGGCCCAGCGCCGAGACTCGCGACGGTGGCCAGCCCACCTTGGTAAACCACACTTCCACCGGCGCCACTCACAAGGCCGGCGCACTCCACTCGGCCCGATCCCACCGCTCCTAGCCCGACCCCCTGCCCCGGCGAAGCGTTAGGAGGAGGAGAGGCGTCGATCGGGCCGTCCAGGACGCCGCGCTCCACGAGGAACTCCTCGAAGGACTTGTCCGGCACGGGCAAGAACCGGCTGAACCGCACCCGGGGCGAGCCGCCAGCAGAGAACGCCGGTCCGACGCGTGGAGGCGGGCGCACGGCAGGAGGCGGCGCCCAGCTCGTGGTGTGGCAGCGGTCGGCCCGAACGGGTGGGGCTCCTGCTCCACCGTTGCCGTTCGGCGCGGCGGGCCATGGCTGCGACACGAAACGCGCACCCCGCGGCGGCAGAGGCAACGCCCCAATTCCGACGACGCGGTCGCTCGGTTGGACGGGCTGTGGCGCGGGGGAAAGCAGTGGACGCGGCACGGTCCAGCTGAAGGTGCGGCTGTTAGGCTGGAAAGCCTGGGCCGGACAGGTGTTTGTGGCCGGCGCCACCGTCTGCTGCTTGGCATGGCCGAAGTGCCCTGCGCCGCCGCTGCGAGGCACGACGTAGTTGGCTCGGAGAGGGACCTGACTCACCCGTGCGCCGGCGGTGGATGCAGGAGAGGCGATGAGACGGGCTAGCGCGGTTTTCTGGGCTGGGTTTTCCCTATGGTCTGCCGTACTTGGCAGGCCTCCGGAATGCACCATCTCTCTAGCTGCGTGTTTTGGAGACTGCAGGAAGAAAGCAAAATTTTCATTAGCTACGGAGAAACCTAGCCAAAATTCCAACCTGTGAGAAATCATGATGATCTGTAAGCTAAACAATTGATCAAGCAAAAGTTTATTGAACAACAACTATATATGTTGGATGGCATGTAGGGAACTCAACCCGATATGTCGAGACTCACGAAGATTGAAGGATTTTCTGAGTGGCCCCGGGAGAATTGCGCGTCTAAGGGTGCGTTTGGTTCGTTGAATCATTTGGTCTTGAATCGTTCGGTACGGGAAATGAGCTCGTTCAGATATTTAGTTGGTTGAATGAAACTAAACCATTCGGGATGAGATGGTTTAAAAAAATAAGAATATTTCATGTTTATGTTGTATCATCTCGTTCGGAAAAAAATCCCGAACCACACCGTTCACTCGAATTACAAGGCGTTTATGGGAAAAAAAAGGTATGATTTACGAGCTTTAAATGATCATATTTTCTAAATCGAGTATCCGATTTGCGATCCGATTGAACCATTGTGTTCCTTGTCATTTAATCAACAAAACAAGACCACTCTTGACATATTTTACTGCAAAAAATATTATTCATGTATCATCCTATCCCACTAGCCAAACACCATCTTGAACCATCTAGAACTATCATATCCCACCAACCAAACAAAATCATATATCATCAGATCCCACCAACCAAACATCATACTTGAATCATCTCATCTAGAACGATCTCATGCTACCTGTACCATCCCATCTCATTCAACCTCATCCCACCAACCAAACACAACCTAAAAGGACAAGGTATACAAGTGAAGCTTCCCCATTAAAAAAAAAAGGTAGGCATTATTCGTTTGGTCAGGTAGTCCTACACCTGGCTAGACAGAAATCCTGAATGACTCAGGATTTTGCGTCACTTTATCGAAGACTCTTGTATCACATCTGGAAAGCGAGAATTTTTATAAGAATCCTGCAAGAACCGTACCGTTTCTTGCAAAATTCCTTTGAAATCCAACGATCTAGTTATCTTTGCAACAACGTAAGCCTTCTCCCATCACTAGAATTCTAAGGTTTTGAAAACGAATTCGCACGTACGAACCGGAAAAACAACTAAAGAGACCTGTTGAACCGCTCACAGATTTCACAACCATCGACTTATAAAAAGAATAGGAAGAGATCATTAGAACATACCCGGTTGTAGAAACCTCTCAATTCCTGATCGATTTTCTCTCGTGTTGTCTCTTGAGAGTGTGTTTGGTTCGAAGTACGAGGTTAAATGGACAGAATGATCCTAGATATGGAGATCATTAGAGGACGGAAATGATGGATAAATAGAAATGCACTTCTCTGTGTGTGGTTATTTTTGCACGCGTTCTATGCAGCTAATTAATTTCATTTTGTTCACATGTAAGTAAATGAGTTGAAACGGAGCGGAGGCTACCTCTGCAAGGACAGCCCTGCCAATAGGGATTAACCATCCGAGGACACAAGTCACACTAATCCAACGGTTGAAAACATATCCTCACGTAAAGACAATTCTCATAGACCCAACTGCACCACAAACTGAGTGTCTAAGAGTGCTCTGACGCCTCTCCAAACTTGGTGATGTTAAATACACAAATCACTCCAGATATACAATAAGCAATTGCTCTCCATGTTGTGACTGGCTTTTAATGGGAATACTTATTAGAATAAGTCCACTTTATACCTTTGAACTACAAAACTGTTCATTTTACCCCCCCCCCCCATTTATTGAAACCGAAGCAAATTATCCTCTCACCCTAAACCACCCCGGTTTTGGAAGACCTGACGTCCACATGTACATGTTCCGCTGACGTGATGTTCACGTGTACATCTCCTTTCGTTTTCTTTTTCCTTTTCTCCCACCTTATCCACTCACGCTCACGGCCTCCGGCTGCTGGTCCGCCATCGTTGCCGCCTCCCCAGCCCCACCTCCCCTCCATGGCGCCACCTCCTCCTGGCTCGGCTTCCTCTCCACCGGCCCAACCTCCCCTTGGGCTCCCATGGTGTTGCTCCTCCTGGCGTGTGGGGAGCTCAGTGTGGCACCCGTGGAAGGAGCTGAAGGCCGGGAGCAAGGGTGTCGGGCTCGTGCGGCGGTGGCAGATCTGGGGCGGCGGCTCAGTGAGGTGGTAGCATCTCAGGAGCAGCGCATAGTAGGGGGAGCTTAGTGCGGCAGCCCAGGGCAGTGCTCGCAGCTTGGGGTGACGCTCGGAGCTCAAGGCGAACAACGGCGGCGACCCGCGCACAGAGTAAAGAGGGAGCCCGAGGGAGGAGCAGGGGGCTTGGATTCGACGCTCGGCAACGGATCCGGCGACGGGCTGCTTGGGACGACGCTCGGTGGTGGATCCGAGATCTAGAGCTCGTTGGCGGATCCGGGAGCTCGAGGGAGGAGGTGTGGGCATCGCCGGGAGGAGACGTAGTCGTGCGGGCGCCTGGAGGAGGTGTGACCATGCGGGCAGTGGGAGGAGGCATGGCCGCGAGGAGGGTGTGGGCGCGTGGACGCTGGGAGGAGGGACGCGTTGAGGACAGAAGCGCGGGCGGTAGCACCGGTGTGCTTTTAGTCCCAGGGAGCCGGGCCGGAGGCAAGCCAAGAGGAGGCGGCCCGGGGCCAAGCCGCATAGAGAAGCCGGTAAGGCACGCATGGAAGCAGGGAGGAGCGGAGCCGGAGCCGGCGAGCAACACGGGCTGAACCTGAAGGCGGCCAGGCGGCGACGCCAGGAGAGAGTGGAGAGGAAGAGAGATTTGGGGAGAAATTAGCGGCGCCAGCACTCTTCCTCTCTCTATCTGTATTTGTGTCTAACAAGTAGGCCTGAGTGCCATGTAGACGATAAACTGGGTGGTTTTGGCCTGAGGGGGTTAGGTAACCTAGTATTGGTAGTTCGAGGGTGTAAACCAAACGGTATTAAAGTTCAGGGATGTAATATGAACTTATTCCTTATTTATTCCAACAGATCCAATATGCACCCCTGGTAGTAGCAATCAACTCATACCTTAGTGTATCTCAGTGCATTAATTTGTGATTTCAAAGTACAACCTCACCGAAGGGGTAAAAGAATGGCTAAAAATATAATATAAGCAGTGCACATTTATGGATCATACAACAGCCATGAGGCGTCACAAGGGAATACGGAGCATAGCGGCAAGGCATTGAAAGTTCAGTAAGCTGAGCCAGGAGAGTACTGGAGACAAACACGAGGATTATTTCCTGGTCTCTTCGCATGTTTGTAAAAAAATTCGCTGCTTTCTTTTCAACATTACAGATACTAGCATGATGCCGCTATTTATTCCCATCAAGCGCAAACAATGGCCATAAGACCACGGTCATGCCTGCTTGTTGTCCGGGGTAGAAACTTCGGCGCTACACATAGGGCATACCTGCACATAGTCAAGGATAGCTTGTCACCTTCAGGCCAATACAGACATTCGTGTTTAGACGTTCACATTATGTTGATATTGAGAAACAGGATGACAGTGCTACAGCACATAATGCATCTAATATAAGTTACTTCCTGAGATGGGGATCAACACGATGTGATCTACTGGTAGAGAACTCTGAAATGAAATCATGATATATACAGCTGAAGTAAGGTAACAAGAAAACAGCAGATTTATACCCTTACACAAGGAAATCTCAAACTTGACCTGACCTTATCACACAGACTAAAGTGGTGTAGCATCTAGCAGAGTATCACAATAATGTCAGAAGCAATGGATAAATGAAACTAAAATTATTGATCTAAGGGCACTGAAGTTTCTTGGTTGATGTGCCGGCTATCAGTATTTAATACTGACCAAATGTGTAGCTCCCTAATTAACATGAAAATAATATCGTTACAAATAGTAACAGTGCTACTACTACTAACAGAATATTTTTAGCAGAAACTAATAAAAATGAGTAAATGCTTTGACAGACTGGATTGATTTCATTCCCGAACCATTCTTATATAGGTAACAATTAAACAAGCATATAAATTAACTTTTGAATGTAACTAAAGCTATCTACCATTCTCCCTAAATATGCATTGATGCATACCAACTTCTCAGATTTGGAGATTCTCTAAAACTTTCGAATATGGTGGTCTATCAAGCAAAAGAATAAAGCTTTGTTCACACTACCACAGAAAATTGTTCATTCAACAATATATCACTGTCATACCTAAAAAATGTTAGCAAATCTCTAATGTTATCAGTGTTTTATGTTTGAGCTGTAACTAGTGTTATCTTTCCTTATGATGAAACAATGGTACAAGAATACAACAAACCAAAGCTGTATAACTAGAATAATAAGCACTGTACCAAAACATAAACCATGACCCCAGAGAATGGCCTTTAGAATGATTAGGAGTTAGGACCAATTATCAAATAGACTAAATATTGTAGCACCTAGTTGTGATGGAACCCTCCCTCCTACATCAGCGCATGTGTGTGAGCCTCATACGCTTCAGTGTGGAAAAAAACGTCCAGGTTTCAAGTTGTAAGGTGCATTATACCTTATTTATTTGAAGCCACTGGTTTATGCACTCGGGATGGTATGAATGCTTGCAGGGAAGTGCAACCAAAGATTCACCCTCCTCGAATTCCACACGACAAATTACACATCTACCAACAATAATGATATGACACTTCAATAAATATGGAGCATAGATTATTGGAAGGCTATGAAACTTAAATCGTTTGCACATACTGCTCTGTGTTTCCATCTTGCACATCTTGTATCTTGTAAGTTACTGAAGGTAAAGAAGCAAGTGTATCAGCAGAGAGACCTCTGCTTTCTGTACCAACTACTTCACCCAATGCAACTAATTCCTGAAATCACGACTAGAACCATCAGCATTGCATCCTGAAACTTCAGATGCAGGGCAAAAGGATAAACAAAAGAAATACAACTTGCCTCATAAGAGTACTCATCTGGATCAACCTCCTGCCATGCATCCTGTGTTTTGACAATAATATATCAATGTGTAAACTGTCAGTTATTCAGTCCATAGTTGGCTGATGTCAATGAGTAAGCAAATAAATAATAGTACAATACCACTATGTGAACAAAGACACAAATTTTCCATGTAGAAATTGGTGGATTCATTGGAGCTAATATGCCACAATACCCAGAGCAAACAGAACAACATGGAAATTTGACCACTTATAGCATGACATTTTAGAATACGTGTTGCTTACTTCTGGCTTTTATTAGAAATGGGCAGAAGACTCTAGCTTTACCTAGGAATAATCCACTCATAACTCCAACATCCAGAACACACGAGATTTATCGTTGAGGTTTTGGATTGCAAATATGATGAAAAGCAACATGTGAACATGCTTATCATTGAAAGATGAAATAAGCAGGAAAGAAGAAATTGCAGATCTAACTGAATAACAAGGAATCCATGTTAAAATTCAATCGAAGGAAGGTAGCCCCCGAAAAAAAACTTGGTGCAGTTATCAACAACGTTTTAGATGGTGTAGACAACGAATGTTGCATGTCTCCTTGACAACTTCTAATAAAGCATCGTCTATGCTTTTTATTACCATGACTTAAGTTGACATTTTAATTGCAACATCATCTGTTAAAAGTTACAAACAAAACGAAAATAGCATGTCATCAAGTTAAACTGTTAAAGAAGCAACTCCAACAACATGATGGTGAGAATCAGTGTGCATTTTCTAGCTATCATCTACCAAGCCAAAAGAACCATTGTCTATGTTTCAGATAATGAAAGAATGTCGAAAATCTATTTATGCAAAGTATCATGATATTGACAAATTCCAAATCATCCACTGCATCAATACATTATGGCACCAATCATGTTCACTTTTACAAAATGGCTGACTTTGTCTGTCACCGTATTAACGAAAATAAGCAAGCACGTCTGTGCACTTCACGTGCATTAACAAACTAAGGAGAGAGTGTATGCATTTGTCTCTTCAATATCATTTCTTCCAAACTCAACCGATTCCCACTTCCAAAGACAAAAATGAAGTTCATCAAAGATAAGGAAAAAAAACGAATTACTACCTGTGGATCATTCACGTGCTCCTCTTCATGCTCCACTGCTCGCCCTACAACACAAAATAAAAATTATATGTCAGCAACCACCGTTAAATGTGAAGTGAGCTGAAAAAAGCATCCATTCGTACTCACAATCGCTGAGCCCAGCGAGAGCCATGAGCCGCGCGGCAACCTCGCGTTCCTCGGCGTCCTGCAGCGCTCGCGCGTAAGCCTCGTCGTCCTCATACTCCGCGGGGTCTACCTCTGGCTCCGCTTCATCCACATCCTCATCCTCCTCCAACCCCTCCTCGTACTCGCTCCCCTCAGTGCCCTCTTCCTCACCCTCGCCCTCTCCCTCGCCATCACCATCGCCGGCCGGGTGATCGTGGTGGTGGACGCGGAGGTGGTGCTCCAGCTCCTCCTCGTAGTCCTCCTCGGCCTCCTCGTCGTACTCGTAGCTCCCGGCCTCCGAGCTCCCGTAGTCGCTGCCCTCGCCGCCGCCTCCGTTCATGCGAAGCATCATATACGCCCGCTCCTGCATACAATTCAAACCACGTGTTAGTCGCGGGCCTCGGAACCCTAGGAACTGCCAGGGCCGCGAGATCTCGCCACTTTCCTGCTCCTGGAGGACGCGGGCGAGGGCGAGGTCGGCGTCGACCTGGCTGAGGGCTGTGAAGGGACGCCGCGCCGCCGCTTCCGCCGCCGCCGCAGCGGCGGCGGCGCCGTCATCTCCGGCGTCAGCCACGGCAGCGGGCGGGAGAGGAGTCGGGCTAGGGTTGTGGTCGGCGCTGGGCTTATCGGCGCCGCCGCTCCCCTTCGAATCCTCCATGGCAGCGAGATTAAAGAAGGGGCGAAACGAAAAGGATTAACAACTCGGGTTAAGCCCCACTCGTGTCTTACGAGGAGGAGGTGGGGGAATAATAAATTAATAATGATGTGTTTGTGCCAAAAAAATGTTGATCAGGCATGTAAAATGAATGGCACGTAATACTGCTGTCTATAGTAACTTTCTATATTACTTATAGACAACACTAAAAATAATTTAGAATTTTTTTTTACTTATCTTTATATATCACATAATATTTTAATATATTTTTTTAATTCTGATGGTACAATTAGTTACAGAATTATAGAATATATTTTCTTTTTATTCTCTTTTATCTACATCAATTTAAATATTATATGATAGTCTATTGTACGTAATCTTAGCCGTGGGGTTTAGATTTGAGCCAGGGTCTGGTTAAGCTAATGACGCAGGAACTCCGCACCCACTACGTGCTAGCTAGGTATTTTTAGATGACAGGTGGGTCCCACTTGTGTTGGCCGACGTGTCAGCCTCAGGTAAGTAAATATGTGCAGTACGTAATGTGTTGCCGGGTGGGAGAGGTGTCGCGCCGTACACAGTCATCAGAGGAGTGGGGCTTCACCCACTCGATCGGTATGATCACGTGACCGACGTGTGAGGCATACGCACGTGGATTCACGTGTCATTGATTTTGGCAGACAGTTGCCCGAGGAATTCGTTAAGAAGGGTTAAACTCTACTAGAATCTTGAACATTCCGGCAATCCTGCTACTTATTCCGACTTTGTGATTCGAGCCAGGGCGGATCCACACGGAGCTTTGGGGTGCACAGGATACTGAGTCTAATGTTATTTTACTTTATCAAAATTTACAAATACATAGTTTTACAGCTGCACACATGTAATGATACGAATGATGACTCCTATCAATTTTGTTCTTGATCTAGTGCTGATGCAGCAGAACCGTGCACACTAACTTGGAGCTCTTCGTTTCAGAATTGTCGGTGAAGTGAAAACTTTAGTACTCCGTAACATGCCTCCGGCTCACAGCAAGGTAAAAACTAAAAAGGACTTGACGTTTCGCCCTATTGGTTTCGTGCAGGGATGGGTCATGGAGCGAGTAGCCACTGTGACAAAAACCGAAAATGTCGAGAAATTTTGATGGGGGTACATAGCGTGCGGACAAATGGTAGTGTATTAAATGTGATCTTGGCAAAAACGTGGAAGAAAACCCATCCGTTCGTGGACTAAACGCACGTGAAAACATTACAAAACATACGTGTAAATTGGAGCAATTCGCGTCTCTGAAACAGACGCGAAGCATGTGAGGCGATATATCCTGTGCATATGGGCAATTTTGTGGATATGTAGACATACACAATCGTGGCCATCCGATCCAAAATTGACGGGCGAGATCGAGGCAGACGCTCACACTTCCCCACTTATGGTGCTTTTGCGAGAGAAAAAAACCCTTGTGACATTTCTCCCCATCCCCTCCCTCCCCCATCGATTGACTCCTCACATTCGATCTCCCCTAAACATGAGCTAGGGTTAGGGAGAGCCGCCGCCACGTCGCCCGTGGCCGCCGCCACCTTTGCGACTCCTCTATCTACGCGGTCGCCCCCACCGCACCACTGTCCTCCGTCGACATTGCGAGCCCCCATGCTTGGCGCCTCCCCCTGCCCTTCGCCACACCCCTCCCCTTGCGCCAACCCCCTGCCCTTGCGCTGGCCCCCTGCCCGCCCCCGCTTCGGCGACCCGCCGGCTACACTCCTCCATCCGAGCGCCATCATCCATCACCTCGGGTGGACCTCGACTCGCTGCCTCCCCCTTCATAATCTGGCCGCAACGCTGTCGGCCCTGCCCATCCCGCTTCTGGCCCCTTATCAAGCTACGACTCAGCTCACCAATTTGTCAAACGCGCTCGTCCATTGAGGTGTGTTGGATTCCTTAGCTCAACTAGACATTGTAGCCGCATGTAGTCAAATTTTTTATGGGTTTAAGAACATTGCAGCCGCATGCAGCCAATAGGTTTTTAACTGACGAGTAGTGCTATTATTTAACTCTCAGTCGGTTGTTATGGGTTATGGGGCACGCCATACTAGACTTTTGGTTTATTTATATTGCTTCCGCTGCTACTTATTGTTCTTATTTGAATTTGGCTGGTCGACCGTGTTGTAATAGTCATAGACTTTAACTATTATATTGTATGTCTTTTGAATTACCAATGTATGGATGTGATCAACGTTGTACGTGAGTATGGGTGTGTTGGTCGCTGATCCTGGAACCAACATAGCCCTAAGCTCGCTGTTGATGGATTCCCTCTTAACTTGTTTAAGTGTATGCTTGGATCATTTAGAGAACCGATCATCATGCAGTGCTTGCAGAGGAGCAGTGCGCATAATCGTCAAGAGTCGGTTGGGCCTCCCACTTGGCTAGAGTTAACTTGGAACCTATTTACCTGAGGTCTAGAGTTATCTCCATAAGACCGAGAAGATCTCGATCTGGCGGAAATAATCCGGGGGTCCTCACAACCTCCCACCTCCTCGCCGCGGTGTGCCTAGTGAGGGTTGCAGAGGCTAATGGTCGTAGAAATCGAGTCGCGACTTGGGTTCAGGGTGAAAGAAGGTGGCCGTCGACGCGTAGCCCTCTTCCTTGTCGGTCAGCGATGGCTGGAAATAGGTAGCGCGTCGGGAAGGAAAGTCGACGTCAACTTCAAGTTCCAAAGGTAAACAATCTATTAGCTCAAAATTTTAATTTCCGAGTAGACAAGTTAGTGTATCTGTTTATATATGTGTGAAAAAAAATTGATATTTATTATATGGTTTAGGATCGTATCTGCTGATATGTATCACTTTCTTATGGAGTTTCGTTGCAACACGGGGACATCCTGCTAGTCTTATGCAAAATTGAAGTCCGACGCTTACTCGTGCGCCGTGGTGGCTTCGTCTTCTCAGGCGATGGGCTGGCGCTCGGCAGGAGGTGGGGGCGGGGCGGGCCGACGTCAACAGTGGTAGCATATAAAACAGCGCTCAGTGAAGGGTGCCGCCGGTCACGGCCTCGCGGGAGGCTAGTCACCTACAAAATGGAGGAGGAAGAGGTCAGGCGGCTGGAACCCACAGAACGCATCTACTGGAGTACTGTATGTATCTACGGCTCTTACCTAGCACACACGCATTGGGTCCAGAGGGGAATTCCAGGAGCCGGCGCGTTGTCCTGTCGCCCTCGGCTGGGCACATTCTCTCTCCCGCCCTGGTGATCTCCGCCGCGGCACGGGGACGGCGTAAACGTGGCGGAATCCGCGGCCCTCGGCACCCTATCCGTGGGCCGATAAGGCGCAGGCGGCCGGCCATACAAAGCCGTGGCCGCGGACTCGCGCACGGGTCGCGCTCTCCCCCCTCCCCGTGCGCCCTTTCGCAAAGGCAGGTCGACACGCTCTCACCAACCGCAAGCGCAGCGCGCGACGCAGAGATTGGGTTAGAGAGAGAGAGAGAGAATGGCGGCGCTGTCGTCCCTCGCGTCCTCCCACCTCTCCCGCCTCGCCGACCTCCGCCGCGCCGCCGCGGTCCGCGCCGTCCCGGCCCCGCACCAGCTCCGCCTCGGCTGCTCCCGCCGCCGCGCGCAGCGCGTCGTTGCCATGGCCGGATCCGGCAAGGTGCGCCCCCAGCTTCTTCCTGCTGTCCATGTTATTTACTTGGAAAGGTTATTGCTCTGTGTGATTATTGCTCATGTTCTATTCCCTTCTGCTGCCTTGCAGTTCTTCGTGGGAGGCAACTGGAAGTGCGTAAGTATTCGCTCCTCTGCTTCAGCTTTACTTACACGGCTCGAGCGCCTCGAGGTGTTAGTGTACTGATGAGCAATAGGATGATGGATGGAGATTCGGTTGTACCTGCATGATCTTTTGGCCCTGGCCGTATTGTGGTTGCCGCCTTGGACATTCCAACGGAACTTGGAATAAGATCTTGACATTTGTCGTCATTCATATATCGTGATCTACACCGTACCTGGTCGTTTAGCTTGGCTTGTCGTGCCATTTTCTTGGGTATATAAACTGGATTGTGTCATTCATATTTGATGTTCCTGGATAACTTCATTTGATCATCAAATATCATGAAGTCGAGATTTTGAGGCATCTGAAGTTAAGAAGCAAGGAGTGTTGTCAGTTCTTGTGTTCCGGGGATAAAGAAGCCACTGTGTATTTTTTTCATCCTAGGGCAGGCCATAGATTAAGCAAGTGTGCTGGCTAAGGGGCAGCCATCAGTCAAAGGGGTTGCAGCAGCTAGGGTGTTGGTCGTTACCATGTGAATGTGTTAAAGTTGTGATTGGGGTGGCGGGTAGAGGGATGGGAGGGAAGTGGAGAAAAATGAGGGATGTTGTCACCTTTTGATGGTATATCAGTAATGTAGACAGGCTTTACCAGTCCAAAATCAAGCTGTGAAATCTCCGTAGCAGTAGTTCCATTTTTATGCCATATTTAGGACTAGCCAATTTGAACACACATTTTTTCTCAGAGAACCTTCCTATTTTTCATATATGCAGTTGCTTCACATTTGTAGGGAGCTTCTGCTAACTATATTAAGTTATGTTGCTTAATGTTTTTGGTCAGATATCTTGAAATTTCTGGGATATATATCTTATAAATTATTTTGTTCTTGTCTCTCACTTTAGAATGGAACAAAGGACTCCATTAGCAAGCTTGTATCTGACTTGAATGCTGTTACACTCGAAAATGATGTAGGTATGTTCATTTGTTTCTTCTACATGCATGCTAATCTACCTTTCGATGTGACCTGTGCACTAGGTGTGTGCGTTTAATTGGTATATGTCATGTATATCTACGGTGCCTGTTTCCATGTAGTACGGACATCTTTCTGAATATGTAGCTTCTACCAGCTATGTTTTCTACCGCTGTCACTTATTTACTGCATTTGCTCTGCTATCGTGATATCACCAAAAGTGTAGATCCAATGCTAATCCCAGCCTGTGTCTCTTCTGCTTAAGTTTAAAGGTACTACAAACCCAAAGCTGCTGATTACCATTCCGATATGCTTGATGCCCTTGTCTATGAAGAAGTTTAAGCCCCTACATGGATACATGCATCCTGAATGAGCACCATGTTGCATGGAAGCACTCCTTCCATGTGTAGCAAGCTCTTATGTTGGTTACCAAGTTGGCCACAACCCACAAAGGCAGCACCTGAAAACAAAACTTCTTTCTTAGCTTCTACATGTTCCACATGAGCAACATGTGTGGTAGTTTAGACGGGAATTTTCACTGTGGACCCCAAATTATCACCAAAAAGTAATTTCTCATGGTGGAAGACACAAGTAGTGTTGCATGCACCAATGCAGTAGCTACTTCTATTCAGAATTTCAGACTACTCTGGTTGCACACTTGTGAGGCTCACATGTTCTACCTTGTACAGATGATTCTTTAGACAACTTTAAGCTATTTAGCTGTTTTTTTTTAATTAACTCAGCAAGCTTATTAAAATGTGTGGCTGTGGCAATACTGCAGATGTTGTGGTAGCACCGCCATTCATTTATATTGATCAGGTCAAGAATTCACTAACTGATCGCATTGAGGTATCTGCTCAGAATGTGTGGATTGGAAAAGGAGGAGCTTTCACTGGAGAGATCAGGTTGGATACTGAAAGCTAAAACTTGTTAACCTCGTCTCTTTTTACTTCTGAGTATAGGCAAATATATTGCAAATTATGTGTATGGCACCGATGACAAAATAACATTTTGTTGGATTTGTTTTACTGGAATGTAGTTTTTAAGATAAGTAATAATGATTAAGAAGTTTCGTGCCTATTTTTTTCCTTCCGGGTTTTCATTCTGGAGTTTTATTTTTCCTTGAAAAAATCTCCAGTGCGGAGCAATTGGTGGACATTGGTTGCAAATGGGTGATTCTTGGGCACTCCGAGCGTAGACATATCATCGGTGAAGATGATCAGGTAATTAATATATACATAAATTCTACCGGATTGGTGTTTCCCTTACAGTCTTACTTGTCCATGCCCTGTTGAGATGCATGATTGTCATTGTCGTGCAGTAACATACTTTAGGATTTTGGGATTTTGATATAACAAGTTTATCCAATGCAGTTTATTGGGAAGAAGGCTGCATATGCCTTGAGTCAAAATGTTAAGGTTATTGCCTGCATAGGAGAGCTGTTGGAAGAGAGGGAAGCAGGGAAAACTTTTGATGTGTGTTTTAAGCAGATGAAGGCTTTCACAGGTAAAATTTCTTCATCGAGTAAATGATGGGCTTGCTTCATAAGAAATGAACAGCATTGATGTATCTGCAATATGTGGTTTTCAGATAGTATTACAAACTGGGCAGATGTTGTAATTGCATACGAGCCTGTTTGGGCTATTGGTACTGGAAAAGTTGCTACACCTGAACAAGCTCAGGAAGTTCATGCTGCTGTTCGTGATTGGTTGAAAACCAACGTATCACCTGAGGTTGCTTCTACCATTCGGATAATTTATGGAGGTTAGTTCCTTATCTCGCATCAGGATCAATGCGTTTCTCCATTTGTGCCATAAAAACTGATGATTAGAAGACTGAATTTAGAAACCGTAATTTAGTACAAGAGGTAGTAATTCATAAAGCTTCTTAATAGCAGCATGTTTCAAGATACACCATTCTGAGTTCTGATTATCTCTTATAAAACAATTGGAAGCATATTTTTCTTGAAATTCTGCTGTATGTTGGAATGAGAAGTGCGAAGTTACTTCCCAAGTTCCGATATCTGTATCTGAAAGAACTGATCGCAACGAGAAAGCCAATCTAACGGATCAGAGTTGCCTTCGAAAAGAGGAAAATCCACCTTGTAGAAACGTCCAGGTGGTGGCGCTTCAGATGAATCAGGGGTAGGTCGACGGAAGGAGGAACTTGCAGACGCATTGGTAGGAGGTAAGGATACATGAGCTTGAAGTTCCAGAACGCTGGCCTGAAGACTTTCATGAGCGTTGGATTGATCCTCCTGTCGCTGCAACAATTTGTTGAGCATGTCCTTCACTTCGCGCAGCTCCAAGGAGACTTGATCAGAAGCCATGGAATCTGATACCAATTTGTTGCGTTCCTTTGCTTTAGACCGAAGGTTGTAGTCGTGAGTTGAGTTGATGAAGTCGATAACTTTCTTATCACCACTCGGCACTCCTTGCCTCGCCATGATTGAAACTGGATTAGAGAATCAAGAATTGAGAAAAGATTGATTTCTTTCTTTCTTGCCTCCTTCTGCACAAACGCAGGGGCTATATAAAAGGTTTATTGCCGCAGGAGCAGTCCTAATCGGTTACAACTCTTACTTGTTTAATTCCTATCCTATTCTTGCTAAAGATAGAATCATACTAAAGATAGAAAAACCTTCCAAATAGCATAGCATAACTAACTTGTATTGTATTCGGATTGTGGCTTTGACCTCCTCCTGTAGAGCCTGCCCCAATAAGAATCCGTAAAACTTTGGCATTAGATCAAACATTTCTTTACGGAATGTTTGAAGCATTTTATTTTAATCGTAACATGTCTTACTGATTCTATGATATGATCATCTTCATGTGCTTCTTTTGCAGGTTCTGTAAATGCAGCAAATTCTGCAGAGCTAGCAAAGCAAGAAGATATTGATGGCTTCCTTGTTGGTGGTGCTTCTTTGAAGGTATGAGAAGCTGGTGTCAGATCCATTCTTTTATTCAAATGAAACAATGAAACCGGAAAATTACTTCCTCTTGTGTTCTGTTTTAGTCGCTGCTACCAGCAACTATTAAACACGCCGGCCTGCAATATTGTCATGCTTTCTGTTCTATATTGATCAGTGATCACGGATCACCATATGTGGGTGTATTGGATATAAAACACCTAAAAAGCAATCATATTCCTAAACCATAAATACCCTATTGTGTTACCTCTAATCTGCGAGCCAATATTTTTTTAATGTTTTCAGGGTCCGGACTTTGCCACCATTGTCAACTCGGTGACTTCCAAGAAGGTTGCAGCTTGATGGACCCTCTTGATAGAAATAAGTGATCAGAGTCAGCGCGGCTACCGTATCATATGTAAATCCTGAGATAGGTGCTGCTCCGTGTGATCCTGTTCAGTCACCGTCTGGTTTTGCTGATTTGTAGCACGAAAAAGAACAATGCGAGATGCAACAATCTTTTTCTCGTGGACCTTTTGCACGGAACGGGAGCTTATTTGTACGTGAGCGAGTGAGCGGTAACACACGTGAATTAATAAATGCTGGTGTCTGGAAATGTTTTGTCGTATGTCCCATTCAAAAGTCTGCGGTGATTGAGGAACCAAATATTCAACGCAGAAGATTCTGCTGCACAATCAAAATGGTACCGTAGATGAGTTGCTGAAGTGCCACTTGGAGTTTTTGGCACGGTTGGCGTACGAATTAGCAAAAGTAGTCTTATCTTCGAATCAATTATAAAAATAGCATCACAGACAAGTAATGATTAGCTACCGGTTAATTTGGTTAAAAAATGTTTTTTAATACTATTTAAAACACTATGTACAACATTATATAACACTTTAAAAAATTCGTCTGAGAGCTTTTTTTTTCATTGAATTTTTTTCTTGTTTTTACCTCACTTAACTTCAACTTCAAATGCATATATATATATATATATATATATATATATATATATATATATATATATATATATATATATATATATATATATAATTTTTCACATAAAATCACGACGTGGCATAGCACACATTGCTTCAAATTTGGGTGCCAACCATCGCTATTGCCACCCTTCGCTGCCCTCAGTAGCTCGATGAGTCAAAGGACGGTGGTGCTCTGGTGCCCTTACTGCTAGTAGGAGTGAAAACGGATCGGATATAGACGGATAATGGCTCTGCCTTATTTGTTTTCAGATATATATTTTTTTCTCCAGATTCGGATACGAATACGAGTACCCCAGATACGAATACGAATCGAAATGAATACGGTCACAGATATTTTTTGGAACATGAAAGCCCCTTAAATTGTATGCCAGAAATTAACGAAAACATATAACTAATTTATTTGATGTAAATATTCATGAATTATTTATATTTTCAGCAACCGCACATAATATTGACACTAGCAAGTTGCATTAACTAGTTCATCAAAAACATAACACTTAGTTTACCATATTTAACTCATAAGTCATAACTCACAAAGTCATCACGCATTCACACTTAGTTCATCACATACATAAAACTTAGTTCACATTAACATCGATTAGACTAGATGGTTAATCTATACGCAAATGACTGTAACATCCCGAAGTATGTTACCAAAAATAAAATTAATAAAATTATTATTTTATAGGATTTTTTGAGATTTAAAAGAGTTTTTCTGGTTAAAAAGGAAAAAATAATAAAATAAAGTCAATTATTTAATTTTCTAGTTTTTAATGTAAAAATAAAATGTATTGAGTTTTCTGGGATTTAAAGTGAAAAAGAATTTTTTTTAATTTAATTTATTGAATTTTCTGGATTTTAAAAAGGTTTTCCTATTTTTAGAAATTTAAAATAATTTATATACGAAAAATAAAAATCAAATTTAAGTTGGAATTAATTTTATTAAGTTATAAATAATTCAAGGAATTTCTGTGATTTTTTGTAGGTTTTTTGAACTCTATTTGCTATTTTTTAAAAGACTATTTGATTTGTTGTATTTTCTAAAATTTGAAAATCAATTAAAATCTCTTTTGGGTTGAAACCCTCTTTTGGGCCGAAATCCGGATAATACGTATTCGTTTCCGTATCTGCCGGATAGCATGCCTACCGTATTCGTTTCCGTTTCCAGCCTGAAAATTATTCAAGAAAAATCCGATCTGAGGCATTCCGAATCCGTTTTCGTCCGGATCGATCGGAAACTATCCGATCCGTTTTCATCCCTAACTGCTAGGGTTAGGTTGCCATCTACTTGCTCGATTCACAGTCTTGCTCTCGCATATTTGCACACGAGTCAAAGGCTACGATTACGATATTATATGATCTGTTTGCCAAGTATTTCTCTCAATTGGTTCTTAGATAAGTTTATCTAGCCTGTGGTACAGTACAAAATAAAAGAATATCATCCACATTAAACCGATAAATTAAAAAAGAATGTCATCCCTGGTAGCGTCTACATGATAAGTTCATAGAATAGGTTGCATTCCAAATAGAGCGTATGAAATCACGCGTTTTTCTCTTATGTCTAATTTTCTATGTATTATCATATGATCGAAAATGTATTACCACATCTACCAAAAAAAAAAGTATTGTCATATGAAATTATTCACATGAAATCACGGAATTTCATCCAAAAATGTATTATCACATATATCCTCGCACAACCCTTCTGTTCTCCTTCTCAAGACAGAGTGAAACAAAGAAGTAGAGCAATATACGCCTTCTCCGTCTGCAGCCTTAACCGTACCAACCGTGCCAAATGCGTCAAAAAGTCGTGCCACAGGATGATAGATGGCTTGATGTTAGGTCTAGAGAGAAGAAGATCTGGCGGAAACAGCAGAGCCACTGCCACTGCCTCCTCTTTGGTAAGAATGATACAAAAGAACCACGGGCATGGCAATTTGGCTGGATCAGAGCAATGCGAAATCTCTAGTGAACGTCGCCGTGTGGCCGGTGGATAACCTGTGTTGGAGAACTCGTTGCGGCTCGCGCGGTCGCGCCGCTTACTGAGCGTCCCCGCCGTCCCGCGTAGTAGCACACGGGCGAGCAGGCGACCAGCCAACCGACCACATTAACATGCGGACGCGCGCCCTGGACGGCTTCGGCGACAAACGGCAAACCCCAATGCCGCGCGGGCGCGGGTGCACGCAGCCCGAGCGCAAGTGCGTCCTCCGCTCGCGCGGCAAACCCACTGCCGCGCACGCGCGTGCTCGGCTGCTGGTGCTGGCACGAGTGCGTCCTCGCACTCGCGCGCCGCGGTGCCGCCGATCACGAGCTCAGCCTCGGTCTAGCGGCTGAAGGAAACACGCTCCACCCCCCACCTGCTGCCATACAAACTCCATCAAGAGTTGTGCATGACGCGTGGTCGTCCGAAGGAAATGAAATTCGCGCCTTGCCAAACCTTCTGATTGGCTATTGGTGCCTTCCAACGCGGACGGCACGGCTGAATATGGTCTCCGTTTTAAAAGAGCTCATGGTTGGCGACTGGCTACGTAAAGTTTTTTTTTTCCCTTTACAAAGTTTGTATAACATCTGCATGCAGATGGACGCGAATCAAGCTCATGATTTCTTGACAAGGTTTTATACAGGGTGGATCAGTTTTATGGAATCTAATGCTCGTCCAAGATGTTGGTTGCTTTTTCCCCAGAAACGATCTCGTAGAGACTACTTTGCTACCCAGCATCCAAAAATGACAATAAAAAAATTCTTTATCTGCTTACCAGAAACGAAAAGTGATCTTATATCTTTAGCTTCGAGACAACATTGTTCTGATAGGTCCATGCACATAAAATTAGGTGCGACGACACATGGCCCGGTAAAGTCACAACCAAGGACATCATTACACCCCTCTGACAAATCTAAGCTCCAAGTTATGTGACAAAAAGAAAACAACTTCCTATGGTGTGCATAGATTCTTCAGGTCTTCCTCCTTGGCATAGGTGTTCGGGATGAGCCTTGAAGCATAGGGATACAGATCCTTGTATGAATTTCTGATTGTGCCTTCTGCCACACCAGTAGCCAAGGAAATATCTGCAACACACAACGGTGTTATTTCACCAAAAAATATCAGACACGAGGCTCACGGAATGGGTCCGCATTTCAAACCTTTCAGAGGCTTCTTGTCATCTGAGAGTTGGGTTATCATGTAAATGACAGCAGCCGCAATTGAGATAGGGCTCCTCCTGCACAGCAGGCAAGGAAGTGTGAACATATCTTTCTTGGTCAAGAATGTGCACTTGAAAATTGACAAATAAGGAAGCCCCATATATATGAGTCAGACTGAGGACCGAGCGTTAGCTTGGGTGGGTGGCTACGCGGCTGTGCGAGCAGCCCACCCGGATTCGATCCTTGAGGTCGAATTCCGGCGTGTCTCACCAAATAAATTTTCTGGGTTAAATAGTACACGCACACCATGGTTATCAAGTCGTCGACAAGTCGCCGAAGAACAACTGATTGGAGGTGCCGACTCGACTTGCGCCGGCAAGTCGGGCGACTGATAGACTAGTCGTCGACTTGCCGGTCGACTAGTCGACCAGTCGGAGGCAAGTCGGGCGACCGGGACATAGGGCCCGGCTGTCAAAGGTAGTGGCAAAGAGGCAAGAGGGAGTGAGTGAGGGAGTGAGGGAGGGCAGTCGGGGGCTCACGCGTGACTCCAGATCCAGTCGCCACCGCCCTCGGGGGCTCACGTGTGCGTCACGTGGGTGTTTTCAATAGTTAAAACGCGTGCCCGCGCTTCGTGAGGTCTGTACGATCTCCGCTCTATATTAGACGTGTATTAAGGACGTATGTGTGTGTTGGGGGGGGATGCGTGTGGTGTACAAAAAATCTATGAGTCAGACTAGCACTTGGGTACTTCCAAATATAACACTGCAGTTGCACGCATGGCCTGTACCAAATTTAGCGCTCACGGTCTATAGGGTATAGATTAGCAATATTTGCAATTCATTTATCAGACTAATTCCTATACTACTAGTAGATATGATTCCTTAGGTCATTTACATATAAGAATATAACTGCTCAGCTCTACACATGAAGATAAGCACCAGTGATTCATAGGCAAAAACTAGATCAGACCAATGATATTGAAGCTAACTAGACAGAGAAATTTCATGTCACGGAATCTCATCTGTTATCAAAATCGAAACAGGATAGGACCAATCTTCTGTATGCAAAGTCCAAAAATGTCTAACCTTATATCAAGCGCTTCTGAGCGCTTAACTGCCTCCTGAGCTGCTTTAACAGCTTGGTTGTTCATCCCAAGAGTTGAACAGAAGCGCCTCTGCAGATTTGCAAGCTTATAAGCTACAAACTTCAGATATTGCTAGTTTATATGTGTCATACCACAACAATATGCTAGGTAACAACAAACCAGGAAATCTCGAGCATGGATGGTTCCCATCTCCATAGATTGACCCATCTCAACTTCCAGCTGTTTCACTATAAATTCTTTTGCTCGGCCAATCTCTTTCTTTGTTGCTCCATTAGCAACAGAACATATTTCTGCAACAACCGAACACAACAAGAAGAATGCCATCAGATGCATGCATGCTGATGAGTTCAAATGTCTACAAAATCTGAATTTTGTGA
Organism: Ampelocalamus luodianensis; assembly: GCA_036346255.1. NCBI lineage: Eukaryota > Viridiplantae > Streptophyta > Magnoliopsida > Poales > Poaceae > Ampelocalamus > Ampelocalamus luodianensis. The sequence goes on along the minus strand of CM070634.1, from coordinate 95,622,273 downwards.
GAACACGCTGTACCTTTTACAGTTCTAGGCCGGTCTTCTTGTCTACAAGCAATATACAGACAAGCAGCTAAAATGGCATCTTGATTTCTTCCTCTGATAGACTTGAGATCTTCCACCTTCTTGTAAATTTCATTGGCTCGGTCCTTGAGAAAAATGAAGACAAAAATAGCACAATCATTACAACAGCAGCAAGCAACCAGCATTACGTTACTGTATGGAACACTTGAAACAACTATTAAGGAAGCGACAATGAACCTTGAGTCCTTGACAATAAGGAGTTAAGGACATAGACATATGTTGTGCAACACACACCAGGTATTCAGCAAAACGCTTTATGCATGTGTGTATCTTAAATAAAATAAACAAGTTACACCAAATAACATGGGTCTCTGCTCTTTTAGCATATATGCTAGGATAAAAGTTTGTAAAATGCCCTACAAGAAACCTGATGGATTTTACACATTCATTCAAAGTGAACATATGGAACTGAGATGATATCAAGTTTCGGTATTTTAGGACAACCCCGCATGTATGATCAGACACCAATTTACACAGATTTAATCAAATGGTCAGTTCAAGCTCATCATTGCTGCTAGCACTCGCAAGCAAGGATAACTGTAGCAAATATTTTGGTAGTCAGCTTGTTGTGCGGGGAATTCCATACCACTCGTGTGGGATCAATCAAGTGCACCACCAGGACATGGCACAGCCGGCAGCATGAGAGGAATCAGCTACGAAACTTCATCCCTAAGTTCAGTTTGTTATTCCTTATATTTGGTTGTTAGTTGGTTAATTGAGATTAGCTTATCTTGTACCAACTGTATTAAAGGAGCACGACATTATACTTCTTAGCCAAGCAATCAATAAAGAAGTCTCTGTTTCCAGCCTCCTCCATCTCCTTAACCCCCTTCACAGCCGACGACAGGTTGCCGCCGCGGCACCTGGACACTGGAACTATCGCCCAAGACCCCATGTATACCTGCGCAACTCAAGCCATACCAGTCCGGTATCAGAGCTGCCTCCGGCAGCCTCCATGTCGAGATCCGAGGAAGCAAACAACGAAGTGTCCATGGCACAACTCATGCAGTCTATTCAGACGCTGACGATCCGCAATGATGGTACGCAGCAGCAGATGGGAGATGTTGTCAATCGCCTGACGGTCATGGAAACTTGGAAAGCGCCCTGCGCGGTGGAGCTGCCGGGCCTTTTGCCGCCACCACCAGGGTCGCAGCCATCGGCTGCCCCAGCGATCTTTTTGTCCGATGGCCAGTCATCCTCAACGCCGCCACCTGCCAACAACAACTACCTTCCACTCACCATGCCCGTTCAACACCATTTGCTCGCCGCCACTGCCGTCGCCGCCGCCTACACCCCTGCCATATCAGCAAGCCCCACGATCCAAATTCCCTCCACACCCACCACCAACTTGCCAACAACTAGGCCGTACATGCCGTACCCAACCACGCTGCCTTATCCCGCTGCTCAATTCCCTCCCTTTCCACAAGAACAATGCATCATTCATCCGCTCGCCTCTTCTCTTCCACCCACGCAACTCGATCACAGTAGTGCATTAGGCGTTCCACGCTACCACAAACTTGAATTCCCTACCTATGATGGCAAGGAGGACCCATTGGCGTGGATCAACCGATGTGAACAATTCTTCTGTGGTCGCCGAGACTGACAAGGTTTGGTTGGCCTCTTATCACCTCACTGGCATTGCTCAACACTGGTACTTCCAGTTGGAGCGTGATGCGGGCTTGCCTTCGTGGTCTCGCCTCAAGGAGCTCTGACACCTTTGGTTTGGACCTTCGATCTAAAGCAATCCACTGGGCGCATTAGTGCGTTTGTCCTTCGTCAACTCGGTCTAGGAATACATCAACCAATTCCTGGCGCACCTATGCCGCACCGATGCCCTGACGCCGACACACCAGATGCAACTCTTCATCTCCAGCCTACCCAATCAGCTGCAGATCGACGTTGAGCTGCAGAACCCGACTGATCTGCAAGGTGCCATGAGTCTGGCCCGTGCCTACGAACTCCGAACATAGGCAGCGCCGGTCGCTTCGCTGCCAGGAGGTGGCCGCGCAGGGTCACGTCCATCTAGGTGGCAACGCCCATCCACCCCCTTGCCCGCCGCCCCACAGCTACAAGAATCGGGAGGCGCACCATCATCCCCTGCACCTGCTGCGACACAACCTAGTCGTCGCCTCCACCACCTCACTTCGACTGAGATGGCCGAGCGGTGCAAGCAGGGCCTCTGTTTCAACTGCGACGAGCAGTACATCCACGGGCATCGCTGTAAGTGCCTCTTTTATATTGAAGTCGAGGACTACGACGAGAATGTGTCTGGTCCGATGGACGCCAACCCAGATGACACGGACAACACGCCCACGGTGTCGCTTCACGCGCTGACCAGACTATGAAGCATTCGCACGAATGAAACAATGCAGCTCCGCGTCACTATCGGCACGGCAGACTTCATCGCGCTCCTCGACTCCAACTCCACCCATAATTTCATCACCGAACATGGTTTCCCGCGCCAGCTTGACACTCGAGCCACGCCCAGGACTTCATGTCGAGGTCGCCAATGGCGACCATGTCGCCGACGGTGGTCTCTGCCGCGGCATGCCCCTGCACATCGCCAGAGAGCACTTCAAGGTGGACAACCTCGCCATTCCGCTCGAAAGCTTTGACATTGTCCTTGGGGTACAGTGGCTCCGCACAATCAATTCAACAACCTTCGCATGTCATTCTGGCGTGAGAACCGCCGCATTACTTGGCACGGCATGGCTGCTCCACGCGCGGCAGTCCGCGTGGCCACATGCACCAATGAAGAGCTTCTGGACGCCCTGCTGCTGGAGTTCAAGGGCCTCTTCGCGGAACCCGTGGGCCTTCCCCCAGCGCGCGCCCTTGACCACCAGATCCATCTCATGCCGGGCTAGGCACCGGTGGCGATGAGGCCATACCAGTATCCTCACCTGCAGAAGGATGAACTTGAACGCCAATGTACGGCCATGGTACAACAAGGAGCCATCCGTTCCAGCAGCTCAGCCTCTTCTTCGCCAGTTCTACTTGTTAAGAAACGCGATGGGTCATGGCACTTTTGTGTCGATTACCGTGCTCTCAATAAGTTAACGGTAAAAGACAAATTCCTGATACCGGTCGTCGACGAGCTCATTAACAAACTGTATGGCGCTCAATTATTCTCCAAGCTTGATCTCCGCTCTAGCTACCACCAGGTGCGCATGCACCCATTGGACGTGGAAAAGACTGCCTTCCGGACCCATCATGGCCACTTCGAGTTCCTGGTGATGCCGTTCGGCCTCACCGCACCGGCCTCACCGCACCGACGACCTTCCAGGCCTTGATGAATGAGATCCTGCGACCCTATCTTCGCCGTTTTGTGCTTGTCTTTTTTTACGATATTTTGATCTACAGTTCGTCTTGGTCAGAGCATCTATGACACCTGCGAACCATCCGGTTCCTCATGCACCACACCAACTCCACCTCAAGCGCTCCAAGTGCATCTTCGGCGCACCGTCCGTGGCATACCTAGGCCATGTCATCTCCGCCGATGGGGTCGCCATGGGCAAGGACAAGGTGACAGCCTTGAAGACCTAGCCCACACCACTCTCAGCCAGGGGATTATGCGGCTTTCTCGGGCTCGCAAGCTACTACCGCAAGTTCATATGAGATTTCGGCATCATCACGACACCTCTCACCAAACTCCTCAAGGAGTCCTTCCACTGGTCCGAGGAGGACCATGCCTTTCAGGCCCTTACGGGGATCCTCTCCACCGCACCAGTACTACAACTACTAGACGTTGTTGTGGGGTTCATCGTCGAGTGCGACGCCTCCGGCATGGGCTTTGGCGCAATGTTGCACCAAGGCGCCAGCCCCTTGGCTTTCTTCATTGGTGACCATACCTTTGAGGTCCGTCCATGCAGTCCGTCCATGGAGACCTACCGCCTGCACCGCCTGCTCTACCACCAATCGAGCATGGCCGTGTCCTCTCTGTCCCGGCCAAGGTGTTGAAAGCTAGTCTTCGCTGTGACGTTTGGCATGCTTTGGTGCAATGGGTTGGTCTGGATGCAACCGAAGCGTCTTGGGAACCGGTGGATGCTTCAAAGGAAGCTTATCTCACATTTCAGCTGAAGGACGAGCTGTTTGCCGAGGCCGGGAGAGATGTTATGTGGGGAATTCCATACCGCCGCCGTGGGATCAATCAAGCGCACCACCAGGCCATGGCACAGCCGGTGGCATGAGAGGAATCAGCTACGAGACTTCATCCCTAAGTTCAGTTTGTTATTCCTTAGATTTGGTTGTTAGTTGGTTAATTGAGATAAGCTTATCTTGTACCGGCTCTATTAAAGGAGCACGGCAGTATACTTCTTAGGCACGCAATCAATAAAGAAGTCTATGTTTCCCAGCCTCCTTCTCCATCTCTATAACCCCCTTCACAGCCGACGACAGGTTGCCGCCACGACACCTGGACGCCGGAACTATCGGCCAAGACCCCCTGTACGCCACAGCTACTACCTGCGCAACTCAAGCCATAGCACAGCTCAATATAATGGACAATAACCGTCAAATTCTTTACCTTGATAGTAGCCACAAGACCCAACCTGCAGAAGAGATATCATGTCAACATATTGTCAAAATCCAGATGTCACAAACAAAAAGGTCCAATCTGCTACAGTAGTAAATTAACATGCTCATAAAAGTATATTTGAGCATTGTGTAGTCATCTTGCATTATTTTTTATTGTGAGATTTCCCATTCTAGACCCCACTGGTAGAAGAGGAGTCTGTCACAATTGCACATGCTTAATCACAAAAAGAATCCTTCACTAGGTCATCCGTTTGCTATTGCTAGGCACCTAAATGGCTAATCACATGCTTCAAGCAACTAGGTGCTACATGCCATCACCAACAGTTTGTCGATGCTTTGAATTGAAGTGCATAACACAAGCATTTGGGGTGCAACGAGCGTACCATATCAATTGTACCAAACCTATATTCATGCACAGTTGCACGCGCACACAAAAAAACAAGCTTTTACAGTAATTTATGAGATCCATTGTATTATCCCAAATTCTTGATATACTCCATTGTATTATCCCAAATTCTTGATATACTAGTACCAGTGATGCTCCACAACGGACGGAACCTTCCACGCAGATCCAAGCGAAAACCACCCACCACCGAACCCTACGCCCCTGATCATATAGCACAAGCCCTAGCCCTCCACGGAGCAATCACACACACGTTCCTAATCTACAAAACCGGTTAAGGCCGAAAATAAATCCACTACTCCCGAACCCCCATTCACACTCGTCGATTCCTTAATCCACCCGCCCCAAACCCAAATCACGATTCACGACCGATTGATCGTATGACATCTCAGAGAAAATCAAACCAAAGCACAGGCGCCTCCTCATACTTTGAACGGATCGAATCGAACGCATAAGAATGGGATTGGCGAAGGGGGACCTGTCCGCCATGTTTGCGATGGTGCGGAAGGCGAGGATGAGGGAGCGGTCGGGGTTGGAGCCGCGGTTCTGCCAGCGGCCGAGGGAGGATGAGAGGAACTCGCCATGGGCGCCGTTGGGCTTGGCAATGACGGTGGAGAGGCCGCCGTCGGTGAGGAGCGGGTTGGTGGGCCCGCCGACGCGGACGGGGTCGTTGTCATTGGACTCGTTGGCGAAGGTGCGCCACTCGGAGGTCTCGTCCACCGAGTGCGCCTCCAGGACGAGGCCGCACTCGGTGCACACCGTGTCCCCCGCCGAGTGGTCGAACGCCACCTCCGTCTGCTTCTTGCAGTCCGGGCAGAACGTGTCGCTCATCTCGCCCGCCTCCTCCTCCTCCCCTCCCCTCTCCGCCGCTGCTGTGTGCTGTGGTGCGGAGTCCGAGAAGAGGCGATTTTTTGGGGGGGTGGGGGGAAAGCACGGGAGAAGGGGGAGGGAGGGGAATGGAGAGGGGGAAGAGGGGGATCGGATTCGGTCGGTTTGGGCTGGACTGGCCTTTTATTGGGTCGGCTCAGGGGCTCCAGGCTCCTGCGGTGGCGTGGCGTTGCGTGGGAATGGGAAAGGAACGGTGGAGCCGCGGCTAGCAAGGGGTTGGGCCCGACCGACTAGTCCGAGTTTTTTAAGCATCCGCGATAGTTTGTGTTTTATAGCTGGTTAAGAGAGTACTCAATCTAATAAAAAAATAAAATTTTTAATAGATTATTTTTTAAATTTGCATTTAAGATTTTAATTTTTACTTTAATTGTTATACATAAAACATGTTTTTAGGTAACAATCAAGTCTTCAATAACTATTTTGTTGTTTCTTGTGTTTTAATATTAACAATTTGCTTGTTTTTTCATCTAGAAATAAATTCATCTTCTCTCCTCACATTCTCTCATCCACATCACTAAAATACTGATATGACAACTCCTTAATAACAAGTGATATGGACTATTGTAGATGCCCTTAGAACACGTCATATTCACACATACACACTACATCACACGTAGGTATATCATTAACACACGTCTAATCTAGAGCACGAGGATTAAACCCTACGAAACGTGGGCACGTGTTTTGATCACTAAACACCCACATGTGAATGTACTATTCCTAAAACCCGAGTGAGCACGAGTGCTAAAACAAACTTCGAACGCTGACGAGTGAGAGCAATTCACCGAACTCTCACCAACTGAGCTCCGCTCAGCCCTCCCGACTAGTCCGAGTCTCTGACCGTGTTTGTCTCCTGTTGAATCTCCGTCTCCCTCGTGTTTTACTATACGATACTGAGTGCGGTAGTGCTATATCATTCTCTTCTGCCGGAGTCGGCTAACGTTTTCGAATTACGAGTACAGCAAAGCAAGTCGTAGGCGACCGCGTACTATTGCATTGCACCGGCTGGTTCAGCACCAGAACAGAGCATTCCTGTGATCCTGTCGCACCAAAGATGGCAGACTTTAACAACGGCCATCCTCAAGTAAAAGGGAACCGAAAGAGCACTCGATCCTTGTCATACAGGCGTTTTACCCGTATCCCGATCAACTTCTCACAATACAGTGCCCAGTAAGGTCTTCAACTCAAACTTAACAGTACCGAGTATGAAACACCTTATTCTTCAAACAGAATATACCCGGTTTGCACAAGCGACCATGATTTCAATTGCATACCCACCAAACATGCTTACGAATATTTAAAAGCATTAATTTGATTGAATTATGTCATAACGGCTATTTTGCAGCAACAAAATGGACATCTCAAGCCTAAGTTTTAACTTATATTTAGAAGAACCAAATAGCTTACACAGGAAAGCTTGAGTACGGTCGTAACCCTAACACGATATCTAAAGTGTCATTCAATCTTCTGATGAAAATTTAGTAAGATTAAGTACACAACGTACTCAGCAAGCCACATGAAAAACTATTTAACTACATGCCAGGAGTTCAACTGATTATTAAAGGTTTGTCATATCAGGTACATGTGAATGCAACATTTGAGTTAAAACATTTTATCTTTAAAATAGTAATATCATACTAATATAGCATCAAGCGTTTACTCAACATTTGCAATTACCATCTCTACCTGGAAGCACGGCGTATCTGAATACCATTAATTATACTCTACAGAGTTACCTAACTTTACACACAAGATACCTCAAACTCATACTGTCATGCAATATACACGCAACCTGATAGCGTGCGACTGAGTTAAGATAACAAAGTATTTTTACTGCTCAACCTTTCTAGCATCTACCGGGTAGGTTCAAGGTCAATACAGCCATCGGGAAACGACCAACCAATGGTGGAGTGTGTGGTCCAATGCTGACTGATTTATATCGTTGTGTAGTTCGGTGAGTGCCCTGACCGGGCCACTCCTGACTCACCCCCACTCTGCGACTGCTCTATACAACAAGAGCAGTTGACATCCCGTAGATATTCAATTGGAAGAGCAGTGACTAAGCCAAGTTGGACAAACTAAACCTGTGGTTGAGCGATTTATGTGTCTGTTATTTAGCACAAGGTTCTAGTTCTTACCTGCCTCCTAGTGAGGCGATGGATCAACATCCAACTCGTAGTTGTCCACCTCTTGATCTCACCTATGACTCACTTTTATTAAATCTATTGGGTTGTCCAACCTCCTGGTCTCAACACTCAACTCTCCACCAAAACCATTGGCGGTTAGTCAATGCTCTTTTTTAGTATTTGAGAAAACATATTGTGTGACAATGCCGAACATTTTTTAATATTTTATGTATCTTAACCTTGTCAAGGCGAATATAGCCTACAAATGAACAGTTAGGCTTGTATGTGGAGTGAAAGGATATATCTAATCATCATGATATTCAAAAGTATTATTTCAATAAAGAAGTAATTGGCATAAATATGACAATGAAAGTAATAATATAAGTATATGAAATATAGGCTCAAAATGATCAAAGAGTGCAACTTGCCTCCACATCTGCAGTCCTTGACTGGATTTACCTCTCATGTATCTTGATCAATTCTTTGTTTAGCTCGATCAATAAATTCTGGCTCTAACGTGGAAGAAAATCTAATAAATAAATTCAGGCTCAACAAGAGGCGAACTAAGAACAAAAAGAATTAAATAAATTCCAATAGAATTGAAAAAAAGGTGGTGTAGATGGTTAGGATTTATTGTGTGCTTGATTTGGCTAAACGGAGTTAAAATTCGGATTCACTGGTTCGAAATGGTCAAATGGATATATAATATCTTATTGAGCCTGGGATGAATAGTGATGGGTTCAGGTGAACAGTACCTGGTTGGTATTATTCATAGCGGACCAGGTTGAATGAATAGTATTTGTTTTTTGGGTTGTGTGTTAATGGGTTTCAAGTGAGCAACCATGGGCCATCTCGGGCTAGGCTGTGAACAGTTATTTTGCGCAGTGTTGGACTAAAAGTCAATAGGGATGGGCTGCACAATAGGTAATAGTGTTGGGCTGGTTCGACGATTGGGCCTACTTTGCGGCCCATTTGGACGCTCTACCCGATTTGGCTTTTCAACTGAAGGGAGGCCAACTCCCCTTTCTCTCATTGGCTCTCTCTTTTTCCTTTCCTCCTCTCTGGCCGACGGGTGGTGTGGTGAGGATCTGTGAGGCGCGGACAACCCCTTTGGGGTTTTGCATGGCCAGAGGGAGGTTCGGTGAGGGGCGAGCGGTGGTGGCGATGCATAGTCAAAACAGGGGGGACAGGGTGGCAACGCTCCGACCATGCTTCGACCAAATTGGTCGGGACTAGAGTATCAGTGGGTGGAGGGGATCATGAGGGTGGTGAAGGTGGAGCTCGGGGAGGTCGGAGGAGGGCTAGCGGTAGTGGCAGTGGGCGGTGGAGCCATGACGCACGGCGGCGGCGGCGTTGAGCTTGGAGCTCGGGGATGGGTTTGTGGTGGTAAGGGGGTGCTAGGGCGGGTTCAATTTGAGAAGAAAAAAAAAAAGGAAAGAAATAGGGAATTGGGCGGTGGCTTGCCGGCAAGGGTGGAGAAAGGGTGGCGACGATTTGAGAAGGTGGCCGGCGTTGGGGGAAAGAGAAAGTGGTGATGGTGTTGGCTTGAGGCCATGGATGAAGATGGTGCGTCGGCTCGGGTTTTATAGCCGGTGGAGGGTGGTGGTGGCAATGGTTCAGCCAGGGTGAGTGCGGCGTGTGGCGATAATGTGGTTGGCGGGGCGGAAATGGCGCGGTGGCGACGTGGGGAGAGGCACGCCTCACTGGCATGGGCATGGGTCGATAGCAACGGGGACGATGCGTTGAGCGCCTGGCGAGATTTGGCATGGAGTGGGAGCGGCGAGAGAGTGAACGACGGTGGAGCGCGGCGACTGGTGGTGTGAGGAATACGCTTCTTGGCTGGGAAAGCGGAAAAGAGAAAAATCTTTCCGAATTTGGCAAATACTCAAATTGAACCAAACTCAAACAAGTTTTGAAATTTTGGGTCTTTCCACGATATGTACTATTTCGCCACCTAAACCGATACAGAGTGGCCTTGCGTTCTCCATACCGACCTTGATACCAGCCATACCGATTTGATACCGGTCATACCGGCTTCAATGCTGGTCAATACCAGCAATACCGAACATACCAGCGGAATTAATAATACCGTCTATTGCACTAATTGAACTACAAGTTATATTTAATCCTACTACTATGTGTTTAGAGTATTACAAGTGAAATTTGATGTGCATATAATTAGACATGTATGTACTTATAAATACATATAAGTATATTAAACTTTGGAACGATACACCAGTATAGACCGATACCTTAATATCTCGTTCCAAAAGCCAAATCGGAATGCCCCAAAATGGTATCAACAAGTATGCTTCAACTCCCAGTTTTGCACATCCTCCCTCGGGGTGGCTGTTTGGTCAACAAGCACACAAGGATATGTACACGAAACCGGTGTGAGTTGCAAAGCAACAAGGCATGAGGCAACTGCTATCATACCCGGTCAGCAGGGACGGTGGTTTGTTGGGGCCATCCTGGCCGTGGCCCCAGCGATCCAAAAAAATTTAGAGGAGCTCTCAGTATCTAGTAGGCTAGTAGCGAATTAGGTCCATGTATCATCCTGGTCCTGGCCACCCCTACGAGTCATTGGGTCATGTATCGCTGCTCCCGTGCTATTTTGGGTTCTCAGCTGCTCCTTCTCGAGCCGTCCCGGTGATCTCAAGGCTACGTCGTCGCCCCCTAGCTGCACTGCCATCCTCCAATCGCCGCCCCTAGTCGCCAGGTTGGGAGTCCTGTTGCGGCCCGCCTTCAGTTGCCGCCGCCTCCGACTTCAGCTGCCACTCCGTCGTCCCAGCTTCAATCACTGTCCTGCCTCGTCGCTTCCGACAGATCTGAGGTATTAGCTGTCTTGGATTATGAAGAAGTTAATTAAACTATATGTGTAATGTATTTGAAAGGAATACTGGGTATGCACCACTTTTTTGGGCCATAGGTAGCGTTCAAGTAGATTGGTGATGTTAGTATTTGTTAATAGCAGATTAGATGGTAGGATTAAAATAGTATTGAAGTGTGAGTTTAGTCTGTGCTTCATTGGGTTTCTAGAATTGTTTTAACAATACATAAATCATTTTCTTCCAATGTTTCTAACTTTGTAGTATCAAAAGTTAATTTGAGTAACTGAATACCACCGAACTTCAATGAAATTGAACAATGATCGGCAGCTTTCACCTTTGGCCCCTAGATTTTGCTCAAGCTTTTGTCACTGCCAGTCAGTAAACCAAGGCGGGCATTATTTTACTAGACTAGCAGCCTGAGTTTGACAACACCAATGCTACGTGAATACGACTAGATGATCTTCATCCGATGCTTCCATGCGTAATTTTCGTATCACAAGTTTTGCACACATTAAACTCAACTTATGAGCGGACCAGAATACCACAAAGCAAACACGAATCATAGTCATGAGGACACCACCATCAGTTCATCACTGGCCTCCCATTCTAAAATCACGAGAACCGTACATAAGCTAAATACTTAAATTTGGTATCAGGGCATACGCGGCTATAAACAGTCACATCTGACAAGCTATATTTTAAGACGATTCCTGGTGCAATTTTGTCATTAATAGTTATAACTCAAAATATCAAGTAAAAAAGGCTCCGGTCTCACTTGATAAGAGACGCAGAAGGTTGGGCACTAGAGCATGACTGTTATTCAGAGTACATAAAAATGGGTGAACCAACAAGTTCTGTATCCTGCTGCAGTTCTTACACCACCCCGGAGGGAAGCCTTAGCACCAGTTGCCCACCAACGAGACTGTACCACCACAAACACCCGTTAGATAATGTTCAGATTCAAATTCTAACAACTATACCAGTGATATTGAATGTACCTCTTCACATAGTAGTAGCAGAAATCTGCAAGGATGAATGTCTGCACGATTTCTGACAGAAGCACCATAGATGGCCACAAACCATAGCCCAGGGCAGTCAACAAACGTCCACGAGTATCCAAAACCTACACAACGAGTTTGTTGACATAAATAAGCAGACATTCCATACACATGTATAAAGTAAGTGTCAAATTAAGCGGCATGGATAAAGTTTTTGTTTTCAAAAGCTCGTGAACAAGCAACTTATGCAAGCACATGTCTAGATTTCCTCAACATGTCCTTAACCATAGAAATTGCACTTGTAGAAATGTTTGTTCCAACTGTACTACAAAAAACAAATCAAGGTAAACAATGGAAGAAACACATGACCAGATTGCTCAGCAATAATGCCCCTAAAAGTAAATATATTGAGAAAACAAACAGGCCATCATTCATCAAAGTAGAACAGTGTATCAAGTATAAACACATATGACAGCAACAGTAAATGCCTCAACTCAAAAACATTTAGTTGCACATTTATTGTGTACCAAATGCTATAACAAAGGGAGATTCTGAGATAGTCAATAAACAGGAAAACATAGATAAAAATAAGCTCAAAGGTTTGTTTAAAAGACGAACCTGAAGTACCCAGTGGGCACAGCTAAGAAACCTTGCAACTCCCAGTGCAAACACATAGTGAGCAGTAAACGGTTCAACAATCTGCAAAAGATGGAAAACTTATGTCGGAAAACTTCACCCTGCAGAAAAGGGAATTGTGTGCTAGTAGATACCTTGGTATTTTGCATCAAACGCAATTGCGGCAGCACTGAAACAGCTTCCAAGTAAACACAGAACGCCCAGCTGATCCGGTTCACAATGTTATGAGATGTTGAAGGATGAATAAGTAGCGCTAGCACAGCACAAGGTACCACCTTCAAAGAAAGTAACAAATAACCCATTAAGTTAGCATGTCTCACAACTAAGAGATCCGTGAGCATTATAACTGACTCAACAAGCAAAACAATCCAGTAGCTCATTATAGGTTCAACACTTTCTGTTAGTGATACATGGTTTAGATAGCACTTCTACAGAACCATTACTGTTAGAATTTTAGACGATTTTACATGGCTTCAGTTGTTCAGCCACCAAAAGTCATCCATGGAGAGTTCATCTTGATATCCATAGTTGTTGTGTATTTGGAATTTCAACCAGAAGAAAGACAGAAAAACACTTAATGAGCCAAGAAGATCAACATAGCACCCACTACTAGATCAAAAGTGCAAGTATCAATTCCTAGATTTAGCACAAAACTTACTAATCAGAAAGCCTGCAGAAGCAACAAAAACAGCTACCAATATCCAGAAAAGCAAACAAGAAACAGTGATCTAGAGCACAGGTAGTAACAGTTTTAGCTTTCAATTCATGTAAGCAAGCAAAGATCAGGAGCAGCGATTTCCAATCAAGACAAGAAACAAATAGAGCTACCAATCTGCAGAGAAGCATATAGATAATGATCATGAGCGCTAGTAACTTACGAGTTACTACTAGCAACTAGTAAGAGCAGCTATAGATTAATGTAATCAAATTACAAGAAAATTGTGAACACTACCACCATACCCAGTTTATGCTTACCAACCTAAATCCCTATATTAGGGATAGAAGGTTACGTTTTCTTACCACATAGTACAATGCAAAATTGTCCTTGTCCACCATATAAGTTGACCTTAATTTGAACCGAATCATGTAGATAACAAAAAGTGTAGCTGCAAGTGTAGCAGTGTCCAGCACAGTATGGATGTCATATTCCATGACAAAGCTGCAGTATAGTCTAACAGCTAGAAACAGTGCAGTTAAATCCTGAGACTTGAGGGATAGTCCTGCAAGATTTAAAATAAAGAATTCGTAAGTTCTTAGAAATCAGGGCATTGGTACCCCCCACACAAAAAAACACACATAAATCATGCAATAGAATGATAAAGAAATGTTGACAGACTTGTACTACTATTTATGTCCACACATACAGTAACATGCTAGCCAGTACTCGCATCTCTGATTAAAGCAAATACATATTCACAAACATGTACTTCATGATTGCAAAACATGTGAACAATGCAAAAATACACACACACATTACATGATGAATATTAAGGCAAGTTTGACAGATTGAACTGGAATAAACATTTGTAAGCTCAGTTAAAATGATAAATAGAATACTCTGGTTTTAAATTTTAGATAATTCCAAGTAGGCATTTTTACAAGATCATACCAACCAAGAAAAGTGTTAGGATTGAAAATATCGTCAACGAATTGTACGTCAATAAAAATTCAGTTAGCATGTTTCTTTTTAAAAAAGGAATCCCATTGTGGCAAAACAACTAAACTTTTGCATATACCTAACAAATAGATGTGAAAGAAGTATTTGTGGAGCTTCAACAGGACTTGGGCCAATATGGACCCAGAATGCACCTAGCGCATTACCTACCATCAACGACTATAGAAGAAGTAAAATAAAATATGTGCATGCTCATCGGTAGACAACTTCAATAATATTGCCTCCTATGGCTCTATGTTAATATGTGTAATTTTGAAGTTTCAAATGGTTGGCTTTGCATACCAACAAGGCAACAACACATCTAAAGTCTAAACATACAGACTTCCAAACAAATCAAGCAGAAAACTTGCCCAAAGAAAAATCCATGGTAAGGATGGAATGATAGCGAGTTAACCCCTCCACATTCTGCACCAAGACAACTTGTTCCAAACAAACTACCGTATGATCAATCTGTACATCTGTGACATGATAATACTCACGTCCAATTTCTAAACCAGGTCAGGGTAGACATACCACCAATTTATACCAAAACCTTCTGAATGGATGCTCCTAGAAAGACAAAAGGCTAGGGAAAGAACACAATTGGATTGAGGAGGCGTGTTTCTCCAACTTGCTTCAGTTAAGCTCAACATACTGCACCATCCTCAGCATCGGGACCATTAAGCCTCAAAATTTCAAATTCGCCCTAGACAAGTCAAAGCACACATGAAACCAAATATCCTCACAATCGTGTTGGTATAGCAACTTTGGAGAAATATCCACAAACAAATCAACTCGCGAGAAATTAGCATTAAACGTGAAACGCCCGACACCAAATAGATCGAATAAGTATCCCAACCAGCAGCACCTGCAGGCTCCTAGATATTCACCGTAATAAGCCACCAATTCGCCGAAAATTTTCACATCATGCCGGAAAAACGTCTTTTAAAACGCGCAACCGGTCGAAAATTCCCCACAAAATCCCAGCCCCAAGCGACACTCGCACGGATCGAGCGACCTCGACGGATCGAGGTGAGCAAGGAAGGGAGCAGGGGTCGAGGGCGGAGGGGGGACGAACCGGCGCAGGTCTTGTCCTTGGTGAGCTTGTAGATGAGGACGCCGAGGCCGAGCGCGTGCGCGGCCTCGGCGGCGACGAAGAGATTGTCGTGGTCGTGGACGATGAAGCGGATGAAGACGAGCGCGGCCATGCCGGTGACCACGGCGAGGAAGGCCTTCACCTTGGGCGGCCGCCGCCGCACCCACGCCGTCACCGCGCCGAGCGGCCGCTTCGTCCCCCTCATATCGCTTCGTCTCAACACCACCTCCGATCGAAGAACACGGGAGCTCTCTCTCTCTCTCTCTCTTCCCCTTGTCGCGATAGTGCGCGTGCGCGTGAGCGTAGTTTTTTTTAGGCGAAGGGGAATAGATGAGATCGAGCGGAGTAATGGCTGGTTTGGTAATTTGGCTCTTTGCCGTTTTGGTGGAATTAATGTGAGGCCTGTGCCATCGGACATTTTGGCCCTCTAGTTTTCTCACTCCTTTTAGTCAGACATGTTTCACCGCCTAGAGTAAACTTTGTTAGGAAACCTAGGCTTACAGTGGGTTCCTTATTCGCCTGTAGATTATATTGAAGGGACCTTATATCATTATACATAATTTGAAGAATAAAATAAAGAGAAGAATGAAGTTCTCTCATATAATTGTGTTCAATTTACTATTTATTCTTATATTGTTTTGTGTGATTTGACTTCCGTCTACGAGGTCATCGATCAGATTGGACTCACCAGCGATGGTTTCTCAACATGTTATCAGCACGATCAACTCTGGCCTACTTCTAGGCCCACTTTACTCGGATCGAAAAGGTAATCGTCGAAGCACGACGCTCGTAGATTGAATCGTACTTTCTATATCGCTTTCAATTCCGCAAATTTGGCTTTCTAAATTATTTTCTATGGTGCAAATCCGTTCTAATCTACTGCGAGCCGACTTGAAGTCGCCGGCCAAGCCGATCGGTAGGTTGCATGAAGGAGTAGATGTCGATTGCACCGTAGATGATAGATTGCATGGACACGTAAAAAACGGCGTCGGCGCCCGCACGTGGCCGCGCCGCGTCGCCGCCACGCCACGCGCACGCGCGCACCGAATCCACGCCGCGACGCTCGAATCTGCGCGCAGACGCCGCGTGTGCCGCTTGCCCGCGCGCGGGTTTGTAATTGTGCCGCTCGCCAAGCCGCCATAGCCATGCACATCGCCGAGCCTGTGCAGGCCACTAGCCACCCGCTGGCCATGCCCGCAGCGTCGGCGGCTCCCGCGTGAGCTCCCGCACCGACCGCACGGTCGAGCCGTGCCTCGCCGCCCGCCGGCGTCGGCGATGCGCGTGCCACGCCGCCGCCGCCCGCGGCGATGGTCGTCGGCTCCGTCTCGCCGCGCCGCGCGCCGTCACCAGATGCGCTCACCTCCCGCACGCTTGCTCACAGTCGTGCCCCCGCAAGCACCCGAGGCCGCCGGCACCGCACGCCATCTTTGTCGCAACGCGCCTCACAGGCACCGCACGGCCACCGCATCGCATGGCCAGCCGCGCCTTACGGCGCCCGAAGCTACCCTCGCCACGCCTCCGCGCCCTCTCACCGTCAGCCGCCCGCCCGCCCGCCACGCAGCGCCACCGCCGCACGGGCGGCACCACCTTGGGGAATAGGGTAGGGGGAAACCTACTCCCTGCACCGGTTTTGACCAGGCCAAGTCAGGCCGAAAAAGCCCAAATGGGTCCAACCCATTATTTTCAGAAAGAAAAAAGAAAAAAAAGTTTGCAAAAGGGCCCCTGTATTTACTAAAATTGTGTGAAGAAAAAAATCTCAGAATTAAAATTTAGCGGTATAGCTCCTGAAAAATGCCTATTCCAGCAAAAAAGGGCCTCAGGAATTCAATTTTTGAATCATTTTGAGCATTTGAAGCATGTTTAACTTTGTTATTATTATTTCTATGTAATTTATATATTATATTTACTGTTTTAATTATCTGTGATTGTTTATATTACTTTAAATCACTAGAAAATAGCAGTAATTCATGAAAAATGCATAGAAAAATACATGAACATTATGAGAATTTTTGTACTATTATATGCAACTATTTTTATACAAATTACCAGCAGTAATCTTATGAACTCTTTGCATAAATATGTAGATGACTAGCATCACAAACCGGGAGTTCGAAGAACTGGCCCAGCATGACCAGAATTACTTGACTTGAGCCTCCGACGTCGAGATTGTACTTGGGGCCAAGAAGCTTCGTGCTGCTATCGGGTTTGGTATCTCAAAGGATGCCAAATCCACTGCTAAGGAAAATGATCAGACACTTTACTTTCTCATACACCATCTCTGCCTAACGCTTAAGAATGAGTATATGGCGGAGAAGAACACACCTCGGGCAGAGCAGGAATGGTCCCCGTTGCATTTTGCTGACTTCAAGACCGTGGGAGAGTACAATTCTACCTTGCACGGAATTTGTACCGGTTTTTAACTCTGTGGTAAGGTAATCAAGGATGAGCAAAAGATTGAGAAGACTCTCTCTACCTTTCACCCGAATACGGTGCAATCCACATGCAACTATCGTCAAAATGACTACAAGGAGTATGCTGAATTGATTGACATCATGCAAGTTGCGGAAGCTCAAGATGATGTTCTAAGAAAAAAACTACATCTCACAGCCACCTAGTAGCAATGTTGGTCATGAAGCCAATGCTAGCAGCTACAATGTGAGGAAGCCTCACTCAAAGGAAAGGGGCAAGAAGGGTAAGATCGTGGTCGCAAGGTCAAGCCAAATGCTCAAACCAAGAAGGGTGGACAAAGAAAGTGCGATGACAAGCCCTGTGGCCAGCAAGACCAAGGATGCTACAAATATGGCATATGGGGGCATTAGTCATGGATTTATCGTGATCCACAATGCGTTATTGATGCTTTCAAATCTAAGAAGGGAGACAAAAGACAGCATGAGGCACACTTCTCTATTGCAGGCACGGAAGATCCACAGCCATTAGTTGCACTTATGGATATGGACAGCCTAGTAGCAGCCCCTATCACCCCTTTTTTGAACATCACAGCAGCCGCAGCCATAGTTGCCTAAGAGGAGAAGATCACCATAGAGCAGATTCAGGCAGAAGTTTCTTCGTACTTCACTGATTCAATTTAGTACACACATTGCACTTAGATCTTTTTTATCATCACTTGCAGTTAGTGGTTGTAGTAGAACTTTGAATTATTTTACTATTTGAATAATAGTTGTAAGTTCTAGGAGAGCAAAACATTGAATTCTTATGATGAGTCTTGCAAGGTTTATTTTTTTGTATTTATAATAGCAAATATGTTCTGTTTGAAGTATTTTATTTATATGTTAAGTGCTTCATACTACATATTAATAAAGTATTTTATATCAGAACGCGTGTGGCACCCTATGGAGAAAGTGTGCTTAGCGGATAGCGGCACAACAAATACCATCTTGAGAGAGATGATTTTTTTTCAATCGATCAACACGAACACTGGTAATCTTACGACAACCACGAGCAGTGATACATGTATAATAGGCTCAGGAAGGGCCACAATTATACTCTCAATGGGTACAACTTTGATAATTGAAGAAGTCTTGTTGTACCCAGAATCGACTAGAACTCTCCTAAGTTTTAAGGATATTCGCGCTAACAGTTTCCATGTAGATACTAAAAAAGAGTATAGTAAGGAATACTTGCTCATTACAAAGTGTGAAGAAAGTGAAAAATAGGCATTAGAACGACTATCCTCATATAAAACTGGGCAATACTACTCTAATATTAAGGCACCCGTAGCTTATATTGTCCAAAAAACCATATTCAGAAGCTTCAAACTTTTTTGTCTCTAGCATGATAGATTAGGCCACCCAGGTCTTAGAATGATGAGAAATATAAGTAACAATTCACAGAGACATAATATCGATGTAAATAATTTTTCGAAACAGGAAGATTTTGTATGCCCCACATGTGTTATCGAAAAATTAATTACTAGACCTTCTGCTTTGAAAGTGAAGGATGAACTCCCTACATTCCTAGAACGTATCCAGTGAGATATTTGTGGTCCTATACAGTCCCTGTCAGGGCCATTTCGGTATTTTATGGTGCTCATCGATGCTTCCTCAAAATGACCACATGTATGTTTATTGTCTATGAGAAACCACGCTTTTACAAAGCTAATCTTGCAGATAATTAGAATTTAAAATAATTTCCCTGATCATCATGTGAAGTTCATCAGAATAGACAACGCCAGAGAATTTCCTTCGAAGGCATGGCTCATTTGGAAAACGAGCTCGAGAGCCAGCTTGGCTCGGCTCGAAAAAGCTCGAGCTGGCTCGAAAAGCTTGTTCAATCCAGTGACCCCCTCAAGTCCAGAAACAAAGACAGAATGTGATTATGTAAACCATTCATCCTAAATTTATAATCCAATCATCATAAACAATAAAACAAAGCCAGAAACATAGTCAACAGGGGTTCATTGTTAGTTGCCTAAAGTGAGCTTAACACCAGCAAAGAATCCATTTAAGTGGCCAAGTTTCGGTTGTTCATTAATAGGCTATTGTCAGTCAATTCTCCATGTCAAGTTCCTCGCCACTGTTTCCTTTACTAGCAATAATACTAATCTGATTTCTGAAGAAGCCTTCGAATATACACTCATCACACCAATTAAACTGAACTGTATGAGTATGACATGACGAAGTGGGTGGAGCTGGGCGAGGGGGGAGGCGGAGGCGGCGGGTGGAGATGGCGGAGGCGGTGGATGGAGATGGGGGAGGGGGAGGCGGAGGTGGCGGGTGGAGGAGGTGGAGGCAGCGAGTGGACTCCTGAAGCCTGTTCGGCCGGTGGTCTGTGGATAAGGCAAGGGAAGAGATTGGGAGTGGAGGAGGGATGTAAGAAGAAATGGAATGGGGAAAAACTAATAGAGGGATGTAATGAAATGGAATGAGGAAGAACTAGAAGTCAAAGACTCGGGAGGAATAATAGAGGGAGGCAACGAGCCAAACGAGCGGCTCGAACTTGGCTTGAAAAAATTGCCGCTCGCTTGGCTTGAAAAAATTGCGAGCCAGAAGTAAGGCTTGGCTTGGCTTGAACAATTGCGAGCCCGAGCCGAGTTGAGCCGAGCTTGATTCGAGTCGAGCTGGCTCGCGAGTCTCGAGCTATTTTTCCAACCCTAACCGGCACCACCACGAACAAAACAAATCATGCGCAGTTCACAGCTGGTTTCACAATGCAGCTCGATCGCCTGTCGTTTTGTACACCTCGACCTTTTGCCTCTTTTTTGGGGGGCTAAGTCTCTCCTAAGGCTGGTTAACAGCTCTATTAACCCATCCATGGAATTTGATCACGATCCAAACAAGAGAAATTCGCCCAAACTTGAGAACTAACCTTCGGTCAGTTGGCTACGAGCGCATAGTGTTCGAGCCTTGAGCTCGGCGCCGGTGCTCACCTAATAAAAAAAGTACACGCGATGATGCACATGCAGTGAGAAAGCAGATACTCGTATCCATTAGACCATGAAGCCTCTACAAAAGATTTGAGCGTATGTAAGGGACACACATATGTACGCATATAGCCAGCGTGAGTGTGCGTCCGTCTTGTCCTAAAAAAATGCCCAAACTTTTTTCGCAGATATAGACAAACATGGAGGCTTTTGTTTGCTTCGTCAGGCAAACGGGCCAGATCCAGTAATCATGGAGTGGATATGTTGAGCTATCACCATACGTAGCCTGTCTTTGTAGACGCGAACTTGTAGGCCAAGCCCATGCGCCTGTGGGGTCTTTTTCTCTCGTTTTTTTTTTCTAATCGTGTCATCCGCGCCGTTCTAACTTCTGCAGATGTTCGGTGACACGGTGACGTGCGAACGCCGACCCGGCGAGAGCACACGCCACACGGTGGCGTGGCAGGATAGCCCAACACGTGGGAGGATGGATTCCTGGATCGAATTACAAAAGGCTCCCCACCTTTTCTCGGAGGTACCGGTCACACCTCGAGCGCTAGCTGTCTAGCGACATTTTCTCGGCATCGCGTAGGAAATTTTGGAAGCGATATTACGTTGCGTAGGAAAATTTGGATGTTCTTTAAGATGTGCACAAGATTGCTTACGAAAATGTGGATCAGATGTTGTTAGGATCAACACCAGGTGTAAGATGTACACAAGATTGCTTACGAAAATATGGATGTTGTTAGGTTCAACACCAGGTTAAATCGTATACTATATGTATTTGTACTTTGCACGTGGTACAAATTAGGTCTATTCCACGAAAATACCTTGTAATTCAGCCTCACATTATTTTTTAGGTTTCGCGATAGTTTTTTTTTCAATTACAAGGAAGATGAACACACATCACACGCCCGCACCGGTGAGTTTGTCCCCTTAGCACATGCTTAGACAGATGGAGATTGGGGATAAATCCGTGATCTTACAAAATTTCTACTGAAACACACTCGTGTGTGCGTAATAAGTTGACACCAGGATTTGAACACTCGTGAGTGGAGTTGTACATCCATAATTTTACCACCTTTGTGATAGCTATTTAGGCTATCCGATAACCATTATGTTTACAACCTCGCTCTAGCTTAACTAACATGCCTATATATTATAAATTTAAACCCATTTTTGGAGTTGTGATAGTACACGATTACACACACAAAAAATAGGGATAATGCCTTTCCGACGTGGTTAAGACATCATAGACTAATTAGCAGGGTGCTCGTGCGTTGCAACAAAACCCCAGAAAAGAGTTATACATATCGGTAAAAGAGATCCTAAACCACATGATAAATATCAATTTTCTTTCACACACATATAAAACAGAAATATTAACTTCGCCTATTGCATCACTTACTACTACTACCCGAAAATTAAAATTTTGAGTTCATAGATTGTTTACCTTTAGAAGTTGAAGTTGATATTGACCTCCCTCCCCGACGTGTTGCCTATTTTCAGCCATTGTCGGCTGACATGACAAGAGAGCTACACATCGATAGCCACTTTCTTCCACCCTGAACCCAAACCACAACTCAGTTCCCATATCCATTGGCCTCTGTAGCCCTCGCTAGGTACATTGCAGCGAGGAGGTGGGAGGCCGGGGGAGGAGGCGGTGGCGGTGTCGCGGTGGTAAGTGAGGAGGAGGCAGCGATGCTTGCTCAACCAACGTGACGCAGGAGGCTGCGACAACGCAGGGGAGGATTAAGACGAAGAGGACACGATGCGATGAACCCGAGACGACGACGTGGCAAGTGAAAAACGTCTTCATCTTTACCTCTTCCTCATGCGTCATCGTCGCCTTCCCTCCCTTCCCTGGTGCCGCCACTGCTCCCTAAGGAACCGCGTCATTCTCTCCTCCCTTCCCTCCCGGTGCCTTCTCCCGTCCCCGACGCCGCCTCTCCTCCTCGTACCTCCTCCTGTCGCCGACGCTATCTCCCCGCGCCGTCGTGTCCTACGCTGTCGGATCCCCTCATCTTCGTGTACGCCGCCGTTGCAACTCACGGACTGAGAGCGTCGGAGGGGGTCAGGATCTTTGAGGCACGAAGCAAATGCCGGACGGGCGCAAGTGGCGTCGCGGTGTGAGATAGAAAGGAGTGGGACGACTACTAATATCGGTGTGTGTATGTGAAGAAGAAGTGAGACATCGGCAATTTGGGTGATTGCGGAAGAAGTGGAGACATGGATGGATACATTTGCGAGTCACAGGGGATGGCGGGGCGAGGCCTTCTCACTGTCAGATTGGGTCCATATGTTAATGCACCTCGATGAGGAATTTGGAAGGAGTAGGAGAGACCAATTGCACGCACAAGAAAAATGATATCGTCCCGTTACACAAGGTAAACTCCTTCTTTTATTAGTTAAGAAGAGCACAACTTGAAGTCCATATAAAAGACCAAAAGTTTAACTACAAGTTACACCAGAATGTGCCTAAAAAAAGTCTAAAAAAAAGTTTACATCAAAATGATAATCCTATAAAATGCCACTTAAATTTTTTGAAACAGGAACTATGCAAGCAATCAGGAAATATTCATGCGTGACCTTATCAGCGAAAGAGAAATGCTAATAACCCCAAACCGCGAGGTCGTTAACGAAAAATATCCGTCCGTCTACACAAGGTAAACTCCTTCTTTTATTAGTTAAGAAGAGCACAAGTTGAAGTCCATATAAAAGACCAAAAGTTTAACTACAAGTTACACCAGAATGTGCCTAAAAAAAGTCTAAAAAAAAGTTTACATCAAAATGATAATCCTATAAAATGCCACTTAAATTTTTTTGAAACAGAACTATGCAAGCAATCAGAAATATTCTGCGTGACCTTATCGAAAGAGAAATGCTAATAACCCCAAACGGTTGCCCACCTTTGGGACCAGGTTCGAGTTCCATTTGCGGTATGTAGGCGCGACGTTGAGTACGCCAACGAGCTTGACACACTTACTACTGATGGTGAGTTCATTGCATTTTCATTTCACATTTCCATTCGATCTTCGATACAATCTTTTGTATGCAGTCACTTGGGAACCTTACAGAGACGGCCAGTGGTCGGCTTGGGTGAGCACGATGTGCGGCGTGGACGAGGACCTCTACATGATGAGGTGTCCGCGATGCGCTTTACGCTGTTGAGTACCACCGCCACATAGAGTTGCGCCGCTTGGCCTCGGCGAGTGGCGATGGAGCCGTTCTCGGCGTCGTGGAGTTGCACAAGTAAGTGGCGTCGCTACTTTTTCTCTTCTTTGTATACATAACTACTAATTCACTATATTTGCAATCGATGATGTATATATTGCGGGATCGATCGTCGAAGCGAAAAAAGACGCATGACGAGGCGTTGCACCGTGAGCACATAGGCGTGTGGGGACTCCTCCATGAGAACGTCTATGCCAATGAGCACCGCACACGAACTACAACTTCCGTGCATACCTTTCTTGGTACCTTGGTGTGACACGGACAAAGTGAAGGTGCAATGGACCCAAGCGGACTCTGCCGACATGGAGTCTTCTCACGATGAAGACACTTCCTACGACCTGGCGACTCGGGGAGGGACGTTGGTGGAGGCTGGGCCAATCTTAGATCGAGTGGTAATGTCACTTCTAACCTTTTTCTTGCAATCAATCATAGCGCTAATGTTATTTGCATCGCACTAACCGAGTAACCATATGTTAACAATGTGTGCAGGGCAACACGTTGAGGCGATCCGTGCTTGACCTAGAGCGTTTTCCGAGGACAGGAGTGGATGAGACAACACTCCACAACTTTCTTGGAGTAAGTCTTTCAATACATGGCAATCAAAATATAAACTTGTAACCAAATATGACATTTGTGAACTAACAAAATGATGATGAACCGCAGAGACTTGCGAGGCGGCTACGCAGTCAGCCGCTCGTTGTGGTTGCGGGGCGCGAACACCGATGGGCGTCCACGTGCCACAGACACATCTTAGGACGCCAGACCAAGGCTGTAGGCACAGGCACTTCTTCACCACGAGGCACGGCTTCCGGAGGCGAGCTCGCCCTGCACGACCGTGGATGCACCGAGGACTTGGTGGCGAGGAGGAGGACGAGGCCGAGGAGATTGGTGGCGGAGGAGGGCGAGGCCGAGGAGATTGGACCGTCTCGGCTCGTGGTGCTCCTTCGACACGCCCGCAGCCTCCACCGCGTAGGCACCGACGTCGCGTGACCCTTACACTCCTGCACCGACGCTCTTGGTGGAAAGGGCAAGGCTAGGAGGCGATGAGGGATGTGTTTATGTACATTGTATGGACTTTTATGGACTATTTGGACTTTTGGATTGTTGTTTCTACTATTCGTGTGGTATTGTGATGAATATATGCTCGTATGATATATTTGTGTCATATTGTTAAATGTGGATGGTGAAACAGGGAAACTCGCGAATTTTTCCGTGATTATATGCGAGTAGTGATTATATGTGGGACCAAAGGAACGTGTGCTTACTTGTTGGTGGCGACCAAAAGTTACCGAAATATATAGGCATATTGACAAAAAAAACAAGTCATGCTACTCACATGTTCAAGTTTAACAATATACTCACATCCACATCCGAAAAAGTGCAAGACATGACAAGAGTACAACAAAATAACAAGTCCAAACAAATGAGACCATTGTTCATTATTAAACCATAACTACTAAGTCTAGCACACTCACCGAGTGCAACGAGGCCACTTTCCTTCCTCAAAGCATCGGATCCTCCTCCATTGCGGCCTTAGCACGGCGAACGCGCTCAAGCCTCCTCTCCTCTCCCCTACGCTTAGTTTGCACGCCTCATTTTCACCTCTTCCTCGCGCTCCTTTTCTGCTGGCCTCCTCTTTGCGTGTCTTCTCCACACTCCTCGCGCTCGCATCCCACTTCTTGATCCTCCATATGTCGCTTGTCCTCCTCCTTGATCTCGAGTGTCGATCCACCGCTCAAAGTCACATAGCGGTGGAGGTTCTGCAAAACATGGGTGCATTAAGCACGTAATGAAATGTTATTGATTCATCGCAAGAACAAAGAAAAAGCCACTAATTTCTCACCAACAATCCAATGCGGATCTGTTGAGGTGTAGGGTCAAAGGCATAATTGTGACACATCCAATACCTCTGCTGTGCGTGTCCTCCTCATCGAGATCTCGCCACCCTACAAGCATCACCGCATAGCACATGGGCACTGAACGCCACTAGGCGATGGCAAGCGCGAACGCATTGCCCACTTGTTGTTGCCTAATCCGAAATACAACAAATTGTATGAACCTTAAATAATATGAACTACATATTACCGACAAATTAGAATACGATTGACAAAGATTACCTTGGTTTACTAGCTTTACCACGCCTCGGCATCCTAATGATGGGAGAAACAGAGGCGAAGCGTAACTAAGGTTCCATAATACACAATCTGAATCAATAAAACAAGTGAGACTAATTGCTTCAAACCCTAGGTCATGACTAACCTAATTTTGCATAACACACATGATATAGACCAAATCAATGCGTAAAAGTGAGGAGGACAAAGAGGATACCTTGCTCTCGAAGTTGTATGGATCAATTCAAGTTTCCACGGTGAAAATTGGTGATTCGAAAATTTGTGGGTTGGGTTGAGTCAAAACCCGAGAGAGGAGAGGAAGAAATAGAGCAAGGCTCGGGCAGTATATAATTCGAGCTCGTGGCGCGAGATGCGTGGCGCCGAGGTCGGCGCCGTGACTCACTGGCGCAGAGGGTAACACGACTTCGGCGCCATGAGTCATGGCGCCGAGGTACCGCCACGCTGGGCGCCTCGGCCGCTGGGGTTGGTACCTCGGCGCCATGAGTCATGGCGCCGAGTAATCCTCCTGCCCATGGTCACCACCGCCACCTCCTCGTCCCCTCCCCTCCCCGATCACCCATCCCACAACTACCCTCCGATTCCATACCCATGGACGCCGACGAGCCCCCCGCCGCCGCCTCATCCTCCTCCCCCATCTCTGAAAACACCTTCTTCGACGCCCTCGATTCCCTCCCTTCCCCTTCCCCTCCCCCTCCCCACACCCCTTCCTCCCCCACCCTCCGCCGCCGCCCGCGCCGCGCTAAAAGTCTGAAGCAGGTCTACCCCATCATCTCCCCTTCCCCCGCAGCTTCTGCTGCCTCCACCGTCACCACCGTCGATGAGCCCGTCAAGCCCGACTCCTCCGAAGCCACCAGCGCCCTCCATCCTCCCCCATCGCCCGAGAGGGAAGAAGGGAAGGCGGATGAGGATGCGGAGGCGGAGGCGGAGTCTGGGCGTCCTACGCCGACACCGACGCCGAACATTCTCGAGTCCCTCGCCGTGATCGTCATCAAAGCGGTGGTGTTCCAGGCCAGCGCGCTCATCAGCTGCCTCGCTTTCCCGGTTCGGCTGCTGCAATGGTGGTTCCTCTTCGTGACCGACCCGCTGGGATTGGCGCGGCGAGCGAGGGCGTGGGCGCTCGGGGTGGTGGGGCAGGCCACGGGCGCCGTGTCCGCGCGGCTCGGAGGTGGGGAGGGTGTGGGGCGCGTAGCGGTGAGGCTGGTATGGGGGTCGCTCTGGGCTGTGTACGTCTGTGTGGTTCTGTGTGCGCTTCTGGTTATGGCGTTCCTCGGAGGGGGGCTCTTGGTGGGGAGAGTCGTGGAGGAGCCTGTTCAGGTGACGGAGACCCTGAATTTCGATTACACCAAGCCGAGCCCTGTGGCATTTGTGCCGGTAAGGCGATTGGTGCCGCTGAATCAGCGGATGCAGCTCGAGGTGTCGCTGACGCTGCCTGAGTCGGATTACAACCGAAGGCTTGGGGTTTTCCAGGTACGTTTCCTGCTGCTCCTTGTCAAAGTAGTTTGGCATGATAATCCCTTGAAAACATTCGTAACTAACTAACTATCAAAGGAAAAAAAAAGTTGTTTGATTGATGTTTTGTCAAATGCTGATGTTGACAATGTAGATAGAGGCCTGTTTCTGCCTTTCATCACACAGTTTCAGAGCATACTTGATAATTGAGAAGATAACAATTGTGACCTCTGTGGTGTACTGAGATGTTCCACTCAAATGTTTCATGAAAAACTACCAAAATTAGAATGGCTTTGTGTTTTGTTCTGTGAGCTGGGTCCTCAACCGGACACATTACGATGTGTTTTGCACTATATACACCCACTGTTAAATTTCTTCCTGCACTATGCTGCTCTAGGTGCCATTACGATTTAGTCGTCCTGTTGACTAATACATCCTTGAGATACTTTGGTTATTCCCTTAGGTGCATATATAGATTTAAAAATTCATATGAATGCGAAAGGACATCTCACTAGTGTTGACCTACTTGTTATTCCTTTTGAATCAACGATTCTGCACTCAGAACTGCATTCTGTGCATCCTTGTTGCTCTCCTTTGGAAAGAATTGCTGATTTTGTGAGAAATCGGATCACTACTAAGAAAATGCCACTTCTGATGTTTTCCTTTTGTTGTTTAGGTACCATTGTAGCCATTAAGGCATGCTCAGTTTTTCAGGACAAGATGACATAATTCCATAACAAGTGGGTGTCTGAACTAGCATGTTAATCCAAAAGAACTGGCTTTTTAGAGAACAGGAAAAAAGAAATACACTAACAAACATACATGGACATATGATGTCAACTGAGATTAGAATTTGAAGGAATCTTATGGACATATGATGTCAACTGAGATTAGAAGTAGATCTCTGACATGAAAAACGTTGTCGGATAGATGAGTCTATAACATGATAGATGAGATAGAATGCAGTGCATGTGGTTTTAGGATGCCATTGATAATGGTTTTAAACAGCTATGAAGTTGAATAGTTATTGTTTTTTTTGTTAAACAAATCCTCAATTTTTGCTTTTGTTAAGTATCATGACTAATAAAACACTAGGACGGAAAATTTGTCTGTACAATTACATATATGGTCATGCAGCCAGAAAGACAATATGGTTATCAATAGGAGAGCTAAGTCAACTTTCATTGTCTACCTTGACCCTTGAGGGTCCAATTTCATGAAGAAATGTATGCTTTCCCAAACTGATTGTGCTTTACTTTTGGAGAATGTCAAAACAGCATATGCCCATTTCATGTTTCTTTAATCTATATTAGCTGAGAGAACATATTATTAGAATATGCACAATAGATATAGTTTCAGTCTTTCAGAACTCTTCGTTTTAGTAGTATCTGTGGAACATTATATGCACCACATTGGTTTTACTAATGTTTATCTCCATCTGATTTCTCCATTGAGCTCAGGTAAGGGCAGAGTTTCTATCTGCAGATGGCAAAGTGATCTCTACTTCGAGTCAACCATGCATGCTTAAATTCAAGAGTGTTCATATGCACTTCATAGAGACTTTTCTCCAAAGTGTTTCTCTCTTGTCTGGCTATTCCTCAGAATCTCAGGTTATCAGACTAAAAATGAGGGGTATCACGGAGGCTTTTGAACCAATAACAGGAGTAAGGATAGTCCTGGAACAACGAGCTGAGTTTAGTCCTGGTGCAGGCATCCCAGAGATCTATGCGCATCATTAAAACTTGAGGCTGAACTTCCTCTGCTCAAGAGAATACTCTGGAACTGGAGATGGACCCTTTTTGTTTGGAGTAGTATGGGGTTCTTTGTTTTTGAATTGTTGCTCGCCCTTGTCTGCTGTAGACCTTGTATATTTCCTAGGAGTGGACACAATGCCGCAGCTCCTTAGGCTAATTCATGTAATGTACACTTTAAAATAAAGGCAAAGAGGGTGTTAATCTGGCACAATAGACTACTAACCATACTGATGCTGCTACATTTGATGTTTTGTCATCCGGTGGTAGCATTGTCAGCGCATACATGGTACTTGATATTAGTCTATTCGCCACAGTTATTCTCAGGTATGTCATTTACTGAGGGAACACGTTCAATTATTCATTCGTGCTGAATTCAATAGATGCTCGAAGTAAATTCTCAGGCTACATGCCTACATCTTATATTCTTCTGTATGTTGAAAAAAAGACTACATGAATTCTATATATTTTTTTGTAATATCTGTGTATCATGATGGTCATAAAGATAAAAAATGTATTTGCAATTTTGCACGCATCTTGGTTTCTAGAAGCCTAGAATATACTGATTTTAAGAAGGGAAATTAAAAGAGTGGATCTGATAGCATCTCTTCACAAATATGTGACAGTCTAAAATGATAGAAGTTTAGAATTGTTGTTTTGTTTTGTTTTGTTTACCCAAACTAGCTTGAAATCTGATCTAACCGTATTTTTTTTTTGTCAGCGATTGTCGGGGTGTTTCTATCCCAACAAGGGTGTCGCTGGCATGTGGCACATGGCAGGGCCGAAATCGGCCTCCACACCCACGCGTACGCGCGTTTTGGACCGCGTGTGGCTTGTTCGGGCGCTTGTCGAGCACCGCGGACGCTTGGCAGCAGTCGAATCGGCATGGAGGTGCCAGCGCAGTGTCGTATCCCAGCGACGAGATGAGGCTGGAGCCTTTTATGTGGCCAGGGCGAGATGGTACCCGCATGTTTCTAATACCCTCAGTGCCGAGGCACTTGCTGTAAGGGATGGTGCTCGACTCGCGACCGATTGGGGTCTTGACAGGGTATTGATTGAGTGTGTTTCGTAGAACCTCGTCAATCTGTGGGATACTCAGCGACATCACCGTGTCAAGATTTTTTCGATTCTAGCCGAGATCAAGGAGCTAAGCAGGTTTTTTCTTATTTTAGTATTTGTTATACCCGTCGGAATGCTAATGTAGCAGCCCATTTATGTTCTAAACAAGCTTCGGTTGATAGGCAATGATGCCCTTAGCTTCATCAAGTGCTGGACTTTCTTTGTAATTGTCTACGACACGATGGTACTCCTGTCAACGAGTATTGAAATATAGCTCATTCCATCGAAAAAACAGTTTAATTTGATCTATTGATGCTTCTGAAAAACACGCATGCTGAACTGATGTTTTTTGCTTTGACATGGATGAAGACTTTTGTGGTCGGTAGCACTGGAAGGATTCTTTTGGGCCCAGCTATCTCTCCCCTTCTATTGTTTACTTTACTAAAATGTTGACATTCATGCAGGATTTTGGAAATCATCAAGCCCTCTGGCAGTTTAAAAGTTGGGTTTTGCAGATTAATTGCATCTTCTATAGGATATCATTGATTGGTTGCTGAACTAAGTTGTGAGATTTTTATTGTCGGTGCTTCTGTTGTTCTGTCCCTTTCCACTTCTACTTGTGAGTTCTGATCATATATTTTTGGTTGATTACACAGCGAGATGCTGAAAACACGCTTCCTCTGGACCATGACCATGCAATGCAGTGCACCCTATTTACTGCAGATCGACCGTGCGAGATTCTTTTAAACAATATTATTTTAATTAATAATTACAAAATTAAATAGTCAAAATTAAAAAAAAAAGGTATCATGTCGCTATTTCAAATGGCGACAGGAGCCTATCGCCAAATAAAATGGCGACAGGTACCATTTCGCCGCTGCAAACAGTGAACATGAACCTGTCATCATTTCAATTGACGTCATGATCCTTTTTTCAAAATTAAATTAAATTTATAATTTTGGTATATCTATAATTGTCCGCGTTACCGATAATTTTAGAAAAGATAAGGAAATGTGAGATAGAGAAAAAATTATGAGTTTCGATGTGATCAAACATATTTGAATGCGTTTTAGGTGGCACAATATAAAAAATAGTCCCATTCGACGGCGCAATATCGAAAATAGCCCCATTCGGCAACACAATATTATAAATAGCCTCATTCGGCGGTGTAATATCGAAAATAGCCCCGTTCGATGATGCAATATTATAAATAGCCAACTTCAGCGGTGTAATATTGAAAATAGCCCCGTTCGGCGGCCCAATATGAAAAATACTTGACGTACTTTGCGAACAGGGTGTAGTCATTTCACGTACGAAAATGCTAGAACTAGGGTGGTGTGGGGTGTCGCGATGTTGACTCCCTCACATGGTTACCTGTACACACAACAAGAATAAATAGTATCGAAACACGATACTAACATAATGTAAGTCGTACATAAATTAATATTTACATAACAAGATTGATATATCTACTTGTGGGCCCTCTTGGGGCGTACCCCACGTGTGGCCTGTGGTTTCGCCTGGGGCGGCTGCGGACACTGGTGCGAGTACGTCAAAGGTTCCGACGGTCGAGGTACCCTACTGACGTGAGTAGCCTGAGGGGATATCGCGAGAGGGGGTGCTGCATCGGCTGGCTCGCTCCTAGCGTACTATGCAGCTGTGAAGCCCCAACGGAGACCTAGCTGCTCTCGCCGTGTGAAGGCCCACCACACGCTCGCCGTAGCGCCAACTCCCAGGCGAGGTCATAGTCCCCGAAGTCTGCTCCCTCTTGCGACCTCAGCTCCTCGTCCGGTAGGGATCTATGACATGTGGAACTACACGTTATGCATGTAAACAAGAAGGAAATACTGAAATAGTATGTTATGCGTGTAAACAAAATAGACATACCTGATTGCTGCAACACAAAGGTCAACTCGGTGTAGTCCTGCCCCTAGTAAGGATGATATTAAGTACTTGCCAGAAGAAAATACCGTTAGTAACTAGTTGAGTTTGAAATTAACAATCAGGCGTAAGTGTTTCAGGTGTACCTGCAAACTAAGCTGGCGCTGAGGTACTCCAGACACAGTGCCACGAGGATCCACCTGTCACGTCCGGGTGAGGAGCCGTGGGGCGTGATGCACCGTGGCTCACCTCCGTCCACGAATAGCTCGGTCCGCCATGTCCCTCGGCGGCCTACAGCACGACGTAAGCTAGATGGCTCGCCTCGTCCTCTTCATGAACAGGTCCATGAGCTCTCTGATCTCTTGCGTCATCATGCTGAAGCGCTCCCCGAGCGTCAGAGTACGCATGGAGATCGTCATCTCATGCATCTCCCATAAGAGATTATTCTGTACACATAATTAGCAAGTTAGAAACCAAAAATATGTGTAGGAAATAAGAAGTATGGACCGTTCAATACGTACCGCGCAATGGAATACGGAGTCTGGCTGGGTGGGGTATGTGTTGGTCGTCGCGGCCTCGTGGTGTGATGGGTATGTCGCGCACAGTATCCTCGGGCCCCAAGCATTCGGCGGGATCATGTCCACCTCCACGTCGGCCACCTTCTGTGCGTTGCAGATTATGTGCTTGTCCACACTATTACCGTGAGACCCTAGGAACATGACCCACCCGAAGAGCCATAACAAGTATACCTCGAAGTACCTCCTCATTGTACTCGGGTGCGACTGGTCCCAGGGCAGCCAGCTGCAAGGAGACAGAGATACATCAATAAGTTGAACAAAGCAATTGAAGCGGAAACAAAAAAGTTATAAATACTTATATCAAACTGGTTGATTCACTTCAGCGTCAGCCTGTGCATACTGGAGAACTCCCTGTAGCCGGCATTAGCAGGCAGCAACCCCTAGAACTTTGCGAGGATCTCCGTGCGCCACATGTCCGAAGCATCATATGCAACCATGGGGAAGCCCATGCAGGTCAACCCAGTCAGGTAGCCCACGTCCTAAAGTGTCATTGTCATCTCCCTGCACAGAAGGTGGAAGGCGTGCATCTCCGGCCTCCACGGATCAACCAACATCGTTAGGAGGCACCGGTTGTACAGAAATCGCCTCGACGTAGACACCCTGGTGGCGACATCCTCATCGTCCTTCCACAGCACCTCCACCATCCTAGCTAGTGGAAGGAGGTCTGCCGCTCTTAACCTGTGTCGAAAGATTAAGAACATACATGAGTCCACCCATACAAGTCATACCAAAATTTAGCACACGAAAGTCAGAACTATACATACCGCGAACCCAACGTGGGTCCACCCTCCATGTCCTCATGCACGTGCGCAGCCGTAACGCGCCAAGCTCAATGGGTAGCTCGCCCTTCTACGGGAGGATAGTACCGAGGTGGCTACGGTGATTCACGTCAATGGTCTGTTCAAGCAACTCGTACGACCACTACGTAGTGTTTCTTGGGGCCGTGCATACCTAAAATTTAAGATGTAACATATTTAAAAGATTATCTCGGCATATACAAAATATTTACCGTGTAAAAATGAGAATATAATTGAAGCTAGGAATATTTTAATCAGGCTTTACACACCCTATTTAGTTACTCTAGAATTTTTACGGAATTTAGAGCCATCTTGCTATTTTTGCAGTTTAAAAGGTATTCTCGGCATTTACATATTTACCGTACAAAAATGAGAATATAATTGAAGTTAGGAATATTTTAATCAGGCTCTAAACACCCTATTTAGCTACTCTAAAAATTTTACGGA
The DNA here is from genome assembly GCA_036346255.1 of Ampelocalamus luodianensis. Lineage (NCBI taxonomy): Eukaryota > Viridiplantae > Streptophyta > Magnoliopsida > Poales > Poaceae > Ampelocalamus > Ampelocalamus luodianensis. The sequence continues at coordinate 95,588,325 of CM070634.1, read as the reverse complement.
ATTTTTAGAGCCATCTTGCTATTTTCGCGGTTTAAAAGGTATTATCGGTATTTACAAAATATTTACTGTGTAAAAATGAGAACATAATTGAAGTTGAGAATATTTTAATCAGGCTCTGCACACCCTATTTAGCTACTTTGGAATTTTACAAAAATTTTAGAACCATCTTGCTATTTTTAGTATTTCAAAATTATTTTCTGTGTAAAATGATCTAAAGTACTACGATAATCTATATTAAAACTGGCTACACTACAACAAAAATGATTTAGTAAAATCAATTCTATGTCACTAGTTTTATTTGCTAACTTATTAGGATTTTGAATTAAATTACAAAGTTACCAAAAAATTTACCTACGAAGTTGGCGATAGGATCAGCTTTTCCTTCTCTCTTCTCCGCTACGAACTGGCAGGACTCCGTCACTCCTGTTGCTATTTCATCTGGCGATAGGGTACTGTTTATTCTCATGTCGCCATTTGAAATGACGATATAATGCTATTTTTGTTAAATTTTTTTGACTATTTAATTTTATAATTATTAATTAAAATAATATTATTAAAAAAATTCAACCGTGCGATGCGACATGCCAATATTCCTATCTTCAATTGCGTGCCGACTGGAATATTTAGACCCTTTTCTCTTGTTGGTACGTATATACAGCTTCTGAGCTAGCAGTACTTCTCTAGATTATGATGTGAATGATGGCATGCGGGTAGCAGGTTGTGGCTGGTGGTGGTGCAATCGTGCAGGAAGTCAGGAACCTGTAACTATGAGCAGTTGAACTAGTGCATAAATGCATGCAGATCAATCATAATCTCTTGTTTCCATACAATTGACTTGCTAAGTTGCTATCCTTCTTGTTATGTACGGAATGCATATGCCAAATATTCTTGGTTTAAAATCCTTTGTCAATTGTCAGTAGTACCAGTCCACGATCAACAACCAGCATGGGCAGGGCACTGAACCATGGTTCGTGCCTTGGTAAGAGCTACGGTGGCGTCCAGAGTCCAGACCAACTACCACGAGGTCAGATATCAATATTCCCTTACCTGCATCATCAAGATTGAAGAACAGCAGCCTCTTTCTGTCCAACCGTATTGATATTGCAATAATTGTTCTGCACTGTGCAGGGGAAATGAGTTTGGTCTTGTCGTCAGCGGCAGTGTAATACCCGTCTTAATTAAAAAATAGAAAGGGATTAGAGAGGTAATTAAAGAAAAAGGGGAGGAGGTGGGCTGCCGGCCCAAACATAAACCGAGTCCACCTTGGACCCAACAAGAGGGGCCAGGCTGCTGCAATATAATGGCGTTGTTTCCAAAACTACCATGTCATATGAAATGAAATGAAACTCGAATGAAATACCCACTCTCAATGGAGAGTTTCATTCTACAGTTTCATAGGCATTTAATTTCATGACTCAGAGGGAGTTGGTATTCGTGCCAAGAGAGTTTCATCTAGATGAAATCCATTTCTCCTCTCTCTTCTTAAATACACTGCCATGTCATCTAAAATGCCTATGTGGCAACACATTTAATGAGAATGAAACTCTAATGAAACTCCCACTGAGACTGGCCTAAGGGGGAGAGGGAACCGAACCCTAGGTCCTTGCCCATTGCTGCCGCACGCCCCACCGCTGCCCTAGCCGTCGCCCCGCCCTTCTTTACTGCCACGTTGCCCTAGCACGCCTCTGGCTTGCCACAGCTCTGCCTTGCCACGCCCCGCCAGCTCCCTGCCAAGCCGCCGTTGCCCCTGCTCTCTACCACCTCCTGGTTGTCCTTTGCCTAGCGCCACCGCCCTTGCCGCGCCGTGGGCTGCTTGTTGCTGCTGCCGGCTGCAGAGGAGAAGCAAGGAAGAAGGCCAGCAAGGAACCAAGAAGGAAAAAGGAAGAAGAAGGAGAAGGAGAAGAGAAGGAAGGAGGGGAAGTTAGGGTTTCGTGATCCAACTCCGATTGTCGTCCGATTTCAAGGGGTAACGATATGAAAATCCTTGCCTTACTAGTAGATTAATGTTTATTCAAAGATTAGGTTAGATCGATAGCGAGAATTGGTAGATTGGTGATGCTCTGTTTCGGTTAATTGTGCTCTTGAGCCTTGCAAGGTTGTTTTGGAGGTTTCTACGTTATGTTTCATAACTTTATCATATTAAGAAAGTTGGATATTATTCTCTAAGCTTTCCATAGAGTGTAATATCATTGTATTTGGATAAGCGGTGTAAAAGTTATGACTTCTGGAACATTATTGTCCAGAATTCTATCGTCGTTAATAGCAGCTGTGTAAATTGCTTTATTTCGTATAATAAATGGTTGAATTAAATTATGGTCATAACTAATATTAGTTAGATAGTTTTTCATAGTTTTCATAAGTGGTAGGGTTTGCTATTTTCATGTGGTAAAAAAATAGATATAAAATTGTTAAGCCTGCTGTTCGGTAAGGTTCCAAATTGACCTTCGGGGTTAAAAACATAGAATTAGATGGTGCAATTAGAGAGTTTGCATAACTAGAAAAATATAGAAAATTTTATGTAGATTCCATAAAATATAGATTTTGTTATGTTTGGATTTTAGAGTAAAAGTTATGGATGTTTGATTACCAGGACAACGAGTGGGTTGTCCAGTGAAGATAGGTTAATTGTGTCGGGTTTGCGTATAGTAGCGATATTGAGTTGTTTGATGTTAATGTACTGTTGTTGCATTTTTTAAAGGTGGATTACTAGTTTTGTCCAGAGAGTGTTGCTTCGAGTTCGATGTTGCCTTTGCATCGTTTCGATTTCCATGGTTAAAAGACAAGTGTATGGTAGAGTGGTAGACATCGGTTTGCTTGCCATGACGTTTATTTATGCTTATTTAAGGCCCTGTTTGTTTTTTGTGCTTTTCAAAAGCGGCTTCCTACTTTGTAAGGCTTTTCGTTGCGGTGAATCAGGTGAGCTTTTTCGATTTGGTGTTTGGTATCGCTTTAAGATAAGCTGACTGCAGCTTCTGAGATGTAAAATGTCTGAAAATACCCTAAGAACTGTAATGGCTTGTTTGATGCCGTTTAACGCAATTAACAACATTTGACGATATTTAACAACAATTGATGACATTTAACAATATTTAACAACATTTAACGACAATTGATGACTATTAACTACGATTAACGACAATTGATGAGAAGTACCGCAATTGACTAGAACTACCGCAATTGACGAGAACTACCGATATTGACCGAGATTAACGATAATATACCGTAAACAACGTAATAAATCACAATTAACATATTTAACGACAATTATTACAATAAATATTTATTACAACAAATAATTATTACAAACAATTATTACATAAATAATTATTACATTGAATAATGAATACAACTAAAACAATTATTACAATGAATAAATATTACAATAAATAATTATTAAAAACAGCATGACCACTAAAAAAATTAACCACTACAATTCATCCAAATTAGTTAGTTCAGTACAACAAAGTGACAATTCATGCCCCCTCCACTTTTTTCCGGGCTTGGGATCGGCGTCAGCAGTGTTAGGCACCCCCACCCTCACATGTACCCGCAAAAATAAAACTAAAATTTGCTCATGTGCATTGAATTAACTCTCCATGGGATACATTCATTAATCTACAATGAGTCAATGGCCATTGAAAATTCATTCATGCAAATTTTAAATAAAACTACAACTCAATTATGCAACAAACAGAATAAATCGGATGTTGCTTAATCACAACTACCAAGTAAATCAAATCCACCCGGATGCATCATTTCTTTGCAACAAAAGATGCAAATTACAGAGCACCAACACTAAAGATGCTACCAACATATATTCATAAATCGAACATTAGCATGGAGAAATTTTCATGTGATACATTCATTATTATCCAGTTTTAAATTATTTAGTATATAAGAATTTTGCATCTACAATCACAATGAGCCATATACAATGAGATACAAATATACAATAACCATGACTCACAACTAGTTGTCTAGAAATGAGTAAACCAATAATGCGATGGTCTAATATCAATCAAAAAATCAATATCAAGATGACATATTAACTGGTCTAATATCAATAAAAAATCACTATCAAGATGACATATTAATCGGTCTAATATCAATCAAAAAATCACTATCAGTAGATAGTCTTTCAGCAGGCTAGTACTCATGAGAAGGTGATAGTCCAAGCAATTTGAGAAGGTGTAATTTGTTTAACAGAGGCTATTGCTTTATCATGAACAAATGATATGTATCTTATCTATGCATATAATTTCTATTAGAAAGGATATTGTCAATGTACAATATGCTGAGTTGCATGAATATACAGCAAGGACTACCAATTTTATTTCTCAAAATAAATTAGCCACTGAACTGTCAAGTGCTCAAAAAATAGATACTATCAACTAGCTACTGTCATACCATAGTACATAGAGCACCACTAAGCATTGAATCGTTCCAGAGAACTTACTACAATCTTTCCAGCATATTGCAAATGATAAATGTTCAGAATTTCTAGCACAATATACAAGCCAATAAATTACTAGCCCACTGCAAGCTCAGATTTGCAAATGCCCATAACATACAAAGCAAAACTACATAATCCATTTTCAGATCTGCAAATTTGGGCTAAAAATGCACAATACTGGTGATGGCAGCGGCTAGGGTTGAGGGGCAATGGGAGGAGGAGGCTGAGTGGTGGTGGGGGAGGACCTCAGGAGGTGGTGGCGGTGGCTGGCGCATGGGAGGACGAGCGGGCGGGGAGAAGAAGGGGGCCGGCGTCGGGAGGAGGGGCGGAGGAGCGGGGTAGAGGGAGGTAGCCGGAGGAGGGAGGATGGCACAGGAGGAGGCGACGCGGCGGCGCGAGCCAGTGGAGCCAAATGTGGGCGGAGGCGACCGGACGTGCGAGGGAGAGGAAGGAAGCCGCCGGCCAGTGGGGAGGAAGAGGGGCGACGCCGGCGCAGGAGGAGAGAGGTAGGGGCCGGGGAGGAGGAGGCGCGCGGGGGGAAGAGGAGAGGCGGCTGCGCATGGGAGGAGGCGGAGCGGGAGGAGGAAGGGCGTGGGGAGGAGGGCGGCGGAGCGTGGGAGGAGGGGCCGGGCGGCCGGGGGGAGGAAGGGCGTCGGGATGAAGGGAGAGGGCGCGCGCTCGGGAGAAGGGGAGAGGGGGTGCGGGGCGTCGGGATGAAGGGGGTTGGGGGGTTTTATGCGATGGCAAGATGCGGGTAAATAATTATGAACTCGAGGGGTAGATTCGGAAGGAGGATGGTGGGAAGCCGTGGGAAGCTGGCGAAGGGCAGCTTTCGGCTTTCGGCTTTCTCCCGTTGACGCGGCTTCCGGCTTCGGCGAAAGTGGATGCGAAAAGCCGACCGTTTGGAACGGCTTCCGGCTTTTTCGGACGAAAGCCAGAAGCTGAAGCCGTTCCAAACGGGGCCTAAATGTTATGATTACGATGATAGTGAATCATGTTAGCGGATAATAAAAATGTTGTATCATTTGCATTTATCATGACATGATTACATGAGCCAAGTTGGTGAGAAAGTTATATAACTATTCCGGTGAGGTTGGTGAGTAATGTTACATGGCTAGTTCGGAGGGCTCTTGGCAAAATCCTACAGAGGTAGAGACTCCACGGGATGGAGGATGGAGTGGTTCACCGACGGGTGATCACCTTGCTATACCCATATCAATTGATAAAGTTGTATATGAGCATGGAACATATTTGAGCATTTCATACATGAAAAGATAATGATGTTAATTGACTACATGAAAGATGATAAGGTTAATTGAGTATGAGAATGATGATGATAATGATTCAATTGAATGATAAACTATTTGTTTATTGTTCTATTATGTACTTACCGAGTCTTGGACTCACCATTACTTTGTTGTTGTTTTTAGGTGCAATCACACAGACATATTAACTTAGTTGATTTCACTAAATCTAGAAATATGATACTTTCATTTAGATTTGATTAGTAGACTTGGTTAGCATTAGGTTAATGAGTGGAACTTGGTTTATTTAATTATAGTTTGATTATATTAGTTGTTACTAACCAATGTTCTCGGATGCATGGTTCTAGATGTTCTCGGGCGCAAGTGACCCTAGCGTTCTCAGACACGTGTGACCTGAGCGTTCTTGGTCGTGTGGTTCCAAGCTAGAAAAGTTAATCCTTTATGCATTATATTGTTATGTTTGTTGGGAGGTGACCCGTTGTGAGGTTTAATTCCATGCGTTGCTTGTTAGAATTATTGATAATTATGATTTAGTTGATATTGACAAAGATTTAGATGACATTATGGATTCAGTGTTGTGCCAAGGTGTTAGTGGTAACAAGCAGCATGGCGGCCTCCAAATCATACTAATGATTAGTTTTAGAAGCGTGCCAATAGATGAGCAAACTACCCAGATTTTGTTGCGAGGGAATGGCCATGGGCGCATGATTTGCAAGCTCTAGCCTCCAGGTGTGAGTAGACCTGTTCACGGCGACTTGGCCCGCCAGCCCCGGTCTAATCCTGACCCTGTCTGGGGTGGGTTTGGGACTGGATTTTCGGCCTAAAAGTCCGAAAATGTAATAAAAAATCCTTTTCTATTCCTTAAAATGAATTAAATATTATTTTATTCCGAAAAAGAACTAAAACAATAGATTTAAATCAAAAAAGTAAATTTCGGGCCAGGATCAGGTTTGCCCATTTGCGGTCGAACTTTTCAACCCCAGTCTGAAGCCCAGCCTGACCCAGCATTTGAACATGTCTAGATGTGAGCCGTGCTCAGCTGCCGTCACTACCAGTATTTTGGTCGAGATGACTCTTGACTGCGATGCGTAATCTGCTTATTGTTGGAAGATGCGCTCTTACGCTAAGAGGTGCCTGGATTGAGATTCCTGCCCTGGTGTTTCTACGTAGCTCTTTTCTCTCGATATATATAATACATGCCAAATGGTGACCTGTTGCTTTCTGCAGAGCTATGATAACTTCAGAACATTCTGGGTGTTCTAGTGATATGCAGTTCTGCACGAATAATCTACGACGTCAATCTCTCTTATGCTCCATTTGTGCACAAGATGTGTGTGTCGTCGTTTTGAGTCACGCTTCGGGTTTGCAGCTGTGTATTCTTGGGAGGAAAGAGTTTGTTAGCATCAGGACATGTAATGTTACTGATAACTTATTTCATATTATCTATGGACAACATTAAATATAATTTTTATAATATATTTCTTTTTACGTGTTTTTATAGACAATTACTGTTAGAAGTGTGAACAATATTTTAATTCTAGATTTTAGTATAAAACAAAGATTACAAATAAGTCGAGATGCATAAAACGATATCAACAGTAAGCAACTTATTGCACTTCTAAATATACACAAAAATAGGATTATAACAGAATAGAGTGGTCTTACGACCAACTTACGATCGATTTTGATGAAGAACGAAACAGCATGATCTCAAGCGAGACAGTCATAGATGATGCGTGCAGATGAGCGGTCGCATGATGCATGCGCGCTCGAGAAATCTTATTGCCGTCCCGTGCAGGTGAACTCTACGATAATGGTTTGAAGATATCCGCTCACCCTCCTTCCCGGTGCACGCTGAAAAGAAGAGACAACTTTAGTTAGACAGTACAACTCTTCAGCACAGAAGAACCGAAAAGAAGATCGAAGAATGGAAGTATTTTCGAATTCTGTTTTGGTCTAGACGTCTCCAGCTCTTTTTAAGGTCGAGTCAATTACTCTCTAGTAACTGAATAATAAAGTTCATATTAAACCACTGGTAACTGCTAATTCAAAACCCATTAATGATAATTAAGAAGTGTTTATTAGATCTTGATTACACACTGGTCTACAGTTTCGACCAGTGTATTGCGACCACACTGTTTCTTGTGTTACAATTGATTACTGCATGAGAGACGACACAATTTTCTATACTCCCCCTCTCTTCCACATCATCTCGTGTTCTACATGTTAAGACTTACAGACAGCTGATGTTACACCCTTGTATATGCTCTTAGATTTATCTTTTCTTAAACTTGTTGATGTTTCATTTTTTTTTTTCTGTTTGTGCCGTTTGCGATGAATACAAATGGCGGAAACTTTTGGATGCAGGTGGACTGTCGTCACTCGTCATGGTCGTCTCAAGCTTTAATTCGCAACTACATTGAAAGGTCAGCTTAGGCTTTTATTTAGGTGCTGTATTAGATTATGCTCTAGTCGAGCGGAAAAATAATATCTATATATTATATACTAAAAATCAATTTTAGAGTTTCTAAGAAAAAAAAGAAATATGCTAGAAATTCTTTAAAAAAGGCAAAACATCTGGACCTTAATTTGGTGAATCCTAATTTTAAAAGCTTAGAATTAGATATATAAGAATATATCTATATCTATACTAATTATACACTCAGACAAAAGATCTAGCCGACAGCTAAGATTAAAAGAAAGTGTCCATGTTAAGCACAATCCAAACTAAGAAAAATTCAGAATAAAAAATAAATAAAATTAGCAATATGATTTCCATACTACTTCGAAATTAACATATATAAATATAAAAAAATCAGAGTAATAATTAAAATAAAATTAGTAAATAAAATTTAAAATGAGTTCATGTCAAGTACAATCCAAATGAACTAAAATTCATAATAAAAATAATAAAAATAGCAATTTGGTTTTCATACGAATTTCAAAGTAAATCCCTAAAAAACTATTTTTTGGAATAATAATTAAAATAAAATAGAAATTAGATAGAAATCCACAGCAAGTACATCCAAAAACATGCCAATTCGGAAAACAAATTAAAGGATGATTAGAGATTTGATTTGTAAATGAATTTAAAACCTAAATTCCAAAAATATTTTTAAAAATAACCTATACTGATTAGACACTCCGAAGAAAGCTCACGTGTTAACCAGAAAGATATAGCCATCTATCTCACGACCCAGGTTATAATGGCTCAGATATATTATATACTAAAATTCGATGACAGGTGGTTTACATGTACTAAGGAAAAAGATAAATACCCTAAAAGTTCTTTAAAAAAAGAAAAATATACAACCCTTAGTTTGATAGACCTAATTATGATTGATAGCTCATAACCACTAGACGCTACAAGAAAAATAAAGACATGCTATAAGTTCTCAAAAAAGAAATCTGACCATTAATTTGGTGAAACCAACTTATGATTAAAAATAATAGCCATTGGATGTTATTAGGCAACCTATTTAAATTCAAAAGATAAGAGATAATGGATGTGTTTTAAGATTGAAATATAAGAAGGAAATTAAAATAAAAAGTAGGCTTAACCTAAATAGACCACACCTCAACATAAAGAAGGGAATCCGACTCATGTACGTCTCACTCGACCGTCTTTTTGAGCGCAAATAAAGAAGAATTTTTGTAATGGAAACAAAAAAAGACAAAGAAAACATTTTTTTAAGAGTGTACAATGCGGATGCACACCACACACACACCTAATTCGCACCACACGCACGCACACCCCTACACACGCAAGGAAATTTGGAAGCTTTAAGACGTCACTGAAAGATAGGGTGCTCGCATAGGCGTGTGTACCCAAATTATTTAGGCGAGACACATTGGGTCGATCCAAAGATCAAACCTAGGTGGGTGGGACATTCCCTAATGTCTCCACCGCTAAACTATCGCTCAATCATCAAGAAGAAAAGAATTTGTATGAAACAATATTTTTTTGCTTGATTTCCAACTACATGGACAATATGAAACACATATAGAGAAGACGTCTAGAGTTAAATATAGAAAACAAATGTATGTAATACATCTACATTAGCGTGATAAAAATATTAGTAACATTGATTCACATTCAACTATATTTTACCAATCTATAATGATAATGTCCGCACAATACACACCTGGAGATCCCTGAATTCACTGAGATCGTGTCTGCCCTACACCAAAATTACATGTATTTTGTTATCCAGCACAAATAATTCGAAGTTATTAGAACATTTCTTAGGGTCGTCTGAACCAGACGGTTCAGGCAACCAACGTCATTTCCTATCCTCATCGCCAGTTCATTGCTAACCATGCTGGATTGGATTGGCGTCGGACCCATATATACGAATACGATTATACGAACGAGTGCAACAACTTATCCAATCCAGTAATCACACGACATGAGCCACCTCAACTAGCAATCATGCATCAGCGACAGATGATAATTAATGTAGCTAATGCAGTTAATTAGAGCTTGAAGAGTCACAACTCATCTCCCCTTAGCGCTAGACGCCCATTTGCTAGTAGGATACTCCTGTCAACAAAGAAGCAGCGCTAACAACTAGGGTTGCACCCAGTGCTAAAACCCTTCTTACTAGCACGTAAACTTAACTGTGAGCGATCCGATCAATGTAACAAATACACAGAGCTAACAATACCATCGTCCTATCGACAATGTTAAGATGTCAAGATCTGTAGTGGAGCCATATTAAAGCTATGGGGTCAAAATTGACCCACATAGTTACAATCTTAGCTACGCCACTAACTTCTTACTAGGGTGGTAGCATGTAAACTTCACTGTAAATGATTCGATCGATATAACAAATACACATAGTTAACGATGCCGTCGTTCCACCGATAATATAAAGGTTCCAAGATCAAATTCAGCAACACACGCTCAACTCTCATATTAATAGGACAACCCACAAAGTTCGTCACCGGAAAGAAGAGGTTAGCACCGAACACATCCCCCGTAAACCACCGATATTTATGTATGGTTAGTTGTACGTACAAATACAGGGCGGACTCGCTCACAGACGATCCAGCGGCGGCCCCGCCAGGCCGCCCCCTGTCACTCGCCACGCCACCCCACCCGACGCGTTCCGTCCGAGCGAGCCCCCCGTCACGCTACCCTCTCACTGCCAGTGGGGACCCACCCAGCCAGACGACCCCACCGACAGCGACCCACCCACCCATTCACCTCACTCCTACGCGACCGTGCACCCGCCAATTCCCTACTACTCCTCCGTCCGCCACCCCGAGTCACCAACCAGGCAGCCAACCCGCGAGCGAGCTCAACTGCAGTAGAAAAAGGCGCGCCTCCCTCCCAGACGCCGAGCCGAGCAGCCGAGACGCCGCCGCGGCAGCAGCAGCAGCGCGCGCAGCGGAGGAAGCCCTAGGAGTGTGGGGTGCGGCCCGGGTGGCGTGAATGCGATAGGAGAGAGAGAGAGATGGTGTCCAAGACGCGGGGGTGCTGCGGGTGGATGATCGTGGCGCTGGTGGCGGCGCTGGTGGCCACGGCGGCGGTGTTCGCCATCATGAAGAGGAAGCCCGGGGGCCGCCACATCAAGCCGCTTCCCGTGCCGGGCCCGCCCGGGGCCATCGATTCCAAGTACCACGACGCGCTCGGGATCGCGCTCCAGTTCTTCCAGGTCCAGAAGTGTGAGTACCACTCCAGTCGCTTGCCAAACTACTTAGAGCCATGCAATGTTCTCGCGGCCCGGTGCTTTTGTATTCAAGGATTGGTCTTTTTTTGGCTCCGAGCTTGGAAGTTTTGCTTGTTTAGATACGACTTCTGCGTGTTTGTTGGTGGGATTACCCACTCATTCGCGGTGTTTTGGTGGACTCCATTTCTGGGTGCTAGAGAATTTTACCAATGGTTGCCTGTCAGGGAAATTGACGTGCAGGTAGATTTTTTTTTTTAGCTGATTCAAGTGACCATTTCCTGATAGCTTTGACTTCCGAGTGGAAAATTTCTTCACTTACTGCAAAAGTTGGTTCTTCTGATGTTGCTGGCAATGTAGGCTTGCAGATTCCAGTCAAATTTGCTCGTCGAGCTGTGAAGTTGGCTGCTTTTGATACATGGGCTGCTCCTTTAGTTATGTAGATTGGTGCTTTGGTGATTCCAGCTTCAAATGCTATATTTAGGATGTTGCATGAGCAAAATCTCCAATCTTTGCTGCTTATGTAGCTCTGAAATAGTATCAATTTAAGAAAATGTTGGTAATTTATGTTCCCGTCTGCAGCGGGGAAGTTGGAGAACAACCAGATCCCGTGGCGGGGGAACTCGGCGCTGAGCGATGGGAAAGAAGCGGGGCTGGATCTTTCCAAGGGAATGTACGATGCTGGGGATCATATGAAGTTCAGTTTCCCAATGGCGTTCACGGCAACTGTGCTCGCGTGGTCCGTGCTTGAGTACGGGGATCAGATGAGCGCTGCGAAGCAGCTGGACCCTGCACTAGATGCGCTCCGGTGGGTCACGGATTTCCTTGTCAATGCACATCCTTCCGACAATGTGTTCTATATTCAGGTTAGAACTGTTGCTTACTTCTTTGCATACATGTAAAATGTTTGGTGTATACTTCAGGAATTAGGAGGAAGATTTGGTTAAAGGGAATGATTTCATCTTGTCCTGCATTGTAATAATGGTTGAGTAATGTGGGTTTGCTTTAATTGTGGGTTTATTGGGGCCTAAAGGCAGTTTAGTAGAGGGGAGGGTTTGTTTGGTAGGGAAGCAAGAGCCCAGGTCAGATGTCATGATCAGCAGGACACCTAATAGTTAGGAGGTACCTCGTTGTCTGCTTGATATGTTTAAACTGACACATTTGTTGTGATCCTTGGCTAGTGATTGGACAAGGTCAAATCCAATGTCCCTTTTCCTTCTTCTATTTTGTCTTTATAGCTACATTCCTTTCATACTATCTGATACCCAAATGGAGATGTCTGTATGGGGATGGTAGTCCTATACTGAGTTGAGTCGGAGTTGGACTGGTATACAGCTATACACCCTTAAGCCCATCTCGTAAATGTAAAGTTTACCCTTGATGCTAGGGGACCCCAAGTGTTTCAGTCACCGCAGTTTAGTCAGGCATACTGCACAGAGGGTGAAGCACATGCAAAACTTGTAGCATAGAATACAACGTGCATAAGAAACCATCTCTTTCCCTGAAGAATAATTTTCTGTAGCCTGTAGGCTATGGCCAATCATCCGTTTTAAGCTGCATTTTGATGAAATCAGATCCAAGCATTAGTTAAATAGGCAAGTGAACCACTTTATTGTTGTTTGTCTATTCAACAAGAAATATAATTGGGGTGGCTAAGTTCAGCTTCAAGCACTTGAAAACATTCTATATTCTTTAGAACAATGCAATACAAGAGATGCACAATTGTCGTTTTGTTTAATCACTTGAACCAAAACTTGAAATATTGTTACCTTGTAGGTTGGTGATCCTGATCTAGATCACAACTGCTGGGAAAGGCCAGAAACAATGACTGAGAAAAGGCCGCTCACACAGATTAACAAGAAGTCCCCTGGATCAGATGTTGCTGCTGAGGCAGCAGCAGCCATGGCGGCAGCATCAATGGTTTTCAAATCTAGTGATACTGCATATTCTGATTCACTTCTTCAACATGCCCAGAAGCTATTTACTTTCGCTGATACTTATAGGGGCATCTCCAGTGACACATATCCAAAACTCCAGAACTACTATAATTCCACTGGTTATGTTGACGAACTCCTGTGGGCAGCGAGTTGGCTCTATCATGCCACAGGAGATCAGACATATCTCAGTTATGTGACTGTACAGAATGGAAAAGCTTATGCTGACTGGGGAAGGCCAACATGGTTCAGTTGGGATGACAAACTCGCGGGGACACAGGTTTGCATGAACTAAAGCGAGTGAATTTGCTTAGCAGGTTATCTTTAGAACGCTCTCTTCGTACAAGGATTAACTTGAACTGCACACTGTCTATTCTGTGCAGGTCCTCTTGTCAAGAATAAATTTCTTTGGATCCAAACAGGCATCTAATGCTGAAAATATGGGACTCAAAATGTACAGAGACACTGCTGAAGCTGTCATTTGTGGGCTTCTACCAGATTCTCCATCAGCCACTGCTAGTAGGACTGGCGGTATGTTGAAACTCTTCTGTTGTTTAATACTTTAAGCTGGTATTATGAGTTGATACAAGGACACTTTATGAATTATTGGTGTGCTTCATGTTCCCTGCTTGAATTATACAATATACTGGGGAATTTTATATATTTATTTTGGTTGAAACCTGAATATATAGAACATGTATTACGATTGTGTATAGTTTCACTATATCATAGTTATTTTATTGCAGGAGGGTTGGTGTGGGTAAGTCCGTGGAATTCTCTCCAGCATGCCGCGAATGCAGCATTCCTTGCTGTTGTTTACAGCGACTACATGCTCACATCACGCACAGCGGCAGTGCAGTGCAGTGGAAAGTCCTATAGTCCAACAGATATACGCAATTTTGCTATATCACAGGTGAACTACGTAAAACCTTAAAACTACCAAAAATTCCAGAATCCAGCTAGCCATGTAGTTTATCTGAAGTTTGCTGTTTCCTAAATTTTACCAAGCAATACAGTAAAACCCTCCTGTTCACATGAGCCATGGGCACATCTGGGAAGCAGCGTTTGCCTTTTGTTGCTTGACTACGAATCTATGGCTATTTTGGTGTCACAGCTCTGCACGCTATTTTTGTTGTCTTGATAGCTTGAGGATGGAAATGGGTAACTTTCTAATTTGTTTTGTTGTGTTACATGTCAGGCTAATTACATCTTGGGTGACAACCCAATGAAGCTTAGCTACCTAGTTGGATATGGGAGCAGCTATCCACAGCAAGTGCACCACAGAGGGGCGTCGATTCCTGCAGATGCAAAAACAGGCTGCAAAGGGTTCCAGTATCTTCATTCACCCAGTCCGAACCCAAATGTTGCCATGGGAGCCCTTGTGGGTGGGCCATTTCAGAATGACTCTTTCATCGACTCTCGTGACAATGCCATGCAGACAGAGTCCAGCACTTACAACAGTGGCACCCTCGTCGGTCTTCTTTCCGGTCTGGTCACCACTTCTTCCGTCGTGCAGTCGTTCACCTAGAGCTCCTTTTCAAGTTTGGGCGAGGATCAGCCTGGGGGACGCATGTACAATCAGAGTTTTTTTTTTTGGCGTGGCCGATGATAATGCGCAATCAGTGAAACGCCTTGCAGCTTTTTCATTGGCCGTCACTTAGATGGGTGGTTAGCAGTAGTTGTTAGTGCCGTATTGCTGTTGTTTGTATAATCGATATTACTGCTGCTGCAGCTATAATTTTCGCTGTGTGGTCCTATGTGGTCTGCTGGTGTGCCAGTAACTACGAGTATTGTATTTGTAGGACAGATTTCATTCGTTGATTCTGAGGTGGTTCTTGGTAGCTTTGTACCGATGATTTGTAATGCCTTTCCAATGAAACTTGCATTGGACATGTATATTCACATATAGGAAGGGGAGGGGTATGCATTGGTCGAGTTTTTACAGTATGTTTTATACATAAGTATGCAGGGAAAAATAAGCATAGTTCATCATGGCCTGCTAATCCATGATTGTTAGCATGTGGTTTATGGTTAGTGGTGGAAAAGCAAGATGGTCCACAGCGAAGCGTAAAGAGAGGAAATGCTTCCCTTTGGCTTGTGTCCCAAAGAAAGATCACATGCTTGGTCCAACTACTAGTTGAAATTTGAGACCCTTATTCATGGAAATCGTCCTCTTTCTGTGCTTCCTGAAATTTAAGCTAGATGATTGTAACAGCCTAATTTGTGAATATTTGAAACGTGCATGAAATTTATGGGATTTCAAAAGCTTTTGTTGCATTTTATGAATTTCCAAAAACTTGGCTTGCATTTCAAAAAGGTAAATCAAATTCCTTGCTCCAAGCAGGACATATAAAAATCTACAAGTTAATAATGTGTTAAATCTCCTCAGAATTTGAAATTACGAATTTGGGATTTCAAAAAAATTTGTTGCATTTTGTGAATTTCCAAAAACTTGGCTTGCATTTCAAAAAAGTAAATCAAATTCCTTGCTCCAAGCAGGAAGTATAAAAATCTACAAGTTAATAATGTGTTAAATCTCCTCAAAATATGAAATTCCAAATTCAAATTCGTTTTTGAAAAATCAAATAAAAATTTTAAACTCTTTTCTCTCTCTTCCTCTCTCCCCCTTGAGTCGTATTCTCATCCTTGGCCCGCTCGCGCACGTCCCTGGCCCAGTTGCGCGCTAGCGACCTTGGCACACCCGTGCTAGCACACTCGCCTCCCTCGCGGCCCAGCCCGTCTCTGCGCGCGCTAGCTCCACAGCCCGCTCGCCCGCGCTCGCTGACAAGTGGTCCCATCTGTCAGGCCACTTACTATGCTTCTTCCTTCGAGTGCCGGCTCGTCCGCGCGTCGCCGTTGTGTCGTACTCTCTGCAATGCCTCGAGCCTCTTGCCCTCTCTCACAACGCTGCGACCTCGTCCCATCCGCACGCTAGGTTCGTACATGCCCTCCGCTCAGGTGCCCACGCCGTGCCACATTGCCCTTGTCCTCTCCCCGCCACTCCATGATATTTAAGCCCGACCAAGTGCGTCATCTTGTTTGCCAACACCCCCACTGCCATTTCCCCCGTTTTCCCCTCGTCTTCGCCTCGAGTAGTCGAGAAACCACCTTCTTCCCCAAATTTGGCCGCCAGCTTCGCCGTTGGATTTTGGCCGCCACAGTGAGTCCCCATCTCCTCTTTTTAATGCATGCCTCCTTTTTTCTCTTTCGTGCACCAGAGACGCTGCTGCACGCTTCGTCCCCATCGTCGCCCCGAAGCTTCCAGCGCCGCCATCGCGCTGATCTCCTTCCTTGCTTGTCTTTCGGTAAAACCTTCTGTTCCCGTAGCCTTCTTTCTCTTGCAAACCCTCTAGGTTAGCCAATGTAGGTTGTAGATGGCTGTAACCGAGCCACACCATTGACCTCGTTGTGCCGCTGCTGTGGAAATCCTGGCTGCGGTGCCGCCCCTGGAGCACCGAGAGCTCCCCTTGGTTCGCCTGAACCCGTAGAGGCTTACACAAGCCTCGATTTCTAATTTGTAGCCTCGTTGCTTGGGGGAGGGGAGGAGGAAGGCTCGGGGAGGAGGAGTGCCGGGTTCTTGGCCTTCTTGATACTTGCCAATATTCTTTATCAATTAAATGTGATAACAGTAAATCAAATTTTTGAGCTCAAATAATACTTCACTAGAATGTCAAAAAATAACTTCTAAAACATCAGTTTTATACTTTCAATCATCACAAGGTCATTGAACTAACAATGTACAGAAACGCTATATTATCTGATTAGCCAATTAGTAACCAGTTAAATAAAAACTAAACATAATCACTAATCTCAAATACATGATAGAATCACTAATCTCAATAAAATAGCCAATCTGCTATCAGTAAACCAGCAAAAGTACAGAACACAAATTATCCTCATCAAGCTGACAATGAATTATATATCCTCATCAAGCAATTACCAGAGCCCAACACAATGCTAAGTCTCCTAGTGTTAGTCAAGACAGATTGAAATACAACTAGCACAACACAATTAGTAAATTAAATCAATTCTGAAAAATATAAGCAACTCACAAAGGGATGACAAGAGGCGGCGGCTCGTGCTCGGGGAGGAGGAGGCGTGCTGGGCTCGAGGAGAAGGCGCCGTTGAGGAAGCCGGCGGCATCTCTCGGGGAGCGCGCTGGGCTCAAGGGAAGAGGGGCGTCGGGTTCGGGGAGGCGGTGGCTTGGGCTCGGGGGTGGAGGCGCGCCGGGCTGGAGGAGGAGGCGGTGACTCGTGCTCGGGGAGGAGGAGGACCATTGAGGAAGCCGACGCCGTCTCTTGGGAGTGCGTCGGGCTCAGGGGAGGAGGCGGCGTCGGGCTCAGGAAGATGTGGGAGCTCGAACCCTAGCGCGCCGCGACGAAACTAATCATTTGAGTGGGGGGTGTGGGAAAACCCTAGAGTTCGAATATAAATAGGGGGACATCACATACGGTTCTAAAGTAGAGCTGTTTGTGATAATACACATCGCAAACGGTTCTAATATAGAACCGTCTGTGATATGGTTCCAATATAGAACCATTTTTTACTGGCATGGGGCAACATGGGGCGTGACGTTTTTGGTGTACTCTCCGTGCACTTAACTAATTAAAACAAGTTGCTGATAAATTCTAGAGTAATAAACAGTAAAAATGGAAGACATGGATATATTTGTTTTTCATCGATCAGTAATTAATGCCGTTATGTGATTGTATTTAATTTTATGGTAAGTAGTTTAACACCTGTGCAAAGAACTTGGTATACTCATATCTAATCCTACAGTCGTCGCTACAGAATACGACGTAGTCGTTCCACCCTTCCATCACGCCGTAGTTGGTGCTCGTGCACTGGTGGTCATCTTCCGACAGCGCCCACACCCGGCCTAGTAGCCCAGCCATCTTCTTCCATGCTGCCTCTTGGACCGCGTCCGCAGCGAGCCTCCGGCACCGCCTGCACTTCCCGTTGGTCATCTTGGCCGTCTCGCATCCGTCGTCGGTCGGCTCGCCCTTGACCTAGCTGATGTAGTGCTTCCCAACGTCGCGCGCCTCGCCGCCCATGTAAAGGAGGAGGCCGAGCACGTAGGCCGCAGCCTTGTGGCTGGTATCGACCGCCCGCTTGAGGCACACTTGGCCACGCTGCATGTCCTAGTGCGCGAAGACAAGCGGGAGGTTGACGATGAAGTAGGCCTCTGGGTTACCGGTGTTGGCTAGGTGGTTGACGATGGTCGCTCGTTGTTCAGCCACTTCATCACCTCCTCCGCTCCAACGCCACACGCCTCCCCACGACGCCCCTCCTTGGACATCTTGTACATGGCCTTGCAACTTCAATATACGTACATATACAATTCAAGGTGTTAGAATAAGTAGTATTATGTATTTTTGTAGGTATAAATATGTACGTACGTACGTGGCTCGTAGACTGCAGAGATCAGCCATGGGCTGAGGAGAGCTCGCGGTCACGTGGCCGACAATGTCGACGGCGACATCGTGAGGAAGAGCGACGACAATCGCCGACCTCCTCGCCTTGTCCTGCCGTCATGCTCCATGATCGCTACGTATACGTATGATCGATGTCGTGATCGTAGAGCGATGGGATCGAGGTACGTATAGAGTGATGTCCGGATGACCATCTTCGATGCCGGATTATCCTTTTTATAAAATAAGGAATAAATTCGACGTGTGAGACGAAGAGACACATCGGGTAGAGATGACGCGGTCGTAGAGAATAGGCTCGGAGCCACCAAAGAGAGTGTAACGGGTGTCCTCGGCAAGGATCGACGACGGTTGCATGTGTATGCGTGTTTGATATCGCAACGGTCAGCATTAAGCGATAATTGGAGAGAAGTAGAAGATAACGATTTGGTAGAGTATTGCAATTGAAGGGGTGGCAATTGAGAGGGATTGATCAAGAATTGGAGGTTAACGTGGAAAAGCAGAATTGGTCATTAAAATCGACCTATAATTAGAAGAGAACAACTGACACTGACAAACACCAATATTGAATATGTGAACGATTTGTAAAAAAATCTGGCCGTGTAAATGCATGGGTCACCATGCTAGGTAATATAAAAGAATTTTCTAAAAAAAGTAAGAGGGAGAGCCATGAATTACCAAATGTGGCTAAGCCATGCTGCCCATGTATTGGTTGCGCTGTGGTGGCGCTACTAAAAGAAATTCGCACTCGTCGTTCGTGGTGCACTCGCGCTCTTTTTAGCCTATCGGTCTGTTGCTTCCGTTATAGGAGCAACCGTTTTTAGGGAGCCCAATGGCGCGAAAGGACACGGCGGTTGGATACGCATTCGTATCCTACCCAACATAACCGCTCCCCTGCATATTTAAACTGCGCGCCCTTCCGGTTTCAGTTCATCCCACACGAATCTCATCAATCCTATTGCAAAGAGAAAGTGAGAAGTTAATCTTCTCAGGTAATGACTTCGTATTGAGCAATGCAACCCATGAATCCATGATCATTTGTTGCTTTTTCATCGATCCTATAATTGCTTGTCCTGTCAAACTCTTATGCAGTTTTTGGTACCTTCTTGAAGTAGTTCCTGCCAAAGAACTTCATTTCCATTTCCCCTTGTTCACGAACCTTGCTTGTTTATAGGTAGTATGTATATCATATGAATCCAGCATTGCCTTGTTTACATACGCTTCTTTTCATAGCATGAGTGATAAATCTCTGAACAAGCTCTCTTGCAGATTTTTTGCGCTTCCCAATTGCTGAAGATGGCGTTATCATTCATTACTAGACTTCTGATGTAAGTAACACCGCAAAACAAATCCTTTTGCACAGTTCAAGGAAGACATCAGAAATCCAATCTAATTTCCTATCCTTGCATCTGGCTTGCAGGCTGGCTCTAGGATACGTTTACCCGGCGTATGACTGCTACAAGACGCTGGAACTGAACAAACCGCAAATCGAGCAGTTGCGTTTCTGGTGTCAGTATTGGTAAGCATTACCAGCACGCAAATTCGCAAGCACATATCATGTTCATGAAGTAATTTCTTATCCTTCTTCTGAAGAATCTGAACCGTAGTTTCTGCTGTTAAGGATTCTTCTCGCATTTCTGACGGTTTTCGAGAGGATCACGGACTGCGCGGCCTCATGGCTGCCGATGTACAGCGAGGCAAAGCTGGCGCTCGTAGTCTACCTCTGGTATCCCAAGACACAAGTAAGCAGTCACCCAAGCGTGAAAATTCAGACACGCTCAATTCAGAATTAAATTTTCAGTGCCACGGCCGCGATTAGTATGTGAACAAGTCTGAACCTGAATCATTTCCAGGGAGCGAAACACGTCTACGACAGCTACCTCCAGCCTCTGCTGGCGAGGCACGAGGCGGACATCGACCGCAACCTGCTGGAGCTGAGGGCCAGGGCCAAGGACGTGACGGCGTCGCATCTTAAGGTGGCCGTGGCCTTCGGGCAGACGTGGTTCCTCGAGATCTTCCGCTGCATTTCGTCGCAGCTGCAGGCGGCGAGAGGCTGCGCGGGGCAGGTACAGTGATCCTCTGCGATTACTATTCTCATCACTGAATTTTGGAATCTGCATAATTGTTTTCCTTGACTGATCTACGTACGAGCACGCTTGCCTGTTTAGCGTTTACTCCCAGTCTTCACGTATAGCTACCAGTACAAGACTGAACGCACGTCGCAGTTGATGTTTACTTCGTAAAAGCTGACAAGAGGAACGGCACTTGCTTCAGGTTTTATCCTTAGGAACTCGGAAATGAGTCTAGGAGCTCCTAGTATTGTTTCGTTAACGAAAACGATCTGCGCCTGAATGAATGAACATTGGACAAGAACATGCAGCGTCGTCAATTCTTATCAGTATAAGATGTAGAATTCTCTGGTCAAGGTGGTGATGTGCTATGACATTTAAGAGACGCAGAACAGCGGGCAGAAGCTTTTACAACGTCAGTTAAGCCGCACCAAACTCGTCTTGACGAGATCAAATCCCGTCGCAATGTTCAAGAGGGGATGGGGGAAATGGCAAAGAACTAGTCATGAGCCTGCACTGTCCAATTTGCATTTTTGGTTGAGTAGTTAGTGGAGTAAACGTCCTTTGCGTCACCTGTCGCACACAGATTTTTTTCCCCATATGGTACGTTCCTCTCCGTTCTAGATCGATTGATCGATTGGTACGTCTCTCCAAACATATTCAATGCATTCAGATGTGTTGATATAAGGTTTACATGTCAATCACTGCTCACTAGCATTATGTTCCAATTGGAAGTTGGCATGTGACTGATGGTTAGGCATGTGAGTGTGCACTAAGCCCACTAGGGTTCAAGTTTTAGACCTGCGCTGGTGTCCATCAATTTTAGGAGTACACACGTATGTGTGTTCAGTGAAAAATAGTGTGTCCGTGCTCCATGAGACCTTGGGTTCCTCCGATAAATTTCTAGCGTATATAGGGGATACGTACACGTGTGTATGTGGGTAGCGCATGTTGAGTGTGGTGTCTACCTTATAATATATATATATAAAAGCATTCTACTCCAATTTACTTCATATTGACCTTGATTTGCGTGGATGCAGCAACCAGTGCAAGGGGGCGAAAGTCGGGAGAAAGATCAGGAAGCGAATCGCAAGTCTAAATGATGAAAACGGCAGCGAGGACAAATTGTCTGGGACGTCAACTTTGCACTTGATTCATCGTGTAATTTGATCGAACTGTGACGATCTAACTGAAACCATGGAAATCGGAAACGATGGAACCTGCTACATACGATGCGGTGGTGTTTCGCGCTAAACACGAGCCGGCACATACGCCGGCAGGGGCTAGCATGCGACGCGTTAATCAAATCACAACTGATCATATTTTTTCAGAAGTAAAGCATGGTTGATTATTGCACTACAATGGAGTTTTTTTCGAAGTTATCATTGAGGCATTGCGATGATTGCGAGGAGGCGTTGAGCTCACAGCTTACATAAGCTACCCAGCAATGTCATTTAGATCAAGCACCTCCTCCATTGCCAATTTTTCATGTCGTTTTAACTCCACGCCCACGCACAGACCGTCTGGCAACCACTTCAGCGCTGCACAGGATATGTGTCCAGAGTCCATGGTTGCCATGGTTGGGGAAGAACCTTCCACAGTTCCACCCCACAATTTCTATGGCATCGCCAACATCTCAAGACTTCCACGTCCGTGCCTAACTGTTTGACCCTTCGCTTATAAGTTTCCTTTGGCTCGTGCAATGCAGATCGCTGATCAGCACAGGGTTCAGAGAGCAATCAAAACAGTGTCACCGAACAGCACGTCACTAGGCCAGTCGCGTCCCCGTCAAGACGTGGACCGGCACAGCCTAACAGCTGGCTCCCACGCGCGTATGTGGCCTTAAAATTGAACGGGTTCTCTTCTCCTTCCTTCCGTCCGTTCCATCCCGTGTGCTTGACCGAAACGACCTGTTCAGAGGCGTCAGCATCGTCGTCCTTGTTAAGATATCTGAAGGTTGTATTCGGTGAAGAGTTTTGCTAGAAAACTTGCGACTGTTTTCTTCAGTTGAAAACAGTCACATTTTGGACCATTTGATATGCGTTGAGATGTGTGTTGAGTTTCTTTTTAAAACATGTTTTTATGATGAGTGATATCTGATCTCATCCTACGGTTCAAAATGTGACTATTTTCAACTGAAGAAAATAGTCGTAAGTTTTCTAGACAGTCCCTTCGTGAATAGGCTGACTGTAGAGATGGCAATTCGTAATTTTTTTTTTATCTTATCTGTAATCGTGTAGGATCAAAGACATGGAGAATGTATTCTTGACAAGAAAATTAAACGTATTCAATCCGACTAGGGAGGAGAGTGTCAACGACTCCACAATTTTTTTTCTCCATAATATTGGGATTTTTTTTAGATAATAGAAGTACAACTCTCAACCTCTGTACCAACTAGAGATGCACACAGTTATTACACCATTATCAGCTAAAAGCTTAAAATAAAAAACGGCCAAAAGCCAACAATGACAAACAAATTGTCATGTAAAAGGTAGCATAAAAAAACCACCTAGTCTCGCATCCGAGACCAACCAGGATATCGTCCATATATACTCATCAACAAAATAGATCGGCCGAACATAAACATATACACTTTGTTGAAACCGGATTTGCACTTCTTGCGTAGTCTTCTATACCTATCAAATTTTGGGACGAAGCTTTTCTAACTGCCACATATCTTATAAACAGATTACCAACTCGTGTCATCGATAATGCCAGCCCTCTTGAACGATTTTTCGGTGTCAAACCCAATTATTTCATGCTAAATTTTTTTGGATGTGCTTGTTGGCCTCATCTTCGGTCATACAACAATCACAAGCTCTCTTTTCGGTCCAAAGAGTGTGTGTTTGTTGGATATAGTTATCATCATAAAGGCTACAAATGTCTTGATATTTCTTCTGGACGAATTTACATATCTCAAGATGTTGTTTTAGATGAGCGAGTTTTTCATTTTGCAAGGAACCTTGAGGTTGTTGCATCTTCCGATAGTCCAACTTTGTCCACCACATATATTCCAGTTCCATCCATTATTCCTGTTCTTCCACCACCTCAAACACCAGTTGAAGGCAGTGGTGTTTCTAGTAACAATGATTCACTAACTCATGAGACGCCATCTGCTGTTGCTTCTGATACTGTGTCTGCAGAAACTGGACAAGTTCAATCGGCGCCATCACAACAACATCGCTATGGTACTCGTCTCCGAAACAATATTTCTTGCTTCCCAAGAAGCGGACGGATGGAACAGTGGTCTATACAGCCGTAGCGCTTGGTACATTTCATTCCGAGGTTGAGCCACCTTCCTACTTAGATGCCATGCAAGAGACCCGCTGGAAGGATGCTATGGATGTCGAGTTTGCTACGTTACAAAAGAATAAATTGCTACGTTACAAAAGAATAAAGGAATAAGTTTATTTTACACTCCTGAACTTTGGCGAGAGTCCAAAAAACACCCTGAACTACAAAATCGTTCAGTTTACACCCTCGAACTGTCAATACCAGATCAAGTTACACCCTACGTTGGTTTCATTGGTGGGTTTGGATGACGTGGCAGCCACGTCACTGGTTTTGGATGACGTGGCGTCCACGTGTACCTCGGGATGACAGGGCGCCAGTCTATGGGATCAGTGGCGCCGCGGGGCCCACTGGGCAGTGAGAGCAAGGGGAGGATCGGACGGTTCACTGTGCATAGGGCCCACGGGTGTGTGCGGCTCCGGTTCGTCGCCGGTGGGCTAGGGCGCCGCGGCGACGGCTAAGCACGGGAGCTGGCAAGGTGGCGGAGCCGGTGACGGGGTGGCAGCACCGGGTGGATGGGTGTCGCTGGCGGCGGGTGGTGTAAAGCGGCGGCGGCGGCTCGGTGATGGTGGCGGGGAGGGTCCGGTGATGGCTTGGGCCAGGGAGGGTGAGCATGGGACGGCTCTCGTTGAAGCGGAGCCATTGGGCTCGACGGGGAGGCTGGAGAGGGAACGTAGGTGGCGGCGGCCGGAGGCGGTGAAGAAGCCCAAATGCGGCGGCTGTGGCGGCGGATCCTCGAGGGAGTTTGAGGGGTTGGTGGCGCCAGAGGGTGGCCGAAGCAGCAGGACGGCGGTGGCCAAAATGAAACAGTGACGGTTTTGCTTGGTGGGCTTACCCGGGCTCCAAGGGGCTGGAGGTGCGTGGACCCGAGGAGGTGGCGTGCGCGACTGCGCGCGGAGGCAACAGGGTGATGGGGTTGGTGGCGTAGCCAGGGCGTCAGAGGAATGGCGTGCTGGCGACGACGTCGCAGAGAGCACGCGAGGGCGGCAGTGCTTGGCCAGCGGCGCGCGTGCAGCATGGGCACGGCTTGGCTAAGAGGACGGGGTAGAGCGGTGGCGTGTGCGCAGGCGGCGGTGCAGCAGGGGCATCAGGTGGTAGAGGGCCAGAAGCGGCGCGGCAGGAGGGGGAGGTGGCGTCCTACGCCGGAGAGGCAAGGGAGGAGGAGGCGCTCAGCTTGGAGAAGGAAGGCGCTAGGAGGAAGCAGCCAGGGGGAAGGCGACGCCGGGGCTGGCTCGGGCCAAGAAAAGAAAGGCCGAAGGGGGGATTGGACGGATTGGGAGGGGATGGAAAGGGGGCCGGCGATGGGAGAGAAGGCGTCGGGGAAAGAAATGGAGGAGTGGAGAGAGGACACGTGGACGCCACAACAACCAAATAGGTATATGTGGACGCCACATCATCCAAAACCAGTGACGTGGTTGCCACGTCATCCAAAACCACCAATGAAACCAGCGTAGGGTGTAACTTGATCTGGTATTGACAGTTTGAGGGTGTAAACTGAACGGTTTTGTAGTTCATGGTGTTTTTTGGACTATCGCTAAAGTTTAAGGGTGTAAAATGGACTTATTCCAAGAATAAAACATGGCACTTGATTGTTCCTAAGGCTGCTTTGAATGTGATTGACTGCAAGTGGGTGTTCGAATTGAAAAGAAAAGATGATGGCGCGATTGATCGTCACAAGGCCAGACTAGTCACAAAGGGGTTCAAGCAATGATATGGGATAGATTACGAGGACACGTTCCATCCGGTGGTAAAGCCTACTACCATACGGGTCTTGTTGTCCTTAGATGTTTCTAGAGGATGGAACTTGAGACAAATTGATGTACAAAACACATTCCTTCATGGCGTTCTCCAGAAGGAAGTATACATGAAGCAATCGCTAGGCTATGAAGATCCGAGGTACTATGATTATTTATGCAAATTGAATAAATCACTTTATGGATTGAAACAGGCGCCAAAAGCATTGTTTTCACGCTAGGTTCCAAGCTACAAGAGTTAGGGTTTGTTCCTTCAAAGACGAATGTTTCTCTCTTCATTCTAAATCGAGATGGTGTGTCAATGTATATTCTTATATATGATGACGACATAATCAATGTCAGTTCGTCGACCAAGGCTACCGACTTGCTTCTTCAACAACCCAGAGATCATTTTGCAGTAAGGATCTTGGTGTACTCGGTTATTTTCTCGGCATTGAGGTGAATCAAGTAAGTAATGGTATTATATTGTCGCAATACAAATATATTCTAGATCTACTACATAAAACCAACATGATGAAAATGAAGCCGGTTTCCACACCAATGGGAGCAACTGAGAAGCTATCACGCCATGATGGAGTAGCCTTGACAGATATAGATGCAACAAAGTACAGAAGTACGGTGGGTGTGTTACAATATTTGACCAGTGTGAACAAGGTTTGTCAGTTCCTTCAAGCGCCAACCGAAACTCATTGGACTACTGTCAAAAGAATATTGCGCTATCTCAAAGACACAACTCGTCTTGGGCTGCTTCTACAAAGGTCGCCATCATCTTTGTTGAGTGCATTCTCTGATGCAGATTGGGTAGGATGTCTAGATGACAGGGGAAGCACAAGAGGATATGCCATATTTCTTGGATCAAATCTGGTGTCATGGAGCTCAAGGAAACAACCAACTGTGTCTAGGTCAAACACTGAGGTAGAATATAAATCCGTGGCTAATGTAACGGCTGAGATCATATGGATACAATCGCTACTTGGAGAGCTTGGTATCTTTCAGCATAGAGCACCATGTTTATGGTGTGATAACCTCGGTGCAACTTACCTCACAGCTAATCCGGTATTTCATGCTAGGACAAAGCACATTGAAATTGATTATTATTTTGTTCATGAAAGAGTCGCGTGCAAGACCTTGGATATTAGATTCATTTCATGCAGTGATCAACTTGCTGATGTCCTTACCAAGCCTCTACCAACTCAGCTGTTCATCCGATTCAGAAGCAATATCAACATGATTTCACCATGTCGAGATTGAGGGAGGATGTTAAGATATCTGAAGATTGTATTCGGTGAATAGGCTGATTGTATAGATGGCAATACGTATTTTTATCTTATCTGTAATCGTGTAGGATCAAAACACAATCTCTAGTTTCCTTTCTGTCGAAGATTGGTGCGATCCTGTTGCTATACGACACGGTCACTGTTGTCTGTAATCCGGCAATATAAATATAAGGCATGAAGACCGATTGGTCATTGCCGCAAACTCTCTTTTACAGTCCTCTCCGAGGAGGTTAGCACGCACCTAACATATAGAGTACAGCGAAACAAACACTGTCGGCACCTTTTCGCTGCCTTTTTAGCTCACTGCAAAGCACATAAAAAATGGTCTACGGAGCTCAATCTGTTCCTGATTGGAAGTCAACTCAACGAACATATTGTGTGTGTGACTGGTTCCGTCTGATCTTTTTCCAATTAGGTCACGTCACTTCTCCACTTGCAAAACCGATTCTACGATAGGAGTAGGACTGCTTTATTTGTATTGTCTAGTGTTTCACACTTGGTCAACTTCTTTAAACACCTCGAAGAGTCATGGACCATGTACAGTCAATTCACCTACCCCTTTTTCTTTCTTCCAAGTTTCAAATGTCCCACTTGGACTCTGGCAGCAGAGAGCTCCTACGTGCAATAGTTAAGAAATAACTGGATTATTGAAATAGATCCACCATCCATATGATATTTAATATTTTCCGGGCCTAACATAACAAACCACGTTACACATGCAAATACAAACAAACGGTGTTAAAGAAACATAGAAAGATCTAGCGTCACTGGCCAATAGGGTTTTTCGTCGTTGCCAACTCTATTACAATCGGTCCCTAGTGTTACTCATCATCAAAACTTATGACAGGTAATGTCACTGCACATGATTGCTTCGCCATCTCCCACGATTAGTTCACAGTGCAACATCGAATCCTGGAATTTGAGGTATGCAATTCTTGAAACCGATACCATACGAAACAAAAAAAAAAAAAAGAGTACAGGATAGTTAGCGAAAACCCAAGTAAATTTCAGCGTAAAACCAGATCGCTAACTCCTGCAAATGCGATCTCAAGAAAAGAAAAACTCCTGCAGATGCAGCTCTTGACCTGTAGTAGGCTCATTGGAATAAGCCAAAACCGGTGGAGAAACGGGACAGGCGATGGCCACGCAAACGGAGACGTCCGAACCTCAAAATCGTCGCACTCGAGAGCCGTCCCCATCCGTCCGCTCCGCTGGGTCCTCCACACCGCGTGCGCTGCTGAGGAAACCGGACGAATCGCCGAGGCGAGAAGCCCGCGACGCGACCGAACCGCACTGAACAAAAAGGAAGCAGAGGTTTTATGATTCTTCCACGCTCGCGGCTCTTCCTTCCGCGGTTCACACTTCACACTGCCTCCCTCCCTTCCTCCTTCGCTCGCTTTTGCCTCGGTTCCTCACCTACAAAAGGCTTGGGCGGCTCCCCTCCCCTGAGACGGCACGGCACACGATTAGCGTGCCTTATTTTTCCTGGCGCTGCAGCGGCGCAAGAATTGGAGCTCTTCTTGTCGGCGGCAACGTACTGGAGCGCAGGGGGCAGGAGGGAGGAGGAGTTTCTTGTTAGCTTGTGTTGCGGCCGTACGGGTGCCTGCCAAGAAATGAGCTGCTTGGGTTGGTTCAAGAGGAGGTCCAAGGGGAGGCGGGGGGCGGCGGCGTCGGGCCCGGCGACGACGGCGTCGGCGGTGAGCACGAGCCGGTCGGACGACTCGGGGGCGTCGCGGCCGGCGAGCAAGTCCACGGGGTCGGCGTCGTCGCAGCCGAGCATCAGCTCGCTGTACGAGGAGCGGGGCCACGGCCAGCTGCGGGCGTTCGAGTACGAGGAGCTCCAGGGCGCCACCAACGGCTTCAACCGGGCGCAGAAGCTTGGCGAGGGCGGCTTCGGCAGCGTCTACAAGGGCTTCGTCCGCTCGCCCGACGGCAAGGGGGACCGCCTCGCCGTCGCCGTCAAGTGCCTCAACCAGCGCGGCCTCCAGGTGCGTACATGCTTGCTTTGCCTGATCTCCTCTCGTTGCCATCTCAGGGCATTCCTACCCTCTCTCAGGGCATTCCCATGACATCTGCGAGTGAATTATCCATTCCATTCTTTTCCCTGTGTGATTCTGCGTCCATAATTTCCGGTCTGCTTCCATAATTTCCGGTGCGAGAGAAAAGATTTAGGAATGGAGAGCGTGGTGTAGTTAAAGGTGGGGAGATTTGATTATTTGCCACTATCAAAGGTATACAAATTCAGGATTTATCACTTATGTATCTCTGACATGTGGTCCTGGGACCAGATGTCGTTCACACATGGAGTAGCAAATCATGAAATTCACATCCTTACAGTGGCAAATAATTAATTATTCCTTAAAGGTGGGGTTTTTTATGCACAGTTTTGTGTTGGGATACGAGCAGGCTACCTAGCACGTAATTAAAAATTCTATTGCGTAAACTGTGTCCATAATTTTAGTGCGAGAGAAAAGATTTAGGAATGGAGAACGTGGTGTACTTAAAGGTGGGGTTTTTTATGCACGGTTTTGTGTTGGGATATAGGTAGGCTAAATTAGCATGCAATTAAAATTTTACTGTGTAAACCAGGAAGCTATGTGAATAAGAAATCATAGGTCGTTACACTAAACACGCAGTACAATGGAAGAAAAGTTGGAGTAGCCCGATCCAACGTCGATGTAGTGGAAGTAGTCGATCGTCCAACGTCTCTAGCTGCCGATCGTCTCTTCCAGCAGCCTCTCGTGTTCCCTATGTACGTCACGGATTGTCCTCGATTAGCACAACAATGTCTCTACGATATCTACACGTCCAGAGGTGGAACGCCATACGTCGGTGTGCTAGCACCAGCGAGCACGACAGAGCCCTCGATGAGGTGGCGAATAGGGTTTCAGGGAGTGGTGCAACCTTCATCCCAAAAACCCCACACGTCCCCTTATAAAGAGCCCATGACAGATCCAAACCGAACTTGTTTGTTCTAACCCGTTAAGTGTGTGACACTGTAGGTTCATGCGTAATCAGCCGTGGCTCGAAACTCCTTTCCGATCCACAAGTCGGTTTCCAGTAGGACATATCGACCCTCGAATACACATAAAGATTAAATCGGACGAACCTTATACAATATGATTTGCGACCATATCCTTGTCACTCACGACCAGTTCGCATGACCGGTTTGCATCTGGTCACGACCAGTTCGTCGACCAGTTTGTTATCATGTACGACCAGCTCACAAATAGTCGGTATCCCCATACGACTAGTTCTTCTTTGACCAATTTGTGATTATGTATGACCAGCTCACGACTAGTCTGTATCCCCATATGACCAGTTCATATTTGGTCGGGCTAAGCGATCTGCTTGTGTATTCTCCTTTTGCCTTACAATATATGATCGAACCCCCGGTGAGATATATGTCATCCATGGACTGTTCAATTTTTTCTCAATCTAGTGGTGGATAACTTCGTGTGGTTAACTCTTTGATCACTTGTGGCACGATCATGCACTTGTTTTATCCAAACACATCGAGGAGTCCAGAGATATCTCTCATGTTGTACTAGAAGAGGCAAATCTCATATTCGATCAGTCGCATCCCTTCATATGTTTCATAGCATACCCAAAAACTACATTTATAACTACTCAGTCACGGAGTAGCGTTGGTAACTCTTAAGTGTACTGTTACACATGTAGAAAACCATGCTGATCTCAGGGTCTAAGGATTATATCTCATCATTCTTTGAGACCAACTGATGACACATGGAAACATAACAATCTCAATATTGTGTCAAGTGGGTCAATCTAACATCATGTTCTCTAAAATATGCTCACATTATTGACTCGATATCCCTATATCTATGACTGATGAAATGTAGTCATCAATTAATACATGTGCTGGTCTATGACTATAAGTCACTAATGTCTTGACTAGTGACATCTGACCAATGATTCTTTTAGAATGATATCATACAACAAATAAATGATAATTCATCCAATGAACATAATAACATTTATTCTATAATCATAACCATAGACGTGATATAATCATTTCCATAATTGCCTTTTAGGGCATATCACTAACAGTTTTGCCAGAGAAGAGGGGAGGTAGAGAGAAGCATTTGTGGGAATTAGAATGGGAGATATGAAAGAATATTTTCGAAAGAAAGATACCAAATAATGTCATGTTTGTTCTTCTTGATGCTGCTCAATAGCTGAGATCTTATTGATAATATCAGAAGAATGACAGCAGAAAGCATCCAGGGAACTAGGTGAGTTTTTTCCCCAATGTGTTTATGTGCAAGAGTAATGTGTAGTTCTGCCAAATTCGACGAAAATTATCCATAACAATCACTGAATCACCGAATGAGAGGGAAGGAATCACTACAGAGAGTAAGATTCAGGGTTGAAACCCGATGCGGGTGGATCCGGCCCCCTCGATGCCGGTGCCGCCGATAACGGTCCGGTTACCGGTCAAACCGGATTTTACTCGGCCGAAATTCGTTCAAATTTGATTAAAATTCATTCAAAATCTGAAAATTTGATTTTGGATTTGAAAAAACCGCCGGGATTTCATTTCCCGGCCACCCTCCGGTAGGCGGTAACCACCGGTTTTTTTTTCCCTGGTAAGATTCATGGATTTTGTGATTTGGTGTTTATTGATCTTGAATTGGACTGTTGAAAAATTGCTGAAGTATGTTGTTGATCTATAGAAACTAGTAAGTTGAGGCACATAAGTCTATTTTGAGTTGCCAGGAAAATTGGAAATGTTCCTCAGTTGCAAAGATGTCGAAACTGGTATCTATTGTTAGTATGGATGTTGGAAGTTCTCCATATGTAGACAGGTTTGACAGGAAGAATAAAAAAGGGAAATGCATAACTTTTAACTTCCAACTTTTGTCATTTTCTTGTCTAGAAGTGAATGTTGGGATTTATGAAGCTTAACGAGGCATACCCAATATATGATCCCTGTGAATGAAGTGCTAATGCCTTCTCTACTGGTACATAATTTTTTTTAAGGAAGCTGATTCTACCTTTCTCAGTTACAATTCACCTTGCTGCCTGAATTGGACTCGATTAGCAATGTACCTTGAGTAAAGCTTCATTTACTCAAGTGATGTGTGCTCAAAATATAAGGCTGCTTTCTGCACTATAGTTTAAGTTTATTTTTAATGGAATTAGATATTATTCTACTGACTGAGCTACCACTTCTTCCGGGATCAATTGAAAAGAAGCTTGTTATAAGACATCATTAGAATTGCTTAGTGTCGTTCGTAAAAGAGAGAGAGAATTGCTTAGTGTCCTGCTGTTTACTTTACGTTCTACGGCTACTAGAAACTGTTAGCGTCCTGCCGTTTTCTTCATTCCTCGTAAAACTACTAATTAGTTATTCTGTCTTTTTTTTTTACATCAGTCTTCTGTTCCTAAAACTTTGCAGTTTCTTTGAATTTTGTTCTACCAGGGACATAAGCAGTGGTTGGCAGAAGTACAGTTCCTTGGAGTTCTTGAGCACCCAAATCTTGTAAAGCTTCTTGGATATTGTGCTGTTGATGGTGAAAGAGAGCTGCAAAGATTATTGGTCTACGATTATATGGCCAATAAGAGCTTGGAAGATCACTTGTTCAGCCGAGTTTATCCTCCTCTCTCGTGGAGTAGAAGGCTTCAGATAATCTTGGGTGCTGCAGAAGGATTAGCTTACCTGCATGAAGGGTTAGAAGTTCAGGTATACTTCAAACATCATTGCTCACCTGCTTTTGAGTTCCTTCTAAAGAAGAATTTATCTTCTTTCCAAAGAACTCCTTTTTGGCGTTTTTTGGGGGAAAGTATGGCAATCCAATATATGCGCTAAAACAGCACCAATGGTCCCAAACAAACTCTACAAGATAGGCTGCATCATTTTAAGTATGTGTAGTTTCCTGTTTTAATATTGTAGTGTTCGCAAATGGTTTGCTGTGCTGTTTAAGCTGTGCATCCATTAATCCATAGTAATGAGAGGTAGAGCACAAAGACGTGCACAACAAATCCAGTGCGATGTTAACCAGAAAATGAGGAACAGAAATTCATGAAGTTTGTGGGGTAAAGCATCCTACCAAAAGTCATCCCCAGTTCCCCACTAGCCTACAAGATTCCAGGCAGCCAATTTCGTTGGCATTTTCTGAAAGGACAATTCAATATTCAAGGCTCCTACATGCAGCCAACGTATCCAATTTCTCCTTTGTTTCTTCTAGCATTGCTGCTTTGAATCAAGCATTTCAGTCTAGCTAAGCATTAAGTACTTAGGCAAGACTCTAGAAGGTCTATGACCGGTGAGCATCGAGACATATGAGCTGACAAGGAAGGCTAAAATTATGACTAATTTTGTCAGGCCGTCACGAGTGCTGAGTGTGTCTAGCTCAAGGTTCCAAATTTCGTCGAAATTTCGCTAAATTTCATACATTTCGCTCACACCCAAATTTTGGGCCTTTCGGTCAAAAAAATTCGACTTCATTTGAATTTGGTCGTCAGCCTGCAGCTTCTCCCCACCAGCCCAAATTTTGACCAAATTTCAAATGCTGGTTTCGGCTTTTTGGACGAATTAAAATTGAAATGTTCGAAATTTCGCCAACATCGGTGGGTCTCAAATTTTTGAACCAAACGAAATACTAAACCCTGGTCTAGCTTCATATCATGCACTACAGAACTTCTGTTCTTCTGTAGTGTCAGTTTTTTCTTTTCATTTATGTAAGGGAATGGTTCTAATCTGAACTCTTTCTTCAATTTTGGTAGGTGATCTACCGGGACTTCAAAGCATCGAACATTCTATTGGACAAAGACTTCAGAGCAAAGCTATCAGACTTCGGGCTAGCGAGGGAGGGACCAACGGAAGGAAACACTCACGTCTCAACTGCGGTATGTGCACATCTGGCCCAGCTGATAAACCGTAGTTTTCTGCAACTGCATTGCCTGATCCATCAGGCACTGATATGAAAGCAACGTACTACTAGCTAGGTTATTTCTCCTAGTTGGCAGATGTGGCCATTAAACTGTTGCTGAGTACTCTAGTTGGCACGCAATCCAGTGCCCCTGTTTGATTTCAATGGCGCCTTCACTTTCTTCCATTCGCACACATGCCGTGCATGTCTTGTTTGACTCTTTGATTTTCTGAAACAAGGTTGCACTACTTGTCAGCATGGCGCAAAACACAGAGATTACTTGAAGCTTATTACTTATATGGCACATGCATTTTCCTCCTTGAAACGGTTCAATAAAAAAATGTAGCTATCAAGTGATACATCATACATGTGGTGTTAGGTTGTCGGAACGCACGGGTACGCGGCGCCGGACTACATCGAGACGGGGCACCTGACGGTGAAGAGCGACGTGTGGAGCTTCGGGGTGGTGCTGTACGAGATCCTGACGGGGCGGCGGACGCTGGACCGGAACCGGCCGCAGGGCGAGCAGAAGCTGCTGGAGTGGGTGAGCCAGTTCCCGCCGGACAGCCGCAACTTCCGGATGATCATGGACCCCAAGCTCCGCGGCGAGTACTCGCTGAAGGCGGCCCGGGAGATCGCAAAGCTCGCCGAGAGCTGCCTCCTCAAGAACCCCAAGGAGCGGCCCACCATGAACAAGGTCGTCGAGGTGCTCAGGCGGGCCGTGCAGGCGCAGGCCGAGCCGGCCGGCGGGAACAGGGCCCGCGGTGCCGGCGCCGCGAAGGGGAAGAGGGTCGACGTGGCAGCGCCGTCGAGGAATTGACTTGATTCCCAGTCAGAGTGACACAGTCGTCCACAGCACACCTTCTGGGCTCCAGTTTTCAGGCTCAAGCTTTTGCTCATGAGCTGCTCAACAGAGAAGTTTGAGCCGGAGCCTGAAAAACCTGGAGCCGGAGCTCGGCCAAACAGGGTGAAAGAGTCAAAAATAGAGATTTTTGTTTGTTGTGGGGTTTTACCTATAATTTTGCGTACATTTAATCTAGATAATTTGTGTATATAGAGACGAGTTGGCGGATTCTTGTTAGTCTCGAGTG
The DNA here is from genome assembly GCA_036346255.1 of Ampelocalamus luodianensis. Lineage (NCBI taxonomy): Eukaryota > Viridiplantae > Streptophyta > Magnoliopsida > Poales > Poaceae > Ampelocalamus > Ampelocalamus luodianensis. The sequence continues at coordinate 95,553,194 of CM070634.1, read as the reverse complement.
TTATTTTTGTTTTTCCTTTCTTTTGAGGCTCATTTCGAATGAAGAAAGCATGAGAACGCCTTGATTTGATAGAGATTTATCTCCGTGCCAGTTGTGTAGTTGTGCTCATCCTTCTTTTTATGTTTCCTAAGATGCTTTTGTAATTTAGTTATCACATTCTACTAGATCCAAGTATCTAACACACCTCTATTCTAATTGCAAGATTGCAAGGCGGGACTAATTTTGTTATTCCATTCCTAAACGAATCCAAATGAGCCAAAAACTCCACCTTACTCTCCTAACTACAACAGTCTACAAGTGTGTGATCCAAGAAAAATGCGAAGGAGCGGGACGTAAGCTCGTAGACCTATAAAAGGTCTGCAGAACTTACGACTCTTGGGCTTTAGCTGTTGCGAACGCAGGGGAGGACACCGCGAGAGACGAGAGCGACGAGGCTGTGGAGTGGAGGCGGTGAGTGTGGGCATAAACTAAGGCTAAGCTTGATCTAGATGATATTATCCCTAGCTCAGTGAAGAACACCTAGTCTAATCCTTAGAACGGAAGCGAGATTTGCATAGCCTAATCCTTAGAGCGGAAGCGAGATTTGTATACCCGAACTTGAAGATGCCATTAGACTTGTAGATCCGTCGATGTAGAGCCGTTGGTGGTCGCAGAGGTGGCGTGGACGAGGTCGACGGTGTCGCGGTGATGGCAGCGGCCTTCGATCTTCACCCACCACAGTGCTCGTAAGAGATCGGGTTTGTTGGGAGCTTCGTAGCCAAGAACCACACGGTCAAAAGCCTGCCGAGTCCCATGTTTTTATGTAGCACTAGATGAACGGGACCGAAACCAAAATGACTTGTTGGTTGCGCCCCGATTAGAGCGCGAGTGGGGTGTGGCCCCTGGATCTCGGGGTTGTTAACCGAGATCAACCCAACATTCTCCTATTTGATCATAAGGCTAACATCATAGGCCCATTATCAATAAAACAGTATACCAAGATAATACGTCGCATGGCCAATGAAGTGCCATACAACCCTAGTACCTATAGTGTACTATCCCATCTTGAAATGGATATTCATTATACTTAATGGGAGTTGATTTGCTTTAAGGTCCTTATATTCAGAATTAGAGGATTTCCAATAAACCCATGCCGGCAACATGATCACAAAAAATATTAGGTGGTAAGCCTTTAGTAAGCGGATCCGTAAGCATTAACTTAGTACTAATATGTTTGATACTAATGATTTGATCCTGGATTCTGTCTTTCACAACATGGTACTTAATGTCAATGTGTTTGGCAGCACCACTTGACTTGTTGTTACTCGTATAAAAGACTGCGGGTTCATTATCGCGGTATAAGGTGAGCATTTTAGAGGTGTTGTCTACCACTCTAAGTTTCGGGATAAAGTTCTTAAGCTATACAGCCTGCCCGGTAACATCATAACATGTCACAAGCTCAGCTTGCATCGTTGAAGATGTCGTAAGGGTTTGTTTGGAGCTTTTCTATGAGATAACTCCCCTAGCGAGTGTGAAGATATAACCTGATGTGGATTTCTTAGTATCAACACATCCCGTAAAATCTGAATCTGAATAACCAACAACTTCAAAGTTATCAGAATTCTTATATGTGAGCATGAAATGCTTAGTAGCTTGCATATAGCGCAAGGCTTTCTTAACGGCCTTCTAGTGGTCCAGTCCTAGATTTGACTGATATTTGCCAAGCATCCTGGTTACAAAAGCTAAATCAGGGTGCATGCATACTTGAGCATACATAATGCTTCTGACATCTGAAGTATAAAGAACCGACTTCATCTGATCAGTTTTATATTGGTTCCTTGGATATTAAAATATCCAAAACTTATCGTCCTTAATAATAGGAGCAAGCGAGCCAAAGCACTTATGCATATTATATCTCTTTAGTACTCTGTCAATGTATGTCTTCTGAGATAAACCTAATACTCTTTTGGACCTATCTTGGTGAATCTCAATGCCAAGAACGTAAGAAGCATCACCAAGATCTTTTATATCAAAATTAGATGAAAAAAATCTCTTGGTCTCAAACAGCATGTCCTTATCACTGCTAGCCAATAAGATGTCATCCACATAAAGCACTAAGATAGTGAATTTACTCCCTTTGAAGTTAACATATATGCAGTTATCAACTTCATTTTTCTTAAATCCAAAATTCATTATAACCTTATTGAATTTGAGGTACCACTGCCTCAACGCTTGCTTTAAGCCATAAATCGATTTTTTAAGTCGACATCTCATATGCTTCTTATCTTCCACGACAAAACCTTCCGGTTGAGTCATGTAAACATTTCCTTGCAAGTCGCCATTAAGGAATGCCGTCTTAACATCCATCTGATGTAGCTCTAAATCATAATGAGCTACAAGTGTCATAATAATACTGAATGAATTTTTAGTTGAGACAGGAGAAAAAGTGTCATTATAGTCAATCCCCTCTCTTTGTGAGAAGTCTTTTGCTACAAGCCTTGCTTTGAACATTTCGATATTTCCCTTAGAGTCATGCTTGGTTTTGTAGACCCATTTACAACCTACTGTTTGGACTCTGTTAGGAATTTCTACTAAGTCCCATACATCATTAGTGCTCATAGACTTTTATTCATCCTTCATGGCATCAAGCCACTTAGGAGAATATTCACTCATTATGGCCTCCTTATAAGAGGTGGGATCATCTATCTTTTCTATATCATTAATATCCTCATTCATATAAACAACATAATTATTTGGGATGACAGATCTTCTCTCCCACTATGATATTCTAATAGGTTCATCAGCTATTGCAGGAGACTGCTGAGGCTCATTATTAGGTGTGACATTAGGAATTTCATAGTCCTTAACAGTGAGTGCAACAACAGTATTTTTACTGGAGGTGCAACCACCTGAGGCATAGAATAAATGCATCTGGGATGAGCGGTGAAGGAACATAAACCAGCTTCTCCTCAAGATCTATTTTTCTGGGCTCCAAGTCCTCGTCATTCTCTAAAAACACAGCATACCTTGTTTCTACAAACTTAGTTATCCTATCAAAACAATAAAATTGATACTCTTTGGATCTCTCAAGGTACCAATAAAATGGCAACTTACTGTCTTAGAATCTAATTTTCCAATATATGGATTAAATTCTTAGCTTCAGCACGACAACCCACACTCGTAAATATTTCAAACTTGGTTTCCTCCTCGTCCATAATTCATAAGGTGTCTTAGGCACTGATTTACTAGGAACCCGATTAAGAATATGTGCGGCTGTCTTTAGTGCTTCCATCCACAAACCAGTTGGTAAACTAGAATAGCTAAGCATGCTCCGTACCATATCCATAAGTGTACAGTTGCGTCTCTCAGTTACCCCATTCTGCTGAGGTTCACCTGGTGTAGAACACTAGGCAACAATGCTATTTTCTTGAAGGAACTTAGCGAAAGGGATGGGAATTTGCCCATAAGAGGCATGTCTTCCATAATATTCCCTCCCACGGTCCGATCTTACCACTTTAATTCTTAGGTTGTGCTGATTTTCAACTTCAGCTTTAAATATTTTGAATTTCTCATGTGATTCAGATCGGTTTTTAATGGAAAAGATATAACTATAACGGGAGAAATCATCAGTGAATGTGATGAAGGAATCAAAACCATCCACTGATGTCACAGAAAAATGACCACAAATATCAGTGTGAATTAATTCTAAGAGTTCTGTGCTGCGAGTGGCTTCCTTCTTTATTTGCTTTACATATTTTCTTTTAATGCAATCAATGCAGTGGTATGAATCAAAGAAATCTAATGGGTGGAGAATTTCTTTCTTAATGAGACGCTCCATTCTCCCACTCAAAATGTGGCCTAAATGATAGTGCCACAGTTTCGAAGAAGTCTTATCATTCTTTTTACGCTTAGCATCACACACATTAATATATACGAGATTTATTAAGAAAAGCATATAGAGTTTATCTTATCTAAAAGTAAGACCAACATCATTTAAATTAAACGTAATAATGCATTTATTATTACCAAAATTACATTTAAAACTATCATCGTCCAATAAAGAAACCAAAATCAAATTCCTCCTGATGGAAGGAACATAGACTACATTATTAAGATGAAGTATGAAGCCGCTATCTAAAACTAATAAAATAAATCCAACTGATTCTATTTGGCTTCTTTTCCATCCGCGACTTTAAGACTTCGCTCCCCCTTTCTTAGTGTTCTCGAGATAAGGAATCCCTGTAAATAGTTGGTAACGTGCACAATTACACCTGAGTCAATCCACTAAGAATTAAGTGAGAAATCAGCATAAAGAGTTTCATCAATGAACGTTATTGTATCATTACCCCTTTTGGCGTGCCACTTCAGAAACCGACACAATCCTTCTGGAAATGCCCTGGCTGCTTGCAGAAGTGACATTCATTCCCATTAAATGCTCTAGTGGAAGCAACATGGGGCTTAGGTGTATTGTGCACCTTAGGCCCTGACTTATCTGAATTAGGGGATAATTACAGTTTTTTCTTGGATTTGAAGTCCCCTTGGAACTTCCTTTTGTTAGGGTCGCCAACTTGAAGCACAAAATCTTTCTTTTTTGTCCTTATTCTTTCTTCTTCCTAGACACACATGGCGATTAAATCGCTCATGCTCTATTTTTCTTTCTGAGTATTGTAATTTATCTTAAATGCAGTGCACTCAGAAGGAAGAGAAGTCATAATAAAGTGGACTAGTAAACCATCGGATATCTCCATGTCCATACCCTTGAGCTTTCCAGCCATATCGGTCATTATCATAATATACTCTCTTATGCTGCTGGACCCATCATACTTAACAGATAAGAGCCTCTGGATTAAAGTACTGGTATAAACTTTAGTGGAGCCTTTGAATTTCTCCTCAACTGAAGCCAAATACTCCTTAGCATTTTTGGAATCAGGGATTGCTCCTCTGATCCCAATTGAGATAGAGGTCTTCATGATCATTAGTGACAGACAGTTGGACCGCTCCTATTTTTCAGCATTAGCATCGTAAGTTTTCTTATTCTCATCATAATTTTCCTCACCGTCGGTGGGGGAACAAGAGTGGTCACTCTTAACACATAGTCAAGGTCCAAAACTCCAAAGACAACATGAATTCTTTCTTTTCAAGTGGGGAAGTTGCTTCCCGTGAGCTGCTCAATATTGTCAATTGTGGTGGCAACATTCGAAGCGTTTATTGCTGAATATTAAAATATAGGGTAAAATTAGAAATAACATAAAGATGTATTGCATACAATTAACCCTACGTTGGTCTGATTAACAACATGCAAAACTACAGTTCTAATTCATATCACCGTTGGGTAGAAAATGAAAAAGAACTTAATAATTTAATATGACAACACACGACTACAAACAACGTTGGTCAGAATGTAATCATATACATACATAATGCCAAAGTAAAACATAAAATCTCTAATCAAAATATCTCGTTGGTTCAATTTTAATCAGAAACAAAACATAAAAAAGAGGTAATAATATATTATTATTGAGCAACAAATATTAATTAAAACAGTGCATAAATAAAAAGACTTAAAATCACTGTGAGGCAGGCTGCCAAAAAGGAATTCGGCCCAACAACCACTTGCGCAGCCCATTACCACTCTGCTGGCCCATTTCCACTCCGCCGCCTCGAAAGCCGCGACAGCCGTTGGATCTGATTGGCCAGCCGACGATCTATCCCGAGCGACATAAAATCCCGAATTGGCAAAACCCTAGCTCATTTCTCCCCTTCCTCCCGAAAAATCGAGCGTCGGCAGAGGCGCGCGCGCGGGGAGTAGCAGCGGCTCCGACGGCGATGGCGCAGGGGAGAGCACAAAGCGGCGGCTTGAAGCGGCGCGGAATGAGGCAGCGCGAGCGCGCCGCGCCGCGCGCCACGCGTCGCGACCGATGTCGCGCGATCGCGTCGTCGTCGCGCGCGCTACCGTCGAGTGGAGCTACGGTGGCGCTTGTGACCGGAGAGACTCCGGTGGTCTTCCAAAAACGTAAGTATTCACCGCATTTTAGTGTTTCGATTGGGTTTGAAAACTCGGGATTTCTTTAGGATTTCTTAAAATTTCTTAAGTCCCCTCCTTCTAAAGTGCTAAACCGAGCCACTAATCATTAGATCCGGGCAAGAACAAATTCGGTTGGGACTAATATGGGTTCAAAACGAGACTAGGGAGGCTCTGATACCAAATATGGGGATAAACTAAGGCTAAGCTTGATCTAGATGACATTAACCCTAGCTCAGTGAAGAACACCTAGCCTAATTCTTAGAGAGGAAGCGAGATTTGCATACCCGAACTTGAAGATGCCATTAGGCTTGTAGATCCATCAATGTAGAGCTGTCAGTGGTCGCAGAGGTGGCGTGTATGAGGCCGGCGGTGTCGCAGTGATGGCGGCAGACTTCGGTCTTCGCCCACCATAGCGCTCGTAGGAGATCGGTTTGTTGGGAGCTTCGTAGCCAAAACCACATGGTCAAAAGCCTACCAAGTCCCCTGTTTTTATGTAGAGCTAGATGAACAGGACCGAAACCAAACCGACTTGTTGGTTGTGCTCCTGATCAGGGCGCGAGTGGGACGTGGCCCTTGGAACTCGGGGTTGTTAGCCGAGATCAACCCAACAGTTTGAGATGGTCTACCGGAGCTGGTCGCTGCTGTCGTCGATGGTGGCCATCTGGGGCGGAGCCTCCGCCGCAGGGCTCTCTGGCCTCTCCGTCTTCAACGACAAGGTGCCTTCTCTCGCCGTCAGCTTGTTCTAATATTAGGGGGTAATTGTTTCATCCGATGCATCGTTTGCCTATACCTAATCTTTGACACGACAGCCTTTTCATGGATGTGCACGATCTCAGCAACGCTGCAATTCCCGCAGCTAAGAGTTTTATTGAAATCGTTGCAAGTTACTGTGAATCAGCCGGTCTCGATCGAATTTGGGGGCAACATAGAGCGACTCTTGTTATTTTTTTTTATTTTTATTTTGCCATCAAGCAGTTCTTGTCAGGCTGGGTGATTGGAAGCATTATTACAAATTGCATGCAGCATCTTTTTGCAAAATGGTGCTCGGATGGAGAATAGTTTCTTTTGAGGAGCAATGTGTTTACCAGTGGGGTTTGTGTGAGCCTTAAGGAGGGATTGCTGTTAACTACCGTGCAATGACATCGAGAGGGTTGGACTTGCTATTGGAGCAATGCTATACGACGAGCAATGCTATACGACGATTTCTTTATCGTCGTCGACTGTAGGCATAGTTCCCCTCTGCATTACTGCAGAGGATCCCGTCCGTGTGCTCACACAATAGCAAGTTTTGCTCTGTCAGTGATATTGCAAGTTTTGCTCTGTCAGTGATATTGCTTTAGCTTTGGAGATGCCAAAATCGAAGCTTTGTGGTTGGCCTCCTAGTATTAGTTGGAATGGGAAGCTTTTCAAAAGTTGAGGAGCTAATTGATGAAATTGAAAGAGAAGCAAGCTGGATTGTATCTTTGGAAATGAGCCAGAAACAGTGATGGAAGTTTTCCTGTAAGTACAGGGATCATATGCATCGTGTGAGGAATACAGTACTTGATTGTACATTTTATGAGAGTACAGGAACCTCCATCATCGTATTTTCCTGCTCCGTCCTTGCAAATTGCCCTTCTATGCAATTCTTTTAGCTCACAGTATGATACTATGGCGGAAACCACATGGTCTGTCTCATATCTATGTAGCGATCACAGACTAGAGAGTTGGCAAAAAAAATTATGATTTGGTCTGCAAAACTTAGTATGTCTGTCTTGTAAAGCAATGTACTTTACCCCTCATTAGTTACTTTCTTTTAATGCAGGGATAAACACACATTTTCCCTCTGCTTTTTACTAATGCATGCACATTTCTTTCAAGTGGGCCAAATCTGTCCCTGTGCTTTCAAAATTGGCGCACTTCAATCCCTTCATTATGTGTTCTATTGGAAGACGGCACCTGGTGGTGACGGGACATGGAGTGGAGCTGATTTAGCGCTACGTGCAGTTGACTAGGTTCCATGTGGTCTCCGTGGATTAGTGACAGGGAAAAGGAAAGGAGAGTGAATGAGAGAGGACAGCTTCGCAAGATGCTACGTCTGTTTCTTGCTATCCTATCATCGACACTTGTCAATTTCCCTTGAAAATTATTTTTAAAAAATGACTAAACTGAGATGTGTACGAAGACAGAGGGACGTATGGCTTGTTTAGTTGGTGCGCTCGATTCATACTTAGAAAAAGTGGTGTCTGAAAGTAGCTTGAAAAGTAGATGAATTTTTGCCTCGTCGGGCAAGCTTGGGGTATGGTGTTTGGTTGATGACTCGGACATGAAGAAAGCGTAAAATAAAAAAAATGTTTTGCCAATGAGAAAGCGTAAAACCATGAAATACGCTTCCGATAGAGAGCCTACGAGCGTGCTTCGCCGGTGGCGGAGGGACGGTGGTGAGGCGGTGTAGACCCCCCAAAATGGGTTGCTGGAGGGATGGGGGAGCCAGGGAGGCGGTGCCGCAACTCGGGCGGCACCGAGGCGGCCGGGCAGTGGCGCATGGTGGCCGACGACGGCGAAGGAAACGAGGCGACGGCACCCAGGTGGGAGAGTTAGTGGGAGCACGGGCATCAGGGAGATGAGGGGAGCTCACCTGACCGGTCAATGGAGGAGGAGGAGTTGCGAGGTAGTCCGACGACAAAGACCTAAGGCGGCGCGGACGACTCATCGTAGAGGCCGCAATTGGGTGAGGGAGAGCTCAATTTGAAGGTTGGGGAAGGACGGGGGATGTGTAGGGATGCTTCCGTGGGGAGGAATTGAAGCATGGCTTACTGGAGCAAGAGCAGCGACGATTGTGGCTGTTTTCGGTCGGACATGGAGAAGAAGGGGACACACGTTGCTCTAGCGGTGTAATCCCAAAATTAGTCGAGGGCTTTTGCTCGTGGGGTTATGGAACACGGCGTGACGCGGTCGACCGTGGAAGAGAACCGTCGTGGCGAGGAGGCGACACTTGGTGGAGAGGCAGAGGCGCTTGGGGAAGACAAAGGCGCGTGGGGAAGACGAAGGCGCTCCCAGGCATTCGATTTGGACGCCTGGGTCTGGATTCCACGCCTGGCAGGCATATGCGCCAAGGGTAGCAACCAAACGCCACCATGGCATGATCCCGACAGCGTCCTGGCCAGGCGAGCGGGTGCTAGGACGCAAACCAAACATACCCTTAGGCCCATTTTAAAGTAGAACTGGTAAAATACGCGTAGAATGGAAGTAGAGGGACCAAGAATGTATATATCACATTAAAGTGCAGCCATATGCTTCTGCCTTTTTTGTTTTTTAATTACATCTTGATCACATTTTGGCCCTTAATTATCTATACCGTTAGATAGTGAATGGTGGGATTAGAGGATTAGCCAAAAGTGTGTTTTATGAGAATTGCAGAGGTGCTAGCACTCACTAGTTATTAGTGGGGAGATGGAGCCATAGAGGTTTATGTAGGTAAATAGCAGAGATGATGTACTGAGGGTTTTTTTTTTTTTGGTTGTGTTGTTGTTGGGAGAGTGCCTACAGATGAATGGACCCATGATGGGTTTACTGCGGTGAATGTTAAATTTTGATGGGGTAGGGCCAGTATTTCATGATTTAGGATTTCTTCTGAGTAGCATGAACAATAAGTTCATTGTTTAAGTAACCTGGATGTGGCTTGAGATTCAGTTTGATGGACAAGTGTTGTGGTGGGCTGTGAAATTATGTCACATTGCAAATGTATTCCTAATCATTTATAAGGACAGCTGGATTTTGCTTTTGGCATCAGTTAGTTATTTGAACCTTTAATCTGTTTGTTTGTTTTGTGCTATCTTGCTACATTCGCAATTGTGCATTTCTTTTTAATAGTTTAATCAGAGTTTTCACAACTGTCGAACCAAATGAAATAAGACCTTATTTGATCGTTTTTAGCCGCTTAGCGGATGTTGGGAGGCCATCTAGCATTCACAAAGTCTAAATTGGGTACCAAAAGCCTAACAATCTCACATACTATAAGTTCTGCTCGTAAAATTAGTTCAAGATTTGTGTTTTTCCTTTGCAGTTGTGATGCTTTAAAGGTTTGTATGGTTTGCAGGAGAAATTTCAGAGCTATCTGTGACGCGAAGGCGAGAGAGGCTCCGGCAGCAGGACAGCCATGATGGCCAGTACCAATGGACCATATGGTTCTACCATGCTTTAAACAGGATATATTTTGGCGTCTACATCAAATAATTGTTACTCTAGTAGTCACTTTACTGTACGGCTTGATGAGCTTGTTTTCCAAGCTTGTCAAGGGCTCAAACCGTCATCTTCAGACGCATTTCGATCCATGTTTCAGAGTAAATAAACAGCCACGACGTCCATTGTTTTCGCCGTCATATTCATGACTTTCTGTGGCCAACTGGCGATGCATTCAGATTCAATTGAAATCTTACGTGTCTCTCTCCTGAAATTGGATGAACTTCCCACCGCGGCGACGACGACGACTACACACCCAGGACTTTGTATCTATCTATGATCTTGATCTGAACTGTTGCATTCTGACCTTAGCTGTGAAGTCCGACAGTTTTGGATAAGCAGGAATGATTGGGCTATTGGATTCGATGGCACGTTTCCATCAGCCGTGGACTTGCTCAGGTCTCCCCGCGGCCATGGAGCTCGTGCCGTGTATGTTAGATGGTGCGGCTGGTCGACGTGCAGGGCTGGTACTGATATGTTGCCATCGAATGATCAATGTATTTTAATATTCTCTTTCATATAGCAGAAAGAATCACCGGCCTCCAGGAGCCCCACGTCCCTTTTTTTTACGAAAAAAAAACCGTGCTTTTCGGAATCGTGTTGAGGTCCTCGGTTCGGGGACCAACAACTGTCGGATCATGATCATAGGGTCGGAATCGAGCGGGTGCACAACCATGGGATCGCGACTTTAAAACGGACGGCCCAGATCCGCCCGCCCCAGCTCCACGCCCCTAGCCCTAGGGTTACCCCTCCCACGCGTCACACTCGCCCGCCTCCTCCTCTTCGGCCGCAACGCCCCTGACGCCCCCTCCTACCCTTCGCCCGCCTCCTCCCTTTCTTCCCCTCTCCCCCGGTTCCGTTCCTGCCACCCCTCATTCTCACTGCACCGTACCCCCCTCCGCCTCGCCCGCGCCCCTCCGCATCACCGCCTCCCCCTTTCCTTCCCCTCTCCCCCAATTTCCTCCCTACCGACCCTAGGGTTACCCCTCCCGATCCTCCGCAGAGCTCACCGCCGCCTCCCGTCATCCTCGCTCTCACTCTCGCCCTTGGCCTCGCCCTCGCCGTCTCCACCCCTACCCCCACATGCCGCCCTTGCCTCGCCTCCTCCCCATCTCCTCCAGCCCCCACACGTCGCCCTCGTCGTCGCCTCCTCCCCATCTCTGCCCCTACCCCCACGCCCCTCCTCACCTACCTTGTTGTTGTCGTCGTCCCCGGGTTGCCACCCGACAGAACCTAGGTCGCCCTAGGTTGCGCCCCCGCTACCTCCTCTTCGACCGGCGATGCACAGGTTGCAGACATCAGGGATGGCGGAGGATAGAGGAGACTATGACGCTGGAGGGGATGCTGGCCGGTCTTTCCTTGGGCTAAAATCGTCGGCCTAGAGGGGTTCCACACGTGTTTCCTCGAACGCTGGGCGTCGCCATATATGGCGGCTGTCGGATTGGCGCATTGACTGGCCTCACATGCCACCGTACACTGGGCGGAGGGAGCAATGTGGTTATTCTTCATCTCGTTGTGTTTCTGTTCTGGTCGGCGTTGCATTCTTTGCTTCCTCGATAAGCCTCCAGTTCTCGCCGACACCTGTAGGTTTTGCTTCCCCTTTGTTATTGCGCTTGATTTGGCATATGTTCATTTCGACTCTTGCAGATGCTTGTGTTTCTGTTCTGGTCAATGTTGCATTCTTTGCTTCCTTGGTAAGCCTCCAGTTCTCGCCGACACCCGTAGGTTTTGCTTCCCCTTTGTTCTTGCACTTTATTTGCCATGTGTTCATCTCGACTCTTGTGGATGTTGTGCTTTACTTATTTCACTTGATGTTTGCTCGCGGTGCTCATCCTGGCACTTGTCCATGCTGCCTTGGTTTGTTTCCCTGCTAATTTGTCCTCTTTGCACCTACTAATATACAATGTATTAGCATAGAGTTATCTCTCGGCTTACTTACTTACATAGACATCCAGAGTATTCCATTGTATCAATCCCGCACTGATAGGTGTTGTTTTCCATACAGGACTGATAAGTGATGTTCTAGCCATGAAGAATACCTGGTCATTTTGTTATATGCATCTCGCGTGCATCACCAAAAGATTGTTCCCCACATCAATGTTGCGTCAATTGGTATTTTGGCCCTCAAAAGGCACTACTATGGATCATGCATCTCCTACGTAGTGTTTCCATGTGTATATACTCCTTGTTGACTCTATCTTAATTCTATGCTTTCCTTGGTCTTAGTCTACTGACGATTATGAAATCACTTCTCTTATTCTACACTGTTATGTTGCTTTGTTTCCCAAATGAGATCGCAATGTAAAGCCCACCAGACAAAAATAGTCTGCAGACATGATTATACCGGTGCAGCATAGCGTGCCCCTTGTCTTCCATGCTTTACAAACTTGTAGGCTAAATTTTCTTAATTCTGGTGATACCAACGCTCAATTCAATTGCATTTTCGAAGTTTATAATTATTTTTTGTGCATCTAATAGAGGGCCTTTTAGTTGTTGTATGGTAGGTGTCTTTTGATTTTTGTAGTTGGAATCTACATGGAGGGTTAAAACTATTGAAGTGTTAGAGGATCAGTTTTTTTTTCCTGTTTGCACTGACTCGCCATTTTTTCCATATCATAGCTACGCAGTGCTACATGTGACATTTAATGTTCTAATGTTTTAAACACGTTCTCTGCTTTTTCAGGGATTCAATACTTTATACTGTGGGGATGCTGTATTGGAGGTTCAGTCTTTGTGATGTTCATATTCAACTTTTGTCTGGGAAGTTGGCTTGGATTACTGTGAATTTTGCGATAGGTATGGTTACCTTGTGTTTGAGATACTTTTTTTTGTGACTTCACACAAGTATTCCTCCTATTGCAATTCTTTCTAGGTTCTAAACAACTAGGTACACTTTGTGAATCGCCTTGCAAGTGCCATGGTAATATGCGGCTTTTTGGTAGCATACTATAGGAAAAGTGGTTTTCTTAACCTTCCACTTTGATGGCCCAATACAGATAGTTCACGAGAATAAGCTGAAGATACACATTGGCTGACAAAATGAAACCGTGATAAAGTAGGTGTCATTCAAACAAAAAGGTGTTGCAGTTGATGCCATGCTACTTTTAATTGGAATTTTCTCCTTTGCAATAGCTTGTCCTCCGATTCTGTTTAGTTTTCACATTTTGTATGTATTATTTTCTCCTTTCTGAATGGGTTCGATGGACCGATGTCTATCTGATCAAATTTCCTAGTGGTAAGTATGCCATGGGGCTAAAAAGAAGCTCTCTTTTGGTCAGCAGCTATCCAAGAACTAGACTAGTCCTAATACGTGGAATCTTTTGTGTTTATCATGGTAATATGACGGGTTCTTATCATGGTAATATGACGGGTTCTTTTGTGTCCTTCTTTATCATACAGTGCTCATCCAGTATTACGTATTGTGGGCAGTATATATGTCTAATGATGATGTAGTATTTCTCAGTTTTCCATCACCTCAACGCAAAGCTTCTTACTCAGTGGATGACAAATACTGTGTCATCGTTAGGATTATGATATATTAATATTAATCCCTCAACACGTTTCATCGCACCACCTTGTTTATTTTCGTTGGGATTTCCCTTAGTGCCGTTGTTTATTATGTGATTTGATTTGATTTGATTTCGCCTGTATTTTTCATTTGTGCACAATCTATGCGGATTGCTAGGAATCCATACCGGATGCAGATCTTTGATTATGTAATTTGTCACTCTTTGATCCCTCAATCTGCTTTTTTATCCATGTGTTTTTTATACATGTATCTGAATTTTGTTCATCTGCACATATAATCTGTATGCTTGCTTGCATAGTATCTTTAGATGTTCAAAGCATTATCCAGATCGAGATAAGTACTTTTGTGCTTCTTTTGCTATATCCAGTGTTGTAGAAATAATAGATGCTTACCTATGCCATTACTCTTGGTAGATGGGATGTCACTCTCTGTATATTATGTAGCTTTACTTCCTGAAGGTGCTTTATAGAAAATGCAGGCAAAATTAGTTTTTTTATGTGTGGTGTGTGGTTTTTCTCCTATATTACTTATGACGTTAGCACATAAAGAGCTTTTAGCTTTATGTTTTTAGATTTGGTTGATCTACACTTCCAGCAGTTATTCATCTGTATAATGGATAAATCTGGTGTGGCGTCTTTTTAGTTATGGATCTTTTGTCTTCTTGTCATATATACAGTACCTTCTTTTAGTTCTTGCATGGTAATTTTTTTTATTTTGCCTACCTATTTGTGGCATGTTATGCTAGGCAGAACCTAATGGTACATCAGGATCCATTAGCTTGGTGTTAAGGATCAACCTTCTTTTGTTTTTATTTTGTCTGCTTTCTTCTGTACATAAAGAATTCTCAAAGCTAGAAAATCACACACTCATGACTGGGAAGCTATTTTAGAGCTAGATGCAAATAAGCAGATTCCTATACATGTTTGTATGCTTATAGCTTGCCTTAGTTGTTTTCGGCCATTTGTTGTCTACTTGCTCAGTCTTTTTTGTGGTTTTATGGTTAGCAAGCGATCACATCTACCTGTTTCGTTTCGTCGTCTTCTTTTTTTGCATGAACGCAGCGTAGCGTGTGACTCTTGCTAGTGCTATTTATGTCTGAACCATTGCCAATGCTTCTTGTTGGTTGCTTAACTAGGCGTGTAATCTGGTGCGTGACTGACACGTGGCCAGTCGGAGGGTTTTTTAGGGTACAAGGTACACCACACACCCCACTCACTGTACCACATATATCTCCCCAAGACGTGGCTTGTCTGCTCGGATCCGGATCCTCTGTATTACTTCAGAGATCTACTGTAGCAGCAGGAAATACGGCGATGCAGGATTTTACTGCAACGAAAATCACTGTAGCAAAACACTATAGTGATTGATCTGGACCTTCAATTTTTGCACGAACGGTGGAGATCGCTCATAATACCATGACACAGTAGATCCTCTGCATTGAATACTTCAATGCAGAGGATACCATTCATGTTTGCTCATGTCATATGTGCTCGCATGTATGTTTCCTCCACATGTCATAAATTCATTTGCTGCCAAATTTTGAGCCAGCCCACTGATTCTCGTTCGCCTAACCTCGAAGCAGTAAAACTGTAAAAAAAAAATCATAAAGTATTTACTAACTCCTTGCTCTTACACATCCCCCAATAGAGGTGGGAGTCGGGCCGTGGCACGCACGCACGCACGACAGCATTTGTGAGGCCACGGCGGCGCGCACAGCGAGCTCCGGTGGCGGCACACAGCTCGCTTCGAGAGCGCGCAGAGGAAGCAGCGTGACGCGGAGGAGGCAGACGGCAGGCCGGGGGCGCCTCGGGCAAGGGGGCGGCGAGACGGTGGCAGCAGAGGGCGATGAGGGTGGGGGAGGGGCGGCGAGGCAGAGGAAGACGAAGACGATGACGGGGACCGGATCGGGCGGTCGACACCATGGACAGGGAGACAACTGCGGATCCTTCTTCTCCTCGCCGCCATCGTCCTTCTTCTTATCTCCCCCATCGTCAGCCCATGAAGACAAAGGGTTGAGCCGCCGCTGGGGCCGCTTCGAGTTGAGGATGCATCCATGTCCAGCGAAGTTAGGTGTTGTGGCCGTCGCATAGAGCGGCTGCGACGCCGACGATGTCTGGTACATCGAGTTCTTCGGGCGAGCGGACATGCGGTGACACAGGTGTCGTAGAGTTGTGCTTGTATCATCAATCTGAGCGATGCCGACCACACGCAGAGCGGCTGCAATGGCTCCGACATCCAGTTCATTGATTTCTTCGTGCGGGCGGACACACGCCGGCAACGCGTGGCGACATCGTTGTCCTTGGGTGCCCCATTGCATGCGTGCTTTGTGTTTTCTCTGTTGAAGACGATGCTTGTGGGGGCCACCGCCAGGACCAAATCCAATAAATCGATGCCACATGGGCGGGGTGTCCATCTCCTAGTTTCTAACCAACTTGGTCTATGGTGCCAACCTTGCACGTGTAAAACTGAGTACATAGCTAGTGGTGTTCAAATAGGCGGCACAACCTAGCCCGGCTCCACCGGGACACAATTAGGCACGACACGACTAACCTAGCCAGATAATCGGGTTATGTTCCGATTGGTGGGTTCGCTCGCTAGCCCATGCACAATACGCTGAGCACACGGACTATGTCGACCTGGCCCGGCTACAATGCAGGCACGATTAGCCCGACTGCTGCCGCGCCCCACATCGGTCACGCTTGCATTAGCTGCACCCTGCTTCGACCGAGCGACTCCTCCGTGCCAGTCGCCGCCGTGCTGTGTTGTGCTTGGGTCGGGCCGAGCACGACCTGGCACTGTGCGTGCCATGCCAGCCCACTAGGTCAAGGACCGACCCAAGCATGACATGCCCGATCGAACTATGTTGGCCTAGCAACAATGTGGCTCGTGTCGTGCCTAAGCCGGACCAACGATCTTGTGCTTTGGGCTAGCCCGGGCGACACAGCCTATCTTACCTTCTCTATACGTAGGCAAGCAATGACTTTGCTTTGTGTAGTTTCTCAGTTGTATATCGATCAGTAGCAGTGATCGGTTTGGTATACAACTATACAAGATATCTCTATTATTATAGAAAACTTATTATTCCCATCCCACACTCCACACAAAGTCACTAAGAAAAAAAAGCTGAACTCTCTTTATCTTGTATATGATTGAATTTGCTTTGCACATTGACAATTGAAATCATTTTTTTAATAGTAGATTGCAACAACATGGAGGCACCCTAACAAGTTTGTTAAGAAACGCCACACCGGTTGAACTTGCCACTGGCTACGCTTAGGTGCCATGTGATTCATGGTTATCGAGTATGGCAGTGTAAAAAGCAACCTTTTTCTACTCTTTGATAGGCATACGAAGATCTAGAGGTGGTTTGGTTGATGCCCAAATTGAGTCAAGCCAAAATTTTGGTATAGCTAAAACCGGACAAAACCAAATATTGGCAAAAAGAATGTTGTTTGAATCATATCCAAGCCAAATTTTAGCGCTGAGCGATTTCCTGCTCTAGGATTGTCCGCATGTGACATTGGATTTCATTGTCGTTACCAAATTTTCATGACCATTACCAAATTTTAATATAAACCAAACAACAGTCAATTTTTATTGGTGTTACCAATATTTGGTTTGGTTTGCAAGGACAGTAAACCAAACAACCTCCTAGACCGCTCTGTGCCAATTTGCCAACCAGACATTTCATAGTTGGGTTTTTTCGTTTTATGACACTGCCTCACTTGCACTTTTGGTTTGTGCCACTCTTTTTTCGCTTATTCTTTCCATGCCACTGTTTCATGAATTTTCTTTGAAAATTGCTATTGCCGTCACCCTCCGGTACCCTAGAGCTGTAACGGTGCCGAGTGGTGTCAAGTCAAACCGTTTAACTAGGACAAATGACCGTTGATACCCTTTGAGCGATTATGAAAATGCCACTGGAATCTTGATGGTTTTAACAATTGCCATTGTCCTATATTTGCTGTTGGTGCTTGGAAGGAAAGTTCATGGAGGGAATTGTTGGCGCCAAATTTTGGCCATTGATATAAATCCTGAACTGAATGGATGAGGGAGAGAGGGAGACGCAATGGCTCAAAGTGGAGGCATGAGCCAATGTAGCTCAGGTAACTCGCAACACCCAAATAAGTCTATGTTTCGCTGCGATTGTGGCAGCAAAACAATGATATACAAATCCAATACTGATAAGAATCTGAACCGTGGGTTTTTGTGGTGTGCTAACTGGAAGGTGAGTTGATTCTTGAACACATAAAACTTTTCCTATTTTCCTGATATTTTTCCATTCTTTACTTTGATAACTGTCTTTTTTGTTCGTTTTGTCAGTCTGGGGTTGTGGATTTTATTTGTGGGAAGATTTGCGCGAGGCATATGTGAAGGAGATTGTAATGTAGTAATGGAGATGGAGAACTTATAGAAGAACCTGGAGAAGTTGAGCACTCACCTAGAAGCAATGGGTGTTGCTGAGGGCAATGTGCAAGAGTTGAAGGACAATATGCAAGAAGTAAGGAGAAATATGCAATAAATGAAGAGCAGTGTAGACAATATGAAACTAATATGCAATATTTTGCTTTGTTTCTGCATTTAGTCTGTTTTCCTAAATTTAAAGTAACTAGTTTGTAATTCATGCCTCTAGCACGAGCAAGTGCAATGTAGCAGTACTAGTATCTGCAATTTAATGGAGTGGAATCAATGTTGCCAATCATCTTTACCAGATTACGAGGGACTTGAATTTCCTCATCATCAAGGTTCACAGTTAGAGTTGGAGTGGATTCATTTGATGTCTGAGTTGGTTGACTAGATTCAGGGGGTTGTGTATCTGTGGCTGGAGGGGTGCAAGGTATACATTCAATCAGTAGTGGTTGTAGCTGTTGCCCTGCTTCTTTCATTTTGGATGCAGGTTTCCTCTTTTTTTTTTCCATTTCTCTAGACTAGATACTACTGCAAATGGCCCAACAAAGTCCACAATGTTAACACTAATATTCACAAAGTGTTTATTCTTATGCATGTTGAAAGCTCTTACTAAGTCTTCATCAGCATGTAAAGCATCATATTCATCACAACCATTAGTCTTGAATACCATGTTAGCCAATTATTTGGAGCCCCACTTAAATTCCCAAAAGATGTCTTCAGTTAGATGAGTAAGTGAATTCATCGTGTGATCAATAGTCAGATTTAACAACTTCCCCTTCCGCCACACCATTGGTTCATTATTTGGCTTGTTAAGATAAGTACCAACCCAAATTGCTAGCCTCATCGCATTATCAGGATCCATCCTACAAATTAGAGCTACAATTTACTACTTGCGCAAGGGAAATACACTACCAAATACAATATTTTCCCATGGCCAAACAGAGCAACGTTACCAAATCTTTAGTGTTCCCACGACCAAAGAGAGGACGAGGAGGCGAAGAACAACAAAGCAGGAGGGAAGCGCAGTGAGACGCACTTACCCAGGAGGAACCCACGAACTATCGATGCGTCGATCCGCTGCTCCAGATCCTCAATCTGCATCCTTTTCTTCTAGATCCGCTGCTCTAGATCCTTAATCCATGCCCTTCCTTCTCAGGCTATGTTCTTACTGCGGCTTGAAGGCAATGGATTTGGACTAGGGTTGTGGTTCCATTCCGACTGCCATTGCTAGGGTTTTTTGGAGGCTTGGCTCGGGTGAGTAAAGAGTAGGAGGAAAGTAAGAGAGGGATACGAGGGCATGATGGGGAAATAGACATGTCTCAGACGGAGAGAGAGAGAGTCAAATGGTTTGACTCGACGCCGTTATAACTCCAGGGTGCCGGAGGCTGACGGTAGTGGCAGTTCCCGATTTTTTTTTGCAAAGTAGTGACATATAAAGAATAAGTGAAAAAAGAATGGTACGGACAGAAAAAGTAAGTGAGGCAATGGCATGAAATGAAACTATACTTCATAGTTTGTTGGTACAATCACGAACTATGGCATAGAAAATGAAATTGATGCAGTGAATAATACCTGTTCTTGAAAGAAGCGAGTGTCGAGGCCCTCCTAATTCTGTCGACTGCATAGTACGTTTGAGCCTGGAGCTGAGCAGTGCCATGTTTCTACTGTTCGCTTTCCTCTCCTGAAAAATAAGCGCTGATAATGACAGGAAACTTTGGAAAATACTACATCAGGTATAGCTAAATGAGCCATGGATTACACATGCTCCATATTGTTTCGGCGTCTATGCACCTTTTGGAGAAAAGCTTATGCTAACGCTCTTCGATTAAAGTTAACCTCAGCTTTGAGGAAGTGTGTTACACGATTTAGGTTAAGGTTCGCACAATCTATGCTTCCCAACATAATATTTTTTTTAAGAAAAAACACCTACTGACATGGCTCCACTGCCCTGAGCTCTATCTGAGAACAAATTCATAGTGCAGATCAAACTTGTCAATACCGTACCGGAGGCCATACCGGTTTGGTTCTTGGAATGATACATTCCAGTACCGGTCCATACCGATGTACCGTTTCAGATTTAATATAATAATACGAGTATATATATTTATAAGTGTATATTTGTTTAATTATATGCACACCAAATACCGCTTGTAGTATTATTCCACATACATAGTACTACTATCAAATATAACTTATAGTTCAATAGACGGTATTATCAATTCCACCGGCATGGCCGGTATTGACCGGTATCGAGCCAGTATGATCGGTATTTAAGCCGGTACAGTACGTAGAGCTACTTTGTACCGGTTTAGACAATGGTATGGTACGTACTAACCGGTATGGCCGGTACCGATACAATATTGATAACTATGGTGGTTTAGATGGCGTATGGTATGTACCGGCCAGTATGGCCGGTACCGATACAATATTGATAACTATGCAGATTCCACTTGATAAGAATAATTTATTATAGCAGTCAATATTAATTAACAAACATAAACCTTCATGCATGTGATTTCAAAATGGCCCACCTCATAGGTCACGCCAATAAAACAAGACCTTTTGGCTTAAATGACACTATTTGCACACGAAATAGCAAATCTAGCCCCTCCAGAGATCAAAGACAGAAATAGTACCGCGGACTCGTTGGCAGGCGACATGTATCCTCGTCCACACCACGGGTACTCGAACCCCTTGTCCCCTCTCCTAGAGAGGGGACTTCCTCGAACATGCGCAGCGAGGGGACTTCCTCGTACTGCTAATTAATTACGATTAAATTAATTAGGATTAAATAATTAGAACTAATTAACTACGACTAATTGATTATGAATAAGTAGTTATGACTAAATTAATTACGACTAATTAATCATGACTAAATTGATTAGGACTAATTAATTTTAACTAATTAATTATGGCCATTAATTATAACTAAATAATTACAAATAATTAATTACATGGGTTAATTAATTAACCCATTGTGTAATTATTTAGCCATGTAATTACCCCCCATCGTGTAATTAATTCCACAGGTTTAATTAATTAATCCTTGTCCGCGCCACGGGTTAATTAATCCTCGTCCACGTCACGGTGGGGACTTCCCTCGTACGGTTAGTTAATTAATTAATTACATGGGTAATTAAAGCAAGATTAATTACCCATGTAATTAATTAATTAACTAACCGTACGACGAAAGTCCCCACCTTGGTGCGAACGAGGATTAATTAATCCATGGCGCGGATGAGGATTAATTAATTGGGATAATTAAGATTTTGCCATCCGATTAATTAATCCATGGCGCGGATGAGGATTAATTAATTGGGATAATTAAGATTTTGCCATCCAATAGAATGACCTTCTCACATTTGCCAATATGTAGATCGTAATCCTTTATTTGCCACTCTATACAATTTCTAACTATTCTTTTGCCACTTTGGACTTTTTAATTCCTTTTTCGTTTTTCAGGCCAGTGAAAAGACCGGAATGTCCTCCTCAACTCCTTCTTCCTCTCCTGGTGGTGCCTAATTCCTTGCTTTTCTCCCCAACTCCTTCCTCTCCCCTTCTTCGTCTCCACCTCCTCCACCTATGCCGCCTGCTCCTCCTGGTGGTGCCGTTGGCCCGCCTCCTCCTGCCCTGTTCGGTCCTGGCGCCTCCCTGCTGCCACCGCCTGCGCCCTCGCCTGGCCCAGCTCTAGCTGCCGGCTGTGCTGCTCGGTCTTGGCCGCCTCCTTGCACCGCCCGACTCCGGCTCCCTCGTCGCTCGTCGACCCGGCCACCAGTGCCTCCCTCGGCTCGGCTTGCTTGGCCCATTGCCTCCTGCGCTGCGCTCGCCGACCACGGCGCTCGAGCTGCGCCTCCTCGGCTCGCTGCGCGCGTGCTCGAGCGGCTTCTGGTCTCCACCGCCTCCGTGTTTGGGCTTCCGCTCGCCTCCAGCTTCCTCATGCGGCCGAGTGCGGCCAGGGCTTCATTGCGCCCGGCGCTGCTGGGATCTGCCGGCTCAGCGCCAGTCTTTGGGTTTCACGCCTCCGGCGTTGGCGTCTTCGAGCCGGCGGCCTCGCCTCGCCGAGCGCCTTTGGGTCTCCCGCACCACCTCGCCGTGCGCCTCCGAGTGCGCCGCTTGCCCGAGTTCATCTTAGTTCTTGTAATTGGACCCAGGGGCATTTCGGTAACTTCCAGTGAGGGTAATTGGACTGAAAAACGGAAAAGGAGTTAAAAAGTCCAAAGTGGCAAAAAGAATGATTGGAAATTGTATAGAGTGGCGAATAAATGATTACAATCTACATAGTGGCAAATGTGAGAAGGCCATTCTATTGGGTGGCAAAATCTTAATTGTCCCTAATTAATTAAACCTGTGCAATTAATTACATGACTAAATAATTACATAGTGGGGGTTAATTAATTAACCAGTGTAATTAATTAGCCAGAATTATTTAGTCATAATTAATTAGTTATAATTAATTAGTCATAATTAATTAATCCTAATCAATTTAGTCGTGGTTAATTAGCCGTAATTAATTTAGTCATAGCTAATTATTCATAATTAATTAGTCATAGTTAGTTAGTCGTAGTTAATTATTTGTAATTAGTTAGTCCTAATTATTTAGTAATAATCAATTTAATCATAATTAATTAGCACTACAAGGGAAGTCCCCTCTCCAGAAGAGAGGGGCGTGGACACATGTCGGAAGTCTCTTCTCTAGGTGAGGGGACGAGGGGGTCCGAGCACCTATGGTGCTGATGAGGACACATGTCGCATACCGACGAGTGCGGTGCTATTTTTGGTTTTGATCTCCGGAGAGCGCTAGATTTGCTATTTCTTGTGTAAACAGTGTCATTTAAGCCAAAAACTCATAAAACAAGACAGGTATGTGAGATGATTGTTGGCACATGCTTCACTGAAATCTCAAGTACTCCTCGCTCTATTACAGATGCTCTAAGAATGACCAGAGCTGAGCTTCATGCAATCCAGGCAGCGGCCCACATTCGTTTTGACATCATTATATGCATAGTTAAGAAGCTAGTAGCTTATAATATATATTAGGTTAAAAAATCAATAGTTTTGCCCCTTTAATCCATCATTTTTTAAGTTTAAAACTTTTTTTTTTTATGTTGATGCTTATCTTTATAAACGGCCCTCTTGATTTTTTGTCTAGTTCCGCAACTGAGAACGACCATACACCAATAATCAATCCACGCAGGGCTGCATAAGCGCGAGGTCGTGGGTTTGATCCCTACTTACACAAGGGGTGAAATCGCCCTTTCTAAAACACACACAGCAGTAATCGACCCACGTTTTGTAGGTCTTACATGAAAATTATGAGATGAGGATCTAAGACATCTCAATTCTCAACCTTCCTCGGCTACATCTTCTAGTCCCCGTTACACTACACAACAAATGGTCTTGTTAACCGTTGCATAGTTCAGCTGGTGTGGCATCTGCACTCTTCGGACAAAGTTCGATGCACTCTAATCTAAAATTGAATTGGTCATTATGTGGATTTTCCGGTTACAACACGTAGATTGTGGGCGTTAAAGATGACTAATCAGCTTATCTTATCAACAAATTATTCCAACCAGAAAATGTTGTTAGATAATCGATATCGTAGTCGAGAGACAACAAATCCAATCACACAATGAACACCAAATAGACAAAATATATAGATGATATCTAATATATTTATTCATTTATCTGTATCTTGTATATAAAGATCCTCATATTTATAGTTTAAAAAGACAAAAATCCTTAAAAGACGATTTAGATCAAAACTCAGGAGCGATTACTCGAACTACGTTTTTTCTATAGTGGGTAATACCTTGAAACTCAGTGTATTCGGAGTGGGAAAAGGCAAATGAATCTCTATCAACTCCAAAGACAGATTGTTCCATCATTTATGGAGTTTTGGTGTTTGGTTTGTTTTATTCTTTTCCAGTGGGCATAAACACGCCTTAGTCTTTTTTTCCCCAATAATTAGGTTAAGTAACGAAGCTCACGGACTCCCAGCTCTCACGGTCCCACGCTACTAGGAGTCCGCGTCACACACGCAACTACGTAGCGAACCATCCGTACGATCCCAATCATACGGCCGACATGGCAGTACAGCAATCCACACGTGGACGCCTCAACGGTCAAGATCCAGACCGTCCGTCACTCCAATCCCAACAAAACCGACGGTCCCGATCTGCTGGTCCCTGCCGTTTCCCAGCCGTTACGGCGGTCTGAAGGAACCTCACCCCGCGCGCCGGCGCCACTAACCCGAACACCAGACACGAAACCGATCCAGCCCTTACCCGCCAACGCGGCAGAATAATCAGTCTTTAACCAATGGGATCTCTCGACGCCTCGCTGTCGAACCCCGCCTCCCCGCACCGGATCCCGCGGCGCAAGCCTTATCTACGCTCCACCAAAGCGCCACGTCCACACGCGAGTCCCACCAGCCGCCGACTCCTGGTCCCCCCAAGTCATTCACCCACGGAACTTACCCGCCACGCGGGCCCACCACCCGCACCCGCAAGCAATCCTTGACCCGTCTCGCCTCGCCTCGCCTCGCCTCGCCTCTACACAGTTCGGTTCGGGCTCGGCTGCCATAAAGATCCTCCTCGTCTCCCACCTCTCGCCATCTTCCCCTCGCGAAAATTTCTATTCTATTATATTCTCCCGTACGGAACAGCAGTGCTCCTAGTTCCCATCGACACGACGCGCGTGCTGCCGTAGCGGGCATGGCGGACTCACCGGTGGAGCTGCCGGGCCGGCTCGCCATACTGCCGTTCCGCAACAAGGTGCTCCTCCCCGGCGCCATCGTGCGGATCCGCTGCACCAACCCCAGCAGGTGAGCGGGCGCCGGCACCCTCGAGAAATTCCGCGGCGCCGATTAGCGGTATAGGGTTCGTGTTTGGGTTTTGAGGGGTTAATTTGTTGTGCTCTAGGCGGATTGGGCGCGGGGGGTGTGGTGGTGGTTTGAGTGGATTGGCCGTCGTTAGGTTTTCGCTGCGTAGCAATCACTAGGCGTGTAGTGTTGGGGTTAGGTGTTGCCTCAGCTAGCTTACTCCAAATTCGCGAGGCGTTCTGCTTGAATTTTGGAGTCCTTGTGTGTATTTGTGTAGCTCAAGTATAATTTGGTTTATCTGCTTCTACTGTAGTAGCCGCCGCTTTTGTTGGTTTTTTTATAAGATAATTTCGTTTCTGATGTGAAAATTATTTTCGGTGCAATTTGATGCTCTCGTTGAATTCAAGGTGGTGTTTTGAGCGGGTTGGTTGCTTTACGCTTGACTAATTCAGCTTCCAATTACCCACCTTTCGTCGAGCGTTCGGATTTTCTAGGTGTGGTTTGGCCAGTCGTGGTTCTGCTTAGCTTGGGGTTATTGGAAATTTTCATGGTGTAGGTGTAGGGTAGCTTACTAGTGTGTATTGACTCGGTGGGAGGGAATAATTGCGCCTTTGGTTTGGATTTTGACTTGGGTTGTGACTTCATCAATACGATTGTTTTGGCCTGCAGTGTGAAGCTGGTGGAGCAGGAGCTTTGGCAGCGGGAAGAGAAGGGTCTGATCGGGGTACTTCCCGTGCGGGACTCAGAGGCTGCAGCTGTTGGTTCACTGCTTTCTCCTGGTGAGATAAAGCCTTCAGCTTCTAATTTGGTTATACTAGCAATTGGTGGGCATTACGGACCTGTAGTTCCTTACTGGAGTTGTTATTGCTCTTATAGGTGTGGGCGGTGATTCAGGTGAAGGAGGCAGCAAGGCGCCTGGTGGCTCTGCGGGAGAGTCGACGAAGCAGGATGCAAAGAGCGGGAAGGAGCCCGTTCACTGGCACAGCCGGTGCGTATCAGTGTTTGCTAATCTAACGCCTTTTGATATGCCTGTATTATATCCATGAACCAGGTTCCATAGATAAAAAGCCTTCAAATATGTCATTAATAAAGCAGAAAAAGATGTGCTTGATCACTAAAGGGTGTTAATCTAGTCTTCAGTTAGGTGGCTTGACATGGAGTGGGCTGTTGGCAAATATGGCCATCTGATGCAATATTGCTTTCTACATTCTATGAAATGTGAAAAATAGATGAAAGCAAATGGTTTCTGCTTTATGTATTTGGCTACTTATGCTGTGTGTGCGCTAGTGCAGCGACGCATATGCCTGCAGTGGCCTTGGATAAAGTAAGGATACTAAGATAGGTTGGTAATGAGCAAATCTTCTTCGACACAGTTATCTCATTGCAGGAACTATTGGCTATTGCACATTTTCTATTAATGAGCTGAGCCAGAGGAGGGTGCATTTTACATACATATACCCATACTTGTAGCTCAATGTTGTTTTTTGTATCCTCAAGGTTTCAGATGTTCCCCCTTTGTTGTTTGTTATTCTGTTGGTGCTTCAGCTTCACATATCCGGCATGTGATAGATTAGCATTTATAGCTCCATATCCACATGTTTTCCAATTATGGACTGTTTGAAATCAAGATACTTCTATTGTTCTTGTGACAACTTACCATCCTCCGTCTAATTTTCCAGTCCTTGCGCGCACTGAATGCACCAGTCCATGTTTTCAATTTGTTTCTCAACCTACTATCCCCTAGAAAAGGTTACGTGCACCATGTACTTTGTGATCTCCAGCTATACCTTCAGCTATTCCCTCATGAATATTGTAGTCTTGTAGTGTTTCCCTACCTTATGCATTTTTTAATCCAACTTGGTCTTCACTTTTGCTCTCCCTCCATGTATAGGGGAGTTGCTGCTAGAGCTTTGCACCTTTCGAGAGGGGTGGAGAAACCAAGTGGAAGGGTTACATACATTGTTGTTTTGGAAGGTTTATGTAGGTTCAGTGTTGAAGAACTCAGTGCAAGAGGGTCATATCATGTCGCCCGTGTTTCACGTCTTGACATGACAAAGATTGGTAAGGCCATTTTTGTTAAAAAGAAAATATTGTTCTCTCTCTCTCTCTCTCTCTCTCTCTCTCTATTTTCCTACACAACCATCATGATAAGTTTGTAGCTGCTTTCACTCCACACAGATGCATCATTTTCTTTCTGAATTTGGTACCTCCTTCCTGATGATTGGTAATTTGTTTTTATGTTGGTGGTTTGGTAGTATAGTATAGTTTCTTCTCGTGGCATCCTTTATTATCTGATGGCGTATCTAAAGATGCTGCTTTCCTTGAGAACTATGTAATTAGTTATCTGCTTCGCCTTTTACTATTCACTTGATATTATATTCTGACACTTACATTACAAATGCTTCTGCAAAATTTGCTAGAGTTGGAGCAGGCAGAGCAAGACCCAGATCTCATTGCTCTTTCTAGGCAATTTAAAGCTACTGGCATGGAACTAATTTCCGTTCTTGAGCAGGTAAAGAACTCAATTAGAAC
The DNA here is from genome assembly GCA_036346255.1 of Ampelocalamus luodianensis. Classification (NCBI taxonomy): domain Eukaryota; kingdom Viridiplantae; phylum Streptophyta; class Magnoliopsida; order Poales; family Poaceae; genus Ampelocalamus; species Ampelocalamus luodianensis. Next base: position 95,525,678 of record CM070634.1, on the reverse strand, counting down.
TTTATATCTTTTATCTACTGTTAGATTTCAAGTTTTGGTTGGTTTATGATTGTACTGAGCAAGAGGAAGATTTATTTCTTTAGTGTCTATCAACACCACAAACTGTCTTTGTGTGATCCGCAATGTTTGTCTTTTATGTTAGTGAAATTACCAGTGAGCCTTTTCTTACCATGTTCCTGTTGTTTCTGACTGCAGAAACAGAAAACGGTTGGTAGGACTAAGGTGCTGCTTGAGACGGTTCCTGTATACAGGCTAGCTGATATTTTTGTTGCTAGCTTTGAAATAAGCTTTGAGGAGCAGCTTTCTATGCTGGATTCAGTTGACTTGAAAGCTAGGCTTTCCAAGGCAACTGAACTTGTAGACAGGCACCTGCAGGTGAAGAAACCTTGTAGTTTGTTGAATTAATAATTGATGTTTTAAGGTTCCTCTACTTTAATAAGTTCATTTTCTATGATTTAGGCATTTAGTAATTTTTTAATTTGATTATTTTTCTTGCGATGGACAGTCAATTCTTGTAGCTGAGAAAATAACGCAAAAGGTTGAGGGTCAGCTGTCAAAGTCCCAGAAAGAATTTCTGTTGCGCCAGCAGGTTTGTTTATTCATGTTATTTTCCATGCTTGAAGTTCCAGGATTGTTGAGCTGTTGATATATGCTAGTTAGAGTTCGCGCTGGTGACCAACTGTAAATTACATTTTGGCATGCTTGTATTTTTGGATAGTTTGTAAGTATGCATAAGATGGAAATACCCCTTTTCGTATAGAGTATTATATCCTGTCGGAGTTAAGCAACTTTGGTTCCCATGACCTTTTTTGTGGCGTATAGTTCTGTTTCCAATATGCTAATGACCATGTTAATTTTGCAGATGAGGGCTATCAAAGAGGAACTTGGTGACAATGATGATGATGAAGATGATGTAGCTGCATTGGAAAGGAAGATGCAGAACGCAGGAATGCCTGCTAATATTTGGAAGCACGCTCAAAGGGAGTTGAGGTAACTTATCCTATCATTTCCATCTCTATGTGCATACATGTGATACTGGAGGTTTGTATATCTACTTACCTAGCTAGCCTTTGTTTGCAGGCGCCTAAGAAAGATGCAACCTCAGCAACCTGGATATAGTAGCTCTCGAGCTTATTTGGAGCTTCTTGCTGACCTTCCTTGGCAAAAAGTCAGTGAAGAAAGGGAACTTGACCTTAGAGCTGCAAAGGAGAGTCTTGACCGTGATCATTACGGGCTGACCAAAGTTAAGCAGAGGATTATTGAGTACCTGGCTGTTCGCAAGGTTGGTAATTTGCCTTGTGCATAATCTTCTTGTGTGCCTATCCTGGTTAATTTATCTCTTATCTCATGGAGATGTGTTAATTTGCTCGCAGCTCAAACCTGATGCCAGAGGTCCAGTGCTGTGTTTTGTGGGACCACCTGGTGTTGGGAAGACATCATTGGCTTCATCCATAGCAAAGGCCCTAAATAGGAAGTTCATTAGAATCTCTCTTGGTGGTGTAAAGGATGAGGCTGATATTAGGGGCCACCGAAGAACGTACATTGGTAGCATGCCAGGGCGCCTCATTGATGGACTAAAGGTTTAATCCAATTCTATTTCTCATTTCAGAGCAACTTATTTTTTGCCTGGCAATATTAATGGGAGAATCAATTGTGCTGTACTTATTCATACCTATTTTCTCCCTTATAAACTATTTGTTTTTCTAATCTACTTAGTCTTGGATTAATAGTTTGACAGCCGTCACAACAAGTTTCCTGCTGTTAACTCCCAGTTATTTTCTGTTGAATGACCTTGAGTACCATCGATTCATAATATAACTAGCAGGTTTAGATATGATTTTGATCATCCCAAGAAAATATTTGATTTAATTTATTTGTAGACCAACTCATGCTCATGTTCTGTTCGTAAAAAAATGCAGAGAGTATCCGTCAGTAACCCAGTGATGCTTCTTGACGAAATTGACAAGACTGGTTCTGATGTACGTGGGGATCCGGCATCAGCACTGCTTGAAGTTCTTGACCCTGAGCAGAATAAGACATTCAATGACCAGTATCCTTTCGTTTTTTTCTGTATAATAAGTGCATCTTATATGATTAATTGGTTGGTTTCTTAATGAAATCGAGTCTTAGTCCTTTTTATCTAAAAAAGTGTTTGTACGATTACGCACATAATTCAGGGCTATATTTTTTGGATATCTTTTTACCGCCATGTCTCCTATTGTGAGGAATGAGGATTGCAGATTTAGTTGAATAATTTCAATATGCAGTCTTCCATTGTTTCTAAGAGGCTAAGTTCTATACAATTGCCTGATCTACTATCTATAATTTATATATTTAAATTTCCTTAACATATTTTTACCAGCTATTTGAATGTTCCATTTGACCTGTCAAAGGTCATATTTGTTACAACTGCCAACAGGATGCAACCTATCCCCCCTCCTCTGTTAGATAGGATGGAAGTCATTGAGCTACCAGGCTACACACCTGAAGAGAAGCTAAAAATAGCCATGAAACATCTCATACCAAGGGTATTGGAACAGCATGGCTTGAGCTCCACGTATCTTCAGATCCCTGAGGTATGACACAAGTGTTGTTTCCTGCTGTACCTTTCTATTAAGTTGCATGCACCAACCAATTCACCCAAAAACTTAAGTTGATGAGGAAAGGTGGACAATTTACTTATACTTCAACACTCCCCCTCACGTGTAGGCTCCCTCAGGCCTAAGACGTGGAATAGAAGTGAGCTGCAATTATTATTTTTTAATTGCACCAACCGGGTCTTGAACTCAAGACCTCTTGGCTCTGATACCATATTAAGTTGCATGCACCAACCAATTCACCCAAAAACTTAAGTTGATGAGGAAAGGTGGACAATTCACTTATACTTCAACACTTTCCTTGTCTGTGAACTGTTTCATTTGGGTATCCCATAATAAAAAAAAATGTCTAATTTGGTCAAAACGCATTGCAATAGTAACAAATGCTCTTGTCAAAATGCGTTTGCTACATAATTACTGAGTTTACTGAAAGAAATCTAGACAAGAAGGTGGATGGTGCTTTTATTCTTCCTTTGGCAATAAAGCTGAAGTGCTTTAATGGCCAAGACAAGGGCTCTTAACTCAGTTTTGTAGTGGCACTCGCAGTGTACTTGTGCTTGAGAGGCGTGCTATTCTGTTCATGGTGATAAATACATTAACAAAATTGCAGTGTATGTTTGGAGGCAAGATACCGTTGTGTTTACCGTGAAGTGATGTTCTGAGTGTTGTTATATAGTCAATATACTGGAAAATCCAATAGTTGATTTTTGATTGTCGCCGTTATTTAACAATGCAAAGAGGGGATGACAAGTTTTTTTTAGCTCCTTTGATCACAAATTGGAAAATGGAATTGCTTATCATCCACATTTTACCATGCACAAGCCTTCAACTTCTTGTGTTTTACAAAATAATAGAATTGATTTCGTTATCTGCCTTACAACAGTAGGTACAATAGACTACTTTTATATCTTCCCATTTATATGTTGTCGTTTGCTTCAATTTGAGTAATTACTATTGAATTGCATGCACCAACCAGTTCACTCAAAAGCTTAAGCTGATGAGGAAAGGTGTGACAATTCACTTATACTTCAACACTTCCCCTCACGTGTAGGCTCCTTTAGACCTAAGACGTGGAATAGAAGTGGGTTGCAATTATTATTTTTAATTGCACCAACCAGGTCTTGAACTCAAGACCTCTTGGCTCTGATACCATGTTATGAATATTGTGTGTATATTGAAGAGGCCCAACAGGCAATATATATAGAGTACACAAGGGTACAGATAAGGAAATATAAAAGACTCCCTATTCTATCTCTAACATATCTCTAACACCCCCCGCAAATGCAAAGCATATGCAATAGCATTGCATTTGCAAAGGGTTGATACTAAAATATGGAAAATCCAAAGTCCGAGTCTTGATAAATGTCGTCGTAGCATGCAGCTCTTGGAAAATGTCGATAAAAGATCTCCTCCCATCCGTGGTTCCGAAACAGCCCATAAAACACAATGTGTAGGAGCAAAGTCGACCGCGACAACATGACGAAGAAGATGATGAAACCGACAAAAAGATAAAATTGTCAAGTCGAATAAGAATAGATAGAAACACGGCGGCGCGGATCGAAGCCCAAGGCGGCGGCGGCGCGGTACGGGAAGTGCAGCGAGATCACGATTGCAGGAAGCGCGCAGACGCGCGGTGCGGAAGCGCAACGAGACGCGAGAGAGCACAAGAAGCGCAGCGGATGCACGGTGCAAAATAAGCGCGACGCAATGCACAAGAAGCGCAACGAGCGCGATGCGGAAGAAGCGCGACGCAATGCACAAAAAGTACACGGAGACGCAGATGCGAAAGAAGCGCGCGCCTTAAAAGCGAGCGACGGATCTGCGGTTGAAGAAAAGAACAATGCGCTTTGCCATGCAAAAGAAATTCCTATGCTTTTACGACGGACAATAAATTTGTGGACTCGCATGGCTTAGACGAACTCGGAGATAAAATGGTACGAACTTGGATGAACGCAGCAGAATAAGCGACACAAAAAAAAAAAAGCGAAGGATAACTAGCGACCGCGAGCGGTAGAATAGCTAGCACGGGAAGAATGGCTAGCGATCGGCCACGACGACATGACATGAAGCGATCGAACCATCATCAAGTCTCCAACCATTAGCACCCAATAAAAACGTAAAGCCCAAGTGAGTAGCGACTCATTGCTTCTCAATAAAACACTCTTCAATGCAAGCACGTGTAGAAGATACTAGCAAAACTCGTCCGATCACAAGGCGATAAAAGTCAATCTCCGCCAACCACATAGTAAAAGCGCCATTGAAGAAGCGGCTGGAGCACCGATTGAAGACTTTAAGTATCGATAGCGGCAAAAGCGATTGGAATCCTCGATAGCGACAAAAGCCATCCAATCGGGACAAAGAGGAGATCGGGAGAAGCAGTCGCCGCCAAACACGGCGCGATTCGAGTCCTCTGCGGGGAAGCGGCCGCGTCGAGCATGGCGATATGGGCGGAGGCGGTGATACGGGCGTGGCATGCGGCGATGAGGCCCGGTCGCCGAGCGCGAGGAGGCACCGGCGCTCGTCTTCGGCGGCGTCGGAGAGTCGATCGAAGAGCTCTTCGCGGAGAGGATCGAGGCGCGAGCGAGAAGCTTCGGGAGACATGCCGAATCAAGCGGATCCGGCGACAACGAGACTTCGGGCGATCCGGCGAAACTTCGGGTGGCGGCGTCGGCGGTCTGGACCACAGCGATCCAAGAAGACCTGGCGCGTACCGGTTGATGAGGCGGCGGGCTCAGCGAGCTCACGGTGGCGGCAGGAGGTGCAGTTGGCGGCGGCTCGGGCTCGTCGGCCGTGTGGCAAGCGACATCGGCCGGCGATGATGCGACTCGGGCGACACAGCGTGAAGAAGCACGAATCCGACGAAGGTGGCGGATCCGCGGTGGCGCCGGATCGCGGCGGAAGACTAGCGGTGGCAAGCCGACGCGATCGAAAACCGGCGACGCGAGCCGCCCGGGCGAGCTCTCCGGGGCGTGAAAGCCGGCGGCGGTCTAGGAGCGCGGCGGCGCTCTGATAACCCTAACTCTAACCTTTGCTCTGATACCATGTTAAATTGCATGCACCAACCAGTTCACTCAAAAGCTTAAGCTGATGAGGAAAGGTGTGACAATTCACTTATACTTCAACAATTACTAAAATTCTTGAGTAATTCATCCCACCTTGGTTTGTTCCATTCATCTGTCCAGGCTATGGTCAAACTCATCATCGAGAGATACACACGAGAAGCTGGTGTACGTAATCTTGAGCGGAACCTAGCTGCATTGGCCCGTGCAGCTGCTGTCAAGGTTGCAGAGCAAGATAGTACACTTAGACTTGGCAAGGAAATACAGCCAATAACTACGACTCTACTGGACTCGAGGCTTGCTGATGGTGGTGAAGTTGAAATGGAAGTTATTCCTATGGGACAGGACATATCAAATACTTACGAAAATCCATCGCCTATGCTTGTTGATGAGGCTATGGTAGAAAAAGTGCTTGGGGTATGCTACGGTCTCTGAACATCAAAGTTTGAGTTTAACTTCATGGGAAGCTACAGAGTCCTGTCTTTCTGTTTGTTATATCTTACAATGAGCATTATATTTGTGCTACAGCCTCCTAGATTTGACGATACAGAAGCTGCAGATCGTGTGGCAACCCCAGGGGCGGCAGTTGGGCTTGTTTGGACCCCGTCTGGCGGGGAAGTTCAATTTGTAGAGGCTACAGCCATGGTGGGTAAGGGGGACTTGCATCTGACAGGACAACTTGGTGATGTAATTAAGGAGTCAGCTCAGTTAGCTCTGACATGGGTAAGCATTTTCTTTCTTTTCACCTATCTACCTTGATGACATCATATTGTAATTGTATTCTGTTGGCTGAACCTGATGCTGCCATTTGAAGTTGTTTTAAACTATATTAGTGGAATTCTAACATTATGGTCCTGGGTTGAAACAATATTTAAATTCAGCATGATGAACCCACTATTTTGTGCTTAGTTTTCTGTATTGGTAGGTACATATTAAATCGAATAATATCATTGCCACTTTTAAGTTTTAGCTAAGAATTTCTTTGATTTTAACAGGTGAGAGCAAGAGCTGCTGACCTCGATCTCTCACCTAATTCTGATATTAATTTATTGGAGAGCCGTGATATTCACATACATTTTCCTGCCGGTGCTGTGCCAAAGGATGGTCCTTCTGCAGGAGTGACATTGGTAACGTCACTGGTGTCACTGTTTAGTCATCGCAAAGTCAGAGCAGACACTGCAATGACCGGAGAGATGACTCTTAGAGGCCTCGTGTTGCCAGTAGGTGGTGTTAAGGATAAGGTAATACTATATGGATTGCTGATATTTTATTTGTTTGTTGTTCACTTGGAAAAGTGAGGAGACCTAAACCTAACCATTTCCTATGTGGTGCTCTTCTACTCTATTTTAACCTCAAATTTTCTCTGGGATTCAGGTTCTTTCAGCGCACCGTTATGGCATCAAGAGAGTAATATTGCCAGAAAGAAACTTGAAGGACTTGTCTGAGGTTCCAGCACCCATTCTCTCTGGCATGGAGGTACGTGATTGTGTTATTGTTAATTGAGATTTGCTCGGAGCTGCTGCTTTATGTAGTTTAACTGTTGAGGATATGCTCTGAGCTACTAACACTAACTTGAGTCTGCATTTAAACTTGCTAATATTAACTCGTAGGTATGATGTATGAAGTATCCGGCATAGAAAAACTCATGGATAAAATAGTGGTTTAAGTTTCTGATGTCATGTCCAGCGAAAGTATCCAGAACAGTAGCGGACCTATATAATGTTGAGAATATTATATGCCCAGTGAATGGAATTCTCTTCTGGGTTGATTTGCCTGTTTAAATGTTTGTTGCTGACTTGTATTTATTTTGCTGCTGGTAGATTCTGCTTGTGAAGCGCATCGAGGAAGTACTTGACCATGCTTTCGAAGGTGGATGCCCTTTGAGACCGCACTCCAAGTTATAACATTAACCAATACCGGATGTCGTTTGATGTGGTATTTTCTTGCTGGTTATGTACCTGTTTTGGAGATTCATCACCGTTCACGGTCTGGATATCAAAGAATGAGCGATTGTTCCATCGGAGCTAATATCGTGCCAGCGCAGGCGTTTGCGCTCCCAACTCGGTTAAGCTAATATCTGGAATCTGTATACGGGTATCCACGAAAGCAGTAGGGAGATCTGCTCGTATCTTTGTGCCTGTGTTCCTTGCTTATATTTATTATATAGGGAGATGCAGATCTATGCTCAGTTTGGTATACAAGCAGGGAGGCCCACCTGTTGTTTTCTCTGTTGTCGATTTGAGTGTATATGTGATCTATTGCAGGGAAAATTCTGTGTGTAATATCATTCCCACACGCTGTCCATTCTGTTAAAATTCAATATCAAATAGCACAAGGAGTCGTCCTATAAAGACCCTTCAATCTCAACGAGTCACTTATCTCTTCCAAAAATCAGCCACCTTTCGTCTCAAAAAAGAAGGAAAAAACAGGCACTTTTCAGCTGCCAGGTTACACTTTAATATTTAGGTTTTCAGAGTTCAACGGCGGCGTCCATAGCCGCGGTCGAGCATGGGGGTGCTGCGACGTAATGGTCTCTGTCGCCCTCTCCGCCACCCTCGACACCTTGGTCTACGACCAGGGTCACAGTTACGCTGCCGCTATTGGGCGGATATGGGTAGATAATAGCTTTGTTATATTTATTTTAAGTTTTTTTTTCAGATACGGATGAAATCGGATGAAATCGAATACTTTAGATATGAATAATATCAAATATAAATCAAAATTAATACGATCACGGATATTTTTGAAACATAAAACCCCTTAAATTGTATGTTAGAAATTAACGAAAATATATAACTAGTTTATTTGATGCAAACATTCATGAATTGTTAAGCATAATACGATACCCATGTTGAAAATAAAATATTTCCAACTAAAATTAACTAACCTATGGTGTTCAAAGATACAAGTCAATAAAAATTATTCAAGGTGACATAATATCGAATAGGACTTTAACTATTCCCGAAAGCAGCTATTATAGAATTAGCAATGCATATTGATATAAAATAATATAATTTTTATAAAAATAGGTACGATATGATCAAAGGTCTACGACTTGCTTTCGTTGAAGATTTGAGTTGCTTCGGCGGACAAGTCCAAGAATTCTTCGGAAATATCGGAATCTATACGCGCGAAAAGAACCAAATAAATATAATAATTCCAAATAAAATCTAAAAATTATAACCAAAAGAAAGGTACTGAATTTAGATGAATTTAGAAACAAGAATCGACGAAATCAGAGTTCGTATGAGGGAGAACGAACGTCCGGAAGGTTGCCTATTGGGCTGGTATTCCGAATATCCGACCTTCGTACTATTCGGATAATCCGTATTCGTATCCATATTCAACGGATACCAGAGTTATCGTATTCGTTTCCAATCCGAATCCATTCCCGTCCGGATCGATCGAAAATTCTCCGTTCCGTTTTCACCTCTAGTCCACAGCTTCGTTGCCACACTATGATTTGCCATTGTTTAGGATGTAATATATTATTTGTCACTTTTTTCGTTGAATCATCAATTAAATGCCACTTTTTGAATTTTTTATCGGCATTCGTTCAATTCGGAGCTACACTGAGACGGGAAATGACTCTTTTATCCCGTTTAAACTGAAAAGGCTTGCGCTGAGCCAAGCGGGGCGGAGACCTCGCGCCGGTGTTGTGTTTGTTGATATGCGCGTGACCGTGAGAGTTGTTTCTTTGGGGGGTATGGGCTCGTGCAGGAGTCTGTTTTTCTTGGCTTCTTGCAAATTTTGTTGTTGTTTTCTTCCAGTGATATCAATTGATTTGATTTCATTATGTAAGACTTCGCAGTCGCTTAGAATCTTTATGCTTCTTTTTGAAACTAGAGAGCTCTGCCACACGTTGAATGAAGGACCTGACAATTGTCATGCATTGAAATGGGTTAATTTGTGATGTTCTATCAGAAAGAAATTAGAGCGGCAGTTGGGGTAGCAGGAGACAGCGTGTGTTGTTGTACCTGAATCTGCCTTAATCTTAATGTGTCCGATTGTTTTCTGTGCAGGGGAGCCAACGTTCAATAAAATTTCACATGTTTGCCTATGATTTTTCTACTCTTAGCATTACTGTGAGTTTAGAAAGAATGACCGAAAATGGTATCAAATGGAAATGGAGCTGATGCTTTGCTGCCATGTGTTTACAGATAAGAACCTTTGGAGGTCACACTGAGTGGGAAGCCTCTCTTAGAATGGCAACATATATATATACTGTGCAGAGCCCTGATGGTTCAACAGTCCACTGAAGATCCCTCTCTTAGTCAGGTAAGCCAAACATACTTTTGACTCGGCCTGAAATTTCGCTTCTCCACTGAAGATCCTACTGTGCAGAGCCCTGATGGTTCAACAGTCGCATCGGGTTCATAAGACGAAACGATCTGCTTATGGGAATTTTTTGAACTGCTGATGACAGTATTATGTCACTCAATAGGGTGGCCCTCATTTCGCTTTACCAAGTAGACTGAAGGTGGGAGAAGTATTCTGCAGGGAAGACACCTCAAAGCATTCAGATTGCCAATGTCCAGCTTGGCAATTGATCTTTCCTCTTGACTACCAGCAGGGAGAGCTGCTGAAACTTTTCTTGCTGAAAAATTCCTCACTTCTCGCCACCCACTGTAAATTTTACATACATGATTCTTTCTGTGGATTCATTTGTAAATAACGAAAGCATTAACCTACTATTGCCCGCTGAGGCACTGACCGTGATTGCGTTGTATGTATGTCCTTAGAACACCGGAGACAAAGAAGAATAAAGCCTGTGTAAACGCTGACGTGATCTGTAGGAATATTAACGGCAACGTGACACAAATAATTTGTGGATTCTCTTGTTTTGTTTAACAGTTGAAATACCGTGCCAGTAATAAACTTATGAGAGAAAATACAGGCTGCATGGGCATCGTATTCTAATTTTCCTTTGACATTGAGCCAAATTGTAAAGAGTGACGTTTAAACTGAATTACATTAACTCTATGATTCGTTGATTTCTCGATGGGAAAAATACAGCTGTAAAAACTTATGTATACATGACGTGTACCATCTTTTTGTTCATTTACACAATTACGAATTTTGTAAGATAAACTGGGCATCCAACAACACACATGATGTGTAGAGATACGATGGAACATCCACCGTCCCCGTCCTGAACTCAGCTTCCATCGGGATTCTCCCTGCGCCTCCCTGTCAATTGGCAACTCCTAGATAAGTTGTGGTGCCAAAAAATAGGTTCATGCAATCAGGATAATAACTCATATATGGTACAATAGGAAACATCATATTACTTATCCTAGTCACACTTTTTTACGAGAACTATTCATCCAAGTCACTCATACTAAACTACTGTTAGTTAGGTGTGCTTGAATTAGCATCATGCTCATGCATGTCTTACCATTAGAGCCTCTGTTCCAGAGGACCTCAGAGTCAATTGTGGTGAGATGTTGATCATCAAGCCTCTTCCATGTCTTGATTGACTTCACTCCTCGCCACTCACCGTTCACAGTCTTCTCAAGTTGCATAGACACAACCCTTGCTCTCCTTGACCACCCGGCCTTCCCATACGCATGGTAACCGAATCCACCAGCATAGCACAGCTGAATACCACTGAGCTTCCCACAGAAGTCATTTTTGTGATCATGTCCTATAAAGGCAGCCTTCACATCTCCAGCCTCCACCATGGTGCCAAAGAACCCGGAGTTGATTGACGGTGAACTGATACCCTCCTGCTTTACTCCTGTGAAATTGGATGCTGTAAAGCTGCTGAACTCCGGCAATGGAATGTGGAAGTACGCAAGGCCAGGTGCTGGCTCCTCCTGTTTCGGTCGTTCATTCATATACTTCGTCTGCATTTTATAAGTTTCGTTATTCATAACATGGAATATGTCCATAGCACCAACACAAAGAGCTTACCTGTCTAGGAATTATTGTCAATACTTAACATCTTGGTAGTTTTATACTTAACATCTTGGTAGTTTTATCTGGCTATATTTAATCTGAATCCGAAAAATACTTATAAACCAACGGTTTTGGGAACTAGAGTACCAGCAAACAGAAATATCATCTGTAAAATTAGCAATGGATTTCTTGATTTAGTTCTTCAGAATAATTAGCGACAACATTTTGCAGAGTTAATATGGTTCAACAGAAAATTAATATATTGTTACTGATAGCATCTGCCCACCCATTTCAAGAACTTTGTAATATAAGGTAAGCTTGCCTTACTTTCAATTTTCAATTAGTCCTTTTACTCAGTGTGTTTCACGATGGTATTGCTCCTACATTGATAAGAGGGCCCAAAAGAGAGAAATAATGATAAATTCCAAAGCAAAAAGTCCTGATTTTCATTTGAGCATATTCTGTACGGCAGAAGAAAGTATATAGAGTATAATACTAAGATGAACTTTTTGAAGAATATAGCTAATTTATTCACCTGGAGACTCGAAGAGGTTTGCTGGAACCAGACTTGCTGCGAAGCCTTGATCCAACCATAACCGGGGATTGAGGGTACAGTAGAATAGTCACCGCTGTCAAGAAAATAAAGGTTGAGCACCGATTTGTTAGCCAACAATGTTCCTTCAACCCCGCCAACCTCCAAATTATAATTTCCGTAACCATCAATTACTACTCCTTCTGGATTGAAGCGGGAAAGGGTGTTCTTCATGCCTACAAGGTGACGCATCACACCCTCACGCGACAGTGTACCCTCTTGGTCATGGTTCCCAATCACAGCAGCCCAAGGAAGTTTCATGGCAATGGCTGGAGCAATTGCTGCATCCATAGACTTGGCCGCATCAGCAGCATCCGCACCATAGATGTTATCACCTGACCAACAACACCGTCATGATTCATGACCAAATTCAATTAAACATGGTTCTAGTTGAAGGTCTATAGAAAGTGGAGTAGCAATCACCACTATTCTGAATAGTTCAACAAACTGTTTTTATTTATACAATGTAAAAGCAAATTAATTGCAATGTTGTTCACCCAAAACAACATTGGCTGCATCCAGGTGCTGCAAAAGCTGCAGCTTTGGAAACATCAGCCAAAATTGCCCGTGAAATAACACGACGAAAACAAGACAGCAACCTCGAGATAATCACAAAGGCGGCTACATCTGTACTGTTCTCTTAGGCTTTTAGATCCATTTGGTGCAGTAAGGTGCTTCTCACTCTCATGATGGACAACCACCATCAGACCAGTTCATTGTCAGGCCAGTCAATCAACTGGAACCTCACTGGTTGGGCATATCATTCCACTCGGGAGTCGGGACCCCTCTCAGATCGGAAATTCCCGAATCCAATCAGAAGCTCGAGCTCCAGGGTCCCGGCCCCCACATCGTTATCACTTTGGAAACCGGTGGCATTCTTCTTGTACTTATCAAAGAGATAGAAACTACACTTCTTTAAAACAAATTCAGAACGGGCTACTGAAATAACTTAAATTCGCTGAAGATCTCATTATTAGCTTACATACTCACGGCAAATGCCGATCTCCCACTATCTCAGCTGCTGTGTGCATCGCGATTAGTGCATGTAATTTCATTTTCTGGTTTTTGCTTGATTTAGGAAATAAGTGAGAGGATGTAAGCACTAATTACAAGGGGAATAAAGTACATGTGGACCCACAACCTCTCTCTCCCCATTATTCTCACCATTCCCTCTAACTTACACAAACACAAGTATTGTACACACAAATACAAATACCATACCATAACATGTACAGCTCACATACCATACCGTGTACAAATACACATTTTTGCAACAGAGAAAAAAATCACTTTGCAAACATTTGTACCGTAAATTTTGTACTTATAATGTACAACGGATGAAGAGAGAGGGGGTGGAGAAAGAAACAGAGATGTACGACATTATTGTTGTACACTAGAGGAAATGCATGGAGCGGTGTACACTGCTACGAGCACCAAATCTGGATGTACGCCAGAGTCGACGATGCAACAGGCAGCAATGCACCTCAGCAAGGAAGAAGAGAGGTGCACCTCACCTCGGTGAGGTGGTGTACCGCCGCGGAGCACCTTGGAGACGCCGGCAAAGAAAAAGATGGGTGGAGGGTCCGACATCGTACACATTGAGGGGGAGCACCTCGGCGGCGTGGTGTACTGGCGCGGAGCATCTTGGAGACGTTGCGCGAGGAAGAAGATGGCAGCGGGTCCGGAACGGTACATGTCTAGGCGAAGCACCTTGGTGCGCATGGTGTACTGGTGTGGAGCACCTTTGAGACATCGACGAGCAAGAAGATGGGTGGTGTGTCCGCCATGGTACACGTCGAGGCGAAGCACCTCGGTGGCGTGGTGTATCGGTGCAGAGCACCTTGGTGACGCCGACACCAGTGAGGAAGAAGATGGACGACGACGCATGGGTGCTACAGTTGGACATCACTGCCTCATCGGCGGAGAAGAATACGATAAACGCCAACAACGGCGAGCCCAGATCTAGTGTCGCCGGTCACCACAACATGCTCCCTGATCGCCTCGAGATTGCCGCTACTCGTCGAAGCTGATGAAGACAATGGTGGAGCATGGACGCCGTCGGGTGTTTAGATATGGTCGCCACGTCGCCACCTCGTCGCCGACTGTACCTAGCCAGCCGGAGGTACCGACGAGCCTAGATCTGGATCTGGCACCAACGATCCTAGATATGGCGTCGCTGGACACCGCAAAGGCCTCGCCGATCACATCGAGGTCACCGCCACTCGCCGCGAGGAAGAAGACAGGCAACGCCAGCGGGCGGTATACTTGAGTGGAAGACGAAGGCGGATGGCGACGACCATGGAGGTGCTTCCGCAGAGAATGAGATGGTCGCGGTGTACCAACGACGAAGAGACGGGTGATGCTGGCGTGCGGTGTACCTGCGCAGAGCACCTCGGGGACGCTGACAGCTCACGGCGATGAGATGCATTGACGAGGATGAGGTTGAAAGCATCTAGGCCCCTAAAAGATTGTTTTGGTAATTAATGACAATATGGAATATGGGACTGACATGTTTATTGAGTGTTTAAAAATGTTTAGTCCCGGTGACGAATACAACAACTTGGAGATGCATGCTAAAGGTCAACATGAAGGTGAAGATGGTTCAAAGATAAGGTACAAGTAGTCTAGAATCCTTTTTGGTTTACCGGTCTTAGGAGAAAAAGGTTGGAAGACCGGATTTTAGGTTAAATACAGTACTATTAAGAGGGATCACAACTATTAACTTGATAGCATGTTCTTGTGCCTTTTGAATCAATCTAGGATCATGCATTCTCTCAGAGTTTGTTTCTAAAAGCCAACCTTGCTTTTCTGAAGAAAAGCGGTAGTACCGAATTTTACTTGTCGGAACTACCGCAAAGCAGTAATACCAGGACAATGGTTGAAGACCTTCGTGGTCGAAGACACTAGTCGTAGAACAGTGGTCGTAGACCTTCATGATCGTAGACACTGGTCGTCAAACAGTTGTCGTAGACCTGTTCGAGAACAGTGGTCGTAGACCTCCGTGGTGGTAGACCTTCATGGTCGTAGACACTGGTCGTGGAACAGTGGTCGTAGACCTTCGTGGTCGTAGACACTGGTCGTAGAATAGTTGTCGTAGACCTGTTCGAGAATAGTGGTCTTAGATCTGTGTGGTCGTAGACCTACGTGGTCGTGGACTCTGGTCGTGAACAGTGGTCGACGACTTTGGTCGTAGACAGTGGTCAAGGACTAATCGGTATGACCGCATGTGTTCAGCGGTATTACCGCATGACGGTAGTACTGATCTATCTAGCGGTACGTTTTTACAGAACGATGTGTTTTTTGGGCTTTGCTTGCTCTTTGGAAGTGCGGTAGTACCGATGTGCTACACGCGGAACTACCGCCACCGGTGTAACCGAACTTTGTGAGGCGGTACGTTATTTCCAGTAAGGACACCACACTTGAAAAACGAATGACCGGAAAACAAAACTACCGCATGATAGTTGGCGGTAGTACCGCGCCGAATTTTCAATGGCTACTTCAAAGCATTTAATGCGTCTGAGCTGGCTGCTATCGGACGTTTTGGGAGGGAACTACCGCATGATAGTTGGTGATAGTACCGCGCTGAATTTTCAACGATTACTTCAGAGCATTTAATGCATCTGCGCTAGCCGCTATTGGACGTTTTGGGAGGGTGTGGTAGTACCGGCCGGTGAATGGCGGTACTACCGCATATGCTAAAAAGTTCTGTGTTTTGCTCCCAATGGTCGTATTTCGTTTAGGGGGGCTATAAATACCCCTCCACCAGCTCTTGGACAGTGTAAGATCTTTCATATTTACGTCCTTGAGCTAAGAGCATTCACTTCACACCTTATACACTCAATTGCATTCATTGTGAGGTTGTTGAGCCAAATTTAAGTGTATTCATTCTAGTTTGATCCATTGCACTTGATTGCCGTCAAGAGAAAATTGCGATTTATTACTCTTGGTGTTTGTTGACACCTAAACGGCTTGACGGGAGTTTGCTCGGTGATCTCTTCAAGAAGATTGTGAAGAGGCCTGATGCTAAATTGTGATTGGTTCGGTGTTCGCCATCTCCTGAGCGGAGGAAGAACAACCACTAGTGAAATCGAGGGAAGGCTTAATTTGTGGAGCCGACTTGATTGGTTCATGCTTCCCCAACGTGGACTAGTGAAGACCGACAAGTCTTCGATACCACGAAAAAAAACTTTTTTGTCTACATTGTGATTAATTCTTGTCTTTACTATTCTGCACTTACATTTCTAGCAATTATCTTGTGCAAACCTTGCCTAGCTAGAATTGTTTCTAGTATCGATATTAGTTCTTTATTGTCAAGTGGTATAGTAGTTCTATCCTCTTATTTGTGTTAAAAGGGCTTGTTAGAAATTATCTTGCTTAAAGTTTGAAGTAGTCGATTAAATTTAAAAACCTCCTATTCACCGCCCTCTAGTCAGTTATCCTTGATCTTACAGAGGTGCACCAGCACCCAAATCTGGAGCAGCATTTCTAGATTTCACTCACAGGTGAGGAGCACGATGATTGGCGGAAGATCTGGATCTGTGCAGCTAAGGAGGAACCCGCCCGGTGCACGTCAAACCTGACGAAGAAGTGTGATGCCGGCGGCTCCGAATGCGCCAACGCTGGAGCACCTTGAACTAGTACATGGCAGCGGCGGCGAGGACCATGGTGGGTTCCAGTGGTGCCGGAGGTCCATCCTCAGCTCCGACTGGTTCAGGGCGCCGCCTCCTGGTCCGCTTGTCGATGCTGCTCCTGCTCGCCCCGCCACCTCGTCGATGGTCGTCGTGCTTTCGCCACCGCCTCATTTTCTCGTCGGATCAAGGAGGAGAGAGACGGTGACAGAGATCGGGGAGGAGAAAGAGATGGTGAGAAAGATCAGGGAGGAGAGAGAGACCGGGGAGGAGAGAGAGACATGAGATGAGAGGATTAGAGGTGGCCAAATGGGGCTGGCTCGAGACATGACACTGTTAGCCTGGCCCAGGAACGACACGGCCCACACTGTATGCGGGCCAGGCCGACACAGCACGGGTCGTGCTTGAGCTGGCACCCTAGCACGGTGGGCCGGGCCCGCACGGTACGAGCCTGACATGGCCCATCTAGCCCGACACGGAGAGAAGAGGGGGAGGAAGCCCAGAGGGCAGACCGGCAGGCGGCAGAGAGCGGCCACACGGCACCGACGGCGAGGAGGAGGACGCTCACACCGAGGAGGAGGAGGCCAGTGTGGGGCTACAGCCTGCGGGCGCGGGCGATGTGGGGGGAGAAGAGAAGAGGGGGGAGGGGACCGGTGCGGGGGAAGAAGAGAAGAGGGAGGAGCCGAGGAGGGGACGAGGCCACGGTCGGAGCGGAGGGAGAAGAGGGAGGAGGCGACGCAGCCGACGCCCAGAGTGGAGAGAGAAGAGGGAGGAGGCAGTGGGGTGGCGACCAGCGTGGAGGGAGAAGAGGGAGGAGGGGACGGGGGGATGTGGCCAGCGTGGAGGAAGTAGGCCAGGAGGGGTAGGTGCAGGGGGCCAGTGTGGACGCAGGGGCCGCACTGGCGTGGGGTGGCGTGGAGGGTGGTGGGCCGACGGCATTGCGATAGTGCCACGTGCGACAGGTAAAGGGGCCAGGTGGTAGGGGGAGATATGGGGGAGGCCCAAGTGGGACGCATCGGCACGGTAGGTCGTGCCTGGCATTATATGACCTGGGGGAATCCGCCTGTTGGGGTGTTTTTATCGTTTAGGGTTTAAAAAAAGCAAAAAAAAATCAAAAAATCCCAAATTTTTCTATAAATAGCCACAATATCCCCCTCATTCAGCACACATCCATTCCTCAATCCCTTTTTGAAATTATGTTGTGCAAATTCAAATTTGTTGTGAGATAATTTGCCAAAATTAAAAAAAAACCAAATTTTGGAAAATTCAATTTTCGGCAATAAGACAGCAAAAGAGGTACAATACTATTTTTATATACTTTTATTGTTAGTATTTGTTATGCTAAGTTAAAAATAATAATAGTGTTAGTATCAATTTTTGCGGTTTTCACTATAAAAATTATACTAGCTTTGTTCTTAGTGATTACGGGCTTTCACGGAGGAAATTGCATCCATGGAGGATGTGGCTACCTCAACCAACCGCAATTGTTACCGAAAGGGCAAGGTGAAGTTCCGTCATCAGTCTTCACGGCAACATCTTCGTCGGCAACCACCAGAGCAAAGAGGTTGATGCCGTCTACATCGGGAGTGTGGGAGAATTTCGACAGAACTACCAAGCCAGACACAAGGAATTGAGGTACTATATGCTATTTGCAAAATTTGTCATAATGAATTGTCTGTAAGGTCTACAAGTGGAACGAGACACTTGCTTAGACATGCTACAAGATGTAAAGCCAAATAAGAATTGATGATGAGGCAGACGCAGTTGCAGTACAACCCCGACAGTACGGTACGTAGCTGGGACTACAATCCTAAGGTAGCCCGTCAATCTCTCTGCCGTTTAATTTTTTCTGAGGATTTACCGTTAGGTTTTAGGGAGTCTGCTGCTTTCTAAACTTACATTAGGATTGCGCATAATCCTAAATTTTCTACTGTTTCTAGAGAGACAACAACCATAGATCTAATAAAATACTACAATGAACGCCGTAATAAAATAAAGGAACTATTTAGTACGTGCACATTTTCGGTGGTCCTGACCTCGGACATATGGAGTAGTACGTGCACATTTTCGGTGGTCCTAACCTTGGACATATGGAGTGATCGGGCTAGAGAGGATTATCTTAGTGTAATTGCCCATTATGTTAATGATGACTGGGTAATGAAGAAAAAATATAGGTTTCAAATTAATTGATGTAGTACACACGAGTGAGAATATCGCGGACTGTATTACCAAAGTCTTGGAAAACTTTAGTCTTACAGACAAAATATTCTCAATTACTTAAATATTCTCAATTACTTACAATGGCGCTTCGAACTCTAGGGCCATGGATATTCTTACTCCAGTGTTGAGTACATACGCCGATTCCTCCTTGCTATATCAGCGATGCGTTCGTCATATTATTAACTTTATAGTCAAATGTGGTTTGAAGAGGTTGAATCCGTATATTAAATCTTTTCGCAATGCGATATCTTATTTGAATAATTCTAACGTAAGAATAGCAGCATATAAGAATTTTTGTAGGGCGATGAGTGTACGTCCAAGAAAATTCGGTTTAGATATGCCAGTAAGATGAAATTCTACTTACCTAATGATTAAGAGTTTTTTTTACCATATAAGAGCATTTTTCTGTTTGTATTCAAATGCACTATCAGAACACTAACGGTAATATACTATTGATTGAGCAACATTAATTCGTTACTGATAAGATACTTCAGTTTTTTTAAAAAAATTATGAAATCATTGCTACTTTTGTTTCGCGGGTCAGACCGTACCGAGATGGTGCCGGGCGAGCCGTCCATCTAGCCACCATCAAAGAGGATAAAGATGGGACATGGTGGGGTCCACTTGTACCGGTATGACATTTCTGTCTCTCCAGTCAATTTCAAAACGCGGAAAAGAAATTGAAGTTATGAACCTCGAAAAAAACCATGGACTGGGGATAGTGGGTTCATACGAAGTTATGAACCCACGTTCATGTACTTCGTATCCACATACTCACTGATTAAATTGTTGCACTTCCTGTATGGAACCGCACTAGCAACAAAATTACTGCGTAATCCAACAAGGCGAGTCACCTTCTAGTTGTCGAGCAATAGCCAAAGGAATAATATTTACCATTCCCACTTCTAGATTCTTGAGCAAAAGTGATACTGAATTACTCAATTCAAAGTTTCAAGCAAGGGAGGAGACTGGTGACAGACCGGTGAAGACGACGAGGTCGGGGTCCTCGGCGCGGAAGACGCGGTAGAGGAAGGCGGTGGTGTTGAGGTCGGAGCAGCTGGCCTCCTGGGCAGGGAGCACGTCCTCGCACCCCGTCCGGCGGCCGTTCGCGTAGTGCATGTCCGCCACTTGCACCACCTTGAAGGTCCCTCCCTCCCGCCGGAACCGCAGCCTATTACTACTAGCCTTCTCCTTCCCCGCACCGGCGGCCACCGCGGCAGCGAGGAGCAGCAGCAGCGGCAGGTGGGTGCGGCGCCGGAGGCCGAGGCCCATGTTGGCTGGGGCGGAGTGCGGTGAAGCGTGGAGTGAGAATCCGGGGATAACTACTGCAATGGTTGCGGTCACTTTATAGGAGGCGTTTGGACGGTTCTGATGTTCCTATGTGAGTGTGTCTTTTTTTTTGTGATGTCCTTGGTGGGTTTGACCGCCTGCCGATTGCTGAAATGAACGAAGCGGCGGGCGGGCTGGCGCGCGCGCGCGTGGAATCGTTCTCTCCTTTTATTTAAAGGAAATGGCGTGCGAAGCGGGGAATCCATGGTGAGATCGAGCGAGCCCACTTGACGCGACATGGTTGTCCCCTCGCCGTGGACGTCGAGGCGCCGACGACGACCCGGAAGTTGACTAGGAATGTATGTGGATTGATAGCTAATCAGTGGTAAATATGTATATCGAGCCGAGTGTCAAGTGTCGAGGAAGGGGCTATCTATTCATAAGGTGTGAAATTTTTTTAAATATAAGTCATCTTTTATCCATTAGATTAATATGTAATTATATGACATATTAATCTCTACACAAATTCAATGGTCATAACAAGTGATTTAAATTTAAAAAAATTTCAGCCGACTTAAAAGTAGTAAGGCTGTTGAACATATTATTTGCTCATCAAAATATCAAACGCGCGTTGCTTGCCTGGTGCAAAAGAGTAAGTAAACGTTCTAGCAAAGGAATGATAACGTTCGTGCTCCGTGAGGAAGGATGAGCACGCATAAGGAACTTCAAAGAGACAGAACACCTGAAATTTGCTTAAGGCAGATTAGAAGATTTTTCAACAAAAAAAAAGATTGGGGGTCTAGTCACTCAATGAATTCCTGCCAATTCTAAGAGAAGCTCCTATTCGATTATAAGTGATCAAATGACTATTTCTTTGTAGATCCTTGGCAAAGGTTAGAAAAAGGAATAATTCAGAATATGTCAAAGTGAATAGATGGATTTCAGGATTTGCCCTCCTGTCTATCTCATAATGCAAATTATTTTGATGCAAAGTGCAATATATAGTAAGAAGAGGTGGTGCAAAATGAAAAAAATAGACTAATAATAGATCCAAAGTAAAATTTACTTTTAAAAAACTACTGGATGGACACCAAGGAACCAAGTACCATCGCGAATACCGTCACTGCGCACACGGCCTCCTCCATCCTCCTCCTAAGGTCGGTGGGCCGGCCGTCATCTTGAAGGGCTAGCAGGAGCCGAGCGCACACATATGGGCCCGCGAGCACATCAACCGGCCCGACATAACTGTCTCAGACGACGACTGCGTGCTGCATTACGTACCGTGGGCCGGACGTGCATGCACCAACGGTCCAGATCGGGGGCCAAGGACGAAATCTCCACCGTCCGTTCCTATCCGAGCCCGGGCAGTGCAAACCAAGCGTCTCGTCTCTTGGCTCTCACGGCCGCCACGGTGACCGCGATGCCGTGGGTACCGCGGTTCATTTGTTTGTTTTTTTATTAAAAAAAGCATAGTTTGGTAAATACAATATTGTTAATCGGTAAATATAATACTATTTAAAATATGATTTGGTATTGATAAATACTACTTTATTTTGATTCGGTATCGGTAAATAATATATTTATCAAAGTTAACGCGAATTAGGAACGACATTACAAGTTTGTGATCTTATTAGACATTTAGACTTACTGAATTAGTCCACCACGTGACCACAGTCCACAGGCACCAGCCGACAACCGTCCAGCCCTAGCCCCAGCCGGGCAGCCCCTGAGCCAGAGGCCAGAGCCACCAGCGGCAGCAGACAACACTAGGCCAGTAGCCAGCCAGGAGCATAGCAGGCAACCACTGATTAGTACATTACCACAATTCCATAAAGACCATTTACCACTAAGTTCATTTTACCAAATAATGTGAAATTTTATCGAAAATTTGCAGGTGTATTCGAGTCCACACCACCTGAGCCCTCACGCGATGTGAAGCCGCCAACAACACCATTCGGTTGTCTTCTTTCCAAATTCTTTCACCACAAGGAGCAACCATAGGCACCGCTCGATGTTGCTGCGTCACCTGGCACGCGCTATTGACGGCCGTGGCGCTGCTCGCGTTCAAACACGCGTCCGTGGCCGTCGACCAAAGCGGCGCTCTTGCAAGTTGGGCCAACTCCACGTTGGGATTGCCGAGTGGCGGATCCAGAACAAAAATTATGGGGGGTCTGAGGCAAGATGGGTTATGTTCGGCTAAGCTGTGGTTTGGACTGTCCTCTCATGTTGGGATAGGAGTGTTCACATTACATATACATGGTTATATCTAAAGAAAAATAATTTTTAGACCCGATGTCCTGTGCACCCTGGTACTGTACTGTAGATTCGCCCTTGGATTGCCGTGTGCGTGGGCCGACGTATCGTGCGTCGACGCCCTGCTCGCGCTCCCCGCGCTCCAGAGCCTTGACCTCCGCGGCAATGCCTTCCACGGTGACCTCGCCTCGCCACGGCGGATACCTTACGACACTGGCTGGGTGGTGCAGGACCAGCAAACGGGCGGAGGCAGTAGGCAACACGCAGAGGCAACGGTGCTCCGACACCGGCTTTTGATGTGAGATCAGCTGACCACAGATGGGTGGAAGCAGCGGCGCCGGCACAGTGGGAGGCCCAGGCGAGGCGAAGACAGTGTCGCTAGGTGCCACTCGGCCGTTGGTTCGCTGTCACTGCGGCGATGCAAGTCGAAGAGAGAGAGAGAGAGAGAGAGAGAGCAAGAGAGGGAGGGATTGCTTGCTTCGCTTGGCTGCATGCTTGCTAGGGTTACATACGAGTGCTATGCCTGAGTGCAGGATGTGCCGATGGACCATGTCTGCGTGGGGATCGGCGATCAGCTATTCGCCCGGATAAATTTCAGTACTTTCAGTTTAAACCAGTTTTTACTAAAAAATCTTAACCCAAAAAAACCTGATTCACAGATCCCTAACCGAATGCTAGTGAAACTGAGTTGATTGGTACGGTTGGGTTTTTTCGATTCAGTGCCAATGTGCACAACCCTAGCCGTAGGCCATGGACACGGGTCTACGAGGCGGTGTCGCCAACGCGGTGGTGGTGGTTGTGGTGGTGTGAGCTCAGGAGCTCGGTGCCCATGGGCATGGCGCCGACTTAGGAGGAGGCCGTCACCAGTGTCGCATCGGTCTCCCCGCCGCCCAAGTGCTGCCGGCCGTGAGCCTCCGATCAGACGGCGAAGAGCGCCACGACGCAGAGCCCGACGAGCAGCGGGCGGCCAAGATCCGCGGGCTTATGGGCTTAAGCTGAAATAAGTAAAAATGGCTTATGGGCTTAAGCTGTTCCATGCTAGTACATGCCAAACCATTTAGACCCTGAGATGTGTGTTTGTGTGTGCGCGCCATCTCCAGGTACTCAGGCACATGTCATGTATGTGCGTCCGACGCACGAGAGATTGCAGGCGAGATAAGTAACCGACACCACATCCAGGGCCGGCCCTGGGGGTGGGCAGGGTGTGCCATCGCCCTAGGCCTAAAATTTACATAGCCCCACCCCATATAGTACATTAGTACTAGATCTAGTATACTTAGTAATGTATGTGGGCTCCATGAGTATGACCCAATCAAGACATCAAGTGCAAAGAACGAGAGAACTAGAGAAGGCTTTTGAAGTTAAATATTTTTGTTCGTTGATATGGCAATCACTTCTTTGAAGAACATATTTGAAGAACTCATGGTGTTTAAAGACATATTTGGTTTCTTAATGAGCTCAAGCACCTGAAGTCATTAGATAATATTGAACTTGAAGAGTCTTTGCACTAAATTTGCGAAACTTTCTCTTAATGGATCATCGATGTTGAGGTACATGATCTTATTTTCGAATTGAAGATTATGAAATTCACATTGCCGATGGTGCATTGTCGCTATGGAGATTTTCGAGCATGTCGAGAGGTGGATTGTTATCCAAATGTTTCCATTGCTTACCGGATCTTATTTATCGTGCTGTGGATCGCATGATTGAAAGAAGCTTTTCAAAGTTGAAATTATTGAAGAACTATTTGAGGTCAACAATGTCTCAAGAAAGGTTAAATGGTTTGACGACTTTATGCATCGAGAAGAAGTTATTGGATGAGATCGATATCAATAGTATAATCAATGACTTTGCATCTCGAAATGTTAGAAGAAATTGTTTAAAATAATGTCAAGCGTCAAGTAAGTAATTTATTATTACATTTGTCCACTTTATGAACTTTGAGGTATTCTATATAAGTTATTTTAGTGCATTGAATATTATCTTCTTAATTGATGTGTATTTATAAGACTATATATACGTATATAGAAATATATATAGATATTTTGAGAGAGTGGATTAGGCCTCCGTATTAGTACTCGACCTAGGCCCAAAAAAACTCAGGAACGGCCCTGACCACATCCCAATTGCCCCGATTAAGTTAAACGTACTCCCGATTCCCAGAGGCTGTGTGACCTGGCTGAAAGGTTGTTCCTTATAAACTCACAACCTGGATCTACTCTCATGGTGGCACCAGACCACATTCCTAGTTCATTCATTGGAGGAGGGCATGCGCACGGCCTCCTCCTCCTCCTCAGGTACCTGAGCCGGTCATGGTCTTGAAGCGCCAGCGGGAGCAGCACAAGCAGAACACACACATATCGTCAACTGGCCTGGTCATGCTCACGTTTTGCCGGTGCCCGTCGAGGACCGAGTGCGTACTCTAAGTCATTTCAGAATTTCCGACCAGCAACTTAACAAAGGTTTTTTTGTGTGATTACAGAAAGACATCTACGCACGCACACATGAGTACATCCTCTTAGCATAAGTCTAGATAGATGAAATCGAATAAACTTAAGTGTGGTGGCAGAAATCCTTCCCCCGAATGTACAAGAATGCTCGCACAACGTCATTCGAAAACCAACGGCTATGTCAACGGCTACCCATCCAACCAATCAATCAATCAGACCACCTCGGCAACCATAAAGCAACAGAACCACCCTTTACTCGATTCTCACCAACATCTCAACTCCTATCCTGTTCTTAGGAAAAGCTATATAACGACGACAACCAGATCCAAGTCATCCAACACTTCTTTAGAAAACCAACACAAAACATTGTCTAATCGTAACATACCATTCCTCTCGCCAATGGCCACAAGAAGAGCACTGTGTTTGGGCCACGTTGTCCTTGCCGCCGCCGCGCTCCTCGCCGCCGCGGCGGCCGGCGACCAGGGCAAGATCGGCATCTGCCACGGCCGCGTCGGGAGCAACCTGCCCCCGCCGGGCGCGGCGGCGGCGCTGCTCAGGCAGAACGGGATCAGCAAGGCGCGGCTCTTCCTCCCCGACCCGGCCGTGCTCCCGGTCTTCGCCGCCGCCGGCATCGACCTCATGGTCGGCGTGCCCAACGAGAACCTGACCTTCCTCTCCGCCGCGGGCCCCGAGGGCGCGCTCCAGTGGCTGCGATCCAGCGTCCTCGCCCACGCCCCCGCCGAGCGCGTCCGCTACCTCGCCGTCGGCAACGAGGTGTTGTACAACAACCAGTTCTACGCGCCGCACCTCGTGCCGGCCATGCAGAACCTGCACCGTGCTCTCGTCACCCTCGGCCTCGACGGCAGGGTCAAGGTCTCCTCCGCGCACGCCTCGTCGGTGCTTGCCGCGTCGTACCCGCCCTCGGCCGGCGCGTTCGACGCCGCCTCCATGGGCGTCCTGCGCCCCATGCTGCGGTTCCTGGCCGACACCGGCGCGCCCTTCATGGTGAACACCTACCCCTTCATCAGCTACGTGAACGACCCCGCCAACGTCCAGCTCGGCTACGCGCTGTTCGGCGCGGGCGCGCCGCCGGTGCGCGACGGCGCGCTGGTGTACACCAACCTGTTCGACGCGACGGTGGACGCGCTGGTGGCCGCGCTGGAGAGGGAAGGCTTTGGGGGCGTACCGGTCGCGGTGACGGAGACCGGGTGGCCGACCGCGGGGCACCCGGCCGCGACCCCCCAGAACGCCGCGGCGTACAACACCAAGATGGTGGAGAGGGTGGCGCGCGGCGTCGGCACGCCGCGGCGGCCCGGTGTGCCCGTGGAGGTGTTCCTGTTCGACCTGTACGACGAGGACGGCAAGCCCGGGACCGAGTTCGAGAGGCACTTCGGCATCTTCAGGGCGGACGGGAGCAAAGCCTATGATATCAACTTTGCGTAGAGTTGATTGTATTGAATTCATGGACGCGTTGTTGATTTGTGAAT
This sequence comes from Ampelocalamus luodianensis, assembly GCA_036346255.1. Classification (NCBI taxonomy): domain Eukaryota; kingdom Viridiplantae; phylum Streptophyta; class Magnoliopsida; order Poales; family Poaceae; genus Ampelocalamus; species Ampelocalamus luodianensis. The sequence goes on along the minus strand of CM070634.1, from coordinate 95,499,222 downwards.
CAACTGATTGCTCCTTTCCTGCGTTTTTCTCAAGTTTTAATCTTCATGTGGCTGGTTGCTAACCTCTGTGGATGTATTTATCTCCCTACTGGTTGGTTGTGACTTGTGACTTTATTGCTCCTGGGAGGTCCACTATTAAGCAAAAATTGGTGGTATATATGCAAACCAGGCACCTAAAATTTTAGCTTCATAATTTGGTTTCTGCATTGGAGTGACAACATTATCCTGAGCACCCTATTGAGTTGATTTGAGTATTGATGACCACACGCTCACGGTGCAAAATCATGTGCTCTCAAAGGTAAGGTGAAACATCTCTTAACTTTTCTAAAAAAAGGTTCTTCAAAACAAAATTGCTCAGATAACACTTGTCACAAACAACGGCAGTTTGATCTTTAATTATTGCGGGCAAGTTTGCCCTTTCGGCTTAGATCATGTGCCGGTGCCAATACCATGGCAATATAGCGTGCATTGAAGACCCCACTGGTTGCATATGGATCGAGTTGCATCTGCAAATTGCAGTAAGATGATAAAACTGGTAAGAACATGTTACTGTTATGTAATCCCAGCCCTATTTTTACGAAGACCAATTTTTCAATGTCATGTAATACAAACTGAATAGTCACATTACCAGTTATTTGGTGCTGATGTGCTAGAGTATACGAAATTATCTGTAGTCCCTTCCGCATTGCTAAGAAACAGGTTCAAATTTACAGATGCTGTCGTATATATTTCCACTAAAAAGCTTTTCTGCTAACCTCTGATTCTTCACCATCGCAAGCTGCACATCAGCACATGCAATTCAGTTTGGTAAGCTTGTCAAATACATACAGGATTAAGTACAACATATCACTGTTTAAAGCTTTGGCGTGATGCTCTTGCTAGCTCGAACATATTGACAGATAGGTAACAAAATTACACAGAGCTCAAGCCACAGATGCAAGAACTCCATTACGTAACTCTTTTTCCAATGTTGATTCAATTCAATAATTACACGAGAGTTAGTTATACTGGCATTTAGTCAAATACAAGGGCAGGACCAAGTTTGTAATTGTGCATCAATAAATCAGCTAAGTACCTTTAGAGCATCGCACTTAAAACGGGCATTGAGGTTGGTATGCAGTGCTCGTCCCATGCCCTCTAAGATGACCTGCATAACATTAAGAACCAAAACCAACATAGCAAATCACAGAATTTTCCAGTTGATTATGCACAATGAAATTCATTCAGTTCAAAGAGCTACAGTATTCTTACCAAATCTGCATCCTTTGCAGCAGCTGCGAGCTCTGAGCTAACCTGCCGGAAATCAATACATGGACTGCCACATCCATTCTCAACGACCATTAGGGGCACTGACACTGGTTCATCCTTGAGATCATCTTGGATGCCAGCCATAGCATCAACTATCAATCCACCAGCTTCTGCAGCTTTCCGAAGGATACCACAGTGCTGTGATACATAACAAGCAACAAAGAAGGACTTAGATATAACTATATATGCATTAGTAGATAACACAGCTAGGATGGTCAAGGAGCACAAATTTCAATTCACTTGTACCTTTGCAGCTTCAGCTACTATTTCTGGAAGTTCATTAGCTGTAACATCATTCAATGCAGGCAATGAATTTGCAACCAGAACTACCTGCAGAATCAGTATTTTGTTACCAGCTCACGTTAACTATCTATGACCATGGAACACCTAGTAATCATGAAATGGAATATAATTGAACATCTAGTAGTCACTTCCAGGGTTATTTCACAACATTGGTCAAACTGCAAATATCATCTTTCTATCAGTAGAGGTTGTCACAAATAAAATGTAGTATCTCAAGTTCACAATATTCACAAATAAATATTCTTTCCCAATCTGGCATGCAGTCTATATTTTCCATGAAGGAAAACAGAAATGTAATTTAAATACATCATGAGCAATTTAGCTTGCAAGTCCCTCCCCATTCAAGCCGTCGCCGCCTGGCCATCCTCTCGGCGGTGTTTACCCCGTAATGATCTGTTACGAACCTTGGTTCATAACGGGGTAAACATCGCCAGGAAGAAGGCCAGGCAGCGTCGACTTTGTGAGATGGGAGATTAGATTATAGACTGGGATGATAGAACCTTGGAAGGGAGACTAGATTAATTCATCTTTCTTGCTTGATTGATAATGGATAACAGTAGCCTAGCCCGGCCCATGACATGATCTAAGATCATTACATTTGGTATTAGAGCAGTCGATCCCTTTCCACGACTTCTGCTACCATAGTTATAGCAACAAATCCGACCATCAGACTTCTTGCCGAGTCATTGACCATGATAAAGACTAACGCCAACAAGATGGCCATGAGTTTCAATAGCAACGACAAGAAGATGGTGGCCATCTTCCTCAACATGCATGTCACTTTGGAGAATATGATCGTGGCAACGACAGCGAAGCCTCCCACGGCGGTGGCGATGCCTTCTGCAGAGGTGGTGACGCCTTCCACGGCGGCGGCAGAGCTACCTCTAGTAACTACGGTAGCTGCTACACTTCCACGTCTTACCGTGACGCTGCTGGAGCCCGCCGCAGCCCTACCAAAGTACGTCGTGGCCACTGCAGCGCTGCCAGGGTTGCTGCCATGCCGCAGCAACTGGTGAGTTTGCCGCAACCGCGCGTGGAGGCAGTGATCTCCAAGGACTCATGTAACCCTCGCAACCTCTTGTCAACATGGGGTCTCTTAGGGCTTTAGCCATGGCCGCCACCACAGCGCGAGGACGAGCTGCCGCGAAAGGAGTGGAGTAGTTGTCATAGGCCGAGGCACTGTTTACGTGCATGAACAGTACCACAGGTATTGTAGCGCCAGGATTAGAAAAGGATTACCTTCCCCAATAAGAATATTTATTTCCCTATATAGTTGATTAGTTTTCTTGTATAGGGATTAGTTAATCAGAAGGTTATCTATTAGTTAGGAAAGTTATTATTGGATTGGATTGTTATAGATATGTTTTCTTAGAGATTATTTCTTAAAGGTCAAGTCGGGTCATCTCTATAAAAGGGGTAACATGTATCCATTATCAATCAAGCAAAAAGAACAAAGAAACAATAGTTCATCCCCGTCTATGTCTATCTTCCTCCTCTAAAGTCCCTCCCCATTCAAGCCGTCGCCGCCCGGCCATCCTCTCGGCGGTGTTTACCCCATAATGATCTAAGATCATTTCAGTTCCCATGATTCAATCTCTTGATACAGCATCCTGCCTGTTTTATATATATATTTCAAACGCTAATGTTGAGCAAACTTAATAAAAGACAATTTTTGTTTAGATTTTCAATTTGTACCTCAGTTCCATGGCGTAAAAATTCCCGTGCTAAAGGAAGCATCCCAAGGACCACATCAGCACCCGAGTTATCAACAAAAAGAAGTGCTCTTTTGTATGGTTGATCCTTCTTATGAGTAAGCATTCTCTTTTTGAACAAATCAAAGTCATCAATCTGAAAGAAAAGATCAGTATAAATACCATAACACAAACGTCTGGTCTTGGACTAGCACAACTCAAAAAAATCATTTGGATAACTCTTGCAATACAACTGTCACATTCAAATTTCAAGCTTGGAATACTTGCCCGCCAAGGACGTTGCATCTTCTTGCGGCTCATGCGATAAATTTCTATTATAGTTCCCTTGTGATACAGGTCCACACAAGCTCGAGATCCCCAATCAAATATGTTGGCAGCAAGGACACCTTCAATTAGAGCAAGCAATCTAGCTTCCTAAAAACATCAGGCATCAAAGCAAAACTCAAGATTAATTCAGAGTTCTAGAGTTCAAGCTGAGCTAGATTGCTGAATTAATGGCCATATGGGGTGACCATGAAAGCATGCGGGCAAACAAATACAACAAAATACCACTTACTGTGACAGTGGCAGGTGGGACCACACCAGGTCCATTTGTTAGTGACACAATAGGTGGTATTTTGTGAAAGTTGATTTTTCAGCAGTGGTATACTGGTATGAAAAAGGGCACTGCGCAAGTATAATAATCTACACCCATCACACAAAACTAAATATTTAAATGAATTCTGTTGAGTCTCATACCTCATTCATACTATCAAGTTCCATGAGGAGATCAGGTAAAACAGCAAGTGAAGCTTCATTTTCCCTTAATACAGAAAACACAAAAAAATTAGATAAATAGCAGAGATACTAGTTGTTGCCAATAGTGCACACACACACACACACACACACACACACACACACACACACACAAACAGAGAGAGAGAGAGAGATGAACTAACCTTTGCTTGATACTAACATATGCATCAACAAACTGAAATTCTCTTAGGCATTCTTCTCTCAACTCCAACAAGTTGGCTAAACCGAATTTCCCATAAGCAGCAGGTTCCTCCATCAACCTAAACTTAGACACAAAAGTAAGGCAACAATGTGATACTGTGCAATGCAGTTTACAACTAACAATCTTAACAGATTAAGAAATTAGCAATGCCAGTAGAATAAGGAAACAGAAACCTACAAACTAATGTCATGCAATTGCAATTGTGTACCTTGCCAAATGAGCAGAAAAGGCATGTGCAAATGCATCTCCCCGCCTTTTGGCATCATCAGTCCCACCTTCACTAGCAACCGCCTACCAAGAACACTATGCAGAAATCAGGAAAAAAGACATACTTTTCAAGTTTCGTATACTCGTACAAAGACTAGAGATGGAGATTCTGACAAACAATTTACTGTAAATCAATATATTGTTACTATACCAAATTTAATGTGGAATATTGCCTGAACTGCGGATCTAGGAGCTAATTAAGCTAAGGAAATAACTAGTAATTATAATGTTGAAATTGCTTAGCAAGAAAGGTAGTTTTTTTAAAAAAAGTTTGTGTGCCTGAATGCCTGCTTAGGTGGAAACCAATAAAGGCAGTAGGTATCAAATCCTGCAAACTAGTGACATGTAGTCGCCGGCTGACATACGTAGTTATAAGGACCCGATAATAAATTGTTGAGATATATTGTTATCAAAATGTCATGATGTGAAAGAAAATTCAGATCTCTTGCCTCAGAAGTTATACAAGGATATTTGCAAGGAGTGGATCATACCTTGTCCACAAGGTCTGGCAAATGGTCCGACAAAACAGTGAACCAGTACCTAGCATGGTACATCTCGGATATCATCAAAGAATTCAATTCCTATAAGATATTTATAAATAAGGGAAAGAGAATAATACTTGAACTCATCCAGGTTGAGATCAATTGTGTTTGGTTCATACCTGCAATACAGATCATATATTACAATTTACACACAATATATAGTTGATCAGCACATGATAGCGTTTTGTTCTATCATCACCAAGTTTACATGTATTAGTATATAATGCTTTAAATAAATTGTTCCTCGTTTAAAGGAAAAAACAGTATAGATAGACTATTAGCATTTAGGGCCTGTTTGGTACGGTTGTAGATTTTAAAGCGATTTTTCATTTGCATGACCTATAGGGTTTGCAATTTGCATGGCTAATGACTTAGTGAAGAGATTTGGTGATTGGCTGTTTGACTTTTTGGTAGACTGGTTGCAGCTTCTGAGATGGGAAATATCTGAAATATCCCTGAGACAAGTAATGACTTGTTTGATGTCGTTTAACGGGAATTAACGATATTTAACGACAATTAACAATTTACGATAATTAACGACAACTACCGCAATTAACGACAACTGCCGCAATTAACGATGATTAACTGCAATTTACGACAACTACCGTAATTGACGACGATTAACGCAATTGACTGCAATTAATGACGACTACCACAGTTAACACAATTGATCGCATTTAACGACAATTAACCGCAATTAACACAATATACAAATATTACATAAACAAATACAACAAACAATTATTACAATGAATAATTATTAAAATAAACAATTATTACAAACAATTACTTTACAACAGGAAAGAAAAAGGAAAAGGAAAGAAAAACAGAGGCGGAAGCTGCTAGGGTTTGGGCCACCGCCGCCGTCGAGGGAGGAGGAGGACCAAGGGCGGAGGAGATGGGCGTCGGGGCAGTAGGAGGGCGGCGGCCGCGTGGGTTGGAGGAGGGCAACGACGGCAGGGCAGTAGGAGGAGGGCCGCGGCGGCTCGACGGAGGAGGTCAGCGTCGGGGAGGCGCGCGCGTTGGGAAGGGCAGCGGCAGCGAGTCAAGGAGGAGAGGAGCCGAGGCGCGAGAGGAGAGGCGACGGGGAGGGAGGAGAGTGGTGGCGTCCAAATCTGGGCGGGAGAGGAGGGAGGTGGATGCAGCGGAGCGGCAGCGCGGGAGGATCGGCGGTGCGGGAGCAGGAGGGAGGATATGGGCGCTGGGGGAGGGAGGAGGGAGCCGGGCGCGGGGGAGGGAGGAGCAGGCATGAGGGGGGCTAGGGTTTTGAGCAGGCACAGGGGGGAGGGGTTTTGTTGAATGGCAAACGGCAAGTAATTATCCCCCAACTTCGAGGGTAAATGTGGAATGGGGGCTACGGGAAGCCGAGGAAGCTCCCCGCAGGCGGCGGCTTCTGGCTTCCGCACGTTGTAACACGAAGCGGCTTCGGGGAAAAGCGAGAGAGAAAAGCTAGGTGTTTGGAACGGCTTCCTGCTTTTTCAAGCGAAAAGCCGAAGCCGAAGTCATTCCAAACACGCCCTTAAATTGGTAAACGCAATAAGAGCTTCTTCAGTGATTTGTTCAGATGAAGACCCTAGTTAGCTGAGGTTTGGTTCTTTTTTTACCATGGATATGGCAATTTTGAAGGTTTGGTTGTACGCTAAAGCATCCCAATTACTTTTGGCCTCAGTTACAAGAAAATGCTTCAAGATGTGATTAGTTTGATGTAATCTTAAGCTTTTGGGGTTTTACTCGTTAACAAAAACTTAAGCTTTTGAGGCAAAATGTCCACCCATAAGTCCATAACTTTCGGAGCTATTAGGGCAACAAAAGTGGAGCTCCAACTTCCATACTGAATTTGCTATGATATTTCAACTTTAATTGGTCTTTGGGTTGAGAAATTGGATCCAACTATCTAGCTGAACCCCCCTTGATATTCCAGAATGTCATGGGCCGGGTACTGTTCACATGTGTGAACAGTACACATGGTACTGTAGCGCCACCCCCTGTTCATACCGGGCCCGCGGGTGCATTAGTAGTTGGAAATAAAGATAAGAATAGTTAGTTTCCTTGTTAGTTAGGTTTACTTCCTTACAGATGTATTCCATCTAATAGAGATAAGTTTCCTTATAAATAGAGATTGTTTCTTAGAAGTCAAGTCAGATTGTCCCTATAAAAGGGATAGCATGTATCCATTATCAAGAAAGCAAGAAAGATGAATTAATCTAGCCTCCCTCCCAAGGTTCTGTCATCCCAGTCTATAGTCTAATCTCTCATCCTCACCAAGCCGACGACGCCCGGCCTTCTTCCTGGCGATGTTTACCCCGTTATGAACTAAGGTTCATTACATTTGGTATCAGAGCAGTCGATCCCTTCCCGACGACGCTACCATGGTTATGGCGATGATCGGACCATCGGACTGCGCCAGTCGTTGGCTATGATAAAGGCTAACGCCAACAAGATGGCCATAAGTACCAACGACAACGACAAGAAGATAGCGGTCATCTTCCTCAACATGCATGCTACTTTAGAGAAGATGATCGCGGATCGTAAGAAGAAGAAGGCGCAACAAGAGGCGCGGCGTTTCCAAAGAACTACATGACGCCGAACTTGCCGCGCCGCTACCTCATCTCGCCATTGTGTCGCCGGCTCGCCGCGTCCCGCCGGCGCGTCGTGGCGCTGGCCATCGCGACGCCAGGTTGTCTTGATGCCCGCCGCAAAGAATCGGTGAGTTTGCCGCAACCGCGCATGGAGGTAATGATCTTCAAGGACTCATGTCGTCATCGTCGCAGCCTCATCAATATGGGGTCTTCTAGGGCTTTAGCCATGGCCGCCACCACAGCTCGAGGACGAGCTGTCGCGAAAGGAGGGGAATAATGTCATGGGCTGGGTACTGTTCACACGCGTGAACAGTACATACGGTACTGTAATGCCGCCCCCTGTTCATACCGGGCCCGCGGATGCATTAGTAGTTGGAAATAAAGATAAGAATAGTTAGTTTCCTTGTTAGTTAGGTTTACTTCCTTACAGATGTATTCCATCTAATAGAGATAAGTTTCCTTAGAAATAGAGATTGTTTCTTAGAGTCAAGTCAGATTGTCCCTATAAAAGGGATAGCATGTATCCATTATCAAGAAAGCAAGAAATATGAATTAATCTAGCCTCCCTCCTAAGGTTCTGTCATCCCAGTCTATAGTCTAATCTCTCATCCTCACCAAGCCGACGACGCCCGGCCTTCTTCCTGGCGATGTTTACCCCGTTATGAACTAAGGTTCATTACACAGAATCACTCATTTTCATAGACATGATAGAGAGGAGAGCTAAATAGCTGACTTACATCTTTGGGTCTTCTAACAACGGAAAGACATCCAATGTGGGTACAAGATGGAGAACGCCAACGTTTAGAGCTGCACTTGCGTCTGACCGCAAAATGTCACCCTTAGAAGTAGGCCTTTCAAAACCTCCCATACCTGTTGTGGCAGGAGCTCCCATAGGTACAGGGGCTGTAATCTGAGTACCCTTCTGCACAAACTTCTCCATCCATGATATCTGATAAGTAGAGTAACACATCAAAATTTATTGAGCTTACAATCCAGACAGAACAACATTTAATAATCAAAATGGCGAATAGGTTACACAGAAATGTTAACCGTGGGCCAAGAGTAGAAAATGGTGACAAAAAACATGTGTCTCATTCCAGCAGTTCTTCCAATAGAAAAAAGTTGTGTGGGATTTTTTGGTGTGCGCGCATGGGTGGCTTTTAGTTGGACAGGAATGATTTCCATTTCAAATTTTCAATGTTGTAAGTTTGTCAAGCAACAAATTTAACCTCAATAGAGGATGTCATACTCTACAGAATAACAAACATAATCATGAAGGTAACCATGATCAAGGATAGATGTCCTTGCCTTCTCATTGAGATCCCCAAGAGGAGGCCCATGAATCTTTCCACCAACATATGGAGCACCCATTGGGAAGCGTTCAACCAAGTGATGTGCCCTCAAGTCATCAAGACCATGCTTCTCATAACTCATAAACGCACCAAGTGCTCCAAGAAAACCCTCATGACGCAGAAACATGGCTTTTGCCTCTCCTTTTGACCTTTCCAAATACAGTGTACGATGGTTTCAAGAACATACAGTTGTAACAGATCGAATACAACTTGGGGAGAAATTTATTTTCAAAATTAATAAAACCAATGTGGCACAACATTAAAAAATTTAAATGCTTTTGGAACTTTTACCAGAAATGTACTGCAAAAGAAATTGTGTCCATTGTGTAGGCATGACCACGAATGAAGAATCCACCAAAAAATATCCTCTTGAGTCCATATCGAAGTGCATTAAGATAGGAGATCTACAAAAAAAGGAAAAATGAATCCATGTCTTCAATTTTTATAAAGTGCAACATGCCTGTACTATCAAGAACTGGTACAGGTTTATCCTTAGACTTGAGTGCCGAGTGATAAAACTCAGTGGAATTTTGGAGCTTTTAATTAAATGTACTTCATTCAATAAAGTTTTTTCAATCATAAACTTAACCCAGAGCATGGAAGATGAACTAACACCGCCTTTTGTGTGTTAGTTTACAACAGCAGAATAGCTAACACCAAAAAACCATCTGAGTTCGCAAGATGTGCATTTGGGACATTTGGTACTCAGTTTGACATTCAACCTTTGACCACAAAAGAACCTATTTGAAAACATTGTTTAGCACTGTCATATAATATCATCTTTGGCAGTGTTAGATCATGGGCTCATTTTTAAAAATTCACTAACACTTATAATTAATTAATATATTTTTACAAAAGGCACTAGATAATAAAAACAAGTTGAAATTTAACTCATTGTTCAGTGTTGGACACTTGAGTTTCTGAATGACTGCTAATGGTCAATTGTCTGTCAAGTCTTTCTATCAGACCTTGAAGAACTTGAATCTTCCTTTCCCACAAAAAAAAATCGTGGAAGGTAAAATTACCTCTGAAGACTAAGATCTTTCTTTGGTTAGTTCTGAAACACATAATTTTGACCAAAGATAACTTAATTAAAAGAGGGTGGAAAGGGGACAAGAAATGTCAATTTTGTGGAGCGGATGAAAGTATTAATCATTTATTCTTCAGTTGTCCCTTGGCTATATATATGTGGAATGTGGCCAAATGTGCTTCAGTACGTTCTGTGCCTCTGAATGTTAATCAGCTCTTTGGCAGCTGGTTACAGAATTTCTGGGGCAAGAATAAGAAACTGCTAATTGTTGGTTTTGCAGCGGTGTTGTGGTCCATTTGGAAAGCTCAATATACTGCATGTTTCAGAGCGAGGGTTCCAGTGGATCCTACTGCAATGATATACTTTGTCTGTTATTGGCTTAACCAGTGGGTGATTCTGCAGAAACAGGAGGGAGATCAAGAGGTCATGTGCTGGGGGCCCCGACTTGCTAGAGCAAGTGGCTACTGAGGTGTTCCATGCTCGACAAGGATGGCGTCCTACAGTTAGAATAATTCAAGGGGGATGATCGTCTACTGTTTGTTGATGATGGATCAATCTGCTGGGAAGTCTTTGAATATCGATCACAGAAGGATTTGGAGTCACATAAACAATATATTTTTTGTCGTGTAGTGGTTGTGTTGGAGCGTGGGTTGATATCTGTGCTTATCTTTTGTTCTGTTTGCTGCCGAGGCTTGGTGTAACATAAGTAATGTGGTCAATCAAGTTTCTGGGGACAGTAGCAGAGTAGCTCTTTAAGTTGTAATTGCAGTTTACTTTCTGTAAGAAGACTGTTGGTTTCTAATAATAGAAATCGGTGGGGGGTTCCCCCCTCTGTTTCAATAAAAAAATGAGTTTCTGAATAAATCAAGCTGAAAAAAGATCCATATTCAGATAAGCTCCCAAGCTTCACTATTTGGATCACTTGTTCAAACTTTCAAAGTCAACAAAAATAATGTCAAGTGCCTTTGATGCAGCAAAGACTGAGTCATTCGTGTCAAACAGCTATCCCAATAATTACTCATAAATTCTCTAAGCCATAGAACCTCAACAAGATTGTCATACCTGGCCAATATTATATGAAATCATCCGTAACAGAGAGAGTGAAATATCCTCAGGTCTATAATCTGATAGCTCCTTGTCTTCTGAAATTGTCTTCCCAAAACTAGAGGCGATTGTCGACGCTGAAAGGCCAATCTGCCATACAGCAGAAGCATGCAACAATTAGTGCATGGGAAAAGAAGAATTGCACACTCTTAAGAACCTTTGTTCCAAAATGCTCGACACATTGAATGTTATCCAGAAATACCACGTCTGGCTAGCAGCTTTTCCCAATGCATACAAAAGTCAATGTCTACAATAACTTAAGGGACACATCAAAATGGTTTTTAGACAATTTCCACAAAAATGCTAATAGTTACCTTGGAGTAGTCCAGACCACCATATATATCTCCTACAAGCATGTCAATGGTACTGTTGTCTCCACGCTGGCTCAACTCTAGTAACTCGTCAAAGCTGAAACAAATTCATGATTTTACGAGTACTCAAACTTCTCTATAGAATGTATCACGTTTCACGTCCATGAACAGACAAAAGGAGCACCTCTTGCACTTAGTCATTAACCTCCCCAATCCCCAGTATGTACCACCACCAACATTTGTCCCACTAACTCGTTGAAATTTCCCATGTCCATCAACCTTTGAAAAGGAACAATCAACAATATCCTGTGAAACAAAAAAAAACAAACTAGAAGTTACCTTGATTATGCTGACACCAGACCCAACATTAACAAGGAGGAAGGGAAACAGATCATTCTGATCAATCTGCACGTATTCCTTTTGGCCATCCATGTGTGTAAAAGCTTCATGACGTATAGCCTGGCAACAAAATAAAGTCTTTTCAACTTGCACATAATTTAAATTTCTGAATGTTACCACCCTTCAAATGATGTTTAACAACACTTTAATGGCTTAATACATTTCCAAAGATCCATTATAAACATCATGTACAATATGAAACCGTATAGTAGGATACAGCCTAAATAGTGATAGTGTAACTCAGAAATAGAAACCTTTAGCAAAAAATTTGCTCCAGCTACAAGACAGTCCATTTCATCCTCCTTTTCAAGACTGATTCCCAATCTTTCCTTGAAGAGATCAGCATATTTGAATGCTCCACCACCTGTTGCCTTTCCACAAAATATCATAATCAATAAAAATTATAATTCTAAAGCCACAGATCAAGAGAAGGATGAGTAGTTTTATGTGCAAACATCAAGTACACAGTCTGATCCAGATAAATAAGAATCACCCACGCGACAGCTAAAAAGAATCCTGTAACAAAAAAGACTTTCCTTCTAAAAGTACAACCATTTGGACACATTTTCATTCGAGAGCTAATATTGCGAGACGAAGCAAATTATTGTCATGGTTTACCACAGGTTCGTCTGTAGCATTATGTATTAGAACAAATGTGAGTCTTATTCACCAAAACCATCGCTAGTAACCATCTCCACTAACAAGGTAGCATTAGGAAGAATGGATTGCTAGCCAAATGTTCAAGCGTTCTGATAATGAACACTAACAAAATTTTCCAGGTATATTAAACAAATTTCCATAAATCTTAAGGATGTTGTCTCATTAGTTGTTACCTTGATTACAATGTTGTCAGGTTGAGCTCCTGAGCGCCATGAAGGTGAATCGACTCCTGCAGCATAAAACTGCCACTCAATGCTAAGAAAATACAAGTTAGCCAATTAATAGAAAAACAGAAAACCGATGGACAACAAAGTGACGGAAGCAATTCGGACATTATACAATTAGTGTTTAACCTCATGTAGATATACCTCACATGTGGCATATGGTGCAATTCCAAAATGGACAGGAGACAATGAAGAATGTCAGGGAAAGACATGAAATGCACAAACTCAACCACGTGATTGGAATAAAGATATTGAAGATGCAATCTGACAAAACACATCAGCACATTCAATAAGGGAAAACCAGAGAACTGATGAAATGGAGAAGAAATATGAACTAGTCACCTTCGAAATCGGTAGCAAATATGCACATGATATAGTAACATCAACAACTATCTACATATACTCTCAGCTGTTTATAATGTGGTGATTTCTCACTGTTTCCACCAAAACTACCCAGCATCTTAAAATAATGTAAATATACAAAATATATGCACACTCCAGACCATACAAGATTCCAACTGTTTACAATCCAAAGTAATAATTTGTAAAAAAAACAAAGTAGTGATTGCATACCACCACGATGTAGTTGTTTGGAAGAAATGAAGTCCAAACATTCATTTAGCTTCCCAGTTTCAAATTTGACAAAGTGGAGCCTCCCTCCAAGAACTGGGTAACTCCTCCTGCCAGCATTAAACATCCCAAGTCTTCTCTTTGTGGATATCTTACGCTTATCCTCCGTGGAGAGCTCCGCACATCGTGAAAAATATACCAACTTTATAAGAGAACCTAGAGGAAAACATACAGTTCAATGTACAAAAATTATAGGAGATTTCACAATCAAGAGAAGATTGTAGCTCCCATTCCAGACTGGTGACTGAAAATAGAACTTATGAGCAAAAAACAAAAATTACCAACATGATTTAACTCGTCAGGCACGTGGCTCATTAGTTCAGAAACCACGAAAGTAATTTCACGACGGATTCAGAAAATCACATGCCATGTTTATCATCTCAGCTATCACAGACTATTGACACTACAAAATCCAGGTTACCAATACGATCGATTAGCAAGAACACGCATAAGGTGGGTTTTTACGTAACATAAGGTGGTTCAAAATGATCGGTATTCAGTACCGAATGACACAGGCATTCCTGTACGTGAAGCAGCCCAGAAAGGCAACTCCGCAGGTGCGCCGAACTGCTCCCTTCTTAACACCGACCTCACAGATAATATTCATCCACCGTTTGGTCTCATGTTTCATGTACTACACTAACTATCTCGCTCCACAAGTTTATACTGCTAAGGAACGAGACGACGATACGATACTGCTAGCCGGGGAAAACGGGGAAGAGCTAGCTAGCTGCGCGCGTACGTACCGCCGATGTCGAGCGCGAGGTGGGAGATGTCGTCGGACTGGTTGGGCAGCAGGATGACGGGGTTGCGGTCCTCCAGGGTGCCGTGGATCGCCGCGCCGCTGAGGTCCAGCTGCGGCCGCGAGCCCGACCGGTGCAGCATCGTGGCGCTCGGATGCGCCGGGGACGCCGCCTCCTTCTCGTCCACCTCCTCCGCCTCCTCGTGCGTCCCGCCTCCTCCTCCTCCCTCCTCCAGTATGGGCTCGCTATTATTGGCCGCCATTTGGACCAGTGAATGGAGTGGAGTCGCCACCAACCGCCCACCCTGCCGCCTCCCCTCCCGCCCGCGGCGCGCGTGGTGCTTCCGCCCTGGGGAGATCGAAAAACACCAAAAACGCGAGACAAAAACGGAATCCAGGAGAATCACGAGGGGAATTGATGAGCAGTTTCGGGGAGGGTTTGGGTTGGGGGCGTCGTCGGCCTCGCTGCCTCGCTCCCTCTCCCTGGGTGGTGGATGGATGGATTTGTTGCTTGTGGTTTGGGGAGCTTGGGAATTTTCTTCAGGGGAGAGATGCTGTGGAAAAGTCTGAAATTGACTGGTCATTTTGACTTCGCTAGGTCCCAGCTGCAGTCTCAACTGTAGAGTGAAACTCTGAATTTCAAACCGATGTGAATCTGGCTGCAATTTGGGCATAATACAAAACAACCTTGTGCCTCTTGCTGCTAGACACCGTCTTTGTTCTCCTAGCTGTGAATAAAAACTCAGATAGCATGCAATAAAAAGTTTCCATGTGCACACAACCAAACAATTATACTAGATGCCCAAATTGCAAGTGTCAACCAAATCGCATATTAACACTGACGTGGAATCCACGATGCAGCACTACAACAACACCGTGTGTGAACAGTATGCATGGTAATGTAGCAATGCCGTGCGTGAACGGTCCTCGAGTCCTGTAGCATTAGGATTAGGAAAAAATTACCTTCTGCAATAAGAATATCTATTTCCCTAAATAGTTGATTAGTTAATTGGGAAGGTTATCTATTAGTTAGGAAAGTCATCCATTATATTGATCTTATCCATAATTGTTAGAAAACCCCTCTATACAAGGAGGTCTATTGTAATCGTTGATGTTAAGCAAAAAATAAAGAACAAAGTCATTCTCAATCTTAGTTTCCCCTCTCCCTCTACCACGCCGACACCGCCCGACCATCCTCTCAGCGGTGTTTACCCCTATGATCTAAGGACGATAACAATTTGGTATCAAAGCCGATCACCGCCCTTCCCATCATGATGGGCGACGATGGTTTCGAGTCTGACGCTGAAGAACTCAAGGCTATGAGGGCCTGTACACTGAGTTTCGCTCAAGAATCCAAGAATGCACAAGGCTCGCGATGGAGCTCAAGGCGGAATTCATGAAAAAGAAGAGGCAGTGTAACGCTACGCTAGTCGTGCCACTACAACCGGCGACACCTCCACTCATGGCCGCGCCTCCACTATCGGCATCACATCTGGACGTGGCTGAGGTGTTGTCTGCGTCAACCGCGCTGCCAACACCCTTGGCTCCACCACCAGTGCTACTTGTTCCACCGCCGGAGACACTTCCAACACCACCGGCGACGCCTTCGCTACAAGTAGTGCTACCACCGTCGATGCCCTCGGCGGTAGGAAGATCATCGTGATTTCGAGGCCTTCTCCTTGTTGTCGACCAACGTCGTTCCTACAGAGGTGCAAACACACGATGGATGCCTTGTAGAGAATGCGACGGCGTGACGCCGTCGCGCCTCTCCCAACACCATCGCTCCGTGGTAGGAAGGGTGTCGCTGCTGCCCCACACCGGCTGCCCATGGGCCCGACGACTCCTGTGACGTCAAGCCACGTCAAGGAGCTGTTGTCTATTATAGGTTCGTTGCTCCTTGTCCATGTGATGCGACGTCGTCATCGCGCCCTTTCGGCGATATGGGGACGCGAAGGTTTTAGTCCGTGGCCGCCACCTGACAACTCGAGGATGAGCTGTCTCGCTGAGAGGGGTGTAATATTATGGCGTGAAATCCACGATGTAGGACTGCAACAACAACGTGTATGAATAGTATGCATGGTACTGTAGCAATACCGCATGTGAACAGGACTCAAGTACTGTAGCATTAGGATTAGGAAAGGATTACCTTCCCCAATAAAAATATCTATTTTCCTAAATAGTTGATTAGTTTCCTTATATAGGGGTTAGTTAATTGGAAAGATTATCTATTAGTTAGAAATGTTATCTATTAGTTAGGAATGTCATCTATTAGATTGATCTTATCCACAATTGTTAGAAGAGCCCTCTATACAAGGAGTCATATTGTAATCGTTGGTGTTAAACAAGCAAGAAAGAACGAACAACAAAGCCATTCTCAGTCTTAGTTTCCCCTCTCCTCCTTGCCACACCGACGTTGTCCGGCCATCCTCCCGACGGTGTTTACCCCTACGATCAAAAGACCATAACAAACACTCATTATGTAGAGTTGTCCTTCTCCTCTCACTGGTTTACCTTATATTTTCCAAGCAAATGTGGCTATTTTGTTTACCAAGCAAATGCGACTATTTCACTATTCAAATGGTAAGCCAATGGTTTCGATGTGAAAGGTTCAAATCCAAAACTCACTATTTAGTTTTAAACTTTTACTAGCTCAAGAATAAAGTCATAAACCGGACGCCTGGTTGTTCATATTTGGTTTCCGATGTTTATTCCTCAGAGAAAAAAATGCATTGCTTTCAATTTATTTTCCCAATGTTTATTTGCCTCATGGTAAATGTAAAACGAAACAACTTTATCTTATAGTATTGTCGAATACTCCCTCTATTCATAAATAAATGATATTTTTTATTTTACACTTCAACCAAGCCACATGTATAAAAAAAACGAAAGTGCTCTCATTCAATCTATTCATTAGAGTGATTAATTTCCTACTTGAGCGTGGGGGCGGTTGCACGTTCAATACTAGTGCATGCGTCAGCATGCTATGTCACACCCATTCATGGTAAAGGATCAATAAGTCTTTCCCTATTAGTTATGATTAGGAAGGTAACTTCCAAATTTTAAATAACAATGACATTATAAAGGGGAAGGGTATATAATTGTAAAAAAACGACTCAAAATCGTAAAATGACATATATTTATGAACAAAATTTGAAAACTATAATGATATGTATTCAGAACGAAGTTAATCCCAAAAAAGCTAAAATTTCAAAAGAAAATTAAATATAAACCAAATTGAAAAGAAATGGACCAATTCCTCTCTTCCGGACCGTTGATCTCTGTCTATCAGACGGTCTAAACTGCTGCAGTTCCCACCCTGTCCGCACAACCTCGACGCCGCCTATCGCACCACTCGCTGTCCAGTCATCGCCGGCGCCGCTTCGGCGACCAGCTGCATTCACCGTTCCCAACCCCACTCGAAAGTGTAAGCGCCGCGCTGCCGCTCTGGCTGGCATTGCCTCTCCGCCAGATCAGATGCGCTGCCACGCCACAGCAAAACACCGCGTCGCCTAAGCTCCTTCGCGCGCACCCTGCCTACGCGGCGCGGAGGAAGAGACGACAGAGACGGAAGGAGCAGCGTCATCTTCCTCCTCACTCTCCTCGTTGGCCCACGGTTGGTGGTCACAGTGGCCAAACAGAAGCAAATTGCCAAATTCCATCCCCAAGGAGGTACCGGGGGCAGCCGGGCAGGTAACCGATGAACTCTTTTCCCCCACTTGAGCCGCGCTGTCCTTTGCTACCCCGCGAGCAAGAAAGGTGCACTTCACTTCGCATTTGCGCTAGAATCACAGGTTCCGATTCGACGCGATTTGCACAGCCTCGTTCCCTACTCGCGATCGCCATCAGCCCGTGGGCGGCATTCGCTTTACTGTTGTGTCCGCTTCCATGCCGGCCCTTTCAGGGGCAGCCGCGGGACGGGTCGCTGGTGGCCACCGAATCCGCCGATGCGAGGTCTCCCTCGTGGCCTGGCCACATCCGCTGCTGGGCCTCCTCCTAACCCAGTTCATGCCGTGTACTCTGCAGCGTCAGTTCTGTTCCTCACCAAGATCCATTTTGCCCGTGTTGATGTTGTTCTTTTAGGTTGTCTCAACTCTCAACGTCCTGTGCGTCCTCCACTCCAACTTTCCCTTTATCGCAATTTGGCCGACGCAGTCTGGTCTCGTGTACCACCCCGCAAACTGGACCACCCCGGTTGTTGGATTCATATGAAAGTTCCATTGCCTCTTTCAGATTTTTTGGACCACAGTTGCATCTTCCAGATCAATATGGAATTATGCTAAGTTTGGTTAGAATGTTATATAATGTCAGTTAGATGAGTAGAACTAGGCTATGTGTAGTAGGTGTAGATCACATGTTCTCTGCCCTCTTGTAGTAATCAGTAAGCACAACAACTGATTGCCATCGCAAGTTACTACAGGCCCCATGACATTGTTCTGTTGCCACAGAAGACTTTGTATTGATATCCAATGGCATATACTAACTTGCTTTGTACTGTAAGTCATAGTATTGGTTAAGATTGGGCCGAGTATATGTTTGGGAATTTGGTTCCTAGTTATGGCCTGCTTGGATTTGAATCATCTGCCTTTAGTTCAAATGGCACGGACGCTCTGTTAACATCACAAGGACAGTCTGATCGGAAATGAGCAGTTGAGATGTGGATAGGTGACAAATTGTGGTGCATAGCCATCTCTTGGAAAAAAATTGAATTTCTTACCCACCTCGATCCAGAGCGTTGATTTCTGATTGAATGGCCTAAGTATTGTGAATGGCACGTGCTGTTTGAGCTGAAAGGCAAAGGATACAAATCCAGCTTGGTCTTGGTAGCAATAATGATAATTTCCTAGAACCTTGTGATGTTATAATTTAGCTTGTGCACTCCAAGTTTCACTGCTCATTGTAGTCACTTTGATACATAGAAGACTTGTAGTAATATGCGCTACACTAACTTGCCACATGTCGTAAACCATAATATTGGTTAATACAGGGCCAAGTAAGGTTTGGGGATTTTATGCATAGTTTTGGCATGTTTGGGTTTCGATCATCTGCCTTTAGTCCAAACAACAAAGGCATGCCATAGCAACATAGGAACTGTCTAATCGAGAACCAAATAGTCGAGATGAAGATGATTGACAAATTGGTGACTTACGGTGCATAGCCATCACTTGAGAAAATTTGAACTTTTAGCCCTGTCAAATCCTGAACATCAGTTTACAATCTGATGGTCCAAGTGTTGTGAATGGCATATGCTGTTTAAGTTGAAAAAAGAGGATATGAATTCGCTTGGTCTTGCTAGCAATACCAACGATTTCCTAAAACACCAATATTCTGTGGTTGTGGAATTTACTGGTAATACAATTTATCTTGCAAACTGTTAATATTAAATAAGTACGACATGTAGTAACTAGTTAGGACTAGCAATGATTGTGACAAATTATTACAGGTCCCACAGGTCATTGTCGTATCTTGTTGCTTTGAAAGATTTAGCCTAGTTGGATTTGGGCCCAGCCTTTTAGTTCAGATGTCAGCATGTCACAGATTTTCCATTTACAATGCAAGGACCGTATGCTTGTAAATTGCATGATCAAAATGAAGAGGGAAGTAATTGAGGTGCATATCTATCTCATGAAAAAATTTGAATTTCTTGCATACCTTAATTTCAAGGCATTGATCGATTGTTAGAGCATTGTGTATGCCACATGCTGTTTGAACTAGGTTGGAGGATACAAGTCCAACTTTGTCTTGCTTATCATACTAATAATTTTTTGAAAAACAATACTCTTGGAATACAATTTACCTTGTTAAGGTATAGTTTTATACTTTGATCCTTCTTAAATCTTCCATTCTTCATAAGTTGTGCAATTTATGTCAAATTCCAGAATGACCAGAACAAAGCCCATGAAAACATGAGAGTAACGCGCCAACTTGAGTGTTATTTTTTGGTGGTGGTGTTATTAGTATAAAATCGTCGTGTGTAAGTTAATTGAGTTGGATTGGTTGAATTATTCCAATAAAATGCACTCTTTGTTGTCTGCATATCTACATCCGGTGATGAACAATTGGCATCGTTGTCAAAGAGTTTGGGGAGTTAGCTCTTTATTTTGCAAAAACTAGCCTACTATCAAAGGATAGGCGGCCTGACTGGCCTTGGCCGGGCGATCTAACCGGCAGTTATTCCAGCAGTGTAGGCCTGGGGTAAATGGACACCAAACACTTATGTAGGTTTGTTTGGATGTGTGTTTGCACTAGTTTTTTTAAATAGAAACTGGACGCGAAACTAGATAGAGTTTAACTGAAAAGTACAAAGAGAGGTGTTTTCTGGTGATGAGAAGAGGTCGGACCGGCCACACCATGGTTGTCAGACTAGTGCCCTGTTACCGGTGAGCGCGGTCAGACCGCCCAATGGTATGTCACACCAGCTGTTGGCGGTCCAGTGTATAGTGAGTTGTGCTGAATTTTGGGAATTGGTCTAGGGTCATGGAAGTGTTGCATGGTGCATGTTTGGCTACTGTGGGTCAAGTTGTGAAGAGTTTGTGACTAGAAATCGATTTATTGGTCTATTATTGTACATGGAAACTTGGAGTCAACTACGGTCAACAATGAGGATGATCAGGACTTGGTTTGGTGAAATCAAGATCCGGAATGGTCAAGGATGCTGGGTGAAGTGGTTGGTCTCAAGCAAAGCGCAAGATGGACAAGAACGAGAAGTTTGGTGCAACGGGTTTTATCAAGTGACTTGAGCCGGTGCAAGTGTTGAGGCGGTCTGGTGGAAGACGGATGAAAGAGACTTGTAGGCATGAGGGAAGCCATTGGTGAACCTATGTGTGGCGAAGAATGAGATTGCTTCACAAGATTGGACTTGATCAAGGATGGAAGGATCGAGAAGGCGTATTTTGGTATCTTCACCAAAATACCGGGTTGGTGACCTTGGAGAAACCGCGTCGCATGACGACGCAAAGGAGAAGTGGTTTAGGTCATGAGGACGATAAGATCACGAAGAGATGGATTTATGAGCATCATATCATCATATGCAAGGTTATTAAAGCGTCGCCTAAGTGTAGCGACGCTTAGGCGGTCAGGAGCTCACCGCCACGGCCTCGCCTTGCCAAGCTTGGCTATGGCATCTGCCTCACGGCCATGGTGTCCCCATGGCGTCACTTAGGTAGCGTGTGGTGTCGCCGTGTCAGGGACGTCCAAGGTGGACGCCATATGCAGCTCAAGCGGGAAGATAAGGAGATGAGAGGAGAGGGGACCAACGAGGAAAATTGAAGAGAGACAAACTCGAGGAGAGAACCTGTCGCGTCGCGTGAAGCCTTGAACCCTAGCGCCGCCTCCATCCCCGAAGCGGCCGCCATCTGCTGCTGCACCACCATCCTGCCTCCATCCCTGTCGCGGCGTTGCCCTCTCCGCTACGCTCCAGATCTAGGTATCCCCCTCCCTTTCGGCCTTCCCCTCCCCCTAGGCGGGGAGGTTGGGTCGCCGTCACGAGGGGGAGGCAAGGAGGCGCGAGTCAGGGAGGGAGGTGGAGGCTGGGAGGGAGAGGGGCTGCAGAGAGCATCAGAACAGAGGAGGCGACACGCCGAAGCGAGTGCATTTATGCTTGTGCTACTCTGCTCTGCTCTGTGTGTGCTTGTGCTACTGTGCTGAACTTGCAAGATGCTTTGCATTGCTATTGTGCTACACTACTACTAACTATGTTCTCTCTAATGCGCAGAAGCACAAAAAAATGGCAAGTGCAAGTGCTATTTACTACTATGCTGATGTGCTATGCATTGCTATTTGCCAATCTAAGAACTTCTATGGCTATTTGTTGGATTCCTACATTGCCTAAGGCTAAGAGGTATTCCCTATCTCCGATTAGGATCTGTGTATGGAGTCGCCTCGCCGCGCGCCTTAAGTGCTCCAGCGGTAAAAAGGTGGTGAGTCGCCTCGCCTCGCCTTATCGTTTTAATAACCTTGGTCAAATGCTTTGAGAAGTGTGCGTGAGTGAGAGACCCATTTGTGTGTAAGCTTAACGGGTGCCCATTAGAGTTTCTCTCTAGTCTTAGCCTCCACTATATAAGGGGTGGTGCAAGATTTGCACATCAACCAAGCCTAGGAACCCTAATTTGATATATGGGGAAGTGAAGAGAGGAGAGTGGGTTAGGGTTTGAGAGATGTATTGAGAGAAAATTTGTGGAATTGAGTGCTCATGAGTGAGCTTGTATCCTCCATGTTGGAGTGGCTGTGAACCCTCAATTCCTCAATATCAATCTAATCAAATTCGTGCAAAGATGATTTGTCTCTTGTTCTTGCTCACTTTCTTGAGATTTTGAATTCTTGCGTTCTAGGGGTTTTGCTGTGATCTGGTTTGCTATGACTTGTGGAAGTTGATCTAAGATCATATTGACCATCTGTAATCCACGAGCAAGTCTTTGGATCCCTCTTGCACTCAAACAAGAAACTTTTGTAATTTTGGCTATGATTGTCTCGATCTTCGATTGGAATAGGTTCCTGACCTTCTTGTTGAGTTTTGTCTGAAATCTCAAGTGATTAAGATTTGTAGATCAAAAGTTAGGTCGTTTTGTGGATCTAAAATCGTGCTGATTTGGCTGTCAGTCTGAGGAGAGGTTAGACTGCTCGAGAGAGAGGTCAGACCGCTCCAGCGGTCAGATCGGCCAAGGGGGTTTTGTGGTTGAGCGTCTTGTTTTCAGTACAATTATGTCGCTATGAGTTGTAGACCTTGATCTTCATAGCTTCACATAACTATTGAAATGAAAAAAGAGTAGAATTTCAGAAGGAAAAAAATGAGCTCCTATTCATCCCCCCTCTAGTCGCTAACATGGTCCAACACTTTCCTGGCCGTCCATTCAAGTATTGCAATATTGTTCAAGTGGTTTTGATAAAGTTTGTAGGGGATGTCCTTATGAGGGAACCTGAATTCAAGATGCAAAGAGGACTTTTTCCTACCTAATTAAATATGCTCTTATAATCAATTCCACATTGGATTACGCCCTTTCTAGCTGGAAGGTTGGTAATCCAGGTTGTTATTCAGTGAATTTAGCTGAAGGAATTTGATCGTAGAAATATTGTACCTGTTTCAACTACATTAGTTCAAAATTTATAATTGGCAGTATATTGAAAAGGTGGTCATCTCCATAGCATGAGCTAGAACCATTGGGTCTGATGTTAACTTGATTCTTTAGAAAATTGCAGTACTTAGCTGTAAGACATTGCACTGTAATCTTGTTGCTCTTGTCGGTAAGTGCACAAACACTAGATAGTAATTGCTGTTATGTGATGTTCTTTATATTATTGACTGGCTCAACCATTTAGGGATCAAATCCCCGACACTTGAGAGTAGGTAGGTAATAATATGACTTGAAACTCAAAAGATTGGAGTGAAGAGATCGTAATGTAATATAGAGCAGAAATTGGTTACATGAAGACACTTGTGCTCTATTACAGTTCTTCCTGTCAAGTGACCACTGAAATAAGATAATATCATTGGTTGTTTATTGTCATGCTTTTATGCAATCAATATAGATGTGGGGTTGCAGGGAATCAAACAGTATTAGAGACGTACACCGTGCTTAGATCTTGTGGTATAAGTCTTGGAAGACAGGATGGAATTGACCTACCACCTAGAAGAATCTCGTTCTTATAGTACCATCAGTACTGAAAAGGGAAGTTTCCTTCTCCATTATATTTTTTCAGCGTAAAATCAGAAGCATTTTGTAATTCGATAGTGCACCACATGTACGGGCACAATTCCACCACATGTATGGATACAGTTAAATACAGACTGGCTATTCATGTCCTTAAGTTTGGCGTAGTATTTTTTTTTCCTTTGTCCTTTATGTTAACCTGGTGTTGTTAGTTTTTTATTTCCAAGCTTCTGTATTTTTATATGGGATCACACACAGTGTTTTCTTCACGAAATGGGGAAGGAAGATGCAAAGGATTGACAATCTTAAATTCAAAAGGGAAAACATAGTTGGATTTCCGCTTTTTTATGCAAATTCTATGTAGATCGCCAACTCATGAAATGTTTGCTAATTTCTTAGCTACGTGTAATTGTTTAGATTGATTAAAGGGTGTCTCACTCTTTGTTTCCTTTTGCTGTTCCTTAAGGATGGCAATTCCAGTCACTTCTCCAGATTAGTGGAAATTCTCATCTCTCTATTTGGTTAACAAATATTTGGTTATTGGTGTGTATTTTTTTAAGCAAAGATTTTTTCGGCATGTTTGGTATCTTCATGTTTTCACCAACCTCAAGTTAAATCCTTCATCATAC
Organism: Ampelocalamus luodianensis; assembly: GCA_036346255.1. NCBI lineage: Eukaryota > Viridiplantae > Streptophyta > Magnoliopsida > Poales > Poaceae > Ampelocalamus > Ampelocalamus luodianensis. The sequence goes on along the minus strand of CM070634.1, from coordinate 95,474,789 downwards.
TGGCTGTCATTCAGTAATTACTGACGCCTTCATGAACCAAATAGCAATGATGGAACCATCCGTGCAGATTAAGGGACCAATCCCCATAGTGTCGGTGGCACAAGAACACTGCTTCTCTCTTGCTGCTATGATGGTCAGTTCTGTCAACTGAAAGCATGTATTAACATGGCAGTTCTTGCAAATAGCATTCTAGCCTTTGATTACAAAGATTACATAGATTGTTGCCGTTCTGTTAGCAGTATCTACATTTTGTTTGCATCTTACACAAGGTTACCAAGGCCTGTGATTTTCCAAGATATGCTTTAGTTGCAGACCGGACCAGGATCTGACTCCTGAGCTAAATCAGTCGACACATTTGGCGCAAAAGATTTCTTGAGAGTGTCTTCTCATCTCAATTTCCCAAAGCATATAACACCGAATTGACACTATTTTATTGTTACAGCGCGCAGTCATTTCGTCCCCTTGTCGGCAGAACCAGATATATAGACCTGCAGATGGTTACATTGTCTGCAGAAGTGAGCTTTCTTCCCTTTTCTCTGTTGTTTGGGAAATAGTCTCAGAAATTGTTTCTTAGTTATAGAATTTGGAGTTCATCTGTGGGCAGATGTGGTGCGTGACTGCATTTGTTCTAGTACATGGAGCTGATGCACCGTGTTATGGACTAACCAATTTTGCTACAATGGATCATCTCTTTTGTTCCTCGATGGAACAGACTAGCTGAAAAGTACGTATTGTTGTGTACAATCAACATTCCAGATATTGTTTCTGTTCAAGTATAAATGAATTGTCTATATTTCCTCATTAGTTTAAGTTTTTGGGTGAATTGGTTGGTGCATGCAACTCAATATGGTATCAGAGTCAAGAGGTCTTAGGTTCAAGATCCAGCTGACGTAATTAAAAAAATTACAACTTACTTCTATTTCACGTCTTAGATCGAAGGAGGTTTACATGTGAGGGGGAGTGTTGAAGTATAAATGAATTGTCTGTTTTTCCTTATCAGCTTCAGCTTTTGGGTGAGTTACAATTTTTCTTCTTAATTGTGTCAGCCGGGTTTTGAACTCAAGACGTCTTTGCTCTAATACCATATTGAGTTACATACACTAACTAATTCATCCAAAATTTTAAGCTGATAAAGAAAGACGAGTAATTCATTTGTACTTCAACACACCAACATCATTTTATGATATTGACAGATAAACACAGGGAAGCCTGGCATTTGGTTGGATTGCCTATTATAAGATGTCAATTAGTTTATACAGGCCCGAGGAAGGTGATCGACAGTATGGCTGATTTGTGACCCTCTTTCTTCATGGTTCCCCGCATCTTCCTACTCGCCATCATGTAAATATATAAACAGAAGCTAGCAAAAGTAAGCTCCTGCCGACCTAGCACTATTTCAGCCATACCACGGCAATGTCAGCCAAGTTGAAAATACACGGACTCTGAAAGACTGAACCTGGTCAGGAATGAGTTCTACCCTCTGCTCTTCTTTATTTCTGTGTTTGGAGAATGTAGCTGAATCATGCATTGGTCCTAGGCGTTTCATTCCTCATTGAGCATCGATATCATACAATTAAACACTTGATTTGTCCTTGCACGTGAGTCGCTAGTGGCCCTGTTAGTTGGTACTAGGAGTTTCATTGCTCATTGAGCACAAATACTGAGACACAATTAAGAACTGGATTTGTCCTTGTACATGAGTAACTAGCCAGAGTGGCATTGTAATTAGTTGTTGCAGACAACCAACCAGTTGCGCTACAGCAAGGCCAGTCGTCTTCATCCTTCGATGACACGGCATAGCTGAAGCAGTGAGATATACGAATAGTTGTCTACAGTTTCCCATATTTGATCGTCTGATTGCTGCTGTATCGAATATTACGTCGTTTCTTGACATTGACGCATGAACAAGGGGGCGTCCAGGCTCGGTTGGTTGGCTGGCTTGCCTGTTACAGGAAGACAATTAGTAACTACAGGTCCGAGGAAGGCGACGGACGGTATGGCTGACATGAGACCCTGTCCAGCTCGGTGGTTCGTCGCGCCTTCCATCGTCGCCATCGTCGCGCAAACATACCGCCCCGGCCGGCTGATGAAGAAGCCCCACGGCGGAGCCCCTGCCGACGTCGGGACAAAGATTCAGCGACGCCGCCGCGGTTTCAGCGAGCTCCTCCCCGCGGCTAAAGATGGACGCAGATTGCAGCGTATGGTAAGAGAGCTCTAAGCGACTTGTGGGCAAAGGCATGGTTTCCTTGCGATCGCAGCGCCCTGCGCCCCCACATGGCGGGCGAGGGGAGGGGGAGTGTTGCTGACGGTATGGCTGATGGAATCCTTGCGTAAGGGCGCAACCAACGCAGACATGCCCCCGTGGGAGACGGGAGCGGCAAAGCCTTCACGCACACCAAACTGTAGCTTTGGTATGTGGTGGGGTTATTGTTGATGTTACACGAGAAACTTCGCAGCGCAGCAGCTGAACACAGCAGTAAATCTTGCGCACCTGTACGTATCTTTGTGTTTGAAGGTGGAGTTGTATGCAATACATATGCGACGCTAATATCTATAACGGACTAATATATACTCCCTTCGTTTTTAAATACATGACGTTTGACCAAGCGTGCAGTCAAACTTGTCTAACTTTGACTAATAATATATGAAAAACTATTTAGATTGATCATGAGTGAATAGTATCATTAGATTTGTCATGATAAATATTTTCATAATATAATAATTTTGTAATTTTTTACTAACAAAATCATATGAAAAGTAATGGTCAAAGTTATATAAGTTTGACTGTATATTTGGTCAAACGTCATGTATTTAAAAACGGAGGGAGTATATATATATATATATATATGAAAAATATTTTATACTCCCGGAAGTAGTTACTCCCACCTTTGATATACCACCTAAAAGAACTTGACATACTCCATTATCACTTTAGGTATACTCATATACTAATTATAAGATACTCCAATGTGAACCACGCGAAAAATTTGCAAGAGAGTCCATAATTTTTAGCATATTTTGTAAATACCTTCATATTCGCACATAAAAAGGAGTATGTCTAAAAATTGTACATACCACCTCTGAAAATATGTAAATACCACCTATATGGTCTTATATACTCGTATACTACACATACATACTCTCGGTTACGCAAGATACTCCATACGTTGTGAGATATGTGAGATACAAAATAGGGAGTAACTACTCCCGGGAGTAGGAAAAAGGCTTCATATATATATACACGATCTACATCATTTAGACATGCTAAATAACTGGAGTATTTTTTTTATTATGATTCCTAAAAAACTCTTGTGGGATCTTCTAGCCTCTCATTAATGGGAACGTTGTGCCTCCACTTAACCTATTTTTGCTAAACAAGAGATTGTCTATGAAAAAAGTATCTGCTATCTTATTAAGCAGAGTCAAAAGAAGTCACCACGTTCGATCAAAGGGCTAGAAATTTTCACGTTAATCGGTATAAAAAAGAAAGATCTACACCGTCGATCGTAATGGGTCCAAATTCTAACAGTTTATATTTTTTTAAAGAGTCTATGTCAAGTCCAATAAAACTAAAATTTAGAATAAAAATAAAATAAAATCAACAATTTGATTTCCACATGAATTCATAAGTAAAAGAGTCATGTCAAGTATAATAAAACTGAAATTCGGAATAAAAATAAAATAAAATAAGCCATTTAATTTTCATACGAATTCCTAAGTAAAATCCCAAAATAATTATAATTCGGAATAAAAAAGTAAACAAAAATTGGAAATTATATTTGTATACGAAACCCAATAAAAAAACCCCATAAATTCAAATAAAATAAAATAAAATTAGAAATTTGATTCCAATACAAATACCAATAATTATAATTCGGAATAAAAACTAAACAATAATAAACAATTAGATTTGTATATGAAATCCAACCAAAAAAATAACTAAACTTTGGACTAAAAATAAAATAAAAGTAGCAATTTGATTTCAATACGAATTCCAAAGTAAAATCCCTAAATAACTGTAATTCAGAATAAATATTAAAGAAAAATTAGCAATTGGATTTGGATACAAATCCTAGAAAAGAACTAAAATTTAGAATAAATTTTAAAGAAAAATTAGTAATTGGATTTCCACATGAATTCCAAACTAAAATCCATAAATAACTAAAATTTGGAATAAATTAAATAAATTGAGCAATTTGATTTGCATACAAAGTGCAATAAAAATAACTAAAATATTGAATAAAAATAAAAGTTATAACGAGGATGACACGAATGGTGTCAAAAGAGACACAAAAGAAGCTACCATATTCGCTCTCAAGGCTACGTGTTTCTATTGTTACTTCCTATGGAATAAAAATAAAAAAAAATAACTGAAATTTTGATTAAAAATACAAATTATAACGAGGATAATACGAATAGTATCGGAGGAGACCACGAAAGAGTGCATGTAACATCCAAAAAATGCCAAAATATGAAAATATGAGATTTTTTAAAAATTTGTATGATTGTCTGTTGTCGTTTTGCTGGTCTGCATTAATTTTTGGGAATATTTGAGCTACGTTTCTTTTTGCCGGCGTAGATAGTAACTACAGAAAACCCTAACAATGTAAACCCTAAAGACAAAAACCCTAGAAACGAGAACCCTAATTTCAGCAATGGTAAAAGTAAAATAAACTTAAGATGTCGTCCTTCTAAATGCTACATGAAATGTAAACCCTAAGATCAACCGCATAAAAATTCAAAACCTAATTCTCCAAATGATCGAAAGTCGATTAGAATTGTTTAACAAATATCAGATCTCATTTATCATCGCGTATTAATTTCTTAAAGTAATTGCCAGAATTTTAGCAAGCCTAAAATTCTATTCTTTTTCCTAATACCATTTTCTCTTCCTAAATCAAGTAATAAAATCAGGAGCTTAAAAGATTTTTAGGGAGAAATAACGAACAAATAAAATTTTACAAAAATTATAGTTTGAATTAGACCTTGTCAAGAGACTCCCCAAAAATTTTCATAATATTTGGAGTTAGGCATATATATTTAAAAATTCGTTTAAAACCATCAGCTAATATTCACAACTTCGGAAATCCTGGAAATAGAAGTTGCTTTCCCCTTCCTCTGATCAGTCGGGCCCACAGGCAGGCTTCATCTGCCACGGTGCCCTCTGCTCGTGCCCATGCGTGCCGCCACGCCACCACGCCACGCCGCCCATGCTGCCGGCCATCTTGAGTCCTCCGTCGTCCACCTACAAAAGGGCAATGCCGAGCTCGCCTAGCCCCTCGGCTGTCGTCTCCTTCTCCCCCATTCCTTCCCCCTTCTTTAATCAAGCACCCGAAGTGCCCTCCACTTTTGGCCACCAGCGCCGCCAAGTGCCACCCTACCGTTTTGGGCGTCTGGCGAACTCCTCCCCTAATCCACCGTGTCCCAGCCCACAAGGAAGCATTCCCCTCAATTAATTGCGTCCCTACATCACCGGAGCTCACCATGGCTCTTTCTTCCCGAGCTCGGCCAAAAGCCGCCGCCAACTTGCGTCGTCGGACCGGCATGGCCCTCCTCAACCTCCACCAACAGCTCCGATGAGTTCCACTGAGCTCCCTCTAGCTCGTGCTCACCCTCATTCCTCCCCAACCCCGGCCGCTGCACATAGCCGTCCGACCACCACCGTCCTCCTCAAGCCATGAAACCACCACCGATAGGATCACCTCCTCGTGGGCAACCCATTTTTCGGTTTGCCTCATCCTCCTCACCACCCCCTCGCCGCCAGCGAGAAAGACCGAGCCGCCCTTGTGCCCACCTCTGCTTCGTCCCCCTCTGTGTGTGTATGTATGTCAGTAGGACTCCAAGATAGTTGATTGGTTAGTTCTAGTTGATATGGTCACTGATTAACATATAGGTGAAGTTGCACCTTGATAAGTTAATTAGTGTATAGTTAGAAGTATTAGTCAGTGAGTATGATCCAGTAGCTCTCAATATATGTAGGTGTGCTAAGGTGAATGCCAGTAGACTCCAGTCAATTAGATCTTGTTAAAAAGGTTAGTTGAGCTATGCAAATCTAATTAACAGTATTGTCGATTAACAGACAAATTAAGTTGTGTTTGTGTTTTCAGTGGATGATTTTACATGGCTAAGTTAGATAACTAGTTATCAGACAGTTGTCAAAGGTCAGTGGGTTTTGTCAGACAGCTAAATACACAGATCAAGTGCACTTGTATTTTGTTAAGTTAATTAGTATATTGTTAGCAATTGGATGTAAACCATGAATAGTTTGACAATACTCCCACTAGGCCAGTTCTTTTCAATGTCCAGAGTATCTGAAATGAGCAGCAAGGGAATCTGAGAATGATTAGATAATGGCAATGGATCTTTCATTTTGAAGGTTAGGTGATAAGTGCACTAAGTAATTAACCTAGGAATGAATACTAATATCATTTAACTTAAGAAGTGAATTCAATTATGGGATTAGATGGTCAACTGAAGATAAGTTGGGGGATTAGTTGTCTGTCATGTAGCTCAGCTGGCAGTAGCTCTCCTTTTCACTCTCTTCCTCAGTCTATGGTTAATCAGAGATAGTTAGGTTTGTGATTAGTGCGTAAGAAGTGCAATTGATAAATACATGGTGGATCTAAGATGAGTGAATCAAAGTGTATTATATGGAAATCTAAAGTGACCGTAGGTTTTTAAACCTGTTAAGTGACTGATTAAATCACTAAAAAAGGATTGTTTAAAAGGATATTTGAGCTAGTTAACCAACACTCAATTTCAGAACAATTCAACACTTTAGATGAATGGACAGAGAAGATAAATTGAGGATGCCTTATAGTGACAATGGACTAATGATTTTGCAAATACAAGCAGGTAGAAATCTTATGACTCAATTAGCCTTTGGTTATTTATTTAAACTGCTACAACCCAATCTGAAAACCAGTGTTAATATGGACATTCGACAGCAAACAGTGAACCACCAAATTGGTCAAATGGATAGCTGAACTAGTGAGAGGGAAGCTTAGCTATTAGCACCTTGATACAGAAATATGTCCTGTTGCAATATATTGCACAGTGTAGGAAAACTAAAAATGTCTAGAAAAGGTAGTGGGCAAATAACATGTCTAAACAAGTAGTTGGAAGTTTTCTTAACTCATTTAGCCATTAAACACTTACTTAACTGCAACAAACTAATCTGAAAACAGATATTTACATGAATGTTCAAAACAAACAGTGAACTAATCTAAGAACCAATAGTTATTCAAAATAAACATTAAGGATCGTCGGGGTTATTTGAGAACGTAATTAAAAAGTGCGGCTAGGATAAAAAGTATATACATGTACAACCTTGTATACCAAATAATGATGAATAGACCATGTCAATTAGGAACTAGTTAAAATAAATGGTTTAGGCAAACTAGAAGTTAATTATGAATGGCATTGTAATATAAGCAATTAGGCATTGTCAAAATAATTTTATGTTTAAAAGTGCCTACATGTGGATTCGGTTCTAAACCATTAAGTCGTTGTTTAGATTTTCGGTAGAGGCTAACCCAATCTAGTGCTACTAGACAGACATGTAGGTTAGCAATAGATATGATCTAGCTTCATACTAGTAAGTCCAAACCAAAGCCAAAAAATAATAAATAACAAAACTAAGTGTAACTCACCCCACAGATGAATTCAAATCCGTAGACACCCCTAATCAAAATGATAGGCTAGTATCTAGCCCGTGCTTGGGAGTTCCAACTAAAACTCATGGAATTTCCTTGATAAATATAAATCGATAAGATAAACTATTAAATAAACTAGGTCCCATGTGTCGATGAGACGTATGTCTACCCTATGCGAACCCGCACCTATGCATAGGTCTCACCCGGTGATCATGGAACTTCCTCGGTAAATAAGAAGTAATAACTAAAATAATCGTGAGAGCATATAAGAGGACTGATTTTGACTATATGATTATCGTGGATGTATACAAAGAATGCCTGGAGAGAGTGCTTATGAGTGCTAGGTGGCATATTAAGGAAAACAATATCACCCAAGCTCTAGGTATCGTCTGTCATCACCCGTTCTTAGTAACAGAACCCTTCATGATCCAAAAATAGATCAGAGAGTCATACCTAACTGGGTAATCTCTCCCATAGCAGTAACCGTTGAGGAATGATCCTGCAGACATTCTCTCCCCCTGTTAGATTTATCTACTTTTGTCCGTAGTATTTCCTTCATCAACTCCAGATAAGTATATATTTAGGTCTCATCTGAAGTACCCTCCTGCTTTCAAAATACCAGTAAGTATGTTTAGTTCTATTTGAAATATTTTTATTTGTTTGAATGTATTTGGATTTATTGGATTTCATTTTATTACTTTCAGTCGCTCTCGAGTTCAATCGTATTATGCTTAGTTAGAATATGAAGATACAATGGGCCAGCAACCCCAACAAGGACGAAGCTGGGATCAATATTATCAGGATGATTATCATCACATTGAGCGAGATTATTATCAGAATACCGAGAAAGGTGAATATCAGAATATGAGCCTTATCAGAGCATCGAGCGAGGCGAGTTAATACTTTGATCATTTTGCACCTAATTTTGCAATTATATTATTTTAACTTATGAAATTGCATTGCTATATTTTATACAACTGTATTGGTCTAGCTCATAGTTAATTCCTTAATAATAATTATGTATAAATTTTCAACCCTTGAAATTTGGATATTATCCTTGTCACCCTAGAATTAATGGTTTACATACTAGTTATAAGCCTATATCTAAGTGTCATACTTAGCCTCACTTCGATACATTGTCATTCGGGCATTAAGTTGTCTGACATCAATCAAAACTTTGAAAATGAAATTGGGTAGTCAAGGCTAGGAACCTAGCTGGTATGTTGGACGAAAAGTTATTTTGAAAACAAAATAAAACCTAAAAAACATATTTAGACTCGAGTGGCTGGAAAGAGTGGCTGGTGCCGAGGGCACGAGAGGATGTTGGTATGTGGATGTACCGCCTGAGTCAATTAAGGACAGAATCTGGTAATGACCTCTCATGTAAAATAGTGCAACCACAAGTCTGTAATACTTAAGACCTGGCTAACTAATTTATTCGCCTCTGCGTGGCTTCGCCATTGGAGGATGTAGGTGGATAGTCAGGGGAGAACAAAGCTACGGGAACTGCACAACGCAAATGGGAGACCTGCCTGTGGGCGAGTGGAGGCCCTAAGGAGGTGATACCTAGTGGTGCGAAGTTGCGTTGAGGTGGGACATTATAAAAGCCTTGTGATAATCAACATTAGCTACACACCTACGGAAGTGTGTCGGGGTAGTATAAGTTAATTCATCTCTTGTGGGTAAAGTATACAAACTCTGCAGAGTAAGAAAACTATCTGGATAGTCGTATTCACGATCAAGAGTGGTGCTGAGAACTTGCTTGATATAGCTTTTATTTTTATAAAACCATTTGTGTGTGTGTGGAATAAAAAGGGGTGGGGTGGGAGCCCTGGGTATTGGAATTGGCTTGGTCGGGGCCAGTGATAAGTGGAATGGAAAAAGGTTGGGTTGGGAGCCCCGGGAATTGAGATGGCCTGGTCGGGGACTAGTGGTAAATACGGGATAGCTTGAGCATTGAGTGGATGAACTCACTCAGTGATATAGGAGATGGGATCTCCACTAATACTTTACAATAATACTCAGTTTATGAAAAACATGTGTTAGTTAAAATGCTAAGTCTCAGGTTTTGCTACTACTTACCCTATTTCAATAAATAGCTTTGTGCAAAATAAAAGAACCTTTGAACCTCCCTTGTTTAGCCTTACATATATAATAATTGCATTGTGTGTTGACTCGCGAGTACAGTTGTGTACTCATGCTCACTATTTACATTCTTTTAGTCAGTAAGCATAAAAGAAGACTATAGGAGCAAACACGAGTGTTGATCGAGACTGAAGATCAAGAAGGCCAAGAACTATGTCGCGAGCCCACAGTCGATTTCTTGTGGGTATATCGAGAGGGTTCCACATGTTATACTCTGAATCTGCTTCCGCTGTTGTTCTCTAAAAAGTATTTGGCCTGCCTGGCCATTCTGCAAATCAAAAGCCGTAAGGTATATTTACACTTTATTTAATATTATGCAATAGCTTTATAGTTTCGTGATACATGTTTGAACCAATAATGTAACTGTGTGTGCTAGCTACTGATCCAGAGAATGACACAAATATACACAGTAGGTTCCAAGTTCCAAATTTGGGGTCTCATAGTGCAATATCATTGATCCGCCCTGCAAGAAGACATTAGCCCATGGGGAAGCGAAGACCTCGATGTAGTGATGACAGAGATAAGGACAATATTGTGATGCTCATTGGAGCTATATAAGAGAAAGTTCAGTGTTGAAGGAGCCAAGGACCATGATGACAAGTGGTGAGCATCAGTGTTGTTGAAGAAGTTAGTGGCCAAAGAAGCTCGATGATGAGAAAGCCATAGCAGAGAGGAGATGAAGCTTTGCATTGAAGATGACTAAGCAGAGAGGAGATAAAACTTTGCATTGAAGATGACTATGGATGATATGGGGCCATCAGGTAGCTAGGAGTGTATCATCACTAGTGAGGGGCATGTCGTTGCTGGCGCTGTCGAAAAAATTCTCCATATTGTTAGACAACGACTAAAGCAGACATGCTAACATTAGTGAAGATAAGAGATCGTCGTGGTTGGTGAGGAAGCCACAACGTTGAGTTGACCAACGTCGAAGACGAGGAGCGACCGACACGAGAGAAGAGGACGCCAAGCATGTATAACATAATGCATATGTATATACATGCATACATTCGTACAAATAGAAGCGCGGGCGTATAAAGACAGAGGAGTAAGAAACTTGGAGTACATATGACGCAGTCGTAGAAAATATGCTCAGGGTCACCGGAGAGAGCGTGACATGTGTCTCAGCTGGGATTGATGATGGTTGCATGTGTATGAGTGTTGATGTAGCGATGATTAGCATTGAGCAAAAAAATGGAGAGAAGTAGAAGATAACTATGTGGTAAAATATTGCATTGAAAGGGGTAGCAGTTGATAGGGTTCGATCAAGATTTGGGCTTACTGTTGGAGGTTAAAGAAAAAAAATTGTGACTGTGAGAAGAGATATAAGTCACACGGTATGGTGGGGCAGCTAGCGTGTGAGGGAAGATAAGTTCAAAGTATGTTACCCATGATGCATCGGTGTATGCGCATGGTAAATCGTTGTATGTGTATGTAAACTAATAAGATATTTTTTCGCACATATAATCAATGTATTGTTTGAGATTAAATAGAGATACATGTGTATGCATACAATTTGAAAAAAAACACTACTAACAAAAAGGCTAATACTGGACGCCTCAACATAAACGGTTGACCAAAACCGTCTGTATTACATGCAATCACAGACGATTTTGGTTTAGAGACCGTCTGTGTTACTGGCTGCGCTAAAAACCGTCCGTGAAGAGGTAATATCACAGACGGTTCATGATGAAAACCGTCTGTGAAGACGGTTCTTAACAATAACCGTCTGTGATATTTCTAAATATCACAGACGGTTATTGTTAAGAACCGTATATGATACTTCACATACGGTTTTCATCGTGAACCGTCTGTGGTAATTGTATACTTCCCAGACGGTTCTTAATTATAACCGTTTGTGATAATATCCCTTCAGCTCCCCGATGAGTTTCTTCTTCGCTGTCGTCGCCGATGCGTCTGTTCGTCGTATCAATGCCGCTTTGGCTCCCCGATACGTCTCTTCGTTTCACGCGCTAAATTTGGTCCTTGTGTTATAAAAAGGAGCATCCGCCATCGAAGATGATCATCATCCCCTACATATAAACTCTACTCTTCTAAAGCTAGTAGAAGTGGCTCCCTCTTCTGTTTTTGTGTTGCTGGCATTGATCGCCTACCTGGCTATACTGTACGAGCAACTCTCCGGCCGTACGTTGGTGGATGCGGCGGAAGGACACTGTTTGATCAACAGTGTCCTCATTCCTCTGTCTGAGGATTTGCCGGAGCAGGTGGCGGCCACCTCCCGCTGTCTTGACATCTTCCTCCGCCGCGTCTTCCGAGTGATCTCCCACTTCCGGCGAGTTTACCGCGTCATCGATGTGGTCCTCCACAGCGACGTTGCATGTCTCCAAGAGGCTTACCGTCACCTGGACTACTTAATCGAGGTGGCGGGCGACCGAGTCGGCCATGCTAAGACCCCTCAAGCAAAGGAAGAGGGCCTTTTGGCTCAATTATTCGTGATTCAACAGTCCAAGGGTCTTCAGGAGACACTCGAACGAGCGCGTCAGCGGGTAGACGTATTTTGGGCTTTGTTCGCTCATGAACCGTCCGATGCCGACACCGCTGCCTACGAAGTTTTGAAGACGGAGATAACAGCCTACCTCCGCCACTAAAAAACTTTGCTTATTTAGGTTTCTACTTTTTTTTAAATCTTTGTAAGAAACGACTAGCTACGCTGTTTGGCCATATATATGTAAATTCCAAAATGAAAAAAAAATCTAATTTGGAGGTGATCGAATTACTATATTATATGTTGAACATATGCAAATTTTCAGCAGTATTTAAATGACAAAATTGACATATAAACATGTAATTTCTTCATGTCATGTAAATGTACACATGACAGTATATATATGCTCAAAACATATATAGAACCTTGAATAACCATATCATAGACGGTTCTATAATAGAACCATCTGTGATATGAGACCATATCACTGACGGTTCCATAATAGAACCATCTGTGATAACTCTTTATTAGTAGGAGCCCGCTAGGGTTTACGCCCTAACTCGTCACTCCCCAACGCCCTTACTCTCACCCGTTCCCCTCCCCACCTCGACGCCGCTGCCGCCCGAAGCCTCCTCCCCGACCCCGGCTACTTCTCCACTGACCTCCCCAGCTACCTCTCCACCGACCTCGGCCTCGACTACCTCACCACTGACACTGGCGACATCGAGGTAAGGCAGATCTATCACCTATTGGTTTGGGCTGCTGGTATTCATGTGAACCGAGCTGTAATGTGACTGATGGTTGGCTGGCTGGATGGATGGATCTGGAGGTGGGGAATGGGGTTGTGTTCGAGTATGACTGCTGGTGCTATTAGTTGTGGATAGATCCTATTAGGTTGCTTAATGTGTTAATCTGGCACAATCACTTATTTTTGTATGCTCTGTGTGATTTGTCTGTGCCTAGCACTGGGAGGTATTGCAAATTTGTATGCTCTGTTGAACTGCTCAATGATGTTAATAGTCTTATGCTGAAATTGAATTGATAATTAGTTCATATTTGAGCTCTAATGAATTGCTAACTGTTGTACACATACAAATTTATACATTCTGATATACAATTGAATTGCTAACTGATGTCACAAATACAATTGGATGTGATATTGTGCATAGATTGTGTGTCTTTTAAATGACCTGAAGGATTCACATGTTTATATGTTAATTATGCCTTTTAAATTTGCTATTCCATTCCAAAACAAGACCAAATGAATTAAAAACTACTACAACACCTCTTCACCTGCCTCTCGCTATTCATTTCACCTTTGAATGTGTAACCGTGTTCATGCCGGTCAAGTTCTCTTCCCTTGCGTCCCAGGTACGTCCTACCATTCCATTCCTGATCTCTTCTCTATAAAGTCTTCAAGCAGTGACTGCTTGTGCCTTTAAAACAAACTTTTATATATATATATATATATATATATATATATATATATATATATATATATATATATATATATATATATATTATGTAGTCCTCGGCTAATTTTGAGGGTCATCACGTGACATGAGGAGGATGGGGCAAGCGACCACGGCAACTTCATCGAGCCCTGCAAGTTCAAGAAGCATGTCGGCCAGGAGAGCGTGTGGACATCCAATTACCTGGATGTCATCGATAGGTAATTGAACGTCGCTATGTTCAGAAAGTGGCATGGACGCGCAGGTACTCCGACTGGGAAGTGGCTTCATGTATCAATAACCAACCATTAATTCCTTGATCTAAGTTCTACGGTGACTTGACATCAAGGAATGGTTGGTTACTGATACATGAAGCTACTTCCCAGTCGGAGTACCTGTGTGTCCATGTCACTTTCTGAACATAGCGACGTTCAAATACCTATCGACGACATCCAGGTAATTGGATGTCTACATGCTCTCCCAGCAGCCATGCTTCTTGAATTTGTAGAGGCTCGATGAAGTTGCCCGTGGCTACTGTCCCTTCCTCCTCTCCTCACTTCAAAGTGTGCGAGGACTATGATATATATATATATATATATATATATATATATATATATATATATATATATATATATATATATATATATATAGGAAGCCTTTTTCCTACTCCCAGGTGTAGTTACTCCCTATTCCGTATCTCACAACGTAGGGAGTATCTTGCGCAACTGAGAGTATGTATGTGTAGTATACGAGTATATAAGACCACCTAGGTGGTATTCACACATTTTCAGGGGTGGTATGTACAATTTTTTTGACATACTCCTTTTTTATGTGCGAATATGAAGGTATTTACAAAATATGCTAAAAACTATAGACTCTCTTGCAATTTTTTCGTGTGGTTCATATTGGAATATCTTATAATTAGTATATGAGTATACCCAAAGTGATAAAGGAGTATGTCAAGTTCTTTTAGGTGGTATATCAATAGTGGGAGTAACTACACCCGGGAGTAGAAAGTATTTTTCATATATATATATATATATATAGCTAGTTTTAAAGTCACAAGCAACCACTGCTTGGATACTTTATAGAGAAAAGTCATCACAGACGGTTTCAACTACAAACCGTCTGTGATACATCAACTATCATAGACGATTTCAAGTACAAACCATCTGTGTTATTCAGCTATCATAGACGGTTCTGAGTTAATATCCGTATGTGATAGTATGCATCACAGACGGTTCGAAAATCGTCTGTGATGACCTCATGTCATTACCGACTCATAAACTCAGACGACTCACAAAACCGTCTGTGATGACATTTTTGAACCGTCTGTGAAGATCTTTTTTGTAGTAGTGAAAATAACTAACAGAGTAAGAATAGGGACATGCAGCTCCATAATTTATACATGATAGAGAGTAGTTAGTTTCTAATAACCCCAACAACATATTATGATCAATGATTTTTCTTACATTAAAGCACATACTTCAATTACGCTCCCCAGGTTGTAATTTCCTTAATGCTTCTATTGTCATTTCCAATATTTAGGATAAATTAAAAATCGAACTAGCCTGCAAGATACATAAATATATTCTGAAGCATTTATACAAACTGCCCCTAGTTTACTATATATCTTATAGTGAAGAGTTCGATCGATGTTGTAGCTTCTTATTTCGCAGGGGGTAAAGCTGGAATTAAGAGCAACATTTTGAGGGGTACAACACAGGCGCAATTGCGCCTTCACAAAAAAAGAAAAGAAAAGAAGACATGCCTCTTTTGTGCAAGAAAGAAGCAATACCAAGATGCACAACTAGCCTCCCTCACCGTCGCCATCCCCGCAGATAAAAATAGCTTTTAAGGAACTATATATACGCTTGCGCGCGCACGCTCCCGCTGCAGTTGCGAGGCACTTGTCATGGCCCCTCCGATCGTTGGACAGTACATGCTTAGTTAAACCGCCTGCCCTGCCCGATCGACCGAGCCGAGAGGTTGGTAGCTCACACGCCCATCCGTGCCGGCCGTGGCCTTTTAAAACAGGAGTTGGCCGTGAGCTCGTGGGCTTTCGCTTGCTCGCTCGCCCGCCCGCCTTCTCGCAGCAGCCGCCGCCGGGCAGGCACATATATATATATATATATAGCCTCGCATAAGCCGGCCGGCGCCGCCGCGCCGCGCGCTCACGGATATATAGGGTGGTTTTCGATGGGGCGGCAACCGTGTTGTGACAAGCTGGGGGTGAAGCGGGGGCCGTGGACGGCGGAGGAGGACAAGAAGCTCATCAGCTTCATCCTCACCAACGGCCATTGCTGCTGGCGCGCCGTGCCCAAGCTCGCCGGCCTGCTGCGCTGCGGCAAGAGCTGCCGCCTCCGGTGGACCAACTACCTCCGCCCCGACCTCAAGCGGGGGCTCCTCACCGACGATGAGGAGCAGGTCGTCATCGACCTCCACGCCAAGCTCGGCAACAGGTACGTGCGCCATATGTGTACATGCAGGCCCCATGTATGCATCGATCGTGTACGCCGTTTACAAATGCATGCGTGTTGGACGCGTATCACTCTTGCTCCTAGGTATATACGTAGGTGTTTATGCGGTAGAACCTACTGCCAGAGTTGGATCCAAAACGAAAATAACTGAGATCTCTGAGACAAGATGGACCATATTCAGTTGGGCTGTGGCTTGGAGGTGTCTTCTTATATTGGATTAGGGGTGTCCACGTTACATATATATAGTTATATCTAAAGAAAAATAATTTTTGGACCCGGTTCCCTGTGCACTCTGGTGTGCTACAGTAGATCTACCTCTGCCTACTCCCCAACCGTTTCGTTCTCTACAAATGCATGCATGTTGGACACGTATCACTCATGCTCCTAGGTATATACGTAGGTGTTCTTGCAGTAGAACCTACTCCCAGTGGCGGATTCGGAGCAAAAATGATCGAGGGTCTCTGAGGCAAGATGAGTCACGTTCAGCTGTGCTGTAGCTTGGGGTGTCCTCTTATGTTGGGCTAGGGTTATCCACATTACATATACATGGTTATATCCAATAATAATAATTTTTTGACCCGATGCTCTGTGCAACCTGTTGTGTACAGTAGATCCACCCTGCCTACTCCCCAACCGTTTCGTTCTCTACAAACGCATGCATGCTTGACACGTATCACTTAGGCTCCTAGATATATATGTAGGTGCTCGTGCGATAGAACCTACTCCCCAACCGTTTCGTTCTCTATGGTGTGATATTCATCTAAATCCTCACCTAATGTTTCAAGTGAGGACTATCACGTAGAAATGATC
The DNA here is from genome assembly GCA_036346255.1 of Ampelocalamus luodianensis. Lineage (NCBI taxonomy): Eukaryota > Viridiplantae > Streptophyta > Magnoliopsida > Poales > Poaceae > Ampelocalamus > Ampelocalamus luodianensis. Next base: position 95,457,805 of record CM070634.1, on the reverse strand, counting down.
TTGTAGGTAGAAGATGAACAATATTAATGCACGGTGCTTAATTAAGGAGCACTAGACTCCACAAACAACAGAGTTCTAACAAGTAGCAAACATTAATTTTGTCTGTACATATAGATAGCAGTAGCTAGCGCCTCGCCGTATGACTACTACTGACAAGGCCCAAACAAACAGTACCTATCCATTTCACTTCATATAGATATATCATATATGTACGTATAATTAACGCGAGCTCGATCGCCAAAACACACCAAAATACTTGAAAACGAAGTGATCATCGCTCGTGTGAGCAATACGCGATTACATATGCATGACATCATAGGCACGTAGGTAAATCTTCATCACTGCTACTACTGCAATACGTACGCAAGCAAAGCTTAATTAATTCTATTTGTGTGAGTTGATCGCCAAGAATTTAAAGTAAAACTATTGGTAAATTAATGACCTAGAGTCCTTGAGCTGAATGGGCTATAGCTGATGCCTGAAAATCTTACTAGTGTTAAATTTTATAAAAATCTCTCAAAAAAAATTACCAAACATTCGAGTTTGGTTCAAAAACAATTACCCCAGTCTGAGGCTTAGGACATGGTTGGCTCCGTCCTGACCAGAGACACCGGTAGATAGTACAGTATGGTACCTACCATTTCAAATGCGCTAATTACACTCGTGGACTCTGGCATATTCCTTGTCAACACACGCAATTATAAACGTACGACCTGTTGTCCACTGATTGGTAAAACGATGGCAGAAATTTCCCAATTGTCCCCATATCACAAGCAACCAAATTAAGAGTGCTGCCTGACTCGTGCACTCGATAAACATATCGTTGTCATGGCGTGAAACACTTGGTTTCTTGCTCTTGAACGAGACAAAACCTAGCTAGGAACAGTACGTACTTGCTTGACAAATCAATTAAGATGAAGCAAGCTTTTGAACATTAGTTAAGGCCAATCAAAGTCTAGAACCTTGGCCATCCACATATATAGCTAGCGTAAAGAAGCAAACATTTTCTTGTTGTCTAGAAGTTCGACAACATTTTCCATTCAACTTTACTAGTATTTTTTTTCTTATTAATATTTTTTTTTATTCTAGACCATACTAGAAGTTGTACATATATATGCATTTAGTAGTAATGCATTTTAGTAAAGTCTTACAGGAATTTAAAATTAATTGTATGCTACTCAAGAAAAAAAAATCCATATTGTACTTGCCGAACCATTGACCTAGCTAGAGCTTGCTCTCATTAATTCGAACCCACGGAGCAACATTTCAAGCCCATTAATTAAAAAATACGAGTGATTGATCCACTATATGTTTAGAATTAATTTATAATTTAGATTCTTTCTTAGAGGAATCTGAGTCATTAGATAGAGCTTACCTCTCTGAGTTGTGCAGTAGTAAATTAAAGGAACACCTGTAGTCTGTAGCTACCTTAATTATAAACAAACATAGTGATCAGAAGTGTTTCAATTGTATGCATGCTCTCAAGAAAAATTAAGCATGATTCTTCAAGCAAAGAAAATGGCATCCGATAGGCTAATCGCAATAAATAAATATCACAAATGCTTCAGAATTTGTATAGTTCTATTTTTAAAAAGATAGCATCGCACTGCTGTTAGATCGAAGAACCGTGACATACTGGTGACCTATTGCCATCGTACGATGAAACATCAAACACATGAGTATTAGCATCTTATACCCTGCTCCAGATCAGTACTGAATGATGGAGTAATTAAGTGGAACTGTACAAGATTAGCGAAGTATGAACACGTTTCTTTGTGATCCTTGGTATGGTCGTGTATTAATTAAGTGCGTGGTATATATTTACTTTTTGACAGAAGATATACTAGTGTTGCTCAATCACTATCGTACTAACTGATGTAGATATCTTGAAAAAATTGTAGAAGAAACAAATTGATGGTAGTACAAGATAACAGTCCACAAAAAAAGAACATCATATTCCACATTTTAGACATATAAAAGGTTCTTTAAGAAATATTTTCTGAAACCTTAGTTTGTATATATCTTCTAAACTAGGGTTGTATTTGTAACCAGTGTAAATTAACATGCACGCTTGCAAATTGCAATCTTTCGATGACATCCAATAAATGTGGTAAAAAAACATGTTCATTAGATATACCTCTTGGAACCTGGCAACAACAGTTCTCTCAAAATTGATCGAATAGCTCGCAAGTCGCAATGGAGTTTTTATGTTTACACTGAATTAATTAGGAGTGACTCTAGTTCTTAGATATCAAGTGCTAATATTGTACTGTTAGGTGGTGCTCCAGTGGCCTACAATGTCATAGCCGTAGAAAATTTCACCAAATGGCCATTGCAAATTTCTTGTGTCACTTTCTTGATGTGTGACCTAGAGCAGCAGCCACTAGCTCGACTTGTGTGGCTAAGGAAACCCTACACGTTGGATTCAGAAATGTAAAGCGTCGCACTTAGGTCAAGTTGCCTCCTTGGAAAATGGAAGGAGAGCTTTTTTTAAAGGCCACTCCAGTCTACCAACCACTTTGTTGTTTTGTCACTCTTATGAAAGGCTGCTACTCCTCACATAGCTTAAAGAAACAGTTGAGGTCGATGGATCGTGATGATCTTTAATTCTTGTTGCACTTCGAATCAGCAAAGCATTAATTTGCTGATGACGAAAAAGAGAGGAGTAGTTTTCACAGCTATGCTGTGTAAAAACATGCATAGGCAATAATACTATTAGAGTATTAGACAGTAAATTATGGAGAGGCAGGTCAATCTCAGTCACGCTTTTACGTCTCCCCCTCATATTCCCATGATTGAGTAATTCGCTCACGTATGCATGACGTGTATATGAGAGATAATATTACAGTAATTGTCAATAACATATGTTCGCTATTAACTGTGTCCATGCAGATGGTCCAAGATTGCTGCCAAGCTACCGGGCAGGACGGACAACGAGATCAAGAATCACTGGAACACGCACATCAAGAAGAAGCTCATCAAGATGGGCATCGACCCGGTCACGCACGAGCCCCTCGACCGGAAGCAGCCGCAGGCGAGCCCGGCCACCACCTCGCAGTCCACCGTCACGACCGAATCCAAGTCCGACGAGGCGACCAGGCAGCAGCGCCCGCAGCTGGACGACGTCAGGGACGTGTCGGCCGGCGACTCCAGCCCGCCGGAGTCGAGCACGAACACCGCCAGTACTACCGGTGGCAGCAGCAGCAGCAGCCCTTACCAGGTCGACCCGCTGGTAAAGTGGCTGTTGGAGGAGGATCTGCCCACCGGAGACGAATCGTGGCTCAACTTCACGGTCGGCAATGACGTCAACGAGTTCAGCAGCATCGCCGCCGCCGCCGCCGCGCCGGCGCTGCCACCGTGGGACGTCGGCGCGACGAACTGGCTGCTCGACTACCAAGATTTTGGGATAGGGGACTCGAGCTTGCTGGTCGACGCCTCCATGGTCAACAGCTCAAACGGATCAAACTTCTAGCTTAGCTAGCTGCAGCTGAAGATGTCAGCAGCTTGTGTTGCCATCAAGTACATGTAGATAAGTGGAGTAATTAATAAAAGCATCAAGATTGTGAAAGGAGGGCATGGCCTGATCCATCGTAGGGTGGTCACAAGTCAAGGCCTTGCTCTTCTGAACCCTATCATGGCTGGGATTAATTGATGCATTTGAGAGAGGTGTAGATTAGTGTTGTCTTCTATTTTTCCCTTGAGGTTAAGGGGTTTGTGCCATATTAGAAATCAAACTGTGTTTCTTCTCAAAGAGAGAGAGAGGTTGTAGAACTCGTTGTTGGTATAGTTGTAAACATGTTTCCAATACAAAATTAATGTATGGGTGGGTAATGTATACATTAGTTAGGTTATACAATGTATTTGTGTATGTGCTAAGTTGTGGTCTTTGTAGGGCATTCTTATGTGCAAATTAAATTGCATGCACATGTGGTGCTTTAAATTACTTAAAGAAATTTTTAGATATGTCTATCTGCAAAGTTGGTCAGGTTCATTGCAGTTATATCATAATTTTATAATTAGTTAACTACTTGCAAGGTAGTTATATTTATCTCTCTCTTTTATTTATGATAGCATTAACGAACGAGTAGGTAAGCCGTATACCCAATTCAACGGTGCAGTTGAGTTGGAAAAATAACGTTGCTTATACATATGGCACTAGTTGATGAAGACCCTATTTTTTATTCAAAAGTTTTGACAGTTTAATGGACGGGAAAGAATGAAAGGGGTAAACGAAAAGGAAAGAAAAGGAAGCAAAGAACTGAAAGTGAAAAGTTTTTTTAAAAAGAGATTCGGCTGGATGTGAAATGTTAAAAAGTCTCAGAGGTTGTGACGGATTTTTACCGGGGATGTGAGAGAACCGAAAAGATCAGAGAGTAGACGCACGACAGTGAGATGGGCCTCTCTGGAGACGAGGTATTTTGACACCATGCATGACACGGGATGTGGACGTATACTTGGTTTGGAACACAAGAATTTTAACGAATTTTTGCGAGAAACGTGTGTTAACTTTTCGGAATTTCTAAAGGATTCCTATGTTCAGATAACGAGGCCTAAACTCGCTGTGAGCCTGTGAGTGCAGCAGTACACTTCAGGAACTGCACAGAATGGCCATGCGACACGATGACCGATGAGCATAGTACTATCACCAACACGCAGCTTAAACTTGCTGTTCAGTGGATACTATCAAACTAATTCGTTAGCTTTTTGTGCAAGGAACAAATAAACAAATATTCAAATGTATGCTGCAAACTAGATCCACGGCATGCAATACGTGCATATGCAGCAAATCGACGTGTTATCTGAAGTTAAGTTAGCCGTCCAGCTGAAGTTGGCACCAAGCCTTTTTGCATGCAAATTCTTTTCTGCTACTCCTAGCTTGATCCAATGAAAGAGATGATTTTTTTGGGGGGATCGATCCAATCATCTAGAGCACAGATTCTTTACAGTAAACAATTTTTTTAAAAAATAAAGAGGCAGGAGAGCTGCCTTTGCATTGATAAAGCAGGAGAAAACAAGATACAATAAAAAAAAATACCCTGATAGGGAAAATACCCCCGGCGGGAGGGAACCTGCAACTGAGGCACGCCTTGCAACACCCTATCAACAACACCAAAGCTAGAGACGTCAACTAGCAAACTCTAACCATGCTCTAACACCAACCAGCTCTGTTGCACACACACACACACATCAAAGCTAAGAGAATGACAACACCTCCCATCCAACCCACGGGAGCTTCAAACTGGTTAAAACCGGACAGTGTAGAGGATCGCCCTAACACCGACTTGAGAGAGAAGAATAGAAGCAGGTGCAGATTGGTCCACACGCTGACAGGCCACCAGCGAGGAGCTTCATATGAATTAGGTGAGGATGCGGTTCTTTCTCTCGACGATAACAGTGGACGGTGCAGAACCGAAGAAGAACTCCGACTTCTCTCCTCCTCCACCCACGCAGCTCATTCAAGGTGGACCGGACCAACTTCTACGAACGGGTCTCTGGGACAATCGTCTTGCGCATGACACTTCAACGGCAACAGCCCCTACCCGAGCTCTTCCAACGGCCAACTTACTAGTCCTCGAGACAACGGCCTACACTCGGGTCCGGCCTGTTTACTAATTTTTAATCACTAAACAGTTATAATGATTGTAAGGTGGTTCTCCAGAAAGAAACTTTCTAGTCAGTGTCTTTCGTAAGTGTTGTCTTTAAGAAACAACAAACCCTTTCGTAGTAATTTTTATCAGTAACTGCATGTAGGATATTGTCATGTCACACTCGGTTTATAAAAAAAAAACTGTTTACTGGAATTAACTAAGAAGTGTAGAAACTTATCAGCTCTATCAAATCACTGCGATAGTTAAAACTGAAGAGTAAAAACTAGTTTTGTGTACGATGTGGATTTTAGCTAGATCTTCGAAAAATTTCTGAATCTTCACTTGCTAAACAGATCAAAAGTGGGATGCAGAATGGCACATGAGAACAATAAGAACCGTGACTCGCACATCCAATTGCACCCATCAAGTTAATTTTCTAACCAAATGGCACTTTCAACTTCTGAACATTCAGTGGTCATATGGACTTACGCTTTCGTACATTTCCCAGCAGTGAGCCCGTGACAGATATACCAAAGGCTGCACCATTTCTTTACCGCATCATCAGTCAGAGGACGATTAGCAACAGTTGCATCCTTACCAACTTCGCAAGCGACACTCTTTTTTAACTTCTTCTACGTAACACTAAATACAACAAGCCAGTTGATCTCTAACAAATCTTCTCACCTACTCGCCTATATCTTCTGCACAGCAAGCCATAAAGATACAAATAAAGATACAATGATACCAAAACGATACTACATTGGCTTGCGTTTTAATCTAGGCTCTAGCTTAGTGCTTGTCTGAATTCTGAAACATCAGCGTCAGCAGAAACAAGCACCCAACCATGCCCTGCTAAAACCCCCAGAAATTTCACCATCCGACAGTGCGTTTGCCCGGATCCTGTCCTCCGATTTGCGCAAACACACGTCGGAAGGCGAGGCGGTAGCGTAAGAACTGGCCAAGAAATGTAGTAGCGAGGAGAGCACGCACGAGGGCGCACTCGATCGACTTGAAGCGGACAGCAAGAATGCAGCAGAAGCAGCAGCTGGTGGCCAATGAGCAGTAGCTTGTAAACATCATGTGCGACTGGACCAACGGGACACGGGCGAAAAGAACAGAATCATTAACAAATCCAAGGAGGCTTGTAGAGACAGCAACTGCAAGCAAGATGGGGTAGTAGTACTAGTGGTGGTCATGGACAGGTATTTACTCTCTCTTTTTTCGATTACAAGGAAAGCACATCCGCACACACCCCGGTCACTACGCATACACACCACACGTACACACGCAAATAGTTAGCACACACCTAGAAAGGCGAAGGCTAACGATAAATTCACGACCTCACAAAATTCTTACTAAAGCGCACTCGTGTGTGCGAAAAGATAGACACTAGGATTTGAACCCTAGTGGGTGGAGTACGTGCACCCACACCTCCACATCTCTTGTGCAAAATGTTCCTTGGGCCTATCGTTAGGAGGAGGAATTGAAGGGATGATCAGTAGCTTGTCAAAAGGAATTGGTCATCTGCAACTTGACATCCTAGACCATGGATTGGGATGTGTCACTGTCAGATTTGGTGAGCTCAAGACAAGGTCCTGGTGAAAGCTTGTGCATAGATAAGGTGGGTTGGTTGGGTGATCCTAATCACAGCTTTGTTTATGGCCTCACTGATGGGAGCTCTGCCTAAAGATTTCGAGATGGCCACCAACTAAAGCATACATAATGTGAAATAGTGAGCAGGATACAAAGGGCTGATGTTGGTCCTAACTCCTAAGTACAAGCTGTTTTGCTATGCAAATCACTGGTGATTGTGCATCAAAGCAAAAGGGGGGAATAACTTGTATGACGAATGACTGTCATGCCATGATATCACTCTGGAGAACAAGGGTTGCTGTCCTGGAGTGCTAATGCTCAAGTTCTTTTTGAGGGGAGAAGGTGACCAAACTGACAAGGCCGTCTCATGATCTTCCAAAGGATGCAAGCTCCAGTGATTGGTAGATTGCGTTGAATGAAACTTCAATGCAGTACTGATGTAATGCACACTCAGGATGATGAAACCATGGTCCAGTGTCAAGGAAGATGCCTTTGTATAGCAAACAAGGATTGTTAGGTATGGCAGACTATAAACATGGATTTAGAGGCTTCAATCATAAAAGAATTTCTACACAACATAAGAAGGAAAAGAAAAGGATGGATTTAAAATATCAAATTACTAAAACTCATTAGCTATTAGTCCACGAGATTTAAAAATGATCCTACAATTTCACAAAATAATAGAAGCCAAAACGGGTAGTATAATCAAACTTCTCCATTGAACCCTTTATTATTATTATTTTTCTCCATTGAACTTGGTTTTGCCACATGAAGATCCAGTAATTCATTTTGCTGGAGAATAGTTAGGTGAGGTGATTACCATTGGCTTCACTAAGAATTTGGAAGAGAAAGGACGAAAGAATGCATCCAATTGGCATGAAATGTTCATTAAGTGTGTGCTTCGATGCTGCGCAAACAAAACATTGGAGTACAAATAAGTACAGACGTAGCATGATTTGACATTACTTCCACAATGGGGTCGAAAGCATATATGATTAGATTAGACATTACTTGTAATGTAGGGTTCAAGGTTGATTTGGGGCCAGATCCATCGTATAACCAAAAGCAACTTTAGGAACCACTAGTAAGTACGCTGCAAGTGCAAACTGCATCTCGCATTCTGCCAACTTGCTATGAAACCTGCTCAGATGCTAGTTTTCCTTTCAATCTCAGTTGCCAGAAAATGGTACGAAGCTTAAAAGTGATATACACATACAGTTTTGTACAGCGTTAACAATTCATGTTCTTTTTCGTCACCTAAGAGGTAAGCCATATTTGTGAAGTAAATTTATGTGCATAATTGTTGCCGTGTACACTGGGATCAGGCTGTTACCAAACGGCTTCTGAAGATCATGTTATACAATCAGCCAATGGATAGGGTGCCCTGAATTCTAAATGTAACCTAAATTGCCTTGGACTTCTCTAAGGCCAGCTTAACTTCGGTCTCTTTTATTTTCATCCATTCACACAGTAAGGAATTTACTTCATCTGGAACTTCATCGTGTGGAGCATGACCTGTTATATTTAACTATGAGAAAACAAACCCAAACACGAACTATGGAATCCCATGACCAGTAAACAGATGGAATAAAAAAGATAAAGTTCGCACACATGCGTGCACACGCGCCCACAGGGCGAGAGGGAGAGAGTTACCTGCATCTAACTCTCTGATATGGACCTCGCTGCAATGCTCTCTAAGCATGGAAACAAACGACTCGGATTTTGTAAGGGGGTCTTTCATTCCCTTGTTTCAGAAGAAGCAAATAAAGATAAAGTTAGCCTCGCATATGTTAACAGTCACTAAATTAGGTACTAGTGTAGTAGATACGTCGTGTGTGGATAATATTAGGCACATACCTGAATAACTAAGATTTTTCCTCCAAAAGAATCAAATAAAAAATTAATAGGAATTGAAAGATTAAAGTTGAATATGCTCTCAATAACTGTTGCTGCACCAGGATCATACGACTGTATTTGTTTGTTAAGGGAAAAAATTGCAGACTATGCTGCACAAATTGATAATAAAGTGCATGCCAAAATATATATACTGTGTGATCTGAGGATACAGCTCGTATAATCTCATCCACAAGTGCCTTGTCAACCCGCTCAGTTCTCTACAAATGAAAAGGTTGGTATTGCTCAGTAAAAATAGGCAGTGTTTAAATATTTTAAAACACAAGACATTTCAAGATACACATACGGTAGGATAGTATTCCTTAAGAATGCCTCCTGCCCTTGACCTCAAGAAGAGCAAAAGGAGGCGTGCCTGCAACCTTGAAAGCCATGAAGTTCGTCCTTTCTGTATGTATTTGCATTTAGTAGCATTAAGTTTAATTTGCAAGAGTAATATAGCTCGGATACTAAAAGGTTCAATATCAAAGATTATGAGTTTTTTTTACTGCTTCCGGATTATAATTTCCAGGAAATATTGGTTAAATTTTTTAGCCTTACCAATACTTCTCTTCAGACTTATCATTTAACTATGCTTCCATAATTCCAACAAACTAGAAACAAACATAAACATTTCATCTGAAAATGTTAATAATTTTTCACAATAGAGTTTTTAACAGCTAAGGATAGGTTGATCCACTATATAAAAAGACATTGATATGGATCAAAAGTATTACCAAGTTCTATTTGTAATGCACATGTTTTCAATCTTAATGCAAGTCAACTGAAACATGACAATGTATGAGAGACAACTACACGTAGACATTCACTATCTCAGCCAATTAATATGATAAAAATAGTTGCTCTCGATTTTAATAACAAACATATGATATCCAATGCCATTTTAACTGATGCAAATATCACTTCACATCTTTGACCTATCAATATCATACAGCAGAGAATCAGCAAACAATAAGTTAAATGGAAATAATTGTAGTGATGCCGGTTGCCTTACTTCTCTTAATGGGATGAACGAGTAACTTGGAACAACTGAACCAGCTGAGTTTAAAAGAACCAGAGACTTTGCAAGAGAAGGCCATAAGCCAGCACTAATAACACAGATATAACCTGAGAATATTACGGGCAAGAGAATGACTTCACTAAGATTGTTCTGAACAAAGGAGTTACTGGCTTACTGCCCATAATCTGAGCAATGTTAGAAGATTAATATGTCAAAATATACCTCCAATAGAGTTGCCAACAAGATGAACAGGCTCTCTCACAATATCAGTAATAAAGTCCCTCAGTAATTCTGACCACAGAAGTTCTGTATAGTTGACATTTGGTTTCTCTGATTTCCCAAATCCAAGAAGGGTGATTGCCCAAACTCGGTTTCCCTCATCAGCAATGCTACCTATATTGTCACGAAAGTGCTGCAGGGAAGCTCCAAAGCCATGCACAAGAAGAACCGCAGGACCTTCATGGCCAACAGAAGTATACTGCCAAGAAAGCTTTAAATGAGGAATTTCCGGTAGCCAATCTAAATAAATTGTGTGCATTGATAAATTTAGTTGCATAAGCAAAACAGGAAACAGAAAACAAGTACGTTGAATGTGCATAAGATGTAGTAGCATAAAAATAAAGAATCTAATAAATTTGAAAATTAAAGAATATGAGTTGATCAGAACTAGGATCTTTGCCAGTAAGTTGTGCGTTCAGTCTATTGGTAACACCAGGCAACAAACTTACAAAAAAACAATGCTGTGTTAAATATATAAAACACACAACTCTAATGACGATATTCAATTAGTACAAAGTAGGGCTTGATCAAGGCCCTGCAATCGGATAAAACCAAAAGATGGGAACCAAAACATAAGTTTTTATTAGCTTTCTAAAGAAAAAATATGGATTTGAAAGAAAAGGTATTGCCCTGATGAATGGAAACTTTAACTTAGCATGCTTCATTTGAAAGCCTTGTTAGTGTCAGTGATGTTAATTTGGGATACGAAAAGAGTTATGGCCTACCTACGCAGGGGTCCGTATCTAGTAGGAGCTACCCTTAAAAAGTTAAATAGGACAATAAGAACTGAAATCGCAACTGCTAGATCAAACCTGAATGGTATATAGATCAAGGTGAAATGCCCATCACTAGAATATTGAAGGATACAAGGGCAAAGTGGAATAATTCAGGGGGTCCTTTGAAAAATGTTGATGACTCCAGTTTTTTATTGAGTCATCTAGATTCAGTCTAATGACTAAGATTGCTACTTGTCATTATCCTATTTGAAGACTACTTATCATTTGGCTTCCCACCTACATAGAAAAGGTAATACAACCCAAAAATTGGTATTTAGTAATCGGTACTGATGCATTGGAAGCAGAGTACATCATCTTACGTACAATAGAGCACAGAACTTGAAGACAGACCACACACCTGTATAAGATAACCCTTCCATCTCCAAATTTTTATAGGGTAATTTCCCTCAATGCATACTTGGGATTTCAAGGCCAAGAGCCAGTACCACTTCCATGTGAACAAATAGATTGTTAGGGGAAAATAAAATCATGTCTGATGTTATTAACAAATGAGTTAAAAAATAGGAGAAAAAGGTGTGCCACTGAAAACAGGACAGGAGAGGTATCAAATTAAAGTACCTCCATTGAACAGATAGCATATACAGCTGCTGTCACTGTAGGTGTTGAGTATCCAAATGGTGATAGAAAGCCAGCATTGCGATCTCTCTCATATTGAATAGTTTCATGGTAAACTCTCCTCCTGGATATGACCCCAAGCTGAAGTGCAGCACCAAACAAGGTGTAAAACGAAGCACCATCCATGGTTTCAGCTAAGCGCACTTTATCATGCAACCTGGGCACATAATTTAAATCAGACCTGTTATCAGAAATCACTAGTGATTCATATAACATCTGAAACTGCATTGCATAAATAACAGAACGAAACGACAATCCTTTTCATTGGAAGCTAGGCAGCATTTCCTAATACAAGCACACCAATGAGGTTGATAAGTATAACTCTGTAGTTTTGGATTGGGACAATTGAGAATATACCACTCCATATAATGCGAATATACCACTCCATATAATGCACTTCTACGATTTGCCACTATAGAGAATGCAATTCAGGATTTGCCATTATATAGCTTAGCCAATTCATGATTTGTCATTTTCGCCATTTCTACCCATTTTCCCTTTTTTTAGCCACGCAAAATGACCACACTACCCCTGCACTCTCCTTCTCTTCTTCTCTCTTCCTCTTTTCTTTCCTCTTTCAGATCCTCCTCCCTCCGGTCGAGCCAGCCCCACCGAGCCGTCGTTGCCCCACTGGCCGCCGCCTCTCCTTTGCGCCGCCTCCGCAGGCCGCGCTGCTGTCACCGAGCCGCCGGTCGTCCTTGCCTCGACACCACTCCAGCTGCCGCCGCTGACTGGGTCGTCGTCCCCACCGGATCCTCTCCGCCGCCTCAACCACTGCCTTGGTCGCCGCGGGCCCGGCCACCGTGTCGTGTTGCGGCGCCCCTTGGCCTCGCCGCGGCCGCCACCTCTCCAACTGTCACCCTCGTCGTTGTCCTCCACTACGCCACATCGGCTCCGCCTCGGCACCACACCACCAAGCCCTCGGTTTACCTCGGCTGCGCACCGCCAAGCCGGCCACCACCGCCTCGGCTCCACCTCGCCTTCCGTTGTGCTGCCTCGGCTGCCACATGCGCCACTGGGCCGCCTTGCGCCAACCGTCGCCAGCACTTTCGGCCTTGGAGAGTCCGGAGGGAGAGGAAGAGAGAGGGCAGTGTGGTCATTTCGCGTGGCCGAAAAAAGGGAAAATGGGGAGAAATGGCGAAAATGTCAAATCATGAATTGGCTAAGCTATATAATGGCAAATCCTGAGTTGAATTCTCTATAGTGGCAAATAGTAGAAAGTGCATTCTATGGTATGACATATTCTCAATTGTCCCTTTTGGATTTGAGTGGACAAACCATCCGATGAGAATCTTATTAAAGGAAAACAATAGGTTGTGACACATACTCTTTCCAATTAGCTTTTCCTGTGCCTTCTAGGTATTTCAGGTAAGCAGCTAAAGCATCCAAAGTAATATCTGTTCCACCTCTAACTTCAAGTGAACTTTCTGACGCAAACATTGAATCCATAATTCTCCTCCCTGATGCACCAGCATTCACAGTGATATCTTCTATGTTTCCTTCATTGCTGACACTTAATGTAGCACTACTTTTAATCTTTCTCTGGTTGAGGGTATTTTGTAGAAGAGATCTTGCAGATGTGCTCTTGAGAGGGACCCAATTATCTTCTGATGTTGTACTGTCTTTCAGGAATCCTTTTAGTTCTTTGAGTGTGGGTAGAGAACCTGAACAGGAAATTGTTGTAATATCTAAATGGACACACCAACATGTTCAAGGAAACATACAATTATCAGCCAAAAAGAATAGAATTGAAGTGCACCTGTGTCTAACTCCACATTTAGAGCAGGCAAAGTTGGGGCAGCAAGAGGTGTGGTCGTCGATAATTTTTCCTTCAAAAATTGGTTGTGTGATGTCGACAATTCCCTCAAACTCTGGTGGAATGATTACTTCAGCAAGCCTTACATAATCAAGTTCCTAGAGGATAACAAGAGAGGTTGACAACTTGAGATACCACATTACCTTATAGTCATACAATGGGGCACTCCAAACCACTATCTCAGGAGGGCTTCCCCATGTGAACGATCCATTAGACAAAGATGATTCAACATTGGCCAGAACACTGCGCACACTGTATTCAACTTCCTCTTCTGTAAAAATGAGGCCTGCTTGTACCTGTTATGCTCCACCAATGCATGCAATCAGGTGATCGGGATATGTTAAGAACATATGTGTAAACTCTTAAGCCCAATTATCAACATAAACCTTGCATAGTGACCTCATTTACAAGTTTCAGAACAACATCTTCAGCACTTCCCAAGCCTATGAGCAGGTCAGACTCTTGAGACTTCAATACCAACTTAAGATCTTCCAAAGCAAAAAGCAGCAGTTCCAGCATTGTATCTGAATAACCTGTCATTTGTAAAGGATAAGAAGGTTGATATTAATGTGAATTGTCAATGTGTTTTTGAAACTAAGCTGGCAGGAGAACTGCCTGCTAAATTCCATTAGATGTCAACTGTCATCAATGTGATTTACTGATTTCTGATCAACCATGTTTTAGACTAATCAAGTAATCAGAGTTTATTTAAGAGTGTTCATTCAGAGGTATATCATTCTAGCATTGCAGAAGCAGAATCAGAATTGTTGTGTAACATCTTAGTCGTGTTCTTTAAACCTTACTGATCTGAGAGAGTGACAAGCAACAAATGGATGAGTTGCAGACGTGCTATGCAACTTGGAGACAGTAACTTATATGTGGGGATTCAGATGGAGCTACACTATCCTGAGAAGCAGTAAATGCAGTGTGGTACAAAGCTGAACTAGTTTCTCCATTTAATAGCGTATATTGCAAGGCAGACGGCGTTCTATGCCAGTAAATTTCTAAATTAGCAGAAAGCCAGAAACTATCATCCCACGCTAATGGCAAACAGACCAACACCTAACAGTTTGATTTGACAACGGACACCTTGCCCAGTGTTCGGCTTCAGTTTACTCTGCATTTCCACAAAACTGCCAAACCAAGCATCAAAGTAATCAAAGGTACTAGCTTTTGCACCAATGTGGCAAAAGCACGACGACCCAACCACAGCCGACGCCACGCTTGAGGCGCGAGAGACAGTACAGGATTAGCAACAACACACAAGCATCCGATCAACCACGGCCACAAACCCTAAGGCATTGTATCGAACACGTCGCGCGCACTTCCCACAGCCCCGGCATTCCTAAATCTGTGACACACGTACAGCTGCGTGGTGGCTTACCGGCGAGGATGCGGCGGTCGAAGACGTACAGCGGCACGACGGGGCGGTTCCGCTCGGCGGCGGCGGCGGCGAGGCCCGGGTGGTCGTCGACGCGTAGGTCATGCTTGAACCACACCACCGCGGCGGCGCCCCCGTCGCGCGCGGACCTCACGGGGCGGCACTGGAGGAGACCACGAGTCCACTGCGGCGGCGAGGCGGGGCGGGGAGGAGGTGGCCGAGGCGGAGCGCGAGGAGAGCCATGGGAGGATTGCGGCCGCGGCCATAGGTGGTGGGGCGGGGATAAGAAGGGCGGGGCTAGCGCGCGCCCATGGCGAAAGCTGTGGCGGAGGACGGCTGCTGGGAGATCTGCGGAGGCCGCGTGCGTGTGAAATTTTTGTGGCGGCGGTGCTCGCTCTTGCGCCGTGGCCGGTGGGGCTCCCCGCAGCAGACTAAGCGGGTTTCCGTTTGCCAGGACGCTGATGAGATTCGCGGGAAAACGATGCATGCGTAATGCATCGCCACCAAGTGATTTTGAAACTGGACAAGATAGCTAACGGAGATACGGAATGACAGCATCAGCCACACATGGCGCCTTCAAACGATCTTCATGGGAAAACGATGCAACACAAAGCTAACAACGACCCAAACATCTCAAACATCAAACGGGAGTAAGGGGAAGGCAATGCAAGGCGAGGGCTGCGCGGGTGGATGATGGCGGCGCTCGGCCTGGTGGACGCGGTGGCAGCCATGGGCTGCTAGTTTCGGTGGGTACAGTAGAGAGGGAAGAGGAGGAAGATGACATATGGGCCATAGGTTTCCGAGGGTAAGATGGTAATTTTGACCAAAAAAAATATGATAACTTTTCAGATGTCCGTCCTAATGGAGCTAACGGCATTGGTATACTCCATCCGTTAACAAAAAAAAAAAATTGAATATCGATACGGTCTCAAAATGTAACTTTGAAGCCTAATCACTATGGTAATATATTTATGGAATTCAATAATATTATAATATTATAAAAGTACTTTTCAAGACAAATCTAATAATATGATTTTTTATGTATCTAATCTAAATATTTAAAAAGATATTGATAACTAAAATTTCTAAAATTTGGTTGCACCCATTATAAAACGATTTTTTTTTGTGAACAGGAGGGAGTATAAGGGTAAGAATTTGAAAAGTAGTGGAATAGGAGGAAGTCATTTTATTTAGTGGCGGATCAGGGATTTGGATAACTTTCGATGGCATAGAAGAAACTTTCTCAAACTTATATGGTACATTTTTATACTACGAAATAAAAACCTTAATATTTACTTTCAAAAGCAAATTCAAGATCAGCTGGTAAAATAGATGACACGTAGTTTTCTGCCATTGGAACCTGAACATATAACTTCATCAATCTCTGAACGAACTGTATAGCCAATGTCAAGGCCTTTTACAATTGTAACTTCTGCACTTAACAGTTAGAAGTGAGAACATGTTTCAGGGTGCTTGGTTTTGATTGCTTAATTGCATGAATGATTGACATTAGTGTGCCTGCACCCTGCAGTAACACAGCAGGCTTGTTAAGCGTTTAGTTGCTCACCTGCATTCTGTCCTGTTCTATTAATTTGTTAAAGCCATAGGGCACTGACATCTGTGCAAACTTAAACCGTTTTTCAATCCTTTACAAGCATTTGATGAACGGGATATATATCGCATTTGCACATAGTACCGGAGATCCAGGCCCTATGTTTTCATTGAGGAAGTCCCTAATCTGAACATAGGTAGTAAAGATATAATTCTTTGGTACAAGAATATTTTTTTCGAGAACACCTTCGTACAAGAACAATATTTAGATTGCTGAGCAAATAACCTGAAATTTGAGGTGGCTTCAATGGGAGGATGATTATATTGTCAGGCAGTTTGCTTCTTATTTTGTCATGTACCTTTGATATTGAAATAATGTACCTTTGTATTTCAGAACTGACATTCTTTGCCTTTTGTCCTTGTGTTCCGCTATCAGTCTCATTGTAGAGAAATGTTAGCTCGTCTCGGCTGTTATGCTTTGTTCTGACCAGTGAGTAGGGGTGCAACTGGGTCGGATATTTCCTGACCAACCGATCAAACCAATTAGGAGTGTATTCAGGAATGGAAGTTGATACCCGACAGGTTTTGTCGGATTCGGAATCGGTATTGGATAGTACTTGTTGGATTCGGAGCCAGAATCAGAAGAGTTTCCGAATAGAGGAATATTTGAGTTTTTTTCTCAGTAATATCGCATACATGCTATTTGGTCGGTCATCTCATTGCCCAACTGACCGACTCCATTACCCTTCGCCTTCCCCATCCAATATCTTATTGCCCAACCATAGTCTCCACTCCAGTTCCATTCTGCATCCAATCCCCATCGAATCGGGGATGGCACGGGCGCCGCTCGTCCCCGCGTCATCAGTCCGCTGCTCGTCCCCGCTGGACTCGATTGTGCCTGCCGGTCCGCCGCTCATCCCCGCCGGCTACCGCTCGTCTGGTGAGTTTTTTATCCCTTTGTGCTTCCAGTCTTTCGAGCTTTGGACATTACATCTGAATGTACGCATTGTGTATTTGTGTGATTCATATCTCATTGCCCCTCTTTGTGGATTTGTGGGATTCTTGTTGCTAGGAATGGGGATGGAATTCCATGTGATCCAGGCACATATCAACTGAAATTCCATGACTAACCAATGTTATATAACCAGGCCTACCTGCAGTTGCTCAGCTTTTGTTCCTTCAGCTCAAGCTCCCCTTGTTTCATCTCCATCCTCGTCATCATCTTCAGCTTTGTAGCTGGACAAATAAGTATTTTCAAGAGAAATATTTTCCATAATCATACCTTGTATGCCTTTCACACTGACTCCAACCTGCAA
Source organism: Ampelocalamus luodianensis (assembly GCA_036346255.1). Classification (NCBI taxonomy): domain Eukaryota; kingdom Viridiplantae; phylum Streptophyta; class Magnoliopsida; order Poales; family Poaceae; genus Ampelocalamus; species Ampelocalamus luodianensis. Next base: position 95,439,958 of record CM070634.1, on the reverse strand, counting down.
AACATGAAGAACCTAGTCACTCACTCGTCAAATAAACTCAAGTATTGAAGAGACAATACAAACAGAGAAATTATTGCAACCTACATTCCTATCATTGCTGACTTTTTCAGCAGCAAAATTATCGCTTGAACAACAACTGTGCTGAGCCTTATCGCGGCAGTTACTTCGAGCTCATCAAACTTTTTGATATACTGCTCACGTGGCAAATCATTCTCTCCTTGGGGTGGTACACTCCATTAGCATCAGTAATCATTGTTCGGTTACTCTTCCCCTTCGAGTTGTTCATTCGATGTTGGAACAGGTGCCTCATAAATGAAACGAATGACTCCAGGTCTTCCGTATATTATTTATCCTGAACCTGACCAGCTGATTGATCCAGCTCATGTTGCCTGATAGTTCAACAATCTGAGTCCAATCACTGCCAACGGCATTATGTTTCTGTAGAGTTGTTTTGTATGCAGCTGCTTTATCATTGTTATCATAAGACCTACAGGCATTGTGTATGCCGGAAAGTAACTGTGCCCGAGCAATTGGGGGCTTCAAGAAAGGATGATGAATAAGGGACTCATAAAATTTATCTACATCAAGAGATTAAAAAAAAACGTCATCCAGGACATTATCCAAAGTGTCAGCAAACTCAGCAAAGAAAGGAGGGGGGTGACAGCCCTCTTCTTTAAAGGGTGGTAAAAAAAAGACTTGCCCATTGTTTTGAGATCTTCTTTGAATGCGTTGGCCGTTTCAGCAGGAATATGAAATGAGTCCAGGGCATACCTCGTGGACGGTTTTGTGATTTCCAATCGCTCGTTATCATACACCTCCATGTTTTCCTGCCCAAAGTTACCGTTCCAGGACAATCCAGCTTTGTGATTCTTCTAAGCATCCATCAGATATCCTTGGCACATTCTGCAGCCTCTGGGGGAGGGAGTCTTCATTGGCTTTCCGGTGTGGAGGTATATGTCCATGGGCATTAAAACACCGCGGCTCAGAAACTTTTGTAGCATCTCATGCCTGCATGTAATATTATTCTTCAGCGTTAGTTTCTTGTTGCTCAAGAGGTAGTTATTAAGTCCAAGAAGCAATACCAAAAGCATGCCTTTTGGGCATTCCCATAAAGCGCAGACTCAGATTTTCCATGACGCTGGTTACATTCTTCAAATCGAATTGCACTAGACCAGAATTCGACATACTCTGCACTGCTTGCTGCATAAATTCCTTGGCAGCAGTGGTCAATTTGGGGATCAACCTGCTGGACAGGAACATTTAGGCAACTATGTTCTTAACAAAAATGAAACAATAACAGATGAAATTTTAACTATTGCTTACAAAGACTCACTGTGAAGGGCTAAGTGGAAAAGTTGCTTAAGGGCTAAAATACTGTGAAAACAAAAGGAAGGGAACTACATCTGCTTTGATTGCTATATTTGTGGATTGCAAGATTCTTGTTATGTTTTCCCAAGTGACCATACAGTATACGCATGATAGGGGACTCACGGCTAGCAATTCCAGCCACCTCACGGAAGTAGAACTTTTCAGCATCACCTTTGACCTGGAACCTAAAGGAATGTGTTGCATTAGGTAAGAATAAGAGGACAGCAGAAGGAACAAAAAAGTGGCAATAATTACACATACATTTCAAGGAATGTCCGGAATTCCTCTACAATTCTTTCATCCTCATTGCTGCGAATGGCACGGGCCATATCTTTGATCCATCACGGGGCAGATTAGAGCTGATTTTGTTGTTTTGTTGCAACAGGTGTTTTGCTTGAGGCAATTTCAACCCATGACCTGCTCATCTTGGGCCGCCCATCATCAAGGAGAACACGAGCGTGCAGCCCACTACAGATCTCCTACCGTGAAGAAAGAACAAATTCATGATTTAAACTAATATAAAGCCCTAAACTCCAACACTAATGCTCAGCCCATTACAAATCTCCTACAGTAAAAAAGGAGCAAATTCATGATTTTAACTAATGTAAAAATCCTAAACCCTAACACTCAACTCATTACAGATCTCCTACAGTAAAGGAGCAAATTCATGATTTGAACTAATGTAAAACCTTAACCCTAACCCTAATGCTTACCTCGGTGGATCCTTGGAGAAAGCTGGAGGAGGGGGCAGAGGAAGAGCTGGAGGAGGAGGCGGAGGTAGACCCCTGAAGGCCATCTCCTCCGCGATCAATACTGGGAGCATGGCTCGGAGGTTCTCGAGAGCACGAATCTTCCCACTGACAAAGTCTGGGGGGTCGTTCTCGAGGGACTTCTTATATTTGTCGAGGATCTTGCCGTCCGCCTTCTTCTCCACGAGATCTTTAATCTTCGAGAGCTTCTTGTTGAGATTGTGGATCGTACGACGCACCTTATCCAGAATGGGCGACCTCTCGCTGACTTGTGCATCACCGTCGACGACGCCCTCCGATTGATCCTTTTGATTCCCGGCCATGTCGCCGCCTCACAGGTGGGAGCAGAGAGAGACCGAGAGGTGGAATGGGGTAGTGCGAATGTGGACGAGATGGAGAGGTACAATTTCTGGAAGTTCATTAGTCGTAAAATCATTCAAAGCAGGCAATGAATTTGCAACCAGAACTATCTGCAGAATCAGTATTTTGTTACCAAGCTACCAGCTCACATTAACTATCTAAATATCAGTAGAAGATCTATGATAATTGAACATCTAGTAATCATTAAATGGCATACTCCCTCTGTAGATTTTTTGTAAGGTGACCACATATTTCGAGATTCAAACTTTGTAATGTTTGACCAACAATTAGATCAACAATATATATATGTTTAGTGACACAAAAGTGGTTCCATTAGATTTATTTTGAATGTACTTTCATATTATTATGATTTTGTAGCTATTAAAAATATATCATAAAAGATATTAACAGTCAAAGTTCAATTGTGGAGACCGTGCCAAGTCAAACTGCGCCCTATACAAATCCACGGAGAGTATAATTGAAGGTCTGCTTCACTTCCAGGGTTATTACACAACGTTGGTCAAACTGCAAGAGACATCTTTCTATCAGTTCTTGGTTATCACGAATAAACTGCAAGAGACATCTTTCTATCAGTTCTTGGTTATCAGTTTATCACGAATAAAATGTTTTGAGGGTATCACAACATTAACAAAGGAGGATTGTTTGGTTTGTTTCCTAATCTGGCATGCACTCTATATTTTCCAAGAAGGAGAACAGGTTATCGAAGCCAGATCTCTACTCATAGATCAAGCTTGCCATAAAACCGCCAATCCTTTACCATAAGCAGCTGCAGATGCTACAAATTTGCTGTCCTTGTGCTATTGTTCCATTACGCCTCCAGACTCCGGTCCAGACGCCTCCCTAATAAATAGAATAAGTCCGTTTCATACAAAACTCTGCATTGTAATTGAGGGGAATTAATACATATATACAATTATGATCTATCTTTCTATTAATCGAAGGGCTCATAAAATAACAGTGATGCCTAATGCGAGTAGTCATGGCAATTTATAAACAAAGAAAATATTGATGAATAGATTTCTTAGTGATAAATGCAGGTTTTACTTTTCAAAGGAACCGTGTATTGGTTTCTTTCTGATAATAAGATGAGCCTTCACTTTATCAGCAGTTGGAAGTTCACCCATAAGGAGTCTTACTGCATCCATGGGATATGTACTTCTCTCAGTTCCTATTGCCAAAGCTGTCTAGTTGCTATAAAGTCGTTGAGAATTGATATCTAACAAAATCCAGATGTCTTGAACCCAGATGCACAAAAAGCTTTATCTCAGTATAAGAAGATTGGACACCGAAAAACACAAATACTGTGGTACAAGAAAGTAAAGGGTAGATTGAATTCGAAACAATTATCTTTGCAAATTACTGTTTGAACTGATCCAACCAAAAGTTTCAACTACTGACCTAATGGCAGTCCCTAGCAAACAAGTTTGAAAATATTTTAGAAGAACAGAAGTATAATATCGTGCTAGAACTCAAGGGCACTACATAGTTGTTAGGTTTTGTCTGTCCTATGCTTCATATTGTGGTTTAACGGGAGATGACACACCTTATTTGAATTGAAGTTAAAACTAATATTCTCAGACCAGCTAGATAAATCAGACACTGTTCTCACTCCTCTAATAGCTGCATTTTAGCGGGAAAATGACAGTTTGCTTCATATCGCAAAACTGATTGTTTATATCAGCCAGAAAGTAAAGCACTCTAATTGATTGCTTCTTGCATCTCTGCCCTATGGCATCATCACCATGTACTTCTTGAGACCGTGTTCGAGATGCGCTTTCCTGTCATCATTTGCAACAAAACAACCTCAACATTATCCTCTTCATTACAAAGACTCGTGATAACTGAACTCCATGTCTCAACATGTGGAGTCATCCCAAGATCAAGCATCCGATTCACGATCCGTGCAGCCTCCTCTACCTTCCCAACTGCACAGCACCCCTTAATCACTGAATGGAACACTGAGAAATGTGGCACAAGCCCTTTCCCCGCCATATCTTCAAGGTATGCCTCCGCCTTGTCATATAACCCACTCACACATAGCCCATTCACCACCGTTGAATAAGTCACCACATTCGGTGTGCACCCACTCTCCACCATATCCCCAACCACCTTGCAGGCATCCAGTGGCCGCCCCTCACGGCACATCCCAACGATGACCGTGTTGTAATGCACAATGTCGGGCGAGACCCCGCGGCCTCGCATGAGGCATAGCAGGCGGTAGGCCTCTCGGAGCTGCTTCTTGCGGCAGAGGGCATTCAGCACAGTGGTGTATGCCAGCGGGTCGGCGGGGATCCCTCTGTGCAGCATTTCGTCGAGCAGTGTGGCGGCAGTACGGACCTGGCCACGGCGGCAGAGTGACTGGGTCAGGGTGCGGTAGGTATCAGCGTCGGGGGATACGTGGACGGAGCGGAGGCGATGGAAGAGTGAGAGCGACACGGCGAGGTGACCGGAGCGCGCGGCGGCGTCGATGAGGAGGTTGTGGGAGGCGAGGACGAGCGGGGCGGGGAGGGAGAGGCGGGAGGAGACGAGGCGGAGGAGGTGGAGCGCCGACGGGAAGTGTGATGCCGTGGACGAGAGGGCGGAGAGGAGACGGAGAAGAAGCTGGGGGTGGAGCGGTAAGGGTCTGGGGCCGGAGACGAAGAGGGAGTTGAAGGTGGATAGGAAGAGGTGAGGCGGCCGGCGGAGGCGGAGTACGGATAGGAGCAAAGGGAGGAGCAGGCGCGGGGAGGGCGGGGAGGGGAGGCGGCGGAGGAGGGCGAGTGCGTGGGGGAGGTGGTCGCGGCGGCGGGAGAGGCGTAGGAGGAGCACGTGGAGGGTGGCCAGGTGTGGCGTGGTGGTCGGGGAGGTGACGGTGACGAGCTCGAGCGCGAGGAGCGGGTCCGACTGCGAGGTCACCAGCTTGTGCAGCCGCGCCGGCGAGATCGCCGGTGGTAGCGACGGGATCATCGGTGTGGCTGCGATGGCGTGGGGTCGAATGGGCTGCGTGGGAGATGGAACGGGGATGGCTGGGAAATACTAGCTCTTTTTCTTTGACGGATCAAGGTGGGCTAGGCTGACTAGTGGATCCAGATCTACGCAGGCCTCTTTTCTTTTGGGCCCTCCACCAATATCCAGAGGCCAGGATCGGTATATGCAAATTTGCTTCGTGCGGTACTCAAATTTATGTGTGAAAACGGCTCGGTGGATATTGCTTTTTCTATATTTTACTCCATATTTTTACTTTAGATTCGGAGTTAGATACAGATATACATATGCGAATACTGATTTTTCATGATACGAGTCTAGGACGGACGCAGATCGGATTCAAAATCGGCCACGGATTACTTGACGGATAGTGTACACATGAAGAAAAGATATAACTTCACCAAGGAAAATGTCAAATTATACTACCTATTAGAGAATTATTTATCCTACTTAACAATATAAACATAATCCAATGTAAATTCATATTATATATTAGGCAATGACTAGAAAACCATAGAGGATATTAAAGAATACTGATGTTTATCGGATATCTATTTTGTTTATTTGTCGTATATCCTATAAAATATGGATACGGATCAGATATTATTTTCCCCATATTCCATAAAATTTTCCGGATACTAGTACAGATAATAACGGACGTAGATCGGAACTAAAAAATGTTGCCCAGACGGATTTTTTTCGGATACGGCATTGGATCAGTCAGGAATTATCCACCCTGTTTTCACTTACTCAAATTCTGTTATGTTTTTTTGAATACGCGCAAAAGCTTCACGCATCTGAAATAAAGTTTTGCTATCTAAAGAAACCTCGAACTTTTGCAGTATATTTCGAGTTTTAGATTTTGTTTCATCCGGATCGGGTACAGTGCACGTTTTACGCGTTGCATGATTTTGGCCAGTCGGCACTCAGCAACGACCGAATCAGAAATACGAATTGAAATTGAATTTAAACGTAAAGGAAAAGAAAAAGGAAAAGGAAAAAAGGGGTTTGGACGGGTGATCAGAAATTTAAATCTAAAGCTTCTTGGGCAAGGCGACCCCCTCTCGCCGCTTCTATTTATGGTCATGGCATGGCCTCCTGGTGGCTCTCTTCCATCGGCTTGAGCCACTCCGTCCCGCGTGCATCACTTCACGCGGATGACGCGGTCATCTTCTTCAGGCCGCTCGAGCAGGGATTGTATGGCCATGGCAGGACTGCTAGATCTTTTCGGCATGGCGCCTGGGCCGAAGACAAACTTGGCGAAGAGCACACTGACTCCGATACTATGCGACGAGGGGCGGCACAAGGAGTTGACCGGCAGCCTTCACTGTCAGGCGAGTTGTTTCCCAATCACTTATCTGGGGTTGCCTCTTTTTCTTCGTGTCGGACCCGGATTTTCTAATCCGAATCCTCTAAAACGCGCCGCTATTCCGGATCGATGAGATAAGACTCACGAGCATTGTTGAATCATTCATACATGGCGTGAACTAAAGTATCATTATTACAATCAACGAGTGACATAGACCACGTCGGTCGAGTTTTACAACGAGGGCGATCGGCCAAATTGATTACAATACGAACACCGAATGCGATAGCGGAAGCAAAAGGTAGAGCTCATCTCTTCACAGCAAGCGCAGCGGGGCAACGTGTGCACGATCGATATCACCCAAGGACCGGATAATATCGGTTGTACGCAAGTACCAACGAGTCAACTTAGACTGCGTCGAGGCCTAGACTACAGATCCTAGACTACTCTTCATCGTTTCCTTGCCCATCGACTTCTGGTTCCTCGTAGTAAGCATAGTCTCCTCCATCAGCGTCATCTGAAGGGTTTGGGGGAGAGCGAGGATGAGCACAACTACCGTGCTCGCGAGCCAATACACAATGCAATGATATACATGCAAGGCTTACAAGGATGGCTCGGTTCTTTTATTTGTGAAAGCAATACTTTTAAATATCATAAGTACAAATTCCTAGCACTTAGCATTTTTAACAAATTTCATTTTAGTTAAAGAGAGAAATTGTGCAATATTTGTATCAGCAGAGGTTACCTCCACCTTCATGCTTAATTTTGATTGTGGTTACATCCACCACTAAACGACATTGGGTACAAAGACCCAGGAATAACCAATCTCAGGGCTAGGTGAGCCCGCCACAATTTTCATACCACCCAACAAAGGTTTTTGAAATAGAACTAACTCAAGTTAAGTTCCCATGTCCGCCTTTGACCGTAGGCACGGCTGTTTAAACAGTTTATAACTCTGCAGAGATTGTACACTTTACCCACAAGAGACAATTAACTCGTTGCCCTACGATTCAGTAGTCGTGTAGTCGAGAGGTTGTCACAATAACTTTCTAAATATCTTGTCCCTTCCTCGTCTCACCCATATGGGGTTATGCCCATACGTTGCGCGGGATGTCCACCTCAGCGACTGGCGTAGCGTGGCTACACCTCAGCGACTGGCGAACTTCACCCTTGACTCGGTGTCCCATCCAAGCCCGACATACCCAGAGCTTGTGCCCCTTTAACCCTCCAGTGAGATGATTTTCAAGATTTGATAAATGTACTAAGCCAAGTCGCAGTTTGTTGCAGACTTGTGGTTGTACTTGTTATACACAGGAGGTCGTGACAAGATTAAGTCCTTAGGGTTGTCAGGCGGCTCAACCACAATCCGTCATTCTCGTGCTACATCCGCACTCCACCATCTTACCATCCGCCTGCAGGGTGTTAGTAGTTTAGGGTTTTGAGATGTAAATACAACAATTCAACCATCTCAGTCATTTACATAATGATCGCCCAAATCATTTTATGTTTGAAAAGATGATGATTAGGACATTTTAATGTCCCAGATTTAGCGAGGGCTAGCATGTCGCTTAAGTACAACCTATATCTAGTGTTACCATATAGTTACTAGGGTGACAATGGAATTAGGGGATTCAAGTTGTCAAGGGTGGCATAATAATTAGTTAATCATCAAGTGGGTAATTAACTACCTTAAACTTTAACATACATTTGTTTAAAGAATTAAAGCATGCAATTTGCTATTTTAAAAGAATATAATTTACATAAAATGTAGGCTCAATATGATCAAAGTATTGACTTCGCCTTGGTTGTAGGGGAGAGTCCAGGGTAGTCTTGTCCTTGATCGACGTGGAGGTCTCGGCGTCTCCGAAATCTACGCGAAATACCTAAGCAAAATAAACGACAAACAACGAAAGCAATTAAATACACAAGAATACACAAATGAACTCCAAATTGAACAAGACCTATGCCATTAGCAAGATCTTGATTTTAGAAATTTTTAGAAATTTATTTTACAATTTTTGGAGTTGAAAAGAGGGAGTTATGCATATTTGAAACCTCTCTTTAGAATTAAAATAGAAAAGGAAAAGAAAACACAAATGAAAAGAAAACTAAATCGGCATGCACCCAAAATCAGCCCGGCCCAACACAGTAGAAAGCGCGACGGAGGCGGCCTGGGCGCGAACGCGGCCGCGGCGCCATCGCCTAAAGGCACGCGCTGGGGAGGCAGAGCGGACGGCGGCGCGGATAGAGGTGGCGAGGGAAGGCGGCGGCGCGGCAGCGGAGGAAAGAGGCGGCGGAGGAGGCTTCGGGCGCGGTGGCGGGGCTCACGAGCGGCGGCGACGGCGACACCGAGGCGGCAGCGGCGGCGGCAACGAGAGGTAAGGGTTGGCTCTTCTTCTTCTTCCCTTTTTCTTCTTGCTCGGGGATGGGGAGGTGGAAACGAGGAGGAGCGAGGGAGAAAGCGCGGCGGGGCTTTAAAGCCGCGCGAGGAGAGGGGTCCGTGGCGGCGCGGCTCGGCGCGAGCGTGCGACGGAGGAAATGATGGCGGCTCGATGGCGTGCGTGCGAGGATGGCGAGGCTGCGCGATGGGGCGACGCGAAGGGGGTCCGGGCAGGGGAGAGGTGGGGTCCGGCGGGGTTGACCTCGGGGAGAACGGGTATCACAAATCCTACCCACCGCGGAATCTCGACCTCGAGATTCAGCCGCTCCAGAGCGGGACGGAAATCCAGCTTAAGTTGATCTTCTCGCTCCCAGGTGGCTTCTTTGGCTGAATGATGGCTCCACTGGACCTTGCAAAGGCGGATGACTTGACGTCTTGTACGCTTCTCGATGACATCGAGGATCTTGATCGGGTGCTCCGGATAAGTCAAATCCTTATCAAGTGTGATGGCTTCGACGGGAGTCTGCTCTTCGGGTACTCTGAGACATTTCTTTAGTTGAGAGACGTGGAACACGTTGTGGACGTCTGACAAACTTTCAGGTAGCTCTAGCTGATAGGCAACTTCTCCACGCTTAGCGGTGATTGGGAACGGGCCTATGTATCTTGGTGCGAGCTTGCCTTTAACTTTGAATCTTCGGGTTCCACGAAGTGGCGATACCTTGAGATACACAGCATCTCCAACTTCGAAGGTTAAGTCTCTTCGACGGTTGTCGCATAACTCTTCGTCTCAGTAGAAGCTGCTTGAAGGCGATCTACGATTAGTCGAACTTTCTCTTGGCTTGCTTGAGAGTATCGGTCCAAAGATATATCCTTCACTGATTCGACCAATGCGAGGAGTTCGCATTTTCTTCCATAGAGTGCTTCAAATGGGGACATTTTCAAACTTGACTGATAACTATTATTGTATGCAAACTCGGCATACGGTAGACATTTTTCCCAGTCTACGGTAAACTCCAAAGCACAAGCTCAAGTATGTCTTCTAGGATTTGATTTGTTCTTTCCGTCGACCATCGGTCTGCGGATGATAGGTATCTTTGAAGGTAAGGTGTGTTCCAAGGGCATCATGCAAACTAGCCCGTAAATGCGAGGTAAATTGAGAACCTCGATCGGAGACTATTCTCTTGGGTACTCCATGCAAACACACGATACGAGCCATGTATAACTTCGGCTAACTTGTCTCCTTGTAAGTTGTCTTCACGGGGATGAAGTGGGCGACTTTAGTCAATCATCAACTATAACCCATCGAGTCACATCAGGACTTAGTTCGAGGTAGACCAGTAATGAAATCCATTCGATTTCTTCCCATTTCCACGAGGATCTGTAAGGGTTGTAGCAATCCACTGGTCTTTGATGTTCACCTTGATTCACGACATACATCACAACAAGCTACATACTCGCGATATCTCTTTTCATTCGTGGCCACCAATACAAAATCTTCATGTCTTGGTACATCTTGGTGCTTGCTGAGTGCAGGTGTAAGCGTAAGCTGTGAGCTTCCTTTAGAATCGAGATCTTTGAGTTCCTTACGGTGGGGAACAAAGAGACGTTTCCCATACCATAGGATTCCTGCGATCTTCGACATCTTAGGGCCTTTCCTTTTGCCATGAGATGCTTGAATCTGGACTCGAGGATGTCCTTCTTGGCGGCCTTGATCCGCTCTTCTAGAGTTGGATGGGCCTCTACGATGGCTAGTGTGTCTTGCTCTATTAACTCGAGGTTGAGGGCTTCAAATTCCTTGCAGAGCTCAAAGTTGATATTCTTGAATCATGACATTCTGCAGAGGATTTACGGCTTAATGCATCGGCAACTACATTAGCCTTTCGAATGATAATGGACATCCAAGTTGTAATCCTTTATTAATTCTAACCATCTTCTTTGTGAAGGTTGAGGTCCGATTGGGTGAAAATGTACTTGAGACTCTTGTGGTCAGTGTAGATATTACAATGATTTCCAATCAAGTAATGTCGCCAAATTTTTAAGGCATGCACTCTGCGCTAACTCCAAATCATGGGTTGGATAATTGTCTTCGTGAGGACGAGTGCATGCAGAAGCATAAGCTACAACTTTTCCTCCTTGCATGAGCACACAACCAAGACCTTGGCGCGAGGCATCACAATAGACTTCAAGTCTTGATGTATATCCGCAGATTAATACCGCGAAGTTAACTTCTTCTTCAATTCTAGGAAACTCTTTTCACAAGCTTCTGTCCAATCATACTTCTTTGCCTTTTTAAGCAGATGGGTCATCGGTTTGGAAAGCTTAGAGAATCCTTCAATGAAGCGTCTGTAGTATCCGGCCAAACCGAGAAAACTACGCACTTCCGTCACCGATGTGGGTTGTTTCCATTCCATTACAATTGCTACTTTGGATGGATCAAGCTGCGATTCCTCCAATGGATACAATGTGTCAGGAAACCGATTTCATGAAGCCAAAATTCACATTTATACTTGGCATAAAGATGATTCTCTTTAAGCTTTTCTAAGACCAATTGCAAGTGTTCAGAATGTTCTTCATCGGTCTTTGAATAGATCAAGATGTCGTCTATGAACACGACAACAAACTTGTCTAAGTATTCCATGAATACTTTGTTCATGAGGTTCATGAAGTAAGGTGGCGCGTTGGTCAAGCCAAGCGGCATGACGGTGAACTCATACAGCCATACAAGGTGGTAAAGCCGTCTTAGGAATATCCTCATTCCGATCTTAAGTCGATGGTATCGACCTCGGGTCTATCTTGAGAAAAGCGATGCTCTGTCAATTGATCGAACGGGTCATCGATGCGAGGTAGGGGATACTTGTTCTTGATGGTCACATCATTGAGTACTCAGTAGTCCACACATAACTGGCGGTGCCATCTTTCTTCTTCACAAAGAGAACTGGCGAACCCCAGGGAGAAGAACTAGGTCTAATGAAACCTTTTTCTTGCAAGTCTTCAATTTGTGTCTTAAGTTCTTCAAGTTCGTCGTGCCATTCTGTATGGTCTCTTAGCAATTGGGGCTGTCCACGGCTTCAAGTTGATGACAAACTCAACATCTCAATGCGGTGGCATGCACAGTAATTCTTCCGGGAAGACATCGGGTAAGCTTGAACTACAGCGTTGTCTCTAGGGACAACTCTCCAAGGTGGTGGATTGTTCTATTCAAAGGGAGGAACGATCCACACTAACTCGATTGTGGTCTCTGGGTTCTTGGTGAGCACCACTTTTTGTTGGCACAATCTATCAATCCTTGATATTTGGCCAACCAATCCATCCCTAGGATGATATCCAGCGTTTGAGATTCTAGCACGGAAGGTTTGCTAGGAATCCGAATGTTCCATAGCAATTTCTACAGGGACCGTGAGGTAGCACAAAGGGTCCCCTGGTGAGCTAAGTACCACGGTTTCTTTAACTTATAGGTTGGCAACTTAAGCCTTTCACAAACTTTCTTGAAATAAAAGAGTGTGAAGCTCCGAATCAAACAAAACTTGAGCAGTGCATGAATTAACAGGGAACGTACCCATTAGTACTCCTGAGGCACCTTGAGCTTCCTCGGCTGTGACGTGGTTCACACGGCCATGGCTTTGTGTTGGTGTAGACCTTGATGCCTGTGAAGTCTGGTGACTCTTGCTTGGGGTCGGGTCCGCCTTGAAGCTGGCGTTACTCTGTGTTGAGTCTTCTTTGGAGCATTCGGACGGGTAGGACAACGATTGGCAAGTGTCCTCTTTCTCCACAAGCGGCGATGGAGGTTTCTTCTTCGGGTTGATCTTTGGTTGCCGGCGGGGCGGAGAGCACCGAATCCACTTCCTTGGGGACGCGGGGTGGAAACTTGAGTTTTCTGAGAGGAGGCTGCAGATGATCTGAAAGATGAGCTGCCTTGGAATGTAGGCTTCTGGGGAAAGCTACCTTGTGGCCTCTGAAATGACATCTTCCTTTTGCGCTAATCTCATGATCTTCTTCTCATTTTCACAAATGAGGGCTTTATTAACTAATCGCTGGAAGCTAGAGTAATCATGGAGGATAAGTTGTCCTCTCATGTCTTCACGCATTCCTTCAACAAAGCGGTCGATTTTCTCTTCTTCATCGGCTACATCATTGGGGCGAGCGAGCAAGTTGGTTAAACTTGGTTAGATACTCATTCTCGACATCCGACCCGCTTGAGAGTTACGAATTCGTTCTTCTTCAATCTCATTGTTCGGTGATACGGTTGGCCCCCAAAGCGGCCTTGAATTCCTCCCATGGAATCGGTGCCATGCGGGTTCAATTTACGCTTGTTGTATTTCCGCAACTTCTTCTATTGCGGCAGAGGCGATGGATCTTGTGGGGCTCCAATCGTAGATGCTACGACTTCCGCTATTCTGCTTCTTCTTCCTCTAGATTCTCATTACCTCGGGCGGCGAGGTAATTCTCCCTTGTGCAATGGCGCGCTTTTGGTGATGGGTGGCGAAATCCACCTTGTCTTCATTTGAGCAATGGCAAGGCGGAGTTTCTTCTCGGTGTCCCCGAGCCGTCTTGACTTCTAGCGGTTCATTGGCGCAGCAAAGGTGAGAGGTCTTGTCTGAGAAAATCGCGCGGCTTGGAGTTGCGATTGGTGGTCGGTTTGTTGATTGCTTAGTAATGCCTGAAGAATCTGAGTCTGCTGAAACATGACTTGAGTCATTGTCGGGTTTCTTTGGTGGTGGAGGAGGCGGTTCTGTCCTCGGCCTTGGCCACGACCACGCCACGGCCTCTTCCTCGGCTGCGGCGAAGGCTCCACGGGGGGGCGACTCTTCGTGGCGGCATCTCAAGAAACTCAAGCTTAGAACTAGAGGAGTATATGAGGTTCACTAGCCCTCTAAGGCACACACAGACAAGAACAAAACCAAAAAGAACGAAGCAAGTACAATACAAAGCCTAGAGCGGCTACACTATAATAAGGGGGGGTTAAGTGTTACATGACTCTCGAACAAAGCTTATACACTAAGCTAAGTCATGACACATAATACAAACACATCGTCTACAAGAGAAAAGAAACAAAAGTGCTTGCAACCCAAAGATCGCTCGCAAGCCTTGCTAGCTAACCTAAACTAATCGCGGCTCCTGCAGGGGATCGACCACAGCGATCTGATTGCGGGAGGCGACGAGAACGGCTCGATCCGGCTTCGCGAACGGAGCGAACGTGAACGGCCGAGAGTGGCGCCACGATCGACTCGTCAAACCGGGCGGGATCGGGCTGCGTCCACGGCCGACTCTCCTAAGCGACGGCCGGACGGCGCGCGCACCTTCTTGCGTGTTGTGAGTCGGAGGCGGGTCCTCGACGGGAACGTCGGCTCGGCCTTTGGGAGGACGGGGCGGCGATAGGTGCAACCGGGTGGGCGAGGACCGTGAGGCGGCTCGAGGCGTGCCAACTCGCAAGAGCGGCGCCCTCTCTGCACCGCAGGCGTCTCTCTCGCATCTGCGGTGGAGTGAGCTTCATCACTCGACCATGTTGCTCGAAGGGTGTCGGAGTGGGCATAGCCGCGGTGAGAAGTGTCCGGTCGCTGATCTCATCCATGGCGGCGGTGATGGTGGCTATCATCGCTGCGTAAGCTGGACTCGCCGCGTCAGCGGGGTCGTCGTCTCGTGTCAGCTGGCTGGGACACGCTCCTCATCCGGGAGGTGCGGGTAGAAGCGAAGGGTGACCTCGACAAGAGATCTCGTACTTCCAACACAAGCGGGTGGAAGCAACGCGCGCGGCGTCTGAATGGCGTCATGGCGGCTACGCCGGGTGCCTCGGCTACCGAAGAGGTAGGAAGTGAACTCGCCAACCCCGGCGGAGAGGTACACCTCCATCGTCCGAGACTCGCGGTCTCGATCCTCGTCATCCTACCGGGCGTGGTGACGGGAAAACCAAGGTCTGACATCGGTGGCGAAGTATGTCATGAATCCTCCTCGTTCTCCGTGAGCGAGGAGGTCCCACTGCCATCCGACGACGGGTAACCATCTACAAATTTTGAAAACAAGAGGAGGTCAAACACGAGGTAAAACTCAAGTGAAATAAAGATAAGTACTGGGCTAGGAGTGAAGAGTAGAAGCAATAAATACTCTATATTTTTAGCAAAGCTTTTTCTTAGTTTTCAAAATAAGATCCAAGTCCTTAAGGCAACGACCAATCTAACTAAGACTCTCTGATCGTATGCTCGATACCGACTCTGTCGGACCCGGATTTTCTAATCCGAATCCTCTGTGAAAACGCCGTGCTATTCCCTGGATCAGTAGATAACACTCACAGGCTACTCGGTCGCCCTCCCCGCTCGGCGCCCCAACGGCAACGGCCCGATCAATAGCCGGTGCCCGACCTTGCTCCTCGGACCTCCGCCTTGCCACCACGTTTAGCTTTGTCGTGGCTGCGTCACCACATCAAGAGAGAGAGGAAGAGATATGAGAGCCGGCTATTGTCTGTTGATTGATAGAGTTAGAGAGAGATGAGGGAGAATAACCTTATTGTGGTTGGACTGAATGGTCTAATGCCCAAAGAGCAAAGGTCGAATGGTATGTGACCATGGGTTGACCATCACATGTGCCAATTTGAGGTTGTGGGAAGCCAAAGGGAGACATGATTTGATGGACTGATAGGGAGTTGTAGTCTGATTGGTCCAATTAAAAGTATATTTCATTATATATGTAATACATATACTATACAGTGAATTTTTTGTAAAAAATAATGGGTGTTCAGCCGAACACACTTGACTTTAATAGGGTCCGCCCATGGCTCCACTTGACCTGCAAGGAATCCAAAAGAAGATGAAGATGCTCAAGATGCGGTTTGAACAGATATTCACAAGGATCATAGAGAAGAGGATAAGGGCCGAGGGGGGAGGGGGGCATAAAGCAACAGATTCCTTGGAGTACTTGCTGAAGATAGAGAAGGAAGGAGGCGATGGCAAGACCCCCTTCACCATGATTAATGGCAAGGCCCTACTTCTGGTATGTACATCCATAGATCTCTAAAGCTAATGTTTTAAAAGACATACATCCAGTTCATTATAATTGTCCAAATCTCATTGATGATTTCAACTAGCCAAAGTATAAATTCAAAATGGAAGGAAGGAAGGAAGGAAGACCGAACCACCTATTCTCCAGTACAACCTTTTCTGAGATATCAGTCGGTACAGTAGTAGTAGTTTGAGTTATATCTCAAATAGAGCCAGTGTACAGTGGACTTTTCGGATTGCGAACAGTGTTTTGGTTTTCAGATAAACAGTAAATAAATTACTGTGCAAAGGAATAGTGGAAGGCTGAAATAGGTGAACACATTTGAACCACTATTCATGAATGAGATTCGGTCATGAATAGTAATTAGGGTCACTGTTTTCGGACGGATATGAATAGTGAAAATTTTGGATTATGAACAGTGTTCTCAATTTTTCGGGTAAACAGTAAAATAACATTGTACAATGAATAGTGTTTGGGCCGAATTGAGTGAACAGTAAAGGCTTCACTGTTCACGGGCTGTGAACAGTGTTGGGTTAAACCCAACACCCAAATGGGCTTCGGCCCAAAGCGGCCAGGCCTTAGCGGCCCAGCTTGGGCGGCCTTGAGCGCGCTTCGGCGAAGGCTGGCGCTTCGGCCGCTCGAGCCGCGGCGGCGGCGGCGGCTGCGGCGGTGGTGGTCGGCGGCGGGGCGGGTGGTGCGAGGAGCACCGGGAAGCAAGGAACCCATTTTGGGCTTTGCGAGATGATGAGGTTCGGAATAGGGCGGCGAGAGGCGGCGGCCGAGCGAGGGACGGCGGCGGTGTTCGGCGACTTTCGGCCAGGGAAGGGCTTAAGCATCGGTGGGTGGAGGAGTTCGGGGTGGTAGTAGTGGAGCTCGGGAGGTGCAGTGGTGGCGGGCGGCGTGAGCCGTGAAGGAGGCGGCGAGAGGAACGGTGCCGGTCATGTTCCGCGGGTTTGGGAGGTGAGGAAGGTGGGAGCGAGCGGGAGGGGAGGCGAAGCTCACCGTGGGCGAAAATCGGAGCTTGGGTGGGTGGTGGCGGCGAATCGGCTTCGGTGGGGAAGAAGAACAGTGGCGGCGCGATTTCTTCAAAATGCGCGGCCGAGCGTATGAGTGGAGGAGATGCGGAGGCGGAAAGGTGATGAGGGTGTTCTAGGGGCCTCTTATAGAGCGAGGATGAGGCGGTGGGAGCGAGGATTGAGGCGCAGCGGCAGCATGTGCGGTGGCGGCGTGGTTGGCGGGGAGAAGAAGAGCGCGCGGGAGAGAGGGTGGCGAGGTGAGGTGGCGGCGAAGGTGGTAGAAGGCGATGCGTGGCGCAAGAGGTGGCAGTTGACGGGAGGGAAGAAGGAGGCGTGAGGCGGCGGCGTGAGGAAGACGGAAGGAAGGAAGAAAGGGAGAAGGCGCCCGGGGAAAGTGCGCCTTCGGGCTGGCAAAGGTGGGTTTCCCAAAATGGAAAGCGGAAAGGGGGTTGGAAAATACCAAAAAGGGAAAGAAATCCAAGTTCAAACCAAAAACTTCCGAAATTTTGAAATTCGAATTTTCTGGTTATTTCACGTATGCCAGAGGGTGGGGAGGCAGCAGCAGGTAAACCCCTGTGAAGCATTTCTTCGAGCAAGGTAGAGGCAGTACGGACCTGGCCGCGGAGACAGGGGACAGAGAGACTGGTCCACCGACGATGAGGTATGTGTCGGCGTCAGGGGATACGTGGAGGGAACAGAGTGGGAGAGGAGCACGGCAAGGTGGGCGACGACGTGGACGAGGATGCCGTGTGGCAGTGGGAGGCAACTGGCGAGGATGAGCGGAGCGCGGAGAGGGAAGTGAGCGCGTGGAGGACCGGAGAGTACCCGGGATTTTTTGGTACACGTCGGACGTACTGATTCACACGCATCACACACACGTCATAACATACGTTTAATCTAAAACGGAGACTGAGCCTTTACAGTGCACAGACACACGTTTTAATCACTAAATATATCACGTATATATGTATTAGTTTTAAAGAAATAAATCCTTATAGATGAGACGAGCGCACCGAGCCAGAGGCTCAAACGGGACGGGTTGGCACCCTCGCACAAAGCCAGCCGAGCTCGGGTGAGGCGACGTGACGGGGTACATGAGGATGATGAGGCTGTTCCGAGACGTACAGCCCGATCTACATGGGCTATATTTTATTGGGCCATGCACCATACGGTAGAGAAGTTTAGCCTTTTTTCTGAAACCGAATTTCACCAACCCGTGGGCTTCTTAATCTGCGGCCCGTATCAAACGTCTACAACTTGAAGACGGCCCATATTGTCTCGAGCATTCCAGGCCCGTGGTGGTGGTCTCACAAGCACACACTACTCAATACCAAAATCACCAAATGTACTACTTGATCGGATGAATGCTCTTAAGATCGTATCAAAGTTTCAAAACACCACAGCCTATGTTGTATCAATTTCTTGCTAACTTGTGTGTCTAGGCTGTGTGGCTCTGAGTTTCGAAAGACCGAATTCTGCGTGACCAGATCATAGAAGTACCCCATAACAGTACATGCTCTAGACCCTCACAAAAGAAAGTGCATATTCTAATAGGAGTACTACATAAAGATTTCAGGCAGTGGGCATCCGGTGAGTACATGGCTGCTAGTTTGCCGACCATGCACAAGAGCGACACTGTAAGAAACGAGGGCCACTGATCCCGAAATCATTTTGCTAGCTCGGCCAAGTAGCCAAATGCCGGTGTGCAGTAGGCCAGCCCTACGCCGGATATCTAGGAGACTGTCTACCTGGAATGGAAAAGATACTGGGTCGCTGTATACAAGATTGGCAACCCAAAACAGTTATTTTGTAGTTTATTTATAAGTCTATTATATATAAATTACGGTAAATTATGTATGTAATTTTTGTTCCTGGTCATTGTGATTATTCTCAAAAGTCTTAACAACTCATATTTTTATCACATGATTCAAAATCTAACAGGTACTTTAAGAGGTTGAAAAAACAAAGACAAAAAATGGAATTCTGTACCAACAAAACACAGCAATGTGATCGACCCATTAGGTTCCGAAGAAAAAAAAACATAATAAATTCAGACCTAATTTATCATATGAAAAGAAGTATAGATTTCAAAACATATCGGAGAGATAAAAATTAACGAAACAGAACAGTCGAAACTGAAAGATATTTCCTCGTGAGCTCGCTGGCTGCATATCTACGACTTGTCAACGGGAGCCACTAGATATTTTCCCCTCTCGCTGCGTTTGCGTTGCGTATCTCCGAAGAAAGATTTGGTGGAGTAGTACCGCTAGCTACTAGCTCGCCTATCTCAAGCACATCTGATTCTGAATAATCAAATCTTTCTGTCCACGTTAGCGCCCATTGGATCAAATGGATCGCGAGCTAAGTGGCCGACGCAGCTCCACCTCTCGTTCAGCTTGCCTTTTGATTTATTTCTCGCTGGACCGATCGATCGGCTGGCAAGCTGGCTCCTTTCGCTGATCCGCACTCGGATGACTTCCTTTTCGTCAGGCTCAGTTGAGAATGTTCGATATTCGCGGGGTCACAAAATGCCGCGCTGCCAACCATGTTGAGCCCGCCGATCGATCAAAATCAAGACGGAGACGTTTCGTACGAGCCTGGCCATAGAATGGAAAGCTACTCCTCGGTCCACAAGCGCCGCGCGCCGACGAGCGCTGGTGCGCGACGAGCGACGATCTGTCGATCGGCGCACCCGCCCGCGCCGGCAAATGGAAAAAAACGGCAGCACCGAAAGCACCGGCCACAACTCTGAAAAAGATCTCGCGTGTATCGGGTGAAAATATCTGCGGCCACGTACGCAGGCGCAGGCGCGGCCTAGGGACCAACGGAAACGAGCGCGGCGGGCTAGTGTGCGCGCGTGGACCGCTCGTCTTTCTTTCTTACTGAAAGATATTCTCCGCGCGCGCTGGCGGTTGGCGAACGGCAATTGCGTCTGCGGCGCGCGGTCCACCCCTATCGGCCACCGATCGATCGGGTGGTCGTCGTCGCGCGGCAAGTTTGCACGGCCGCCACGCATGCCTGATTGCCTGGCCGTTGGTCCAGCCCCATCCACGATATTCCACGCAACACCGGACGGGGAGGAAAAAAACTAGCCATCCATCACTCCATCCATCCGCCGGCCGAGAGGGTAGAAACAAACGATTGGCGCCGTCTCACGGTTGGAGGCTAAAACCTTAGAAGGGTCTGACTGACCTGCATAAAACGTGTGGGATTTGGCACACGACGGCACAGGAGAAACGCAGGCGTGTGATCATCCGATCGTCAATTCGTCTTAATTTTCGTCGAGCTGTACCGGGCGTACGTGAACTCGCAAAAGCTGGTCCAGTTACAGATCCTGATCGATCATAAAACACAAGCTAGCCAATGAAGTGCTTGTTGGTTTGAGAAGAAGGAAAAGATTGCTGCGCTGAACAATCTTCTGTTTGCCCTGCCGGAGATGATGCCTTCCGATTCCGATCACAACTAGCACAGGGCAGGGGGGCCCAAGCATAAGCAAAGCAGGCCATCCGCAATTAGGTCGACAGGTTTGCGCGGAGCCATGCCGCACCACGTGAAGGCACCCCATCTGTCATCTGCCCATCGATCCTACGAAGACGTCTCGATTCGGCCGATAGGCACCTGCACCGAAGCAAGATTCTCACATGGCATCGACTGTACACATGTTTTCCCGTCTTGAATTCTTGGTCCATCCATTTGGCCTTTCCTGCGGCGAAGGTTTTTTTAATTTGACCCCATGCTGGCACTATAAATGCAAAAATAGCCTTCTTAACATCGTATTTATGATTCTAGTCTCTTCCCGAGCGCGAAAACACCAGACTCCGACACGTGACGCATCATGCGGTCGGAGAGCATGGAAAGAAGATGGCCAGCACGGGAGCCCGGCTGAGCACAGGACAAGTGGCGCGGCGCGAAAGGTGGCGGGCCACCTTCCGCGCCACAGGACTGCAGGAAGTCTCCGGCCAATTAATTGCATGGCCAGCATTAATTGCATGCAATGGAATTTGCTTAATGCATGCAATGGAATTTGCTTAGCTTCATGTGTGGATTGGCAGCTTCATGCGCTCGGCGACGCGGAAGGAGCTGCCTGCTCCTGCACCCGGCGACCGCGGAATGTGGCCGGATCCGCCACCTCCCGCGCTAGTTACCTCGCTCCCGCGCTCAGCCGTCTGCCCTCGCTTGTCGCGCTTGTCGACCATGGGATGAGGCAGGTGTTAACGTCCCGCTCTTCTGCGGTTAGGACGGGGTTAGGACGGGGCTAAATTTACAAATACAATACGATAGAGACTATTTTTATTTATTAAGGTGGTGGCAGGGGCCAAATACAAAAAAAAAAAAATCTCCTGCGGCAACTTGCAGCACTTGCACAGCTCCCGGTTACGGCTCTGCAGGAAGATATTAGTGCGCCACGTAAGACGCCCGTGATACCTTGGAGACTCAGAAACAGCAGTTGAGCCCGGAGGGGGACAGCAACAAAACCGATCCAATCCGAGCCGAGGGGCTATTTTCCGAGACCCCCACCCCACCCCACCCCACCCCACGGGCCCACGGCATGGCTCCTCCTCCGGGTCTGGACGAATTATTTCGTCTCGCCAACAAGGCCACCAATCGCCTACTGGCTGGCCACTGGATTATCCAACATCCACCACCACCTGCCATTATTTACCTTGCAGCAATGGTCGCCGGTGTACTTGCTCAAGAGAAAAATATCCTGCTGCTTGATCAGGTGATTGGTATAGCTACTTAATTACGAGTGGGCTACAACTACTGCATGACTCAGCATGGAGCTCGTGGTGCAGACTGCTTGCCTGAGGAGGGAATTTTTTTTTAATGGACAGTACTCTAGAAGCATTGTTCGGTTTGTCCGAAGGCATCGGTGTTTTTTCTTCTTCTTCTGTGTCGATGCATGGAGAACGCAAAAAGTTGATGCATGTAGGCCAGGAATGGATGGATATCGTCCATTCTTTTTTAAGCCGTACGTCCGTTCACTTCGAGAACAACCTTTTGCGTTCGAGGTGCTGGCAGGTCATAATCCCAGTAAGACATGTCTGGAGCTGCATGCGTTTACCGTGATTTCAAGTCTAGACTAAACTGATGTTATATTGGCTAAAACCGTCTACAAAATACGATTAGCTTCAGCGTCAAACATCTTGAGAAGCTCGTGCCGCGTTTTCATCAGAGCTATCTATGAACCACGCTGGTACACTATTCCGGCATGGTTACGGGTCGATATCAGCTGCACCGCACATGTTTTGTATTATTCAGAATATTTCGTGAAACTTTCACATAAATCCTCACAAAAAACGTTTGTATTTTATATATGCCCGTACAAGAATTAAGATGACAAGGCTTATAGCATAACAGACCACAATTGGCGATCAATCTGTTGAGAAACCCCTGAATTAGGATCGAGGATGTAATACCAAAACTACATCCGGTGGGTTTTAGTTTTTAAATAGGGTCTCATTATACTAAGAAAGAGATCGATCAATTAATGAAGAGATTCCCTATATTGTGTCTTCGTCTATTTGTCTCTCTGTCGATTGTCTATTGTGTGGTGATTGGTTGATTGTTTCCTGCGAGTACTACATTCTTCAACACGTTATCAGCACGAATCACTCTACACGGTCGAATCGGTATGTCGTCGGAATTCCATCTTTCAATCTCTAATTTTGCTGTGAATTAATCTGGTAGATTAATTTGCATGAATATGTTTAGACATGTTAACAACTAATTAGCCATTGTATTAATGAGCGTTATAAATCGGATTCGTCCAGTAAGATGGATTACTATTCATTACTGCTTATGCAAGAAATCTTAAGGGAGTGACAAAATCACAAATATCTACAATAAATGCACCGGAGAGAGTGGAAGTACCTCAGAAGGATACTGAATCCACTCTTGTCCGTGATGCAAAGAAGAGGGGGAGACCTTCGGGCACACGGGACTTAATTCCGTGGAGACGTTGGCAAAAAACAAATAACCGAACAAGACAAATCACTCTATAAGAGAGCTGAAGAACCTCAACCTAATGTTGAGAAAATCCTTGAAGTGATCTATCCTGAGGATGGTAACCCCAGCAAAAATTTGCGCGCACAATCCGACACTGGGAGATCAGAACACCGAGACTCCACCGTTGTGGAAAATCACGAGGAGCTAGAACAAATAAATGAAGAAATTTTCACAAATTATGTGTACTCAGAACAGTCATATAAAAGAAAGACTACAGTTGTTGACATATACTTTGCCTCTTGTCAGTGTTTTAGAACCGATCTTACGTATGATTGTTTGATTCGGGGGGTCTCCTAAATTGATCACGCAGAGAGAACGACACGGATATTTTTATACAGGTTTAGACTTTCTACTGCGAGAATAACAAGCCTACTTCTATGTGTATTGTATTGAATATGAGTGTACAAGTAACAATCAAGAGGTAAACTAAAGCCTAATGCTTTGTGCTCCTGAATGTGCTTCCCCCTGTTGCGCCCCCTCCCTCTGTCCTTCGACTGTATCCTTTATATAGTGCACGAGGAGGTGATCGTTTCTCCATGCTCAGAGGCACCTTATCATTTCATATAATGGGCACGTTGATGATAGTTATTGCCTGAGTAGTAACCCCCTCCCCCCACGTCGTCTGGTAGTTATCGTCAGAGATTGAGGAGTATTGCGTGTAGTTATTTCAAAGAATAACAACGTATAATAACTGCTTAGATCCCCTAATCAATTGTGCCTATTTGTCTGCAAGCTCCATTGATTATAGGGTTGTTGTAACTAACCTGACCGTAGAAGAACTTACGACCAGAGGATGATCGTAGAAGAACTTACAATCATGAGGTAATCGTATAAGGACTTACGACTATTGTGGTGGTCATAGAAGGACTTACGACAATTTGGTTGGATTGTCCCTTATGATCATTAAGGGGTATACCCAAGAACCATGTGATGACATATTTATCCATAATAAAAAAATACAGATAAATAATTAAATAAGAATTATTAGATCCTCGTCACCTCTAAAATTGTTAAAACTCTTAAATTGCATCCAGAACCTAAGCCCATGGTAGATTGCCAAAAGCGTTTAAATTGGGTTAAATGGAAAGAAGCAATTGAGGCAGAATTGTACTCGCTAAATAAAAGGAAAGTATTCGGTCCTGTTGCGTGAACACCTCCTAAAGTGTTCCTTGTAAGATCTAAATGAGTTTTCATCCGGAAAAGAAATGAAAACAATCAGATGGTAAGATATAAAGCGGGACTTGTAGCACAAGGGTTTACGTAGAGACATGGCATCGATTACGATGAAACCTATTCACCGATGATGAGTGAAACCACATTCCAATACTTGATATCAATGGCAAATTGCCTGAATTTAACAATGTAGTTGATGGATATAGTGTCCGTATATTTATATAGGCTATTTGATACGGATATCTATACGAGAGTCCCCAAAGGAGTCAACACTCCTGATCCTAATAATACTAATTACAACACGTATAACATCAAATTGCAGAGGTTGTTGTACGAATTGAAACAATCGGGAAGAACGTGGTACAACCGACTACGTGACTTTCTCTTGAAGAAGGGTTACTCAAATAATGATTATTGTCCCTACGTATTTATAAAGAAGTCCCAAAACGGATTTTGTATCATTCTGTTTATGTCGATGATATGAATATCATCGGAATTGCAGAGGATATAAAAGGAAGCAAGTTCTTATCTTGTGACAGAGTTTGAGATGAAGACTTGGGTAAAACCAAGTATTATTTAGGCCTGCAACTAGAGCACTTCCTTGAAAGAATCCTAGTACACCAGTTTACCTATACCAAGAAGGTATTGAAGAAATTCAACATGGATAGATCTCATCCTTTAAAGATCCCATGGTAGTAAGATATCTAAATGTAGATAAAGACCTATTCAGACTGAGGATGGAAAACGATAAAGTTTTAGGACCAGAAGTTTCATACTTAAGCATTATAGGAGTACTGATGTACCTTGCGAATTGCACCAGGCTTGATATTGCATTCGCAGCCAAATTATTGGCTAGACAGAGTGCAGCTATAACCAAAAGGCATTGGGCTGGCGTTAAGACTCTTTTCAGATACCTCTAAGGTATAAAAGATATTGCCTTATCTTTCCGGAAGAACCAAGACTTGACCACGGTGGGGTATACGGATGCTAGCTCTCCGTCTGATCTCCAAAGTGCTAAATCTCAGAATGAGTTTGCATTTCTATGTGGTGGTACAACTATCTCTTAGCAGTCATTTAAGCGAACCTTGTAGCTACTTTTATCAACCACTCAGAAATTATCGCACTATACGAATCCTCACGTGAATGTTTTGGGTTCAGACGTGTGATTAGCCTTATCCAGAAGCTATGTGGCATTAACACCATCGATACCCCTACAATTATCTATGAAATAATACTGTCTGTGTTGCACAAATACAAATGAGTTATGTTAAAAGTAATATTACAAAGCACATTGCTCCCAAATTCTTTTATCCTCATGAACTCTAGAAGAACGATGAGGCGAAGATCATGCAAATTAGATTTTGTGAAAATCTAGCTGATTTATTCACTAAGTCCTTGCCTACGCCTAGTTTCCAAAGATGCATTCGTAGCATTGGAATGAAAATGCTTAGAGAGTTGCAGGGATCAGGGGGAGAATCCCTTGAATCATAATCCACTTAAAGTCCTGAAGTTTTACCTTAATCCTGAAGATTAACTCATAAGACAAAGAGATCGCGCTCTTTTTCCCTTAGTGAGCTTTTCTTGAAGATTTCTCACATAAGGTTTTTAACGAGCCAACGATGCAATGCAGCCGATCTCTTTTTTCCGACTGGGTTTTTTTGGAGGAGTTTTTAATGAGACATATGTATGACGCGATATTCGCTCAAGAGTGAGTGTTGAGAAACCTTGAATTAGGTGTTGATAGGCATAATGCCAAAACTACTCGGTGAATTTTAGTCTTTAAATAGGACCTCATTGTACTCAGAAAGAGATGATCAATTAATAAAGAGTTTCCTATATTGTGTCTCCATATATTCGTCTCTCTATCGATTGTTCATTGTGTGATGATTGGTTGATGCGACTATTACGTTCTCAACACAATCCTCACGGGCCAATTTTGCAAATTCCATGTTTAGAATGGACACGTTAGCGAACGCAGCCACAGTTCCCCCTTGATAAATATCCCGCTGCCACATCCTTCCCGAGCAAGTCTCTCCAAACAGGCCAGGCAGATATTTCCGACCCACCAAAATTAAATTAATTACCGACACAACCGCAATTATTCCGGAAAAACTAACGTCCACCACGAGTGCTCCAAAGTCCAAACAGGCACATGATGATACCATCGTGGCCGGAACAAAACGCCAACCGCTGGTGTACCAGACCCCCCCAGAAAATAAAGAAATCCCGGGCCCACCCGCCCCCGTCCTCCGCCACCACAGCCGCACAAAGCAAAATCCGGCACGCCGCGCGCCCATCCACGGCCGCAGGATCGTCCCCGGCGCCCCCGCCTCCCGATCCACCACGTGTCTCTCACCCCGGCCGTAGATCGGGGCCCTTTTGCTCCTGGCCTACCACGTGTCCCCCCCGCGCGAGAAAATATCGGACCGGGCTACGCGGGGAAATGAAATATCCCAACCAATGACCCAGCGACCGCCACGTCACCGCGGGGCTCGTGGGCCCACCGGCCCAATCCCGCGCGGGCTACGTATCGCGTGACGTGGCGGCCGCGCCCACCGGCTGAGTGGCCGCAGATATTTCCTTTCCCCCAGACGAGATCATCCCCCGCCCGCCTCACGTGCCCATTCTCCACTGACGACGTGAGCCCACGCGGATGTGGCCCACGTGTCTGTCGCACGGATCGGGTATATAGTACCCCCGACGCTTCGGCTTTGTCTTCACACTTGCATTTGATTTCGCGACCACCAATTCCGATTTCCAAGCGGCGAGCGCGAGAAGAGAGAAAGAGAGAGAGCGAGCTGGTTGGGCAGTAGAAGTCAGTAACTCCGGTGAGGAGGAGAGGGCGGGCGGAATGTGGGGAGGAGTGGAGGAGGAGAGGAAGGTGGTGGACTTGGAGGACGGGGAGGGGGAGGAAGGGGAGGAGGCGGCGGGGTCGAGCAGGGAGACGCGGATGCTGCCGAGGATGCCGGTGCGGGTGCTGCTCGCCGAGGGCGACGACTCCACGCGCCACATCATCTCCGCGCTGCTCCGCAAGTGCGGCTACCGAGGTGCGCACCACCGCCGCGAGCAACAGCTATCTGTTTGACCACGCAGAATTGTTTGTTCGAATTCGGTTGGTGATTTAATTACGCTATTTAGGGGTTAATTCCGGCTAATTACACGAGCATGGGATGAATCGTATGTGGAATGGAGTGGTTTTTCTCGCTTGCAGAGATGGAATTGTTTGTGCTATTTGGTGTGCGGTGAAAAAAGTTGCCTGTTCTGGGAGGCGCCGATGTTTCTGGGCGGTAAAATTGGGAGGAAGCTGCGGATTTTACTGAGCTCAAGATGGTCTGCGGAGTATGGCGTGGTAGAATACTTACTGTGTCGTGATGACTCGTGATCTACCTTGCACACGATACGTCTGTCATATGTGCTAGTTTTGATTTCTAGTTGGCACTTGGCAGTGGTGTGGTGTTGATAGCTAGTTCTCTTCCTCTCCATTTTTTGTTCAAGTAGTGTTGCTAGAGCTGCTGCAGTGGATGGGAACATCGCTCTGTAACCTATACTGATGAGATCTGGTATAGTGCTGCCTGCTCTTTAGGAATACGCAATTTAACGCTCGCATGTGCCGAATATCAACTAGATTTATAGTTTAAAACTATAGTCCATGACATTGGGGGCATCTGGTGTTAAATTATGCTCAATAGTAATTGGAAGTGCATATGTGAAAACTGTACTCTGGTAGTCTGTTTTGAGTATATAGTTAGAGATGTATTTGAAATACAAAAAAAAACACTTTAGGAAGACGCAAAATATATTTCCTTTATGTTTGGCCTCTTGAGTTTGTTCTCATAGTTTTCTTTAACTTGATGAAATTCTGAAATGGCATTTTTCATCAGCCTTATGCACCATTTTTTTTCCTTGCAGTTGCTGCAGCCTCTGATGGCGTGAAGGCGTGGGACATACTAAAGGAAAAATCTTTCAATATAGACCTTGTTTTAACTGAAGTTGAACTTCCTTTGATGTCTGGGTTCCTCCTGCTCTCCACGATCATGGAACATGACGCATGCAAGAATATCCCTGTCATAAGTATGTCTTAAAATTGAGTTATGCGAGTCATTCTCATGTTTTTAGTTTCTATTGCCACTACTTAGTCTAATGCTTTTGGGGGGGAATGCAGTGATGTCTTCACATGATTCAGTTAGCACGGTTTTCAAATGCATGCTGAAGGGCGCAGCAGATTTCCTTGTCAAGCCAATACGGAAGAATGAGTTAAGGAACTTGTGGCAGCACGTTTGGAGAAAACAATTGGTAAGACCGCGTTCTTGCATCATTTTAGCATGACTGTTTTTATTTTATCGATTAAAACTTAGATTCTGCATTATTTGCAAGACTTAAGTATCACTAAACTTCTCTTACCCTATTTTACAGGCAAACGGTGGGCCTGATGTGCAGCATACTCAACAAGAGGAGAATCTTACAGGTAGACACGAGCAGAAGACTGGAGTGACAAAAGCTGAACATCTGATTGAAAATGTGGCCGGCAAAATTAAGGAATGCAGTGAACAAGAAAGTGATGCTCAAGTAAGTTTTAGAATCAGTAAACATAACTTTGTCTAGCTGCTCTTCCTTCTTCCTACTTATGGTAGACTAGATTTTAGAATCTAACATGTCAAATGCTACTGTGAGCTACATGTGGCATTTGTGCTCGATCTTTCTACTTTGCCCAATCAGGATCAAACAGTAACACTTCCATATCCTGATGTTTTGGTCCAAAGGCAGTTTCATTATCCACACAACAAAGCTGATACCAAGTCATGTCAGAGAAGCTATTTAACCATTTGGATCTGTATTAAGTTTAGGGAACTAATTTACCAATTTTGTTTAGGGAACTAATTTACCAATTTTTCAAGTCAGGTGGGTAATGGAACTGTTTGTTGAATGAGTAGTGTTTCTTGTTGGCGAAGTGTCACAGTTCGGTTCTCTTGGGCATGGTAAAATGAAATACATCTGTCAAATAGTAAGTATTTTTTTGGCTGCTTGCAGGATCGAATGTGGTACATATGAAAAGATTTGATTTGTTTTTAAGTACTGAATATTCGATGTAACATTGAATCAGTAATGTGCTCTTGTCATTGAGAGATCATTCTGCATAGTTTTGAAATACCTGGTAGTTGGTAGTAGGGACTGGTTCTCTATGCTGAAATGCTGAATTCAGAAATCTTCACTGTTCTGTATGGATTGAATTTGAGATCCCCTCGTGCAGAGTTCTTGTACAAGGTCAGAACTGGAGGCTGAGAGTAAGCACACCAACAACTTCCTGGAGTATAAGCAGACAACAGGAAGGCATTTCTCTACTCCTGACCACACGAGTGCAGAGAAAAATGGACAGACTAAAATTCAAAGTAATAATATTTTCGGATGTTTTTTACTTTTTACACATCATTTTTTGCTGGCACTTTACTAATTTTACCTGCTTGTGATTGGCAGCAGTTAAAGATAATAGCTTGATTCCAAGGAGAGAAGGGGACCTATCACCAAGGACACTTTCGAATGATAATAACTGTGAGAAAGCTTCCAGAGATATCGAGCTAGTTCATATTGCTGATAATCAGCAGAAGCATAACACACAGAGGGAAGTGGATATTATGAGAACAACATCTCAAGGAAATGATGACAAGTGGTTCTCCATCCCAGCACACCAGTTGGAGCTTTCTCTCAGAAGATCTGACTATAGCAGATTGGAGAACCAGGATAAAAATGAACTAAAAACGCTGAACCACTCAACTTCATCCGCATTTTCCTTGTAAGTATTACTGTACCTTTCTTTTTCACTCATTATAGTAAATTTGTAACGGTGCTTTTGTCATTCCTAAGACAGCTGTAAAGTAGATCAAGTTTAGTTGCCATTTTCATGTTTATGTTTATGTTTCTATTGTAGTGTAACCGAATATTTTCGGGTCGTTAATATTTCATCATTTATTACCTAGCATTGTTAGGGGACTTGTTTACTTTAGTTTGCCTGCCACGATATGGCCTCACAAGCATACAGGAAAAGAACAAATAATATGGTCATACCACAAACTTTGGCATGGACTTTCTTGTAGTGCCTTTATTACTGTAGTTTACTGCACAATTGGCATGTTTTCAGTTTCACAGGACACTGTTGACCTAAAAAAAGATCTTACAGTTGGAATTGTTTCTCATTCACAGGTACAACTGCAGGACTGCATTCTCTATAGGTAACGCTGGTGATGCTCAGGCATGCAGCACCTCAGCAAAACATGCAGACCTGGAAAACAAACTTGGAGATTCGGCAGCTCCCTCTCAAGACAAGACAGAAACAAATCGCCCTCCTATTAGAGTTGTACCATTGCCTGTTCCTGTTGGAGGCCTCACATTTGATGGGCAGCCATTCTGGAATGGTGCACCTGTGGCATCCCTTTTCTATCCACATTCAGCTCCTCCCATTTGGAATAGCAGAACATCCATGTGGCAAGAAGTAACCACACAAGCAACTTCATCGCAGCAGATGTCACAACAGAATGATACAGAAGATATGAATTCTAAGCAGGTTGAAAACACGGAGGAGCAAATGGTCTTAAGTCCTAACTCAAATGGAAAACATCTGCGTATTGAAATTCCTACAGATGAGCTGCGGCATGTTTCTCCTATGACCGGTGAAAGCGGAAGTGGTACTGTGCTGGACAGCGCCAGAAATACTCTCGGAGGCAGCGGCTGCGACAGCTCTTCCAACGTGATCACCGCCCCTACTGAATCATCCAATACATTCAACGGTGTTCCTGAAATTACAAGCACCGAGGGCTTATGTCACCTGAGCCAACGAGAGGCTGCACTGAACAAGTTCCGGCTTAAGAGGAAAGAAAGGTGCTTTGAGAAGAAGGTAGGCACAATAACTAATTTTTCCTTTTCATTTCAATCCATATCTTGGTACCACCTACTAGGAGCTGTGGTTTACATTTTTACATTCTTGCGCAGGTGCGGTATCAGAGCAGGAAATTACTTGCAGAGCAGCGTCCGCGGGTTAAGGGTCAGTTTGTTCGGCAGGATCATAGCATTCAAGGAAGCTAGGGGCGATCACGCCACAGGTGACAGGCGGTTGTTGCGCTGCAAGTATGGTGGTGGTCACTGGTCAGTGTCAGATTTTGTTTTAAGGACTGAAGTTAATTACGTGGATCTTTCAGTATCCGTTGTATGCTTAAGTTTGTACTATGTATATATAGGCTAACTTCTTCTCGTAGGTTAGGCCCTGGACCTCGTACATCGTAGAGTTTGTCGGTATTCAGTAGGCATAGAGAACACAGTGACATATTTGGTTTCAGGTCAAGATAAGATATCTGTATCCTGTAGCACCGTGCTTGCTTAAGCCTTGTAACTAGCCAGCATGTTTGCTGTTTTCGATAGACGTACGCTTTCTGTTCGTGTAAGGTGTCAAGTGTGTCCAAAGGCATGTCCTTGTGCAGTTTCTTACACTGAACATCTTTATCGTACTTTATGTTGAACGTTTCAGTAAAATGATGTCTTTTTTACACTGCATCTTTATCGTACTTTATGTTGAACGTTTCAGTAAAATGATGTCGTGTGTGGAATTGAGGGATGCTTTTATAGATAGATCCATGTTTTGAAGGGCTATCTCTGTAAAGTTTGGTCCAATTTGGTTGGAATTCATGTTCCCGCACCAAATTCTCCTTGAGAAGTACTCAGTTTGAGTCCTAGTAGGCTAGTATTCATTCGGTTTGTTTTGTGGCCGCGCCGCAGGCAGCAGACATCGCCTTGCCAATTGCCATGGGCGACTGCCGTGCGTATTGTTGTATTTTAAGGGCTATTTGGTAATTTTTTATTTTGAGAAAAAAGAAATAGAAAAGAAAAGAAATAAGAGGTGGTGCCCACCTGTTCATTGAGTTAGGATGAGGGATAAGGTTGGAGACTTTGCTTCTAACCCTAAACCGAGTGAGGCGTTCGGCTGAGGGGGTGTTGGCCTGGTGATGGCGCAGGCGACTCGGACGGACGGATGACTCGGGCATGATGCACGGCGGGTGTTGGGGTGGTAGCTCGGCCACCACCTCCTACTCCTTTTCTTCTTAAGGCAGCAAGCTCTCCCCCTTTTCTTCAACCCGAAAATCAATGAGTCTCCCCCTTTTTGTGTGGTTTTTCTTCTCCTCCGGTTGAACTTCGATTTTTGGGGCCTTGGAGCTGCTGCGATGCCGTGTTTGTCTCGGCACTGTCGGTAGTGAGGTCCGAACTTCCTCCTTGCGCATTCGTCTGGTTCTCTCTTGCGCTTCCTCCTCTTTTGAGTGTGTAGTGGTGGACTTGTGCTTGTGCTTGATTTCGGTCGGTTTTGGCTTGATCTTGAGTGCAAGAAGGCTTTTGGTTTTTGGTGGTTGGTGCTCCGTGGTGCATTCAGCCGGTACATCTACGATGGGGGCCTTGTGCGGTATTCTTTGTACCTCGGCTTCATCTTTCGGTATGTTCCATTGTACTTCTGAGGATACGCTTTAGAAACAACTTCTTTCACGTTAAACAGTGTTTCATCAAAAGCAGTAGAGAAAACACCATATGAGATATCGACTGTGAAGTGTCTTGGATTGTCTTTTCTCAAAATATGGGGTTGTGAGGCATATGTAAAACATTTGATGTCTGATAAGCTCACTCTCAAGTCAGATAAATGCTTTTTTGTGGGGCTATCATAAGGAAACTAAATGATATTACTTTTATAAAAAGATGAAGACATATGTAAAATGTTTGACGTCTGTTAAGCTCACTCTAAGTCAGATAAATGCTTCTTTGTGGGGTATCATAAGGAAACTAAATGATATTACTTTTATAAACGGGATGAAAATAAAGTGTTTGTTGTCCGAAATGAAGTCTTTTTGGAGAAATGGTTTCTTTCAAAAGGAGTTAGTGGGAGTAAGATGCAACTCGAAGAAATTCGAGAAACAATTGAAAATGTTTCTATTCCTACTGAACCTCTACAGGATGAACAAAATGTTGTAAAATTTGTATGAGAGGCATCAGCCCCACGTAAATCTGAAATGCCACATCAATTGCCTATAAAGTATAGGCATGACATTTTATTATTAGATAATGACAAGCCTAAGATTTATGAGGAACTGATGATGGGCTAGGGCTATAAGAGATGGCTTGGAGCCATAAAATCCAAAATAGAATCCATATATGACAGTCAAGTTTGGAACCTTAGGTTGACCCACATGACGGTGTTAAAATCATTGAGTCCAAGCTTCAGAAATCCATCTAAGTACTGAAGTAAGTATTTTGAAGTTAGAATATTTGTTTTGATGAAGTAGTCAAAGGGTTTGACTTCATTAAGAATGAAGAAGAACATTGTATTTATAAAAAAGTTAAGGGAGTGCACTCTTTTTCTGATATTATATGTGAATGATATATTATTGATCGGTAATGATATTCCTATGCTTAAATCTATTAAAGCTTCGTTAAGAAATAGTTTCTCTATGAAATACTTAGGATATGTAGGGATAGATCTACGAGGCTAATTGAATTAAACCAATATATGTACACTGATAAAGTGTTGAAGCGGTTCAACATGCAAAATTAGTCTTTGTAAGAGTTAGTGTCCTTCGGCACCTAATGAGCGAGACATAATGGGTAAATTCCATATGCTTGTGCTATTGGCACTACAACAGGACTAATATATTCTAACACACACCTTACAACACATATACCATGTGTTGCATGAAAACTCAACTGCAACATATATTGCCATGTTGCTATGACCCAAGTGTAGAAAGCTCCAAACATCCTCAACCCTAGTATGTTACAACACTTAATAGACGTGTTGCTAGGGCAACCTACAAATTTTATGAGTAATTTACCACCTAATGTTATACTACTAATAAAAATAAATTGGTAATTACAGTATTAGGAAAGATATGATACTTCATTGCTCTCATTATAATAATCTACTTATTTATTTTTGTTAGAGAGGAACATGCATCCTATCATAATGTGGTTGTTGATTATCTCACTACAACACTTGTATCGAATGTAGAGTTACTATAAGTTATTGCATTGGAAGATCTATTGATTTTTTATAATATTACAGGTAGACTTGTTCAAGTTCAAGATGAACGTATGTCATCTCACGAACAAGATTTAAATATTGAACAAACATACACGAAGCCATCCCAAACAGGTTAATTCATTAATTATTAATTTCTCACATACTCTTTGGCTTATATACCACTATTTTTTATTTTGTGATTTTTGATTTATTTATTATTATTAATAATAGTCCATTAATTGTTGGTTAAAATTGTAAAATAAAATGTTAAAATTGTAAAATAAAATACACGACAAAACTAAGAGTTCAGTATCGAATAAACATAGCCCTGTTTGGAGGGACTTAAATCGAGCTTCTGCTTCCAAAAAGTAAGAAGCCATCCCAAAGAAGGTTAGCTTCACAAGTGCTTTTGGTATAAGTTAAAGCTAAGCCAATGCTAAAGCTGGGGAGAGATGTTTTTCTAGCTTTTGGTGAGTTAAGGTTATAACATTACTCTTAAAATTTGGTGAAAATTACCCACCAAATACCATGTTTTCTAGCTTTTGGTAAGTTAATGTTATAACATTAATCTTAAAATTTGGTGAAAATTACCCACCACATACCATCCGGTAGAAGTCATCCGCGCCCCCATCTCTCTCCGTCGATTTTTTTAAAATAATATTATTTTAAAAGATATTTACAAAAATAAATAGTCGCTCCCAAAAATGACAAAAATATATACATAAATCCGTTCAGCGGCGGCGAGGACCTGTCGCCACCCTATAGCCGGTCCAACTAGCTATCGCTGATTGAAGCTGGCGGCAGGAAGTTCTGTCGCCGATTCAAGCGGCGATATTCTGTCGCCGATTGATCGGCGGCGAGGACCGACTATAAAAACCCCAAAAAATCAGTGTCGAATTCATTTTTATTCCAGAAAAAACAAGAGAGAGTTCGAGAGGGAGAGAAGAAATAGTAGCGAAGCTCTGCCGGTTCATCGTGGAGGAGAGAGATTGACAGAGCATCAGTTTCGATCGATCATCTTGCAGGTAATTTTTTCTAAAACTGTGTACGTTACGTCCAAACCTTGTAGGTTAGCAAACAAAAATAACGACATAGAATTGAGTAGGTTAGATAAATGTAGTCGAACTGTGTAGTACATATTTTGAGTTGTGTAGCGACATAGAACGGCGACAATAGCGACATAGAATTGAGTAGGTTAGATAAATGTAGTCGAACTGTGTAGTACATATTTTGAGTTGTGTAGCGACATAGAATTGCGACAATAGCGACATAGAATTGAGTAGGTTAGATAAATGTAGTCGAACTGTGTAGTACATATATCGACCAGATCCCGCAGTACGTGTGGGGTCGGCCGTGCTGTGCGCGACGTACCGCGCACTGTGCGACGCGTGCCAGCGTGCGCACGACGGCTCCATCCTCTCGGGATGCCCGCTTCTACTGCAGCTGTGGTCGCTGGAGCATTTCCAGATCGGACGGCCACACATGGACTTGGGAGCGTACGAGGATAGCTTGTACGTCCCGCAGGATGACCTGGACCGGCCGACCATGGGCACTGTGTGGTGCCGCCGACGGGTTAGTTTCATAGTCATTTATTATTTTCGTATTGCAATCACTATTTCGTGTGCTTAGTTTGCAGTGTTCTATTGCACAGGTCACCTTCACGCCGATCACCTCGCAGGGCTCCTACCCAGAGTACGTTGCGATGTTCGATCAGCTGACCGATGACCGCGTCATCCGACACCGTCTGATGGCGGCGAGGTGATGCGCGCACCCCAATGGATTGTCGGTCTTGCGTGCACGCGAGACTACATCTACTGGTACACGCAGAGTGCCTTAGTGCATGATATCTTCGTGGAGGAGTACCGTGCAACGGGTCATGCGCCGATTCGATCGCGACAGAGGTCCCGGCCGCTGGGGAAGGCGAGTGCCGGCGCACGTACACGCGTAAGTTCACTCTTTACTTCTTTCGTACAATGTGTGTTACATCCGCACCAAATATTTTTCTTGCCGTCCACAGGTACACTGGGAAGGGAGTTCGTGGCACGATGTCCTGGTCGGACAGGATGGCCCCTTGGGTCGAGGGTTGGAGTAGCGCGCGTGATGACCTCGTCCAGTGTGGGCAAGATCCCTACGACCCCGAGACGTACGACTAGTACATGGAGTGGTACGCTACTCGGACGAGGCTTCGGTGCGTCCGGGTCGTGGTCGACCCTCCTTGACATGAGTCCGCGACGTCGGACACGTACCCCACCCAGTCGGACTCTGCTTTCCACCGCTGCGTATGTACTCAACGGTCCTTATTTCATATTTAATTTGACATACTTAGGTCTACAACTTGTTGATTACCTGTGCATGTGGATCTTCACCGGGAGATTGTCGAGTTGGTAGACTCCGCGCAACACATGACAATGCCGGCGGAGACCAGAGGGCTCCTGCAGCGGATCAGGGAGGCAGGAGTACGCGGAGTGCAGATTGGGACTGGTCGCATACCGACTGGCCCGGTGGACCGACCAGTCCGAGGACGAGGGGTCAACCGAGGTGGCAGGACACAGCCTCCTGCTCCGCTCGTGGCGGGCTCGTCGTCGTGGCAGGGTGGGGGGAGCACCTCGGGAAATGCCGAAGGTGAGTACGACACACTCACATCGCTTCTTCATTTCGAACCTCGGAAGTTTGTAACGACTATCTTCTGTTACAGGTCATCAGCTCCACCAGTACGCGGGCCAGGACTATGCCGCGTTGTCCGAGCACATCCTCGGGCCAACATGTAAGTTTCGCTTGGTTACGTAACGTCCTTTCCGCCATGATTATGTTTGTAATGTAATTATTCGCAGGAACGACTTGGGAGGATGATGCATTGTCGCCAGATGATGTAGACCTATCGGCACCCATCGAGGACTTCTTCAGGGATCCGCGTGACACACAGTTCTCTTTGGAGGCTTCTCAGCTGTACGGTGCCGAAGTTCGACCACCGACGCAGACTCACCGACGCGCGAACCGACGTAAGCGCGGAAGCGGCCGACCCTCGGCGTACTCGCGCACGACGGACGAGGCCCGGGACGACACGCGGGGTGCACCCTAAGAGGGGACGCCACTAGATATTGATTTCTGTTAATATCAGTAATGGTAGCTATGTAAATTTTATTCTATTTACAACTATTATTATGGCAGTCTCCAGTTTCGATGCCAAAAGCTTTTGAATACCATGTGATCCGACGATCAAACTTTTGACAACGACGTGAGCAAACGAGCTAGCTTTTTAGAACGATGTGACTAGACGAGCTAGCTTTTTAGGATGATGTGACAACACGAGCTAGCTTTTTAGGATGATGTGACAAGACCAGCTAGCTTTTCAGGACGATGTTACTCGACGAGGCAGCTTTTTGCGAGGGCGTGGCGAGACTAAGCGACTTTTCGGGGCGATGTGGCGAGACTAGGCGACTTTTCGGGACGATGTGACCGCACGCGCGGCACCGGGGCGATGTGACCCGACGAGGCAGCTTTTCAGGACGATGTGACCCAACGAGGCACCTTTTCAGGACGATGTGACCCAATGAGGCACCTTTTACCAAGACGAGAGCCCCGGCTACGGCTCCGTTCGCTCTAGCTATAAATACAGCGCAACTCGTCCAACAAGTCCACAACAGCACCACCAAGTAGAAAACATGGATAAGGAGAAGGAATGAGAGAAAATCCGCAAGCTTGTGAAGGATTGGGTGTCTCCTCATGAGACCAGCGTTCGTTATCATGCCGCTAGTCAGGAACCTTTCACACACAATTTTTTTTCAGAACTGGTGGATCTGAGGAAGCTGCCTCGTAGTACGCCCAATGATTCTGGGTCGAGCCGCGACCCCCACCTATGCCCGCGAAACGCCCTCCGGAAGGCCCCCGATAGGGGTGGCGCCACCTCTATGCTGGTGTCGGGACGCCTGCAAGTGCGTCAAATCAACCGATGAGTGGACCATTGGGCAGCGCTATTGGTGCTGCCCAAACTACGCCGTGGACTGCAACGACATGCATCCGGTAATGAAACCGTATTTCATGGTACAATGCTATTTTTCTTCTCGTAACGGCGTAACAAACTCTCTTTACCCACCGCAGTCTCCGTCACCCCTATGCGACTTCCGGCAGTGGATCGACGGCAAGATCCACCCCTACGACATGTGGTCGTTGTTGAGACGGAAGAGCTGGGCCAGGGAGGACATTGAGACCCGTGA
Organism: Ampelocalamus luodianensis; assembly: GCA_036346255.1. Classification (NCBI taxonomy): domain Eukaryota; kingdom Viridiplantae; phylum Streptophyta; class Magnoliopsida; order Poales; family Poaceae; genus Ampelocalamus; species Ampelocalamus luodianensis. The sequence goes on along the minus strand of CM070634.1, from coordinate 95,401,366 downwards.
AAGGCGCCTCAAAGAGTTGAAAGCTGAGCAGGCCGAGCAAGGTAGGCGGGACAGGCAGCGTGAGGAGCAGGAACGTGAGCATGTGAGGCGACAGGAGGCCGAGAGGGAGCGGAAGAGGGCCATCGCGGCGAGAGCTAAGGCGCAAGGCGAGGAGTACAACGCCGAGCTGGACCGTAAGGGTAAATGGCCACGTTCCACTCAGTAGTTCTACCATATTCCTCCACATATCCCATGTATTCCAATTTCCCTAAAGGCATGCGTGTACCGTTCTCGGTTCGTTGTCCTGCGTGCCATGTAACCCCCTTGTCCGATGAAATGTCTTCTTGTTATCGTTGCGTCATTTCTCCAAAGTTCTCCAACGGAGTTGTGCAGGAATTCCCGGACGCATTATAATATCACTTGCCTTCGTACTTACAAATCATTAATCCCTCAATCGTCCTCGAAAAAATCTTGCAACAATGCACGACATATTTTAAAAAGATATTTACAACAAGAAATACCCGCCGCAATAAGTTACAAAAATGAATCCCTGTTGCCAGTTGAACCGCTTGTCGCCGGTTCATCTATGTATCGCCAGTTCAACTGGCGACAGGAAGCTATCGCCGTTTAAACTGGCGACAAGCCCTGACCTCTATATAACCCTCTTGGAACCCTCGAAATTCCACACAGGACTCAGTCTTATTCAGGAAAAAGAGAAGGACAGAACAGAAAGGAGGAGAAAAGCTACGCCGCGGGGATAAAGGACGTCGCGGGACTAACCGCGAGAGGATCACCCATGAGTGCACGCTACACCGCTATAGTTGCGTATGCACTTGTAACAAACCCCTTCTTCTGCATAGGCCCTGCTCCCATGTCATGGCCGCCTGTTCAACGGTGGCGCAGCATCCCGGGCAGTACCTCTCTCACTATTTCACCAAGGAGGCGGTGATGCAAACATGGAGTGGAGAAATGTATGGTTACGCCGTTGTTGGCCATTTCACTGGCCATCCAACCTAGGAGCAACTAATCTGGGCCGCGAACATTGGTAGGCTCAAGGGAAAGGTTGGCCGGCGACAGGTACGGTGCATCAGAAACGATATGGACAAGGCAGAAGTCGGACGTCGCACGAAGGAGTGCTCCATTTGCAGGGAGTCTGGGCACACCTTCAAGACATGCCCCACGCGAAATACTCAGGACCAAGGAGACATCGGCATTCCGGACGTCGCCGCGGGGACCTCATCCGGTGCCCCAACTAGAGGCAGTCCACATGGGAGACGTTGACGTCGCGACCACGAGAAAAATATTATTATCAATGTTCTGAATTATCATTTCAATTAAGTGTTATGACGTTCTGCTGCAAGTTCTGTAATATCAGTGTGTATGAATTCCCGAGCGAATCGCAATACCACTTGCCTTCCTCTTTACGAATCGTTCATACCTCAAATGTCCTCGCTTAATTCTTCAAAAATTTACCGTAGTAGAACAACATACGACGATGATAAAATGTTATTGCGAGTCTAACAGATTTCGTACCGTTTAAAATTTATGAAAATCACAAACTGCCTAAGTGGAATAGGCAAAATCTAAAACTGGCTAGGGCTGAGGAATCAATCGCCAGTTCAACTGGCGATAGGTTCTTGTCGCCAGTTGAACTAGCGATTGATTCCTGTCGCCAGTTGAACTGGCGATATCTTTCTGCCGCGATTCAGCGGCGATAAATACCTCAATCGGCGGCGAGGTGGGGCAGGTCCCGCCGCGATTCAATCAGCGATAAGTTCTGTCGCGATTGAATCAAGCGACATGGATATATTTTTGTAATTTTTAGGAGCGACTATTTATTTTTGTAAATATCTTTTAAAATAATATTATTTTTTAAAAAAATCATTCTCTCGTTCCCCCTCGCAACTCCCCTTCCACCTTCAATCTGCCGCCCTCCCGACACTGGCCTCTACGCCCCCGCCGGCTACTCTCCTCCTCCTCCTTGTAAGGAGCTACTTGTTTTACCTCAACTAGTGATTTACTATGCTGTCATTATCAGTGGTGACGAGGATCTAATAATCCTCAACTAATTAAACTATTTACCTGTAATATTTATTATAGATAATAATGACTTTACACGACTTTCAGAGGCACCGTTGATTGTCAAAAATGAGGGAAATTATAATTACTAGTGGTCGTGAGATCTTCTACGACCATCCTATATTATCGTAAATTCTACTACGATCACCCTATGGTCTTAAGATCTTCTACGATCACCTATTAATCATAAGTTCTACTATGATCACTGTCGGACCCGGATTTTCTAATCCAGAATCCTCTGTGAAACACTGTGCTATTCCCTAGATCAGTTACTAGCACTCATAGATACATCACTGAATCAATTCATACATGGCGTAAAACCATACCATTCATTAATTCACACAACAGATTTACATAGACCGCGTCGGGTCGAGTTTTTTTACAATACGGGCCGAACAGGCCAAATTGATTACATTACAAAAGCAGAAGCGACAACGGAAGCAAAAGGGGGTGAGAGCACATCTCTCCACAGGCAAGCGACTGGGGAAACTCGTGTGCGCCCGATATTACCTAAAGACTCAGATAATATAGGATGCACGCAAGAACCAACAGAGTCAGCTGGACTGGGGCGAGACTAGAACACTAACGACTACACTACGCTTCATTATCTCTGGGTCCTCCGACTTCTGGATCCTCGTAGTAATCGTAATCTCCAGGGTTTCCTGCTTCTGAGGGTTTTTGGGGGGGGAGGGGGGAGAGCGAGGATGAGCACAACTTCTGTGCTCGCGAGTCAACACACAATGCAAATAATATACATGTAAGGCTAAATAATGTGAGGACCCCAATTTATTTGGTTTGTAATGCTTAACCAACCACCTGGTCCTAGCATCACAAATCAAATAAACTGATCCTCGAGATATGTATACTTCCCAGAAGCAGTATACACACCTCACAACAAAAGTATGCATCAACTCCATTCCAAACATAGAGTCCAAACATCACACTACAAACGGAAGATAAACAAATAGTAACAATATTACAGACATAGGCCGACAGGCCACAAGATACACAAATAGACAACAACGACAATGAAGCAAAGTGCCATAAGATGGCTATAAACAAAGCCAATCGGTGTGCCTCCAACCCACAAGGCATCCGACAGGACCGCCAAGACTAGTCGTCACCCACGAAGCGGCAGCCTGACTCACGAAGTGAGGCCCCGAGGCTCACCTTCTTCCTCTGCAACAAAAACATTAAGCAAAGCACACGAGTACAAAGATTGTCTTTGTACCCGCAAGAGCGACGTGTGAACTAGCGCACTGTTCATATGCTACATGCGAGCTTGTTTGGTGGAGGTCATATGGTTCATTTGCATAAAGCCAATTTTCATTTGCAATAATGTAATCTGATTTAAAGGCAAGTTTGCAATTCATTTTTAATGTTGAAATCTGATAAGGATAATAATAGCAAAAGAGTAAGTAAAAACATCCTAGAAGTGACTATCCCAATAGTCACCACAACAATAGCACGAATCCCAGTTCGTACCACCCATCAAGTTTTAATTTAAATGTTGTAGTCTAACTCTTGGAAGACCTTGCCAAGCGTGTCCATAACCTAGGACGAGGCTATTCGAATAGTTTGAACCTGCAGGTGTACCAATGTACCCACACTTGATCGCCTTTAAGCCAAAACACACTTAGAAGGTATGCAAGCACTGACTAAGTCCTACGAGACTGTTTCCAATATTGTGTATTAACTACGAGCCGCTCGTATGGATAGAAACCCATACGCTTACATGGTAAAGCCGAAAAGACAACTACCCACTCGGGATAAAGCTTTTGGACAACTACCATGCTCCCACCTCCATCCCTCCTGCGACCTCCTGCGACCGGAGCCAATACACGCCAAAGTACTAGGTCAAGAGAGGTCCCATATACTCTAGTGTGGTTAGCACGCAAAATGCTTGGTTGATGTAACAAGATGTTCGGTCCTTGTTGACTCGGGCACCATTCGATCACACCCAACAGATCACACCAATCATACCGTTGTGCCCAAGTCTAAATCATTTTGGTTTTCGCTTTAGTTTTGCAATTAAACATAGCAAAAATGCTGAAACAATAAGTTATAGTAAATTTTGTGTGATCAAGGTTACCGACTAAAGTCGATAACCGCTTGATTCTACCGATAGCTAAGCATATCTAAGCAATTTGACCGGATCTACTAAGTGACAAGAGACCATCCAATGCCTCTAATCACAAACAAATAACCTAGGCTCGGTAGTAGAGATCAATATTTTGTCTACAGGATATGCACTACGGATTTAACTAATCAATTTAACACAAATTAAGCAATGCATACATACAAATTGAAACAAAATATTAGACTTTAAAATCTTTGGGATAGGAATGATCAAAGCGCTTGCACAGGTCTTTGTTGCTCAATAAGGTGCGGAGGATCGTCCTCGGGGTTGCCGCAAATATCGAAGCCTAACGATCGAACATAACGACAAATAAGAGCGAATAACACCGACAAAACTCAAACATACAACAACATCAAAACAAGCCAAAACTCACACAAAGAGCCTAAGCATGAAATAACAAAATTTCAGAAGCAGAGAACAATTCATTTTAAGTTATTAATAATTTTCTATGAATTTTCTAAGCTAAAAACACAACAAGCACTAGTTAATTACTTAACAGATTTTCACGAACGAAGCGAGTGTGCAAAACCTATTCTAATAGTTAGTATCTGAAAATGAAATTTTACTGAATTGGGTTCATTGAATTTGGACAATTATTGGAAGAGATATGCATTTTCTAATTTAGAAGATACCTAAGGCATCATTTTATTAATTAATGATTCTTGCTACGAGAGACATGGATGAAACTAATTTTTGTAAATAATACATTTAAAAGAAAATTAACAAAGACTGGTTTCATGCAATTTGGATAAAAATTGAATTAGCTATGCATTTTACAAGTTTAATTGATTTAACGAAGGCATGTAAACGCATTTGAAATACTAAAGCACTTAATACTTCTTCTATCGGCGCACGGCTAGCCCCGACCAGCGGCGAGCGGGCCCGCGAAAATCTTGACGAGAGCGGATCGCCGCATAAGGTGGCGTCGGCGTATTCAAAGAATACGTCTTCGCTAATGTAACGTAATCCTAACACATATGCCCAAAGAAAATACGCTTCATGAAAGAGAAAGCGATTAACAAAACTACACAATCCCTAAGCGACATTAGGGCCCACATAACGAGACTCGGAGAATTAAAGCGATTAGATTTGAATCCTAAAGCAAAGCTTAACACGAGAGGGCCCACAAGTCGATGACCTAATGAACCGAGGTTTAGCGATAACTAAGCCGCGGCGGCTCGTCGACGCGACGCGAGGGGACGGCGCGGCGCGCGGTGATCTAGCAAACGGTGAGTTTCAAGACGAGTGAGTGGTACCTTAAGGTTCGCAAAGACCTCACGAACCGGTGACGGTGACGCGAGCCCAATGGTCGCGGAGATGGGCTCACGACGGCGGAGGCGGAGAAGAAGCTACGGCTCGCGAGAAGACGCTCTGCACTTCGAAGCCGGGAAGGTGCGCCACGGAATCGCCTCGACTCCGGGAGCAATAAGCACAAGATAACGTCGAAGAAGAAGGTCCGAGGCGCCGGAATTGCCACGGCGCGAACACCGTGATTGGAGAAGAAAGGGTCGCGCGAGCCTCAACGATGCACCAAAGACAAAAATGAAGCCATCATTAGCTTGATTGCATCAATGCGATCCGGGACCAAGTGTCGGCCGAAACTCACCGAGCACTAGCAAGCTTGCAGAGGCGAGACCAACGGAGTTGGGGACGAAGAAGTGGCTCGGACGATTCTTTGGATGCCACGAGCTCGGGATGGGAAAAATGGATGCGACCGAGTGTGGTTCACGATGGTGAGGTTGCGGGCTCAAGGGCTTCTCCAACGCGGCGGTGCTACTTCGTTTCCTTCTCGGCGAAACAAGAAATCGGGCGGAGATAACACGAGAACGCAAAGGAGAAGAAGTGGATGAGCTCGGGGCTTTTATGAAGTCACGGCGATGCCTCCCGGCCGGACACGAGGGCATAAAGGTGGCGGCGACGAGTGCGTGGCAAACATGCACGCGCGCCGCGAGCTCCGGTGAGGTGCGGAGAAGGCGAGGTTGATCTTGGCGGTGGGACCCACATGTCGGCGACAAACGAAGCGGTGCGAACCGGTGGTTTGATTTGATCGACAACACACCGACCGTTGGATCTAAAGCGGACGGGTGGGATTGGTGTATGCATTCTGACAGTCGGTTGCATACGCGGCGTGGATCGTTCGATCTTCATCGGACGATTCGATCGATTGGACTCGCAGCAGTGCAGCTAGGCGGTGCGACCGAGTCAAGTGGTGCGGGTCGGACTCGAGCCCGAGTTGGGTTCGGGCGAGGAACGAGATTTTTAGAATTTGATTTAAAAGACAGAGAAGGTTTGGGGAATTTTTAGAGGTAGCTCCTGAGCTCCAAAATTTCAGAAATTTTATGGTAGCTACTAGGGACAGAGGACAACCTTGTATAATTTTTCCAGAACTTTTATGCACTGCATTGTTCTAGAGAAAATTCACAAGCTGCTGTACAGGAGTTTGACCAGATTTCAAACAGAGTTGACTTGGCCATTTGAAATAGCAAACAAAATCTAAAAATTGTGAAATAATTCAGGGAGGTAGATAGGATGATCAAGATGCTAGGAAAAATAGTTTCAGAGGATGATCACAAGTTTGAAGGCTAAGAATCTGATAACAACAATTTCCAATCACAAGAATTAAATTCTACAAATTGGAAATTGCTAGGGAAAATTGTAGAAACTTTCAAATGATTTGAAGAGACAACAAAAGTTTTTATTTCTCCTCAAAATTTTACATTTGAAATACAAACCCTAAGTTAGGGCTGTTACAAATCTCCCCCCCTTACAGGAATCTCGCCCCGAGATTCTGATCACTGGGAGAAGAAGGACGGGTAATCTGCTCGGAGACGATCTTCCCGCTCCCATGTGGCTTCATCCTCGGAGTGGTTCGACCACTGAACTTTGAGGAACTTAATCACACGGTTCCTCGCTGCGTTGACTTCTTCGAGGATACGAGCGGACGCTCACGATAAGACGGATCTTCCTGCACATCGATATTTTCCAATGGTGTTTCCTCAACTGGAACACGAAGGCATTTCTTCAATTGTGACACATGGAAAACATCGTGCACTCCTTCAAGTGTAGCCGGCAACTCCAACTTGTATGCAACAGCTCCCACTTTCTTGATGATGCGATATGGCCCGCATATCGAGGAGCTAGCTTGCCCTTGACACCAAACGGCGGTGTCCTTCAAAGCGAGACTTTGAGATACACAAAGTCATTGGGTGGAAACTTAGCTCACGACGGCGACGATCCGCATAGCTCTTACGCTGGGTCGAGCTACGCGCAAGTGCTCACGAATCAAGCGCACTTGACTTTCGCCTCATTGATCGAATCCGGGCCAAAGCGCCTTTCACCGTTCGACCGGTTCAATGGTGTTCTGCAGCACGACCGTACAAAGCCTCAAATGGTGCTATACCGAGACTAGCTCGGAAGTCGTTGTTGTAAGAGAACTTCGGCAAGTGGTAGGCACTTCTCCCAATTCTTCCCATAGGAAAGAACACAAGCACGGAGCATATCTTCAAGCACACGATTGACGCGCTCCGTCGACCATCGATGCCCGAGGATGATAGGCCGTGCTGAAAGTAAGACGAGTTCCCATGGCCTCCTGCAGACTATGCCAAAACCGAGAGGTAAACAACGCCCCACGGTCAGACACAATCGTCTTGGGTACACCATGCAAACTCACAATCCTTGATACATAGAGCTCGGCTAGAGGTTCCACACGGAGCTGACTCTTGACCGAAAGGAAATGCGCCACTTTAGTTAGCCTGTCAATGACAACCCAAATGGCGTCGTTTCCCTTGGATGAACGGGGCAAACCAGTGATGAAATCCATGTCTCTGTAATCCCACTTCCACTCACGGTATAGGCAAGGGTGAAGAAGACATTTGACGCCGATGCTCGCCTTGACGCGACAACATACGCCACATCCGCAACGAACCTGGCAATCTCGCGCTTCATGCGAGTCCACCAGAATCTCTGACGCAGATCTTGATACATTTTGGTGGCCCCGGGATGGATGGACAAAGGCGAATCATGGGCCTCCTGAAGAATCAAATCCCGCAATTCTGGGACCTTTGGGACCACAAGACGCTGCCCAAACCACACAACACCGTGCTCATCTTACGTAAAGCATTTAGTTTGAACCATCCACGATGTTACGCTTGATTTTGCCCATACCAACATCGATTCTTTGCCGACTTGATTTGATCCACCAAGGTTGGTTGCACAATCAGGCGATAAAGGGAACCGTGCTCAACCAAACCCAAGTTGAGACGCTGAAATTTCGCAAGAAGTGCGAGTTCTTTGCTCTTGGATCATCAGTATTGCAATACACCTTTCGGCTAAGTGCATCAAGAACCACATTGGCCTTGCCAGATGATCCGAATACCCATATCATAATCTTTGATCAATTCTAGCCATCTCCTCGCTCGAGGTTCAGATCCGGTGAGTGAATAAGTATTTCAAACTCTTGTGATCGGAATACACCTCACGTTTCCGATCAAATAATGCCGCCAAATCTTGAGTGCATGAACTCTGCAGCAAGCTCTAAATCATGGGTGGGATAGTTGAGCTCATGAGGCCTCATTGCCTAGATGCATAGGCAAGCGCTTTGCCTTCTTGCATAAGAACACACCCGAGTCCCCGACGAGAGGCATCGCAATAAATATCGAAGTTCTTGTGGATATCGGGAAGAGTAAGGACTGAGTGAAGTCAATCGCTGTTTGAGCTCCCAAAGCTCTCATCACAAGCAGAGGACCACACAAACTTCTTGTCCTTCTTGAGCAATTCGGTCATTGGCTTTGCGATCTTGGAGAAGTTCTCGATAAAGCGCGTAGTAGCCCGCTAGACCAAGAAAACTCCGCACATCGATGATCGACTTGGGTGGCCCCAAGATAGAACATCACGACTTTCTTTGGGATCTACTGACTATTCCTCCAAATTGAAAGAACATGGCCCAAAATGCCACTTCCTTCAACGAACTCACATTTCTTTGAACTTTGCATACGGTGATGCTCCATAACTTGCCCAAAATAATCTTGGATGCTCGGCATGCTGCTTGATCTTGGAATAGATAAGAATATCATCAATAAAGACCACCACAAATTTGTCCAAATACTCCATGAATCTTGAATTCATAAGGTTCATGAACAAAGCCGAGCATTGGTTAGACCGAAGACATGACGGTGTACTCGTATAGGCCATAACGAGTAGTGAAAGCCGTCTTGAATATCCTCATACGATCCGGACTTGATGATAGCCCGATCTCGGATCAATCTTGGAGAACACGGGCTCCGGATAAGCGGTCAAAAGATCATCAATGCGGGCGAGGATATTTGTTCTTCACCGCACTTCATTGAGAGGACGGTAATCAACACACATGCGCAAAGTCTTGTCCTTCTTCTTCACAAAGATCACCGGACAACCCCAAGGAGATGGCTGGGACGGATGAAACCCTTTGCTTGGAGCTCACCAAGCGCTTCTTCAACTCTTCTAGCTCATTGGGAGGCATTCGACACGGCGCCTTCAAATCGGAGCTGCATCGGCAGCAACTCGATGACAAACTCGGATCTCGAACCGAGGCATCCTGTAAATCTTCGGAAAGACATCCCCAAAGTCGATACTATGGGAACATCCACGAACCGCAAGGTGGCCGCTTCTATTGCACATAGATGCGCCCCCCGGCCGCGCGAAAATCCGACCGCCGCTTGAAGGGTGGTAAGATAGACAGTCTTCTGGCACAATCAATCGCCCCAAGTCTTTGGGACAACCAATCCATGCCAAGAATCACATCCGGACTTCTTTGAACAGAGCGTAATAAGATTTGCTAAAAATCCCACTCCCTTGACTATGATAGGAACATCCGGCATTGTAAATCGGCTCTCATTTCCGACCTGAGAGCGGATGAGCAAAGGAACTTCTAAAGGAACACAATGAAGACCACTAGCAGCAGCAAATGATCTTGAAATAAAGAATGCGATGCTCGTAATCAAATAATACCGCAAAGGGACGAGAATTAACAAGAAGTGTACCCATCACAACATCCGCGCCTCCGAGCCTCCTCGGTGAAAGGTGGTTCACTCGGCACGCCGCACTCGGGCTTCGGATCATCTTCCGTCGGTGGGTGACCACTCCGCCGCGCCCTCCATTAGGACGAGGGGTCGCTGCAACACTCGAGGGCGTGCATTCGCATAATGGCCCTTGTTGTGGCAAATAAAACAAGTGACCTCGCCGCCGGATTGCGAGGCCGCTCTGGCTTGGATCGCAGCGCACGTGGTGAAACACGGCTGTGGTGGGCGAGGAGTCGGTGCAGATGGCCTCGGCGCGGTGGAGCAAAAGAACGAGCCACAGTGCCGCCCGGCCGAGGACGAACGAGGTGGTGTGAGTAGACCGATGCGCCTCCCATTTGCGCTATGGACTCGCCAGCGCCTTCGCTTTATGCTCAAAGCAACAATGGCCTTATCTACCAAGGCACGAAAGTCGAGAAGTCCACAATAGATAGCTTGTCCTGCAGCTCCTCGGACAAGCCATCCATAAACTTCTCTGCTAGCCTCATCGAGGCCACCTCTCCCGAGCATAACGAGCGGATGATTGAACTCGCATGTACTCCGTCCGCATTTGCGCCCTTGCTTGAGCACGAAACTCCTTCTTCTTTGACTTCATCGGGCCATCGGGGATGTGGGCCCGACGAAAAGCGATCGAACTCTTCCCACGCGACCACATGGCCCGCGGCCGCATGGCGAGATAGTTCTCCCACCATGAGAGTGCCGCGCCCTCAAGCTAGTGGGACGCGAAGAGTGCCTTATCTCGCGCCAAGATCGAGCTATGTTGAGCTTTCGCTCAACCATGCGCACCAATCATCTGCATCGAGAGGTCCTCGGAGCGGAGAAAGTCGGCGGTGCGTGCGGAGGAACTCGCAAGTCCCCGCGAGTGCGGTGGCCGCCACCACCGGCAGGAGTGGAGGTATTCCTAGCAATAACCTCCAAGATGCGCTCGGTCCATGCGGTTTCGCTCGATCGGCGAGAACCTCACCATGGTCGGAGGAGGGGAAGCTCCTCATCATGACCGGTGGTGATTCGACCACTACGGGTTCCGCGACCATCCTGCTCCACTAAAACAAGTTAGCAACAATTTAAAAGCAAGAAAGCCCGAAATTTCATCAAAGGTCGAGAAACAAACACAACGCAGATAAAGTTCACCAAAGAAAATCGGACATATAACTTCTCACTTTACATCTTACCCTATTATTCCCACGATTTTCCATAGTTCTCCCAAAACTAATTCCACCACTAAGTAACTACCTTTTGAAAAGGGAAGAGAGAAACCAAGTTCTCAAAACTCAAATTAGAGTAAGGTGAGAGTAGAAAGCTAAGATAGGTAAGGAATAAAATCGAGAATCGCCTAGGTTTTCATAAACCTTTTATAATTTGAAAATAAGACTTTCAAAATATCCTAAGGACGACTATGCTTGGGTTGCTACGGTCGTAATGGCTCGATACCAACTTTGTGAGGACCCCAATTTATTTGGTTTGTAATGCTTAACCAACCACCGGTCCTAGCATCACAAATCAAATAAAGCGATCCTCGAGATATGTATACTTCCCATGCGATATACACCTCACAACAAAAGTATGCATCAACTCCATTCCAAACATAGAGTCCAAACATCACACTACAAACGGAAGATAAACAAATAGTAACAATATTACGTACATAGGCCGACTGTGCCACAAGATACACAAATAGACAACAACGACAATGAAGCAAAAGTGCCATAAGATGGCTATAAACAAAGCCAATCGGTGTGCCTCCAACCCACAAGGCATCCGACCGACCGCCAAGACTAGTCGTCACCCACGGCGACAAAGACCACGAAGTGAGGCCCCGAGGCTCACCTTCTTCCTCTGCAACAAAACATTAAGCAAAGCACCGAGTACAAAGATTGTCTTTGTACCCGCAAGACTCGACGTGTGAACTAGCGCACTGCTCATATGCTACATGCAGCTTGTTTGGTGGAGGTCATATGGTTCATTTGCATAAAGCCAATTTTCATTTGCAATAATGTAATACGCTTTAAAGGCAAGTTTGCAATTCATTTTTAATGTTGAAATACAGTAGGATAATAATAGCAAAAGAGTAAGTAAAAACATCCTAGAAGTGACTATCCCAATAGTCACCACAACAATAGCACGAATCCCAGTTCGCACCACCCATCAAGTTTTAATTTAAATGTTGTAGTCTAACTCTTGGAAGACCTTGCCAAGCGTGTCCATAACCTAGGACGAGGCTATTCGAATAGTTTGAACCTCGCAGGTGTACCAATGTACCCACACTTCGCATCGCTTTAAGCCAAAACACACTTCCGAAGGTATGCACACACTAAGTCCTACGAGATCTGTTTCCAATATTGTGTATTAACTACGAGCCGCTCGTATGGATAGAAACCCATACGCTTACATGGTAAAGCCGAAAAGACAACTACCCACTCAGGATAAAGCTTTTCGGACAACTACCATGCTCCCACCTCCATCCCTCCTGCGACCTCCTGCGACCCGGAGCCAATACACGCCAAAGTACTAGGTCAAGAGAGGTCCCATATACTCTAGTGTGGTTAGCACGCAAAATGCTTGGTTCAGTGTAACAAGATGTTCGGTCCTTGTTGACTCGGGCACCATTCCGCCACACCCAATGATCACACCAATCATACCACAGCCCAAGTCTAAATCATTTTTGGTTTTCAGTTTTAGTTTTGCAATTAAACATAGCAAAAATGCTGAAACAATAAGTTATAGTAAATTTTGTGTGATCAAGGTTACCGACTAAAGTCGATAACCGCCCAGTTCTACCGATAGCTAAGCATATCTAAGCAATTTGACCCGGATCTACTAAGTGACAAGAGACCATCCAATGCCTCTAATCACAAAGAAATAACCTAGGCTCAGGTAGTAGAGATCAATATTTTGTCTACAGGATATGCAGCTACGGATTTAACTAATCAATTTAACACAAATTAAGCAATGCATACATACAGCTGAAACAAAATATTAGACTTTAAAATACTGGGATAGGAATGATCAAACTGCTTGCCTGGGTGCTGTTGCTCAATAAGGTGCGGAGGATCGTCCTCAGGGTTGCCGCAAATATCGAAGCCTAACGATCGAACATAACAGCAAATAAGAACGAATAACACCGACAAAACTCAAACATACAACAACATCAAAACAAGCCAAAACTCACACAGCAGCCTAAGCATGAAATAACAAAATTTCAGAAACAGAGAACAATTCATTTTAAGTTATTAATAATTTTCTATGAATTTTCTAAGCTAAAAACACAACAAGCACTAGTTAATTACTTAACAGATTTTTCACGAAAACAGTGTGCAAAACCTATTCTAATAGTTAGTATACTGAAAATGAAATTTTACAGAATTGGGTTCATTGAATTTGGACAATTATTGGAAGAGATATGCATTTTCTAATTTAGAAGATACCTAAGGCATCATTTTATTAATTAATGATTCTTGCTACAGAGACATGGATGAAACTAATTTTTGTAAATAATACATTTAAAAAGAAAATTAATAAAGACTGGTTTCATGCAATTTGGATAAAAATTGAATTAGCTATGCATTTTACAAGTTTAATTGATTTAACAAAGGCAATGTAAACGCATTTCGTAAATACTAAAGCACTTAATACTTCTTCTTCGGCGCACGGCTAGCCCGACCAGCGACAAAGAGCGGGCCCGCGAAAATGTCGACAGAGCGATTGCGCATAAGGTGACGTCGGCGTATTCAAAGAATACGTCTTCGCTTAACGTAACGTAATCCTAACACATATGCCCAAAGAAAATACGCTTCATGAAAGAGAAAACGATTAACAAAACTACACAATCCCTAAGCGACATTCGGCCCACTGCGAGACTCTGAGAATTAAAACGATTAGATTTGAATCCTAAAACAGCTTAACACGAGAGGGCCCACAAGTCGCTGACCTAATGTAAACGTGTTTAGCGATAACTAAGCCGCGGCGGCTCGTCAAGACGCGACGGACGCGGCGCGCGCGCAGTGATCTAGCAAACCGGTGAGTTTCAAGACGCAGTGAGTGGTACCTTAAGGTTCGCAAAGACCTCACGAACCCGGTGACGGTGACGCGGAGCCCAATGGTCGCCGGAGATGGGCTCACGACGGCGGAGGCGGAGAAGAAGCTACGGCTCGCGAGAAGACGCTACGCACTTCGAAGCCGAAGGTGCGCCACGGAATCGCCTCGACTCCGGAGCAATAAGCACAAGATAACGTCGAAGAAGAAGGTCCGAGGCGGCGGAATTGCCACGGCGCGAACACCGTGATTGGAGAAGAAAGGGTCGCGCAGCCTCAACGATGCACCAAAGACAAAAATGAAGCCATCATTAGCGATTGCATCAATGCGATCCGGGACCAAGTGTCAAGCCGAAACTCACGAGCACTAGCAAGCTTGCAGAGCCGAGACCAACGGAGTTGGGGACGAAGAAGTGGCTCGGACGATTCACCGGATGCCACGAGCTCTGGATGGGAAAATGGATGCGACCGAGTGTGGTTCACGATGGTGAGGTTGCGGGCTCAAGGGCTTCTCCAACGCGCGGTGCTACTCGTTTCCTTCTCCGGCCAAACAAGAAATCGGGCGAGATAACACGAGAACGCAAAGGAGAAGAAGTGGATGAGCTCGGGGCTTTTATGAAGTCACGGCGATGCCTCCCACCCATACACGAGGGCATAAAGGTGGCGGCGACGCAGGTGCGTGGCAAACATGCACGCACGCCGCGAGCTCCGGTGAGGTGCGGAGAAGACGAGGTTGATCTTCGACAGGTGGGACCCACATGTCGGCGACAAACAGCGGTGCGAACCGGTGGTTTGATTTGATCAAGAACACACCGACCGTTGGATCTAAAACGGACGGTGGGATTGGTGTATGCATTCTGACAGTCGGTTGCATACGCGGCGTGGATCGCTCGATCTTCATCGGACGATTCGATCGATTGGACTTCGCGTGCGGTGCAGCTAGGCGGTGCGACCGAGTCAAGTGGTGTGGTCGGACTCGAGCCCGAGTTGAGTTCGGGCCCGAGGAACAAGATTTTTAGAATTTGATTTAAAAGACAGAGAAGGTTTGGGGAATTTTTAGAGGTAGCTCCTGAGCTCCAAAAATTTCGAAATTTTTATGGTAGCTACTAGGGACAGAGGACAACCTTGTATAATTTTTCCAGAACTTTTTATGCACTGCATTGTTCTAGAGAAAATTCACAAGCTGCTGTACAGGAGTTTGACCAGATTTCAAACAGAGTTGACTTGGCCATTTGAAATAGCAAACAAAATCTAAAAATTGTGAAATAATTCAGGGAGGTAGATAGGATGATCAAGATGCTAGGAAAAATAGTTTCAGAGGATGATCACAAGTTTGAAGGCTAAGAATCTGATAACAACAATTTCCAATCACAAGAATTAAATTCTACAAATTGGAAATTGCTAGGGAAAATTGTAGAAACTTTCAAATGATTTGAAGAGACAACAAAAGTTTTTATTTCTCCTCAAAATTTTACATTTGAAATACAAACCCTAAGTTAGGGCTGTTACAAATAAGGATGGCTCGGGTTCTTTTATTTGCTAAAGCAATGTTTTCAATTATCATAATTACAAAGTCCTATCACTTAGTAGTTTTAACCAAATTGTATTTTAGTAAAGAGAGTAATTATGTAATATTTAATAACAGCAGAGGTTCCCTCCACCTTATGCTTAATTTGATTGGGGCTACCCCCCACATATTAACATCACTGAGTCTGAAAACTCAGGAAGAATTCAACACAGGGCTAGGTGAGCCCACCACATTTTCATACCACCCACAAAAGGTTTTTGAAATAGAACTAACTCAAGTTAAGTTCCCATGTCTGCCTTTGACCGTAGGCGCGGCTCTTTAAACAGTTTATTACACTCTACAGAGGTGGTACACTTTACCTACAAGAGATAATCATCCTGATATGTACACACGTTTCCGTAGACATATGAATCAAGGGGAGATCATCACAAGGTCTTTACAATGCATCTATCAGTATTAGTTACACTTCGCTAAGGTTTTGTCCACGAAGGGTTACGCTCTTTTAGACCCGTTAACCCTTACTCGGACCCCCTCTTGCGCCATCCAACGACTTACGTCGCGCACCCCGACACCCCTCGCCACAAAGGCTCACGGCGTCGCGGATCATCTATCTGATGCAACTCGTCATCGATGGATACAAATTATTTAGCCAAAGTTGTACTTATGCACTTGTGGTTGCACTTGTTTTACACGGGAGGTCATGACAAGATTAAGTCCTTAGGGTTGTCTTGGCGGTTCATTCCACATTCCGATCCACAACACAACAGTCCTTGGGCTACATTAGCACCCACAGTCATACCATCCATCTTACCATCCACCCAGACAGGGTAATAGCAATTTTAGGGTTTTGAGGAGTAAAACCAGATTACCACCTTTGTCTCAGTCATGGACCACCAATGACTGCCCAAGCTATTTTTATGTTTGAAGAGATGATGATTGGAACATTTTAATGTCTCGGTACTTAAGCAAGACTAGCATGTTGCTTAAGTACGACCTATAACTAGTATTACCATATAGTTACTAGGGTGACAATGGTTAAGGGATTCAAGTTGTCAAGGATGGCATAATAATTAATTACTCATCAAATGGGTATTTAACTACCTTAAGTTTTAACAAATATTTGCTTAAAGAATTAAAGCATGCAATTTGCTATTTAAAAAGAATATAATTTGCATAAACTGTAGGCTTAATATGATCAAAGTATTGACTCGCCTGGGATATAGGCTAAAGGATTCTTGATGATCTTGGGCTTGATCAACTTGGGGATCTTCGGCATCTTCAAATCCTAGTCGGACGAACATACCGGGAAAAAGCACAGACAAGCAAAAAGAGCAATTAAATACAAATGAACAACAAATGAACTCCAAATTAAACAAGACCTATGCCATTAGCAAGATCTCGAATTTACCAATTTTTAGAAATTTATTTTATAATTTTTGGAGTTAAAATGAGGGAGATACTAATTTTTGAACCCTCACTTTTGAATTAAAATAGAAAAAGGAAAAATAAAATCAACAAAAATTGAAAAACCGGCGTGGCCCACAATCACAAATCGGCCCGGCCCACGGCCTTGGGCCAAAACCGACGTGTGCGCGGGGGCAAGGCCCACGGGGCACGGGCGCGGCCCACATACTTGATCAATAGTTGGTCAATAGTTGGTAGCGGCCTCTAGCAAGACGTGCCAACTCCTAAACATACACAAAGATCATATCGGACGAACCATCACAACGTTATGTACATGTCAATCCCTTTGCCTCACGACATTCGGTCGAGCTCCAAGCTGACCACTCTTTCTCGATCCTGTGATCCGGTATCCATTACTAGGTTAACTCTTAACCTTAAGTAGCACGCCATGCAGTGCGGATCCGATCACTCGAGGGCCCTGAGATATCTCTCGGTGAGAGGGGCAAATCCCATCTCGACCGACCATGCCTCATGACATGCTTCATGACAAACCCGAAAGCTACCTTTATAACTACCCGATTCACGAGTAGCGTTTGATAGCCCCTAAGTAGGTCGATTCACATCTCAAGTACATGCGACAATCTCAGGTCTAAGGACAAGGCGTACACATTGTGTAGAGATAACCATAAGAATAATTACTATGTCTCATGTTGGGTCGGTCCAACCCCATGTTCTAAACATGTGTCCACATTATTGGTTTGACATCTCCATGTCTATGACCTGTGAAACATGGTCATCAACCGATACATGTGCTAATCCATCATTCACGTGTTGAAGAATCTAGATCCGCCATTATGTGTTAATGGTATTTTGGTTATTAATGACAAATGCTTTGTGAGACTAACACTCTTGTTGATATACCTATTGTTTAGTCTCAATTGGATTTAAAGATCAAAGAGGTATGCATTCGACAACATCTAATTATATCTTGCTGCATTCCTCGGATCCAATATATAGGTTGAACTTCACCAAAAAGGAAAACTTGTAAATGTGCATATGTTTTATTTACACACTCGTGTATGCACGCATTTAGGGGGAGTTCAATCTATATCTTGTGGTTTCATTAGTACTGATCCATAATTCTTTGTCCACATATATCAAGGATCTTTACCTTGAAATATATCCTTGAATATATTTAACTTGTGTAGTTAATATATTCATATGAGTATATACAACTTGTGTAGTTTGTATACACTCATTTTGGTATATATAAATTGTGTAGTTTATATATACTCATGTCCTTGTTGTTTCATTAGTATTGATATTTGTGATCTACTTTGAAACATAACTCTTGAGTATATATATAACTTATGTAGTTTATATATACTCATACCAATTACATTCAATTATCTGTAATTATGTTGGTTATCATCAATTACCAAAGAGGGAAAGATTTTGGTATCTTGTCCCAACCATTATGAGTTGATGGTATGTTGTGGTAATTAATAATAATCACATTATGGAACTAACGTTTCTCCTTGAGTTGGATGAATAGGTTATGTTCTAGGTGTTTGAAGACTTTGGATGACATCATATGTTGATTGTCATCAAGTCGTGATTCTTGAAGTGAAGAGCTTGAAGTAAAGGATGCATCATGAGTTGATGCGTATCAAGTTCAAGAAGATGAGATGATCATTGGTTGATCATCAAGACAAAAGAAGGTGTCATCATGTGTTGATGGACATCAAGTCGAAATCATGAAGCAAAGGAAATCATCATGCGTTGATGATTGTCAAGCTTCAAGAGATGTGCAAGGCTAAGGTATGACTAGCTAGGGCTAAGGATTTGTTCCTAGTCTTTTACCGATCTCGGTGTTTGGTTGAGAGATCGGATTGCTAGAATAGGTTGCCGTACTATTAAGAGGGGTCTTAATTAGTAACTTGAGTTAGTCATGTGTTGATAGCTCATTGTGTTTGCTCTAGCTCAACTTAACATGTTGCCTATATTTGCAAATGCATTTTGCAAATGGTTGTGGCTCATGGTTAATCCTTGTAGCATGTGACTTTAGTTTGCGAATGTGTTTTGCAAATGGTTTAAGTCCATGTACCTTATTCCTTGTGGCAATGATTCTAAAAGTTGGCAAATGTATTTTGCAACTTGTTGAGAATCTAGCTTTTATCTCTTGTGTACATGTTGCATCAATTGGTAAATATGTTTTGCAAATTGAGTTGAGGCAAATGTACAAAGCCTATTTTTCGATCCGATCGTTCTTTGGCGATCGACCGCCCAGTAGCGATCGGCCGGTGGTAGCGGTCTGACCGCCATGGGTTGGGCGGTCTGACCGATCTTCGTTTGTACCGGCTGTAAGAAGCGGTACTACCGGAGTGCGGTAGTACCGGGAGTTTGAAGCGGTACTACCGAGTCTTGGTAGTACCGAACTTTGTTTGGCGGTATGTGTTTTCCAGAAGGTTGTTTTCTGGTTTTGCTCTGTGCTCAGTTGAGCGGTCTGACCGGCCCCTCTGGCGGTCTGACCGGTTGGAGAGGTCTGACCGACCATTGGTTGGCGGTCAGACCGATTGTGAGTCCAACGACTAGTTTTATAGCCGTTGGCACTTGGGCGGTCCGACCGATATTTAGTTGGCGGTCAGACCGATTTTGTCCAGATTCTCTGGAATCTTTTCTCAACGGCTAGTTTTTGTGTGTGGGCTATAAATACCCACCTTGGCTGTGTGAGGATGTTGTTGCTGAGTTGTTGGTGCCCCATTGAGTTTCTTTGAGCTAAGAGCAAGCCTCTCATACTCTTGTGTGCATGTGTTGCACTTAGTGAGTGATTGAGAGCAAACCCTAAGTGCATGTGTTGCATTAGGTTGTGGATTGCTTATCCATAGAGCTTTGGCACTTGATTGGTTCAAGTGAAAGTTGAGTCTTGTTACTCTTGGTATTTGCCGACACCTAGACGGCGTGGAGACGTTGTGCGTCGGTGATCTTCTCAAGTGAAGCTTGTGAGAAGACCCGGGCGATTTGTGAGTGGCTTGGTGCTCGCCATCTCCGGAGCGGAGTAAGAGCAACCCTAGTGGATCGAGGTGATAAGTTCAAGTTGGAGTCGGTCCAAGCGGTTGAACTCACTTAGAGGTGTTGGTTCGGTTGGAACCGGTCCAAGTTGTTTGGACTTACCTCGGAGGTGTTGTCTCGCGTTTTGGAGCCGATCCTAAAGGTTGAACTTACCTCAACGTGGATTAGGGGAGACCAGCAAGTCTTCGATCACCACGGGAAAAATATCGCCGTGTCAATTGTGGTTTGCTTTCTTGAGCTTTACCTTATTGCAATTTACATTCATTGTATAATTGCTTATTTATTTGATTGCTATCGTGTATGTGCTTGATTGATCATATCATTAGTTGAAAGCTTACAAGTTCATGCTTTATTGATTATTATCTTTATACTTGTATTGTTGGAGCACTTAGTTGAGACTAGTGATTTTAGGTCTTAATTGTGCAAAACCGTATTAATATTAACTTCCGCATTAGAAATCGGTTTTAGTGCATAAAAGTATTAAAACGCCTATTCACCCCCCCTCTAGTCGGCCTACTCGATCTTACACGTGTGTCCTCACATGAACTCCGACTAGGGACAACTTTAGAATAACCATACAAGTAAAGAGTTTCACAAACAAATCACATACTTGTTAATCAACACAAAGGTAATATTCAAGGAACATTTATTAAATCATGGATACAACGAAATATCATCATAAATATGATTGCCTCTAGGCCATATCTCCAACAGTCTCCCACTTGCACTAGAGTCAACCTAGAAGATATCTAATACCCATAGCTCTTGTGTGCGCCTCATGCTTAGGCTGTGGGAGAGGTTTCGTCAAAGGATCTGAAATATTCAAATCTGTGTGTATTTTGCATATCTTTAAATCTCCTCGATCAAGGATCTCTCGAATGAGATGAAACCGCCGCAGTATGTGTTTGTTCTTTTGGTGATTCCTCGGCTCCTTGGCTTGCGCAATGGCCCCACTGTTATCACAGTAAAGATCCAGAGCACTGCACGCACTAGGAACCACACCTAGTTCAGTTATGAACTTCCTTATCCAAACACCTTCCTTTGCCGCCGAAGCGCAATGTACTCGACCTCCGTTGTAGAGTCGATGTGATCTCTGCTTGGAACTCTTCCAACTTACCGCACCACCGTTCAAAAGGAACACAAACCCGATTGCGATTTGTAATCATCTTTGTCGGTTTGGAAGCTTGCATCGGTGTAACCATTTACAACGAGCTCTTCCTCACCTCCGTAGACTAGGAACACATCCTTAGTTCTTCTCAAATACTTGAGGATGTTTTTAACATTTGTCGATGAATCTCACTGGATCACACAGTATCTGCTCGTAACACTTAGAGCATAGGAAACATCTGGCGAGTACATATCATAGCATACATGATAGATCCAATGGCGAAGCATATAGAATCTTACTCAAGCGATCTCGCTCATCGGTTGTCGAAGGACACCGAGTCTTGCCAAGATTTATGCCATGAGACATGGGCAAGAACCCTTTCTTTGCCTCCTCCATGTTGAACCGTTTCAACACTTTGTCAATGTAAGTACTCGGCTTAATCCTATTAGCCTTTTTATCTATCTCTATAGATCTTAATACCCAAAATATATGCCGCTTCCCTAAGTCCTTCATTGAGAAACTATTTTTGGTGAGGTCTTAACGGACTCGAGCATAGGAATATCATTTCCAATCGGTAATATGTCATCTACATATAAGATTAGAAATACGAGTGAGCTCCACTTGTCTTCTTGTAAACACAAGATTCTTCTTCGTTTTGATGAAGTCAAACCCTTTGACCACTTCATCAAAACGAATATTCCAACTCCGAGATGCTTGCTTCAATCCATAAATGGATTTTTGAAGTTTGCAAACTTTTCTAGCATTGTTTGGATCGACAAAACCCTCGGGTTGTATCATATACACGTCCCCGGTTAAATTTCCATTAAGGAAAGCCGTTTTGACATCCATCGCCATATCTCATAGTCGAAATATGCGACAATAGCTAGAATGATCCGTATTGATTTAAGCATCGCTCTGAGCGACAAAGTCTCATCGTAGTCAACTCCTTGAACTTGCCAAAAACCTTTTGCGACAAGTCGAGCTTTATGGATATAAACATTTCCATCCATATCAATATTCCTTTTATAGATCCGTTTGCGCTCTATGGTTTTAACACCATCAGTAGGTCAACCAAATTCAAACTTGATTGTCTCCCATGGATGCTATCTCGGATCTCATAGTACTATGCCATTTCTCGTAGTGCTGGTCCATCATTGCTTCCGCATAGGTCGTAGGCTCATCATTGTCTAACAATAACATATCTCGCGCATTGCGGAGCCTTTCCGACCTTCGTGGTGGTGGTGCTTCCTTTGCCATGGGTTCCTCAACTTGTTCTGCCACATGGACATCATTCGTCGAGTCTTCCCCGATTGGTTCATCTTGAACCTCTTCAAGTCGCACTGTTCTTCCACTTGTCTCCTGTTGAGAAACTCTTTCTCTAGGAAAACACCACTTCGAGCGACAAACACTTTGCCCTCTAGTCGGTTGTAGAAGTAATATCCAAAGGTTTCCTTCGGATATCCCACGAAAATGCATTTATCCGACTTGGGTGTGAGCTTGTCCGACTGTAGTCGCTTGACAAACGCCTCACATCCCCAAATCTTTAGAAAAGACAAGCTGTGACTCTTCCCAGTCCATATCTCATATGGTGTCTTAACTACGGATTTAGACGGTACCCTATTAAGTGTGAAAGCTGCCGTTTCTAGAGCGTAACCCCAAAAGGATAATGGTAAATCTGACTGGCTCATCATCGATCGAACCATGTCCAACAAGGTCCGACACGCGCTCGGATACCCGTTTCTTTGAGGCGTTAGGGCGGTGTTAGCTATGGAACAATTCCGCAACTCTTGGATGATTGCTAAATTCATGACTCAAATACTCGCCACCACGATCGGATCGCGAGCCTTAATTTTCTTGGCACGTTGATTTTCAACCTCATTCGGAACTCTTTGAACTTTTCAAAAGTTTGGACTTATGCTTCATTAAGTAGACATAGCCATATCTACTAAAATCATCGATGAAAGTTATGAAGTAATGAAATCCACCTCTAGCGATCGTGCTCATTGGTCCACATACATCGGTATGTATGATTTCCAACAAGTCGACGCCTCTCAAAAGAACCTTTGAAAGGTGATTTGGTCATCTTACCAAGCAAACAAGCTTCACATGTCTCGTATGATTCAAAATCAAGCGAAGTTAGAAGACCATCGACATGGAGCTTCTTCATACGCTTTTCACTTATGTGACCCAAACGACAATGCCAAACATAGGTGGGATTCAAATCATTAGGTCGAAGTCTTTTAAAATTTATGTTAAAGATTGGCGCATCATCAAGATTTAAAATAAATAACCCATTCACAATGGGCGCAAAAGCCATAAACATTCTATTTTTAGAGATCAAACAACCATTGTCTTTACTTGCAAATGAATAACCATCTCTCATCAAACATGAGGGGGATAAAATGTTTCGACTCATACTAGGAACATAATAACAATTATTCAATTCCATAATAAATCTTGAAGGAAGCTGAAGTTGCATGGTGCCGACGGTCAACGCAGCAGCCCTTGCTTTATTTCTGACGCGAAAATCAACTTCACCTCTTGCGACTCCTCTACTTCTTATTAGCCCCTGCATCGAGTTGCAAATGTGAGCAACTGATCCGGTATCAAATACCCAAGGGTTAATAGGAGAATCAGCGAGAAAAATGTCTAAAACATTTATGACAAGTGTACCATGGGTGGAAGTCTTACTTCGACCTTACGCTTGCATTCATCGGAATCCATGTACTTCTTGCGTTTCTCTTCTAGTGGCGTTTCTTTACAATAGAAGCATCTTGTCTCGGCTCCAGTCCAAAGATTAGGCTTAGGCGTTGGCTTGAGATCATATCTTTAACCTTGCCCTTATTCTTTGGCCATGACTTCTTACCCTTTTCTTGAAGCTAGACTTGTTCTCACGGCCATCACATGGCTAGGCCCCGCACACTTCTTAATGTCACTCTCTCTGTTTTGAGCATCCCACAAAGCTCATTAAGGCCCTTATCCGCCCCATGCATATGGTAGTTCAAATGAAATGTCCATAGCTAGGTGGAAGAGACGCTAAAATGAAATCGATTGCCAACTCTTGGCCAATTGGAAAACCAAGTTTATCCAAAGTCCGATTGTAACCAACCATTTTGATCACATGTGGGCCTACGGGTGCACCTACATTAATTTGCATTCCGAAAAGCCTTAGAGACATTGAACCGTTCAGTCTGGCACGTGTGCGGAACATGTCCTAAGCGCTATGATCATATCATACGCTTCTCGATCCTCAAACCGCTTTTGAAGGTCGGGTTCCATGCATGCAAGCATAAGACAGACTAATCTCAAGAGAGTCATCACATGCTTTCTTGTAGGCATTTTTAACATGCAGCAGACGCATTGTTAGCGAGTTCTTACGGGATTGGGATGTCGAACGTTTTCCTTTTATCGCCACGAGAACAATTCTCAGGTTACGGACCCAGTCCGAATAGTTTGTTCCATTTAATTTTTCTTTCTCAAGAATCGATCGCAAAGCAAAAGGGTGTGCGTGGTTGCTAGATGCCATTGATCTACAATAGAAAATGCAAAATACTAAGACAAATAAAACCATGATAGAGTAAACTATATTAAACAAATTTAATAGAATGTACTCCCACTAAAATCAACATCCCTCTGTTGATTCTTAGCGATTCAAGATCCGCAATTAACGAGTCTACTAGTGAGCTTTTGCATCACCGCTAGGAGACAAGGTAATTCGGTAAGCAACACCTTGCTAATCATATCTCTATATGACTCTTGTTGTTGGGTGACATCTCTATGCCCCAGCGCCCAACCTTTATGCCCCAAGGCCCATAACCTTTATGATAACCTTGTTAAGTTCACCAATCCTTATGCATGTAAGTATCCGATACAAAACCCATCTAGTCAAGGAAAGTTGATGGTGCCCTAATTTTATAGACCCACCATCAATTTACAAGACATGGGATGGTGCAAAGTTTAATTGGGAGGGTATATGTTTAACTTAACATTTTGTGAGGGATCGCTATACTTCTACCATTCAAACATGCATAGGAGTAAAACAACAGGAATAGCATTCACACAGTTGTGTCTCAGTATGGCCTATTTTCTCATGGTGATCTCCATCGCCATAGAATCTGTCCGCCATGATGATCTCCATCTCCATGGTTCATGTGTGCCATCCCTCCAAGTGATGTGTCCTCGAGTACTAATATAAGCTATTACTCATAACACTAGTAATAAAATACATGGATACTAGGAATCATCACAAGTCGGCACGCAGCCGTTAATACAATACTTTGACAACACATTGGCTCCGGTAGTGTTGCGAACCCATGACACGCAGTCATGAAATATTACAAAATGCATCACATACACATTAGGCCATCGATCACATACATCCTGCAAAAACAAGTTTATGCATAGAATCGCAATCTCATCGGATAAGGGGTCGAGGGGTTTCCCCTCGGGTTCGAAGGCGGCGCCCTATCGGACATTCGTAAAAAACAGGATCAATCTATGCAATTTTTACTTAGGATTTTGATCGGCAAATCATATTTACCACAAATCGACTCTTGTTCGATTCGACCAATTTGTCCGATCTTCGCGTGCGACAAGATGCCGTGGTTTGAGAACCAAGACAACTCTCGGCTCATGGAGCCCGGCGCGCGATCACGGTACATCGATTATTAATCTAGGTTCGATTCGACCAATCATATTGGTCTTCGCATTCGCAACCGGTTTACGTGTCACTTTGTCTACCCGATGGCGAATCCGGCCGGTAGGGTATGTTGTTTCACGACCTTAGCGGCATGATCATGGAAACGGATCAATCCATTACGAACTATACAATCGATCACATCGATCATACCGATTACATATCGCCATATGCAAATCACCGAACCTATAACATGGCAACAACCGCTCGATACCATGAAGGGAAGCGGGTAGGCTACACTAGCGCAAATTAAAAATTCTACCCGTAAACCAAGATCACTGCGATTATAGATCACGGTCTTACCACTAGACGCGCAGTGCGGAAGTTGATGCAAAGACGTCGGGCGGTGTAGTCGTACTCGATTGATGC
Organism: Ampelocalamus luodianensis; assembly: GCA_036346255.1. NCBI lineage: Eukaryota > Viridiplantae > Streptophyta > Magnoliopsida > Poales > Poaceae > Ampelocalamus > Ampelocalamus luodianensis. Next base: position 95,374,907 of record CM070634.1, on the reverse strand, counting down.
GATGCGACGAGGCGCAGTAGTTGTACTACTTCCTCGTCCTCGTCGTGGCGTCCCACGTACAGCTCCTTTCTTGCGGTTCGTCCCAACGCCACAGATGCAGCGCCCTCAAAGGTATCCACACGTACGGGAGGAAGCGACGCACGCCGGACTACTAGATCCGCGCGAGCGACTAGGGCGTGGGAGGGGTGGTGGCTAGGGTTTGAGGATGTCACGAAAAACTCATCGCTCATCCCGTGCGCCCCTGCCCTCCTTTTATAGACGTCCTTACAATGAGCTTCTACGAATAGAGACCCATTAGGACTCAATGCCCAGTCTAATTCGGATCCAATCCGAATTAGGCTTCAGCCCCTTAAGTGTGTGACCCTATGGTTCACGTATGTTTAGACATGACGCGAGTACACATACTTGATCAATAGTTGGTAGCGGCCTCTAGCAAGACGTGCCAACTCCTAAACATACACAAAGATCATATCGGACGAACCATCACAACGTTATGTACATGCCAATCCCTTTGCCTCACGATATTCGGTCGAGCTCCAAGCTGACCACTCTTTCTCGATCCTGTGATCCGGTATCCATTACTAGGTTAACTCTTAACCTTAAGTAGCACGGCCATGCAATTCTGGATCCGATCACTCGAGGGGCCCAGAGATATCTCTCTCAGGTAGAGAGGGGCAAATCCCATCTCGACTGACCATGCCTCGCAGCATGCTTCATGACAAACCCGAAAGCTACCTTTATAACTACCCAGTTACCCAGTTACGGAGATAATCATATGTTTTATACACTGTATCTATCAAATGTTTTAGCAATTGTGGCTTTGGCATCCATATGCATTGAGATAATCATATGCACCTATGCCAATTAACTCATGTCCATGCTAATATGAATTATTTAAATTTCAGGTACGACATAGTCCTGATTTCATAATTACACTGTGAAACAAGAGCAAACTAAAGAAAATGATGATGTTTTGGTGGTAGATCTATCTAAAGATGATGGGGGTTTAGCAGCTGGTCAGTTTGCAGTGTTGTACCCTGACAATTTATGCCTAGGGTCAGGTATATATTTTGGATTCCTGGGACAAAAATAGCTTTCCTGTCTGTGCAAGGGCATTAGAAATTGCTAGAATCGAGGATAAGTCAAGACTGGGGAAGCCAGTAAAGATTATAAACTTGGAATATGTCATGAAATCAGAACAGGAGCCAATCGAGGTCGCTTGATCTCACTAGGTTCTCGCAGTCTTCTCTTGACTACATATTTTTATCCTGCAAAGGTAAACTTCGACAGTTTGGCGCCCCAGTCAGGAAGTCCGGTTGGTTATTGAAAAGAGGGTATTTATTGGCGAGCTTGCTTTTCTGAGGACAAAAAGTGCCTCTGGAAGAGGTGGCCGAGCATCATTGTCCATGCTCTTGTGTTGACAACAAGCCAATTGTTTTTGTAACGTAGAATGATGTTAATAATACCTATATTTATTTCTTTAATGCAATGCAATCTACCTTTGATTATTGTTCGTGTTGAGTTGTGTTATACATTCTGCAATATGACATGCTTAATTACCAAATAAAAATTCTATGTAGCAATTATAATATGTACATACGTAACACATAAATAAACCATGTTTTTTCTGTATACTAAATTGTGTCATCATATATCAATTATATATCGCTAACATGTGTTAGCTATGTTTCGAAAACATGTGTTGTTACAAATAAAAAAGGGTGTTGCAACATGTTTTCTTTTGTATAGCAACAAGACCTATCTTACAGCAACACCACCAATAACATCACTTATCACATATGTTACTTTTCATCCTAGCAACACATATTTGTAGATATAGTAACCTACACAAGTGTTGCTATAATCCAATCCTGCTGTAGGGTGGATCTATCAGGTATGTCCTGCTCTGTGAACTGTGTTGAGCGTGGTTCACACGCTTCCGAGCAGGGAGAACATACTTCACGCGCTCATCCACGTTGCCCATTTCGCCCAGCAACGGAAGCCACTGCTGCCGACAAGTACCGGGCCGCACGTTTCCAAAAGAAGAAGAAGAAGAAGACAGGTACCGTGCCAAAAAAATTGATGGCTTCGTATTATCCTTGCAGATTTGGAACAGATAAGTGCTCTCTTGGATTTTCATGTTCCTGCCTTTCTGCGGTCTGAAATACGACGACGAGTAAATAAATTATTGAACTTAGCATGGATTTTAATGTGACTTGCAGTTAGGGTGGTCATTTTTACACGAACCGAACTGAATTAACCGAAATTACCGGTTTTCGGTAATCGGCTTGGTTTTCATTTTGGTGTTATTCGGTGTTCGGTTGTTTATCGGTTTCCTCTCCTTATTAACCTTTTTTAGAGTACACGTGGGACGCACTCACGCGCGCACGCACCCCACACATACGCCCACATATACACGTGGGTGCGTCGTTAACATATACATAATCTAGGGCAGAGGTTAAGACCCTACGGAGTATGAGCACACTCTTTGATCACTGAACGCACCCATATGTGCTTGTACCATTCATAAAATGACCAAAAAGGTGAGGCGCCCTGGGATCGAGCCTAGGCAGGCTGCACGCACAATGGCGGTGCGAGCCAACCGAGCAAACGCTCGGTCCAATCTCCTCTCCTCATTAACTTTTTTTAGTACACACAAAACGCACACACGCCATACGCACGCTACATGCACACACACGTAGGTGCGTTCTCAACACACGTCTAATCTAGAGCAGAGGCATAGAGCTTACGTAGCGTGGACACACTTTTTGACCACTAAACACACACACACATGTACGTGTACTAAATCACCTAAAATGGTGAGACATACTAGGATCGATCCCAGACAAGCTGCACGCACGACGGCGCTACGAGCCACTCGAGCTAAAACTCGGTCCTCCTCTCCTCATTAGCTGATAGCACCGAAAAAACCGATCGCACACCTAGTAGCCCACACCATGCCCCCAAGCGGCCAAGACCCAAGGCCCACAGCCCACTCGGCTATGCACTGCATAATACGATCCTAATTGGCAATCTCTCTCGAGCACTGCAGTCTCCCAATCCCCGTCTTTCACTTGCGAGCGGTGAGGGGCAGGCGACGCCGACGAGTTAGCATGGGTGATTGACGAGCCGACGACGATGAGCCAGCCACCGTGGGCAACGGCAGACGGCAACTAACATGGCAAGGTTCGAGTGCTGTCATGCACTTCCAACATCCACCTCGAGGACTTCGACCGCCTTGCGGGGCGCCCTTGTTGCTCCATTTGCTTTCCTCTCTCGTAGGGAGCAAACACCGCCCTCGTCGTCCTCCTCCTCCTCTGCTTCCTCTTCTGAGATGTTAGCGTCACCCTCGCCGCCCATTTCGCCAGCCTCGGCTTCTCCACCAGATACAAGGTCACATAACCCCCACCCCTTTTGCATGTTTGGTTCGATTGCAGCATTTTTGTGATGATTTTTGTTGCGTAGATTGATTGGATTGAGGTTTTGAGATGTATTTTGTACTAGCTTACATGTGTGTTTGGTATATCGAAATATCGAATTAGCCGAACCAATTTAATTGAGCTAGTTAGGTTCAGCTTTATATTTTATTTTAGTTAATTTGCTGGCCAACGCTCAAAACCCGCCCCCCCCAAAAAAAACATTTACCGAATAAACCGAACCCATATAATCGAATATACCGGATGCCCCCTAATTGCAATTACGTACTGACACTAAATAAATTACTCATCTCTTTTTGATTTTTTTATTTTTACAAACATAGATAAAGGTTTCACAGCTCACTGAATTTATCTACAGCTCATCTGTCAACGGCAGGAGGCAAGCAGATAACACACGAGTCTTTTTACCCCTATCTTCCGACTTACGTGGCCGTATATGGCCAGGGGTTGGTGCGATGAATGTTCCTTCTTTAGCCAGGCAGATAACCATTCCACCGCATTGCGTGCATCTTTACACGAAATCGTATAAGTGCACGGATTCAGTCAAATGATCATATATACGCCAAACTTTCTAATTAAGCAACAGTACCGTGCAGTATCCTTACACCATGTACCACCGGAATCGTTTATGGAACGATAACTCCACTGAAAATAAGAACCCATGTCAACGCGTCAGTCCAATCAATCAGAACACTGTACTTCAATGGAAGACCGAGACAAAGTAAGGTAGCACATCAACACAGAGCGTGCGACACGAGGCAGGGTTTGTGCTGACGGCAAAACAATTGAAACCAGCTTGTAATCGAGTTTTGGGCTAAAATGGCATTTTGACTTTCTAACTAGTAAATCTACCTCTCTTTTTGTGTCACACGCAAAAATAACATTTAGTCGGTGCATCAGAGAACCGAAGCCGTCTTGCAGGCGACATGTCGACGAGTCCAACTCTAAAGACACGGACAAGACGAGTCCGACCCACAAGGCACGGTGTTGCCGGCCGACCGATTAAAAAGTGTCAAATAGTATTTTTGTACACTACTTGAACATTATTTGACACTATTTAAAAATATTTAACACTTTAAAAATATTTTTCTTCTTGTTTTTTTTTTTACCTCGTACTTGTAATTTCAAATGTATTATCATATGTACCATAAAAAAATTCACAACCTTTTCACATGAAATCACGACGCGTAGCACAACACACGCAACTTTAAATTTAGGTGTCAATCGTCGCAACCGTCATCTTTCGCTGCTCTTGGCGGCTCGGTGAGTCAATGGACGGTGGGGCCTGATGCCCTTGCTGCTCGGGTTAGGTTGTTGCCTACCTGCCCGTGTCGCCGTCACAGTCTCGTTCTCGCACATTTGCACAAGAGTCGAAGGGTATGGTTATAGTATTATATGATTTTCATACTAAGTATTTCTCACAGCTAGTTCATACACAAGCTTATCTAGCTTGTGGTACAATACAACATTAAAAAATATCATCCACATTAAGCAACAAATTAACAAAGAATGTATCAAATCCAACACTAAGCATGTTAGATTTTCTATGCCTTATGCTTAATTTTTAAATTAACAAAGAATATACCAAATTCAACACGTGCTTTCCTTTTATGCCTGATTTTCTATGTATTATCACATGTACCAAATCTAACACCAAGCATAGGGAGGGGTGCCTACGCTCCTACACCAAACATGGGTACACATGCACCCCTGGCGTCGCGGCTGGTGACTGTGTACTACTGCCCGTCGCCGCCGCCCCGTCAAATAGTATTTCACATGCACTGTCCATTAACTCAACGAGTCATCGAGGGCAGCGATGGGTGGCGATGGCGACGGTTGACACTCAAGTTTGAAGCTACGTGTGTTGTGTTGCGCTGTGATTTTATATGAAAAAGTTGTGAATTTTTTTGTAGTACACGTGATAATACATTTGAAGCTGCGAGTGTGAGGAAAAAAATTCAAAGGAAAAATATTTTTTAAAGTGTTAATAGTAGTTCAAATAGTGTAAAAACACCATTTGACATTTTTTTTTATCGGCCAGCTAGTAGCGACGTGCCCCTAGGGGCCGGACTTGCCCTATCCGTGCTTCTGGGGCTAGACTTGCCGACGTGTCGCCCGTATAGCGGTTCCGGTCCTCTAGAGCACGGAAGAGGTGCTATTTTGCATTTGACACGAAGAGAGAGTTACTTTTGCTATTCAGGATATCTACAGTATAATTTTAGCCAAAAACTCGTTGTAATGAATCAATTGTTTGCAGTTCTAGTTAACAACTTAGCAACTGAACCATCAATAGCTACGCCGTCTACTTCGATTTATTTGTTGTATTACCCATCCTTCTGAGTTATGTCTTGCTACGTGCTTCAGAATAACCAGCCATTACGAGATAAAGGTGATGGCGGTTAAATGGAGTATTCGACTAAAATAAAACTATTTTACGATAAAATAGCAAAAATAGTTTTATGTAAATGAATTATAAAATAGAGTGTAAACAGTGTTTCTTTCACTGCAGCGACACTGTACGCTATCCATAAACACCTATCATAAACACTGTCGCAGGCACTATTTGTAAGTACCGTAGCAGACACTATTTATCAACGCTGTGCACTATTCGTCTATTTTTTTCCCCTCTGCGGGCGGTGGCCGGTGGGCACGGCAGCCGCGTGCGATTTTTATCACTTCTAATTATAATTTCCACACCAAACGTTGAAGAATGAGCCAAAAACTCCTTTGAAAGGACGGAGCTCGCAAAGTACGACACTTGAACCTCGCCACTGAACGAACGCCGCCTGCCAGCACGACGAAGTAGCCAAGCGTTCCTCCCTCCCACTTCCACGGCATACACACATGACACACGTGACCAAACCACCGTAGATCGCGCGATTGCCGCTTTTTCCAACTTTCTCCGCTCCGCGCCGAGAAGAGACGAGAGAATCCGGAGTTTGCCCGCCCGCGCCGCGCACACTACCGCCACGTTTCCCGATCCCCGCTCCACCGCCTACTGTGCAACCCTTTTCCTCGTCCCTAGCCGGATTGAGATCCTCTCCGTAAAAGCTATCAATACAGAGATCTATCGTGGTAGGGTGTTAAAAGTAATCTTCACCGCCTGATAAAAAATCGAAGGTTCAGATTAATTGCTATAATATTTTACCATAGGACGTATGTTTCGCTATTCGCTATTGCTACAGTTTTTTTTTTCCTTCCATCGGTCGGATCTGTATGAGTCTCATTTCCTCCTCTCCGTCTCCGCTCTTCTACTCTGCTCTGCGTGTTTTAACGAATTGAGATATATTATATCTATTTAATTAATAAATAATTATATTTATAAGATATTTCATAGCAATACACAAACACTTAACTACTAAAACATTGTTCTGCAGTAGCCCTTGCAGTAATCCGGACCCACCTGTGGCCGCTGTCTTATAACTGGAGCACCAAACTAACCGAGAAGCCAATCAGTAGCTAGCTAGCCACTCGGGAAGCGACCAAACCAAACCAAACCAAACGCTCCTGTGTGCTGCACACGCATCAGGCTCTGTCCTATGCTGCTAAATTTGGTCGTTTCGAGTCTTTCGACCGGTAGAGGCGTGCAAGATTCGTCGTGCTTTGCCGCGGATTAATTAATCGGCGAGCGAGGGAGCGATCTCCTGCTTCTGCGGCAAGCCTGCGGCCAGCTTTTCTTTCTCGGTCCCGATCGACCAGCCAGTTTTGGTTGGTTCCAAGGTGCAGGGAAGCAAACATGGCTACTGCCACCACTTCTGCTGCTGCTTCTGCCATGTCCCTGCTTCCGATCTCCCAGCTCAAGCAGCAGCGGCGGCACGCAGCGGGCTCGGTGGTCGTGTTCGGGCGGCGGCCCAAGGACGCGCGGCGGCGGCGATACGTCGTGCCGGTAAATTAACCATCCATTCTTGTCCATCTCCTCTACGATTTGTTTGGTGAGAGCTCACGAGTTGGTCGGGGTGAACGCTCTGTTTCTTGTGAAGACGGCGAGGCTATTCGGGCAGGCGATCTTCGAGGCGTCGAAGCTGAAGGTGCTGTTCCTGGGGGTGGACGAGGAGAAGCACCCGGGGAAGCTGCCGCGGGCGTACACGCTGACGCATAGCGACGTGACGGCGAGGCTGACGCTGGCCGTGTCCCACACCATCAACCGCGCGCAGATACAGGGGTGGTACAACAAGCTGCAGCGCGACGAGGTGGTGGCCGAGTGGAAGAAGGTGCAGGGCAGGATGTCGCTGCACGTCCACTGCCACATCTCCGGCGGCCACTTCCTCCTCGACCTCATCGCCGGCCTCCGCTACTACATCTTCCGCAAGGAGCTCCCCGTGGTACGTGTGTACGAACAGATCACATGCACATGTGACCGACCCCGAGTTTTTTTTTTTTTTTTTTTAATTTGGCCTCTACCGTCGTCTTAATTTCAAAAATAACTCTATTATCATCAAAATGTTAAAAATGGCCCCTGCGGAGTGTGGAATAATGGGAAGGCGCCATGTGGCTCTTCCCGCGCTTAGGGGGTGCGAAAAGCCGGTGGATAGCACGGCAGGCCAGGCGGTGCGAGAAGCGGTGCGGAAGGTGGCTGGCCCAGCACAGTTCTGTGCCACTGAAGCGTGGCAGGTCTGTCGTAAAAAATAACTCTATTATCATCAAAATGTTAAAAATGGCCCCTGCGGAGTGTGGAATAATGGGAAGGCGCCATGTGGCTCTTCCCGCGCGCTAAGTGCAAAGCCGGTGGATAGCACGGCAGCGAGCGTGCGAAGCGGTGCGGAAGGTGGCGGGCCGGCAACGATTACGTGCCATCAGCGTGGCAGTGTCCGCCGGCTGCTTCCGTGGCACCGAGCACGCGTGCTGTGCGAAGCCTTGGAAATGTAGAGATACATTTATTGATATGTTGATATAGAGATACAAACTAAATGCATAAACTTCGACAAGATACATTGATTGACCAAACTCATTGATTGGCGTGTTGATGTGGAGATACAAGCTAAATGCATGAACTTCAACGTGGAGATACATTGATTGATCAAACTCCCATTCTTCACGTGGAACTCTAGTTCTTCCCGCGCGTTGGTACCGTGGAAGGCAGCTGGCAGAATTTCCGCGCTTTGGTGGCGCGGAACCGGGTTGGGCACGCCACCTTTTGTGCGGTCCGTTGCTTCCTGCGCCCACTTGGCTTGCCGCAATATCCACCGGCTTTCCGTGCCCCCAAGCGCGGGAAGAGCCCCGTGGCGGCCTCCCGTTATTCCGCGCTCTGCGGGGAGCCACTTTTGGAATTTTTGTGATAAGGTGCTATTTTTTGAATTAAGGTAGAATAGGGGCCAAATTTTTTAAAAAATCACCGACCCCAAGACTTGGACCACAACCTTTTCTTTAAATAAAGAATTTGGGACCACAGTAACATGATTTGCATCGCGTGGTCAAAGATAATCATTGTGTTGGTATCACAATTATTTTTGTTCTCCCACAATGAAAACATGTTTGCCAGCTGTACACTGTAGAGCAGTTGGGACCTTCGATTAGGGATCTGTTACTCAATAATGGTCACTACTCACTACTACATGATAAATGCTATGATTTTGTCCTAACTATGGGCAGATATGTCCCTAAGTTAATTTTACTGTGAATTGAACACTCTAGCTGTAGGAGAACTGAAATTAAGTTGAACGGATGCGTGGACGCAGTTCCAAAAGTTCAATGTTGACTGTAGAATCAAATAAATCAAGGTTTTCTGTAGTCACTGGATATTGAAGTAATCAAGCCTTACTAGCATGTACTCCAATCATTTTTTTTTATGAGACGATGTGCATGCCATCCTATACTACTAAACTCTGCTTCCGGCCAGCCAGGTTCTGAAGGCGTTCGTGCACGGCGACGGCAACCTGTTCAGCCGGCACCCGGAGCTGGAGGAGGCCACGGTGTGGGTCTACTTCCACTCCAATCTCCCCCGCTTCAACCGCGTCGAGTGCTGGGGCCCTCTCCGCGCCGCCGCCGCCGCCGTGGCCACGTCCGCGGAGGGGCAGATGCCCGCGGGCGAGTGGCCGCGGCGGTGCCCCGGCCAGTGCGACTGCTGCTTCCCGCCATACAGCCTCGTCCCCTGGCCACACGAGCACGACATGTCCACCGCCGACGCCCCCGCGGCCGGCCAGGCGCAGCAGTGACGCCGCTACATGGTTCGTAGATTAGCGAATTGTTTTAGTCGCGAAGGTACGTATATATGCAATGCACGCGTGCACTGGTGCCAAAGACCATGCATTGCTGCGTTATTCTTTAATCGGTAGCTTAGCTCAGCTCAGCTACAGCGCACACATGCTTAGCTGAGGCGATTGGTGTGGTGATCTGGTAAATAGAACACTAGATGGCAAGCAAATATGGCCCCTACAAAGATCAGGGCGGATAAAAAAAAAAGAGAAGTCATTGGGTCACATAGGCACATTGGAGTTATTATGGGCATGAGTTAGTAATAATACTTTGTAATATCATTATGAATATTAATTTCTTCATGGGTTAAGTTAAATGGTATCGGGTCGATCGACCCCAACTCTTGTATGCTGGATCCGCACCAGATAAGATCCGATACCGACCGCAAAGCGGCTCCCGTACTCCACAGCCGGCGGAGGGAGGCGTGCGGCAAACGATGAGCTCTCTAGGGCATTATCATTGGCCAGAACTATATTTACATTTTGTTCTTGTTAGCTACTAAGAATGTTGTTGTACTATTTGGATACACTGTTATGCTAATTTGAGATAATTAAGTGATGGCATCTTTTGTTTACATGCAGATCACCAGGGTAGGGATGGCAATCAGGTATTTATTCATTCTGAAACGGAATAATTCAGTATTTGCCTCAGTGAATAGATGGATTTCAGATTTTGCCCCCTATGTGTCTATGACATGTGGGCCTTGGACCCACATGTCATATATACATGGGAGGCAAAATCTGAAATCCATCTATCTCATGAGGGCAAATCCTGAAATCCCCCTTCTGAAACAGATACCATCGTCCATTGCTTTGCTAGCCTAATGTTTGAGGATTTGCCTCACTTTTAAAGTCCACCTTGTAGGAAACAGATTGACGAGATCAACTGGCAACAAACAACCTGAAATCTGTTTTGTATAAGGCGGTCAGAACATCTTACAGTGTAGAATCGTTAATGACAATCAGAAGGGGTTGAATGATTGTAAACCGTAATGATTTTTTTTTCACAAATCAGTATCTTCTTATTGTTCAACCTGCCAACACAATAAAAATAGAAAAAGAAAACCGGGGAAAATATATTTTTGTGGTACTGTAGCAAATTTTATGTACTGTAGCAAATAGTGTGAGGTACTGTAGCACTACACATGTACTGTAGCAGAATAAAGATTGAACACACCACTTGTCCAGTTTGGCCAAACTCACGATGTTGTTCACGCTCGGCCAAAAACACACGGTAGTCCAAGAACCTACAGCCAAACTTCACCTCATCTCAAGCATCACATGTGCCCTCACAGCTAGCTCAACCACATCAAGGAAAAACTACAAGCCGCTACCTAGCAACCAAGTCCGATCGGATGCACATACGAAAAAAAAGGTGCACACAAAAGTCAATCAAGAACAGCAACGAGTCACCTCACCTAATCTCCGCTGCTAGCACAATGTTTTATCTACCTTGCTTATTTGAAAGTCTTTTTTAAGCAAATATGATTTAAGCCTATCATACCATGCTCTCGGTGTTTGTTTTAAACCATATAAAGCTTTGGACAGTTAGTAGACATTATCAGAAAATTTGAGATTTTCAAAACCAGGCAGTTGTATTATGTAAACTTCTTCCTCGATATAGCCATTAAGAAAAGCGCTCTTAACATCCATTTGATACAACCTAAAACCTTTAGATGCAGCAAATGCTAAAAGGATTCTAATGGCTTCTAATCGAGCAGTAGGAGCAAAAGTTTCACCAAAATCAAGTCCTTCTACCTGGGTAAAACCCTGAGCCACAAGTTTAGCCTTATTTCGAACAACAACACCATCCTCATTTTGTTTATTCTTAAAAACACATCTAGTTCCAATAACATTATGGCCATGAGGAGGTGAAACTGAAGTCCAGACTTTATTACGCTCAAAATTTTCTAGTTCCTCAGGCATGGCATTAATCTAAGACTCATCAGATAAAGCGTGACTTACATCTTGGGGTTCAAAAAAAGAAACAAAAGCAGCATGAGCATATGAGACATCAGAGTTATACCTGTTGCGAAGCACTCTCTTATCTAACTCACCAATCATTTGTTCAGGAGGATGACGTCGTTGAATATGCAGAGGAGCCTGTGGAGTCGTTGGTGACAAAGGTGTAGTAGTAGTGGCCTCTACCTCATTGGAGGTAGGAGCAGAGCTACTAGTTGTAGACTCCATCGGTGTAGATACATGTGCCGTAGTGTGAACCGGGTTACCCTTTCATCGTCGTCAGAGTCATAGAAGATGTCTTCGGGTGCATCATTTACCTGTATACCTGTATTGTCGGGTCTAGTACCAGGACTAGCCTCATCAAAAGTGACCTCGCAGGTCTCAGCAATTTTATTAGTTTCTAGGTTGAATACACGATAACCTCGAGTGTGAGATGCATATCCAAGAAAAATACCATCTGAGGATCTAGATTCAAATTTATCAAGATTTTCATATTTAAGAATAAAACATCGACATCCAAACACCCTCAATTGAGAAATATTAGGGGAGTGATCAAACCGAAGCTCATAGGAAGTCTTATGCAATTTAGCTCGCAAAAATACTCTATTAGAAATATAGCAAGTAGTAGAAATAGCTTCAGCCCAAAACTTCCTAAGAGTAGCATGTTCATTTAACATTGTTCTAGCCATCTCAACCAAAGTTCTGTTTTTTCGTTCTACAACACCATTCCGTTGAGACACACGTGCTGAAGAGAATTGATGATCTAAACCTTATTCAGTACAAAAATAAGCAAATAATGTGTTCTTGAATTCAGTTCCATTGTCACTTCTAATTTCTCTAAGTGCTCCTGGAAGTTCAGTGACAAGTCTAAGAGAAAGCTCTCTAAAGTGACCAAAAGCTTTGTCCTTAGATGTCATGGGAAAGACCCAAGAGTATCTAGAATAATCATCAACAATAACAAGAACATACCATTTACCTCCAATTGACTGAACTCTAGCAGGTCCTACAGTATCCATGTGCAACAGTTGTCCAGGTGCATCAGTCATTACAAGTGAGAGTGGAGGATGTGATGCAGAGACCATCTTACCATGACGACACAGAGTGCAAACAAAATCCATTGTTTTTTCAATTTTAAGATCAGGTATTCCTCTAACAAGATTCATATTACTGATACGAGCGAGATGATCAAAATCAATATGACCTAATCTCCGGTGCGAGTGAAATTTCCAAGTTCAGCCATTGTTGTTGTTGCTCCCATTCTTGCCTGCGCAACGCCTCCAACTTGATCACTCTTTTACTCTGAGCTTCGACTTCAGCAATAGCTTTTCTCTGTACCTCAATTGCTGCTATTGGTCCTTCGGGAGGTAGATTCGTCCTCTGAGACAACCCTTGAATGGCCTTGAGCACTCCCTTCATCTGCTGGTCCAACCTCATCACCTGGCCCATCATCTCGGTTATGAGTTTCAACATATCTTGTCTGACATCCATCGCTTCCGAAATCTCTCCCACCTCATCAGATGGGTTCTTCCTGGGACGCATGCACCAACCCTCACCACCACCAAAAGGAACTAGATCAGGGATTTTACGGCACACGCATCAACCTTCACCATTCCTTCAAAGCAAATCTACCAAGAGCCGTAAGGCTCCGATACCATTGTCAGATCCCCAAGAATCCCCAAAGAATCGGACAGAAAATTTCCGAATCAATCGCTCGATCTGGCACCTGAATAAGATAAACTAGGCTAGGGCAAGAACCGGATGTGGGGAATAATTTGTTTCATTCATCGACGATGCCATTTTTCCCGTTGGTTTGGGCTTATATACTCCCCTTAAGTGTTGCTAACAGCTAACAGCTAACTAGGCTAGGGTAAGAACCGGATGTGGGGAATAATTTCTTTTATTCAGCATCGGTAGCTTTCAGGCCTGCGTACCGGTTTAATGAAACAACCTCTGGAACTTTCTCTCCAATTGATCGATTCCTGGGATGATGGATCGTTCAATGCGAAAGATAATTTGTCTGCAGCGATGCTTTTGTCAGATCTCGAAGAATCGGACAAATTTTTTTTGAATAAGATAAACTAGGTTAGGCAAGAACCGGATGTGGGGAATAATTTCTTTCGTTCGTCGGCAATGCCATTTTCCCGTTGGTTTGGGCTTATACACTGTTATCAGGGCTAACAGTGTTTTAGCGCGGTAAATAACGACAAAACACGCTTACAAGCGTTAGTTGCCTAACAGTAATTACAAGAAGGGTTCCCAGCCGTCAGATACTTCAATTCGGTGAGAGCCCCAATACGCTGTTGGATCTTCATTAAGCAACCTTCCTTTGCTCCGATTTCCTTCGCGCCCAGAGAATACGTTGCCGACTTCACTTAACGCTCCCACGCCTACTCAATTTCCCTCACGTCATTTTTGCCGAACCCGACATTCCTCCCCCCTTAGCTGAAACCTTGTCCTCAAGGTTGAAAGTCTGGAAATGTCGCCTGGATAAAAGTTGCATCCTCCCATCTAGAATTCTCCGGAGGCAAGCTCTGCCATTGGATTAACCACTGCACCACAAGAAGATTGTTTCTAGGAACCACCTTTGTAATTAGACCTTCTCTTTGTCGGTTTGGATCTCCTTGTGGTTCAGGCCACCTTTTGGCTCAAACATCCTTCCCTATTTAAACCTCTTTGGTCTAAACCTCCTTTATAACCAGACTTTCTGTTGACCCAGTCCTCCTTAGGTTTTGAACTCCCCTTTGGGTCACAACCACCCTGAGGTGTTTCGAGCTCAGGCTTGTGTTCTAACCATCCTTGATATCTGAAATTCAACCTTGAGTTGAATCTTTACCTTCTGAATCTCTCTCTCTTGTTTAACCTCCTTACATTCTCTATTCTTTTTGAACCTCTTTAGGTTCATTTGAATTCTTCTCTGTCCAAAGGACCTCCCTTCGAGCCCTTTAGGACCCCCCCCCCTTGCTTTTGATCTTGGCCGTAGGACCTCCTCTTTTGGAGATCTAACCATCTAGGACCTCCTTGAGGCCTTTTAGACCTACTGTCCTTAGACCTCCCCATCCTTAGGACCTCCTAGCCCGCAGGACCTCCTAAGTCTTTTAGACCTCCTCAAAGACCTCTCTTGCGGGATAGGATCTCCCTCCTTGACTAAACTATTCCTAAGTTTGACTGGTCCCATTAACCAGTCTTACCCATTCTCATTTTTTTCCCGCCATATAAGTACCTTGTGCATTTAATAACCAGTCATGTCACATTAAATGCAGCCATATACGTGGCTTTTACACTGAATGTGGTCACCTATGTGGCACATTGTTTTCTCCCCCTTGTCCCATCTCTTCATAGCAAACCCTATTCCATTATTTTTAAAATAAGATTGGTCGTACCCTGTCTCATCCATTACCTATTTTTTTTTATCTATCTTGTACGTTTATCTTGGACACGTGTGTCCCGTGTCTCCCAGTGCTTTCTCTACCTACTTTGGCTATAATAAGCCCAGGTAGCCTTTCTTCCTCACCTTTTTCGCACTTAAGCTCTTTTGGCTCTTGCTCAGCGGCTTTGTGGGGAGACCTTGCTGTCAGGGACCTTCTTTGCGGTGTTTCCACCATTGGAGGCTCCACTGGAGCCTTGGCGCCGGTTTCAACCCCCACTATTGCCCTCGACCTCCCCTTCCTCCATTATTTCTTTATTGGCCCTGGTAAGTCTTTTGGTGTTTTGGTTTTACCCTTACTCATACAACCATGATAAGTGGTTGCATCTTTCCAGGACCTCCTCTCCTGGATTTTCCTCCGAACCTCTGGTGTTTTTATGAAAATCATCTCCCTGGTCCCTGCGCAAGGAGCATTCCCTTGGCCTTTTTGCTAAAGACCAGCTCTCCCAATAAGTTGGGACCTCTCCCAAAGAACCTACTTTTAGTATGATACTCTTTTGTGGTTTGAGTTTTGAGGTTCTTTTGGAGCTCTTTTGGTTCTTTATTTGGCCTTTGTATGAATTTGTCTTTATCTTTTGTACAGAATGCAACGACCTGGTCGTTTTGCAAAGATGCCCCTTTCGGCCTCTTTACAAGGACAAACCTTTTGGGTCCTTCTCTGGTCCTCCTTTTCCAAGACTACCTTGACCTCCTCGGGACACCCTTCCTAGCACCTTCCCTTGGGCCTCTCAGGACCTCCCTCCCATAAACACTACCTTCATTGAACTTTTGCAAAGACCACTCTCTGGTCTTTGCTGGCCTCTTTGCAAAAGACCACCCTCTTTGATCTTTTGCAAAGACCACCCTTTCCCAGTGAACCTCCCCCTAACCCATTAAACCTTCTCCAACTTGTAGGACCTCCATTCAAATCTCCTGGACCTCCTCCAGCCCGTTGGCCCTCCCTTTAACCTTTTGGACCCCTTCCTGAGAACCCTCTCTTAGTTTTTCTTGTCCTATTCATTGCTATTTGATTTGTTTGGAGTTCATTGGATCTTATTTGGCTGTTATTTGATTTTGCCTTGTTTTGTTCTCGTGTAGATCTCGGCGTCTCTAAGGAGCCAGAACCCTGTGATTGAGTGGATTCTTAAGCTTTCAAGCAAGATTCAAGTTACACTTTTGACCATATTGCACCTAGTATCTTAAATTACTATGTTCTGTTTTAAAGACTAATGCATGCCTACTTTTACTTAGTTATTTTAATACCTGTCTTTAAATCCATAGTTATGCCTACCCCTTTCATATAGCCAAAGTTGATATGGAATTAAATCTGTTGTCACCTTATAGTAAACCTGGTTGATGCAATAGTGTGAACCAGAAGCAATTGTGAAACCTTATGCTTAGACTTGCTTAGACTAAGAGTATTTGATTTGGGGAAGTTCTACCATCATGACCAACTGTTGTTTAAAATGTTTTAAACCATGGCATTGGGTTGTCATGGAGGTTTTGTAAATGTTTTGAAAAGCAAAATACAAGGAAAAATTGGTTTGGACTGGGGCGAAATGGTTTCTTGGTTGGTGCATGTCCATGCACGAGCTCAGCTTGGGTAGAGTTGAGGCTCAGGGGTTCTGTGGTTGTCGCCCTAGTCATTTGAGGATCGGCCTTTGAGCGTCCCTTTGCTATGCCTTACCGTACAACCACCTGTCTCCAGAATGGGGCATGGGACCTGGCCAATTAATTTGCAAAATTCTACCGCGGTTGTTCCACTTTGATGTGTGGGGGGTCTTTTATGGCCTATGGTCTTTTATAACCTATGTTTTCCACTGGCGCAAGAGGGGGCCTTTCCGGCGGGTTTGTATCCAATGGAAGCAAAACCTTAGCGAGGAGGGGCTGCGGTAGAATGATGCATTGTAAAGACCTTGTCATGAACTCTAGACCTCTTACCTTCGGTAGTGAGAGGTGGCATTGACGGGTGTCGAAAAAACTAGAGAAATCATGTTATGTGGGTAAAGTGTACAACCTCTGCAGAGTGTAAAACTATTCAAATAGCCGTGTCCACGGCCATGGATGTGCTGGCAAAGACCACTTAGAGTTAGATGTTGGATTTATTTTCAAAACACTTTGATAAATGATTTTGGGATTTTCTATCCCATGGGTTTGGGCAGGGAGCCTTGTGACAGGAAGGTATCCTTCACCATCTTGATGATGAATGTTGTCCAACTGAAAACTGAGATTTACAAAATGAA
The DNA here is from genome assembly GCA_036346255.1 of Ampelocalamus luodianensis. NCBI lineage: Eukaryota > Viridiplantae > Streptophyta > Magnoliopsida > Poales > Poaceae > Ampelocalamus > Ampelocalamus luodianensis. The sequence goes on along the minus strand of CM070634.1, from coordinate 95,357,671 downwards.
TTTTAGATATTGTTAACTGCCTTGGAACCTAGTACAGGTATTTGAAAGAAACTTGGCTTTATGCAAATGAACCATATATGCCTTCCTTTGAAACATTCATGTATGCATATCATTCTGTTATTCCACGGGTGTAACTTGCGAGCACGGTAGTTGTGCTCACTCTTGCTTGAATCAATCTTTTGAGCAGGAAAAAGAAGCTTTGAGGAGATCTGTGCTGTGGACTAAGTGGTCCTGGACGTCTAGGATGCGCCCTCCAGCCGATTGCCTGTGGTGTATCGGATGGCCTTCTTGTTTATCTTCCGCTGTATTTTGGTTTGTTGGCCTGTAGCCTCCTTTGTAAACAACTCTGTTGATATTAATAAAGTTTGCGTTGATGTATGTTATTACTTTTGTATACTGTGTGAGCTAGCTGTTGATCCTTGGGACTAGCTTGGTTTGCACAGGGGACCTTGGGGTGATCCCAGACCTCTTCTACGACCACCCCTGGTCTAGTCGTGGGAGGTCTTTTGTGTACTCCTTGGCTCCACGACTTCCTCGGGTCCGCTCCCAGTACCTCCGGGTGGTCCTGCTGGACCTCCTGGGTGGTCATGGGGTTCCCTCGAGTGGTCCTATTGGTCCTCCTGGGAGGTCCTGGTGGACTTTTCGGTTGGTCCAGGAGGACTGCTCGAGTGCCCTAAGGCTGGGTCGTCTCACCCTCTTGGCGACACGCCAAAATTACTCAACTCCAAAATCTAAACTCCCTTTACTATGGGCTATGCCCTAGTCTTATATTGGCACCTAAGGGTGCGGCCAAACACACACACGATCTAAGGCCGAAACCTACACATGCACGACACAAGGCCGATTCTATCTCTAACTCGTGCTCATATGGCACGTTACATCTTGGACTCTTTAAACGGAAATAATTTTGAAGATAGAAACTAAATCACAGATTGATTCCGATCCAAACTGAACCAACATAGAAACCGTGAGTTGGGTCTTCCTTATAGAGCACGGCTTCCCCTCTTGGTTTCCTTCCTGGCTCAGCCTTCAGAGCACGGCTTCCCCTCTTGGTTTCCTTCCTGGCTCAGCCTTCATACTCCTCTTTCTTGCTTTTCCATGTTAGATTTGGATCACCTGGTCGTGGACCACCTGGTGATGGTCGTAGATCACCTGGTAGTGGTCGTAGACCTCCTAAACGTGGTCGAAGACCATCTGAATGTGGTCGTAGACCACCCGGTAGTGGTCGTAAGCCACCTGAACGTGGTTGTAGACCACCTGGTGGTGGTCGTGAACCATCGAGTATTGTTCACGACGAGTACTCCTCCCGCCGAGTGATGTTTCTTCCAAGTACTATTCACAACGAGTACTCCTTCCGCCGAGTGGTCGTAGACCTTGCGAAGCTGGTCGTAGATCTTGCTGAACTAGTCGTAGACCCTCTGGAACTAGTCGTAGACCTTGCTGAACTGGTCGTAGACCCTCTGGAGCTGGTCGTAGACCTTGCTCTCTTCTGGCTCGGCTTGCACCTAGCTTACTCTTGACCACATCAGTAACAATGCTACTTGGTGTCGTATCACTATCTCTGTCAGTTATTATCACTGAAGGGAACCCATGTAGTTTGTAGATATGGTTTAGGAACAAGTCCACCACTTGTGACACAATATACAAATAAGATAGAGCAATGGAATGTGAATACTTTGTCATTCTATCAACCACTATTAGAATAACATCTTTACCTTTTGATTTTGGCAGTCCTTCCACAAAATCCATGGAGATGTGCGTCCATGCCATGTCAGGTGCAGGGAGTGGTTCCAGTAGCCCAAGATATGGCTTGTTTTTAGCCTTGGCTTTCTGACATACTGCATATTTAGAAATGAACCGTTCCACTTGGACCTTTAACCCTGGCCAATGAAATAACCTCTTTGTCCTTTAGTATGTTGCCCTCATTCCCGAATATCCCCAGTGTTGAGGCATGGAATGTCCCTATTAATTGTTGTCTAGTGTTCTCAGACCTTCCCACATATATCCTTCCCTTATACCTCAATATTCCTGAATGCATGGTATATAAGGAATCTGGTTTTTGCCAAACTCAACTGTTTGCAATGTTCATCTCTCTCATAACTCTTTTTAACTTCCTCAACCCAAAGTGGGATCACTGCACAGATAGTGGCCATACATGTATGTCTCCTCCTTGATAGTTCATTAGCAGCAATATTTTCCTTCCCTGTTTGTATTCTTTAGAGTAGCTATACTCCATCAGCTTCAATATGAGCTTGTGCTGAATGCCTTCGGTGATTTTCTGATAAGTCATATATTTGAGGCTTTTTGGATCAATTTTGATGACAAAATGAGTTCTCAATAAATAGTGCCTTCATTTTCTTAGTGCTTCGGAACAACTAAGGTTTCTTTATCATAAGTTGACAGGGCTGCTGTCTTGGGGTCCTAAAGTCTTTACTAATATAAACGATTGGCCTCATGTTCAACATTAGCACTGCTCCCAGTACACTCACCGGCATCCGTCGACCTCACTTAACGCTTCCACGCACTCAATTTCTGCCGAAGCTGACAGCTCTGGAGTTGGCTGTGCTTTGATGCGTATGTGCTTTGCCTTCTTTCTACCGCTAAAACGACTCATTGCTCTATGTCAACAAGCATCGACCTTTCGTGCCCTCCGGCGAGCCCCTCGCCGCCGCAATCGGGTCTGGTCGGATCCGTACCCCGCCCTCACCTCGCCGCCGATGCCGACGGCGAAGCGGCTTCCGTACTCCACAGCCGGCGGAGGGAGGCGCGCGGCGTCCGGCTCCGGCGTGCTGCCGCCGGTGGTGGTCCTGGTGTTCCTATTCGTGCTCGCGCCGTCGCTCTTCTTCGTCGCGCGCAATGGCAGCCACGTCCGCGTCGCATCCGGTGCGCCTCGCCTCCCTTGGCCCTGATTGGCGCCTAGATTGGGTGGTTCTCGTTTGGATTTGTCTAGATTGCGAGTTTGACGCGCTTCTCCGCGTTAGTTTGACGAGGGTTATTGTGAGAATGGAATCTATGTAGATTGACTGGTTTGGGATTGCTATTTAGCAGTTGATGTGTTGTGGCTTCTGGCTAGGGTTGGCCGGGAATTGTGTAGCTGCAGCATGACGCTTAGTTGAGAAAACAAAATGTAATAGATGAAATTGTGAAGAAATCATGAGCTCGTGAGAGGCAATGGACGTTGCGATTCAAGTGATCTGGAAATCATTATCCTTGACTGGTTTGGGATTGCTATTTAGCAGTTGATGTGTTGTGGCTTCTGGCTAGGGTTGGCCGGGAATTGTGTAGCTGCAGCATGACGCTTAGTTGAGAAAACAAAATGTAATAGATGAAATTGTGAAGAAATCATGAGCTCGTGAGAGGCAATGGACGTTGCGATTCAAGTGATCTGGAAATCATTATCCTCTCGCTCTCTCAGCGTTGCATTATGTCGTTGCTAGGTTGGATGTGTGAAGAGGGGGAAAGAGGCTCCTGTTAGGAGAAGACAGGCGCATACAGATGGCATTGTACTAGTGCTATAACAAATCAAACATACAATTATCCGTGTAAACTAAACATTGAGGGAAAGAAGGATAAGTTTGTCATGCAAACGATGAGCTCTCTAGGGCATTATCATTGGCCAGAACTATATTTACATTTTGTTGTTGTTAGCTACTAAGAATGTTGTTATACTATTTCGATACACTGATGCTAATTTGAGATAATTAAGTGATGGCATCTTTTGTTTACATGCAGATCACAAGTGTAGGGATGGCAATCAGGTATTTTATTCATTCTGAAAGGGAGTCAATTGCTTTGCTAGCCTAATGTTTGAGGATTTGCCTCACTTTTAAAATCCACCTTGTAGGAAACAGATTGGCGAGATCAACTGGCAACAAACAACCTGAAATCTATTTTGTATAAGGAGGTCAGAACATCTTGCGATGCTTCAGTCAGCAGATGAACAGGTCAGAAGTTTGAAGAAGCAGAGTACATTTCTTAGCCTGTTGGCTGCAAAGACAATTCCAAACAGCATTCACTGCTTGTCTATGCGGTTAACAATAGATTACTATCGACGACAACAGTACTCGGTGTGAGTCGATGTAAACAGTACTCGTTGCGAATAGTATGATTTGGTTAGGATTTGGAAATCAGAGTCTTTGTCCGACTCGATTAGTTGCGCCGGCTCTAGATTTTGGTAGCGTGACTTCGGGAGGTTCACTATAAATACTACTGTGACCCCATGTATCCCTAAGACCAGTTTATGTATAATATTGAAACATAGCTATTGCTTGTTCTTTTGAACCAAAGTTCACGCGAGGACTTTGAGAGAGAATTGGGCGATCCATTGGTTCATCTTGCACTTCAAGGTCAAGCTGTCGTTCCATTGGGAATTGGGGGCTTGGCGATCATCGCTTGTGGTCACGCGATGATCATCTATCCGGTGTATTTTGGGCGATAACCAAATAGTTGATAGTTCGTGCATTGACGCGAGTGTTCAGCTATCGTTTTCATCAACTTCGCATCATCTATCTACGGGTCTCACTGAGATCAGGCAACCCCCCATATCAATTGCTGTATCATATATGTATTGCATAAAAAACCATGTCTCAAAATCAAATCAGTTAAAGAAGGTGAGCCGTACAACTGGAAGAGAGTCGTTGTACCCGAAGAGAGTTAATAAGGTTGGTAAAAGGAATCCTGGGCTAGGAACGAAAAGAGGCAAGAGGCGGGATCCTCTTGCATATGGTTATAATATAAGAACAAACAAAACAATTACTTGGATATGAGGCCGTAAATTAAGTGTCAACCATTTTTCCGTTTCGACAGGCAGAAAATGGTACCTTGTTATGTAATTATGTCTCCACAACGGGTAAGTAGGAGCACACAGTAGAGTGGTGGGAACAGGAAGAGAGCCGACCCAACTACGGTGGAGTGTTGGAGACTGGAGAGCCAGCTCAACCAACATTACTGGAACTCAGTGGATGACTAGATCAGCACCGTGACAAGGTCAACACCGACGAAAAGTAATGGTGGAGATTTAATCATGTAACCTGGAAAACGTCCTGTATTCTGGACTCGAACCCGCATCAAAGGAAATGCTGGGGACCTGGTTCAATTAGAGCTCAGAATAGCTATGGGTAAAGTGGTACAAGCCTGCATAGTGCTATATCAAATCACGAATTCATGTCAGTCTCCTGGATTGGAGTCTACGGGAACTACCAGTGGTCTATCTTCTATTCGGGTAACAAGTAGTCTTTTCAGAAGTAAAATTTGCAACCTAAATCTTGATGGTTATTTTCAGAGAAAGAGAAGAGATAGGAATATGATAAGGACAAGAGGTAGAGTCATCAGGTGTATTTTTGCTATTAATGCTTGCTGAGTATACTAGTACTCACTCTTGCTATCTCTCCCCTTTGCTTAGATCCTAGTTCGTCCGGGAGTTATCCCGAGTGGGATGAGGTATTTGCAGGTACCGATGAGGCCACAGGATTTGAGGTGTTGATTTTGAGAAGCAAGGCGAGGTGGACGCCCTATTCGACTTGTGGGACGAGTAGACTACTGGAGGGACCTAGCAGGCAAGCGTGGGGAATGTATTACCCCTTTGTAATTAAATAGTTGTATCTAGAACCTTAGCCTCGTGTGGTTACTTTTGTAATAAAGAACAGTTTCTATCTTATTGTTCTGCTTTGTTAACTCTGGTAAAGGCTTACTATTCGTTGGAGCAGTGTTTTACTAAGCAAACGAATGGTAATCCGTATGCCTAACTGTGATTACCCCTGGGGTAATGATACGTGGCGTCACAAATTGATTCATGGCACCTTCTTTGGAAGGGTGCCGGATTGTAATCGGTCGGAGAGCGGTTCCTTAGGTTGGAGTGCCGGAGCTCCGGTGTCCCGATTCGGTCATGGACGTTGGTAGTGTTATGAATAGCGCTTGTATTCAATATGGGGCCAATGGGCCAGTATATATACACAAATACATGTGGTGAATATGCAAAGAACCCCTTATAACATTGGGGAATACACTATACATACACATACATACATACATACATACATACATACATACATACATACATACATACATACATACATACATATATATATATATATATATATATATATATATATATATATATATATATATATATATATATATAATATCTAACACCCTCAAACTCATGGTGGATCAACAACACTGAGTTTGGAGAGGTAGAAACCGTGATGTGCTCGAGTGCGGGCCTTCGTGAAGAAATCGCTATCCAAGCTCAAGGCACATACGGAGAGCAATCACCGATCATGCACACAAGACCGCATGAAGGAAGCATCAACACCAATATGCTTGATAAGCTCATGCTTCACAGTGGTCACGGCACACCGATAGCACTGTACTATCGGACAAGAGAGGAGTCGGTGTAGTGACAGAAACACCAAAATCCTCAAATAACCACCGTAGCCAAGTAATCTCTGCATCAAGAGAGCCATAGCTCGCAACTCACCTCTGCACTCGAGCAGGACAACGCAACTGTTTCTTCGTCTTCTAGGCAATAAGAGAACCACCAAGAAAAACACAGTAAGCAGAGATAGACCGGCGATCAGAGGGATCGCTGGCCCAAGTAGCATCCGAATAAGCCTGAAGCTGTAACGAGCTGGAGTGTGGAAAGAAAAGACGGCGAGAGATAGTCCCACGAAGGTATCGCAGAACTCGAAGAAGGTGGTTGTAGTGGACCTGAGTGGGAGCAGATACGAACTGACTCAGAATGTGGACTGGATAAGTGATATCTGGACAAGTAATAGCAAGATAGACAAGACTCCCAACAAGATGACGATAGCGAGTCGGATCAGAAAGAGGCTCGCCATCAGAGGGTCGGAGGTGAACATTGAGCTCCATGGGAGTCTCAACAGTACGCTGATCAGTGAGAGAGGCGCGATCAAGAAGATCTTGAATATACTTCTCTTGGGACATAAAGAAACCATCTGGAGTGGAAGTAACCTCAATCCCAAGGAAGTAACGAAGAGGACCAAGATCCGACATAGTAAACTGCTCACTAAGACGAGCCTTGACAAAGGCAATGTACTCAGAATCATCTCCGGTAATGATCATGTCATCAACATACAGAAGAAGAAGAGTCCGACCACGAGACGAAGTGTGGTCAAAGAGCGCAGGATCATGATCACTAGCTGAAAAGCCAGCAGCAGTGACCACAGAGGAGAAGCGCTCAAACCAAGCACGAGGGGCTTGCTTAAGGCCATAGAGAGAACGACGAAGACGACAGACCATGCCCTCAGGAACAGAATACCCAGGTGGCGGAAGCATGTAGACCTCCTCACGCAACTCGCCATTAAGAAAGGCATTCTTGACATCAAGCTGAGAAACAGACCAGTGGCAAACAGACGCCACCGCAAGAAGAGTGCGGATAGTGGTCATGTGAGCCACAGGAGCAAAAGTCTCGTCGTAGTCACGACCATGCTCCTGCTGGAAGTCACGAGCAACAAGACGCGCCTTATAGCGCTCAAGAGAGCCATCAGAGCGAGTCTTAATCTTATAAACCCACTTACACGTGATGGGACGAGAGTGAGATGGAAAAGGAATAAGATCCCAAGTACCAGTACGCTCGAGGGCAGCAATCTCCTCGGCCATAGCATGCTGCCACTCAGGATGAGGGACAGCATCCCGATAGGAGACAGGCTCAAGAGTAGCTGCACCAGAAAAACCAAAACGAACAGGAGGCCGAATCGACTGGCGATCGCGGAGAGCGTAGCGAGGAGAAGATAACCCATCAGGGGAAGATGGATCATCAGGAGAAGATAGAACATCAGGAGAAGATGGCTCATCTGGAAGATCCTCAATACGAGGTCAACGAGTGTAGACGAGTGTAGTGGGAGGAGCCTGAGGAGCCGCAGGAGACGAAGCAGGCGGCGACAACGGCGGAGAGGCCACATGAGGAATATGTGGAGACTCAGTGGGACGGGTGGATGAGGGCAAAATAGATATAGGTGTATCTGGAAAGGTCAAAAAGGACAGAGACTCCACAGAGGAAGCCGAAGCCGAAGGAGAGGTAGGACGTGGGTAGAAGGGACGAGACTCGTCGAAAGTCACATCTCGAGAAATCTGCATCCGTCGACCAACAGGATCCCAGCACCGATATCCCTTGTGCTCGCGATCAGATCCCGTAAAGACACACTCAACAGACTGAGCTGTCAGTTTAGTACGTTCTCGAGGGGCGAGGAGAACATAGCAAACGCAGCCAAACAGACGAAGGGCGGAGTAGTCAGGAAGAAGACCACAAAGACGTTCAATAGGGATCGCACCCTGAAGAGCAGAAAAGTGTTGGATGTTAACGAGATAGGTGGCAGTGGAAACAGCCTCGGCCCAAAAGTGAGGTGGAATAGAGACGACAATCATCAGTGCGCGAGCCGTCTCAAGGAGATGACGATGCTTACGCTCAGCGACACCATTCTGAGCATGAGCACCAGGATAGGAGAACTGAGCGTGAGTACCCTCCTCAGTAAGGAAGCTGCGCAGGTAACGAGAGAGGTACTCGCCAGCGGAGTCAGCACGAAGGACACGAATAGGGGTGGAGAACTGTGTGTGGACCATAGTGGCAAATTGTTTATAGATAGATAAGATCTCACTACGAGAAGACATGAAATATATCCAAGTGTGGCGAGAAAAATCATCTATAAAAATGATATAATATCGATGACCCCCTTTTGAAACGAAGGGAGCCGGACCCCAAACATCTGAATGAACAAGATCAAAAGGACGCTGAGACACTGACTCACTATGAGGATAAGGAAGTTGAATCTGTTTACCTAACTTACAGCCTTGACAATCTAAAGACACATCTCCTGAGACAGACCCCAAAAGACTACGACGAACTAAAGATGACAGACGAGATCCACACAGATGACCAAGACGGTGATGCCACTGCTGGAAAGAGCTGGTAGACGAAGTGGCAGAAGCTGAGAGACTGGCGGCAACGGTAGCAGCGGAAGGAAGGTGAAGCCAGTCAAGCTCCCAAAGACGTTGTGAGTCAAGGCGCCGAGGGCCAGAACCAACCAGAGCTCCCGTGCGGCGGTCCTGAACACAACAAGAGTCAGAGTCGAGAATGACCCGACAACCAAGATCAGTAATCTGCCCAGCAGAAAGAAGCTGAATGGTAAGGCGAAGAACATAAGCAACAGAAGGAACATGAAAAGATGAGTTGCTAAGAGGTCCTCGACCAGAGACAGAAAGAGATGTACCATCAGCAGTAAGAACACTGACAGGAGAATCAAGGCGTGTAATGAAAGACAGAGTGGAAGAATCATGAGTCATGTGAAAAGATGCTCCAGAATCAAGAATCCACGCGGAGGTACCTGACTGTGTAGGAGGTGGTTTCTCGGTGCGAAGAGTCGATGCGAGCATGCGAGAACCCGTCGAGGAGAACACGGCGGCAGCAAGCGTCGAAGTCCGGCTATCTCTCGCCTCGAGAGAAAGCGCCAAGAAGTCGATCGCACGACGTCGATGTAGAAGCACCAGTGCCAGTGCTAGTAGAAGAACGGCGAGAAAGATGCCGCTGCTTCTTATAGCGCTGGGACTTAATGTGGCCGACCTTATTGCAGTAGGAGCAGTGAGGACGACCACCGCCGGATGGTGGGCGGCCACCACCACCTATGGCAGCCGCTGGAGGAGGCAGTGTGTTGACGCGTGGAGCCGTCGGTGTAGCAGGTGGGCGGGCGGCGAGCATGGAGGGGAGTGGTAGCAGGCCAGCACCACTCAGGTGAGTCTCCTCCGCACATATCTCAGTAAGAGCCTCCAAGAGAGTGACACGAAGGTGGCGTGCAAGGAGCTGGGCACGCCGCTGCTCGAACTCAGGACGAAGGCGAGTAAGGAACTCGTAGATCCGCTAAAACCTGTGTCAAGACGGACGGACCGAAGCAACAGGACGGAGCGACATCCAAAGAAGGCGAAGGAGTCGGTGACGCCAAACAGCAGAGCTCTGAGCATTAAAAGCGTCAACAGTAGCATCACCCTGCTGAAGAGAGTGCTCCTGGCGGACCACGGAGAGTGCAGTGGCATCACGGAGGGCTCATAGCGCGACGAAGATGAGTGCACATCTGGAAAGCCGTAGGGAGTCCCACAACCTCAGAAGAAAACTGAGGTTGGATACTGGCGATGAAGACAGCAGCAGCCCGAGCATCATCATCGTACCACTAAGTGTAGGCGGTCAGGCGATCCTTGTAGGAATCCAGAGCCTCTTGGTCAGCAAGGCCAACGGCCTCAATCGCAGCCTTGTCAGCTGTTGGGGGCAGCGCAACAGGCGTAGGCTCCGTCGGAGGAATAGGGCAAGGCGGGCAGGTGACATCGCCAGAGAGAACTCCCCAGAGACGAAGATCACGCATGTGGATGCGCATGTGAGACACGAAATCGGTGTAATTAACACCATCGAAGATCACCGGGCAGCGAGGGAGGGAAACAGTACCCATTGGTAGACGGCGCGGCGACCAAAACAACGAAGTCTAACAGGCGGCGCTGGACGGCGCGGCGGTTAGAGCGACATTTTTTTCCTTACGGGCCAGTGTTGGGCCGGCTCACTATAAACCGAAGAGAGCCACGGCGGCAGTGACGGGAGCGGCGGACGGCAACGGCAGCCGGGGTTGGCTCCTACGGCACGCACAACGACGGGTTGCGGACGGCAACCGGTCGGGCGGAGCGACCCGCGACACGCACGGCGGCGACGCGGCGGGTGGAGCGCCCGGGGCGGCGCACGGGCGCGGCGCGGCGGTGGAGCGGCTTCGGCGGCCGGACGGCGGCGACGGTGGAGTCCTCGAGAGAGCGGCGGCAGCCAACTCAAGACGAGGTGGAGGCGGCGGATCCGACGGAGATGACGAGCGGCGGCGACGGCGGGTGGAGCGGCCTTAGCGCGCGCGCGCACGGGCAGCGACGCGGCGGGACGAGCGGCGTCGGCCGACTCAAGCCGAGACGGAGGCGGCTCCTCCGTTCGGGAGACGTCAAGATGACGTCAAGGCGACGACGTCCAGACCCGACGACGTCGGCGGCGGCGGCGGCGACAAGCGGAGTGACGGCAAACCCTAGGTTCACTCTGATACCATGTTATGAATAGAGCTTGTATTCAATATGGGACCAATGGGCCAGTATATATGCACAAGTACATGTGGTGAATATGCAAAGAACCCCTTATAACAATGGGGAATAACACACTATACATATATATATCTCTAACAGGTAGGATGCCTGCGACTGCCTACCTGGTTTAGATGATGTCGAAGATCATCGGGGCCAAGTGATTGCTCCTCTCGACGAGTGGAAGGAGAGGCCTCTTGAAATAGCCTTCTCCCCTCATTACTCCTTGGTCGGAATCGTTGAGGAGGTCTTGGTATCGATTGGTTTCCAACACGACCATGTTGCCCTCTGCTGAGGGAGGAACGTTGGGATGAAGTCATGGTCTGACTTTGCGAATGCCTTCGTTCCCGGTACATTTCCGTACACTGTATGGTCTACCGGAGAATGTCTGATACCTGACCTACAAGTTGGAGAAAACCTGGCGTCTCTGCTAAAGTAGGGTCAGAATTATTTAGAATATTTTGAACATGCTGCAGATTTTGTATAGTTACCGAAGGTCTTGGAAGATTTGCTCTAGCCGCAAGTGTCTGATGACCTGAGCTTTCCCCCAACTTCCTGGTTGGTCCTGCCTGGTTCCTCACGCGGGACGGGGCAGAACCAGGCGAATTAACTGATGGACGTCCATCAGTTCTGTTACCTCCAGTATTTGGTGCTTGATGGCCCGTACCATCTCCATCAACAGGTGGTGGCGAGGTAACGTGTGTAGGACCGTACACGGTATTTTGATCCGTACCTTCGATCGCATTGACCTCGTGCCTCCAGCAGTGATCTTCCGACGAGCTTCCATCATAACTGACGGAGAGCCTTTCAATGCTTCTGCAAGCAGTTTCCACGATGAAGAGCGGTCAGTGATTAGCACCTCCTGAGGTTTTTGTAGTGGACTCAGTCTGATCCGGCGGATTGCCGATCATATACTGAGCCTTATCATTCTCACTTGGCCTACGACCAGTGGAAGCTTCATCGACACTGTTACTAGATGTCGGTTGGCTCCTGGAATTCTAGAAGCCGTTGGTGAGTACCTGTCATCCATGATCGCATTGAGAGTACATGGATCCTCGAGATGCGGTGCTGAGCTTTCTTCACCTTTTTCGCCGGTCGGAAGGACTGGGCTTGTAGAGGTTTTTGGGCATTCTGAACTGGTCGGAAACACTTCATCTGAAACCGCCACTGGTCGTAGCGGTGTCTATGATTGACGAACCAGCGGAGGAGGAGGATGATGATATCTCGTTTTCTTGCATGGCGTGGATGCATGTGTCCATGTCGAGATTGTAGTAGTCCGCCAGGTCGAACCAGTTCTCCTTACCCCAACTCTTTGACATAACCGCATGAGCAATTATGAGGGAGGAATGGACGAGAAATTGATGAGCAAAGAATTTCTTTAGGAAATCTACGCCTTTCTCTCTACGGACGGTGCCGGCTGTCGACAATCGAGTCGACGATCTTACGAAAATAAAAAGAGGAAAATGGCACGGGATTTCCTGGAAGTGAATGGGACTGCTCTTTATTGATATGAACTGACTATTACAGGGGGTGCCTGCGACCAGGCGGAGAACTAATCCTTAATACACCGAGCGTAATGCTTGCTATTCTAATGGATCAGACTTGAAACATAAGTTTGATTCTGATTGCTATGCTTCAATCTGATCCCGCTTGATCCTTCCTCGTTCCGTCCGTGCTCCATCTTCAAATAACCCTTGAAGAAGTGGCAGTTACTCTTGGAGAAGACGTTTGTCGTGAAGCGTCGCGATTGGTCGGAGCGAGACGATGGTTGATAAAGTATCAACTGCTTTGCGGTTAAGTGTCTGTGAGATACTCAACCATACGACGGTTGTTTGTCAGTGACTTAGGATTATGTAACATCGCGTGGTATGGAATATATGACATGTGTTCCATTCATCACACGGTAATAAATATACCTATAGTTAAATCCAGATGCCAGTTCATAGCTGCTACGAGCAACTACTTTGTCGGAGGCTAGGTTCAGGACATTGTCTGACCAAGTTATCCCTCATGTAACCTCTGGAATCCTTACGACCAATGAGGTCATTAGCCTTAGGGGTTACGACCATGAAGACGTATGGTATTTTATTATGTATTAAAGAAATATATAGAGATTTTAATCCTCGTTAGGGCTAAAATGGCATTTTGACTTTCTGGCTAGCAAATCTAGCTCTCTTTTTGTGTTAAATGCAAAAATAACATTTAGTCCGTGCATCAGAGAACCAGAGCCGTCCTGTGGGCGACATGTCGGCGAGTCCAACCCCAAGGGCACGGACAAGGCGAGTATGCCCACAGGGGCGTGGTGTTGCCGACTAGTCGATTAAAAAGTGTTAAATAGTATTTTTTTACACTACTTGAATGTTATTTGGCACTATTTCAAAATATTTAACACTTTAAAAACATTTTTCTTCTTGTTTTTTTACCTCGCACTTGGTACTTCAAATGTATTATCACATGTACTATAAAAAAATTCACAACTTTTTTCACATGAAATCACAACGCGGAGCACAACACACGCAACTTCAAATTTAGGTGTCAATCGTCGCCACCGTCACCCTTCGCTGCCCTTGGTGGCTCGGTGAGTCGATGGATGGTGGTGGCCTGATGCCCTTGCTACTAGGGTTAGGTTGTCGCCTACTTGCTCGCGTCGCCGTCGCCGTCATAGTCTCGCTCTCGCACATTCGCACACGAGTCGAAGGGTATAGTTACGGTATTATATGATCTTCACGCTAAGCATTTCCCACAGTTGATTCATACACAAGCTTATCTAGATTGTGGTATAATACAATATTAAAAAATGTCATCCACATTAAACAACAAATTAACAAAGAATGTACCAAATTCAACACTAAGCATGTTAGATTTTCTATGCCTTACGCCTGATTTTTAAATTAACAAAGAATGTACCAAATTCAACACACGCTTTCCTTTTATACCTGATTTTCTATGTATTATCACATATACCAAATCTAACACCAAGCATGGGAAGGGGTGCCCACACTCCTACACCAGGCATGGGTACACATGCACCCCTGGTGTCGTGGCTGGTGATGGTGTACTACTGCCTGTCGCCGCCGCCTCGTCAAATAGTATTTCACATGCACTGTCCATTGACTCACCGAGCCACCGAGGGCAGCGAAGGGTGGCGATGGCGATGATTGACACCCAAGTTTGAAGCTACGTGTGTTGTGCTGCGCCGTTATTTCGTGTGAAAAAAATTATGAATTTTTTTGTGGTACATGTGATAATACATTTGAAGCTGCGAGTGTGAGGAAAAAAATTCAAAGAATTTTTTTTTAAGTGTTAATAGTAGTTCTAATAGTGTAAAACACCATTTGACATTTTTTTTATCGGCCGACTGGTACCATCTTGTTCTCTAGGGCCGAGCCGCCTGTCTGTGCCTCGGGGCGGACTTGCCGGCGTGGCATGCATGCATGCATCTATAATCTTTGCCACGTAAAATCTTTAATGATGTGGATGAGAGAGAATAAGGAGAGAGAATAAATGTGTCTGGCATGCAACAGACAGTCTATAAGAGTATTTACAATGGTATAGACGATTGCGGTCTGTAATACTCTCCATGTCATCTATAGACAAAATTAATGACAAATCATACAATGGGTTATCTTTTAAGTTATGTATACATGACCCCACAAACTGTACAGATAACATGGATACAACAACGAAACAACCGTCTATAAGGGTTTTATAGACTGTTTATTGCATGCCAGACAGTTTTATTCTATCTCCTTGTTCTCTCTCATCCACATCATCAAAAATCTTACGTGGCAAAGATTATAAATTGCTGATATCACCCTATTGTACATGCCCTAAGGCCCTTATAGACAGCCGTTTCATTGTTGTGTCCATGTTGTCTGTACAGTTTGTGGGGTTATATATACATAACGTAAAGACAATCCATTGTATGAGTTGTCTTTAATTTTATCTATAGATGATATGGAGAATATTACAGACATCAATCGTCTGTACCATTGTACATGCTCTGACCAAACCACCGTAGATCGTGTGGCAACTGTTTCTTCCCACTCCCACACACCTAATTTGCCGCCTTTTCCCACTTTCTCCGCTCCGCGCCGAGAGGAGACGAGAGAATTCAGAGCTCGCCCGCCCGGGCCGCGCACACAACCGCGACGTTTCCCAATCCCTCACTCCACCACCTACTGTGCAACCCTTTTCCTTCCCCTAGCCAGATTGGGATCCTCTCCGTGGAAACTATCAATACAGAGACCCACCGTGGCAAGGTGTTAGAAGTAATCTCCATCGTCCGACCGAAAATCAAAGAGTCAGAGCAATTGCTATAATGTTTTACTATAGGACGCATGTTTCGCTATTGCTACAATTTTTTGGTTGCAATGCACTATAGGGTACTGCCCACCTCGTCTATATCTACTCCTTAAAAATCAGAGTCGGTGGTTGTCCGTCCTCCTCACCCTCCCACCCCTATCCCTCTTTACTAACACATGGGTCACGTTATCAACAAACTATCTTCTCGCATCGTGCGCTCCCTATTCCTCTTCTCCCGACATTTCCTGCGACGTCGCCTGCGCTTCCTCCTTGCTGCCTTCGCCTCCATCCTGCTCTTCTGCTATGCTCCGCACTCCTCCGTCCTGTCGTTGCTTCCATCGGCCGGATCTGGATGGGTCTCACTTCCTCATCTTCGCTCTCGCTTTTCTGCTCTGCTCCGCGCGGCTTAACGAATTGATATATATCATATCTACTTAATTGATAAATAATTACATTTATAAGATATTTTGTAACAACGCACGAGCACTTGATCAGTAAAACATTGTTCTGCAGTAGCCCTTACAGTAATCCGGACCCACCTGTGGCCGGTGTCCTATAACTGGAGCACCAAACTGACCGAGAAGCCAATCAGTAGCTAGCTAGCCACTCGGGAAGCGACCAAACCAAGGTTTGGTTCCAAGTTGCAGGGAAGCAAACATGGCTACTGCCACCACTTGTGCTGCTGCTTTTGCCATGTCCCTGCTTCCGATCACCCAGCTCAAGCAGCAGCGGCGGCACGCAGCAGGCTCGGTGGTCGTGTTCGGGCGGTGGCCCAAGGACGCGCGGCGGCGGCGGCGATACGTCGTGCCGGTAAATTAACCATCCATTCTTGTCCATCTCCTCTACGATTTGTTTGGTGAGCTCACGAATTGGTAGGGGTGAATGCTCTGTTTCTTGTAAAGACGGCGAGGCTATTCGAGCAGGCGATCTTCGAGGCGTCGAAGCTGAAGGTGCTGTTCCTGGGGGTGGACGAGGAGCAGCACCCGGGGAAGCTGCCGCGGGCGTACACGCTGACGCATAGCGACGTGACGGCGAGGCTGACGCTGGTCGTGTCCCACACCATCAACCTCGCGCAGATGCAGGGGTGGTACAACAAGCTGCAGCGCGACGAGGTGGTGGCCGAGTGGAAGAAGGTGCAGGGCAGGATGTCGCTGCACGTCCACTGCCACATCTCCGGTGGCCACTTCCTCCTCGACCTCGTCGCCGGCCTCCGCTACTACATCTTCCGCAAGGAGCTCCCCGTGGTACGTGTGTACGAACAGATCACATACACATATGACGAGTTTTGTTAATTCGGCCTGTGCTACCAACTTATTTTCAAAATTAGCTCTTTTGTTATGAAAATTTCAAAAATGGTCTCCTCGGAGCGCGGAATAACAGGAGTGTGCCACGACTCTTCCTGCATTTGGGGGCGCGAAAAGCCGGTGGACAGCATGGCAGGTCAGAGGGTGCAGGAAGCAGCGGAGTGATGCGGAAGGTGGTGGGCCCGGCTTGATTCCACGCCATCGAAGCGCGGTAGGTCTATCAGCTGTCTTCCGCGGCATCGGACCGCGGTACACAGCGAAGCCTCGGAAACATGGAGATACATTGATTGACGTGTTGACGTGGAGATACAGACTAAACGCATAAACTTCAACACGGAGATACATTAATTGACCAAACTCATTGATTGATGTGTTGACGTGGAGATAAAAACTAAATGCATAAACTTCAACGTGGAGATACATTGAACGACCAAACTCCCGTTCTTCACGTGGAACTCCAGGTTTTCTATAGTCACTGGATATTGATGTAATCAAGCCTTACTAGCATGTACTCCAGTCATTTTTTTTATGAGCCGATGCGTATGCCATCCTATACTAACCTCTGCTTCCGGCCGGCCAGGTTCTGAAGGCGTTCGTGCACGGCGATGGCAACCTGTTCAGCCGGCACCCGGAGCTGGAGGAGGCCACGGTGTGGGTCTACTTCCACTCCAACCTCCTCCGCTTCAACCGCATCGAGTGCTGGGGCCCTCTCGGTGCCGCCGCCGCCGTGGCCACGTCCGCGGAGGGGCAGATGCCCACGGGCGAGTGGCCGCGGCGGTGCCCCGGCCAGTGCGACTGCTGCTTCCCGCCATACAGCCTCATCCCCTGGACACACGAGCACGACATGTCGACCGCCGACGCCCCCGCCAACGGCTAGGAGCAGCAGTGACGCCGCTACATGGTTCGTAGATTAGCGAACTGTTTTAGTCGCGAAGGTATATATGCAATGCACGCATGCACCAGTGCCGGTTAAGAAACTGGGTCTAGGTCTGTAGACCTGGTTCAAGGTGGTCTTCTCATTCCAAACCCTAACAGAGTCTTAGCCTATAAATAGGGAGTACTAATCATTGTAAAGGCTGGTCGATTGATGAAAGAAATAAAGAGAAGCAAGAAGTCCCCCTATATCTCTGTGTTTAATCTATTATTCTTTAATCGAATAATAGAACACTATTAATAATAGTTCCTCAACGGTGCCAAAGACCGTGCATGGCTGCGTTATTCTTTAATCGGTAGCTTAGCTCAGCTCAGCAATAGCGCACACATGCTTAGCTAAGGCGATTGGTGTGGTGATCTGGTAAATAGAACACTAGATGGCAAGCAAATATGGCCCCAACAAAGATCAAGGCGGATCAAAAAAAAAGTCATTGGGTCACTATAGGCGCATTGGAGTTATTATGGGCATGAGTTAGTAATAATACTTTGTAATATCATTATGAATATTAATTTCTTTATGGGTTAAGTTAAATGGTATGAATATTAATTTCTTCATGGGTTAGTTAAATGGTATGAAGGCGTTCGTGCACGGCGACGGCAACCTGTTCAGCCGGCACCCGGAGCTGGAGGAGGCCACGGTGTGGGTCTACTTCCACTCTAACCTCCCCCGCTTCAACCGCGTCGAGTGCTGGGGCCCTCTCCGCGCCGCCGCCGCCGCCGTGGCCACGTCCGCGGAGGGGCAGATGCCCGCGGGCGAGTGGCCGCGGCGGTGCCCCGGCCAGTGCGACTGCTGCTTCCCGCCATACAGCCTCGTCCCCTGGCCACACGAGCACGACATGTCCACCGCCGACGCCCCCGCGGCCGGCCAGGCGCAGCAGTGACGCCGCTACATGGTTCGTGGATTAGCGAATTGTTTTAGTCGCAAAGGTATATATGCAATGCACGCGTGCACTGGTGCCAAAGACCATGCATGGCTGCGTTATTGTTTAATCGGTAGCTTAGCTCAGCTCAGCTACAGCGCACACATGCTTAGCTGAGGCGATTGGTGTGGTGATCTGGTAAATAGAACACTAGATGGCAAGCAAATATGGCCCCTACAAAGATCAGGGCGGATCAAAAAAAAAAAGAGAAGTCATTGGGTCACATAGGCACATTGGAGTTATTATGGGCATGAGTTAGTAATAATACTTTGTAATATCATTATGAATATTAATTTCTTCATGGGTTAAGTTAAATGGTATCGGGTCGCTCGACCCCAACTCTTGTATGCTGGATCCGCACCAGATAAGATCGATGTAGATGCTCCTGCAAGATGGCAATATTAAGGCATACGCATTTCATTTGTACAATTCACACTCGAACCGGACTGGATTTTGCGTAGTGAAATAAAACATGTAAAGTGGAATGGTTAATTATGCGATTAAACTCATTCGATCGGTGTGGCGAAATCAAGTCGCGATCAGAAGATGTCAAGATGGCTCGGGAGTCTGGAGACGGGTGAAGTCGTTGCGAGTTTGCTAATTGTGTGCTCTGAAAATGTGTTATCGGTAGCTTTCAGGCCTGCGTACCAGGTTAATGAAACTGCCTCTGGAACTTTCTCTCCAATTGATCGATTCCTGGGATGATGGATCGTTCAATGCGAAAGATAATTTGTCTGCAGCGATGCTTTTGTCAGATCCCGAAGAATCCCCGAAGAATTGGACAGAAAATTTTCGAAACGATCGCTCGATCCGGGACCTGAATAAGATAAACTAGGCTTGGCAAGAACCGGATGTGGGGAATAATATCTTTCGTTCATCGGCAATACCATTTTCCCATTGGTTTGGGCTTATATACTGCCCTTAAGTGTTGCTTACGGCTAACAATATTTTAGCGAGGTAAATAACGACAAAACATGCTTACAAGCGTTAGATGCCTAACAGTAATTACAAGAAGGGTTCCCAGCCGTCAGATACTTCGATTCGGTAAGAGCCCCGATACGCTGTTGGATCTTCATTAAGCAACCTTCCTTTGCTCCGATTTCCTTCGCGCCCAGAGAATACGTTGCCGACTTCACTTAACGCTCCCACGCCTACTCAATTTCCCTCACGTCATTTTTGCCGAACCCAGCATTCCTTCCCCCTTAGCTGAAACCTTGTCCTCAAGGTTGAAAGTATGGAAATGTCGCATGGATAAAAGTTGCATCCTCCCATGTAGAATTCTCCAGAGGCAAGCTCTGCCATTGGATTAACCACTGCACCACAGGAAGATTGTTTCTGGGAATCACCCTCCTCTGTATGATAGCAACTGGTTCAGCTTACCCACCTTTGTATGATAGCAACCAGTTCAGTTTTTATTCTGCCTTCATCATCAACCAAAGGCAAGTTGGGAAATGAAACAATCTTCAACTGACTCACATGAAACATAGGGTGTATTGCTGCTCCTTCTGATAATAACAACCTGTAAGCTGCTTTTCCAATCTTTTCCATGACTCTATAAGGTCCATAGTATTTTGTAGTTAATTTCATAGATTGTCTTACACCCAATGCTGCCTGCCGGTAGGGCTGCATCTTCAAGTACACCATGTCCCCCACCTGGAACTCTCTCTCGATTCTTTTTAAATTAGCAAAGTGATTGATTCTGCCTTGGGCTACACACAAATTTTCCTTGAGCCTTCTGAGCATAGTTCCCCTTTCTAACAGTTCTCCCTGCACTCGAGGTGTTACAAATCCAGGAATAGCCATTTCATTGATTTGAGGAGGTGGAAACCCATACAAAGCTTGGAAGAGGGTAGTTTTGAGTGAGGTATGATAAGAAGAGTTATACCACCATTCTGCAAATGCCAGCCACTCCATCCAATGCCTCCATCCAATGCTTAGGTTCCTGGCTAGTCATACATCTCAAGTAAATCTCTAGGCATTTGTTAACTCTTTCGGTTTGTCCATCAGTTTGGGGGTGATATGCGGTGCTGAGCCTCACTTGGACTTGCACTAATATGAATAACTCCTGCCATAGCTTGCTGGTAAATACCCTATCTGATGCGGATCAACCTCGAGATGAGATTGAATCCTTGGGTTGCCCGATCTTTCACGGTGGAAATTCCGAACAAATATGTGGAGCATGAATAACAAGATGCAATTCGCACTAGGATAGATAATTCTCACACCCGCGCACACCACAGTACACGAACAAGAGCAGAGATCAAACAAGATCAGCACACAAATTCAATCAACAAGATTAAACCTGAGTAGCAATCAGATATATCCTAGACGAAAAACTCTCAAAAACTCGCACACGTGCCATAATAGGGATAGACCCTCTTGGCGACACGCCAAAATTACTCAACTCCAAAATCTAAACTCCCTTTACTATGGGCTATGCCCTAGCCTTATATTAGCACCTAAGGGTGCGGCTAAACACATACACACGATCTAAGGCTGAAACCTACACACGCACAACACAAGGCTGATTCTATCTCTAACTTGTGCTCATATGGCACGTTATATCTTGGACTCTTTAAACGGAAACAATTTTAAAGATAGAAACTAAATCACGAATTGATTCCGATCCAAACTGAACCAACATAGAAACCATGGGCTGGGTCTTCCTTATAGAGCACGGCTTTCCCTCTTGGTTTCCTTCCTGGCTCAGCCTTCATACTCCTCTTTCTTGCTTTCCATGTTAGATTTGGATCACCTGATCGTAGATTGATGAGGGCATTCCTACTACTACTACATCTTCTACTCCAAGTGTGCATGAGGATATTTATGATACACCAACAGGTCCAATGACCAGAGCAAAAGCTAAACTTCTAAATCAACAGGTGAATTTGTTTCTTAATAAACTTCCTTGTATTAATGAGAACAGTATACTACCTCATACAAGTTCTTTGTGTATTCTCAGATTTGAACACACTGAAGATTTTGAAACCATGAAGACGGTGAGAGCGGCCAGTACCAAAGCCATGGAACCACTCTTTGGAAAGGAGAAGCCCATGCAATTACCAAGTCTAAGCCCATGTGCATGAAAGGAAATTCCGCGGCGTGAGAAACTAACCAAAAGATGCTAAGCTTCGGTCCATATGGTTCGGCAGCCAACATAGCCTTGTTCGGTCAAGCCAAGTGCTTCGGTCCAGCCATGTGGGTCATGTGCTTTGGCAGCCAACAAGTCACAGTCAACATGCAAGCTTTGAATCAAGCATTGTTTGGCTTTGTACTTTTATTTATCCTTTGAGTCCGAACAAACATGGATTAGAAATCCAAATAAGACTCAAGGTCCGCAGCCCATGCATGCGCGCTGTAACAGCAGTAGGGAGGTTGTGACGCTTTAAGTAGCCGCCGCCGCCGTCGCATGAAGGAGGACGAGATTATTATGATTAAACAAAAATATATTATTGTTTCTTCTTGATGGCTGATTGCATCAACGGGGAAAATTGAGAGTTCTTGCTAATTAAGATCGTTCAACCTTTCCGCTGGGAATTGGGAGCGCGATAGGGCTTCGCTTGGTGGTCGTGAAGTTCGGCGTGTGTGTTCTTGCGAATTAAAGAGTGCTTGTTCTTGTATTGGCAACGGAGGATCACTACGATTCGAGGGGCTACACGTGAGTATCTTGATCCTACGTCGAGAAGATCGGACAACCCCGTATCATCTTGGTATCAGAGCGCGGTTGACTCGGTAGGATTACTTATCCCTAGATTAGATTGTTTTTACTTGCTGTTCTTAATACCTAGAGTCCATAAACCGAAAATTGCAACAAAAAAATTCCAAGCCCTAGTTTTTGCATTTGTTATTTCCTGTGAGTTTAGTTAGATTTTGATCCATTAGAATTTTTGTTTAGTGCTGATCGTAGTGTTCCTTTTTATTTGCGTTGCTTAATCTTTGTGTCCAGTCAAAAAAAAATGTGGCTATGAAGTAAAAAAAAAGAAAGAAAAGAAAAGAAAAAGATATTGGCCGAAGCTTGGGAAAAGGATAACCTTCGTTTATAATTTCAGATTGTGTACTTAATGTCGTTGAGCAATCTTGTGCCTTTATATTTCATATTTTTGCAATTGGCTAGCGTCTCTCCTAGTACTTGGTGCAAAACGAGCTAGTTTTCATCTTAATTTCAGATTGCATCACACTAGCTCATTCATTTGTTTGCATTGAGTCACATTTATCCTTGCGTGTGCGTCATACACTTCGCTTAAATCCTTTGGATCAGCACTTAGGCAAAATATTCTAGCTTGGATTATTACTTAGTTTTACAACATCAAGAATTTCATATTGCTAGGATATACACCTCCATACCAAGCTCCACTAAATAACCGTTGTTCTGCTATTGTGAGCACTCTTTAATTCGCCTGATCATCACTTTGCTATTGTAGCTTCCACCAAGTGTAAGTTTCTTTTGGCCTTAATTCACTTCGGAAGGGTAAGAACTTTACTTGGGAGAGAAAAGAGAGATTGAGTGATTTTGACTAATCATCCATATACACTCTTGCTGTTTGTGTTTTCTTTTGCACAATCTAACCATGTCAGGTGGAGAAGATAATTATGGTGAGGAGCATGCCGTTGATCTCAATGCCCGGTGACTCTTCCAACATCGGGCATTGAGGAGTACATTACAACAAGAATTTGTAGCTGGCACCACTGCACTGGGGGAAGAGCTCAAGGCGGATATGCAGGATCTCCGCATTGACCTCAATCAACAAATGAATGTGTTGCGTACGGGCATCGTGAATGATGTCATGCGAGCACTTCGTCAGTAGCAAGAAGAAGATAGTGTGCATCTACCGGCTCGCATACCTCCACGAGAGGAGGAGGTCGCTGCACGAGTCGCCCAGGATGCTCAACAACGCCGAGACCGTGTGGTGACACAAGCCATACGACCACCTCCACCTGGGAGAGGAGGTGGGGGAGGCGCCCAAGGACCCGGAAGGGGCCGTGGGCATGGTGGCCGAGGTGGGGAACCACCTCACTTCGACGATGATGACTTGTACCACTACGATGATGGATACCACCGCCGACACCGCCACGGCAATGAACGGCCTCATGAAGAGAAATTTGGTAAGCTTAAATTTACTATGCCAACATTTTCAGGAACACATGATCCCGAAGATTACCTCACTTGGGAGCTCAAGGTGGACAAGGTGTTCCGTATGCACAATTACTCTGAAGAAAAGAAAATACACATGGCTGCACTTGAATTTGACAAGTATGCGCTCATATGGTGGGAACAAGTTCAAAATCAAATGACAGAGTACAACGAACCTCCCATCACTACATGGGAAGAGATGAATTATCACATGAGAGCGAGGTTTGTTCCTAAACATTACAAACGTGATTTATTTGATAAATTGCAGCAAATGAAGCAAGGCACTCTCACGGTGGAAGAGTATTATAAAGAGATGGAGATGGCCATGATTCGAGCTAATATATTTGAGCAAGAAGAACAAACAATGGCTCGCTTCCTTGCTGGTTTGCACCCTCCCATCAAGCGCATCACTGAGTTTCAGCCCTACAACAACATGGTTGAGTTGGTGCATCAAGCAACCAAGGCTGAAAGGCAAGTGCAACAAGACATGAGAGCAACAAGAACATCATCATATACACCCCGTTCAGTACCTACAGGAGGTAAACCTACATCCCGTTTCAATTCTTTTAAAACTAATCAATCTAGTGGAAGTTTTGCTCCTAGTACCAGTGCTGCACCAGGCGGGAAAAATGCAACAACACCCATTGCCAAGAAAGGTCCAACACCTTCTAGCTCGTCTTCAGTAGGTTCTACAGCAAGAAGTAGTGCCATCCAATGCTTCAAATGCCTTGGACGAGGTCATATACAAAAAGATTGTCCAAATAACAAGGTTATGTTGCTATTGGAGACTGGAGAGTATGACTCTACTTGCGAGGAGGAAGGTGAGGCCCTTGCTGATTTTGGAAGATTTGGAAATGTACATGAGGAAGGACACGAGAGGGAGGCGCATGAGGATGGTTTTTGTGACCCCGAGGCTGGCCCTATCCTTGTGTGTACACCGACGGTGTTGAGTGTGCAAGCAAAACCTACTCATGAGCAACGCTGCAATCTGTTTCAAACAAGAGCTCAGGTGAGTCAAGATGGTAAGTGTTGCAAAGTTATTATTGATGGTGGAAGTTGTCACAATTTAGCTAGTAAAGAACTTTGCACTAAACTTGGGTTGAAATACAAGAAACATCCACATCCATATCAAATTCAATGGTTGAATCATGATGGTTCTATGAAGGTTGGATACACTGTTGATGTTAGTTTTCAGATTGGGAATTATCGAGATACTGTGGAGTGTGATGTTGTTTCCATGGATGTATGTCAATTACTTTTAGGAAGACCATGGCAATATGATAGATCTGTGATTCATGATGGTAGAACAAATCAATATAAGTTCACATGGAATAACAAAGAAATAACATTGCGACCTTTAACTCCTTCTCAAATTGTGATTGATAACATGCAAAAGATTGAGATGAAAGTAGAGAATGAGAGAGGGAAGGAGCAAAAGAGTGTAATTCCACAAAAGGTGAGTGAGAGCCACAAGCTACAACTGAATGGAAACAAAAAGAATGAGGGAGAGAAAAAGTTAGTCATGATAGCCACTAAATCTGATTTGAGAGAGATGAGAGATGATCCCACTTTGATGCACTTTGTATTGATATACAAAGATGTTTTGCTTTCTACTAATGACTTAACCTCTCTTCCTAGCGTGGTTTCTCAAGTTTTGCAGGCTTATGAGGATGTCTTTCCGGAGGAGGTACCCGCTGGCCT
The DNA here is from genome assembly GCA_036346255.1 of Ampelocalamus luodianensis. Lineage (NCBI taxonomy): Eukaryota > Viridiplantae > Streptophyta > Magnoliopsida > Poales > Poaceae > Ampelocalamus > Ampelocalamus luodianensis. The sequence continues at coordinate 95,332,268 of CM070634.1, read as the reverse complement.
ACCGCCTATTCGAGGCATTGAACATCAAATTGACTTGGTACCGGGAGCTCCACTTCCCAACCGACCGCCGTACCGTACAAACCCAGAGGAGACAAAAGAAATTCAGCGACAAGTGCAAACGCTCATGGATAAAGGGTATGTACGCGAAAGTCTTAGTCCTTGTGCCGTCCCTGTCATTCTTGTTCCTAAGAAAGATGGTACATGGAGAATGTGTGTAGACTGTAGAGCTATCAACAATATTACCATTCGTTATCGTCATCCTATTCCTAGGTTAGATGATATGCTTGATGAATTGAGTGGCTCTACTATCTTTTCTAAGATTGATTTGCGTAGTGGATATCATCAAATACGAATGAAACATGGTGATGAATGGAAAACTGCTTTTAAAACAAAATTTGGCTTGTATGAATGGTTAGTGATGCCTTTTGGTTTATCTAATGCTCCTAGTACATTCATGCGTTTAATGAACCATGTTTTGAGACACTTCATTGGAAAATTTGTGGTAGTCTATTTTGATGACATTTTGATATATAGCCGCTCATTGGAAGAACATGTTGAACACGTTAGACAAGTGCTAGAAGTGCTTAGGACTGAACAGTTGTATGCTAATCTTAAGAAGTGTACTTTTTGCACAAACAAAGTGGTGTTCTTAGGCTATGTTGTTTCCGCTCATGGAATTGAAGTAGATGACTCTAAAGTTGAAGCTATTCGAAATTGGCCTACTCCTGTCAATGTTAGTCAAATTCGTAGCTTTCATGGACTTACTGGTTTTTACCGACGTTTTGTGAAAGATTTCAGCACCATTGCTGCTCCATTAAATGAATTAACTAAAAAAGGCGTTGCTTTTGAATGGGGAGGAACACAAGATAAATAATTTGTTGAATTAAAGAAATGTTTGACTGAAGCACCATTGCTCGTTTTACCTTATTTCACTAAAACTTTTGAGATTGAATGTGATGCTAGTGGAATAGGTATTGGTGGTGTTTTGATGCAAGACAGAAAACCTGTTGCATACTTTAGTGAGAAACTTAGCGGTGCACAATTGAATTATCCTGTTTATGACAAAGAATTATATGCTCTTGTGCGTGCTTTAGAGACTTGGCAACATTATCTTTGGCCTAAAGAATTCATTATTCATTCTGATCACGAAGCTTTGAAATACTTGAAAGGTCAAGCTAAACTGAATCGTCGACATGCTAAGTGGGTTGAATTCATTGAGACTTTTCCATACATTGTTAAATACAAGAAAGGCAAAGAGAATGTGGTAGCTGATGCATTGTCTAGAAAGAATGTGCTTTTAAATCATTTGGAAGTTAAGGTTCCCGGATTAGAGAGTTTGAAAGAATTATATGCTTCTGATCATGAATTTTCAACACCATATTCTAAATGCAAAGATGGGAAAGGATGGGACAAGTATCATATCCATGATGGTTTTCTATTTCGAACTAACAAGCTATGTGTTCCAGATTCTTCTGTGCGTTTGCTATTGTTGCAGGAATCTCATGCAGGGGGGCTTATGGGACATTTTGGTAGAGAGAAGACCTTCATGATGTTGGTCGATCACTTTTATTGGCCAAAGATGAGGCGTGATGTTGAGAGGTTTGTTCAGCGTTGTGTTACATGCCATAAAGCTAAGTCTAAACTCAATCCACATGGTTTGTATACTCCACTTCCAGTTCCTAGTGCTCCTTGGGAAGATATTCGCATGAACTTCGTTTTGGGACTGCCTAGGACTAAGAGGGGGAGGGATTCTGTTTTTGTAGTTGTGGATAGGTTTTCTAAGATGGCACACTTTATTCCTTGTCATAAGAGCGACGATGCGTCGCATGTAACTGACTTGTTTTTCAGGGAAATTGTGAGATTGCATGGCGTGCCTCGACCATTGTTTCAGACCGTGATGTAAAGTTTATGAGCTATTTTTGGAAGACTTTGTGGGCCAAGCTTGGGACAAAGTTGCTCTTTTCAACAACTTGTTACCCACAAACTGATGGACAAACGGAGGTGGTGAACCGTACACTCTCCATGTTGTTGTGGACAATGATTAAAAAGAACCTAAAAGAGTGGGAGGACTGTCTGCCGCATGTGGAATTTGCGTATAATCGGGCAGTGCATTCTACTACTCAATTGTGTCCATTTGAGGTGGTGTATGGCTTCAAACCGATCACGCCACTTGATTTGCTACCACTTCCATTACAAGAACGTGCTAATATGGAGGCCTCTAAGCGTGCTGATTTTATAAAAAAAAAAACTTCATGAAAAGACTAAAGAGGTAATTGAGGCGAAGGTACGTTCTTATGCTTCCAAAGCTAACAAAACTAGAAATAAAATGGTATTCGAACCAGGTGATTTAGTCTGGAATCATCTCCGCAAAGAACGCTTTCCAGAACGGCGTAAATCAAAATTGATGCCCCGTGGTGATGGTCCTTTTCGAGTGCTTGCTAAGATCAACGATAATGCTTACAAGATTGAGCTTCCAGGAGACGATTATGGCGTAAGTACTACTTTTAATGTTGTTGATTTATCACCATTTTTTGGACAAGACGATACAGAGTCGAGGACGACTCCTTTTCAAGAGGGGGAGGATGATAAGGGCATTCCTACTACTACTACATCTTCTACTCCAAGTGTGCATGAGGATATTTATGATACACCAACAGGTCCAATGACCAGAGCAAAAGCTAAACTTCTAAATCAACAGGTGAATTTGTTTCTTAATAAACTTCCTTGTATTAATGAGAACAGTATACTACCTCATACAAGTTCTTTGTGTATTCTCAGATTTGAACACACTGAAGATTTTGAAACCATGAAGACGGTGAGAGCGGCCAGTACCAAAGCCATGGAACCACTCTTTGGAAAGGAGAAGCCCATGCAATTACCAAGTCTAAGCCCATGTGCATGAAAGGAAAGTCCGCGGCGTGAGAAACTAACCAAAAGATGCTAAGCTTCGGTCCATATGGTTCGGCAGCCAACATAGCCTTGTTCGGTCAAGCCAAGTGCTTCGGTCCAGCCATGTGGGTCATGTGCTTTGGCAGCCAACAAGTCACAGTCAACATGCAAGCTTTGAATCAAGCATTGTTTGGCTTTGTACTTTTATTTATCCTTTGAGTCCGAACAAACATGGATTAGAAATCCAAATAAGACTCAAGGTCTGCCAGGCCCATGCATGCACGCCTGTGTAACAGCGTAGGGAGGTTGTGACGCTTTAAGTAGCCGCCGCCGCCGTCGCATGAAGGAGGACGAGATTATTATGATTAAACAAAAATATATTATTGTTTCTTCTTGATGGCTGATTGCATCAACGGGGAAAGTTGAGAGTTCTTGCTAATTAAGATCGTTCAACCTTTCCGCTGGGAATTGGGAGCGCGATAGGTCTTCGCTTGGTGGTCGTGAAGTTCGGCGCGTGTGTTCTTGCGAATTAAAGAGTGCTTGTTCTTGCATTAGCAACAGAGGATCACTACGATTCGAGGGGCTACACGTGAGTATCTTGATCCTATGTCGAGAAGATCGGACGACCCCATATCATAGATCACCTAGACGTGGTCATAGACCACCTGGTGATGGTCGTGGACCAACTGGTCATGATCGTAGATCACCTAGTAATGGTCGCAGACCTCCTGAACGTGGTCGTAGACCATCCGGTAGTGGTCGTAAGCTACTTGAACATGGTCGTAGACCACCTGGGGGTGGTCATGAACCACTGAGCAGTGTTCTCGTCGAGTACTGTTCACGACGAGTACTCCTGTCGAGTGTTGTTTCCTTCGAGTACTGTTCACGACGAGTACTCCTTCCGCCGAGTGGTTATAGACCTTGCGAAGCTGGTCGTAGACCTTGCTGAACTGGTCGTAGACCCTCTGGAGCTAATCATAGACCTTGCTCTCTTGTGACTCGGCTTGGACCTGGCTCACTTTTGGTCACATCAGTAACAATGCTACTTGGTGTCGTATCACTATCTCTGTCAGGTGCCGGAGATCAGTTTTGAGGACAAAATGAGTTCTCAATGAGTAGTGCCTCCATTTTCTTAGTGCTTCCGAATAACTAAGGTTTCTTTTTCATAAGTTGGCAGGGCTGCTGCCTTGGGGTCCTAAAGTCTTCACTAAGATAAACAATTGGCCTCTTGTTCTACGTTAGCACTGCTCCCAGTCTGCTCCCGCCGGCATCCGTCGACCTCACTTAAACGCTTCCACCAGTCCGCTCCCACCGGCATCCGTCGACCTCACTTAACGCTTCCACGCAATCAATTTCCCTCACGTCATTTCTGCCGAAGCTGACAGCTCTGGAGTTGGGCTGTGCTTTGATGCGTACTAGGTTGAAATGGCGCGCTACGCCGCGCCGATTAATTAATTGATGAGTGTCAATGGAATTTGGCAAATAACAATTGGGTGATGTGTTGTGTTGACAATCACAGAATCATCTCTGATAGGCAATCAATTTCTCAAGATTGGATATCCAAAGAAACTATCTTTCGTTTACACACTAAATTTTTGAAAATTCAAGGTGTACTATTTGAATAAAGCATACAATCAGAACATATAAAAAAATCTGAAATAAACAGACGTACAAACAGCAACAGTAACAGGTTATTAAGCCAATAGAATATGCAGGTGTTCTCTTTCGACATCTCAACTGTTTCAGCAGGTTTCTCGTGTTTGAACAAATAGAATAGAGAGATGGACCAACATGCCTGTGGGAGGACACAAAGATGGCAACTCCTCCTCTGGGCCACTATCGAACATGAGCGCTCTTAGTATAATTCAGATGAATAACTTTAGCATCGACAACCTGCAAATGAAAATAACTTTTGTAAGTCCCCAAAATTGTAATATTATATGAGTATTTTAGCACTACTGAATTGAGGTACTAAACAAAAATTAAAGAGCTATCCTTGTGAGTTTAGGGGGGAAAAGGATAATATCGCAGGCATAAAAAACCGAGAATATCTCTCTCCCTCCCTCCAACCTACTTATTTCAAACGGAACAATACTCTAAGTATGCAGAGGCTGACAGCTTCAATAGGAAACTCTAAAAAAGCAAAGGGGATAAATAACAGGGAAATCACAACTCATAAGTGTTATCTGAACAATTTGTACTAAACTGATGGATCTAAGGTATCATCCCATGACACTTCCCACAGATGAATCAATGCAGGAACTCCTTCAACCTTTGCAAGAAGAAACAGTCAGCTGCTGAACTTGATGAAATATCATACAAAAGTCGAATTATACTTACCGCCACAAATATCCCAAATTAAACAAATCGGTTGATAGTGCATTTAACAATATGTTCAATATTAAGCCTAGCCTGCATAATGATAAAATAGTATTTAAGGCTGTGCAAACAAATAAATCAGAGTAACAGACACTGGTTTTACTCCATGATGATAGTAAAAACTGACAAAGATCTGCTACAGGTCAATAATTGATACTATTACCAATACTAAGTTCCTGAATATAGAAAGACTAAACGAAATTAAAGTTTTTTCAGTCAAACATTGAATAAACAGGGCAATAACCTGTTTCGTTACAGGGTTGAGCAGTAACTGCTACACCAGTTCATTAGGTCCAATATGCTTCAAACTTCTTACAGGCCAAATATGACCTAGGCACCTTTTTACACGCACTTTGCAGAATTGAGTAAAGGAGTATGTCCACTTTAGATGCAGGTGGAATTACAAAAAGTTTGAATATAAAAACACTAAACGGAATTTAAGTCTGGTTGGTCAAACACTGTACAAATAGGGCAATAGCTTGTTTCGTTCCAGGGTTAAGCAATAACTGGTATATGATGACAGTAAAAACTGACAAAGATCTGCTACAGGTCAATAATTGATACTATTACCAATACTAAGTTCCTGAATATAGAAAGACTAAACGAAATTAAAGTTTTTTCAGTCAAACATTGTATAAACAGGGCAATAACCTGTTTCATTACGGGGTTGAGCAGTAACTGCTACACCAGTTCATTAGGTCCAACATGCTTCAAACTTCTTACAGGCCAAATATAACCTAGGCACCTTTTTACACGCGCTTTGCAGAATTGAGTAAAGGAGTATGTCCACTTTAGATGCAGGTGGAATTACAAAAAGTTTGAATATAAAAACACTAAACGGAATTTAAGTCTGGTTGGTCAAACACTGTATAAATAGGGCAATAACTTGTTTCGTTCCAGGGTTAAGCAATAACTGGTAAATCAGTTCATTAGGTCCAACATGCTTCAACTGTTTACAGGCCAAATATAACCTAGGCACCTTTTACCCGCACTGTGAGTAGAGAAGGAGTACATGCACTTCAGATGCAAGTGGAACTACAAAAGGTTGAGAATTGAACTTTGTATTTAAAAACAATTTGAAGGCGATCTGCAGGAAAAGTAACTGTTATCAATCCTGATTCTCCACAGCAATAGCAGAAAGGTCCATAAAAAATATAGTTTTTACCTGACCCAAAAAAGAGAGTAAAAACTAAAGAAAGCAGAGGATGTAAGTTGTAACTCCCTATTGAATATTACTTCGACAGAGTAGTCTTAGGAATCTACTGTGAGAAAGGAAAAAAATGCATTGTTTCTATCTTTCGGAAACTAATCTATGGGTTCATGTGCATAGCAGGAAACTGTACACTTGTTTCAATAAAAGACAGCAAATTAAGTCTATATGCATGATTCACATGTGCAACTAACAAAAAATACTAAGTAATAATGGGTAAACACTGTTAGAGATGTATATGTATAGTTTGTAATTCCCCATTGTTATAAGGGGTTCCTTTGCATATTCACCGCATGTACCTGTGTATATATACTGGCCCATTGGCCTCATATTGAATACAAGCGCTATTCATAACATGGTATCAGACCGAACCTAGGGTTCCCGTCGCTTCGCTTGTCGCCGCCTTGACGTCATCTTTGACGTCTCCCGATCGGATCAGCGGCTTCCACGCCGCCTCCGCCTCGGCTCCACCCGACGCCTTATTGTTACTCCACCCGACGCCGCTGCCGCTGGGGGTCGCCACCTGCCGTCACCAACGTCGCCGCCGCCGAGCCGTGACGGCGCCCTGACGTCGGACTTCACGCGCCTCCGCGACCACTCGCCGACGCCGCTCGCGCGCCAAGCGACGCCGCCTTCACGCACTCGGCGACGCCGCTCCTCACGCCTCGGCGACACCGCGCTCTTCCGCTACGCTTCGACGCCGCCTCACGCGCTTGGCGACGCCGCCACTCCGCCGCTCCCGCCGCCGCGGCGCTCGACGCAGCTTCCTCGCGCGCGCCGCCGCTTGAGACGACGCCGCCTCACGCGCCGGCGGCGCCGCCGCCGCCCAAGCGCCTCGCTTTGCCGCACCGCCGCCGCTGGCCGCCGCCGCCGCTTGAGAACCGAGAAACCCTAGCGCTCGGTTCTTTCCCTAGCGCTCGGTTCTTTCGGGCAGGCCAATAGGCCTCGGCCTTTTCTAAAGAAAGAGGCCCGTTAAAAAAAAAGTGAGAGAAAAACGTCGTTCTAACCGCAGCCGCCGGCGCCGCCGTTAGACCGTTGTCTTGGTCGCGCGCCGCCCGGTAGCGCGCCTACCAATGGGTACCGCTTCTCCTCGCGTTGCGGTGATCTTCGATGGTGTTAATTACACCGATTTCGTGTCTCATGCGCATCCACATGCGTGGTCTTCGTCTCGGGCATCCTCTCCGCGATGTTACTGTCCGCTTGCCCTACACCTCCGACGGAGCCGACGCTGTTGCCGCGCCGGCGGCCGAGCAACAAGGCCGCGGCCGAGACCGCCGCTTTGCCGATGATGAGGCTATCTCGCCTACCAGAGGCTCGACTTCTACAAGGATCGCTCGACCGCTTACACTCGGTGATGTACGACGACGACGCCGGCCGCCGTCCTCATCGCCGAGATCCACCTCGGTTCTCCTCGAGGTTGTGGGACTACCATCGCTTTCGGATGTGGACTCACCTTCGGCGCTTACGAGCCCTCGGTGATGCTCTCTACCGCTCGTGGTCCGCCAGAGCACTCTCTTCGCAGGTGATGCTCTGTTGACGCTTTACGCCGAGCTCATGCTCGGGCGTCATTGGACTCTCTCCGCACTTCCGGCCGCCGCTCCCGTCGCTTTGCCTAGGCATGCGTCTTGATCCGAGTTCGGCGGATCTACGAGTTCCTTACTCGCCGTCCCCGAGTTCGGCAATGGCGTGCCCGGCTCCTGCACGCCACCCTCGTGTCACTCTCCCGAGGCTCATCGAGATACGTGCGGAGAGACTCTTTGAGTGGTGGCGCGCTACCACTCCTCCGTGCTCGCGCCCGCCCACTGCTACCGACGGCTCCACGCGCCAAGACATCGCTTCTCCAGTGCCGCCACAGTGGTGGCGGCCGCCTCCATCCGGCGGCGGTCGTCCTCATTGCTCCTACCGCAATAAGGTCGGCCACATTGAGTCGATGCTATAAGAAGCGCGGCATCTTTCTCGCCGTTCTTCTACTAGCACCGCATCGGTCTTCTACATCGACGCTGATCGACTTCTTGGCAGCAGCTCTCATCGAGCGGGAGATAGCCGGACTTCGACGCCGCTGCCGCCGTGTTCTCCTCGATGAGTTTGCTCGTGCTCGCATCGACTCTTGGGCACCGAGACCACCTTCTACGATCAGTACCTCCCGTGGATTCTTGATTCGAGCATCTTTTCACATGACTCTGATCCTTCCACTCTGTCTTTCATTACACCCTTGATTCTCCTGTCGGTGTTCTTACTGCGATGGTACATCTCTTTCGTCTCTCGTCGAGGCCTCTTAGCAACTCATCTTTTGATATTCCTTACGTTGCTTATGTTCCTCGCCTTACCATGCGCCTTCTTTTTTCGGGCGACATCGATCTTGGTTGTCGGGTCATTCTCGACTCGACTCTTGTTGTGTTCGGGACCGCCACACGGAGCTCGTTGGTTCGGCCTCGGCGCCTTGACTCACGGCGTCTCGGGAGCTTGACTGCTTCACCTTCCTTCCGCGCCACCGCCGCGCCTCTCGGCACGCCGCCGCCTACGGCTCTTTCCAGCAGTGGCATCACCGCCTTGGTCATCGTGTGGATCTCGCCTCGCCGCCTATGGTTCGCCGTGGTCTTCGGGTCCATCTCAGAGATGTGTCTTTAGATTGCTGTAGTGTAAGTTAGGTAAGCAGATTCAGCCTTCCTTATCCTCATAGTGAGTCGTTGTCTCGGCGTCCTTTTGATCTTGTTCATTCGGATGTTTGGGGTCCGCTCCTTCGTTTGAAAGGGGTCATCGATATTATATCATTTTTATAGATGATTTTTCTCGCCACACTTGGATATATTTCATGTCTTCTCAGAGTGAGGTCTTATCTATCTATAAACAATTTGCCACTATGGTCCATACACGTTCTCTACCCTATTCGTGTCTTTCGCACCGACTATTGGCGAGTACCTCTCTCGTTACTGCGCAGCTTCCCATCGAAAGCGGTACTCGCCGATTCTCTTGTCCGGTGCTCATGCTCGAATGGTGTCGTGGCGCAAGCATCGCCATCTCCTTGAGACGGCTCGCAATCGATGATTGCCGCCTATTCCACCTCACTTTTGGGCCGAGGTCGTTTCCACCGCCACGTATCTCGTTAACATCCACCTCTTACGCTCTTGGTGCGATTCTGTTGAGCGCCTTTGTGGTCTTCTTCCGACTACTCGCTCTTTCGTCTGCTTGGTGCGTTTGCTATGTTCTCTCGCCTCGAGAACGCACCAAACTAATCGCTCCATCTGTTGAGTGTCTTTCGGGATACTGATCTGAGCACAAGGGATATCGGTCTTTGGGATCCGTTGGTCGACGGACGCGGATTTCGGGATGTGACTTTCGACGAGTCTCGTCCCTTCTACCCATGTCCTACCTCTCCTTCGGCTGGCTTCCTCTGTGGAGTCTCTGTCCTTTTGACCTTTCCGGATACACCTATATCCTGCCTTACCTCATCCACCCGCCCCACCGAAGTCTCCACATATTCCTCCTGTGGCCTCTCCGCCGTTGTCGCCGCCTGATTCGTCTCCTGCGGCTCCTCAGGCTCCTCCCACTACACTCGTCTACACTCGTCGACCTCGTTTTGAGGATCTTCCCGATGAGCCATCTTCTCCTGATGTTCTATCTTCTCATGATGATCCATCTTCCCCTGATGGGTTATCTTCTCCTCGCTACGCTCTCCGCAATCGCCAGTCGATTCGGCCTCCTGCTCGTTTTGGTTTTTCTGGTGCAGCTACTCTTGAGCCTGTCTCCTATCGGGATGCTGTTACTCATCCTGAGTGGCAGCATGCTATGGCCGAGGAGATTGCTGCCCTCGAGCGTACTGGTACTTGGGATCTTATTCCTTTTCCATCTCACTCGCCCCATCACGTGTAAGTGGGTCTATAAGATTAAGACTCGCTCGATGGCTCTCTTGAGCGCTATAAGGCGCGTCTTGTTGCTCGTGTATTTCCAGCAGAGCATGGTCGTGACTATGATGAGACTTTTGCTCCTCGTGGCTCACATGACCACCGTCCGCACTCTTCTTGCGGTGGCGTCTGCTCGCCACCGGTCATTTCTCGCCTGATGTCAAGAATGCCTTTCTCAATGGCGAGTTGCGTGAGGAGGTCTACATGCTTCCGCCACCTGGGTATTCTGTTCCTAGGGGCATGGTCTGTCGTCTTCGTCGTTCTCTCTATGGCCTTAAGCAAGCCCCTCGTGCTTGGTTTGAGCGCTTCTCTCGTGGTCGCTGCTGGTTTTTCACCTAGTGATCATGATCTCGCGCTCTTTGTCCACACTTCGCCTCGTGGTGGACTCTTCTTCTTACGTATGTTGATGACATGATCATTACCGGCGATGATTCTGAGTACATTGCCTTTGTCAAAGCTCATCTTAGTGAGCAGTTTCTTATGTCGGATCTTGGTCCTCTTCGTTATTTCCTTGGGATTGAGGTTACTTCCACTCCCGATGGTTTCTTTATGTCCCAAGAGAAGTATATTCAGGATCTTCTTGATCGTGCCTCTCTCATCGATCACAGATCGTTGAGACTCCCATGGAGCTCAATGTTCACCTCCGACTCTCTGATGGCGAGCCTCTTTCTGATCCGACTCGCTATCGTCATCTTGTTGGGAGTCTTGTCTATCTTGTTGTTACTCGTCCAGATATCACTTATCCAGTCCACATTCCGAGTCGGGCCAGTATCGCTCCCACTCAGGTCCACTACAGTCACCTTCTTCGAGTTCTGCGATACCTTCGTGGAACTATCTCTCGCTGTCTTTTCTTTCCAAACTCCAGCTCGTTACATCTTCAGGCTTATTCGGATGCTACTTGGGCGCCGATCCTCCGATCGCGGTCTATCTCTCGCATCGTGTTTTTCTTGGTGGTTCTCTCATTGCCCGGAAGATTTAAGAAACATCGCAGATGTCCCGCTCGAGCGCAGAGGTTGAGTTGCGCGCTATGGCTCTCTTGATGCAGAGATTACTTGGCTACGGTGGTTACTTGAGGATTTTGGTGTTTCTGTCACTACACCTCCTCTCTTGTCCGACAAGACAAAGTGCTATCAGATTGCCCGAGACCCGTGAAGCATGAGCTACCAAGCATATTGGTGTTGATGCTTCCTTCATGCGGTCTTGTGTGCATGACAGTGATTACTCTTCAAGATGTGCCTTGAGCTTGGATAGCGGATTTCTTTATTTAAGGCCTGCATCGCAGACAAAGACGGTTTCTATCTCTCCAAACTCAGTATTGTTGATCCACCATGAGTTTGAGGGGGGGTGTTAGAGATGTATATGTATAGTTTGTAATTCCCCATTGTTATAAGGGGTTTCTTTGCATATTCACCGCATGTACATGTGTATATATACTGGCCCATTGGCCTCATATTGAATACAAGCGCTATTCATAACAAACACAAACATTGGAGATGCCTATCCAATGCTCCATTCCGAGAGGCTATGTATTGCCATGAGCAGTGCTTTTTTTCTCACAATTCCTAGAAGCAACGTATGAAGATTGATAGCGCGAATATTGTTCTCATTCAAGTAAATGATAGGAGTACAATATATAGACCCGAGGATCTTCCTCTACCTGATTTATAGAATCAAGATCAGGGAGGAGATCCAGGGGATCAGGCACATGCGCATAATTATAGAAGGGGATCACCTAAATAGGGAAGGTAATCACCTAAATAGGGAAGGGGATCACCTAAATAGGAGACATAATTATAGAAGGGATCACCTAAACAGGAAGGTAATTACCTAAATAGGAAGGATCACCTAAATAGGAGAGAAATAAACTCTCTAACACCCCATGATCGAACGTCCACAGATGACGTTTAGACCGGAGCGAAACTCACAAAAATGTATGGAAGCCCCTTGGTGAAGATGTCAGCGAACTGGGATGTCGTTGGGACATGGAGAACGCGAACATCTCCAATAGCAACACGCTCGCGGACGAAGTGGAGGTCGATCTCGACATGCTTTGTTCGCTGATGTTGAACCGGGTTGGTTGATAAGTAGACAAAGATCGACATTATCACGAGACCAAGGTGCTCTTTGTCGGGATTGTGGAGTTCTGTAGCAACCGCCGAAGCGGGAGGCTCTGCCACGCCATTGGCGCATCGCGTGCGCACTCGGCAGATCGAGGCGACACCGTGTGTTGCCGCTGAGGACCAGGAAACCAAGTTGGCACCAAGGAACACAGCGTAGCCTGAAGTAGACTTGCGTGTGTCCGGACAACCGGCCCAATCAGCATCTGTGTAGACGAGCAGATCAGAGGTCGTTGACGGTCGCAGAAGAAGCCCATGACCAATTGTACCTTGCGGATAGCGCGGGATGCGCGAAGCTGCAGAGGTGAACGCCACGAGGTCATGCATGTGAAGACACACCGCCGAACAAAGATAAGAGATATCGGGCCGAGCGAAGGTGAGGTATCGCAAGGCACCAACCGGTGCAGATCGGTAGGGTCGCCGACAGTGCACCGACCGGAGGAGACCTTGGCGTGAGTGTTCACGAGTGCTTGCGCGCTTGCGGCTGGTCATGGCGGCCGCTCAAGCACATCCAGTGTATTGCCGTTGTGAAAGAAAGAGGCCCTCATAACTCGTTGAACACCACACCTAGGAAGTGATGGAGAACACCGAGATCCTTCATGGAGAATTCCTTCCAAGGGCGTGATGATGCGACGAAGGAGATCCTGGCTCGAGGCAGTGAGGACAATGTCATCCACATATAGCAGTAAGTATGCCTTGTCGGTCCCGTGGCGATAGATGAACAAGGAGGTGTCAGACTTGGCCTCAGTGAATCCCAAAGTAAGTAAGTGCGCAGCAAAGCGACTATACCAGGCACGAGGCGCCTGCTTCAGTCCATACAGTGACTTATTGAGACGACAAACAGCATGTGGCTGGGTAGGATCAACAAAACTCGTGGTCGTGAGCGATGACCGTCTCGATGAGAGTGCCATGTAAAATGCATTCTTGACGCTGTGGTGAACCGCCGGTGTTGGGAGAGTGCGGGGCGAGCGGTCGCGAACCGTCGCAGCTTGACCACCTGGTGAAAGTCTCGCCATAATCCACACCGGCGCCGGTGAAGCCACGGAGGACCCAACGGGCCTTATATCTGTCGAGGGAACCATCGGCATGGAATTTGTGGCGGAAAATCCACTTGCCGGTGACGATGTTGGCGCCGGAAGGACGCGGGATAAGATCCCACGTGTTGTTGGAGAGCAAGCGCCGTACTCCTCGCCCATCGCGCGCCGGTGTGGATCGGCAAGCGGCGCCGCGATAGGTCTTGGAATAGGCGAAAGGGCAGAGATCAACGCGCCGCGCACGACAAGCCGCCTTGCCGCGGTGGCCATCATGTGATGGTTAACCACCGGCGATGGGGCGGCTCAGTGGAAGCCGAGCAGTGCGAGCCACGCGGCGATGAAGGAAGCAAGCGAGGACAAAGCCGCGGGCGCACAGACACCGCCAGGCGCTGCAGCGCTAAGCGCCGTGGAGGCGAGCGCCGCGGGCGCAGGACGGGCGCGCGTGGCGCGGGGATGACGAGGCCGCGGGGCTCGCGTGGCGCGACAGGCGAGGTGACGCGTGGCGCCGCGACGCGACGCGCGGCCGAGTCGCTGCGCGCGCGCGCGCGGTGATGCCGAGGTCGCGGGGCGCGCGTGGCGCGACGGTGACTCCGTGGCGCGCGTGGCGCGGCGCGGTGGACAAGCGCGACATCGACGTCAGAGGTCCGGCGTCGCGGCCGAAGTGGGCGACGTTGGTCGCAAAGAAACCGCGCGCGCGAGGCACCAGAGAGGCGAGGCGAGTACTGCAGGGAGGAGGAACCGTCGGAAGACCAAACCTCAAACTCGCATAAGAAATCGAGGTCGGTGGATGATGTTGGAGAGAGCGAGTGGAAAACAAGTCTCATCAAAACCACATGGCGGGAAGTGATGAGTCGTTGGATGAAAGGTCAGCAGCAGAACCTTTGTGGTTCTTTGAGTAGCCAAGAAAACGCAACGACTCGACCGGGAGCAAGCTTGTGAGGCGTGGTGGCGGACATGTTGGGGTAACATGAGCACCAACACACGGAGGTGGTCGAGGAGGATGGGAACCAAACAGATTGCAAAATGGGGGGTGCCGAGTGCTAGTGTTTTGGTGGGTAGGCGATTGATGAGGTATGTGGCGGTGTGAAGCCCTTCGACCCAATATGACGGGGCAAGGGAGGCTTGAAAAAGCATGGAACGTATGATGTTATTAATGGAACGAATCATACGCCGCTTTTCCGTTTTGAGAGGAAGTGTAGGGGCACGACATCCGGAGGAGGACGCCATTGGTGAAAAAGAAGGCGCGAGTTGAGGAGTTATCAAACTCACGACCGTTGTCACACTGAATACTCCGAATGGTGCAACCGAACTGCGTCTTCACATAAGCGAAAAAATTGGCCAAGGTGGGAAACGTCTCGGATTTGAGCCGAAGCGGGAACGTCCAAAGGAAGTGCGAGCAGTCATCAAGAATAACAAGATAGTATTTGAAACCGGATACACTGGTGACGGGTGAGGTCCACAAATCACAATGAATCAAATCAAAGTTTTTAATAGTTCGCGAGGAGGAGGTTCCAAAAGGTAATCTAATGTGACGCCCAACTTGGCATGCATGGCAAAGAGAATTACTATTATTTTTATTCCAACGAATGGCGGAGGTACTAGCGAGTGTGGACAGAGCCTCATGCCCAGGATGCCCAAGACGACGATGCCAAGTGGCGAAGGGGGCCGCTGCAACAAGGGCGCAGGACTCCGTGGAATGCGCTGGAGCGGTGAGGGTGTAGAGAGGCCCGGAACTATTGCACCTGGCGATCACGCTCCGGGAATTGAGATCCTTCACAGAGAGGCCAAACGGGTCAAATTCGACAGAACAATTATTATCAATAGTGAACTGACGAACAGAGATGAGGTTTTTAATAATATCAGGTGCAACAAGGATATTATTGAGATAAAAGGGACCCGGGAGGACAGAGTGGCCAGACGCTGTGATAGGTAAAGTAGAACCATTGCCGACTACAATGGAGGAGGAGCGTGGGGGACGAAACAAGGAGATGTTACCAGTGTCGGGAGTCATATGACTGGAGGCGCCTGAGTCCATGACCCAATCAGTTGCACCGGGAGGATTGAGGTCATGGCGCTTGAGGTTCTTTGGCGAGGGATGGTCGATCCCAAGATCCGACCACGGTGTCCATGGTGAGGCATGGTCGAGGCGGCGAGCACCGCGCTGAAGCGGAGGTGTGGCGCGGCGCGGCGTTAGCGGCAATGGCCCCGGCGAGCCGGGCGGCGTGCCCGCGAGGCGCCAGAGTGGGCTCGGCGCCGCCAGAGCTCTTGGGGACGCGGCATGGGCGCGGCGCACGCGAGCTCGCCAGCGCTGGCCGCCGCGACCGAGCCACATGGTGATTTGCCCGCCCGGGTTGTAGATCGAGGCCATGGCGCGTGGCTTTGCCGCCGCCGTTGTTGCCACGACAGCGCCGGCGACCTCCACCGGCAGATCCGGCGGGGCCGGAGGCGGCGTGGAGCGGTTGAATCCGCCATGGGCGCCGCGAGCCACCACTCGGGGAACATAGCGCTCAAGGACGCACGAGCAGCGGACGAGGGCGGTCGCCGAGGTGGTGGCGCTACCGAGTCGATCTCCTCAAGGATGAGGTCGTTGCGGACCTCATTGAAGGAGGAACGGCTTGGAGCGCTTGAAGTGGGCCTTCGTGTGGCGAATTTCGTTGAGGCGCGCAAAGACATTGAGGACGAGTGCGGTCGCGGATGACCTCGCCGAGGTCGCCGAGCGTCGGCCATCCCCTTCATCTTGCGGCGATGAGTCGCCGATCGAGAGGTCACCCCGCACGAAGACACGAAATCGCGCCGAGGCGGCGGCGCGAAGTTTCGCGGTTGCCGAGGAATTGTGCCTCGATGATAGTCCAGCGCGTCTTTGTCGCGGCCGTTGCGGGTGCGGCGGACTCCATCAACTCGGGCGTGCCCGGCTCAAAGACCCATGACAGACGAGCGGCGTCCATGCGCCGCCAGGCGGCACGGCGGGAAGGTGGCGTCGAGAGGACGTGGTCGGCGAGCGTCGCATCGCCGGTGAGGAGGACGAGATCGCGCCGCGGTGTAGTAGTGGAGAGAGGGATCCGGGATCACGCACGAGGGCACGGATGTTCGGACGCCGCCGCCGCGTGGAGATTGGCGATGGTGGCGGCCTCGTAGTCGTGGACGCCGAGGTCGTCGGCGGTCTTTGGCGTCGTTGTGGATTCCGTCGCCGCCGATTCCTCGCCGCCAGTGGGAAGGCGGCGCCGCGGCGGCGGCCGCTGGCGCGCCGAGATTGGCGCGGCGTTCGCTTCGCGAACGCGTCTGGCGGCGCGACGCGCGATCTGGCGGCGGCCTCGTCAGCCTTATGGGCGGCGTCAGCCAAGTCCTGGCGAGCCTTTGCCTGCGCGGCCGCGTCCTCGGCGCGCTGCTGAGCATCAGCGGCGGTGGGAGCGGGCGGAGGGTCACCAGGAGGCATGGCGGCGGCGCGGCACCAGGGAGGCGGCGCAGGCAGGTGAGATTATTGCGGAAGCGAGTTGCCACGGGATCGTGACGGTATCTGATACCATGATAGCGCGAATATTGTTCTCATTCAAGTAAATGATAGGAGTACAATATATAGACCCGAGGATCTTCCTCTACCTGATTTATAGAATCAAGATCAGGGAGGAGATCCAGGGGATCAGGCACATGCGCATAATTATAGAAGGGGATCACCTAAACAGGGAAGGTAATCACCTAAATAGGGAAGGGGATCACCTAAATAGGGAGACATAATTATAGAAGGGGATCACCTAAACAGGGAAGGTAATTACCTAAATAGGGAAGGGGATCACCTAAATAGGGAGAGAAATAAACTCTCTAACAAAGATGAATTGGTAAAGAAGGTTGATGCTGTACATAGAGGCATGAAACCAGCACTAACTCGTTGTCATAAAATGTAAAGGAGGTAAACAAACTCCAAGTGAAGTGTGCATTACAAAATAATCTGAGGCCAATTTGCAGGAAAGACAATCTTGATTCTCCCAAGCAATAGCACAAAAGACAATATCAAATGCAGTTTTGTCTTTACCTGGTCAAAAAGAACAGAGTAGAAACGAAAGAAAGCAGAGAATGTAACTACCTATTGAATTTTACCTTGACGGAGTAGTAGCCTGTGCCTTTATATTCTTGGTATGCAATTCTGACATAACCAATTGTTATCCGTAAACATCTGTTGTTTCGTATGCAAGTATGACATTCTTCTGTATTGCTTTGTCTAACTCCATCATACTCATACAAGAACTTTGCAAGGAGAAGGCGCAGCAACAGGGATCAAATTCCCTGCCGGTAACCGGCGGTTACCGGCCAGGGGCCGGGATCCAAAATCCCGGCCGGTATTCCCAGGTTTTTCAAATTCAAATTCTGATTTTCTAATTTTGGATGGTTTTTAATCAAATTTGAGCTAATTTCATCCGAAAAAAAAACGGTTTGAGGTTACCGGTCCCGGTGGCTAGCCAGGATTTCATCCGGAAACGGTTATTGGATCCCTGCGCAGCAATTCAAGACCTAAAACTCTATTGCAAACCTTCTGTAACATAGGTGCCATGAATTGGACAAAAAAGGCTATTCAATGAAGGGCAAATCGAGGCTATTCAATGCAAGCCAAATTCAATATTTTTTTGCTCAGTAAAACGTGATGAAAACCTAATCTACAGCATATACAACACGAATTTGGTTTTTTTGGATTTCAGTTTTTTTTGGCATTGACTTCGAACATCAAAGAAAGGTGTGTTAAGAACTGCAGGTGATGAACAATAGATCTAAGACATACACTGTGTATAGGAAGACATATTTCTTATGCTTCGTGGTCAATACCTCAGCAGTAAGACAATAGCTCATATTGTTGGATCTTCCAGTGTGGCAGTGGAGAAGTTATTGATTCCTGGATATGATGTCTTTTCGTTTAGCTGGTTTTCAGCTGAAAATCAACATTTGAGCTGAAATCAACATCTTAAGCAGGCTAGGGAGCTTTGGATCTGCCATATGTGTGAAACATATGGATCAAGGACCTTCGGTAAAGTTACGTTCTGGAACAAGCATGGTAGCAGTTTGTAAGATCCCAAACAAAAAATACGAACTCTTACTATGTTTCTACTGTACGAAATGAGAGGTCAAAAAATAAAAAAGCGCACACATCATGCATGACTGAGGTGCAAATTACAAATTTCAGTTGCAAATCTGAATCATATATCATAAAATTTCCACACCAAAAAACATGCAGATTTTTACACTGGCATGTCTAAAAAAATCTATAAATAAGTAAAGTAAGGTGATTACTTTGATGCATGTTTGTAAGTGGTTTTTATGACAGCGACACGTGATCAGCAATTGTACCTCTATGTACCCTTCAGAAAAAATTCAATCTCAATTTGGTTTGAGGCATAAAATGAGAATAAATACATCACATTCCTGCGTATCCCTGAAAATCAGTATGGAAACCTGCCAACGTCATTTTTTTTATTGAACCAAATGATGGCATATATTAAAATAATAAACTTAATATATTAACGCATATGCATGCAGGTACATTTCTGTGATACTAAATCACGAAATAGATAAGATAAATAAACAATAGACGCTATAGCATATACTGATGGATAAGTCTCTGTGTCGGCTTTTTGTGTGTCGGCTTCTTTTTGCTTTTGCTTTTGCTTTAGCATCTTAGACTAGCTTTTGCTTTTGCTTTAGCATCTTAGACTAGCTTTTGACTAGCATCTAGGACAAAGATCTTTGCTTTAGCATCTTAGAGGACATAGAGACAGAGCATCTAGGACAGAGCATTCTAGACTAGCATATGCTTGGCATATGCTCGGCATATGCTTGGCATATGCTTGGCTGCTTAGCCCTATAAATATGTATCCCCAACCCTCAAAGTTGGTATGGCATTGTGAAGAGAAATAACAAGCTAGAAAATTGCCCCATCTCCAAGTGTCATCCTCTCCATGAGAGTAAGGATCTTGCTATCACCAATAGTAAGAGTCCAATGACTAACAAGTGGTATCGAGCTTGTGTATCCGTAGCCCGAGCATCTCCCGCCATCTCCTTCTCCGCCTCGCAGCAGCTAGCCCCGGCCGCCCACGCCACTCCTCTCGGAGACGGGCAGCGGCTCGTCGGCGACTCTCTCACGCAACACCCCCGCAGCGCGCCATGTCCGCAGAGCGCTCGCGTTCGGCCGCCTCGAGCACGCGGCGTCGCCGACGGCCGAGCTTCGCCGGCAGCAGCAGCATGAGCGAAGCGGCAGAGACCGCGCAGGGCGCAAAGCGTCGGGCGCGAGGTCGGCGCGGAGCGGCGGCAGCAGAGTGGGAAGCGAAGCAAAGCGGCGGGCAGATGCGCGTGCGGCCGCAGCAGAGGTCAAGGTCTGCGCGGCAGCAGCAGCAGCCCATCTCGCGATGACAGCGCCGACGCGACCTTGAGCGGCTGGAGAGGAGGCGCGCGAGGCAGCGGCGCGATGGGTAGCCGCGACGCCACGAGCTTAGCGGCATCCAGACAGCGCGGCGCGCCGATGGCGCTCGAGGAGGCGCGCTTCGGCGGTGGCGCTCTGGAGGAGCGCGCGCGGCGGTGGCGCTCTGGAGGAGGCACGACGGCGGTGGCGCCTCGAGGAGAGGCGCGACGGCGGTGGCGCTCGGAGGAGGCGCGCGGCGGTGGCGCTCTGGAAGAGCGCGCGACGACAACGGCGGCAGACGGTCGATAGAGCGCGCGCCTTCACGAGCGGCGGCTCTCTCCCGGACCGCACCGTGGTTACCACGGGTTCGTGTCGTTGTCGAGGACGCCGCCCCGCGGCGGTGGGTAGCCTACCACCAAGGCCAACTACGCCGAGTGGGCGCGTGATGAAGGTGAGGCTCGAGTGCACGGCACATGTGGGAGGCGGTCCGTGCGGCGACGCCGACCACGACCGAGATCGACGGCGCCGATGCCCTCATCGCCGCAGCCCCGCCGAGATGCGATTCGCTCTCCAACAAGAAGATCGCCAGGAGGCTTGGGACGCCATCATTGCGCGACGCGGCGGCGGCCGCACCGCGCCGCAAGTCCACACCGCAGCACTTCGCGACGGAGCGGGAGACCCCGCCTTCAAGCGGTGAGGACGTTGATGACTTTGCTCTCCGCCTCAACACTCTGCCGCAGGTTGGTGCGATTCGCGACGACACCTACGGCGAGGAGAGAGGCGCCGAGAAGCTCTTTCGCCGCGCCCCAGAAGTACAAGCGGATGGCTCACTCGATCCGATCTCGCTGGATCTCTCCACGATGACGATCGAGGAGCGCGCGGTCGCTGAAGGTCGGCGGCGATGATGAGCCACGCCTCTCGACCCGCCACCATGGCGGAAGCTCCTCCTCACTCGGGAGGAGTGGTCGCCGCCAAGGTGGCGAAGAAGGGAGCCTTCTTCCACGACAGCGGCGCGATACGTGGCAAGCGCGGCAAGCCGCGCAAAGACGCCGAGCATGGGCACGAGGACGTCGCGAGGATGATGACCGTGGGCGCGCCAGGCGGCGCGCTGGCAAGCAAGAGCGCGACGAGACGACTCTTGCTACAATCGCGCAAGCTTGGTCATTGGGCGAGGATTGTCGATACCACGACGCGCCAGCCCACGCGTCGACAAAGTGAGGAGGAGGAGGAGCACCGGCTCGTTCATTGCTCAGCGAGCATTGAACTACCTCGGCCGCACCGCCGCGCGGCTCTCTCCACCTTGACGAGCCAAAGCACACGCCCTCCGGCGGCGATTAAACAACGACATGACCGGTTGACGGAGTTCTTCGCCGAGCTTGACTCTAGCGTCCGAGGCTCCGTCAAGTTTGGGGACGCCTCCGGCATGGAAATCAAGGGCGTCGGCTCCGTCATCTTCGCGCCAGGATCGGGATGGCTCAGATTCCTCACAAGGAGACACACAAGACTTAGGGGGAGATTGATGGATAAGTCTCTGTGTCGGCTTTTTGTGTGTCGGCTTCTTTTTGCTTTTGCTTTTGCTTTAGCATCTTAGACTAGCTTTTGCTTTTGCTTTAGCATCTTAGACTAGCTTTTGACTAGCATCTAGGACAGCATCTTTGCTTTAGCATCTTAGAGGACATAGAGGACAGAGCATCTAGGACAGAGCATCCTAGACTAGCATATGCTTGGCATATGCTCGGCATATGCTTGGCATATGCTTGGCTGTTTAGCCCTATAAATATGTATCCCCAACCCCTCAGGTTGGTATGGCATTGTGAAGAGAAATAACAAGCTAGAAAATTACCCCATCTCCAAGTGTCATCCTCTCCATGAGAGTAAGGATCTTGCTATCACCAATAGTAAGAGTCCAGCGACTAACATATACATCACTGTGCTACTAACCTTTCTCATGACTTTGGCTTCTAAGAATGGCAGCATTAACTTCAACGATATCCATAGACAAAACTGGATCAGAAGCAACGCGCATTACTCAGAGGTAAAATCAATAAAAATCTAGCGATTCCACATGCTGAAACAGAACTGTCAAAGCCGATTTCCACAAACCTAAACCGCGATCTTCTTTTCAGGAAGGGAATCAAATCATGATATGGAATAGTATGCTGTTACCATAACAACTGAATTTCAGATCGTAAACAAAACATAAAAAAACGCAGCACGAAAGAAACCAAATCTTCTCAGAAGCATGCATGCCCTTGGAAATGATAGGATGTCCATAGAAGAGTTAGGCAATAAAGAAACACAAGAACTGGAATGCATGTATATAAGTGTAATAAATTGTGTTTGATGCAATGATTACTGTTTGTTCATAGAAACACAAGGCACATCCACATATACCGATCAAGTAGAACTAAAACACGTTACAAAATTTCAGTTTGAATGTCTTGAAATTACCTTTTTGGATAGTGCAGGAGGAGGTCCTGATGTATGCAAGAAAGTTCTTAAAACCAACATCCAAATACCTAACCAATCATCACAAAGAGCGACAGGTTGGAAAGGAGTTAGGCAATAAAGAAACACAAGAACTGTAATGCATGTATACAATTGTAATAAATTGTGTTTGATGCAATGATTACCGTCTGTTCCAAGGCATGCAAAGTGATATAATCAACATAAATAAAAATGGATGATAACATAAGTCGTAATACCTGATTGACAAAAATACGATGAAAACGACCTCTATCCTCATTCAAATGCAAAAAGGGATTAAAAAACTGACAGAAATTGAACCAATATAGGAGTTAGCACTAACATAAATATAACTTTTGAATCGAAAGTAAGCACTTTCTAGAACTTTCGAAGATATGTCATATTTTCAAAGTTTTCTACGACGACACTACATGCAAAGAGATGTAATCAACATTAAACTAAATGGATGATAACATAGGCCGGTATTACAAATCTACGCCGAAAGGGCCTCTATCCTCATTCAACTGCAAAAAACGGGAAAAACATCTTACAGAAACCAAACCAATATAGGAGTTAGCACTAACATGAATATAACTTTTTTGAATTGAAAGTAAGCATTGTCTAAGAAACCGAACCAATATAGGAGTTAGCACTAACATAAATATAACTTTTTGAATTGAAAGTAAGCACTGTCTAGAACCTTCGAAGATGTCATATTTACCAAGTTTTCTACGATGACACTGCAAGCTATAAAGTCCAAAATAAAGTATCTTTCATCATATTTCACTCCTCTCATTACCCTCTGCCCGTGCACTATTTTTTGCACTTTTCTTCAAAAGTAATCTAAAGAGAACAAAAAAATGCCTATATATCAAGAAATAAAAACAAAATTATTTTAAAAGAAATACAAGAACCATGTACTGATACTCTTTACATATGTATGCATGTATTGTATCCTATAAATGAAAGACTATGATATAATTCTGCATGGAGCTATTAAACATTAAACAGCCAAATAGGCTGGTTCTTATAAAAACGCTTCTTTCACTTTAATGTAAAAAAATGACATTGGAGCAACATGAAATAAATATGCAGTGGATTGAGTTCTAATCATAGTAGAACAGAAGTAAAGTAATCTAAAGAGAACAAAAAAAAAATGCCTCACCTGCAATTATTTCGCCATGCTCGTGACCTCAAAGATGCGGGAGCCGACATTGGGTTTGACGACGGCGAGGATGTACTTCCCCATCCCGTTTTTTACCTCATCTCGCATTAAACAACCAAATAGGCTGGTTCGTATAAAAACGCTTCTTTCACTTCAATGTAAAAAAATGACATTGGAGCAACATGAAATAAATCTGCAGTGGATTGAGTTCTAATCATAGTAGAACATAAGCAAAAGTGCTGACAAATTGCTTTGAGAAAAGATGAATTTGTGCAAATCTGTGGCGCACTACTACACCTGCAATTATTTCACCATGCTTGTGACCTCAGAGATGTGGGAGCCGACATTGGGTTTGACGACGGCGAGGATGTACTTCCCCATCCCGTTTTCGACCTCACCGCTCGGTGTCATCTCGCACAGGCGAAGAGGGGAGCAGATGGCGACGGGGCAGGGCAAGAGGGAAGGCGTCAGCGCGGGGGAAGAGGAAGCGCGCGGTGGGAGAGGGGGAGGCGGTTTCGTGGGGAAGGGTGAGTGCACGAAACAGGTCAAACGATGAACAGACGGAGCGACAAAGGTTGGAAACTAATGGGGGGGAAATTGGGCGACGTTGAAACAGCTAACCTCAGTCGCGGCCGGAGGCACGACGAGTGGAAGATACAAGCAAACGAGGCACCGGCACGGACGGTGGACCAACCGACTGACCGGCGAATGACCCGAACGACGACGCTCGGTAGAACGAACAAGGACGCCGAAGGCTGACTGGAGGACAAAACGTACGGATTCATCCTGGGAGGGGCATTTCCACGGGGCTTAGCTTAATACTAGGTGGTAAGGCGCGCTACGCGGCGCCCGACCATTGAATAGATGGTAGTTTAATTATGTTTTGGTTTTACA
Organism: Ampelocalamus luodianensis; assembly: GCA_036346255.1. Taxonomy (NCBI): domain Eukaryota; kingdom Viridiplantae; phylum Streptophyta; class Magnoliopsida; order Poales; family Poaceae; genus Ampelocalamus; species Ampelocalamus luodianensis. The sequence continues at coordinate 95,307,833 of CM070634.1, read as the reverse complement.
TGGATTAGAAACAACTTTGTTGAAGAAGATAATAAGAAGTCGATAAAAGTGTATCATGTTTCATTGCATGTTCTACGATTCCATGACCATTTTCAATACGCACGTAACTAAGGGATTAGAGTAGAAGCGAATCATAATTCGCAATACAATGTAGAGCATACAAAACTTTGCTTATCAGCATGTTCTATGATAAAGCATGTTACACGTTGTGTAACAAAATAAAAAGTGAAAACTCGAATATGTTTTGTAACACCGACTATCTGTAGTAGTCGAGATTGGTTCAGAGCCTACAAAAATAATCGAGAGCTATTGAACAGTTTGCTGAGAATAAATAAATTAGGCTAGGAAAAATTTTAGTAGGAAGCAATGACTCTGAATAATTTGAGAATGACTCTGAGGCTACGAAAAATCACTGAAAGGTACTGAACAGATTGCTGAGAAGAAATAAATCAGCGTAACTGTAGAGGTTGTAGAATACGATCAGTATAGGAAAATTTTCAGTAGTGATTTATTATCAACCTAAGCACAATCTACAATCTGGATCGGAATAATGTTCATAGAGCATACCTGTACCCATAGCGACAATATAATGTAGAGGATATGAAGATTTTCTTATCATCATGTTCTATGATAAAAGCATGATATAGTCATTATAAATTGACTGAGCCTACAAAAATTCACCAAAAGTTATTGAATAGATTGGTGAGAAGAAATATATTAGTGTAACTCTACAGGCTATACAGGTATACAGTATATGGTCAGTATAGGAAAAATTCCAGTATACATGAAAAGTAAGAGCAACAAGGCCATAAATTGTACAGCACAGATCTTTTCATTAGATTCTAAGCCCACATTAGATTTGGCCGTGACAGGCCAATTCTCGGAGTACAATCTGGATCGGAATAATGTTCATGGAGCATACCAGTACCCATAGTGACAATATAATGTAGAGCATATGAAGCTTTTCTTATCACCATGTTATATGATAAAAGCATGATATAGTAACTACAAATTGGCCGAGCCTACCTAAATTCACCTAAAGCTATTGAATAGATTGGTGAGAAGAAATATATTAGTGTAACTCTACAGGATACAGGATACCATAAGCACCAAATGGTTTTGCCACTTGTCCAGCTTTAGCACAGCCATCAATTAGTGCATTATATGTCTTAACCTTTGGCTCTATTCCAGCACTGACCATGTCATGGAACACCTAAAACAAAAGCACACCATAAGTGATATAACGTGAGGTATAGTATATTACCAAAATTTAAATGGCAACCTCCTATTGTGAATCTGCGATTTAGGTACCTCAAACATGGCAATTTTGCACAAGTTGATACCACTGTGGTGTAAAGTTTACAATCAGGTTTTAGACCAGGCTCTTTTAGGACCAACATAACCTGGAGTGCCCCTGTAAAGGATAACACATTTGGTTATATTCAATGTCCCATCTCCCACTCTAGCACATCTAAAAAAAAGGTAAAATTCGAAGCTAGGTCAGTTACCATCAAAATCTTACGAATTAGCACGAACAGATAAAAGTATATTGATGGTGCTTATTTTCGGACTGTCAATCAACCTGTAGAAGCGAACAGCTTCCATAATAGCCGTTTGCTTCTTACAGTCACTAAACAAGCTAGCATGCTGAACCTGAAAATAGATGGAAATCAGGAACCTGAAGAAGACACTACAAAAGATTAATTTTTAAAAACATTGGACCATTAAAACAGGCATTACCTTTTTTATATCAAGCAATCCCTTCTGCTCCATGCTTTCCAACAAATGCACACAGTCTCTCAACCTGGCAATAGCAAATTGATATCTCAACCGAAAAATTGACAGAACCAAAGGGTGAATAATTTGTAACAAACATTACATATAGTAACTCAAGGAGTGCTGTTGGAAAAAAAATATAGTGATTATCTGTCAAACATTATACCTTCCATCCGTTAACAAACTATTGTATCTCCTCAAGTAACCTGATGTATCCTTTGTGCACTTTAATCCAGCTCTCTTTTCTAGAGCAAAGTTATCTGGATTCTCCTTGTTTAGTATATTGGAAATACTCCAGCCATTAGTTTTTGCATCGTCATGGTCTTTCACTGGCATCAAAGAAATATAAATGTATACGAACCAAGAAGAGGGAAGCATTAAAAACCAATATATACATCCTTGGGTTGCATAAGAATGCAAAAAAAAGCTAGAGTAACCATGTGTATTTTCTTACAGAAGGAAAACATATTCTCAATAACAAGCATACTTAGACAAAAATCGCCAAAGGAAAAATAGAGGAGGAAAGAACTTACAGATTCGGAAAAATCTTTCGCAATGTCAATAAGAACATCTTCAACTTCGTAATCCAGCTTTATGAAGTATCAAGTCGTATGAAGAACATACTATGGGAAGTCTATGGCGATCTTTGTTAATTGATGCAAGCAATGTACTAAATTACTTGGCATTTGTACTACTACGATAATGTTGAAACCCATAACCACAAAGAACCGGTAAAAGAGCCGGTTAAATCCATCACCTGTGGGCTGTGGCGCAGTTGGACATTGTTGAATATTTGACAAAAAAAATATTCTTGTAATATGATGAACAAAGGATTGCAAGCTGACAGATAAAGCTAGGATAGTTATTATTTGGACCAAAAAATATTTTGGTAGGACCTGTTAATTAATATTCGAGTTTCTAAATCAAAAAATGAAAGCATACAAATCATACCTGAATAGCTTGGAATTCTATTTTCCCGGAATTTGTAACCTGAGTTTTTGCATCTCATAGTTTTTACTGCGTCCATTTAACTCCCAAAGGAAGTGGGCCCATATGTCATTGAGGGAGAGGGAGAGGAGAGGGGGAGGGAGAGGGAGAGGGAGAGAGAGAAATGGAGTTAGCAGACAGTAGGTAGAAAATAGGGGAGCCAGGGGGCGCAGAGCAGCAAGGCTACCGGGGGCGAGTGGCGGCCGGAGAGGCGACGGGGACCAGTAAAATAGGACGCCGGGGAGGGGCAGAGGCCCAAGGAGGTGGCGTCACGGCCGGAGCGGTGCCGAGGAGGAGATGGCGGTGGCGAAGCGGCCGGGTGTAGCGGCCGAACGGAGGCGACGGCGGCCGGAGGGAGGGGACAGGAAAAGGAGGTGAGCACGGGCATGAGGGAGGCGCGAGGAAGCCTACCGTGGGTTCCGTGGGGGCAGAGAAGCTCCGGAGCGGGCCGGCGACGTGAGGCCGGGGCGGCGCGGGGAGGCTCGCGGTGGCGGCAGTCTAGGGCGGCAGGGAGTCTTGGCCGGCGGTTGGGGGAGGTCGAGGACATCTAGATGGTGCTCCAGCTCGGAGTAATCGACCTGAGGGGCGCCGAGTAGGACATGGTGGTGGTGGAGCTCAAATCGGCCGGATTTGGGGAAGAAAGGCGTTCCAGCGAAACTTGTGGATCAATAGAGAAATTGAGTGGGGTAAATGGATTATTGAGAGCTGGAACATGCCGGGACGCGGGTGGCGAACGGAGAGCTCGCCGGAGACGGCAGGAACGGCAATGGCAGAGGCGGGCGGCGGGGCCACGGCTTTGGGAGGGAGGAGGAGCAAAGGGGGAGGGAGCAGCGACTCACGGGCATCTTGTGAGGGGTGATTGACGCGAAAGGAACTGGAGGGAGGTCACCTGTTGGACGGGATCGCAGGGGTGAGTGCGGCGGCATGCGCGGGCGAGGGAAAGAGCAAGAAGATGCGAGCGGCCGTTTGGAGCGGCGCGGCGCGCAGAAGATCCCCGGAGGCAGGCGAGCCCTCGATCCTGGTCGATCGGACGGCCTCGCACGCTCGGCCGAGAACGGCAAAGAAATCTCGCGTCCACGCGTGGGCGCGCGGTTGGACGGGGCCGCCCGGGAAGCGCGGGGAGGCCTCCATTTCCACCGGGCTTAATACGTTAACGATACAAGGTAAGATAAGATGTGCTTTGCCTTCTTTCTACCGTTAAAACGACTCATCGCTCTATGTCAACCACATTACAACAGCATGCGTACCCCAAATCCCCAATATGTAAGCCTGTTCGCGCGTGTGTAAAAAATGGCATCTACATACAGAATCAAGAGCTTCGGCCGCGGACACGAAAGGTCAGGCCCAATTGGGCCCATCCAAATTTGGATCGCAGAAACAAAATTCTTGATCCAATGCCAGTTTGGATGCTGATGACAAGGCTCAAGCTGAAAACAGTTCTGCAGAACATGATTTAACTCTTTAACAGATAAAGCACCCAAGGATGATCCTGGTATAAAAATAAATGTGGATTTTCGAAAGCACTTTTTACATAATCTGATTGGGTACACCGCAAAATGAAGTTCTTTTCTATGCAGATGAACATCAAGTTGACACAGCTGCAAAAATAGCTCGAAGGGTAAGTAACTGACCTTCTTGTATATATATTGCTATATTCTTGTTTCTATGATATGCATTTCTCCAGTATGACATCTTACTTCTCTTGGTACTGTTTGGTGTCTATAGAAACTAAGGGAGAAAAGGCGGGAAAAGAGGGCAATGGATTTGGTTCAGAAAGATGATGAAGCCCATGTTAAACTGGAGAATGTGGCTATTGAGCGATCAAAGGCTGTCCATTCTGCTATCCTTGGGAAATATAGCATATGGAGAAAAGAGAATGAGAATGAGAACTCAGACTCGACAGTTAGGTTGATGAGGGACCAAATTATCATGGCACGTGTTTATTCTATGCTTGCGAAATCAAAGAACAAACATGATCTTTATCAAGAACTGCAGACCCGAATCAAGGAAAGCCAGCGGGCTGTTGGAGAGGCTACTGCTGATGCTGACCTCCATCACAGGTGTGCATCTATCTGCACTTTATTTCTTTCCTTGTTCTCTTTTTTCACAAATAATCTACTTTGCAGTGCACCTGAGAAAATCAGAGTGATGGGTCAAGTTTTATCTGAGGCTAGAGAAGAAGTGTATGATTGCAAGGCGATAACTCACAGACTAAGAGCGATGCTTCAGTCAGCAGATGAACAGGTCAGAAGCTTGAAGAAGCAGAGTACATTTCTTAGCCTGTTGGCTGCAAAGACAATTCCAAACAGCATTCACTGCTTGTCTATGCGGTTAACAATAGATTACTATCTCCTCCCTCTGGAGAAACGGAAGTTCCCGAGGAGTGAGAACTTGGAAAATCCAGAGCTCTACCACTATGCACTTTTCTCAGAGAACGTCTTGGCTGCCTCTGTTGTTGTGAACTCAACCATCATGAATGCCAAGGTATTTTTCATGTTTTTAATCAATGCACTCTATTATGATAGCTGTTTCTAACAATGATGCTTAACATGACTTTTCCAGGAGCCGGAGAAACATGTTTTCCATCTTGTGACTGATAAGTTGAACTTTGGAGCCATGAACATGTGGTTTTTGGTGAACCCACCTGGCAAGGCCACCGTCCATGTTGAGAATGTGGATGAATTTAAGCGGTTGAACTCATCATACTGTCCTGTTTTACGGCAACTTGAGTCTGCTGCCATGAAAGAGTATTATTTCTGTTAGAAATTGGCCCATATAAGTGAGGCCCATTTTCTATAATTCTAAAGCATCTATGGGTTAGTACCATATTGCTAAGGCAAGGTGGAGGTGACCAATATATAAGGTGGAGTCCTTGCCACTCCTTGAAACATGTAACACATGGATGAGGATGGCATGAGGAGGGCTCTGGCTAAACACACGCACGCACGCGCGTTCGCGTATTTTCGCGTGAAAAATCGCGTGACTTGCGACGCGCGACCGTGCCGTGACGTGGCGCGCCATTTGGCAAACCAAGTCCACCTTATTTTTGCTGAACCATGCATCCCTCTCTCTGTTTGAATGAGATTCAAATGTTTAAATTTGAGGCTTTATTGGGTGATGATGATGACGATTACGGTGGGTAAATGGTCGTTAAGTGTAACGATTACGGTGGGTAAATGGCATACTAGAGCCAAGTTCGCTCATGTCTTTGAAATGTGGTGGGTAATCCACCCACGATATCCGTTCTGATTGACCAAGATATGCGATTCGATAATGCGAACAACATCGCTCTTGGTTGCCTTCGACCATTCCGCGGATCGGCTCTATGATGTGTACATAGACTATAAGTCCGCCACAGAGTTGTGGGATGCACTAGAGCACAAATATGCAGAGGCAGAGGCAGGTCGTTGGCTCTACATGTGTGAGCAATTCTTCGACTTTACCATGGATAAGGCTAAGTCCATAGTTGGACAAGCTCATGATCTCCAGTTATTGGTTGGTGCGATTGCGCATCTGGGCTGTGTGTTGCCTCCTAAGTTTGTGGCTGCGAGTATTGTCGCCAAACTTCCTATTTCTTGGCGGGATTTTGCCACTAGCTTGAAACACAAGAGGGAAGAGATTTCTGTTGAAGATCTCATTGCTGCCCTCGATGTGGAAGAAAAGGCAAGAGCAAAAGATGCACCCAGACTTCCGGTCGAACAATGCAAATTTTATAGAGAAAAAGATTGCAAAGAAGTACAAATCCAACAAAACGAACACGACAACTAGCTTTAAGAAGAAAATCGAGAAAAGGATATGAAGAACATCACTGCTTTGTGTGTGGGAAAACGGTCATATGGCTAAAGATCGTCATTTCGCAAAGCAGAGATGGTGAACACCAAAGAAGAAGGTCATTAACGTGATCATAAGAGGCCTCGACTTCAGGAGGGTATAGTAATTCTCCGTTGTTTTTTCAGCGTGTCAATCCACCGATTGGTGGGTTGATATCGTGCTAATGTTCACGTATGTTCGATATTTCCTTGTTTTCTTCTTACCAGCGGCGAGGGCTTCCTCCGTCCTAATAGGAAACGGGTTGCATGCTTCTTGGTGTTGACACGATAGAACCAAGTTTACTTCAGAAAGATTGTCCACTTGAAGAACGTAAAGATGCTCCTACAATAAACAAGAACCTCGTTAGTGGTTCTGTTTCTATGTAGGGACGGTTATAAGCTAGTCTTTGAGTCAAATAAAATTGTAATGTCTAAGTTCGGGAATTTTGTTGGTAAAGGCTATGAGAGCGAGGCTTGTTCCGCTAAGTACTTTAGAGTCTTGTTATAATCAATGTTGCAACTGGTTTAAATAAATGTGAGGCAAATATTTAGCATTCTCGTTTCTGTCATATTGGTTTTGATAGTATTGCTAGAATGTCCAGATTAGATTTAATTCCAAAATGTGAAATTGTCAAAGGATCAAAGTGCCAGCCATGTGTGCAAGCAAAGCAGCCTCGCAAACCCTTTAAGGGATTAGAGGACGAAAAGAATTTGGCACCATTAGATCTTGTTCATTCAGATTTGTGTGAAATGAATGGATTGTTGACAAAAGGAGGCAAAAGATATTTTTTTAACTTTTATTGATGATGCAACACGCTACTGCTATGTGTATTTGCTAAAAACTAAGGATGAAGCTTTAAACTACTTTAAGACTTATAAGGCCGAGGTTGAGAACCAACTAGAGAAGAAAATAAAAAGACTAAGGTCTGATCGTGGAGGAGAGTACATCTCTCATGAATTTTCTCAATTCTGTTCTGAGCATGGAATAGTCCATGAATTTATACCACCATATTCATCCCAATCAAATGGGTAGCTGAGAGGAAAAACCGCACACTAACAGACTTGATTAATGCCATGTTAGAGAGTGCTGGTATGCCTAAGACATGGTGGGGGAAGCTATATTGACAGCAACTTTCATCCTAAACAGAGTAATCACTAAAAAGAGTGATATTACTCCATATGAGGGATGGAAGGGGAGAAAACCCAATGTCAATTTTCTGCGAACTTGGGGTGTTTGGCCAAGGTCAATATACCATTGCGAGTAAAAGAGAAAGCTTGGACCTAAAACAATCGATTGTATTTTTCTAGGATATGCTCATAATAGCACGCCTATAGATTTTTAGTAGTTAAATCAGAAATTTCGAGATTATTGCTAACACAATAATGGAGTCTAGAGATGCTTCATTCTTTGAGGATTATTTTCCTATGAGAACAATGAGCAAGACTTCACAAACCGAGAATGTTCAAATTGAAAATATTGAAAGTGAGAATAATCAAACTTCGAACTTCCCACCATCTCTCGAACCAATATGTGATATCCTCGAGGAGGATAACAATCTAGTCACGAAGCTCTTCAGAGGAGCAAGAGACAAAGGGTTGAGAAAACCTTTGGTGATGACTTTATTGTATACCTCGTGGATGATGTGCCAAAGACCCTTTCATAGGTTTATGCATCTTCTGATGCTGAGTATTGGAAAGAAGCAGTCCGTAGCGAGATGGACTCTATCGTGGCTAATGGTAATGGTACTTGGGAGATCACTGATCGTCCTATCGGGTGCAAACCTGTAGGATGTAAGTGGATCTTTAAAAAGAAACTAAGGCCTGATGGTACTATTGAGAAGTACAAGGCAAGACTTGTGGCCAAGGGTTACACCCAGAAAGAGGGAGAAGATTTTTTGATACCTATTCTCCTGTCGCCAGACTAACCACCATCAGAGTGCTCCTTGCGTTAGCATCTTCTTATGGTCTACATGTCCATCAAATGAATGTAAAGACAGCTTTTCTAAATGGAGAGTTGGAGGAAGAAATCTATATGGATCAACCTGATGGTTTTGTGATTTCTGGACAGGAAAATAAGGTATGTAGATTATTGAAATCCTTATATGGTCTAAAGCAAGCACCTAAACAATGGTACGAGAAATTTGATAAAACTTTAACATCTGCTGACTTTGTTGTGAATGAAGCTGATAAATGTGTATATTATCGTTATAGTGGGGGTCAAGGAGTGATCTTGTGCCTATATGTAGATGACATACTTATATTTGGAACAAACACTGCTGTAATTGACGAGGTCAAATCTTTTTTATCTCGATGCTTTGATATGAAATACTTAGGAGAGGCATATGTTATTCTGAATATTAAATTAATCAAGAACGAGGATGGGATCACTTTGAGCCAATCTCATTATGCTGAGAAAATCTTAAGCTGTTTTGGCTATGAGAATTGTAAAATTTCTCCAACGCCCTATGATGCAAGCATTAAGCTTCGAAAGAATCAAGGGTTAGGAAAAGACCAATTAAGATTTTCACAAATTATTGGATCACTTATGTATCTATCTGGTGCCACAAGACCTGACATATCATTTGCTGTGAGCAAATTAAGTCGGTTTACTTCTAACCCAGGAGATGATCACTGGGAGGCACTTGAGAGAGTGTTGCGCTATTTGAGAGGCACAACCTTATACGGAATTCACTATACTGGGCATCCTTCTGTATTAGAAGGATATAGTGATTCAAATTGGATCTCTGATGCAGATGAGATCAAAGCTACAAGTGGTTATGTCTTTACACTAGTAGGAGTTGCAGTTTCATGGAGGTTGTGTAAATAGACTATATTGACGAGGTCAACTATGGAAGCAGAACTTGTAGCACTAGACACGCCATCGTTGAGGTGAATGGCTTAGAGAGCTTCTATTGACTTGCCATCGTTGCGAAACCAATACCAAAGAATCCTAATGTCGTGATAATCAAACAAAGGTTGATTAAGGTTACAAGTACTAAGGATAACATGAAGTCCTCCGACATGTGAAGCGAGGCTTAAATCACGAAAATTGAGGAACTCCGAGTGATTATCGTGAATTATATACGACCGAGAAAAATCGCGCCCTTTCACAAAGGGACTAGCACGGAAGGCGATTTCGTTGCCTATGGACATGAGAATGGGGCCCATTGGAGTTACAACTCAACAAAGAACCCATACCTTTTGATCGGAGATCCCGTGACTTAGGCAATGGGAAAAACAAGTTCATGTTGTAACAAGAGAGTATATATTCATTGAATCCATGTCCTAATAGACAAATTACTCTCGACTGTATGGAAGGATGGCATAAAACCTTAATATATTCTGTTGTCCAAATGAGGAAAAGGTATTAGCCTGCAGGATACCTAGAAAAAATATACCTACTTGAGCCCAACTGTGAGGTCGCAGTTCACGAGAATAGGGTATTCTCTAGAAAGCTCATGAGCAGATAAGGGAGCATGACCAAATAACGCTCCGTTTAGGCGCGTGTAACAGCCCAAATTTTCAATTTCAGTAAAATTTAAAAATTTATTTATGTTTGTGGTTTTTCCTGAATTTTCAAAAGCTTTTTATAAGTATTTTAAAGCTAAAACAAATTTATTTACAAAATTAAAAGCCAACAAATAGTTGGAAATAATTTTATTAAGTCCAGAATGAGTATGGGAATTTCTGTGAATTTTTCCATAATTTTTGGAAGTATTTTGCTATTTTCTAAAGCCTAAATGAATTAATGTAATTAAAACAATTGAGAAATCAAAAGAAAATCAAAATTCAGTTTGGGCGAAACACACCGCCCGCCCAAACCTTCGCGACGACGCCCACCGCCCGCCGCCGCACCCGCTCTCATCTTCCCACCGTCCGATTTAAATCGGACGGCCACTAGTTACCCACGCCGCTTCTTCTCGACCGTTGGATCATGCACCGACGGTCAAGATCTTTCACAAGAACCGCGACGGTCCGAATGCCATCATCAACGTGAGCCGCACGATCTTAATCCAACGGCCGCGCTAAACGCACTTACCGCTTCGCCGGTCTAATCTCAACCATTGATCTTAATCCAACGGCCGCACCGAAAGTCACTTACGCCGCGAATCTAATCTCGACCGCACGTTGAAAATCGGAGGGCCCCAGTCGCCGTCTTCCTCGCCTTCTTCGCGCAGCGCGCGAAACCGCCGCCATGACCAAGTCTTGAGCTCGTGTTCCTCGCGTCCTGCTCGCTCTTTCATCGGGCAATCGCGCAACGGCCCGCCATGTCACACCGCACCCACTTCCTCAACCCTTTATCCTCGTGCACGTTTTGCCAAACCGCCGCGCACCAAAACCGCCGCGCGCACGACTCCACCACCCCACGCCGCTCGAACCTTCCGGCGCCTATAAAAGGGAGCCCTTGAGCCCCTTCTCCTCCTCAACCATTCCCTCACTCACTCTCTCCCGCCGCGAGCTCGTCAGATTCCGAGGTTTCTCGCCGCCAGCCGCACGCTGCCGCCGCCAATTCCGCCGCCGCCGCCCACGCCGCGTCCTCACCGCCGCCACCATCGCGTCGCCGCCACCGCTGGCCCGGCGCGCACTTCGTTCACCGTGGGGACCATCGCAGCGCCTTCTTCACCGACGACCCAGTCGCACCGCCGCTCGAGCTCGTCGCCGACGACCTTTCCGCCGCATTTTCTCGCAACCTCGGTGAGCACCACGCTCAAAGATCGCCCACTCTTCCTTTGGTATCAATCACACCTCTCGCCGAGACCTCTAGCGCGGCGAGGTGATTGCCGAGCCGCCGCCGGCGTCGCACTGACGTGGCCGCCACCGTGGCGGCACGTGTACGCCACCTGGGCGCCATCTCAGCAACACGGCCCGCGTGGCGCCGTGTCAGCGCCCACGCACACACCCACGTGGCCGGCCCACCGTGTCGCTTCTTCCAAAGTTCGTGGGCTAGGTCCACCTTGAACCGCCCACCGACATGTGGGGCCCGCATGTCGAAATCTTTTAAATCTTTTAATTTCCGAAAATCCTCACAAGCGCCAAGATTGCGCAATAAATGGATTTTCGTGAGGGAAATAATTTCGAAATTCAATAAAATCTCGATTTAGATATAAACTTTAAATTCATAACTTTTGCATTTGAACTCCAAATTGGGTGTTTCAAATTGCAAAATTTATATAAAATTATAATCTAGCTAACTAAACCAAAATATTTCAGTTTGGAGTTGATTTGAGCTATGTTTTTGAATTTATTTGAATTTGCATTAAATTTGTCGATTTTACAGATAGACTTGACGACTCAGGAGAGTTCGATCAAATCAAGATTTAGAATTTCAAGACATCGACCAAGGCAAGTTACACCATTGACCATATTGCCCCTATTATTTTAAGTTATTTTCAGTTTTTAAATTCCTTATTGCATGCATATGTTGTTATAAATATTTTAATATCCTGTTTTACATATAGTTAATTCCATATATTATTGTATGGCCAAATTTGAATGTTATATCTGACTACCTTGATACCATAGGCAAGATATTACCAAAATTCAAATATATGCTTAGCCAAGCTTAGTCCACATTTACAGAATTTGGGAGGGTTTACACTAGATTTCTACAAATTGTTTTCAAACTTGATATTGTGGTATTGTTTTACCACATGAGTTTATAAATGAAGTTTTTATTCAAAATAAAACCAAAATGGGTTTGGACTTGGGCGAAATGGTCGGAATGGTGGGTGCAGGTTTATGCACGGGTTTGATCTGGTTAAGATCAAGGCCCATGGGTTGAAGGAATGACGCCCAAGTCAATTGAGGACCGGTCTTTGAGCCGCTTATTGCTATGCCATAACGTACCACCACATGTCCTGTATGGGCAGGATTTGGCTAACTAATTTGTGATATCCTAGTATATTTATGTCATGTGATTTTGTGGGTGTCGGTTAGACGTTTTATTCCCACTTGGCGCAAGAGGGGGCTTCCGGAGGACGGTCAGTTCAAAGGAGCGAAACCTTAGCGGGCATGAATGTACTAGGATAAAACATTGTAAAGGCCTCATGGTAATTGCTCACCACACGCCTACTAAGCGTGAATTGGCCGACATAACGAGCATGTCACCTCGTGTGGGTAAAGTTGTACCAACTCGCAGAGTAGAAACTATTCGAATAGCGCGTCATGGTCATGGACATGCTAGCAGGCCACTTAAAGTTAGAATTGTTTTTGGTTTTAAATGCTTTATTAAATGTTGAGGATGGTTAGTCCTTATGAAAATTTAAGGAAGCCAAGTGTTAGGAGGATCCTTCACTTTATCATTGGAGGTTATCCACATTATATCATTGTCATTTCAAAATATGATTTTATCCATAGTATAAAATTGCCTTAGAAACTATTATACTTATTCAAACCGAAAATGTTGTTTATGCAAAACAACCCCGCCATACTCACTTGTTTCCTTATGCATGCATTTAAATTCAATATTGGTGTGACTTGCGAGCACGGTAGTAGTGCTCACTCTTCGAATAAATCTTATTCGTGAGAAGACTGCTATATTGACGGTGAGGACCGGGACGAGTAGGCCTTCCGACCTGCACGATTGCTCGTGGCGCATCGTGTGGCTCCCACTATTATGTTATTTCCATTGTGTTTATCATTTGGCATTTGATGTTATTATTCGACTCATTTGTATTAAATGCTTATTTATTTAATGCCATTTACGTTTCGTGATATGAATGTGATATTCATTTTTGTGAGACTGTACACCGGAAATCTCGGACCGTGTTTGAACACGAGAATTCGGATCCTTCGCTCCGGTTCGACAAAAGTGGTATCGAGCCATATCGATCAGAGGTCGTGCCCACTGTAGAATTGGTAAAACCATTAAGGACTATTTTTCAAAAATTTACAAACTATTTACCTATCTTCCGTAGTCTTACTCTTCCTTTCTCTATTAAAAAGATTTCTAAACTCTTGTCTTTCTAAAATTGTAGATGGTCGAGAGACCGACCCGTATCTCCCATGGAGTCTATTTGGAGAATGGGCGGATATCCTATGGAAGATGATGCAACATCCGAGTTTCACGAAGAGACCCACATACCAAGGATATAAGTATATCATGGGACAACAGAGCGCTGGAGAGTGGAGGTTATCCTCTACTCTAACTTAGCGCGGATACATCCTTCCACATCTTCGACGCCCAATGCGTCGGAGACTTTCGAGGACGGCATCCAAGATGCGGCAAGAGAAGCCGACACGACTTCGCTACACCTACGACGCCCATTTTCTGGATATCGATTCCAAGATTATCCCATGCACATCCCCACTCGGCCAGGCAAAGGCCTTCACTCACCGAGAATGAGGATATGCCGAGATCACCCACCAAGTGGAGTTAGCCAAGGCGATGGATTACGCCTATGGCAACACCCTCGACGAGCTGTATCTCGTTCAGGGGAGGCTAGAGGCTGCAGAGGAGAGGCTGAAGGCACCAAACCGAATTGGCTCAGACAAAAGGGCCAAGGCAAGACTGCAACTCCCGACTACACCCCATCCACCCCATAAATGTTTTACTTCCACCATTTTAGAGGTTTGCTTTCCCCTAGTTATTCGATTAGCTGCGAATTATGAGCTACTAACCTTTTGTGGTAGCCATATTCAGATGAATAAAATAAAGAATTACTTGCAAAAGAAAATTTTGTTTCTGTGCCTTGTTTTTGTGTGCTTTTTGGGCTAATAAAAATTTACTCCCTTAGTGCAACCTTTTCTTCCCTTTCCTAAGTCTTTGAAATTTCAAGCGATGGTGAACACCGCACAGAAATGGCAAAGATCCAGTGGTCGAACAATGGAATATCGACAACCATGAACAAGATGATCAAGCAGCCTCCCCGCCGCCAATGACGGGACCGGATTGGCAATGATGATGGCCAATCAAACTCACCTTATTGAATTGTTGGCTCGGCCGCCAACAACGCCGAACAACCAGCAACAAAGCAGCCTACCGCGCAACTCGTGCACCGCACACCCTCCTCAACGGTGACCATGTCGGAGTTCATGCGTATGCGTCCTCCTACCTTCTCCAGTAGCACCGAGCCAATGGATGCTGACGATTGGCTTCGTGCCATCGGAAAGAAACTGGACATCGCACAATGCACAGATCGCGAGAGGGTCCTGTTCGCCACTCATCAGCTCAACGGACCAGCCTCAGAATGGTGGGACAATTTCTGCATCTCCCACGCCAATGCCTGTGCCATCTCGTGGGACGAGTTTGTGAGAGCCTTCCGTCATGCCCACATCCTCGCCGCATGATGACACCAAGAAGAAGGAGTTTCATGCACTCGCCAAGGCAATCGCTCGGTGAGCGAGTATCTCCACCGTTTCAACCAGCTAGCTCGCTATGCCCCGGCTGATGTGGCCAGAGATGAAGAACGGCAAGAAAGGTTCCTGGAGGGACTCAACGACGATATCTCCGTCCAACTCATCTCCCAGAACTTCACCGACTTCCAACAGTTGGTGGACAAGGCGATCCGCCAGGAAGCCAAACATCACGAGATGGAGAACCGCAAACGGAGGATGGCCGCCCAGAAGATCAACGCAGGAGGCTTTCCCAAGCCTCGATTCATTCAGCAGCAGCCACCGCAGCGTGGGAAGTTCCAGTCTTCCACATCCAGAGCCCCGGTGCAGAATCAGCGCCCCAACACCTCCAACTTTCGCAGCGCACCAACCGGAGGACAATTTCAGCAGAAGAGCTCCGCCCCCTCAGCTGCAGGAGTGACCTGTTTCCACTGCAACGAGACAGGCCATTATGCCAACAGATGCCCCAAGAAGCAGCAGGCAGCGGCGTCTTCCAAGCCAGCACCAGGAGCCACAGCCACTGGCGGCACTGCAAAGCCGTCAGGCCAGTTCATCAAGGGGCGTGTGAACCACGTCACGGCCGAGGAAGCCCAGGCAGCACCGGATGTTGTGCTTGGTATGTTTCTTGTCAATTCAATACCAGCTTCAGTGCTATTTGATTCCGGAGCTTCGCATTCTTTCGTGTCAAATAAATTTGTGGGCAAATATGGGTTACCAATATCTTCCTTAGCAAATCCCATGATAATCCATTCCCTGCTCGTAAATGAGAACTAGTTCTCTATGCCCGAACCTCACCCTTGAAATATCCGAGTATCCTTCCTAGCGCACTTGATAGTCTTGCATTCCCAAGGTCCGACGTTATTCTTGGAATGGATGGTTAGCCAAGAATCATGGACAAATAGATCGTGCTAATAGGTCTATCACCCTCACAAATGGAGAAGGAATTTTGGTGGAGTTCAAACCCAAGACTGCACCAATGGAAGTTCTATCCTCACCAAAGATGAAGGAAGTGAAACTTGAAGACATACCGTAGTCCGAGAATATGCCGATGTCTTTCCCGATGAATTACCCGGCATGCCACCGGATCGGACGCCATGTTCTTAATTGACTTAGTCCTGTGGACACCCAATATCGGCGACCTATAGAATGCCACTAATGAGTTAGCGGAATTGAAGAAACAGATTGAAGAATCTGCAAGCAGAGGTTACATCCGACCCGCCATCACCTTGGGAGCACCAAAGTCTTTGTTCGTCAAGAAAAAGGACAATAGCATGAGAATGTGTGTTGATTACGATCACTCAATGAGGTGACGATCAAAAACAAATATCCTTTACCCGTGATAGATGATCTGCTCGATCACCGAAAGGAGCAAGTGTCTTTCAAGATTGATTTGAGATCAAAGCTATCACCAATCAAGATCGCACCGTAAGATATTCAAGACAGCTTTCACCACGGATATGGATCAGATTTAGTTTAAGTGATGTCATTTGGTTTGACGAACGCCCGCTTATTTCATGAATATGATGAACAAAGTGTTCATGGAATTCCTAGATAAGTTTGTGGTTGTTTTCATCGATGACATTCTCATCTACTCAAGGATGAAGAAGAACACGAAGCATATCAGATGATATCGACAAGCTCCGAGAACATCGACTTTATGCTAAATTCAAAGAAAAGTGAATTTTGGCTAAGTCAAGTGGCATTCCTTGGACATATTGTGTCACGGAGGAATTGCGAGATCCCGCCAAGGTTGAAGCCGTGACGATTGGAGGCAACCCAGACGGCCACCAAGTGAGAAGTTTCCTTGGACTAGCGGGTTATTACCGCAGTTCATTGAAAATTTCTAAGATTGCAAGACCCATGACTCAACTTCAAGAAGGAGAAGAAATTTGATTGGACAGATGCTCGTGAAGAAAGTTTTCAAGATCTCAAGAGGAGATTAGTCTCAAAGACTGTGTTAGTTTTACGATATCCATAAAGATTTCGAGATCTTCGCGACGCATCCCGTCAAGGTCTCTGATGCGATTGATGCAGGAGGGCAAGGTAGTAGCTTATGCATCAAGGCGCTTGAGGCCACATGAAGGGAATTATCCAACCCATGATCCGAGTTAGCAATGATTGTGCATGCCTTGAAGATCTCGCGGCATTATCTCATTGGTAATCACGTGAGATTTTCACGATCACAAGAGTTTGAAGTATATATTCACACAGTGTAATTAAACCTTGGCAGAGAAGATGGCTAGAGTTGATAAAAGATTATGATCTTGGAATCCATTATCACCTGTGCAAAGCAAATGTAGTTGCAGATGCCCCGAGCGTAAAGGCCTATTGCAATACCATGATGGTGCGTATGAACAAATGTAACTACATGAAGAATTGAAGCGCCTAAACTTGGAGATTGTCACCAAGGTTGTGTGAATGCGTTGGAAGTACAACCGACTCTTCAAAGTCGATCGGAGAAAAACAACTAGAAGATGATGACATCAAGGAGATCAAGAAGAATATGCGAAGAGGCAAGGCTCCGTGATTCGCCAAGATGAACAAGGAACCGTGTGGTTTGGGAATCGATTTGTGTACCTAACCAACAGGAGTTAAAACAATCAATTCTTAAGGAGGCTCATGAAACGCCTTACTCCATTCACCCCTAAGCACCAAGATGTACCAGATCTCAAGGAGAAATATCGTGGGTCAAGATGAAGCGAGAAATTGCTGAGTTAAATGCTCGCCGTGATGTGTGTCGCCGAGTTAAGGCGAACATCAAAGACCACCGATTGTTGCAGCCACTACCAATCCTGAATGGAAGTGGGAAGAGATTGGCATGGACTTCATCATCGACTTCCTAGGACCCAATCAGATATGATTCGATCGGGTGATAGTTGATCGGTTGACCAAAGTAGCTCACTTTATTCCCGTCAAAACTACTTACGTAGTACCGGTTGGCGAGTTATATGTGGCTAGGATCGTTTGCCTACACGGGTACCCAAGAAGATTGTGTCCGCAGAGGTTCTCGGTTTACATCAAGATTCTAGCAGAAGTCGCATGAAGCCTTAGGCACTGGACTCAACTTCAAGATGACCTATCATCCTCAAACAGATGGTCGACGAACGCACCAATCAAGTCCTCAAGATATGCTCCGAGCCCGTGCCTTGGAATTTGGACAAAGTTGGGACAAGAATTTGCCGTATGCATTCTCGATAACAATAGCCATCAAGCTAGTTTGCAAATGGCTCCTTTTGAAGCATTGTATGGCGAAAATGCGAACTCCACTCGTGGATGAAGTAGGAGAGCATCGACTCTTTGGACCGAGATAATCAAAGAGGCGTAAAGTAAGGTCAAAGCTATAAGGGAACACCTGAAAGTGGCACAAACCCGACAAAAGAGTTATGCTGATAACCGTCGAAGGGATTTAAACTTTGAGGTAGGAGACTTGGTCTATCTCAGAGTCACTCCACTCAGAGGAGTAAGAAGATTCCGAACAAAAGGAAAACTCGCACCCGGATTTGTGGGGCCATACAAAATTCTAGCCAAAAGAGGTGAAGTGGCATATCGCCTGAGCTACGTAAGCCTTGTCACCGTGCACGATGTCTTCCATGTATCCCGATTGAGGAAATGCTTGCAAGCGCCAGAAGACCATACCTTCCTAGAGAGCTTCGATCTTCGAGAAGATCTCACCTATGTGGAGCGACCCATCAAGATTCTGGATGTCGCAGAGCGAGTCACTAGAAGCAGGATCATCAGATCATACAAAGTACAGTGGAGTCATCACCCGGAAAGTGAAGCCACTTGGGAAAAAGAAGAAGACCTCAAGACCAACTACCCGATCTCTTTGTCGACCAACTCGAATCTGGGTCGAGATTCCTTAAGGGGGTAGGTTTGTAATGTACCTAAATTTTCAATTTCAAGAAATTTAAAAATTTATTTATGTTTGTGGTTTTTCTGAATTTTCAAAAGCTTTTATAAGTATTTTAAAGCTAAAACAAATTTATTTACAAAATTAAAAGCCAACAAATAGTTGGAAATAATTTTATTAAGTCCGTAATGAGTATGGGAATTTCGTGAATTTTTCCATAATTTTTGGAAGTATTTTGCTATTTTCTAAAGCCTAAATGAATTAATGTAATTAAAACAATTGAGAAATCAAAAGAAAATCAAAATTCAGTTTGGGCCGAAACCCACCGCCCGCCCAAACCTTCGCAAGACGCGCCCACCGCCCGCGCCGCCGCACCCGCTCATCTTCCCCACCGTCCGATTTAAATCGGACGGCTACTAGTTACCCACGCCGCTTCTTTCTCGACCGTTGGATCATGCACCGACGGTCAAGATCTTTCACAAAGAACCGCACGGTCCGAATGCCATCATCAACGTGAGCCGCACGATCTTAATCCAACGGCGCGCTAAAACGCACTTACCGCTTCGCCGGTCTAATCTCAACCATTGATCTTAATCCAACGGCCGCACCGAAAGTCACTTACGCCGCGAATCTAATCTCGACCGACGCTGAAAATCGGAGGGCCCCGAGTCGCCGCTTCCTCGCCTTCTTCTTCGCAACGCGCGCGAAACCGCCGCCATGACCAAGTCTTGAGCTCCGTGTTCCTCGCGGTCGCTCGCTCTTTCATCGCATCAGGCGAACGGCCCGCCATGTCACACCGCACCCACTTCCTCAACCCTTTATCCTCGTGCACGCTTTTGCAAAAACCGCCGCACCAAAACCGCCGCGCACGACCTCCACCACCCCACGCCGCTCGAACCTTCCCGCGCGCTATAAAAGGGAGCCCTTGAGCCCCTTCTCCTCCTCAACCATTCCCTCACTCACTCTCCTCCTCCCGCCGCGAGCTCGTCAGATTCGAGGTTTCGCCGCCGCCAGCTGCACGCTGCCGCCGCCAATTCCGCCGCCGCCGCCCACGCCGCGCCTCACCCGCGTCACCATCAGCGCCGCCACCGCGGCCCGGCGCGCACTTCGCTCACCGCTGGGACCATCGCACGCTTTCTTCACCGACGACCCGGCCGCACCGCCGCCGAGCTCGCCGCCGACGACCTTTCCGCCGCATTTTCGCAACCTCGGTGAGCACCACGCTCAAGATCGCCCACTCTTCCTTTGGTATCAATCACACCTCTCGCCGAGACCTCTAGCGCCGGCGAGGTGATTGCCGAGCCGCCGGCGCCGCGATCGACGTGGCCGCCACCGCGGCGCACGTACGCCACCTGGCGCCATCTCAAGAACACGGCGCGTGGCGCGCGTGTCGCCACGCACACACCCACGTGGCCGGTCCACCGTGTCGTTTCTTCCAAAGTTCGGTGGACTAGGTCCACCTTGAACCGGCCCACTGACATGTGGGGCCCGCATGTCAGAAATCTTTTTAAATCTTTTAATTTCCGAAAATCCTCATTTGGCGCCAAGATTGCGCAATAAATGGATTTTCGTAGGGAAATAATTCGAAATTCAATAAAATCTCGATTTAGATATAAACTTCATAAATTCATAACTTTTGCATTTGAACTCCAAATTGGGTGTTTCAAATTGCAAAATTTATATAAAATTATAATCTAGCTAACTAAACCAAAATATTTCAGTTTGGAGTTGATTTGAGCTATGTTTTTGAATTTATTTGAATTTGCATTAAATTTGTCGATTTTACAGATAGACTTGACGACTCGGAGAGTTCGATCAAATCAAGATTTAGAATTTCAAGACATCGACCAAGGCAAGTTACACCATTGACCATATTGCCCTATTATTTTAAGTTATTTTCAGTTTTAAATTCCTTATTGCATGCATATGTTGTTATAAATATTTTAATATCCTGTTTTACATATAGTTAATTCCATATATTATTGTATGGCCAAATTTGAATGTTATATCTGACTACCTTGATACCATAGGCAAGATATTACCAAAATTCAAATATATGCTTAGCCAAGCTTAGTCCACATTTACAGAATTTGGGAGGGTTTACACTAGATTTCTACAAATTGTTTTCAAACTTGATATTGTGGTATTGTTTTACCACATGAGTTTATAAATGAAGTTTTTATTCAAAATAAAACCAAAATGGGTTTGGACTTGGGCGAAATGGTCGGAATGGTGGGTGCAGGTTTATGCACGGGTTTGATCTGGTTAAGATCAAGACCCATGGGTTGAAGGAATGACGCCCAAGTCAATTGAGGACCGGTCTTTGAGCCGCTTATTGCTATGCCATAACGTACCACCACATGTCCTGTATGGGCAGGATTTGGCTAACTAATTTGTGATATCCTAGTATATTTATGTCATGTGATTTTGTGGGTGTCGGTTAGACGCTTTATTCCCACTTGGCGCAAGAGGGGCTTCCGAGGACGGTCGGTTCAAAGGAGCGAAACCTTAGCGGGCATGAATGTACTAGGATAAAACATTGTAAAGGCCTCATGGTAATTGCTCACCACACGCCTACTAAGCGTGAATTGGCCGACATAACGAGCATGTCACCTCGTGTGGGTAAAGTTGTACCAACTCGCAGAGTAGAAACTATTCGAATAGCGCGTCGCGGTCATGGACATGCTAGCAGGCCACTTAAAGTTAGAATTGTTTTTGGTTTTAAATGCTTTATTAAATGTTGAGGATGGTTAGTCCTTATGAAAATTTAAGGGAAGCCAAGTGTTAGGAGGATCCTTCACTTTATCATTGGAGGTTATCCACATTATATCATTGTCATTTCAAAATATGATTTTATCCATAGTATAAAATTGCCTTAGAAACTATTATACTTATTCAAACTGAAAATGTTTATGCAAAACAACCCTACCATACTCACTTGTTTCCTTATGCATGCATTTAAATTCAATATTGGTGTGACTTGCGAGCACGGTAGTAGTGCTCACTCTTGCCGAATAAATCTTATTCAGAGAAGATCGCTATATTGACGGTGAGGACCAGACGAGTAGGCCTTCTCGACCTGCACGATTGCTGTGGCGCATCGTGTGGCTCCCACTATTATGTTATTTCCGCATTGTGTTTATCATTTGGCATTTGATGTTATTATTCAGACTCATTTGTATTAAACAGTTATTTATTTAATGCCATTTACGTTTTCGTGATATGAATGTGATATTCATTTTTGTGAGACTCGTACACTGGAAATCTGGACCGTGTTTGAACACGAGAATTCGGGATCCTTCGTTCCGGGTTCGACAAAACGTTCTTTGACACCTAGTATCGCTTGGAGATTTTCAAGTGAAATCTAATCACAAAAAGCTGTGAATTTAAGGCATGGTCCATTCATCAGCTGTGAGAAGATGAATCTTGTCATTTTAGGTGCAAGTTCAACCCGTACGGGACTTACACTAAAAGACTGGTATATTAACAGTACTTCAGCACAATATCTTTGATATCCTTTTTTGCTATAATTGGCCCATATGAGTGAGGCTCATTTTCTATAATTCCAAAGCATTTATGGGTTAGTACCATATTGCTAAGGCAAGGTGGAGGTGACCAACATATAAGGTGGAGTCCTTGTCACTCCTTGAAACATGTAACACATGGATGAGAATGGCATGAGGAGGGCTCTGGCTAAACACACACACGCACGCGACGCGTGCGCTGTCACAGATTTTCGCTGAAAATCGCGTGACTTGTGACTTGCGACGCGCGACCGTGTCGTGACGTGACGCGCCATTTGGCAGACCAAGTCCACCTTATTTTTGCTGAACCATGCATCTCTCTCTCTCTGTTTGAATGAGATTCAAATGTTTAAATTTGAGGCTTTATTGGGTGATGATGACAGCGATTACGGTGGGTAAATGGTGGTTATGTGACGATTACCGTGGGTAAATGGTCTGGTTAAGTGTCAATTACCGGTGGGTAAATGGTCATTTAATCTGCCGATTACGACCGCATCTATATATGTCCGAGACGCCCGATGCATAGCGTGTAGAAGAATAGTCTCCATTCCTTCTTCCTTCTAATCTGTGCTGTTGTACTGCGCCGTCTGAACCTTGCCGACTCTTCTTCTCGGCGTGCATCGTGAAGAAGGGAAGCGGTATCTCCGAACCGTTGCTGCCGTGAAGACCTGCACGGGGGCGGCAATAAGGTTTCTAGGCAGCGCATCTGCGCGACCGCTTGCTGCACTGTGACATCTACGTTTCTGCACTGCATCAAGTCTGCGCTGCTTCCTGCTCTTTATCAGACCCATCTGTAAGTCTACTGTGTGATTGATAGACTTGTTTACATCCTAGTTTTCATATATTGTGAAGTACAATGAGTTGTCTGCTAGCAGTACTGTTTTATGCATCATTAGTTTTTTGCAATATTTACCTTCTAATAAAATCTATAATTAAAATATTACCCTCATTTTCAACAATTTCAAGGCTGATCGCCCCACCACTCTCTCAGCAGGCTCTTCAAACCTAAAGTATCGTAACCCTAAGTACCTCTGCATGCTGAACCACTTGAGATTTTATCTCCCACAGGTCTATCCAAAGTTGGATAAGATCCTTTTCCTTGATGATGACATAGTTGTGCAGAAAGATTTGACAGGATTGTGGGATGTTGATCTTAATGAAAAGGTCAATGGTGCAATGGAGACCTGTGGAGAGAGCTTCCACCGTTTTGACAAGTATCTTAATTTTTCAAATCCACATATTGCTCGGAACTTTAATCCTAATGCGTGTGGCTGGGCTTATGGGATGAACATCTTTGATCTGAAGGAGTGGAAGAAGAAAGATATTACCGGGATATACCACAAGTGGCAAAACATGGTGAGATTATTACTATCATTGTTGAATTGCATTGTTTTAGAAAAGAAACTGTTATGCAAATCAGTATGTTTTAGTTCAAACACGTCATATCTCACATTATCCTCTTACTGTTTTCTTCTGTTAGAACGAAGACAGGGTTCTTTGGAAGCTTGGGACACTTCCACCTGGCCTCTTGACGTTCTACAAGTTGACGCATCCCCTTGACAAATCGTGGCATGTCCTTGGATTAGGATACAACCCAAGCATAGACCGCTCAGAGATAGATAATGCTGCTGTCGTTCATTACAATGGGAACATGAAGCCATGGTTGGAGTTAGCAATGACCAAGTACCGACCATATTGGACAAAGTATATAAAGTATGATCACCCTTACATCCGTGGATGCAACTTGAGTGAGTAGATACAACGTTAAGCTGCCAGAGAGGAGCACCCTGCTGGAACAGAAGTGACCCTTATCCTTGCGGTATGTGCTTCGACTAAGCAAAGTAGTAGTAGCTGGGGCTATTGATTGACTGCTCCCTTGAAAAATTTCTGATAAGATGTTCTCACGAACAATCGATGTATAGGCTTACAGTTCTTTTGTCCAATTGATGTGCAATTTTGTTCCGCCATCAGAACTGTCGGGAGAAACCCTGTTAAGTGTGTGCTTGGGGAGTTGGGGTTGGTGTTGGCGTGTTGCTTTAGCAGTGTGTTTAGAGCAATGGGTATTGTTGGCTGTGAATCAGATGGTTTAAGTGACAATCCAAAGTCTAAATTATGAATCAGATGGGTCAATGGATAATATTAGCAATAGGAATTGATTAGGTAGTATCTAACAATTTCTCAATATTTTAAGAAAAGGTGATTTGTGCTGAGATGAATCATGAACTATCAACCTAATTCTGTGATCCTTGTGGGTATGCTGACGGACCTCAAATTTGTAATTTGGAATCCACTGTGTAAGGTTGTGTTATTCCCTGGATCAGTAGATAGCACACACAGCTATATTCTGGGATCATTCATGTAACCATGGGAGTTTAAGGCGTCCTACGACCAGGTCATTGTCACAATCAAGTCCACGGCCAGACCACGACCAGGTCCAGGCCAAAATTTGTTGTCGAACAGGGCAAGGATCGCTGGTCGGAGTCCACGACCAGGTGCCACCATGCTGCGCTTAGGAGGAAGGTACAAGCAACCCAAGGTGCGAACCGTACTCGGTGTGAACAGGGCTTGGTGTGACCAGTACCGGTGTCAACAGTACTCGGTGTGAACAGTACTCATGCAAACTGTGCTCGGTGTGAACAATACTCGGTGTCAATAGTACTTGTGCAACAATACTTGGTGTCAACAGTGTTTGGGTGAACAGTACTCAGTGTCAATAGTACTCGTGCAAACAGTGCTTGGATGAACAGTACTCATGCAACATTACTCGGTGTCGAAAGTGCTCGGTGTGAACAGTGTTTTGTTGAACAGTACTTGGTGTCGATAGTACTCATGCAAACAGTGCTCAGTGCAAACAGTGCAAACCCATAATATATTACATAACAGGCCGTGCGGCCAACTGTTTTACAAAAGAGCTACGAAGGCCGTAGTTTTACAAAAGTCAGAGTACAGTATCGAGAATGAGTGCGAAAACGGAACATGTCGTAGTGGATCCATTCGCTCTGCCCACAGGCAAGCGACTGGGGGCCCTGGCCGAAGCTTCACCATCTTCCTCACCATCAGGTCTAGCCTCCGAGTAGTAGTAGTAGTAGGGGTCTTGATCGTATGGGTCTAAAAGATTATATTGGACGAACCTGAGTACACAACCGTACTCGCGAGCCAACACACAATGCAGTTGTATAGATGCAAGGCTAGCAAGGGAAGTCCAGAGTTCTTTTATTTACACAAAGCTAAGTTGAACTAGATTGAGTAGTAGAAAATCTTGAGACTTAGCATTTTTAACAAACCGATTTCATGCATAATTTTTCACTTGTAAGGTACTAGTGGAGGTCCAACCTCCTATACCATTAAATGGCGCTGACCACTCAATGCTCAGCTTATCCTGTATTTACCACTGGTCCCCGACCAGGCTTTCTCCATCCCTAGGGCCCCGGACGCCTCCTTTCTATTTCACCCACACACAAATGATTTTATAAAAAGGAGAGCTAACTCCAGCAAGTTCTCAGTACTGCTCTTGACCGTGAGTACGGTTATCCAGATAGTTTTCTTACTCTGCAAAGTTTGTGCACCTTCCCCACAAGAGATAAATCAACTTATACTTCCCCGATACACTTCCGTAGGTGTGTGGCTAATCTTGATTATCACAAGACCTTTACAATGTTCCACTTCTTTTCTACTTCGCACCACTAGGTATCACCTCCCTAGGGTCTCCACTCACCCACGGGTGGTCTCCCTTTCATGCCGTGCAATTCCCGTGGCTTTGTTCTCCCCCGGCTATCCGCCCACATCTACCAATGGCGAAGCCACGCCAAGGATAAACAAATTAGTTAGCCAGGTCGTAGGTGTTACCGACTTATGGTTGCACTGTTTTTACCTGAGAAGTCATCACAGGATTCGGTCCTTAATTGACTCAGGCAGTACATCCACATACCCACATCCTCTCGTGCCCCAGGCACCAACCACTCTTTCCAGCCATCCGAATCAAAATCTGTTTTTGGGTTTTGTTTTGTTTTGAAAATAATTCTTTCATCCAACATACCAGCCAAGCTCTAAGCCTCGATTGCCTAAATTTATTTTTAAATGAGTGAATGATATCAGGCAATTCATTCCCCAAATGACAATGTATCTAAGCAATACTAAGTATGACACTTAGATACAGACCTATTAATTAGTATGTAAACCATTAGTTCTAGGGTGACAAGGATAATGTTCAAATTTAAGGATTAGAAAGTTATACACAATTATTATTAAGGCATTAACTATGCTAGACCAATATAGTTGTATAAAACATAGCATTGCACTTCCATAAGTTGAAACAATTTAATTGCAAAAAGTAGGCACAATATGATCAAAGTGTTGACTTGCCTTGGTCGAGGTTCTGCTGATCTTATTCTAGATCAACCGAAGGATCTTCAGTCGCTTCGGCTTCTATATACGCAAGAGTAACCAGAAGTCGAATAGGCACAGAGGAATTCAAATTGCAATCAAAAATTCAGATGAACTCCAAATGGGGTGTTTTTGGTCTAGTCGAGTAGATTTTTATTGGGTTCGAGTAATTCGTATACGAGTTTGGTTGAAGTCAGCCTTTATCGTCGTAATCGAGCACGTATGTGTCTTTACACCTATGTGCAAGGTTTTAGACTAGAGGCCATAGACCAATGTAGTCAAAGTAATCTGGTCGGAGCCGTAGACTATTGTCGTCAAAGGCATGGACCAGTATGATTGAACTAATCTGGTCGAATTGTGTGGTCGAAACACAATGGTTGAAACTGTGGTCGTGGTCGTAGCGGGTTGTGTAGTTGTAGCGCTACAGTACTCGTAGATGCTACAGTGCTCGTAGGTGCTGCAGTATTCATGGATGCTACAGTACTTGTGGGTGCTACAGTGTCGTAGCGGACTGCGCAGCCATAAGCGAGCTGTGGTCGTAGCGCTGCAGTGGTCGTAGCGCCCGAGTAGTCGTAGCGGCCGAGTGGTCGTAGCGCTGCAGCGGTCGTAGCGTTGCAGTGGTCATAGCGCCCAAGTGGTCGTAGCACTGCAGCGGTCGTAGCGCTGCAGTGGTCGTAGCGGTCGAGTCTTTTGGATTGTGGAGAGATTCCAGGAGGTCTTGGCATGAGAATAGATTCTAGTGGAGTTAGTGGGTGCGTGGAGTACAGATCGGGTGACCTTATCTACATGAGGCTTATTTAAGTCGTGTAATTTCTGTTAAAATTTAGATAAGCAGTAAAGGCAATAGAGATTGAGTGATTCAATCCCAAGGAGTTTCTTCTTTGTGTGTATTCGTCTCCCTCCGTGTGTGTTTTCCAAAGATACGAGAGAAACCAGCGAGTGGTTCCCAAGAGAGAGGATTGAGCGATTTAATCCCACACGAGGCACAGTGGTCTAATTGAGTGGTCGAAAGGGGTTTTCGACAACTGGTCTAGAAGGTTTCAACCAACTGGTCGGAAGGGGTTCCGACCATCTGGTCAAAGGGGATTTCAACCACCTGGTCAGGAGGGTTTTCGACCACCTGGTCGAGAGGGGTTTTCGACCACCTTGTTGAAAGTAACCACCTGGTCGGAAAGGGTATTCGATCACCTAGTCAGAAAGGGTCTTCGACCACATGCAGCCGAAGGAGGTATGACTACGTGGAGTCAGAGGGGGGCACGACTAGGAGTAGTCGGAAGAGGTACGACTGGGTGTGGTCGGAGATACGACTAAGAGTAGTCAAAATTACGACTGGGAGTAGTCGTAGGAGGTACGACTACCTGTAGTCGGAGGCGGTTCGACTGTGCGTAGTCGAAGGAGTTTCGACTATGTGGTTGTAGAAGGCTTGGCTAGGCGAAATCGAATGAGTTTCGACTACGTGGTCGTAAAGAGTTCGGTTGTATGTAGTCGAATGAGTTTTGACTATGTGGTCGTAAAGAGTTCGACCACTCCAAGCAACTGGAAGGGTTATGAGCCTTTGGTGGCCACTAGAAACATACCGGTATGATAGGGAGGGGACGAGCTAGCCGAAGGCGCTCGCGATCAGAGACATCGACAATGAGAGAAGCTCCACGCTCGCATCGCGGTGGCTCGAGGAAGGAGAATAGTCTTCAGCCTTCAAGATAGCTCCAGGGAAACCGGTAGATGACCCTGAAAGGATGTCTTGGAGTATTCCCACGCCGGCTGGGTCGACTCGATGAAGGCGGCGATGTGGTGGTGCTCAGCCGAACCTGAAGCTCTCGCTCACTGGGAGAGATAGAGAGAGGGGGAGAGAGAAGGCGGAGTTAGCAAATGGTGTGGCGAGGAAGGCAATGAAGGGGCTCAGGGTTGTTATACAAAAGCAACAAGGCAGAAATGTCCGAGAACCTACGATGCACTTAGCACAGCTTGGAAAAAGAGAGTAGCTGGTAATTTCACCTGAGTCGGCGGTACAGCGCAGGTGACACGACAGGTTGAGCGACGGCTATTAATGGCCGATTAATAGCACCCGCTAGCGCACCAACCTAGCCATACCCGTACCCGTGCAAGACAGGGGAAGACACAGCTGTCCCAGGTCTATAGTCCAGGAGTCTGGCTGGACCAGGTTTGGCTAGCAGCTGGTTGATGGAACAGGAACCAGGGAAAAAGAATAGGTAGGGTTTTAGGGTTGTTGACACAATACTGACATTTCCATATCTTATAGTCCTCTGACCTATGTACCACTTAAGCCAGCAAGAAAATATGATGCAATCCAAGTAAGACTCGAAAATGCAATCAAGAAGAACAATAATAGTTATCACATAAAAAGTTTTAAAAAATCTCATATTTTTGCCTTTATGAATTTTTTGGCTGTTACACATGCCCAAGTAGCGCGCCAAGGGAATAGGAGCCACCGGCGGGACATAGTCAGACATCCTTACATTGACCTGTTTGCGTGGGACTCGTCCTACTACGAGTGCCTCAACCTCACTCCAATCGACATCCACCGATAGGGTGGATATCGAGCCTTATCCATTTTTCCCCGAAATTGAACCTAATTTAACATTATTTTATTTGTAGTTTGGAAATTTTTTTAGAATTGAGCTAACAGAGCTGAGCTAAATCCAATTTCATTAGAAATTGTCTCATTTCAATGTTTAACCAATTAACAAGTGTAATCTCTACTACTTAAAAATTAGAGTCGGTGGTCGTTCGTCCTCCTCTCCCCCACTTGAAAATGTGCGCTAACAGGTGGGACCATGCTACCAGCTTCCCTACACTCGACGCCTTGCAGCCGCTTAGCCTTATGCAGTCCACACCGAGATCCGCTTGTTCCCACCGCAATCTCTCTCGCCTCGTCCCCACGCCGACACCCTCCCAATCGTCGTCCATCTCTCGGCGGTGGCCACCTCTCGAACCCGCCCTCTTCTCCAACCTCGCCAGTCCTCTCCTCTCTATCCTTCTCCTCACCTGCAGCCCTACTCTTGGCCTCTCCCCTTCCCACACCTAAACCTAGCCGACGAGATTGGGAATTCAGGGAAAGCCAGATCCGTGTCGGCGTTGGATCCCACCTAGGAATGAGCTTTGAACTCACGATGGATGAGATCAACAAGCTCCTTTCTTTGAGTTTTAATTTTTGGTAAGAACAAATCATGTTTCATCTAGGCAACTTCTAATTAGTTAAGGTTTTTACTGAGGCTAGCCTTCGGTCGCCCCTCCTCGCGTCGCATCGCCTCTGGCCGCCATCATGGTTATTAAGGCGTCGCTTAGGCGTCGCTGGGGACCAAGGCGTCGCCCCCGCCTTGCCGCGCATGCCTATGGCGTCCTCTACTCGGAGTCGTCCTCTACTCGGAGCCTTCGGTGGAGAGGAGGTAGAAGGAGAGAGGAGAGGAGCCGGGAGCTCACCTGGATCTTGGAGTTCGTCGACAAGGTTTGGGGGCTACCTGTCGCCTATCTTCCTCAAGCCCGTCGTCGAGGGCCTCTGGATCAAAGCCGCCGCCTCTGGATCTCCTGCTGCCTATCTTCCTCAAGCACGACGACAACCCCCTCCACGGCGCTCCGGATCTGTGCCACCGCGCTGCGCCTCCACGAAGACCCCACCGCGCTTCCGCTACCGTTGCGCCGTGCCGTCAGCCTGAAGCCTGCGTACCCCTACGTTGCTGGCTTTGTGCGCCGCCAGTGGTGCAGACGTAGGGAAGGAATCACTAATGGATGCGTATATTCTGCTTTAGCCCTTTACGAAGGCAAGGCAGCATGCACCGAGGGTGTACGATCAAGATCCAATGATGTAGATCAAAGCCGTGCTGAGGGCGTACGATCAAGATCCAATGGTGGAGATCAAAGCCAAGGAAAAATTGATGCCCTTGACCTTGGAATACCTCACTGGCCTTTAACCTAACCATCCATTGCTTGATCCGATGGCCGCACGTTCAAGATCCAATGGTGGAGATCAAAACAAGGAAAAATTGATGTCCTAGACCCTTGAATACCTCACTAGCCTCGAACCTAAAATGCTCATTTTATTTGCTAACTTAGCGCCTTAGGATGTTATTAAGGCATCGTCTCGCTTCGCGCCTTACCGCTTAAAAGGTGTGAGTGAGCTGGGTCACCTCGCCTTGCCTTACCGCCTTAATAACCATGGCCGTCATGCCTCGCGCCGCCTCGCCTCCGCCCTGCTCTCCACCTCTGGTCCTCAGCCTCCTCCTCCTCCTCCTCTCAGACGTCTCCTCCCCGCCGCCACCACCTCTGAGCTAATGCCACCCCTACGCATCCTGTGGCGGCAGCAGCCGCTGCGTTTCACGTCATCGTCTTGCACTGGCCCAGGGTGAGGGAGTGAGGCTCCGCCTCCTCTCTCCCATGCGCCTCAAGCTGCTCTCCACCTCCGGTCCTCAGCCTCCTCTTCCTCCTCTCAGGCATCTCCTCCTCCCCCAACACCGCCACCTTCAGGCTAAGGCCACCCGTATGCCACAGCTCGAGGTCATCCCTGTCAGCGCCAGATCCCACCTAGGGGTGAGGTTTGAACTCATGGCGGATGAGATAAACAAGCTCCTTTCTTTGAGGTTTCTTTTTTTTTGTAAGAACAAATCATGTTTCAGCTAGGCTAATTAATTGAGGTTTTTACTGAGGCTAGCTTCACTCTGATTATAGGTTTGAAGCTTGGACAATAAATAGGCCAAAATCTTGACATGTTGTTATTACTTATTAGTAGTTATTAGTAAACAAAATCTTGATACAAACAGCTTAGTTCAGGCAATGTTAGAAGCTCCATCCTTTTCTCTTGGAAAACAACAGCATTTTATTGTGAAAAAGGGATCTCCCTTATATATATATATTTTCTTAGTTTCTCTTCTTTCCATCTTATAGTTGAAGCATACCTAGAGAGCTCATCTCCATGCCATAAAACCTGATTTGTATTTTTTTTTTCCCAATTGAACTATTATTTATATAGTAATGTTGCTCATTGCTGAGAGGCCAAAAAAGTAGCCACCTAGCATAAAGTAAGTCAACAACACATTGAAGGTTTTATAGTAGTAGTATTTTCGGAAGACTTATTAGGCGTAGATGCTTATTGTTTGCACTTTGTTTTATTTATGTCATTGATCAACAAGCCATTGATCACCACACTGGAAGCAGTACCGATTTCATATAGGAGATATCCTTTGGACAATGTAGTCAGGAGAACGCATGGTAATGCTAATCATACAGATGTGCATCCTAAATCCAAATGGTAATTTTTTGTATGCTTTGACTACTTCTTTCCAATAGAGATTGAGACCTATGGATGAGATTTGATGGTATTGATAGGAATGCTCGATATGCAAACAGGATTGGAGAAACCATCCGGACGCTCTCGGATCATCATCGGACGGTCCACGAGCACCTCTATGGAATCCATATACGTAATTCCATATACGTGCTTAGTATCATATTATTTAGTGTCCGGCCAAGCCCCTTAGCTTATATCAAGTTATTTATATGTCGCGATCCAAATACGTAATTTTGTAGTTCTACTGTTTATTTGCATGTTAGTGCACGCGTACAATCATTTACTTTACTTTACACTTTTACTCCTTTTAAGGATTTCCAGGTATACATGCTTAGTATGATGCAGATTCAAAAGGAAATGTATGTTTTATATAGGAAGTTTTTGTTAATAGTCATGTCATCCCACAGTCAAGTTAGTTCTTCTCTCCGTTCAGTTTACATTTGCTTCTTAATTAGTTCAACGGGTTTTTTCTATGATGGTTCTGATATGGGATTCTATTATTGTTTCATTAGCGTTGTCTGCAAGTTCTCACTAAAATATCGGGTTTTCCCCTAAAATGAGAGGTATATTTGATGGTCCAGCATGGCACTACATCTAAAATTATAATGTTAGTTGTGTTTTGTTATGAGATGTAGATTTTGTGTCCCTAAAATGAGAAAGACATGTGTTGCTCCAGCATGTCACTATATCAAAAAATTACTCTATTACTTATGCTCTGTTGATATTTGTTATATGCATGTTTTGTTTTGTGAAGATTTGTCTTATACGCTATGGCACATCGAATCCTAATGTTCAAAAAGAAATAAGTTCGGTTAGAACCTTGCCACCTACGTACAGCAGCCATAGCCGCACTATTTGGCGCGGGTTGCCTTCTAGGTACTACCCTTAAATCCTGAGACGAAGGGCTGCCTCCCGCGCATGCTACATCACCCGAAAAAGTACGCCGTAGGATCGCTAGGCGGACGCCCCAGATCGTCGGGAGTGGAGGGGCCATCCGGACGCGCTTGGATCCTCATCGAACGGTCTACAAACGCCCTACATGCGATCCCTAATGCCGCATGTCTCTCTCATCCTGTTTCCTCGCTCGCTCCGTCCCGTGCCGCCGCTTCTCCCCCTCGCCCCTCTCCCGGTCCTTCCCTTTTTCTCTCCCGCCACCCGATGGGTTTCCCTCCCCAACCGCCACCACTCGCTCCGTATTCCCCCTTCCTCCACTGTCACCCTCTCGGTCTCCCTCCCCACCTGCCTTGGTGCCTCCCACTTCCTCCCCCGTCGCCCGCTCGATCTTCCACCAGCCGTCGCCGCTCCCTCCCTCTTCCTCCCCCGCCGCCCTCTCGATATTGCCCCTCCCCTCCCTTCCATCCCGCACAAAACATCGACCTCCACGAGGAGGCGATCGAGGCCAGCCAAACGGCGTGCGAAAAACCGTGGGAAAAAACAGCGGGAGAGTAGATCAAAATGTTCAAGTTCCTGAAGGAGGTCATCGTGGGATCTGGATCGGGCCTCAAGGACTTACCCTACACCATCGGTGAGCCCTACGCCTTCACCTAGGGCTCGTGGACGCACCACCGCGGAGCCTCCAAGGTACGCGACACTGTTTGCTTTGGGGCCTGGTGGCTCGTCTGCCTGGCTGGCACAGCACTGGGAGGCTGCCGATCATGTAACATCCCAAAATTCTAATCTTGGGATTAAGTAATATAAAATGCATTAGGAAAAATTCAATTGAACATTTGCATTTAAACTTTGCCTTTTTGAAAATCTTATGTTGTTTTTTTTTTTAAAAAAAAACTTGAACAACATTAGATGCTAAAAAGGAAATAGGTAAAACAAAGTAAAATTTTCTAAGTGAGAGAATGATTTCGGGCTTTTTATCCCAGGAATCATTCAACAAAATTTCTATATTAAATTTTGTTTAGAAAAATCATCACAACCTCTTAGGAATAGCACCTTGTTTGAATTTTGTAGAAATTCATGGAAAGTGTTAACCTTTACTGTAGAAAGTACTCGAGCTCACTACTACACAAAAATTTTCATAATTTTTGGACTTTGTTTGGTTAGTGAATTAAATCGGTAAAGAAATCAGCTGTTAATTCAAAAATCAAAAGCCCGCACTATTCCTCAGGCTCGAGTCCAAACTTCCCGGTCGAACCAGACCACCTCCGTAAGTGGATCAGACCCAGTGTTTTGGAGCCGTTGGATTTGAAATCGATGGTCCAGATTGGTTGAAACTTTCAGACTATCTGAACAGAACATCTCATCTGAGCCGCTCGTTTTTATTCGGACCGTTGAAATTACACCGAGCCTTACTGCTTCGTTGCGTCGCTGACTGGTGGGCCCCGTGCGTAGGACTCGTCGCCCACCTCGCGCTCGGCTGCGCCAGCACACTCCCGCGCGCGAGAGCTCCGCTGCGCCCCTGGTACCTCACCGCCCGCTATTTTGCTCCAACCCAACCACCCGTGTCGTGTCGCCGTTCAATGCCGCGCCCATACCTGCCCGCGCCAACCCTCCTCTGCCTGTACGTTGCCGAGGACTTGTGAGAGCTCTGCTGCCCTGCCCGAGCTCCATCTTGTTCATCTCCGCCCCTCTGCCTATATAAAGGCCACCTCGAGCTTCGCATTTTCTTTTCTAACTCGATGCGCTCACTCACTCCACTTCTCATTCACCCCTTCGAGCTCTAGAGCTCGGAGAGTGAAAACCTTAAAATCACCGTGTGCCATCGCCTTCATCTCCGGCGCCATGAAGGGTTCGGTGTCGACCTTATCGCGTCATATCTCATTCCCGATCACCTTGAGTCTTTCCCCCTCATTCAATTTCATCTTTTATTCATAGAAGAAGCCAGATCGAGCCGTCTTCTTCGTCTCTGGCCGAAACACCGCCTCAAGCCTGTAACATTCTAAGGTTATGTTACCAAAATTAAAATAAAATAAAATTATTATTTTATTGTATTTTCTGAAATCTTATAGAGTTTCATTGCTTTATTTGAATTTCTGAAGTTTTAAAAGTCAAAATTTAAAATTTATTTGAAGTTCTTGAAGTTCTATTTGACTTAATCTGAAAAATAAAAAATTACTTAATTTCTAGGATTTTCTGGAAATTTTAAAGCTTTTTCTAAAGTATTTTTGAAGCCAAGATAATTTATTTGCAAAATTAAAAGCCAACTTTAAGTTGGAAATAATTTTATTAAGTCCAAAATAAATCAGGGAATTTCTGTGAATTTTCTCATAATTTTTGGATTTATTTTGATAATTTCTAAAACTATTTTGAATTAATCAGAATATTTAAATTGCAAAATGAATTGAAAACCCTAAAATTCCATTGGGCCTAAACCTCCCGGCCCATTTCCCTTTTTCTCTTTTCCCCGGCCTGCCAGCCCACTCCACCCAGCCCACTCCGCTCGCCCGCTCCCCTCTTCCTCCCACCGTCTGATGTGAATCGGACGGCCATCCAACGCCCACGCCTTCCCACTCTCCCGACCGTCGGATGGAGATCCGAAGGCCCCGCTTCATCGTCTCCCCCACCTCCTTCTTCCCCGCGGAGCCGCGCCCGCTGCCGCCATTCTCGCCCACGGGAGCTCCGCAACCACGTCGCCCCAACCACCCGCGTCCCCGCGACGACGTGCGCGCATTTAACTCGGAGCCTCCAACCGCCCTCGCCCCCATCTTCTCCCCCTTCTCCGCGCACGACTTCGCCCGCGAGCTCCGCAACGGCCGCCGCCTCCCCCGCACCGATCTCCCTCCTCCGTTCCCCTCCTCCCCTATAAAAGCACGCCTCGGGTGCGCCTCCCTCTCCTCATGTCGACCCCGTCACTCACTCTTCCCCTCTCGCTCTCACCTCGCCGGAATCGGCGTATCTTCGTTCCCGGCCGAGCTTCACTCCGCCGCCTCTAGCGCCGCCGCCACCGCCTCCGCGTCCTCACCACCGGCACCATTGGATTCGTCGCGCTTTCGCCGACCTGGTGCTCGCCTCCGCTTCGTCGGCGCACCGTTGTACCTCGTCGCCGCCGCCTCTCACCTCGCCGCCGGGGATTCCTCCGTGCCTAAGCGCCGCCGTGGTAAGCATCATGCTCCCCGTCGTCCCCTCTACACTCTGGTGTCCTCGCCGGTCACTACCGTGCCCCAGTCGCCGGCGACCATTGGTCACCGTGCGTCGCCGCCGGCCTTGTCTTTGGCGTGGCGACCACTCGACACCCGCGTGCACCACGCCACCACCACGCATCGTCATCGCCCCGTGGCGGCCTTCGGCGCACGCGCGTGTACGATCCACCCCACCGATTCAAACGTCCACGCACCACCCACCATACATCGTCAGCGACTTGTGGGTCCCACAAGTCAGGGATTTAATTTTAATTCTTTAAATTCCGAAAATCAGCTGCTGACGTCAGCATTGCGCAATAAGAGGGTTTTTCTTTAGAAAAATAATTCAAGAAATTCTGTTAAAATCAGATTTAGGGTTTTTGATAGATTTAAACTTAGAAAATTCATATCTTTTGAATCCCAACTCCAAATTGGGTGTTTCAAACTGCAAAATTTGTATAAAATCATTATCTAGCTAAATAAACCAAAATTATTTAATTTTGAGTTAATTTGACCACTAATTTCTTTAAACCCTAAAATATAGCATTTCATGTAAATTCAAACTTCAAAAGCCATATCTTTTGCATCTGAACTCCGATTGAGCCCATTCAAATTTCTAAATTTATATAAATTCAAGATCTAGCCAACTAAACCAAAATTATTCAATTTGGAGTTGAGTTGAATCCTATTTGAATTTAGTTTTAATTTAGCTTATTTTCACGTATAGATTTCGACGACTTCAGAGAGTCAGTTTTCGACGTCGTTTGATAGCAACTATTTGAGCAAGGTAAGTTACATTCTTGATCATATTTGCACCCATTATTTAAAATTATTTAAATTCTGTTTCAAATTATTACTGCATGCTTATTTATACTCAGTAATTTAAATTCCTATTTTTAAATTTATAGTTATACCTAAAATCTTTTGTATGGCCAATTTTGGTAATTGAAGCAAGCATATTGTCACCCTAGATAAAACCTAGTTGATACAATAGTATGGACTAGGATTATTTGGAAAATATTGTGCTTAGCCATGCTTATAGACCAAATATGTTTGATTTGGGATATTTCAGCTAAATATCAATTGATGTTTAATTTGTACCCTTGGCATTGGTGTGTCATGGGAGTTTTATATTTGACTTTGGAAAATGAAATAAAATGATGGTTTGGACTTGGGCGAAATGGTTGTCTGGTGGGTGCAGGTTTATGCACGGGCTCAACTGGGTAGGTTGAAGCCCAGGATTCTGTTGGTTGTCGCCCAGGTCAGTTAAGGACCGGTCTTCGAGCCGCATCTTGCCAAGCCATATCGTACTAACACATGTCTTGTATGGGCAGGACCTGGCTGATTAATTTACAAAGTTCCATTATGGTCATTCCTGTTGGTGCGGTGGGTAGTCATGTTATGACCTTTGTTAGTCCCACCTGGCGCAAGAGGGGGCCTGAACCCTGCGGACGGATAGTCCAAAGGGGGCGAAACCTTAGCGAGGGAGGACTATGGTGGAATGATGCGTTGTAAAGGCCTTGACACGTGCTCTAGATTGCTTACCTAAGGTAGTGAGCGGTGGTATCGACGGATGCCAAACAACTAGAGATTTCATGTCTTGTGGGTAAAGTTGTACAACCTCTGCAGAGTGTCGATCTATTCGAATAGCCGTGTCCACGGTCATGGACATGCTGGCAAAGCCACTCAAAGCTAGACTTTGGTTTTGATTTAAAATGATAAAAACTGTTTATGACATGGATGGGTGTCCATGAGAAAAGTTATGGATTGGTGCCCGGGTTTATGTTGGTGTTAGGTTGGTGCCTACACTATCTTTATCAATACAAAATCAATTTTAGATTTTATAAAACTTGAGCTTTTGAACTTAGTATGGTATTTAATGTCAAATGTTGTTTTCGCTCAAATAACACTATAAGCCTTCCTTTGTTACATCCATTTATGCATAACATGTTGTTATTTGACGGGTGTAACTTGTGAGCACGGAAGTTGTGCTCATGCTTGCTTGATGCAAACAAATTTCAGAGGAGAAGAACTTCGCTCCAGGTGTGGACTGTGACGACTAGGCCGCTACCCCAGTCGATTGTCTGTGGCAGATCAGCTGGACTCCACTACTTCTTCATCGTCTTCCGCTGTGTTTATTTGATGTTGCCCTGTAAGGCTATCTTGTAATCAACTCTGTTGTTATTTAATAAATTTTAGCGTTTATGGTTGTGTTAGCACATTTGTTTACTGTGTGAGCTAGCCACTGATCATGGGACTAGTTCAGTTATGCACAGAAGATCTGGGATGTTAATCCCGGGTTCTTACAAAGCCCCGCTGGCGAATCACTGCACCTCGAGTCGATTCGCTGCACCCGAAGCATCGCCAGGACTCACTGAAGCTTCTCCGATCATTGGACTTCAAGCTCCTCCATCCAATCATCTTCTCCACGCGCGACCGACCTCGCCACCACAGCTTCACATCAACAGCTCGCCTCGGACCACCTCAGCCCCTCTGTGACCTTCCAGTACACTCCTAGTAGCCCCTAGACAGATTTGCCGATGGATGAGGATAAAGATTCGCAGGGCTAGTGCAGGGTTAGAACTAGAAAATGTAAAGGCTATGTCGCGAACTCTAGGCTGCTTACCTTCGGTAGTGAACAGCGATATAGAGATATTCCAAGCAACTGGAATACCGCGTACTATGGGTAAAGTTGTACACCTCTGCAGAGTGATAAACTATTTGAATAGCTACGCTCGAGGTCATGAGCATGCTTAGTGCAGTTGGTGTGGCGGTAGTTTTTGTTTTTTAAAAAAATTGGGTTGTCACAAAACTTAGGTAATGACATGGAGTTTTTCATTTGTTGAGTTAACTGTCATTTCTATGGTTTTGTCGCTATGTCTATAGCAGAGCTGTCATGTTATGACTCGATTTGCTATGTCTATAGTAGGACTGTCATTTCTATGGTCGAACATGAACTTGTCAGTGTCATTTCTATAGCAAAACCTGATTATATTTTTGCTTACAACCGTGTAGGGTTGTGAGTGTTTGTTGTTACTGATTCAATTACTTTACTTGCTGTCATGTACTTACTTTTTCATAAAGTGCTCTTTCAAATACCGTTGCAAATTATTACTTATGAGTATTGCAAATAAACTTAGCTTTGAGCAAAAGAACTTGTAGAATATAGCCATACATTTGATAGCCTTACATCTAATATAACATTTGCGATACACTACAAGTCTTGCTATTATTGTTGGTTTAGAATTTGCAAATGAGCCTACGCCAGACGACAAGTTCCTTGCACCTGGCACCGAGGGGTTCGGTGACGGGTCTACCTAGGATTTGTTTCTTGTCGGTTGCCTGAGGGATCGGTTGGGCACACCGTTGGACTTTTGCTACTACTACTATGTCTTTCGCTGCTATTTACTTTCTCTGATGACTGCTTTTATTTGGCCGGTCGGCCGTGGTTTGTAATAACTGTTGTAATCACTTAAATAGATTGCCCCTTTTGCTTTACTTTAGATTATGAATGTATGAATGTGATGACAAATGTTGTGAATGTGTGTGCTAGCATTTATTCTTGGGACTAGCATTGTATACACATAAGATCCAGGGTATTCCACGCCTTGGGGTCTGACAGGTCAAGCACTTGCTTGCTGCTGGAAGGCCACCAGGCCCAGGCTTAGGATTTGAGCGCTTGGAGCCAGGGGGAGGCTGCCTGTAGTCTGCTCAATTTACACCATTGATAGATTCAATCCAATGTTCTATTTTTCATTCATCAATTTCAAGCATAGGTTTCCAACCAAACAACTTATCTTCAGGTTTGCCAGATCAGGCAAAAATCATCTATTTTCCAGGCTACTTTCAGGTATCACTTTTTTCCAGTCATTGAATCCAGGTACCAACCAAACAAGCCCTGAACACTTTCCCCCTTCTGAATTCCCGATCGGAGGCGGATCAATCGGATCCCCCGCAGGGTATGCGAGGTATTCCATGTGTCGTTGGTTCGGTTCGGAGCTGAACTAGCGATTCGGCTGAGCAATTTTGAGTAAGAGCTAATCGTATGCGTTTTTCTGACGAGGATTTTGGCATGTGCTTCCTGTGCTTTGTGACCGCGCGCGTTGGATGGTGTGAGCCTGTCGTCTGTAGCAGTGTCGTGGTACAGTTTTGGAGCTTGTGTTAGGCTGGTACTAGCTTTAATAACGCCTTAGGAGGTAGAACTGGTGGATTCAGTGCTGAGTTGAGTTGTGGCTAATCTGGTTAAGCGAAAGGGAAGTTTTGCGGTTACATTTGGTTTGGATTGCGCCATTTCCACGTGAGCCCGTACGTTCTGCGTATTGGTTGTGTGCAGTTGGTTTTCACATTGATCATGGTAGATGTAGCATTGGTGGTCTCATGCTGAAGCTAATGTAGACCCTGGCGCTCCATTCAACTAGGGAGGCATCAGGTTGCTAATGCTAATGTGGATGCATGGTTCGAGGCCTTACAATGAGCTCAAAAACCAATGATTCATTGCTTTTGTTGAGCTATGTTAAAACCTTTTAGGATGTTATGGCTGAACTTGAGACGGATTGCATAACTTACAGTGGTCCTTCATTTATCATCCAATATGTACGAGTGTAGAACGTTTGTGCATCGTGTTATCACCAAGGTGATTGTCACCGTGATATTGATCACAGTTCATTGTGCATCGTGTTATCACCCAGGTGATTGTCACCGTGATATTGATCACAGTTCTAGGAGGTTTGTTAGTCTGGTTTTTCAATTTCTATCTTGCGCAGTGTTGATTATTTAAGCAGCCTGTTCTTTTTCCTGGAGGATTTATGAATATGATCCAATGCTACCATCGGCAATTTGATCAGTTTGTTGTGTTTATAGGTACTGCTTTATTAACATTGTTATGTATAGAACTTTTCCTTTTTTTCCCCTGATTCTGTATTTTGTATGTATGCATTCAGTTTATTACTGAGTTCCCCGTCTCCTCTCCCTCCTCTCTTCCTCCTCCGCCCGTTCCCCTGACGCTGCTCCCGCGTCCTTCCCGCGCTACCACCGCCGTGCCCTTCACATGCCATCACCTCCCATGTGGCGGCGGCATGTTCACTAGGTATGTGGTTTTATCTTCCATGACATAGAGACGATAGAGAGGTTTGGTTTGGCTTTCATGTGAGACTTCGTCTGCCATCTCGATCATCTAGCGATCATGATCACCAAATGCGCTAGGTGGTTTTTTTTTTGCCGAGTTAGCTGCTATAGATTATTATTCATTATATCTCTTCTATATTCTCTGAACATTTTGTTTCCTATTTTGTGACTCTAGCCAATATAGCCTACACAACGCTAGGTGCATTCACAGCAAAAAAGGATAGATGGACACTTAAGAGTCAAAGCATTAATACTATGGGATTCTATTAATCTGAACTCCAACCAATTTATGAGCACTGACGCTATTCTACTAGATGATATGTATTTCTTTGTGTTATGTGGGCTTGCTTGGTGTTGGGGAATCTTAAGTGTTCATCTGTATGCAGCATATAAAAAGAAACAGAAAAGTTGTGTTGTTTAGCGAGCAGTTTAAGGAAAATTTAACATGATTCTTATGAAGACTGGGTGAATGATGCTTCCATACTTCTTTTGGGTGATTTTGGCACTGAAGTAGAAATAGTGGCGTCGTTGTTTTTTCTACCTCAAATTATTATAGATTTCCAAATTCCTAACAGTACTTCTTCTTCTTTTTTTTTCTTTTTTTTGAAAATGAGCAACGTTGCTTCTTTTAAGATCAAGGTAGGTCAGTTTAAAAATTAACTGTGCTAATCTCCCATTGACCGACCATTCAAAGTTCGACTAGTAATGCTGCTTCTTTTTTGTTGGGAAAGGAATAATGCTGCTGCTTCTAGGATCAAAGTCAAAGTTAAACATATCAGGTCAACAGTACAAGATTAATTTTACACTTAATTGTACTGATCTCCCAATGACCAACCTTTCAGAGTTCAAAAAGTAATGCTGCTTTTTTTTTGGAAAAGGAGTAACATTGCTTCTTTTAAGATAAGGTCACAGTTAAACAAACCAGGCCAAGAATATTCTCATCTAATATGCCAGATAAATTATGTAGACGGTACTTTAATCTAATATGCCTAGCCTTCTCTAATTTTCTAATAACATATTTAGGTTTTGCAAGCACTCAGGGGCACTAATATTCATGGTCATAAAAAGACGACAATTAAGGATCACCTAATCAAGGCCTGAATGTTTCGATTTTTTTCTTCAATTTCTTTCATTTCTATCTGTTCTGTTAGAGCTTTTGACCACATATGATGAACTTTTCGAAATAGCAGTACATAGTCTTTGTCGTAATAGACAGCCATGTACATGGACTGATTGGATATCATGTTGTTAGACCTGTGGTTAGAGATAATGTAGATATGTACCCACACTATATTTCATTGAAATTATTACACACACTAAATTACGCGGCAATCATACATTTGCAATCATAATTATCACGATTAAATTACTTGCTTGTAGGAGACATCTAGATGGAATACTCCTATATACTCCTCCTCGAAGAGTTAGATATAAGTAACTCTAATCCTCCTCCTTGGGTTCAGCTATCGAAATATTTAAATGCAAACATCTCTAATCCTCATCCTCACATTGTAAGATGGATGTTATTTGATTGTCTGTTTTTTCCTTACTATAGGATGTTTTTTTTGTTTGGATTTGTTGGAATTTCTCTTTGCACAAGAATACAAGATTGCCATGGCGATGGATGTACCGGCTTAGGTGTCCATGTTTTCTAATTTCTTTTGGTGATTTTGGCACTAAAGGGAGGAAGAGGAAGCGGTGCGGGAAGACTGTTTTGTTAAGTTTAAAAAACTCCAGTATTACCCTCTAAATATGCTTGATTTCTCTTATTCTCTGAATTGCGATTTGGGATCAGGTTATGCATCTGGCTCACTGTTCCTTTTCGTATTTCGCAACTTGGGCATGCAAATCAGTGTTCTCGACGACGCATCGTCCCCGAAATCCTCCACAGCTCCGGGCTCCTCCGCGCTATTAGGCGGGCTGCCTTCTAGTATGGAAGATGACTGGCAGGCAAGCTGATTGTATACTCGACATAAGAAAAATTGGATTTTGGTCCTGCACCTAACCTACGTTGCTTGCTTCGAATTACATCAAGTGGTTTGTTGTCAAGTCTTATTACAAGCCTTCCATGATTTTTTTTTCTTTTTTGAAACTAGCCTTTCATGATGTTTATTGACCAATGTTGGTGACATCTTCATCTATTAACAAATGGAAGCGGCACCCGTCACTAGCTGATTAGGTAGGCATTCCTCTGTTTTAATCAGGGAGCCTGCGCTCGATCACCATTTTTCTCTCGAAAAAGAGCACTCTTATCACTTCACTTGATCTACTCGGAAATGAACAAACGGCCGACGTATTCAAGATAGTATATTAGCCAGACGCATTAGGCCACTTGATAAAACAACGAAATCTAGGTGCAGTTTGAACAGATCCTCTCATGATCCAGTGCTGCTACTCTGTCCAAAAGAATATGGAGCTAACTGAAACAGGGTCCATCTCTGACCTGGTCTCTAGCACGCACGACGGCACGAGTCGTTTTGACGTGTAATCAATCTGATATTCTGATGCGCAATAGCGTGGTTTAGCTATACCTATACAGAATGGGTGATTTTTTTTAAAAAAAAAATATTTGAAAAGATAATTACAAAAATAAATAGTTGTTTCAAAAAATTACAAAAATATGTCCCAGCCCTGTCGCCAATTGAACTGGCAATAGGTTTCCGGAGCTGGTAGATCTGAGGAAGCTGCCTCGCAGTACGCCCAACGATTCTGGATCGAGCCGCGGCCCCCACCTATGCCCGTTGAACGCCCTCCAGAAGGGCCCCCGACAGGGATGGTGTCACCCCTATGCTGGTGTAGGGACGCCTGCAAGTGCGTCAAATCAACCGACAAGTGGACCATTGGGCAGCGCTATTGGTGCTGCTCAAACTACGGCGTGGATTACCCCGACCGCAGGTTCGACACGCAGAGCCACAGACAGCCGGTAATGAAATTGCATTTCGGTGTACACTACTGTTTTTCTTCCCGTAACGATGTAACCAAGTCTCTCTTCCTACCGCAGTCTCCGCCTCGCCTATGCGACTTCAGCCAGTGGATCGACGACAAAATCCACCCCTACGACATGTGGTGGTTGCTGACATGGAAGAGCTGGGTCAAGGAGGACATTGAGACCCGTGAAAAGGCACCTCGAAGAGTTGCAGGCTGAGGAGACTGAGCAGGGCAGGCAGGACAGGTTGCGCGAGGAGTAGGAGCGCGAGCATACCAGACGACGGGAGGCCGAGAGGGAGCGGAAGAGGGCCATAGCGGCGAGAGCTAAGGCGCAAGGTGATGAGTACAATGCCGAACTGGGCTGCAAAGGCAAATGGTCACGTTCCACGCAGTAGTTCTACTCTCTTCGTCCACATATCCTATGTATTTCTATTTCTCT
The DNA here is from genome assembly GCA_036346255.1 of Ampelocalamus luodianensis. Lineage (NCBI taxonomy): Eukaryota > Viridiplantae > Streptophyta > Magnoliopsida > Poales > Poaceae > Ampelocalamus > Ampelocalamus luodianensis. Next base: position 95,263,307 of record CM070634.1, on the reverse strand, counting down.
AAAGGCATGCGTGTATCGTCCTCGGTTCGTTAGTCTGCGTGCCATGTAACCCCTTAATCCGATCAAATGTCGTGTTGTTATTGTTGCGTTATTTCCCCCAAAGTTCTCCAATGGAGTTGTGTTACCGCTATTTCTTCTAGCTCATTCGTACATTACAGTCCTATACGCCCTCAAAATCACTATTGACCATCTCATCAGCCAAACATCGTGTATGAATTCCCGGACGCATTGTAATATCACTTGGCTTCGTACTTACGAATCATTGATACCTCAATCGTCCTCAAAAAATCTTTTAAAAATCACCGCACTAGAACAACATACGAGGATCACAAATTTCTATTGTCAGTTTAACATATTTCATACCGTTGAAATTTTACGAAAATCACAAACAAAGCAACCTGTTTAGGGTTTGAGCTTCCTGTCGCCAGATGAAACGGCGACAGCAACCTATCACCAATTGAAATGGCAACAGGAACCTATCGTCGGTTCAACCGGCGACAGAGAGCTCGATTGGCGATAGGATGGTAGTAGGGTCCCTGTCGCAGTGTGGCGACAGGGACATATTTTTGTAATTTTTTGAAACGACTATTTATTTTTATAATTATTTTTTAAAATAGTATTATTTTTAAAAAAATTCCAGAATGGGCAGCATGTCATCGGCCGTTATTCTAATCTTTCATTGTTTATGTTACTTTATGCTTTGTAATATTATTGTGTTGCATGCTAAGTCCCTATTTGGTAGTCAGGAATCTTTAAAGATTCGTACGGAAATTGAATTGTATCGAACCCTAACTTACCTTCGAGTCTACCACAAAGCATGCACATATATAGCATTTTTTTAAAAAAAAAAACATATACAACAGTTGCTCTTGATTTTTATATGAAAGCCCGGAACTTTTTAAACAACTATTTTCGATGAGATTTAAACAGCTTATGGGGAAAATAACAACTTGCTAAAGATGTCATTATGAAAATCAAAGCAACTCAAACAAATTAAGCTTGTGGCTCGTCCAGTCTTCTATAGGCGTCGTATATGTGAGTACGTACGTGTAATGGTATGTGGGCATCTATGTGTTGTACTAAGTATTTCGCAAAAAAAACAACTAGACTTCACATTTACTTCACTTCGAAATATTCAAGCCGGCAATTTTGGTGTAGACCATGCACAGTCCCAGTACCCTGTACACCTGCCAGTAACTTGTGCATATAAAAGGCCCTTCTAAAGGCCACACCACATGTACACCAGGCAGGGGTGCGGTCGCTATAGTTGGGAGTGAAGTCTCCAAAGAGAGGCAAACTCGAGGACAAATTTGTACCGAGAGAAACAAACAAGCAAGCACTGGAAACATTCCCCTCCAGCTTCCGTCCACCCTTGGTTTCTCACCTGCATCCACATCCAAATCGATCGATCGTCGTCGTCTCCATACTTGCAGATCGAGTACTCTAGCTAGCTCTTCAACGTACGGTTGTTACATCGACCGGTCCGAAGAAATGATCAACCGGTGCTTCTGCTGCGTCACCGGCGGCTCCGAGCCGGAGCCATCCGCCAGTCGTCGGAGGTACATAGATAAATGAATCATGCATGAGTCGTCACTTCTTGAATGCGTGCAGCAATGCACGTACGGCGGTGTTTCTGATGAGATCAATTGAGTTAGGTTGAGTTTTGGTGTAACGTTGTTTTGGATGGAATTGAAGAACAAATCCGTCGAGGGCGTCCAAGAACAGGAGCGCGGAGACGGAGTACCCGTGGGAGATTTACACGCTCAAGGAGCTCCTGCAGGCGACCAACAACTTCAACGAGAGGAACAAGCTCGGCGAGGGCGGCTTCGGCACCGTCTACTGGGGCCGCACCTCCAAAGGCGTCGAGGTGATCTATCATTTGTTCCATGTCGCCGCCGGCCGGCCACTGGACCGACCGGCGCGCGATTGGCTAGGTAGCTGCTAGGTTTCCTATATGTATCCTGAAATTAAAGTTGAACACACTGATCGACCTTGTACGTTCAGATCGCGGTGAAGCGGCTGAAGGCAATGACCGCCAAGGCGGAGATGGAGTTCGCCACCGAGGTGGAGATCCTCGGCCGGGTCCGCCACAGGAACCTGCTCAGCCTCCGTGGCTTCTACGCCGGCGGCGACGAACGCCTCATCGTCTACGACTACATGCCCAACCACAGCCTCCTCACCCACCTCCACCCCCACCGCGGAGCTCCCGCTTCCCAGCAGCATGTCCCCCTCGACTGGTCCCGCCGCGTCGCCATCGCCGTCGGCGCCGCCGAAGGCCTCGCGTGAGTCACTGATCGTCGCGCCCAAAGATTCTTCCTTTCTCCCATCCATGATGCCATGCAAATATATTACTCCTACTAAGAATGGATCGGTGCAGGTACTTGCACCACGAGGCGAACCCGCACATAATTCACCGGGACATCAAAGCGAGCAACGTGCTGCTGGATGCGGAGTTCGTGCCCAAGGTGGCGGACTTCGGGTTCGCGAAGCTGATCCCGGACGGCGTCTCGCACCTGACGACGCGGGTGAAGGGCACACTCGGCTACCTGGCTCCGGAGTACGCCATGTGGGGGAAGGTCTCCGAGAGCTGCGACGTCTACAGCTTCGGCGTGCTGCTTCTGGAGCTCGTCAGTGCGCGCCGCCCGCTCGATAAGCTGCCGGGGGGCGTCAAGCGCGAGATCGTGCAGTGGGCGGCTCCGCTGGTGGAGCGCCGCAAGTGGGAGCGTCTCGCGGACCCCAGGCTCGCCGGAAGGTTCGACGCCGCGCAGCTCCGGGCCGTGGTCGAGGCGTCCATGCTGTGCACGCAGAGAAACGCCGAGAGCCGGCCGGCCATGGCCGAGGTCGTCGAGATGCTCAGGTTCGGCGGCGAGCGGCGGACCAAGGAGATCGTGCCGGTGGTGGCCACCAGCAGCGAGGAGATCACGACGACCGATCAGGACGACGTCACGGGCAGCAGCGAGCCGCTTAACAGGCGGAGCTGGAAGCTGACGAAGCTGAGGTGATATCGCCAGATCGTGCGAGCGTATTATCGCATGCAATTAAGATGCAAATTGATCAATGTGTATTAGTCCTTAGATTGAATTGTTAATTAATAGATTTTGCTATTGGTGGTGGGTGGTGTTTGGTGTTAGAAATCATCAAGAGTTGTTAATCTTCTCGGCCTGCAAAGCTTTGTTTGCTTGCATGGGGTTGTTGCGTTTGCTTGCTGTTTTTTTTTTTTTTTAAACTGCCGGGAGCGCTGCCTTTTCGATTAATAGAGAAGAACAAGAACAAAAACTAGGGCCGAGGCCCAGGAGAACAATATATGTGAGCTAGCTAGTCAGATAGCAGATGTGAAGAAATGATGAAAATGCATACACCTAAATTTTATTAAGTATAAATCATATGTTTTATCTATTGGATCAATATTCAATTATACGACGCATCAATCTCTATACAAATCCAATGATCATAACAATTGACTTAAACTTAAGAAAATTTCAGTCGACTTAAAAATAGCAAATATATTTAAATAATACTGCAACGGAGCATATATATGGTTGCTCGGTTATATGGAGTATTAAGTTGATGGTTGTTCATATATACTGTGTTTGAACTTTCGTTTTGAAGGAATACTGTGTTTGAACTTTTGTTATCTTCAGGGATGGATGTTGATCAATCATTCAGCAGCCCAACCGTAAATTTCTTATGGTAAACAGGGACGGGCATTTGAATGTTTGACATAGATTCGCTTATCAGTGTATGTGTCCTTTTGCATTTTGTCCTGGTTGAATCATACAGAAATATTGGTCCTGAAGTACACATGACAGCAAGGCAGACAGACTATCTCTTGATGCCTTGTGGAACAAATTTGCAGAAAATCAAGGATTTTGTAGTCTAGTAGTATAACTCAATAGAGGCGGCTTGATTGCAAAATTGATCAGCAGTTCAGCATACGTTGAGACTTGTTCGAAGGTGTCCACATGACAGACTCCAAGAAAGTGGGCAAATATTTATGCAACTTTCTGATCTCAAAACCCAGAATTTAGCACCTTCAGCGCCAAGACGGCATCGTATCAGCATGTATATTATTGTTATTGACCTTTCAAACAATAGCCAACAGGTGGGCCCATGGGCTTTGTTATATCGTATATATCCACGGTGAGGCCCGTTAACGCCCTTAACGGGCCTAGCTCTGTCAGAGTCCACACTTGTCCTGACCTGAGGGAAAAGTCTCCCCAAGCTTTATCGGAGTGCATACAAAAATACACACCGCTTCCACTAAAAAAAAGAGCAAAGATGCACTCTTGCTTGTCTGGGAAAAAAACACAAAGACACACTACATACTTAGGCCAGTCTCAGTGCAAAGTTTCATTCCACCGTTTTCAAGACGTGACATCATTGGTAACTGTGAATGAAACAGACTCTCTCAGTGCACACTTTCATTTCACTATTTCATAGGGTACTTGCAACATTTAATTCTTGTAAGATGCTGCGATCAATTGTGTCACATGAATTATAAACAGCTGGCCACATGCCACAGCAGATCGCATGAAACGAAAGGAGCGGCTTAGTGCAAGTTTCGTGCGTTTTCCAAAACGTGGGAAACAACGCTGTCTCGTTTCATGGCCATGAAACTCCAATCATCTCTCTCTTTCTCGATACATGCAAAACAATACTTTTTGCTGACATGTCACTCTATTTAATGTCCATGAAACTCCCATGACATCCCCATTGAGACTGCCCTTAGAACATGTTTAGTGTATTGAATCGATATAGATTCAAGGACTGACTTTGTTTTTTTCAATGTATTGCTCTAATTCCTATTAATGATTGGGATCCACGCTATATTGGGATCCACGTTATATTAAAAACCACAAAAAATAATATTTTATTTCAACCGCTCTCTCTCTCTCTCATAACTGGTCCATATGAGTTGTTTAATGTTTTGAATCGACTCATATGTAAAGTCCGATTCTAAATTTTTTTTTTTGTTGAAATCGATTCCTTCAATATACTGAATTGATTCAATATCTCCTCTCTTCTTTTTTTTGAACCAGCTAAAATGACATATTGCCGATGGGTTGACATGACCTAAGGACAGTCTCAGTGGGAGTTTCATTAGAGTTTCATTCTCATTAAATGTGTTGCCACATAGGCATTTTAGATGACATGGCAGTGTATTTAAGAAGAGAGAGGAGAAATGGGTTTCATCTAGATGAAACTCTCTTGGCACGAATACCAACTCCCTCTGAGTCATGAAATTAAATGCCTATGAAACTGTAGAATGAAACTCTCCATTGAGAGTGGGTATTTCATTCGAGTTTCATTTCATTTCATATGACATGGCAGTCTTGGAAATAACACCATAAAACTCTCCATACCAAGAAAAAAGAGAGAGAAAAAGAGCACTAATTAGCCTACAGGAAAAACTAACAAACAGCACATAAGCTAATGCTACTCCAATAATAGGAGGCAGGGAGACACCATCGCAGCGATACGTGCGACAGGTTCCCGTCGTGATCACCAAAGGTAGAGCCCACAATTAACAGGTTATAATTGAGATAAGAGACGGGTCGACTCGACTGCACATCACATACATATGTGATCTCGCTTTCCGCACTTTCGGTGTCAACGATTGAGATATCGATTTCTCCGTCGCGTCCCTGTCATGCACTGGTACTGCAGTAGCTCGTCGTAGGTGTCATTCATTCCATTCGTGGTTGATGTAGTATGCATATACCATGTCCCATCTTTGAAAGAAAAAAAAATTGGCTTTCTGCTGTCATCTTAATCCTAAAAATTGGTTTTTTGACATCAAAATTATAAAACTGCCCCTCTACCTCGAGCACGGAGGAACCAAAGGGCGACGTGTAGCACTTCCCACGCACGTAGAATCCGTCTAGGCCCGCCACGTTCCGTGCCATAAGTTCCCGCCCCCTAGCAAGAAGTGCCACGTGTTGCCCTCAGATTCTTTCGCGCTCGGTAGAAAAGCAGTTTTGTAATTTTGATATCAGTGAGCCTATTTTGCAATTAAGATGGTAGCACGAGGCCAAAATTTTTTTAAAAATCCCATCTTTGAGCTACGAGTTAGTCGCTGCACTTTACTTCCTTTCGTCTCTGGAAGAAAGTAGCAGGATACGGCCGGGTGCAGTGCAACGTGACAAGTCATAGCTAGATTTATGAGTCAATTAAAAAGATCTGTGGAGTGCTAGTAATGGCTAGCGAAATCCTTGGTGATTAACAGTCGGCTAAATAGGTTCGGTACCTATGGCTTTGGCTTCTCGTTAAGTATTGTCATATCTTGATGAGGCGCATATTTGTGCTCAATATGTAGTTATGTACTAGTACTGAGCTAATTAGAGAAGTGCAAAAAATAAATAAATAAAAATAAAAATAGACCAGTGTAAAATTTCTGGACGCAGATGTAAGCTCTCTTCCTTTCACTGTAGGTATCATGCTGTCCTGGCACGCATGCACAGCAATATATTTTTTTTTCGAGAGCATGCAATTGCACGCCATGAACTATCCAGGAGCAATGATCACGCACACGGCATACCACTTCAGTGGAAGCAGGAGACTTCATCTAGAAAAAAGGGGTTCACAGGAGAAATCTACAGCTATCTGGTGTACCGAACCGCATGCTGAACACGTACCTGGCAGGTTGGAACAGTACATCTGCTATCCCGTTTGTGTTGTTTTCCTGATTGCCTTACCTTAGACAACGTTGTTGATCAACAGGATCCTTAGTTACTCGAGACATCACCCGTCGTATTTAATTAGGTTAGAGAAACTACATTAGTTATTTCTTACCTTGTTATTAAGAGGAGAGTACTCGATCTAATTAAAAAACAAGTTTTTCAATGAAATATTTCTTGAGCTGCTTTCTAAAATTTTAATTGCTACTTTAATTTTTAGATAATAGAAGAGAAAATCTCTCCCGACCTCAATTGCTACTTTAATTGCTACCGATAAAACAAGTTTTTGGATAACAAACAAATTTTCAATAGCTATTTTGTCTTGCTTGTTTCTTATATAGAAACAAGTCTACCTTCTCTTCTCATCATCTCTCTTCCATATTATGTAAATGTTAATGTGTTCATCTCTTAGTAACAAGTGATGTAAACTACTGTAGATGCTTTTAAACCAATTATAGATGCTCTTAAACCATTCCTACGTACACGACGGCAAAACAAGTTATATTTGCACTCGGAGGGAGTATGATATTAGTGGTCAGTGGAGTATGAAATGACCTTCTCTGCTAGTACGATCAAGCACTTGTTTTTCCCAAGTGGTGCCGTCACTTTTTTCCACCAACTACCGTATATCACTGACATGTTCGGTCTAAGTCCACACGTTAAGAGGAAACTACCCGTGATTAACTGCGTCTACGCGGGTAGCCCATCAACCAAACACCACCTGGTTACGTAATTTGAAAGTCGAACTTGGTGTCATGTCAAACAGTTGAAAGTCACGCACACCAAGCCACCAACAGCAGCGCGCTACCTTGCGTGGACGAACGAGAAATGTTGGCCATAAATCGCTGCCAGTCTCCGCCGCGCAAGGACGGCGAGACCGTGACGACAGTTTTGCTTACCCCGTAAACCCAGCCACGTCTTCCGAGGGAGATGTGGACGAACGCAGCCGCACGCCGCACGGCAGTGTCTCCCCGTTCGTTCCCACGCGCATTAACAACCAAGCCAACAAAAGAAGGGAGAGCCCCGCGCGCGCGCATGTTGGGCTCGTGAGCTGGGGGCACTACCTCCCTTCGCACGAGTTTTTAAGCTGATTTAGTCCCTCCTCTCTAGTTCTAATCGGTTTATATCAGTTGTATATAACCTTTGCTATATAAGATTTTACTGATGTGGATAAAAGAGAATAAAAAAGAGAAAATACCGTCTACAATCCTGTAGTCGAATGTAGCATCAGAAACAAGAAAAACATTAAAAAAAATTATGTGTTGTCTATAATCTTGTAGTTGATCGTATAACCACAACCATTATATGGCTATCTTTAGTGCTATCTACAGGTGACATAGAGAGTTGTTATAGACAGCAGCTGTTTGTACTATTGTACATACCCTAACGCAACAGCAAAACACGAACAAAATGCTAAAAATAACATTCATACAATGCAAAATTGCTGCTACAGTGCATATGCCTCTAATCTAGTCTGCAGAAGAACCCGTGGTGAGCTTTTAGTGCACGGTAGACAATCTGTTGCATACCTAGACCACGACGGTCCACCTACTTACCGGTAACCCAATTCGCGGCAGCTCACCATGTGTACTTTTGTGGATTGGGTTAAGGGTACATTGACTCGCATGATAAGATTGTCATTTTTATCGTTTCCTTCTCATGAAGCTAGTCTTGCTATTTGGTTTAAAATACGTGTCATTTTAGCCACCAACTCACGTCCGCACGTCGTCAGTTCGTTACGCGTCGGGATCGGCGAGGCGCGCTGGATTCGGGCGCAAATGTGAGAGAGAGAGAGAGCGCGAGGGGAATCCCGCGGCGCCCGCCGCTACGTGCTGTTCCTTCCGTGTCCGCGCGCATCCCCGCGCGGCGCTGCGGGCCGCCGCTCGGATGGGACGTGGCACGGCGTGCGGCAGCGGCCGGTGCAGGCGCAGGTGCGCTCCCTGCCGTGCCGCCCGCGCCGGGGGGCCCCGCCGACAGAAAGAGACCCGACCCGATGCGGCGGACGTGGCGCAGTGAAGAGAGCACAGGTTGCACAAGCGGGGGAAGGGCGAGCCAGCCAGAGGGTGGAGGGAGTCAACTCGCGCTCTTGTACAGCGGCGGCGCACGGCTCGAGGCGAGACGCGCAGGGAGGCCGCCTCCGGCTTCGCTTCATTATTGGGGGGCCCGGACTTTCTCAGCAGTCACCCGCTGCAGCGGCGCCCTTCGGATCCTGCCCTACCGCTACTGCAGGATCTCGTAAGAATCGCTGCATGCCAAGATTGATTGCCGGTGCCAGGCCTCATCATGCATGGATGGATCCATCACGCTTCATGCTTGGGCGCATGGTGTGAATTGACTGAACTATGTTCTGCGGTTCTGCCGGTGGATCTATCCGGCTGTTGTCTAGGAGACGGTGGTCTTGATCGTGATCTCTGTTGACGGTAAAGATGACAAGCCACCAACAGATACTAGCTGGCTTTGACACGGTACAGATGACATGCCACCAACATTTACTCCCTTGCGGAGTACAGCATGAGCGTACTCCCCATTCCGGGTGTCACAACTACCACCATTTATTCTTCGAGACAGCTTTTAGGGTACAGGCGGTAATGACACAAGACGGGGAAAAGTCCGGCTAACAACAGGGCATTGAAACGTGCCAGACTTTGGCACATGTCCGACCTGCAGAGCAAGCGTCTGCAGTGCGGCAGAGCAGGCAGGGCACCGTACGGGCAGCACCCCGCGCGCTGCAGGCACGCTAGCTCGCGGTGAGCGTTCCAGCTTAAGACGCGCGCGTGGCTTGGTTCTCGAATCAGCCAGCGTCACTCACGGACTCCCAACGAGAATGGGCCGGGCGGGGATGCGGCAAGCGTGTGCTGTGGCGCGGCCGGACATTTTTTTGGGGGTTTTCATGCACCTCAGGAGCTTGAACAGCTCGGCCGGGCCCTTGCGTTATGTTGCCTTGTGTTTGTTTTACACTGCCTAAGAGCAGCTAGCACCGTACCGCCTTCCTCTGACGCGAGAATGAAGTGGATCTGATGCAGATCAGGCCGCTAATAAATGGAGTGCTTCCACCCACAAGTACGTACGTACTCCAAGCCTTCAATGCACGCTTTTCGTTTGATGCATGCACTTGTGTCTAGTACCATAGTACTGTATGCTAGGCGAGTAACTGATTTCTTTGGAAATAAATTATAAGAGACCCTACCTGGACCCTTTTTAAATCACGATACGTGAATATGTTATGTAAATAGTTGATTAATTTTTTTTTATCATATGTCGTGAGATTGAGCCCGACGCGCCTCCTCCTCAAGTCCGCCTCCTCCCCTCCCCTGAGCACGCATCGTCTCCTCCTCAAGCCCGGCGCGCCTCTTCTCTTGCTCTGAGGTGCACTCGCCCGGTGCATCTTTGGTGGTTCTTGCCATCTCTTCGTGAGTTGTTTCTGTTTTTAAGAATTGATTTACTTTACTAAGTGTGTTGTGCTAGTTGTATTTCAATCTGTCTTGACTAGCACTGGGAGACTTGGTATTGTGTTGGGCTCTGGTAATTGCTTGATGAGGATAATTTTTATATTATAATATTAATGTGATAGCAATATCAGACTTGGGCTATTTGGATTGCTTCTCATTTGTCAATTTGTACTAAGAGCTAGTTCTGATATTTTTTGTTTTCAATTGAAACTAGACAGAATTTGTGTTCTGTACTTTTGCTGGTTTACAGATAGCAGATTGGTTATTTTATTGAGATTAGTGATTCTGTCTAGTATTTGAGATTAGTGATTCTGTTTAGTTTTCATTTGACTGGTTACTAACTGGCTAATATGATGATAGAGCATTTCTGCACACTGTTAGTTGAATGACCTTCTGATGACTGAAAGTATAAAACTGCTGTTTTAGAAATTATTTCTTGACATTCCAGTGAAGCATTATTTGCTCAAGTCTTATTTATTGTTATCACATTTAATTGATAAAAAATATTGGCAAGTATCAAGAAGACCAAGATTACATCTTGTACAACTCTACATCTAAAAAGCAATCATAAACATTCAAAATTGAGCTATATGCTATCTTCATATGGTTGCTTATCTTATCTTTTGAGTATTTTATCTTGGTCCATTGACTTACAGAAATTACATGTTTATATGTTATCTTGATCAATTATTTCCCCAAACTCGGCGCCCCTCCTCCCCCGAGACCGGCGCGCCTCCTCCCTGAGCCCACTTCCTCCCTTGCGTCCCAGGGTCCTACCATCCCATTTTTGATCTCCTCTCTATAAAATCTCCAAGCAGTGGCTGCTTGTGCCTTTAAAATCAGTTATATATATATATATAGTTCGTGGTCCCTTGTTGGGCAACTCGAGGCCTGAATTCAGCTAGCTAGCTAGCTCGCTCCTTGGGTGTTTATCCTAAACATAAAGGTGAACCATGGCCTACTTCATTGAACGTGACACACTAGAGTGTGTGATTTGCTTCATGCCACGGCAACCCAAGTTTAGAAGGATTCTACAAACACTTGGAGGATTCTACAACTGTGGTTTTAAGTTGTAATTCGTATGGAAATCAAATTGCAATTTTTCTTTTATTTTTTATTCTGAATTTTAGCTCTTTTTTCTTGGAATTCGTATCCAAATCCAATTGCTATTTTTCTTTAATTCAAATTAAACAAAAATAGCAATTGGATTTGGACATGAATTCCAAGAAAAAGAGTTGAAATTCGCAATAAAAAATAAAAGAAGAATTACAATTTGATTTTCACACAAATCCCAACATAAAATCACAGTTGTAGAATCCTCTTAAACTTCGGCTACTGTGGCATGAAGCAAATCATACTCTTCAGTGTGTTAGGTTCGATGAAGTAGGTCATGGTTCACCTGTACATTTAGGATGAACGCCCATTTTTCTGTTTCATGCACCAGAGATGCCGACAAGTCCTTCATCCCCGTCACCGACCCGGAGCACGCAACACCGCCGTCAGTGGTGGAACCAGGAATTTTAAGGACCCGGGGCGAGGGTGCCGAGTCTCAGCCCCTACCCGCACCTTAGCCTCCACCCGCGCTGTGCCTTAGCACTCTCCCACATCGCAGCCCCTGCGCCGAGTATCGGTAGTCGACTAGTCGGCACCTCACCGTCCCCGGGCCGCAGCCCTTGCGCCGCTGCAGGCTGCAGCTCGCAGCCGCACAGCGCCGCATCACCTGCGTTGAGCATCGGTAGTCGACTAGTCAGCGCCTCACCACCTCCATGCCGCAGCCCATGCGCCGCGCCTCAATGCTCGCCCGCGCCCGCATATCAACATAATTGAAGAATCACAATGCATATCAATGGAAGAAAAGATACAACAAGAAGAGATACCTCAAATTAATCTTCGTAAAAATGAGGATAGCAGAAGTATGGATGGTGTTTGATATAACAGTGACAGAATGGCTACACTCTCGAAAACTTGAAAAGAAACAAACAAAAATAATTGAACAAAGAAAATATGAAAGACCAAAGCAGGATCTAACAAATCTTCCTGGAAAACAAGCATTACCTACAGCATATGACACAGCATAGGAGGACTTGCAATGCCATAATCTTTTCAGTTCACAATAGCAACCTGGCAAAATAGCACCAAACAAGAAATAATTTTGGTCTATGGCTACTTTAGCTTCCCCTGTATTGATTCAGATGATATTTCAACTCACTTGGCCATCATGACTTTAACGAATTTGTCATAGTTGATCTGGCCATCACCATCAACATCAGCCTCACGGATCATCTCATCCACCTCCTCATCTGTCAGCTTCTCGCCAAGGTTAGTCATGACATGGCGCAGTTCAGCAGTAGAGATAAAACCATTTTGCTCCTTGTCGAACACAGGCAACGCCTCCTTGAGCTCTTCCTCAGAATCAGTGTCTTTCATCTTGCGGGCCATCAAGTTGAGGAATTCAGGGAAATCAATTGTTCCATTGCCATCGGCATCCACCTCATTGATCATGTCTTGCAGCTCTGCATCAGTCAGGTTCTGCCCCAGTGAACGCATGACAGTTCCCAACTCCTTAGTAGCAATACAGCCTGGGGCCCCGGGGGGGGGGGGGTCCGACGGCTCGGGAGACCCGGGGCAGCCGCCCCGTCTCGCCACTACAATGGTTCCGCCACTGACGTCGTTGAACCCAATTCCTTTCCTCGCTTGGTTTCTAGGTGAGCCATTTTGTTCTCGTAGCCTTTATAATCTCGCCAAACTTTTAGGCTAATCAATGAAGTTTGTAGATGGTCGTTGCGTAACCGCACTGCTGACCTCGCCGCACTGCCATAAGCCGTTGTGGAAGAACTCATGCACCATCATAAGCCATCGTGTAAGATTTCGTGCGCCACCAAATTTTGAGAACTGAGCGCACGTTTAGCACGGTTATAGCCAGTAGATGTTAGTTTAGGCTTCAATTTCTAGTTTGTAGGTGTGATGAGTAGTTGTCCATAACGACAGCACCGCCACTACCAACCTCGCCATCATGCCTTTGCCTCGGTTAATCTCCCGCCGCACCACCACAGTCGTTAGAGTCACCGTAGACTCCATGTTCCATTTTGCCAGTCGTGGGTGGTCGTCGAGGTACCCTCTGCCGGCGCCGAGCTCACCCGAGAGCCAGCCATGGCACCTCTATTTTGTCCTCTGTTACAGAGACGACGCTGGTGGTGCTGACACGTCGCTAGATAAGTAGACTAACAGGTAATTAGTTAATGTTAAGTGATTAGGTAATCCTTGTATGACATCTGGGCCCTTAGTAATTAGAAAAACAAATTATGTCGTAAGTTAACGTTTGAGTCTGTGACATACGGACCCCACCTTTGCCTTATCTGTGCATAGTCTTAGTCCGTAGATCAAGCCATTGATGAGTGGGCCCCTTGGCCCTGTGAACCGTCGGGTGGACCGAGTCCATGTTGACCACGGTTCCACTTGTTAGTCTCGCGGGTTTTCCCTAATAAAAATAAATATAAAAGAAATTAAAAACCCAGACCCAGTGAACCTCACTTATCAATAACAGAGAATTTTCTTAACAAAAATAAAATAAGTAGAAAATGAAAATCCAACCGAGCCCGCCTGTCAGAAATTACATATTTTTTGGAATTCCTCTCGGATCAAACTTTGGAAGCTCGTTCTCTCTCGTTTTATATCCAAATAATTTTATTTTTGTTTCTAAATTCATATAAATTCAAGATCTTTCCATCAATACAAAAATAATAATTTTTAAAGTTCATTTGAATTTATTTGATTTATGTGCATTTATTCGAAGTCGTCGTTTTGCGCTTAAATAGATTCCAACGTTGCCGAAGACTTCACCACTACTTCAGGAGTGAGGACAAGACTAAGACCAAGTAATATCCATAGTTGAGCAATGCAAGTCCTTACAACTGATCATGTTGAACCTACTTTTCAAATGCAAATTATGTTGTTTCAAAATATTACTTGCATGCTTAATATTATTTATGAAATGTGATGTTAAAGGTTGATACCTAGTTATGCCTAATATTGATATTATTATTCTCCTCCTTGGTTGTTGATAACCCCTTATACATTGTCACCCGAGGTTCATTATTACATTAGTACATTGCCTCTGGTTAAACAATACTTACTATTGGTTGTGCTTAGCCACTACTTAGTAATTAAATTGAATATGACACAAACATTGCCAATATAAGAACTTATGATATATTGTGAATCATAGTGTGGTAACATGGGTACCATTGGAAACAAAAAAAATGTTATATAAACTAGTGGAGACTTAGGCGAGTGTTTGGTATGAGATTGGTGCAGAGGCATGCATGCAAGTTGGGTTTGTGGATAGTCTCGCGTGAGTCGATTAAAGACCGAATCATGTTGTGAGACCCCCGTTTATTAAGCTTGTAATACTTAACCTTCCACTGGCTCTAGTATCACAAACAGAATAACCCGTGCCTCGATGGACATGTGCTTTCCAGAAAATGCAGCACACATACATCATACAAAAGCATGCATATCAATTCCATACAACATACTATAACAAGTCTACCAAAAGACATACATAATAATAAGTTATTACAGAACAGCCGACCGGCCAAATAACATAAGTATCAAGTATCAGCGGAAGCAAAAGGTGCCATAAGATGGCTTAAACCAAAAGACGATCGGTTAGCCACATAACACCACAGGGCAACCGACCGGGCCGCCAAGCTAATCGCCCCACACACTGCCACAGCACAACTCACAAAAGTGAGGCCATTCGGGCTCACCTTCTTCCTCTGCACACAATAAGCAATGCAGGTGAGTACAATAATGTACTCGCAAGACTTACGAGTAACAAGCCTATACATAGCTACATGAAAGTTGTATCAAAGGAAGGTTGGTTATATGGTTATTTGGACGCATAAAGCAAGTTTCATTTGCAATAATGTAAATAGATTGAAAGCAATTTGATAATTCAGTTTTTAAGCATTGAAATAACAACGAATAACAATAATTATCAAGTAATCACCTAGAAGTGACTAACCCAATAGCTACCACAAATAGCATGAATCCCCTGATTCATACCATCCGTCAAGTTTTAATTTAAAATGTTGTAGTCTAACTCTTGAAAGACTTCCCCAAGTGCGTTCATAACCTAGGACGAGGCTATTCGAATAGTTTTAACCCTGCAGGGGTGTACCAATGCACCCACACTTCAGACCGCCTTTAAGCCACAAGATTAGCACACTTCCAAAGGTATGCTGGCACGACTAAGTCCTACGAGACATTTCCAATATTGTGAATCAACTACGAGTCGCTCGTATGGATAAAATCCATACGCTTACATTGTAAAGCCAAAAAAATAACTACCCCTCGGGGTAAAGCTTTTTGGACAACTACAATGCTCCCACACCCAACCATCTCATTTTACCACATCGCAACACACACACGCCCTCCTGCGACTCGTAGCCAACACATGCCAAAGTACTAAGTCAAGAGAGGTCTCATACCCTCTAGTGTGATTAGCACGCAAGAATGCTTGGTTTGGTGTAACAAGATGTTCGGTCCTTGTTGACTCGGACACCATTCCAACCACACCCAAAAGATCACAACATCTTACCATTGTGCCCAAGTCCAAATTGTTTTTATTTTCAGTTTTAGTTTTGCAATTTGAACATAGCACAGAGCAGAAATATAGAGATCATAATAAGTTTGTGTGATCAAGGTTATCGACAAGTCGATAACCGCCCATTTCTACCGATAGCTAAGCATGACTAAGAAACAAACTCGTAAACTACTAAGTGACAAGGATTCATCCAACGAACCCAAAATCACAGCAAGATAAACCTAGACTCAGTAGTAGAGGATAAACATTTGCCTACTGATAATGCATCTACTAGGTGAACTATCGACAATAGTTAAAACAACATAGCAATGCATACGTAGAATTTGCAAACAATATATTAGAATTTGAAAATAGTAGGAACAACATGATCAAATGATGCTACATCTGCTTGCCTTCTTTGGAGTGCGAGGATCGATGGCTGTGGCTCAGATTCAATATCAGTATTATCTTCGGAACCTAACGCGAAAAGACGATAAAATCAATAAGAACGAGGAACACCAAATAACTCCAACAGCAAAAGACATCCAAATCTAACGAAATTCATATAGCAGCTAGGGGATGATTTTAGACAATTTTAGGAACAAGAATCATGCAATTTGGATTTAGTACGCAAAAGTTATGGCCAAAATATGCTCTCTTAGCCTATTAATTCAACTAAATAATTACTGGTACTGTTCATGACGAAAATTTCTAGAATGATTTAAGGTCTGAATTTTTTTTAACAGGTAGGTTATGACATCCTAATGACAGCAAAGTTGAGTTTACTAAATTTGGAGTTATAGTGATTTACTTATGATTTTTCTAAGTTGTAAACTTAACACCGGTTACTTTACAGAAATATAACCATGTTCAAAACCTATTTAATATTAAAGTACACTAACAGAGTATTTGATATTAAAGTACATTATCAGAGGAATTTAACAGAATTGATTTTGCACAAATTGGAATTATACAGGAAAAGATATGCATTTTACCAGATTTAGTCTATTTTCTGGAATATTCTAAAATGGCTGATATCAAGTTATTAGTGTTTGTAAAACTCTCTGTTACCGAAACTTATCTAAATGTATTTTTAGATTAAACTTTAGTTAAACATGAACTTATCCCAACTGGAATCAACTAAAAAAGAATTATAATAATTTAGTGAGGCATTTTCTAAGCTTTCCTAGAATTACAAGAACATTAAATAATGACATAAATAAATTAATAAAGCTTATAACATTTTCTGCTGCAAAAACAAGTCTAAATGTATTTTTAAATTAAACTATAGTGAAACATGAATTTAACGCAGTTGGAAACATCTAAAAAGGATTTAAAATAAATTAGTTAGGAGTTTCTAAAGTCTTAATACAATTTTCAGTTGATAAGTAAATACTTACTGAAATATAACCAATCTTAACAGAAATAAACGACGTGGATACTCGCGGACCGTTGATGCGAAATTCAACTGGCCACGCGCACGGAGAACAGCGCACGCGCGCGATCCTAACGAGAGTCACCGTTGGATCTAGATCCAACGGCTCACGTGGATAGAAACATTCGGAGGTCCAAATGTCGCAATCAACCACGACCGTAGATCTGGAGATGGAGGGCCTAGAGCGCAAGCGAATTCGGGAGTCCGAATGCACCCACGATCTCAGCCGCAGATCGTGAGATGGACGGCTCCGAGTGATAGGGACATCCAGAGGTCCGAATGTTCCTCAGATCTGGGTCGTTGATCACGAGATCGACGGTCCACGGTCAACAAAGCGCAACGCACTCACGCACGTGAGTTTCAAAGCGCCGGGAGGAGTTTAATGAGTGGACCCACATGACAGTGGCACAACGGGACCGATTAAGACACAATTAAAACCACTAATGATTGATAATTACTAGATCATTAATGGTGTCCTAATGACGACCGAAAACAGGCGATTACGCCCGACAAAACCCGAGTGGGATCTACGGCTCGTCGCCAGCGACTCCGGCCACGGCGGCGCCCACCAAGTATCAAAATGGATTCACAATAGACTTGCGGACCCAATGGTGGGACCTCACCGGCGGCGATGGCTCTAAACGCCGGCGAGCCGGAAAATGAAGATGGGGGCTTTTACTGCCAAAAGCGAAAATAGCAAAAAGCTCCGCTGCAGTCCAAAGAAGGCAGTGCCACGGTCTCTAGGGACTAATAAGAAGCTACCTTGACCGAGGTGAGCTTCAAAGATGGTCGGAGAAGGTCTGACCACGGTGGAGCTTGCCGGACCCGAGGAAGAAGATATGAAATTAGAGACCTGAGCCAAAATGAACACCACTGGTGATCAAAATAGCTACAAAATAGCACATATAAGCTTCATGAGCAAATAATCGAGAGATGGAGCACTCACCGGAGCTAAGGAAGAAAGGGGATGGTTTCGGCCGAATTTGAACAAACCCCAAATTTGTCAAATCCTGAAAATGAAACCCAAAAATTAAGTGAGGGGAAAATATTAGGGTATTAAGGAGTTGAAAAGGGTACAAGAGCATTTGAAGAAGAACCACTGGAACACCAAAGCCATCAAGAGAGCTCCACGGCCATTAATGGCGATTTTGGTGTTTTTGGTGTTCTGAGCTCCTCAACCAAAGAAGAAGCTTTGGATGGTGTAAAGGAACACCAGGAAGGGCTTGAGGACCTTAAATAGCTAAAGGATTAGGGTTTGGCCAACAAAAATGATATTCCCGGGTGTTAGGCTCATAGGGCTGCCATAGCCCGAAAAAGAAGTGATGGGGTGCAGGAGTAGGGCATGGGTAAGGCCGAAAACACCTGCGTCCACGATTTGCCGGCAAAAAGAGATGTTGACTAGGGAACACGATTTGACAGTGCCATGCCTCCCTCTCTCTTTCTCTGTTCACGCACGGCGCGAGGTTGAAGATGACCAGAGAAAGGCTCGGCGATTTTGAGCCCTTGGATTTTGATCGGGCGGCTGATATCGCGCCACGCTTATGAGGTTTAAACACAACAAAGGAGATTGTGAGCATTGGATTTTAATCCAACGGCTCAGATCGAACGAAACAATCGGAGGTCCAAATGTCTCATGCGACGAGGACAGTCCGATTTTAATCCAACGGCTGGGGTTCGCCCAAGGCTCCCGAGGTTTAAATCAACAGAGAGGATCGCGAACCCTTAGATCAGAAATGAACAGCCACGATTAAAAATGACCTTCGGAGGTCCGAACGTTCACGCGAACATGGGCCGAACGATTAGGATCCAACGGCTGAGATTGGGTGCGCGCTTTTAAAAGGAGGCCCGGTGCTGTTAGTTGACTGGACCAAGACAAGTGGCTCGAGCCCAAGTCTGACTCGAACCCGAAGAACAGTGAAATTAGGTTTTGGGTTTCAAACTGAGTTGGGACTTTGAGGTTTTATTTGAGATAGCAAAACAACTCCGAAAATTCTAAAATTTTTACTGGAGCTTTCTAACTCAGATATTAACCTAATCGTGGCCGCCACCACTACTAGTCTACCAGCCAGATCCCAATCCCTAGTTCCCCACCGCCGCCACTCGCCTCCGCCCGTTCACCACCGGCCACCGCCGCCCTTCCCCCCACCGCCCTAGTGTCGTACCCCACCGCCGCTCCACCCGTCTCCCGATGCTGTCCGGCGCCTATAACCCACCGGCCCGCCCCTCGCCTGTACCCACCGCTCCACTGCTAACCGTTCCCCATCGCGTCACCGCCAACGCCCAGTCCCCTGAATCCCTGATCCCCTCCATACTCCATTCTGCAGAGAATCTCCAAGCACTCAAGCCTCCCCTCTAGACTCCAAAGAATCGCCTGTTCCCCAGCAGCCACCGCCCCCAGTTCCCCACTCTGAACCCTGAAAGCCGCCGCCCTTTCCCCACTAGCCGTTCGTTCCCCACCGCCCACTGGGATCTTAATTTTTACAACGGTGCCGGCAACCGAACTATCCTGTAACGATGTATGTTGTTTACTTCATTACTTTTTTGCTTTGTGTCTTGCACTCTTGCTCGATTTGTTTTTTCAATCACCTTAGAGGCTTAGATAGTGTAGATGATAGAACTTGCTTGATTTTGTAGATGACAGAACTTGATGAAAACCAAGGAAATCGAGATACTGAGAGGTCCGAGACTACAGAGAAGGAGAAGGGGAAGGAGCAGTAGGAGCTGCAGGACAAGGAGGACAATCAGAAGGAGAAGCAACATGACAACCAGGAGATGGCGTAAAGAAAAGAAAAGAAAAGCAATGGCTCCAAGATCGGATGTTTGGCAGAGTTTCACAAAGATCAAATTGGAGATACAGTCAAGAAGACCAAGTGCAAATACTGCAGTCGTGAGCTTCGTTGTGATCCGAGAATTAATGGTACATCTTTCTTGAACTCTCACTTGAAAGTATGCAAACACAATCCTAATAGGAACATAGGCACTAATCAAGGTACTTTGCAAGTACAACCAAATCAGGGGGATAGGAGTCATTGTGCAATTTCTACTTGGAAGTTTGACGCTGAAGATTTTAGGAATACTTTTGCTGAAATAGTAATTGAAGATGTGCTTCCTTTTGCTTTTGTTGAACGTGGAGGCTTTAGAAAGTTTATGGCCAAAGTTTGCCCATGTTTCTGTGTGCCCTCTAGAAGAACAACCACTAAGGACTCGGTTCGGGTTTTCAATGAACAGAAAGAGAAGCTCAAACAGTTTTTAAGGACTCTGTTCGGTTAATTAGATTCGGTTTTTATTTTGTTTTAGGTGAATTTGGTTGCTAACTCACCAAAACGGAAATATTTTTTACCAAATAAACTGAACCGAAAAAAAAACGAATGTCCACCCTACTGCCGATAGACGATCCTCTTCTCATTTGGCGGCTAAACTAAACACCGCGAGGAGACAGCGACATCACCCGTTAATTGTACGCGCAGACTTGCAGAGATCGAGTGTGCGTGTAACGGGAGGCCAGAACCGCGTGAATGGAGGGAGTGCCACCACCCCCATCACATGCAACGCGTCGGCGAGACGGTCGAGATTGCGCGCGCCGCGCGCATTTGGTGGAGTTGGACTGGCCGGACGGCGTCTTCTTCTGACTCTGTCCATTCTCTCCGCCAGAAAACTTTCAACGCGTTCCGTTCCCGTTGCATGCGTTCCACACGGCGGCAGACGCGAGTGGAAGAAACAAGGGAGGCACGGAGTTAAGGGAGCCGCACGACCATGACCGTGAACCCCACCCCAAAAAAAGAGAGATCCGAATCTTCTTCATGTACGGTACAGGGCACGATCTATGTGGGATGGCAAGGCCAAGCATGCAAAGACACTCGTGGTCATGGATCAGACGGTCGAGAGAAACATCTGATACATGTCACTGTACTTCTCTGCATTAGGAATGCTAACGCAGAAGATCCGCTTCCGCCCGACCGAAATCTGTCTGCTTCTTGTAGACACGGCAAGAAAAGCAGCGGCTCCCGTGTTTTCCGGCCTTGACCACGCAGCTAGCGCGCCGTCCATGGACGATCCGACGGTGTCGGTGGAGGCAAAGGATAGAAACAAACAAACGCAAGAGCTTGCAAGGTGCAACTTTTCGGTGTGACAATGCGTGAACGAGTGATCTCAAACAAGATCACGACCCGGTTCTTCTTCGTTTGTTCAAGAAAGGATACTCCTGTATGCGTATACGTATGCGTATGTGTATGCGTATGCGTATCTGTGTCTGTCTGACGCTTTGAATATTGCATTGACTAGAGCGGAGCCACACATACAAACAAGAGACATGGAGCAACTGAATTCTGGAGCACGCCATCATCCGGCGACATGTACTCGCACATTCCAACCAGCTAGGCCTTAGCTAACCATATTCAGAAATCAGGAGGCCATCGGATCTCGCCTTGCTCCGTCCATATTCTTTTGGGCAACTGTACCCTCGCCTTTTCCCTCTCTTCTCTCGCAGCAGCAGCAGCGCAGCCGCGTTGCCGTGTTGGTGGCTGCTCAGTGCTCACTCCCTCGCTCACTGCAAGGAAAGCAAGAGAGAGAGAGGGAGAGGCGAGAGAGAGGGGAGACAGGCAATAAATGGTAGTTTTGGTGAGCGCAGGCTCCATGGCGGCGTGGCAGGCCCTCTCTGTCGCCTCCCCGTCTTAACTCATCTCCTCCTCCCCCCGCGCGCAGCCCAACCCCACCACCGCTCGCTACGATACACCCACACCACACGGATTAACTAGTCATCCTCTCGTACTAGTGCTTCACTTGTGCTGCTACGCGCGACGCCGCATAGGAGGAGTACAAGCAAGGGAGCAGCGCTCGCGGCACGAGCGTATGGCCAGGGCGCCCACTACGAGCCGGCCGTAGAGAGGGATCGGCACGGCAGCCTATGGATTTGGGCGCATGGCGGGGTTCCCTCTAGGCGGAGGAAGCAGCCGCGACAACCCGGCGCCGTCCGTCCCGCCCGTGCACCCATCCGACGCGTCCTCCTTCCTATACGCCACCCGCGGCGGCAGCTTCCAGCTATGGCAGCAGCAGGAGCAGCAGCCGTTCTACGCCTCCAACATCATCCGCTTCGCCGATGACGTGCCCGCCGCGCCGTCGCTCGCGGGCGCGTCCTCGTCGTCGTCCCGCGGGATTCGGGCAGGGGGTGGAGGCGGCGTGAGTTGCCAGGACTGCGGCAACCAGGCCAA